>OX415236.1:5002500-6252500 GCA_948330725.1 Sherardia arvensis | reverse complement strand
GCGCGGCCGCTGAGAAGCGCCAAGGAAAGAAGAAAGTGCCGGAGCGTACTCTCAGGGAGATGCAGAAGGAGCATAGGGAGAAGGCCCGGCAAGAAAAGGAAAGACGGGACCAGGAGACGTTCGGAGAAGGCGGCGAATCCGAACCGGAGTATTTCGATTCCGGGGAAGAGGACCCGGAGCGCAGAGATCCAGAGACGATTCATACCAATGCGGAGGAATTTGGGGAGTTTCGAGCATGGAAGGCAGCTAAGGCAGCAGCCCCCAACAAGGTGCCCGAAGTGGTGGACCTGGAGAAGGATGGGAGAGGTGGTCCTGGATATCAGCAGATGCCCCCGGGCCAGCAGATGCCCCCGGGTCAGCAGATGCCTCCAGGGCAGCAGATGCCTCTCGGTCAGCAGATGTTTCCGGGGCAGCAGCAGTACCCGGATCAGCAGTTTCCAGGAGGTTTAAACCCGCAAGCACAACCATTTTATGGTGGATACAACACCCCGTTTAACAACGGGTCCATTGAAGATAGTTTGACTAGACTTATTGGTAGGCGGGGGATGGTTCCTCATTCCCCGTGGGTTCCAGAGGTGTTGAACTATAAGTGGCCGGTGGGCACTAAAGCGCCTGATGGGGTTCCGACGTACAACGGGGACGGGGATCCAGAGGAGTTTGTTCACACCTACCTCAGTGTCATGGGGGCCCGGGACATTGAGGAGCCGTTGCAGTGCAAGTTGTTGCCTTCTTACCTCCGGGGTAACTGCTTGAGTTGGTTCAAAAGTCTTCCACAAGGCTCACTGAAGACTTTCTGGGATTTTGCTACGGTCTTGGTCCACAGATATGCAGCAATGAAAACCAACTTCGTCAACCTGGCCACGGTCTTGGCCATGTGGCAGTTGGAGACGGAGTCTACTTGGCAATATTATGTCCGGTATATTACTGAGTCTATGAAGGTCCAGGATAGGCACTTGCATGAGAAGGCCCTGATTGGTAACTTCGTCAATGGGCTGAGAGACGAGATGTTCTACATTGAGTTGATGAAGAACATGCCAGGAACTTTCTACCATCTCCAGTTGACAGTTGAAATGCATTGCACTGTGCATGAAGCTAACCACACTCGGATGAACACGGTCGGTTTCTTTGAGCAGCGGGTGATTACGGCCACAGCGACCCAAACAACTACACTCCGGGCCACTCCTCACCAGGGGCCCCGCCCGGAGGCAGCAAGACGCCCCCCGGCCCAGGGAGTGGCACCTACACCGGGGGGACAGACGTTGGTGGTCAGACCAACATATACTCCACTCTCCAAGACCAAAACAGAGATTTTGGCCATTCACCGGGGCCTTTTCACGGATCCCCCAGTTATACAAGGGGTCCCGGCCCCGGCTAATGCCCAAAAATGGTGTGAGTTCCACAAGTCTTATGGTCACACGACAGAAGGCTGCCGTGTCTTGCGTACGGATATTCAGAAGTTGGTGGAGCGGGGTCAGCTTCGGGACTGTGTAGCAGGTGAAGCACACCCGGCGGCTGCCCCGGCAGGACAAGGAAGGAAACGTAACTGGAGGAATAACCGAGGCCAGGGCCAGGGCGGCAACCGCCCCGCGGAAACCAACATTGCTCCTAACCCCGCCCCACAAGCACCCAGACCAGGAGTTCCGGGATCCGGAGCACCCCGGATGATAAATGTGATCAACGGGATAGTGGGAGATGGAGCGCAAACACTGTCGGCGGTAAAAGCCAAGAGTAGGTATGTCCCCCCGGGGGAGATCCAGGGAAAGAGGTTTAAACATGACGAGACAATCACGTTTTCAGAGAAGGATGCGGTTCCGGCCCAAATACCTCACTCTGACCCGATGGTGATCTCAGCTGAGGTAGAAGGTGTGGTGATAAAGCGAGTCTTTGTGGATGATGGGAGCAGTGTAGAAGTTATGTTTGCTGATTGTTTCGATCAATTGAACATTGGTCGACAGAATTTGAAGCCATGCTTGTCCCCGCTGTCAGGCTTTACGGGGCGCACAGTTCACCCGCTGGGTGTCATAGCGCTACGGGTGACTCTTGTTGATCATCTGGATATTAACAAGAGGTGCACTATCCTGTGTAACTTTGCGGTCATCAACGCGTCTTCCCCGTACAACATGATCATAGGTCGTCCCTGGTTGACGCAGGCCCGGGCGATATGCTCGCCCTACCATCTAACCATGAAGTTCCCAATGGACCAAGGAATTGCATCGGTTATTGGAAATCAAACGACCGTCCGCAGCTGCATGCTCACCGCAATAAAGGAAGCCAAGAATAGAGGATCGGAAAGAACAAATGTGTCGGAGCCCGGAGAGTGTTCCGGGAAGAATAGCACGGTGGGAGCCGTGCATGGTGACCCGGCCTCTTTTGAAGTGGAGGACATGGAAGTAGGATCCCGGGGGAAGGTGAGCATCGGAAAGCACCTCCCGGTGAGTGTGAAGGACGAGCTCCGGAAGTTGTTAAAGGAATATGAGGATGTGTTCTCTTGGGGAACGGAAGACTTGACAGGGATACCGGAGGAGTTCGCCATCCACCGGTTGAATGTCTACCCGGATTTAAAGCCCATAAGGCAAAAGAAAAGAGCCTTGGCAGCAGATCGGGTAGAATTCGTCCGGGCGGAGGTGAGAAGGATGCTGGACGCGGGAATGGTAGAAGAAATTACTTATCCAGAGTGGATTGCCAACCCGGTCCTAGTGAAAAAACATAACGGGTCCTGGAGGATGTGTATCGATTTTACAGACTTAAACAAGTGCTGCCCAAAGGACAGTTACCCGTTGCCCTCCATCGACCAACTGGTGGAAGCTATAACAGGCTACCAGCTTCTAGCCTTTTTCGACGCACACCGGGGATACCACCAGATCGTCATGGCCCCGGAAGACCGACCAAAAACCTCTTTTATCACTGACTTTGGTACTTTTTGTTACAGGAAGATGCCATTCGGTCTTAAAAATGCAGGAGCAACATACCAGCGCATGGTGGACCGGGTGTTCAAAAACCAGCTAGGAAGAATCATGGAGGTCTATGTAGATGATATGGTGATCAAAAGCAGGACTCATGACGCTTTTTTGGACGATCTCCGGGAGCTTTTCGTCGTGTTGAGAGAGGTAAACTTGAAGCTAAGCCCGGAGAAAAGTACCATCGGGGTGGCGGCAGGCAAGTTTTTGGGATATATGGTGTCAAACCGGGGCATTGACGTGAACCCGGAAAAGGTTGAAGCAATCCTGAGCATGCCCTCCCCGAGCAAGGTGAAAGATGTACAGCGCTTAACCGGGTCCCTGGCGGCGTTAAGCAGGTTCTTGTCCCGGGGAGCAGAGAAGTAGTTGCCTTTTTTCAACATTTTGAGACGAGCGAAGAAGTTCGAATGGACTCCCGAGTGCGAGCGAGCTTTCAAGGAGTTGAAGGAGCACCTGGATAAACTCCCTACTTTGTCCAAGCCAGTCCCGGGGGAAGAATTGTTCTTATATCTGGTAGCCACGGATCAGGCAATAAGTGCGGCCTTGGTTCGAGGGGCCGGGAGAGCGCAGAGCCCGGTGTACTTTGTGAGTAGGGCCCTTCAGGGACCGGAGACGCGTTATTCTTCACTAGAACGTTTGCTGCTGGCACTGGTGCACGCGTCCCGGAGACTTCGCCCATACTTTCAGGGTCATCCTATCACAGTTCTCACAAATCACCCACTTAAGCAAGTCATGTTGAAACCAGAGGCATCTGGCCGAATGATGAAGTGGGCGATAGAGTTGGGAGAGCACGAGATTACTTATCAAGCCAGGAAGTCTATTAAGGGCCAGACTTTGGCTGATTTCTTGGTTGAGATGGCGGACAACACAGTGAAGGACCCGGGTGAAGGGGAACCGGAATGGAAGTTGCATGTGGATGGTTCCTCCCATGCCGGGGGGAGCGGTGCCGGGGTAGTGCTGGTCAGTCCTGGCGGCAAGGAGTATCGGTATGCGTTGCAGTTTGAGTTTAAAACCACCAATAATGAAGCTGAATATGAAGCTCTTCTTGCCGGATTACGCCTAGCCCGGGAGACAGGTGCCAAAGTGATACAAGTTTACAGCGACTCGGCCATTGTGGTCCAGCAAGTAAATGGGGAGTACGAGGCAAAAGAAAGAAGCTTGCAGAAATATTTGGAGGCAGTGAAGGTGATGATACAGGGCTTCCTCCGGGTGACCCTGACACAGGTCCCCCGGGAGGAGAACTGTCAAGCGGATGCGCTGAGCAAATTGGCTTCTTCGGAGCTCAGGCCAAGTGAAGACCGGAACTGTATATGGAAATGTTAACAACCCGGGGATATGAGCAGCCAAGCCAAGTTGCGGCAGTGCAAGAAGCCGAATCTTGGATTACACCCCTTCTGGAGTATTTGGAGAATGGGACGCTGCCAGACGACAAGGTGAAAGCCCGGAAAATCCGGGTCAAAGCACCCCGGTATGCCGTCCTGGACGGGGAGTTAATCCGGAGGGGATATCTCCAACCTTGGTTGAAGTGTGTGGATGGAGAGGAAGCACGCCACCTTTTGAAAGAAGTTCACGACGGCCCTAACGGAAGTCATCAAGGGGTTCGGACAGTGGCTCGGAAGATCATGTGCACGGGGTACTACTGGCCAACGCTATTTGAAGATGCCCAAAAAGCAGTCCGCTCCTGTCAGCAGTGCCAGAAATTCGCACCCCTGATCCATGTGCCCCAGGGGGAGATGATCGGGATATCAGGAACTTGGCCCTTCATCCGATGGGGTTTGGACCTGGTAGGCCCCTTTCCAACTGCTCCGGGAGGTTTCAAGTATTTGATAGTGGCAGTTGACTATTTCAGCAAATGGGTAGAAGCTGCTCCTCTGACAAACATTAGAGGAAGTACGTGTGTAAAATTCTGCTGGAAGAACATCATCTGTCGCTACGGAAGTCCCCGGTTCATAGTGACAGATAACGGGGCGCAGTTCGAAAATGATCCTTTCAAATCCTGGTGCAAGGAGTACGGGATTGAACAGAAGTTAACCTCGGTCTATCACCCACAGGCTAACGGGCAAGTTGAAGTGACCAACAGGACCCTGGTTAACGGGATCAAAACGCGACTCCAGGGGGCAAGAGGAAACTGGGTTGATGAACTCCCAAGTGTCTTATGGGCAAGTAGAACGACAGAGAGCTCCGCTACAGGCGAGTCCCCCTATAGTTTGGTTTATGGGGCGGAGACGGTCATCCCGGCTGAAATTGGAGTTCCCAGCCTCCGATCAAAGCTCCCGGACGAGCAGACAAACCAGAACGACCGACTCCTCGATTTAGATTTACTGGAGGAGAAGCGAGAAAAAGCAGCCCTGCACGAGGCCCGGGTGAAGGAACGGGTCAAGAAATACCATGACAGAAGGGTTCGCAAGGAGCAGTTTAGCCCGGGGGAGTGGGTAATGCGTCGGAATGACAAAAGCCAGCAGGTTGTAAGCGGGAAGTTAGCCCCCAACTGGGAGGGGCCTTACAAGGTGGTAGCAGCCCACCCCGGAGGAAGTTATGAACTGCAGGACAAAACCGGGAAGAAGGTCCCGAGGCACTGGAATATTGCAAATTTACGTAGGTACTATGCTTAGATTTTCCTATATATTCACCCCTCTGGCATGGATTATGCCTAGGACGGTGGCAGAGAAGCGGCACTGGGACCCCTGGCCAGGATTGAGCCTGGGTTGTCTCGTGGCCCGCAGTTGCATTTTCTCATTTTACTTATGAAGATTATCTTTCGAGTCAATATTTTCTCTTAAGTATAGTTAACCCGGGGCCGCTTGAACAAGCGCCCGGGGGGCTAGGACAAGTCAATACGGGACGCTTGAACAAGCTCCCGGGGGGTTAGGGCAAGTCAATACGGGACGCTTGAACAAGCTCCCGGGGCTAGGACAAGAATATACGGGACGCTTGAACAAGCACCCGGAGAATAAACTAGGCACGCTTGAATAAGAACAAATATAAAGGAAGGATAATATAACAAACAAATCATTAACGTATGATTGAAGATTACAAAATTTACAACTTTGAAACTTAGAAAAGAAAAGCCTAAAACAAAGCTAACAAAGGAAAGGAGGACCATCCCAGCTAATAGGAGAGTCCGGATCATCTTGGGTTCCGGGGTGACTCGGCCGATTATTAGCAGCAGAAGGGTTCGGTGGGTTAGCAGTAGCAGTACTCCCCGGGACATTGGGATCCGCAGCTGGATGAGTACCGGACGGACCAGCCCCCGAGGGACCAGCCCCCGAAGGACCCGCTTCGGCATAGGGGTCATAGTCGTCGTCTGAGGATGAAACCTCGGGAGATGGCATCCTTCGGGGAGCTCCAATGATAACAGGCCCTTGGGCACGGGGGGATTTTTTCTTTTTCGTAGCAACAACTTTGCTTTTGCCCTTCCCCCTTTCCCGGGCCAAACGCCTTTCTTCTTTGGCGGCGTCCTCGCGGGCAATGTAGGCTCGGATTCTGGCAGCGTCCTCACGGAGTCTAGACACCCTCCGGGCGGATTCTTCCGGGTCAACTGAAACACGGAACCCGAGATACCTTTTAACCGTGAAATCAAGGGAGATCCTGCTTGGAAGAAGTACCAAGGACGGAGGAAGATACTGCCCCTCTCTTTGATGTTGCCACCAAGCAGCAGCTTCCTCAAAAGCAGGCCGGTATCGAGACTCGGGGTCATTCCAGCCCATCCGAAACATGCGCACTAATAATGAAGAGACCTCACGGGGAAAGTTGGTGTAAAGAGGAGGAGAAACCCGACCCAAACGTAATCCGGTCAAGTGATAAGTCAGTTGTAGGGTTACCAGGTTCTCCCGAAGGGTGAGGTTCCGGGCCGCCAGTTCCCGGTTCTCTCTTTCAAGCATTAGATTCCTCCTAAGGGGGTCGCCCCGCCTTTCCAACCATTTGAGCTTGTCACAGTAAAATGGAAGCTCGGACCACACCAGGTCAAACTCCTCCTTGAGACGAGATTTAAAAGCGTCATGTTCGGCTTGCAGCATAGAAATAGTCTTGTCTGCATCCAGAACGGCGTTCACTCGGTCTTGAGCCAGGGATTGACACCGGGAAAGGGATCCAAACTGATTAGATATTTCCCTAAGTTTCGTTACTAGAGAACTGACATCCGGGAACTCATCAATCACTGATCCTATCCCGGAGTGGACGAGAAGGTACCGGGTCTGAATGCCGTCCAGTTGCCAGCGACTCAACTGTTCCTCCAACTCCTCACACCGGGGGCATGGTTTGTCGTTATCCGAGGCCGCCCTGGAGGGAACTGCACCCGGAGGGTTATCCCGGGGCTATATAAACAAAACAAAACACAAAGGTTTTAGACTTAGAATTAAAACAAGGTTGAGTTTATGACTTAGATAAAAAAGTGGAAGTTACAAACTGAAACAAATCATAAAGATTGGGCAAGTCATAACAAAATGATCAACCCGTAAAAGAGAAAAGAAATGAAAATATCAAATAGATAGACAATGTAAGGGTTACAAAATAAAGGAGAGAGACTCTTACATCATTAGAGTCATCGCTCTCGTCCCCGGAGCTATTTTTTCTCCCCTGAATTATAAAAGGGAACAGTTCAGGGAAGGAGTCCGGGGGAAATCAAAAAAAAAAAAAAAAAAAAAAGGGGGTACAGAATTAAAACGCAAAAGTAGGACGAAAAGACTAAGTGTCTATGTTTACTTCATCCTCATCATCCTCGTTCCCGGGAGACTGCTCTTCCTCTTGAGCCTTGCCATTCCCCGGGGACAGTTCCTCCTCCCCCTCTTCGTTCGCATGCACCGGCTCGAACTCTTTCTCCGGGATCGGGGACTTAGCATTTTCTTCATCGGAATCCCCACCCTCTCCATCCGAGGTCACTGGGGTTTCGATGGCAGCAAGATTGGCCACATCGTCTGGCCCCGGATCCGCCCTGTCCTTATTAAGCTTGGCGGCGTCGCCGGCATAGGCGATGATGTCCTGGGGATCAACACTTCGGGCCCCCTCAAACACTTCGAGTACCCCGGGAACAATCCCGTCGAGACCATCCTTCATCAGCCGGTCCGACGCATAGTTAAAGCGATCGTTTGCTTTGGGGCGATACCAGGCATCTCGGAATGCGTCTCGGCTTTCCCGGGGGATGAATTCCCGAACGGCAGAGTACGCGGCATGCAAGGCGGCTTCGTTAGAAATGTCACGGAGGGACATCATCTTTTTCTCAAATGAGCGGCTCTTCAAAACCCGGTCGGTGAAAGCCCGGCAAAGAGCCTCTTGCGCCGGGGCCATGCCACGCTTGCTGTCCTTCTTCACCCGGGACAGCTCCCTGTGCGCTTCGGATAACTCCTTGTACAGAGAAGCGCTCTGTGACCTCAGCTAGTCAACCTCCCGGGAAAGATCTTCTGATAGGGAGTCACATGCGTGGTTGACCAGTTCTCGAAGCCCAGGAAACTCGAGCAGTCTGGAGGCATGGTTCTACACGAAAACAAACACTTAGAATAAAAATGCAATATGAATGGTTAAAATGTTAAAGATAGAAAAAAGGATAGAAAACACATACCTGGGAGTCATCTAGCAAAATGCGCTGGGAAGAGGTGTCGTCGCGAGTTTCCGGGATACGATAAAGGCTGCTGTCAGCCGTTGATTCCTTCTCCTTCCGGGGAAAGCGGGATGAACCCTCAGAATGAGGCTCAGACTTCTTCTTCTTATGGGGAGGCCCCCCGGGAATAGGAATAGCAAACGCTAATCGTCGACCCTCTGCCGGAGGGACCACAGTGGACCCAATGGATTTCCCGGTCCCCTTTTCCCCAGATCTCCCCTCTCCGGATTTTCTCTTCTTGGTGTCCTGGACCGGCTTCTCGGTCTCAGAGTTACTCTTCTTGGACTTCCCGGAAGCCCCCTTACCCTCTCCCTCGCCGGACTTCGACCCTGCGGGGACTATCGCTGGCCGGGGAGATATGGCTAACACCAGGCAACAAATGAAATTAGCTAAATGCAGCTAGAAGAAACAGTACAGATCAATAAAATTAACAAAGGGAATTGAGAAAATTACCAAGGCTCCGTGTGGCATACAAACGGCGGCAAGTGAACACTTCCGCTGGATACGCCTCCCGGGGAAATTCGTAGCCCCCCGCCCTCTGGAAATCCTTCAGATTAACAAACTGCTTGACAATTAAGTCATAACTGTCAGATACCTGCCGGAATTGGGCCGGGGGGAGTGCCGCCTTGGTTTCAGCGATCCTCTGCTGGTTCCATGACGGGACTGGATACTTCTTCACGTCGAAGGTGAAGTAGCTGTTCATCCAGTCGCTCGTCTTCACAGACTCGAGCCTCCCAGAGCAGATGATCGCCGTCTTGTTTCGGCGTAGAGCATTAAACACTCCCGGGATGGAGGTCGCGGCGAGATAGTAGAAGCTTCGAAATATATCCACAGTCCCGGTGACGCCAGCCCGGTTGCAGGACAAAAGGAAGGCTATCATGACGCTGACAGCGTTGGGATGCAACTGCGCTGGAGAGATGTTATAGTACTTCAGGTAGGCGGAGTATAGAGGAGGGAGGGGAAAAGTGAGCCCGTGTAGAAGGTGATGCCGGGGGACGCACGCCCGGTCCTTCATGTCGCCGGAGTATGGCTCCAACCCCGCGTCGTATGACAGAGGCACGTACATCTTCTTTACGACCTCCTCCACCGCCTCATGAACCGGGGTCATCCCGGGGTCTTTCGGATCGGCGGGCTCCGGGGCTCCATAAGCCACCTTAGCTTTAGTCGTCATCAGACCTTTGCCGCCTGATGGAGTAGGAAGGGAGAGGTCGTCGATATCCAGAGAGTGCTCCTCCACCGGGGTATGAACCTTGTTACTCATATCAAAAAGCTAAAGAGGGAGAAAAAGAGAATGGAAAACGAGAGCAAAAGAGGACGAAAAGAAAGAAAGCGACAGCACGTAGAGGATGAAAAATGAAAGTGAAAACTTTGAAGAGGTATTTATAGGGAAGGATACATAGAATTTCTTGAAGTTGGGTAAAGTAAACTCAGCATCCAAGAAAAGGTAATAATGAGCATTAATTAGGGAGCAGGCAGCGAGGAAGCACGCGCGTTGTAGCACACACGCGGCGCGTGGTGATACGGGCCCGCACAAACCGCGACCCGCTATTTTCCTATCAGAGACCCAGTCTACCGGGCCAAGCCCCGGAAGCCAGGGTCTCGGGGGGCTAGTGGTGATATGGGCTAAGGCCCATATCCTGGTCCAGCGGATATACTGGCAAAGGAGAAGAAAGGGTTAAGCCCAGCAGCGGTCCTCTCATGACATCAGCTATCTTGGACACACCCGGGGTAAGGACCACTTAGCTTAAAACCCTCTCTGATCCTCTCCGTTATAAATAGAGGAGCGACCAACAGTAATAGGTATGTTTTATCAGACTTAAATACTCTCTGTATTTATTCATATTCTCTCTCCTCTGTAAAAAGCCCTATCTTCATCATCACGCCGGAGCGTCTACCCTCGGGAGACCCCGGGGGCTTTGTTTTGCAGGACTTAGGTGAGAGATTGGCCGCGGGCTAGGATTCCAGCTTCTCCCCGGATTACCTCGTACCGGAGCTGGTATCCCGGAGCTTACTGGTAGCATCAGGTAACACCCAACCCAAGTGATTAACAAATTTTCTCAAAATCAACTCATAAGTAAGCCCAAATTTTGTTGGCTAAGAAACCATATCCACTACTCCGAGACCCCAACCGATTTCGGTTATACGATTTCTAGTAACCTAAAACTGCAAGCGATCTTGGTTTGATATCGCCTATGATTTTATCAGATATTGTTTCGATATCGGTACATTTAAACTCAATCCGTTATCCGAATGAATTCAATGAAATTGATATCTTCTCGCCTTCTTTTCGCCTTTTTATTTAATACGACGTTTCGAGTCATCACTCGTCAGACATCGTTTCGATATCACGTTCGATATCGGTACATTTAAACTCAAGCCGTTATTGAAATGACATCAATGAAATTAATATCTTCTTGCCTTCTCTTCGCATTTTATTCAATACGACGTTTCGAGTCATCACTCGTCAGACATCGTTTCGATATCACGTTCGATATCGGTACATTTAAATTCAATCCATTATTGGAATGACATCAATAAAATTGATATTTTATCGCCTTCTCTTCGCTTTTAATTCAATACGACGATTCGAGTCATCACTTATCAGACATCGTATCGATATCACGTTTCATATCGGTACATTTAAATTCAATCCGTTATCGGAATGACATCAATAAAATTTATATATTCTCGCCTTCTCTCCGCTTTTTATTCAATACGACGTTTCAGGTCATCACTTATCAGACATCGTTTCGATATCACGCTCTATGTCGGTACATTTAGACTTAAACCGTTATCGGAATGACGTCAATGAAAGTGATATTTTCTCGCCTTCTCTTCGCATTTTATTCAATACGATGTTTCGAGTCATCGCTTATCAGACATCGTTTTGATATTGGTACATTTAAACTCAAACCGTTATCGGAATGACATAAATGAAATTGATATTTTATCGCCTTCTCTTCGATTTTGTTCAATACGACGTTTCAAGTCATCACTTATTAGACATCGTATCGATATCACATTCAATAACGGTACATGTAAATTCAATTCGTTATCGGAATGACATCAATGTAATTGATATTTTCTCGCATTCTCTTCGCGTTTTGTTCAATATGACGTTTCAAGTCATCACTTATCATACATTGTTTCGATATCACGTTCGATATCGGTACATTTAGACTCAAACCGTTATCGGAATGACATCAACAAAATTGATACTTTCTCGCCTTCTCTTCGTCTTTTATTCAATATGATTTTTCAAGTCATCACTTTTAAGACATCGTTTCGATATCACGTTCGGTATCGGTACATTTAGACTCAAACCGTTATCGGAATGACATCAATGTAATCGATATTCTCTCGCTTTCTCTTCGCTTACCACAATATGGCGTCATGTGCAGATATAGAGTCGAAAACAGTCTGATATATATATGGTTTCGTTACATTTATGCTCAAACCGCTAACGGTTATCATCATTCATTTACTTCGGTGCGAAGTAAAAAGTATACTTATTACATCGATTTCATGAAATTGGAAGTAAACGTTTTTTATTACTTCCATTTACATGAAAATCGAAGTAAAAAAAACTTTTTACTTCTATTTTTATTAAATCGAAGTAAAAAGGGCGAAGTAAAAAGGCTTTTTTGTAGTAGTGATTTCATCAAGACAACCATCATAACACAATCCATCTGCCACAAGCTTAACATCAAACTCTGCATCATTATGACTTGCACCTTCTCCATGCCAAACTCATGTTGTATATGTAGGATCAAAACCTCTACAAACCAAATGTTCGCGCACAACGTCTACATCCTCATAAATCGCGTTGTTAAGGCAATCTATGCAAGGACATCTTAGCCCACCCATTCTCTTTTCTACACAATCCTTCCAACCAACATCAATAAACTCTTGAATCAAATCCGTATAACCTTGTGAGAGACGCTGATTCTCCAACATGATTTCACTACTACCCATGCTTAACAAGATACTATCAACAACGGTTTTGCTACAATCACTCAAACATTCCACAAATTTAGCACCCTAAGAACTCTACAAATCCATATAAACAAGCACATACACTAATCAAAAACAGTTTGCCCATTCCACAACCAATCAACAAAAAAATCAAAACCTCATACCTTTGTGTTCTTGGGAAAAATCAAGGCCTGAAAATGTGAGCAAAACTTGAGACAAAACAAAAGGAGAGTTCTTTTATCTACTTCTTTTATTTTCATTCCCGCAAAAAATCAGCTTTTATACACCCAACTACGACACTGTTACGAATTCGCCACCAAATTCGCCCACTACATTTTAATACAAGAGAATTCGTAAACTGAAACGCCTCTGGTCATAACTATAGGCGAACTCGCTTCTTCAGTAACGCCTGCTGGCGTCAATACAAGGCGATTTCGCAACTACAACGCGTCTTAGCATGTATGGGCGAACAACTTTTCTTATTTCAGGCGGGTAATGCTGGCGAATTCGTCACTCTACTCGCCTATCAGCGAACACAGTTCAGAGTTCGCCTAGTATTGACATTTTTAATACACTTTGGAAAACGCCTTGTTTTAATTGTGAAACGCCGTGTTTTTTATTTTTTCCCTAGGCGAACGGCAGGTTACGAGTTCGTAACCCAGTTACTCGGCGGTTCCGCCAAAATCTGGCCAAAACGCCGTGAAATGTGTGCCGAGAAACCTATGCTTGTGCACTAGTGTAAGCTGAACTATATTGATAGAACTAGCTAGTTTAAAATTATTGTATTAAAAATAGTGATAGTATAACTATATTAAGATTAATTCTATCATATGTGTTTCACTAAAACTGAACTGGAAAAAAAATCAAGTATATAGTGGAATACAAACCCCTTTACATGAACTTATTCGGTTCTTATATGGTACAACGGGTGTACATACTTCACTTCCATTATGTGTGTATCCCCCTTAACATGTACTAACCATTGTCCATATACTATTTATAGCAATAAAAATTATAATGCACAATTATTTTTATTTAAATGCACATTTTCACATTTTAAAATGCATCTGGGGGTACGTATCCCCGTTGTACGTAATAATTTGCGGAACTTATTTGGCCAGATGTGCTTATATAACATGAACCCCTTTGGTTCAAATGTGCTTTTGCATGTACTGAGAGTAGTCAGCCTGCTGATGAACTCTCCAATCTTCATTTCAACTGGCTCTCCCTCTCTAAACAAATTAAAGTTTATTTAGTTTTTATATTTAACTTGCATGCACTCGTAAATGAAGTTTTGCGCGGAAACTTTTCTCTACATGAATTTAACGCAAAACCTACGTCCTCTGTTCTGTGCGACTTTTGCATGCGCGTCGCGTGCGACTTTTGCATGCGCGTCGCGTGCGGCTTTGGCATGCGTGTCCCGTGCAGCTTAATGGAAGAAAGAAAATTAATATTATTATTTTTAAGGAAGAAAACTAAAATATATTAAGTTAACACTAACATAAAATCCAGTCACCGACCTTGAATTAAAAAAACTATGACATTGCTTTCATGACAATTATATGAATCTGCAAAAATATATGTGGATATATATTGCTAATATTTAAAATACATGTCGAAGTTATCTCCCTCCCTCTTGCACCAAGGTCTTTCAAGTCAAAATAATGGGCAAACTATGTATTGTGGTTTTGCATGAGTTCTGGCCTCTTGAATCCATCTCTCGCCCACCTCTTTTGGCACATAATGCAGCCATCGCTTCATAATCCATATGTTGCTGCAGCCATTCATCACAGACAATGTTTTCAGCTGATCATCGCCACAGAGAAAGCATCTATAGCGCGAATCATGTTCATCAGTCAATATACCTGCCCAGATAAACACAAAGATCAATTTAATAATTTGATCAAATTCACATGATAATTTAGACAAGGTGATTCTATTTTTTAATATATTAATTTTCATTTCAGTTCAGTTTATTTTAATTTAGACTGATAATAAATAAGTTCAGGAAAACAAATACAAAAATTGCACAAATTAAACTCAGCTTTATTTAATTTTAAAAACTTGTATGTGTATTGTGTAGGGAAAAGCTCGTGCGATATTCGTGCATGAGTATTAATGCCTTAAATTCAGGCAGAAAAAATATATTTATTCCTAATATAATATTAAAACTGAATATATTTATTTTCTTTCCTTAATCTCTAATGACGATCTAATCCACTACTCATATGACATTTGTACATGTTAAATTTAATGTTAAATTCCACAAAATACTTTATTTACGAGTGCATGCAAGTTAAATATAAAAATCAATTAAAGATAACAATCACACATCTAAACTTTAATAATTTTACGCAGCATATACAAGTTCATATTAATTCCTTTTCAAAATTTTCTCGGGGCTAACCCATGGCGGCATTGGGAAAAGCAAATCAGTAGTCTAAGTACATTGACATTGCAATGTTATGAACTTATGTTTGTTGTTTCCATCAAATATCATATAGAACTATTGAAATATATTTATTCCTGTAAAGAGTATCTGATTGCTTGATTAGAATAAGGCAGAAGCATGTCTATATATAGTTAAATACAAGGACCTAAAACTAAATACTGAAGTTAGCTAAACCCTAGGCACATAAGTGCAATATACAAAGTACATACATAATTAATAAATCAGTCCTCCAATTCTTCTTGTATTGTCACACCCCCCTTCAAGCGAAGCGTCGGATTGACTGAGACGCGAAGTTTGGACCGAAAGAAGTCAAACAACGCACGATTGAGCCCCTTGGTGAAGATATCCGCAACTTGTAAGGATGTCGGAACATGACCAACTCGTAGTTTGCCAGCACTAACTAGCTCCCTCACAAAGTGATAGTCGATGTCGATGTGTTTAGCTCTCTTGTGAGCAACTGGATTCTCCACAAGAAAGATAGCACTGTTATTGTCACAAAGAAGCACCGGAAATCCCTGAAGTGGGAAGCGCAGATCCCGAAGAATATGTAACAGCCACACTACCTCTGAAACAGTGTTCGCAAGAGCTCTGTACTCCGATTCAGAGCTTGACCGAGAGACTGTAGGTTGCTTCTTCGCACTCCATGAGACCAAGTTACCACCAAGGAAAACTGCATATCCATAAGTAGAGCGACGTGTCTCCAAGCAACGCGCCCAATCAGCATCAGAGTAGGCTAGTATATCCGAAACACCATCAGCAGTAAAGGTCAATCCACAATATTGCGTGCCTCGAACATATCTGAGTATACGAGTAACTGCAGCAAAATGATCATCCCGTGGATCCTGAAGGTATTGACTCACAGAGTTGACATGAAAGGATAGGTCAGGACGAGTTATGGTGAGGTACTGAAGTGCACCTACAAGAGAACGGTACAACTTCGGATTGTGAAATGGTCCACTGGTACTGCTGTGTAACTGAGACAACGGAAGAAACGGTGTAGAGACCGGTGTAGCATCCAACATCCCAGCTCTCTGAAGAATATCCCTAGCATACTTGGCTTGACCCAAGAACAACCCGGTAGAGGTGGGTGTAACCTCCAAGCCAAGGAAGTAGCTGAGGTATCCGAGATCCTTGACAGAGGACTCCCGATCAGCCCGAGCTATGAAACTCTGAATAGCAACCTTATCATTTCCGGTAAGAATGATATCATCGACATAGATGAGAAGGTAAAGGATGACTGAGCCACGGGTAAATACGAACAGACACGGATCCGACAGACTGCCAACAAAGCCAAGGCCTTTAACAAAGGCACTGAAGCGATCAAACCATGCCCTAGGAGCTTGCTTAAGACCATAGATGGCTTTCCTCAAAAGACATACATGATTAGGACGTGCAGGATCCTGATATCCAGCTGGTTGCGCCATGTAAACTGGACCGTCAAGAACACCATTCAGAAAAGCATTCTTGACATCGAGCTGATGAAGCGGCCATTTCCTCATAGTAGCAATAGCAATCACTGTGCGGACAGTAGCAGCCTTGATAATTGGACTGAAGGTATGATCAAAATCAAACCCCGGTACCTGTGAGAATCCTTGAGCTACCAGACGTGCTTTGTACCTTTCAATAGAGCCATCCTGTTTGTACTTCAACCGATAGACCCACTTGGAACCAACCACATTAACATGTGGAGGGCAAGGCACCAACTGCCATGTCTGTTGCCGCTGAAGTGCATCAATCTCCTCATCCATAGCAGTAACCCATCGTGAGTCCTTAACTGCAGCCTTGAAGTTTCTCGGTTCCTTCTGTACCAGTAACTCAGCAACTAAACCCGTAGCCACAAAATCAGGTCCAAGACTGCGAGCTACTCTTGTTCCATCCTGATGACGAGTGACCATCGAGTGAGCTCGAGGAGCAGGTGGGACTGCTGGAACCTGTAGAGCTGTGGAAGCAGGAGGAGTCAAAGTACCACTTCCAGAAGAGACTGAATCACCAGGTGAATCGGAAGAACTCGAGAATACTGGAGAAGGCACTGGAGTGGCTGGTTCAGGTTCATCGGCGATTGCTGCTGGTGCAGTCGAAGAAGGCTCATGACATACCGTGCAGGGCTGCTGTGGTGGAATGATCTCAACAGAAGATGTCTCTAAATCAGGATCAGTGGGGTCAACAAAGGAAGAGACATCCAAAGAGGAGAAATGAGCCTCTGTGGATACTCTCGAGAATGGAAAGTGACCCTCATCGAAGCGAGCGTGATGAGTCATATAAATGCGACCAGAGGCAGGATCCAAGCACTTAAATCCTTTGTAGTGTGCACTGTAGCCCAAAAAGACACATGGCAGACTGCGAGGGGCTAATTTATGTTCAGATGTAGGCCGAACATAGGGAAACACACGGCAACCAAATGGATGAAAGTTTGAGTAGTCAGGCGAACATCCAAAGAGTACTTCAAAAGGAGACTTATTATCAATCACCGGAGTTGGTAGTCGGTTGATAGTGAAGACAGCAGCACTGAATGCATCATCCCAGTGAGACAGCGGTAGGTGTGAATGAAACAACATGGAGAGGCCCATCTCCGTGATGTGTCTGTGCTTGCGTTCTGCTCTACCATTCTGCTCAGGTGTATATGGGCATGAGACTTGATGATGAATGCCACGAGTTTCAAAGTGAGACTACAACTTGTTGTTGATGAATTCAGTCCCTCCATCACTCTGGAAAACTTTGATGCGAGATGAGAATTGGTTCTCTACGAATGCTTCAAACTGGAAGTAGACATCGACGAAGTCTGACTTACGACGTAGATGGTAGAACCACGAAAAACGCGAATAATCATCCACAAACAAAGCATAATAGGAGAAACCATTTCCCGAAATAACCGGAGATGGCCCCCACAAATCACAATGAATCAAATCCAAAACATTCTTAGCCCGTCTGGGGTTCTCAACAAAAGACAGTTTGTGGCCTTTAGCCATAGCACACGGTTCACAAATACCAGGTTTTGGAAGTACAGAAGTAAAAGATAAAAACCCATGTCTGTTCAACAAAGAAAGAATAGCAGAGGACACATGTCCTAATCGAGCATGCCATACTTCAAAAGATGCTCTATTATTGTTCTTCTTCACCACTGAAAGAAGTGCTGACTCACCACGGTCCAGCACATACAGCCCATGTTCACTGTGTCCCTGCCCCAGGATTGCCCTGCTGAGCTTGTGCTGAATAATAAAGGACTTGTCATCAAAAGAAATAACAGCACATAGCTCCTTGGTAAGCTTACTAATTGACAGCGGGTTTTTAGTAATAGCAGGCACAACCAAGACATCAGATATATGTATAGAAGGGCTAATTCTAGCATCACCAACAGCAGTAATAGGAAGAGAAGTACCATTACCAACAGAAACAGAGATATTACCATTATATGGAGCCAGAGCAGTCAAGTTCGAAGGAGTGGCAATCATATGGTTGGTAGCCCCTGAATCAAGATCCAGTTTGAAACTGTAGGAGCAGTATCGGGCTGAGTCTGAGAAGCCTGGCAGGGCACATACTGCGGTGCATACACAGGTGGCTGAGGAGCCACTGCCGCAGGAGCAACAGGAGCAGCATAGGTCTGAGCAACAAGAGCCTGAGGAGCCGATGGAGGCTGTGCCGGCTGAGGAACATAAGTCTGGTACTGCTGCTGGCCATGGGGCTGTGGTGGTGGAGTCACATAACTTGGCGTAGAGTTTCCACAAAACCTAGAGATGTGTCCGAAGCCTCCACACGTGTAACACTGAACCTGAGCACCCAAAACACCAGATCTGGACACACCAGGACCTCCAGGAGCTGCCCAGGGACGACGACCGCCATGGCAACCGCCGAACCGGCCGCCGCCGGCCGCGCGTGGGCCACACGTGCCACCGCCACGCGCGGCCTGTCCAGGCGCGTGAGCCCACGCGCCACCGTCTGGATGCTGGGCGGCCGGGGTAGGTTGCTGGGCGGCCGCGACAAAAGCTACGGGTCCCGCCGGAGCCTGTACCTGCACATTCGTTTTCTCCAAATTTGCCAAAAAAGCCTCATAACCCTTGGCTTGATCCACAACAGTTATATACGGGGGCAAGGGATCAAGAACAGCAACGGGTGCACTAAAATTTTTATATTCTTGACCAAGGGCAGTGAGAAACCACATAAGCTTGTCGCGGTTATCCGCAGGTTCGCCCATAATGCTTAATTGATCAAAAACTTTAACCAGAGACAGATGAAGATCATGAATCGTACCAGTCTTGCGAAGAATATTAGCCTGCTGTCGGAGGCTGAAAACACTAATTGAGGTGCTGTGTTGATAGGTGCTGGCAAAAGTTTCCCACATCTCCTTAGCGGTGGTACACCCGGTGATCTCATTCAACGCATCAGCAGTGCAATATGAGGAGAGAAGCACACTACAAAGTTTCTGATCATCCACGATCTAGGATTTGTAGGCAGCAAGGGCAGTGTCGTAGGCGGCCTGCTCCTTCTGGAGAACGGCAGAGTCCGGTGGTGAGGAGGATGAAGAAGCGGCCGTTGGCGGCACGGGAATGGGAGGGCGAGGAGTAGAGCCATCCAGATGGGCAAACAATCCTTGAGGCATGAACACATACTCTACCTGCTTCTTCCACCGCAGGTATGTTGAAGCTTCCAACTTGGTATTGAGAAGATGAACCATCGTGTTGATTGAAAGAGTATCATCCCTGGTAGCAGCCATCGTCGTGTGAACAACAAAAAAGAAGGCAGAATAATTTTTGAATTGAGAAGGGAGGGAGAAGGCTGTGTGAATAGCCTGTGCGTGCGTGTGTGCGAAAAAGAGAAGGGGGAAGGTGGCGGCGGCCACAGAAAAAATAGAGGGAGAGGGTTTAAGAACCCTAGGGTTTAAGGAAAGAGGATCGTCAGGCGACTGATACCATGTAAAGAGTATCTGATTGCTTGATTAGAATAAGGCAGAAGCATGCCTATATATAGTTACATACAAGGGCCTAAAACTAAATACTGAAGCTAGCTAAACCCTAGGCACATAAGTGCAATATACAAAGTACATACATAATTAATAAATCAGTCCTCCAATTCTTCTTGTATTGTCACAATTCCTAATATAGAACTAAAATTGAATATATTTTTTTTTCTTAATCTCAAATTCTCAATAAGAACATACTAAAAGAAAGTGATTGAAAATGATTCTGTAACTTGTTGTCATCCAAGTAAGGCTGCTCATGCTGACCCGCGGGATGGGACGGGTCAGCCATTTTGGACCGAATTGACCCTAATTTTAGGGTCTAATGGGTTGGACGCGGATCGGGACAGGTTATTAAAATTTCGGGTCGCGTCGGAACGATTTAGATTAAAACAAGTCAAAACCCAATTTGACCCGAATTCACTTTTCACCTTCTTGCCGACGCTTCCATCTCTGCGATTCATGAACTTGGTTTGTGATTCCCTGCGATTCCTTCTCTGCGATTCTCTGCACAAATCGTTCCCTAGTTTCTGTTTACAATGTTTTTATTTGATCCATCTTTTCGTCTGCAGTCCCACAGCGGATAATCTCCTCTCTATTCGGCTGGACATTGAAATTGATGGCCAGAAATACAGGGATGCTTTCACTTGGAACCCATCTGGTATTTCTCGAATCTCAGTTGTATGCTCCTGGTAATTCTCCAGAGTGTGACCCCTTATACTGGTAATTCTCGAATCTCAGTTGGTAATGGTGATAAGATTCTTATTCATTATGTTGGTGATATCCAAATTACTCCCTCTTTACGCCTATGTGATGTGTTGTATGCTCCTGAAATCACCAAGAACTTACTGTCTATTAGCCGTCTTACTAAGGATCTTGATACCTATGTTATATTTGATGATTGCAATTTTATTATTCAGCACAATGTAACCAAGGCGATCGTGGGAAGGGGTCACAGTGAGGACGATCTCTATGTGTTGGATCGAGGCGTGAGGCTATTTTGCTTTCTTTCATCTCCCAAAATAAGACAAGAGCATCATTTGAGTTGTGACATGCTCGGTTAGGTCATGTGGCTCCTAATACTATTTCTTTGTTGATTAGAACTGGTGTGTTGAGTGCATCTTCTTTATTACCTAAGCCTGGCCTGTGTGCCCCCTGTGAACTGCCAAAGGGTCAAAGGTAGTCGTTTTCCGATAACCCTAAGAGGGGGCATTGCATGTTATGGATTTGATTCAATGTGATTTATGGGGTCCTTCCCCAGTTTTATCTGAGAATGGTTTTCTTTACTATGCCATCTTTGTGGACGATTCTCGCTTCTCTTGGCTATACCCTCTTAAACACAAATCTGACTTCGTTGATGTTTACATGCAATTCGAGGCATTTGTTGAGAATCGGTTTTCTACAACTATTAAAACCTTTCAAAGTGATGGTGGCACATAATTTAAAAACAATCGGCTCAAGTCTCATCATGCCTCTAAGGGTATTCATCACCAAATCTCATGTCCATGCACACCAGAGCAAAACGGTCGTGCTGAAAGAAAACATAGGCACATTACAGAGATGGGATTGACAATGCTATTTCATTCTCACCTTCCACTATCTCATTGGGACAATAGCTTTGCTGCAGCAGTCTATACGATCAACCGTCTTCCCACTGCTTGAGGATGCTTCGCCATACAAAATTCTCTACGATCGAGATCCTGAGTATTCCTACTTTCGACCTTTTGGTTGCCGATTTTACCCCTTTGTTCGACCATATGCGGAGCACAAGCTATTACCTCGCAGTATTCCATGAATTTTCATCGGTTATAGCTCTTAATACAAGGGTTTCCGGTGCCTTGATCTCTCCACCGGACGTGTATATATCACTCACCATGCTAAATTTGATGTGACTTTTTTTCCCCTTGCCGTTGACAGTCTTGCTCAAGCATTCTCATCACTCGATGTTCTCACCTTCATCGTTCCTGGGCACTCTTCGGATGAGTCCTCGCCGTCCCCTTCGGCCGCATCACCATCTAGATCATGCACGATTTGTCCTCTGGAGGACGATTCGACACCTCTAGCACCATCATGGCCACCGTCATCGCCTCCTTCGCCACTTTCAGAATCACCTCCTGCTTCGTCTGGTTCAGAGTCTACTGGGTCGTCGCCACCATCATCACTCTCGTCGTCCGGTTCTTCACCAGGCTCGGAATCACCGCCTCCAAGGCCCCATCATATGGTGACTAGGCATCAGGATGGTACTCGTCGTGTCAAGTTACATCCTGATTTTTCCGACCGGTCTTGTTGCTCGGGTTTTGGATCACTCTAAGCCTAGCAACTATCGTACGGCTCTTAAGGATCCGAAGTGGGTTCTGGCCATGGATGAGGAGATGGCTGCACTTCGTCATCAACACACTTGGGATTTGGTTCCTCGACCCTTGGGTGCAAACATTGTGGGTTTGAAATGGGTCTTTCACCTGAAGTACAGACCTAATGGAAGCATTGTAAGGCTCGCTAAGTGGCTCCGGGTTTCTCCAAGATTCCAGAGTTTGACTTTGATCATACATTCAGTCCGGTGATAAAAGCCTCTATTGTTCGTATAGTCCTTGATATTGCCACTTTGAGAAGATGGAAGCTTTATCAGTTTGACGTCAAGAACGCCTTTCTCAACGGTGTTCTTGATACTCCAGTCTACATGACTCAGCCGGTTGGTTACAAGGATCCTGCTCATCCAGACTTTGTGTGTCGTCTCAAGAAGGCTATATATGGACTCAAACAAGCTCTGAGGGCTTGGTTTGATCGTTTAAGCTCTTTTCTTCGAGACCTTGGCTTTCAGCCATGCTTCTCCGACACATCTCTGTTTGTGATCTCTCGCCAAACCACATTGCTTTACCTGCTTGTCTACGTTGACGATATCATTTTGACTGGAAATGATGCAGGGGCGATCCGACAGTTCATTGCTCGAGCCGACCATGAATTCTAAGTCAAGGATTTGGGTTCTCTGAACTATTTTCTTGTTCTTGAGGTTTCTCCCACCTCGACAGGTCTGCATCTAAGCCGAGCAAAGTATGCCAGAGACATACTTAGCATAGCAGGCAAGACTGACACCACTCCAGTTGATATTCCACTTGTGCCATTTTCTCAGCTTCATAGCTGGACGATTGCCGTTTTTGGAAATCCGACACTATACCGCTCGTTGGTAGACGCTCTACAATATTTGACCATTACCATGCCGGATATTGCCTATGCAGTGAACTCGGTCAGTCAGAGTACTTGCATATAATTCCCTGGACTTAATTGAAATGAATTGAAAAATATAAAATCAATCAATTGGACGGTAGTGAAATAAATTTTAAAAAAATGTCAACTATTTGGTAAAATATTTTAAATATTGTAAAAGTATTTTATACTTAAATTAAATATATTTATTTGTAATATTGTACTGAATTGAAATAATTTATAATTATTCATCTAAATTATAAGATTTCGCTCTTATAATTGTTTGGGAGAAAGTGCGAGAGGTGAGAGGTGAGATGGTGTGTGATTGTGAATAGGAAAAACATCTTTTCAAATACATGTAAGTCCAAAGGAATTAATTCACGTATTAATAAAATTGATTAATTCACGTTATACAATTTGGTCTTGTTTTCATTAAAAAATCATATTAATCATATTATAACACCAGAATCACCACGAATAACACCAGAATCTGCAGATGCCTCAGAAAGGAGATCGTGGAGGAAATCGTAGATCTCCGGCCGACTGTGAATCGTCTCAAGGATATCATTGTTTTGAAGAATCACCATCAGGGTTTCCGGAGTATTTCAGGAATATCAGAATTTCAGCAGCATTCTGCACCTCCATTGTTTTTGCTCTTTTATGACTGATCTCCGACGAGTTATCCTCTCTTCCGGCGGCCCTCTTCCTTTAATTTTCAAGTATTAAAGGAGGCTAGTTAGATGCAGCAGAATGACCTCAGTCGTAAATGCAAGATTCTCAAGAATCTCTTAAGAACATGTCTCATCTCATATGTTGCTCTTATTATGCTGTGCTATTATTTTTACTTATGAAAAAAGCGATGTGCGTGCATTTATATAAGCCAAATGAAAGCTCGTGCGATATCCGTGCGTAGCTTAAATACTGGAACGAAAAAACTGAAAATATCTTGAAACTTTATAATAAATATCAATAAATATCTTGAAACTTTTTGTCTACATCAATTTAACGAAAATCCAATTGTCCTCCGTGCGGCTTTTGCATGCGCATCCCGTGCACGCTTAACTGAAAATACACATTGAATTTGAATTGGAAAAAATACAAATTAATAATTGAACTGAAGTGAAATAAATTTAAATAAAATGTCATATTTGGTACAAGTATAAAAGAATAATTAGTGAAAGTATAATATACATTTAAATTTAAATATATTTATTTGAACTGTACTGAATTGAAATAATTTATAATTATTCAGAAAAAATAAAAATTAATCAACTGAAATGAACTGGTCATAATTTACAGAAAAGTTCTGGACATCCTACTCCTTTGATGATGAATAATTAGATGGTAAAAATTAAGAAGGCCTGCAGTGACAATGAGATGAGAGAGAAAATGTACTTTTTGCATCATTTTATCAGATTGGAAAAAAATAGTTTTCACATTGTATTTAGATTACTTAGTATTTCTGATAAAAGCAACTTGAATTTTCGCATTCCATCATTTTTCGCAGTTATGCGGTTGAGCAGATAAAAATGTGTTGGTGATTCCGCAGAACTTGTTTTTGCACCGATGCTGGAAACATCAGAAGGAAAGAACTTGAAGTCTTTGAATTCGTTATCAATTCTGCAATTAGTTATACTGTTTTCATCCATCTTTATTAATATTGTGATCCATATGGAAAATTCTAAGGAAATTAAAATTGGGAAATAAAGAGTACAAACCCCGGCCAACTTAAAAGAAAGTTGCAAATTTTGAGGACAACTCGACAACGTTACTGAGTACTTTTTTGATTATGAATCCTTATATTAAAGGATAATCCATCAGACCAGTACAAAATTAGCCTCTCGAACCTAAGCTATAAACAAAAAAATACAACTAATTAACAAGGAAATTCAGAAGAAATCTCCTGCATCTAGTTGTACTCAGCCTCAATTTTTCTACTAAAACAGAAGGTAAACTTGATTTCTCCTGCAAATATTCTAAGGTTTCGCTCTTCCCACACATGAGACAAAGTAGATACATAAAACACCAGTTTCTGGCATTAGCAAGTACATGCATTAGCAATTTTCTCAACATTTTCAATGAAACTGTTCGCAACAACCCTAAGATTCATGAATAAAAGCACATTGAGAGTAAAGTTGATCAGCACCATCAGTAAACTGTCCACACACATAAGAAATAATTTGATTGTTGTCCAAAAAATTTGAATTTCTACATTTATCAATGGTGGCTAGTCTACTCTAGAGCAATAACCACCGAAAGAACTTATGGTTGGGCAAAAATCTGGTGTACCAGACAAGTTTTGTCAAGGGTCTTTTGTGTCCTCCCCCTATAAGGTGTTATAGGTTGCCGTAATTGAGAATCTACCTTTTCTTTTCACACATTCAAGCAACCTAATTTCAAACATTCTCTCTTAATTTCATCCTTACCACCAAGATTCAAATCTAGCTGTGAAAACTTTTAGAGTTGCAGGATCTCTAGCTGAGAGCATTGCAAGTAGCTAGATAAAACTTATTTCAGGAATAGATAAAAAATAAGCAAAGTAACAGCTAAGCATTAAGAATATTTCAGAAAAACATTCATGTAGCTACACTTTATACTTGAATGATTGTTATTCTCCATATATACAACCAATCAATTCTAATTCCTCCCCACTTTAGGCAAAATTGGTATGACAGAATATATAATACAGTCGTCAGAATATCTAATTCCTCAATATCGCCGTCTTGTTTTGGAGGCGAGGTGGAACCACTCTCCCCTATACTCCTGCAGCGTGCTCTTACCGACGCCGCCGTGGGTTGGCCCTGAGAAATTTTTTAAAAAGAATTAAACTTGTTTATATATGCTTCGTAAAATTAAAGTTTAGATGTGTGATCATCAGTTTTAATTGAGAGATACTGATCAGAGAGGCTAACAAGGAGATCGAGCAATGGAAGCTGGAGTTCGAGAGAGATTAGGAAATCGCGCACATTAACCCTACTCTGAGAGCAATTAGATTATCAATTTTCGATCTTTAGGCAGAAAATCCATCTGGGCTCTCGGAATTCTGCCCAATTTGATTGGAATGGCCAAGAAGGCTGAGGAGCCCCTGCCGGAGGAAATCCGGTGCCGGCGGAAACAGAATGACATATGTGTTTAGGAGGCTAATGGGATGCAACAGAATGACCTGAATAACAAACAATCTCTCTCACCAGCTCAAGAATCTCTTAAGAACAAATTGATTGAGGCCTTGTTTTAAAAGTATATATGTCTCATCTCATGTGTTGCCTTTGTTACTGAGGGACGGTACTATAATTTTAATGATATTTTGGATTACGATGAGTAAATTAAAATATCAGACTGTGCGGACGTATACCACTTCAGTATTTTTACTTATAAAAAGCGATGTGTGTGTATAGGGTAAATTAAAGCTCGTGCGATATACGTGCGTAGGTACGATATTAGATCGTCATAATTAGGTTTTGTGTGAGGTTAAAATTAAATATCTTGAAACTTTTTTGTCTACATCAATTAAACGAAAAACCTACCTACGTTCTCCGTGCGGTTTTTGCACGAGCATCGCGTGCAGCTTAATTGAAGAAAGGGATATAAATTAAAATACGCTGAATTAAATTGGAAAAAAATACAAATCAATTAATTGAACTAAAGTGAAATAAATTTAATTAAAATGTCATATTTGGTACAAATATAAAAAAGGAATATTGGAAGTATAATACACTTAATTAAATTTAAATATATTTATTCGAACTACACATAATTGAAATAATTTATAATTAATTATTCACCTAAATTGAAAAAATATATATAAAAATTAATCAACTCAACTGAGCTGATCACGATTTACAGAAAAGTTCCAGATAACCTAATATTTTGATAATGAAGAATGGACTATTTAATGATTTACAGAAAAAGTTCCAAATAACCTAATCTTTTGATAATGAAGAATGGACAATGGTAAATACTATCAAGGCCTGCAGTGACAGTGAGATGAGAGAGAAAATGTATCTTTTTGCATCATTATTTTATCGCATTGAAAAAATAGTTTCAGAAACTTGGACATTATTATTGGAATGTGATGATCATAAAACTTGATATTTTATGGAATTGGTATTATTTTTACTCTACTTTAATTACATGAAACCGACATTTTATAAACTTGGTACCTTAGCATACACATAAACATAAACAAATCAAACAAGAAATGACACAAAAAACTTCAAATCATGGTGCTGATTTTTCTCCAACTAAACGCATGAATTTAACAGAACGAGCATATATAGATCATTAGCAGGCGACAGACCTAATCCAAAACCCTAACGGAATCATTAAAAAATCAATTAACTGCGCTAGCTTATAAGTCGAAAGCAAAATAGTTACGTACGTACCTGCAATTCAATATTTTATGAATGATTTCAATGCGGGTTTGTCTGAGTTCTATGTAAAGCTTGAAAAAGAAATGCCCGCAGTTCTGAGTTCTATTTATATAACTTACTTCTTGATCCACATCTCTAGATCTCTATTTTGTAACAGATCTACAGACCATTGTTTACAAACTAAGTATTTTTAACTCACTGCTTGCCTAACACGGTTAGCCAGGGTTGGGAATTTTAAAGCATGAAAAACACATAGAACAAAATAGCCATGAAACAAATAATATGTTATTGATTAAAGATATTTCTTATTGTAAATTACAACTAATATGTCAACTTTCTTCGTTCAATTTTAACAAAGGATGTGTTTTCCTTAATTATTTTTATTGTTTGATAGACTTGAACTACATTCATATATATACAGCCAAACATCTAGACAAAATCTTATGTGGGTTAAGTTAAGGGTTTCGTGATTCTGTATTGACGAAGTTGCTTGATGTTTCAAAATTAGAAGCATTTTAAAAGAGAATTTTATTTTGATAACCAGAAGCCGGGCACCCCTTCATCGATAACTTGTTATTTTCGTGTGAAGGGATGCCCAACTTCTGGTTATCTTCTGCACTGCTCGCAACTAGCGCGGGTGATACTATAACCTTGTTTCCCACTCTTGTGCATAAACATACCATACAAGGTTTTGCCTGAGTTTTACAAGATCCACTCTAATTTCAAGAATTTGAACAGTATCAAGATCACAAGATCTAAATCCCATAAAAACCAAGAACATACAACATACGGGGCCTAAGTCTCATACAATCTGTGACGGTAGCCGGTAAGTATTTACAGTGTGAAAATCCCAAAACTTGTTTGCTAGTGTGGCTTGGCAATATATTTGTTTGCACTACATTAGTAGTTCCTACCTCATGAACTCATGGTTATTTATTATTAATATCTTTTATACATAAAATCATGTTTGAGAAATCAAGTGGTATAGTGGCCACAGCATGTTTGTGTGGCAACTTGTTAATGGTTTGCATAAAGACTCAACCATATTTTATTTTCATAATGTTTCGCAATATTTACAAAATTTATAAGATTACTTTGACAAAAATAAAGACTAAAATTTCATAAATGTAGACTTGTTTTCAACCGTGTTGCACAGGTATCATTGTCATCCTCATCGCTTTCATCTTCATTCATTGGTTCTTCACCATGTTGTTGAATATATTTAGAATTACACTCAATAGAATAACTATCTAATAACTATCTAATTACACTCAATAGATAGTTATTCTTTTGTAACTATTAGATAGTTATTCAAAACTCAACTCATAAAATAACTTCACCATTCTCAACACACATTTGAAGAATGTAAAATTTACCAGGTACAAAGCTTGACTTTTGATGTTCCATTGGATCATTTTGTTTGAGCAATGACTCTACCATTTCCGCAATAGAGAGTTAACGAGTTGACTAAGTCAGAAACCATTCCAAGTCTAGTGATGATTACAAATTCAATCGCTTTATCTTGATGCTTCTAAAGCATCAATGTACCCACGTTAATTCAAGACTCGACAACCAACGAGCAAAACAATTGACTCCAAACTCAAGACTCAATAACTAATGAGCCAGACTCAATACTCGACAACCAATGAAGGAATCCGTGCAATGCATGAAGATGGCACACATAAAGTCAGCAACGTTGGTCTAGTGTATTCCCCAATTTCTAGCTTTTTAACAACTTCATAGTGAGCAAACTTATCAAAATGAGATCATGTAAACTGTCAGGGAGCTGGGCCGAGAGCCCACTCCCTCTATATTGGGCTCCAGCCCAAAGGGAAACCCTAAGGAGGCTCATCCTTATGAGGCTATAAAACAGAAGGAAGGGCAACAAGGAAGGGGGTCTTCGATCTCTCTCTCTCTCCCTCTCTCTTTCCTGGATCTGGATTCTCCTTCTTTTCTCTCACATATCCATCTCTGCCTCCTAAAGCCATGAAATCTTATTTAGGCATCGGAGCGGGCATGGGCAATAGCCCTCCCGCCCTGAGTGATGTCATGTTATGGATTTGCAGGTACCCAGATGATTTGCTCACCGGAGAGAGACTGTTCATCTGTCAGTCTGCCCGTCTGTCTGCTCGTCAGTCTGCCCGTCCGTCGGCTCATCAGTCTGCCCGTCCGTCGGCTCGTCAGTCTGCCCATCCGTCGGCTCTTCAGTCCCCCCGTCAGTCTGATGGACAGGTACCTAGATGCCTTGCTCACCAGAGAGGGACAGTTCCTGATAGGATCACGACCTGTTCACCCTTCAGTCCGGCCGTCAGCTTGCCCGTCGATGTGACGCACTGAACCCAGACCTTTCTCGGCACTGTCTGCTATTTAGGGAAATTTGGGGCTGTAACATTTGCACCGTCTGTTGGGATTAAACATTTATTCGCCCACGCAGTTCATGGATGCTTCCGAATCATCCTCCATGGAGCTAAATCATACGCTCAAGGTTAGTTTCTTGTGAAAAGGGGAATATCTCCACCAAAAGAGTCAAATAGTTCAGATCTGTAAAAGTCAACCAGCAAAAAGCTAGCACAGATTAATTCCATTCATTTTAGCCCAAAAAGTGAAGGTTTTCGACAAAGATCCGACCTTTATGGCTTAAATTCCAGATCTGTGTTAAATAGCTACGAAGACATCATAAACCAGTCATAAACTTTCGTTCTTGATTGTTAGAAAAACTATTCATGCTCTTCTTTTCCGCAAAGGAAGAAGCCATACCCATATACGTGCAAACACCATCCTAAATATCTCTTTACACATTTCCTTTTTTGGGGGGGAAGAGTGTACCATAACTTAGCACGTGTGCACAAATGGTACAATCTAAAAAATAAGATGGTTCTGCAAAATCAACCTGTCGAGTGACAAGTAGATTCATCTGGTTGCCTGGACGGTTGCCTCCGACGGTCACCTCAACGGTTGCCCCGACGTGTGGACGAGCCCGCAGCGCAGGCCGCAGACGTTGAGCATGCTCTGTGACAATGTGTAAGGATGCTTCAGATGGTACTCACTTTAATTGCGCAATATTGCCTTGCTCGGTTGTATTTGTCATTCATGCATCTGGAGAATCTGCTCGAGGCAACGGGTGATTCGCCAGTCGAATGACCTGCCCGACGGATCTCTGGGTGAGACTTGGGGCCAAGAGCAAGGGCGAAACAAGATATAGGGTCTGATAGTTGCTCCGACGGTCGCTTCAACGGTTGCCTCGATGGTTGCCTCTGACGATTGCATCAACGGTCACCTCGAAGGTTGCCCCGACAAGATAGAGAGGCTGATGGTTCCTCCAACGGTTGCTCCCAACGGTCACCCCGACAGTTACACCAACGGTCGCTTCAACGGTTGCCTCGACGGTTACCTCTGATGATTGTATCGACGGTCACCTCGACGGTTGCCCGACAAGATAGAGAGGCCGATAGTTCGTTCAACGGTTGCCCCGACAGTTGCTCCAACGGTCTCTTCAACGGGTGCCTCGACGGTTGCCTTTGACGATTGCATCGACAGTCACCTCGACGGTTGCTCGACAAGATAGAGAGGCCGATAGTTCCTCTAACGGTTGCTTCCAAAGGTTTCTCCGCCAGTTGCTCCAACGGTCACCCCGAGAGTAGCTCCCTGAAAGTTGCTCCAACGCTCGTTGAAGGTAGGAGAGCTTGCCCTCCAGAAGAATGAGGCCAGCCGAGCAGAAGGGACGAAGAAACTGGACATCGCGTGGGAGGGTCCATACCAAGTGGCAGAAGCACTTGGCAATGGAGCTTACAAACTCCACACCATGGCGGGCGAACCCGTTCCCCAGACGTGGAACATGAGCAACCTCAGGAAGTTCTATGGATGACCAGGTATCGGCCTGGATATTTATGTGTTTTCTTTTGTGGCAAGTACTATAAAGCAAGTCTTAGCGGTACTTATGTTTAGTTACCCACGCTTGTTTGACGACATAACTGAGCTCGCTGTCCTCGAACCTTATGAGGACACAGCCACCTCAGTTGTTTTCAAGATTCACATTGACTGACGAGCTCGACGGTGGACCCGACGGTAAGCTCAATGGGTCGTCGAGACAGCGCTCAGTCAATTTCGTTTGCTTGCCGACATAAACGAGCTCGTTGCCCCTGAACTGTCCGGGGACGCAGCCGATTCAGTCGCTTCAACGCCCATTAGGACAGTGAGCCCGACGATGGACCCGACGGTAAGCTCGACGGGTTGTCAGGGCAATACTTAGTCGATTTTGTTTGCTTGCAAACATAAACGAGCTCATTGCCCCCGAACTGTTCGGGGACGCAGCCGATTCCGTCGCTTCAACGCCCACTACGACGGTGAGCTCAACGACGGACCTGACGGTCAGCTCGAGCGGGTCGTCAGGATGACACTCAGTCGACATGATCGAGCTCGTTATGCTGGAGCTCGTTATCAATTCTGCAATTAGTTATACTGTTTTCATCCATCTTTATTAATATTGTGATCCATATGGAAAATTCTAAGGAAATTAAAATTGGGAAATAAAGAGTACAAACCCCGGCCAACTTAAAAGAAAGTTGCAAATTTTGAGGACAACTCGACAACGTTACTGAGTACTTTTTTGATTATGAACCCTTATATTAAAGGATAATCCATCAGACCAGTACAAAATTAGCCTCTCGAACCTAAGCTATAAACAAAAAAATACAACTAATTAACAAGGAAATTCAGAAGAAATCTCCTGCATCTAGTTGTACTCAGCCTCAATTTTTCTACTAAAACAGAAGGTAAACTTGATTTCTCCTGCAAAAATTCTAAGGTTTCGCTCTTCCCACACATGAGACAAAGTAGATACATAAAACACCAGTTTCTAAGCTTGACCTGTGACCCTCAAGTACATGCATGAGCAATTTCCTCAACATTTTCAATGAAACTGTTGGCAACAACCCTAAGATTCATGAATAAAAGCACATTGAGAGAAAAGTTGATCAGCACCATCAGTAAACTGCCCACACACATAAGAAATAATTTGATTGTTGTCCAAAAAATTTGAATTTCTACAATTTATCAATGGTGGCTAGTCTACTCTAGAGCAATAACCACCGAAAGAACTTATGGTTGGGCAAAAATCTGGTGTACCAGACAAGTTTTGCCAAGGGCCTTTTGTGTCCTCCCCCTATAAGGTGTTATAGGCTGCCGTAATTGAGAATCTACCTTTTCTTTTCACACATTCAAGCAACCTAATTTCAAACATTCTCTCTTAATTTCATCCTTACCACCAAGATTCAAATCTAGCTGTGAAAACTTTTAGAGTTGCAGGATCTCTAGCTGAGAGCATTGCAAGTAGCTAGATAAAACTTATTTCAGGAATAGATAAAAAATAAGCAAAGTAACAGCTAAGCATTAAGAATATTTCAGAAAAACATTCACGTAGCTACACTTTATACTTGAATGATTGTTATTCTCCATATATACAACCAATCAATTCTAATTCCTCCCCACTTTAGGCAAAATTGGTATGACAGAATATATAATACAGTCGTCAGAATATCTAATTCCTCAGTATCGCCGTCTTGTTTTGGAGGCGAGGTGGAACCACTCTCCCCTAGACTCCTGCAGCGTGCTCTTACCGACGCCGCCGTGGGATGGCCCTGAGAAATTTTTTAAAAAGAATTAAACTTGTATATATATGCTTCGTAAAATTAAAGTTTAGATGTGTGATCATCAGTTTTAATTGATTATAATAGTTTACGTGCATGCATGCACGCGTAAATAAATTTTTGTGCGCAATTTTACATAAAATTCACACATGCACAAAAGAGATATGATTAGTATTAGTGGATTAGATCGTCATTAATTAGAGGTTAAAACTAAAGTGTTGGAAGTATATATATATAGTCACAGAAGATAGGCATATTTGAAGAAAGTGTTGCTAGCTAGGCAAGGCGAAGGAAGATCTAAGGGGTGAAGATGGATGGGGAAGAAGAGTATGAGTATTCCTCGGAGGATTCAGGCGCTCCTAAGCTTGGAGATTATGCTACTTCTCCACATTCAGGTGATTCCTAAAAAACAGTTGTTGCTGAGAGACACTGATCGGAGAGGCTAACAAGGAGATCAAGCAATGGAAGCTGGAGTTCGAGAGAGATTAGGAAATTGCGCACATTAACCCTACTCTCAGAGCAATTAGATCATCAATTTTCGATCTTTGGGCAGATAATCCATCTGGGCTCTCGGAATTCTACCCAATTTGATTGGAACGGCCAAGAAGGCTGAGGAGCCCCTGCCGGAGGAAATCCGGTGCCGACGGAAACAGAATGGCATGTGTTTAGGAGGCTAATCGGATGTGACAGAATGACCTGAATCGCTAATGCAGGATTCTGGAGAAGCTGCTCGACAAGCAATCTCTCTCACCAGCTCAAGAATCTCTTAATTAAGAACAAGTTAATTGAGGCCTTGTTTTAAAAGTATATATGTCTCATCTCATATGTTGCCTTTATTACTGAGGGACGGTACTATAATTTTAATGATATTTTGGATTACGATGAGTAAATTAAAATACCAGACTGTGCGGACGTATACCACTTAAGTATTTTTACTTATAAAAAGCGATGTGTGTATCGGGCAAATTAAAGCTCGTGCGATATACGTGCGTAGGTACGATAATAGTGAGTATTAATTAATAAGTAGTGGATTAGATCGTCATAATTAGGTTTTGTGTGAGAGGTTAAAATGGAATATCTTGAAACTTTTTTGTCTACATCAATTTAACGAAAAACCTACGTACGTTCTTCGTGAGGCTTTTGCACGAGAATCCCGTGCAGCTTAATTGAAGAAAGGGATATAAATTAAAATATGCTGAATTGAATTGGAAAAAAAATACAAATCAATTAATTGAACTAAAGTGAACTAAACTTAATTAAAATGTCATATTTGGTACAAATATAAAAAAGGAATATTTGAAGTATAATACACTTAATTAAATTTAAATATATTTATTCGAACTACACATAATTGAAATAATTTATAATTAATTATTCACCTAAATTGAAAAAATATATATAAAAATTAATCAACTCAACTGAGCTGATCACGATTTACAGAAAAGTTCCAGATAACCTAATATTTTGATAATGAAGAATGGACTATTTAATGATTTACAGAAAAAGTTCCAAATAACCTAATCTTTTGATAATGAAGAATGGACAATGGTAAATACTATCAAGGCCTGCAGTGACAGTGAGATGAGAGAGAAAATGTATCTATTTGCATCATTATTTTATCGCATTGAAAAAATAGTTTCAGAAACTTGGACATTATTATTGGAATGTGATGATCATAAAACTTGATATTTTATGGAATTGGTATTATTTTTACTCTACTTTAATTACATGAAACCGACATTTTATAAACTTGGTACATTAGCATCATAAAACTGAAGAACACATAAACATAAACAAATCAAACAAGAAATGACACGAAAAACTTCAAATCATGCACCTTTTTAAATTTTTATGGTGCTGTTTTTCTCCAACAATTTAACAGAACGAGCATATATAGATCATTAACAGGCGACAGACCTAATCCAAAACCCTAACGGAATCATTAAAAAATCAATTACCTGCGCTAGCTTATAAGTCGAAAGCAATTGAGTTACGTACGTACCAGCAATTCAATATTTTATGAATGATTTCAATGCGGGTTTGTCTGAGTTCTATGTAAAGCTTGAAAAAGAAATGCCCGCAGTTTCTATGGCCAACTTATTTCCAAATCGATCTATGCATTCCTCTTAAGCTATTCACTGGTTATCTCAGGCATGAACACATTCTTTTCAGCTTATAATTATATTAAAATGCCTTTTTATAATCCGTTTCATAATCATGATAAAACAGTTCTGTTTCTTTCTAGATCCAATGGTTGATCGAGGCTTTACGAGATCTGGTTTTGGAGGCAATTATTCTATTTATATGGAAAAGGTCAGACAGAAAGGATAAGTTTGTTTAACTGACTATCCAACATATTCTTAATGCATGTTGTTGTTATTTATTTACGACACCGATAAACGGGAAAGTAAGGAATGGAAGCTGCAGTTTCTTGATGAGCACACTAGGAAAGAGGAAAGGATATGTATGATGAAGAAAGAAGTAATTGTGTAAGGCCCTCTATGTTCTAGGATTTTGGAGGTTTTGGAGATATACTCTCCAAAATCCAAGACCTTGTATGTTTTGCACGGGATATTTGGTCTTTGAGATTTACGAGTAAAACCCAAAATCCAACCAAATTTTGCCACATTTTTGATTCTGTATTTAAAATATTATTATATTATTTATGTTAATATTTACTTTTGAAATAAAATTGAAACATTCTAAATATTATTATAATTGCCCCGGAAATGAAATTTATATTTTAAAATATTATATAGAAAATTATTTAATTTTATAATGGGTCGGGTCAAAATTACCGACAATACTCTATTTTTAAAAATAAATGATTTGTTCATAATTTTTCAACCCATCAAATTATAATAAAAATTGTAAATTTGCATTGTAAAAAAAATAAAATTATATTTTCAATATAATTATATAAAATAATTTAATTATACTTTAAAATTATATTATAATATATTTTTCACAAATCTTGAGTTCATCTACTCCAAAATAACTCCTCCAAAAAGAAGGATACAAACATTTCGCATATACTATTATTTTATTAATAAATTATTGCAAAATCCAAAACCAAATCTTTATATATATACCATACAAGGTTTTGCCAGATTTGAATTTTACAAGATCCACTCTAATTCCAAAAATTTGTACAGTGTCAAGATCACAAGATCCAAATCCCACAAAAATTCAGAACATACAACATACAATCTGTGACGGTAGTCGGTACGTATTTACAGTGTGATAATCCCGAAACTTGTTTGCTAGTGTGGCTTGGCAATTTATCTGTTTGCACTACATTAGTAGTTCCTACCTCATGAACTCATGGTTATTTATTATTAATATCTTTTATACATAAAATCATGTTTGAGAAATCAAGTGGTATAGTGGCCACAGCATGTTTGTGTGGCAACTTGTTAATGGTTTGCATAAAGACTCAACCATATTTGATTTTCATAATGTTTCACAATATTTACAAAATTTATAAGATTACTTTGATAAAAATAAAGACTAAAATTTCATAAATGTAGACTTGTTTTCAACCGTGTTGCCCAGGTATCATTGTCATCCTCGTCGCTTTTATCTTCATTCATTGGTTCTTCATCATGTTGTTGAATATATTTAGAATTACACTCAATAGAATAACTATCAAATAACTATCTAATTACACTCAATAGATAGTTATTCTTTTGTAATAACTATTAGATAGTTATTCAAAACTCAACACATAAAATAACTTCACCATTCTCAACACACATTTGAAAAATGTAAAATTTACCAAGTACAAAACTTGACTTTTGATGTTCATTTGGCTCATTTTGTTTGAGCAATGACTCTACCATTTCCGCAACAGAGAGTAACGAGTTGACTAAGTCGGGAACCATTCCAAGTCTAGTGATGATTACAAATTCAATCGCTTTATCTTGATGCTTCTTAAGCATCAATGTACCCACGTTAATTTAAGGCTCGACAACCAACGAGCAAAACTATTGACTCCAAACTCAAGACTCAATAATCAACGAGCCAAACTCAATACTCGACAACCAACGAAGGTATGCGTGCAATGCATGAAGATGGCACCCATAAAGTCAGCAACGTTGGTCAAGTGTATTTCCCAATTTCTAGCTTTTTAACAACTTCATAATGAGCAAACTTATCAAAAATGAGATCATGTACACTGTCAGGGAGCTGGGCCGAGAGCCCACTCCCTCTTTATTGGGCTCCAGCCCAAAGGGAAACCCTAAGGAGGCTCCTCCTCATGAGGCTATAAAACAGAAGGAAGGGCAACAAGGAAGGGGTCTTCGCTCATTTCAAAAAAAAAAAAGGAAGGGGTCTTCGCTCTCTCTCTCTCTCTCTCTCTCTCTCCCTCTCTCTTTCCTGGATCTGGATTCTCCCTCTTTTCTCCTCACATATCCATCTCTGCCTCCTAAAGCCACGAAATCTTACTTAGGCATCGGAGCGGGCACGAGCAATAACCCTCCCGCCCTGATTTGCAGGTACCCAGACGATTTTCTAACCGGAGAGAGACTGTTCATCTGTCAGTCTGCTCGTCCGTCGGCTCGTCAGTCTGCCTGTCCGTCGGCTTGTCAGTCTGCCCGTCCGTCGGCTCGTCAGTCTGCCCGTCCGTCGGCTCATCAGTCTGCCCGTCCGTCGGCTCGTCAGTCTGCCCGTCCGTCGGCTCGTCAGTCTGCCCGTCCGTCGGCTCTTCAGTCCGCCTGTCAGTCTGATGGACAAGTACCCAGATGCCTTGCTAACCGGAGAGGGACAGTTCCTGATGGGATCACGACCTGTTCACCTGTCAGTCCGGCCGTCAGCTTGCCTGTCAATCTGACTCACTGGACCCGACCTTTCCCGGCACTGTCTGCTATTTAGGCAAATTTGGGGCTGTAACATTGGCGCCGTCTGTGGGGATTAAACGTTTAGTCGCCCACGCAGTTCATGGATGCTTCCGAATCATCCTCCATGGAGCTAAATCATATGCTCAAGGTTAGTTTCTTGTGAAAAGAGGAATATCTCCACCAAAGATACCACCTTTAGAGCCAAATAGTTCAAATCGGTAAAAGTCAACCAGCAAAAAGCTAGCACAGATTAATTCCATTCATTTTAGCCCAAAAAGTGAAGGTTTTCGACAAAGATCCGACCTTTATGGCTTAAATCCAAGATCTGTGTTAAATAGTTATGAAAATATCATAAACCAGTCATAAACTTTCGTTCTTGATTGTTAGAAAAACTATTCATGCTCTTCTTTTCCGCAAAGGAAGAAGCCATACCCATATACGTGCAAACATCATCCTAAATATCTCTTTACACATTTCCTTTTTTGGGGGAAGAGTGTACCATAACTTAGCACATGTCAATACTACAAAATTGTGCCCTTTAAGGCGGTTGATCCTTCATGTTTTAAGGCAGAAGACAAATGTCTTCTCTGGGTGTGTCTTAAATGAGAAAAATCATCTAAGGCGGTTCCTCTTCCGCCTTAAATGTTTTCAGTTTTAAGGCGTTTATTTCCGCCTTAAATGTAACTTGCGAGTTCGCAAGGAAGCTCGTTTGTAAAAAAAACCCTAGCAAGCTGGACAGCTTGCGATGTCTCAAGTCCATTCTATTATATCAAAGAGCAGAGAGCTCATTTAAGGCTATCAGAAAACAGCACTGCTGCTGACATCAAGAAGGCCTATTAATTCAAGGTGAGGCCTTTTTTTGCTTGATTAATTTGGTGTTATGTACATATTATGTTCCCTTTTAGCCTGATCGTTGTCACGTTTCTGTCCCAGGCAAAAGTCGTGCACCCCGACAAAAACCCGAATGATCCCAAGGCTGCTTATAACTTTCAGGTATATATAGCTCTGCCTTTATCATACATATGAAAGTGCTTTTGTGTGTGACTAGTTGAGTGGTTAAGTTTATATATTATGATGTAAGTTGGAACTAATGGAACAAAATTCATATGTGAAGGTGCTCGGTGAGGCATACCAGGTCCTGAGTGATGTAGAGAAACGCAAAGTGTAGAACATTGTTTTAGCTACAATTATGTTTTATATATAGAAAGGAACTTTCAATTTTGTAGAAGTATTGAACTTTAAAGAAACATAGTTTGATCCTTGGAATTTCAATGTTATGTAGTTTGTTTCGTTCACAATAATTGTTTGATCATTTGAATTAGTGAATGATTAAAACAAAAGTGATGTTGTCATGTTTACGGAGCTCTCTGATCCAAAGTGATCATTTGAATTAGTGAATGATTAAAACAAAAGTGATGTTGTCATGTTTAGCAGCCTTGGGATCATTCGGGTTTTTGTCGGGGTGCACGACTTTTGCCTGGGACAGAAACGTGACAACAATCAGGCTAAAAGGGAACATAATATTACATAACACCAAATTAATCAAGCAAAAAAAGGCCTCACCTTGAATTAATAGGCCTTCTTGATGTCAGCAGCAGATGCATATCATAGTGCACAGCAGCAGAAAACATACTTAGTAGTTCCTCATTAACTTTCAATCATCTTCCTGCAGCTAATGAAAACTCCCTTACCTTGAAAACCATACAAGCTTCCCCCACCGTATAATTAAGCAGCTTCTACGCTGGATTTCTGGAAGGATGATAAGCTGATCCAAGTCAATCTGGAGAAAGTGTATACATGCATCCAAGAAATTTACCTGGAGGAAGGATCGGCGGCTAAAACAGCTCGAGGAAGGTAGTTCCCAGAAACAACGAAAGCTGGGAACCCGAGGCATTAGCCACAGTGTGTAAGATTTCAAACAAAACAGAAGCAATGACACATGCTTTAATCATCTTCTCCCTGAAATGAGTTGCACATATAAGAACTCAATAAACTGAATAGCTACATGGAATTAAAGAACTAAATTGGCATGATCATAACCTGCTCCACATATTACTATCTCCACCGTGCCTGATAATGTAGTCCTTGTACTCACGGTAAACGTGCCTAAGTTCAAGCAGATCACTCTTCTCCTTCCTCCTCCTAATCGTATATTCTTCATCCAGTGAGGGGATCAAAATGTAAACAAATACTCAAACTCCATAATTTAGAGCAACAAAACCATATCCAAATCAATACCAAATCATGACTCAATTCTCTTACTATAAACAATAACAGCAACATTAGGATTCCATTCATGGTAGCACATTATACCTGCTCAAGACGCTGAAAGAGGGCTGTTTTAAATTTCCTTACACCTCTGCTGTAAAGGCATGAAACCTGCCTTTACAGAACCAAAAAAATGAAGTTAAGATCCTTAAACCCCATAAAATGAAGAAACCAAAACAATTCCACTTTTTCCCATATGCTGTCGAGTATTAACGGCATGCTTGAGAATGGAAATCTTCTTCCGGTCATTCCAATACCGAAGGGCGCTGAGAACTCGTCTGATCACACACAAATCAGTACTGGCTGGTGAGGAAAACAAGCCAAAAAAACCTAGAGCTAATTCCTCTCTAGAAAGTTCAAATATAACCATTTTATGCTTATAGTAAAGATAAATTGCTTATCAATAAATCTTTTAGATTTCATTATGGCAGACAACAGGCCACATATTCATAATTTCTCGTAACACACAAAAATTAAAAGGGAAAAGGATACCAAAGATGAAATTATAAAAACCCTTGTGGTAAGCTTTCAGAGACATACACTCTAATAATAATAACTAACAAACATCAGTGAATACAATTATTCTGTAGCACAAATCAAACAAGGACTTACTCATATTTCCTGGTTAATATCCTGAGCATGTAAAGAGAACCAAATACTTGCTGGTTTTGCAAATTTAGTCTCACCCACTGTAAAAGACCAGACCACTGCTCCGGGTAATCAGCACCACTGCTCCGGGTAATCAGCATGAATGATTGTTTGCAAAAATTCACCCAGTTGTGCTCTGGCAATAAAATAAAATTCAATTTAGCATATATCAACTCAAACAAGAAGACCATTAGCTCTCTTACAATTAACCCTTTCCACTAAACAAGAATAGTGAAAGATGTACCTCAAAAGCTGGGTAAAATTCAGTATATTCTGCCTGATATTTGACTGCTCACCTACACATTTATTTTACTTGATCACTTTTCAAGAATCAACCTTCACAATGCCAACTATGATTAGATAGAAAATACAGTGTACACAACTTACCAATCTCATGTGGTGCCCAGTTTTTGGCAATGAAATTCTTGAAGTGGATACTCGCCACATGTCTCACAGCCTGGTCGCAGTGCTCGTCGACAATGATTTGCAGCAGCCTCACCAAGTGCTGAGGCGTGTACTGAAACTACAACAACGATCAATCAGTAGCACATATCCAATCAGATTCTCACACAAATCAGTAAGCAAGAGCAGCATAAGTCAAAAAAACAACAATCACTTACTTGATTGAGACTGTCCTCAGCAGCTTTCCGTTCATCGGGATTGAGGCTGAGGGCGCCGCGGAGAACGATCGCCAGACTGGGAAGATCCATCTCCAGGGAGACTGTCTTGATTTAGACTGTCCGTAGCAGGGTTTCTTTTTCAAAACCATCTTGATCCCACCTTGCACGATCCCAAACATGCTCTCCCTCCACCGACCACCGCCACTCTCGCTCTCCCAATCGGCGCCACCGCCATCGCCGCCGCTCCCCGACCCCTGAGAGCCCTTCCAGGAAGCGCCGAATGGATGACCGCAGCGACTCAGTTGAGTTGCAGGAGAAGGATAAGGAGAAGAAGCAAAGAAAGGTGCGGATTTAGATGGGTTCGAGTTCGAGATGATGAAAAAGCCTGGGTACGATTCTGGAGGGTTAATTGGGTGCGATTGGAATTTTAAGGAAAGTTTGATATTACAATTTCGATAACCTTGCGATATCGTAAGTTCATATTAATTAAGATACTTATTTTAAACGACTTATTTTTCATTTCTTCCGCCTTAAATATATTTTTTTCACAATCGAAACAAGGGTTGCGAGTTCTCAACTACTCTGCAAGGCGGATAACCTATCGTGTGTGCTAAACGCCTTAAGTTAGTGTCTTAGATGACCCCCTTTGTAGTAGTGTGTGCACAAATGGTACGATCTAAAAAATATGATGTTTCTGCAAAATCAACCTGTCGAGTGACAAGTAGATTCATCTGGTTGCCTCGATGGTTTCCTCCGACGGTCACCTCCACGGTTGCCCCGACGTGTGAACGAGCTCGCAGCGCAGGCCGCAAACGTTGAGCATGCTCTGTGACAATGTGTAAGGATGATTCAGATGGTACTCACTTTAATTGCGCATAATATTGCCTTGCTCGATTGTATTTGTCATTCATGCATCTGGAGAATCTGCTCGAGGCATCGGGTGATTCGCCAGTCGAATGACCTGCCCGACGGATCTCTGGGTGAGACTTGAGGCCAAGAGCGAGGGCGAAACAAGATAAAGGGGCCGATAGTTGCTCCGACAGTCGCTTCAACGGTTGCCTCGATGGTTGCCTCTGACGATTGCATCAACGGTCACCTCGAAGGTTGCCCCTACAAGATAGAGAGGTCGATGGTTCCTCCAACGGTTGCTCCCAACGGTCGCTTCAACGGTTGCCTCGACGGTTACCTCTGGTGATTGCATCGACGGTCACCTCGACGGTTGCCCGACAAGATAGAGAGGTCGATAGTTCCTTCAACGGTTTCTCCCAACGGTTGCCCCGACAGTTGCTCCAACGGTCGATTCAATGGGTGCCTCGATGGTTGCCTCTGACGATTGCATCGACGGTCACCTCAACGGTTGCTCGACAAGATAGAGAGGTCGATAATTTCTCCAACGGTTGCTTCAAACGGTTTCCCCGCCAGTTGCTTTAACAGTCGCCCCGAGAGTAGCTCCCTGACAGTTGGTCCAACGCTCGTTGAAGATAGGAGAGCTTGCTCTCCAGAAGAATGAGGCCAGCCGAGCAGAAGGGACGAAGAAATTGGATGTCTCGTGGGAGGGTCCATACCAAGTGGCATAAGCGCTTGGCATGGAGCTGACAAACTCCACACCATGGCGGGCGAGCCCGTTCCCCAGACGTGGAACATGAGCAACCTCAGGAAGTTCTATGGATGACCAGGTATTGACCTGGATATTTATGTGTTTCTTTTGTGGCAAGTAATATAAAGCAGGTCTTAGCGGTACTTATGTTTAGTTACCCACGCTTGTTTGACGAAATAACTGAGCTCGCTGTCCTCGAACCTTATGAGGACACAGCCACCTCAGTTGTTTTCAAGATTCACATTGACTGACGAGCTCGGCGGTGGACCTGACGGTAAGCTCAACGGGTCGTCAAGAAAGCGCTCAGTCAATTTTGTCTGCTTGCTGACATAAACGAGCTCGTTTTCCCCGAACTGTCTGGGGACGCAGTCGATTCAGTCGCTTCAACGCCTATTAGGATGGTGAACCCGATGATGGACCCGACGGTAAGCTCGACGGGTCGTCAGGGCAATACTTAGTCGATTTTGTTTGCTTGCCAACATAAACAAGCTCGTTACCCCCGAACTGTCCGGGGACGCAGCCGATTTCGTCGCTTCAACGCCCACTACGATGGTGAGCTCAACGATGGACCCGACGGTCAGCTCGAGCGGGTCGTCAGGATGACACTCAGTCGACGTGATCGAGCTCGTTGCCCCCAAACTATCTGGGGACGCAGCTGACTCAGCTGTCCAGACAACTATCCCGACAGCGCAATCGACGGCGGACCCGACGGTAATCTCGATGGATCGACAAGACGGCCATTAGTCGATTTTAGTTTCTTGTCAACATAGTTGAGCTCGTTGCCCCCAAACTATCCCGAGTAGACCGACCGTCGAACGGCCTGACGGTGAATCGACCGGTTGCGATCGGGTAGGAGCTAGAGCCGGGTCCTCGCTTTCCAAACATATCTCGACGTCTTCCGAACCCTTGATATGAAAAATACGCAATCCTGAGTAGACCGACCGTCGAACGGCCTGACGGTAAATCGAATAGTTGTAATCGGGTAGGAGCAAGAGTCGGGTCCCCGCTTTCCAAACATATCTCGAGGTCTTGCGAACCCTTAATATGAAAAACACGCAATCCCGAGTAGACCGATCGTTGAATAGCCTGACGGTGAATCGAACAGTTGCGATCTTGTAGGAGCAAGAGCCGTGTCCCCGCTTTCCAAATATATCTCGAGGTCTTGCGAACCCTTGATATGAAAAACACGCAACCCCGAGTAGACTGACCGTCGAACGGCCTGACGGTGAATCGAACGGTTGTGATCGGGCAGGTGCGAGAGCTATGTTCCCTCTTTCCAAACATACCTCGAGGTCTTGAATGGTCGAAAAACCGGAATCGAGAACAAACGGCCGGTCAGGTGGTTCACCCGATGAGCCGCCCTGCCTATACCGCATGAGGCGATCCAACCCCTCGAGAGGCATAGCCCAGGGAGGAGATTCAGTTCAAAGACTCGCACCAGTGGTTCCATTATGCGCAGTGAATGATGGTCGCGCATGACAGGAGGTTCACCGGATGATTCTACTGACGAGCCATCGGCTCATCCAAGTTACCGGTTCATCAGACGATTAGCCTAATGACCTGAGATGACGAGTTGCAAATAAAAGAAATGGCTCGGCATACCGTGATGGTTGATTGGAAGTTCAAATCGAGCAGACCGGTCCAGACGGCTACCAAGAAGCCGGCCAGTTCGCCCAGACAGGTCAGCCATCCGGTAAATCGTCAGATTGTGCACGAGTTTCCTTCAGGAGATGACACCCGACTTAGGCAAAGTGCCCAGTCAGTAGGTCGTATCCCTTGATCATTGGTCATCATCGACGAGGAGGAGGCATGACGACTCAATCATACCACCAAAAATATGGGGTCATACCATTCAAACCAATGGTAGCATGACCTAGGTGAGACACCAGAATGAGTAGCTTGTCCGACGATGATAGCACCACAACACCCACGTCGAGTGCCATGCGCCTAGGCGAGCTACATTGAATGCGCGAAGTGCTTATGTGAAAGCCCCAAAGAGAAAACGAGTTGCGGATAAGTTGGGATGGCTCAGCAAACCGCAGTATCTGCCCTTAATTTTAAGCCCTCCCGCCCTGGTTAGGATGGTTACCAAGCTGAAAACCAATCCGCGCCTTCGGTCCCGCCATCCACTCAGCCGTCCGGTCCAGGGACTTTTCGGATCAGCGACTAGAATGCCCTCTAAAGCCACCATTTGTTTGGGCACAGTGCCACGCTCCCTGGTGAGCTGCGGGGTTTCATTTGATCATGGACACCAAAGACGGAGTTTCTCATGCAAAGTAAAACCTTGACCCGCCTCGGGGGTTGACCTCGCCAATGAACCAATCAACAACCAGTCCTGTGAACCTATCCCCCACCAGTGTAATGACTTGCTGGGAGCTGCCAAGGGCACCCAAGGTTATCAAACCGTATCAACCCCTCTGTCGAGTTCTTCCAGACCGTGGACCAGCCCCGGCCGTTTTAATCGGATATCGCCATGAGTGGGAATTCACATTCAGACACCTAGATTGCAAGAGAGACCCTGTTGTGATCTGGTGCATGGTCGCGACTATGAGTTGCCGGAAGTATGCCAGAACGGTTGGTTCGCCAGCTCACTCGTCAGTTCATACGAATGCATAGCCAACCAATCTTCAAGTTACCGAGGAAGCCGTTGCAAAGGAAAGAAGTTTAAATGTGAGCGCCTAAAGTGCAACGTCGCGGTTATTGTGAGAATGGAATAACACGGATGAGTTGAGGTCAGATGTCTGATTCTATATCTATCTCATCGATGAACAGTTAATGTGGATGGTAAGCTGACTGTCTACCCGACCATCGAGCCAACGGCTGCATTGATGGTCGACTCGACAGTCGACTTCGTCAGGCTACTGAAGAATGAGCTAGTTGTCCTTGATTCATATAAGGGCACAACTGCTTCGAAAAAAAGTTTCTGTTAGCAGATGCCTCAAGGGACAAGCTACATTACTGCTGCCCGACACGAGTGCATCTCTGGCAGGAGAGAAAGACGCTTAAGAGGCATTCATGCCCTTCCCGTCGTGGCTAATCTTACAGGGCACCGGCCCGTAGCCGCCAAACACGCCCAAGGGTCTTGTGAACCTGGGCATGCAACAAATACAATGATGGACGTCGCAATCAATTTACTTACCAATTGATTCGATGGGCGGTCAGACAACTCAACTTGATGAATCAATGGGTGGGAGAATGGAATGCACAAGTTAGAAGAAAATGAAGGTAATAACCAGATAGAAGGGAGGATCTCGAGACAGCTCTAGTTACCCGCGATTTTCTCCTCATCTACCTTGGTCGGCACAACCCCGACGTCGACAAGGTCATTCAGCAGGCCGGATGGTACGTCCTCCTCTCTAAGTGACTGCTGCGGCGCCGGCTGACTGATCAGAGGGGTGAGTGGTTGAGGCAACAGACTTCATGGATGGATCTCGATTTTGCTCGACTTGACGAAATGCCTCCCGACGACCTACCATAGTCTGAAGCGTGAGACATCATCACGACTTCGAACTAGGGGGGACTTGTGATGTAGCGGAATCTTATAACAAACGTAACCCAATGAAATCAACCTATTTAATTCTGTGAATACCTAGGTCGAAAACGCCTTCCAAATCTATATACTCAAAGAATATCTAGAATTTAGGTTTAAAACTCATCTCTCGAAAGAGAAAACTCTCAACACACTTTTATATCAAATCAGAAAAAAACTGTCTATTACAATGGTTTGATGCCCTATTTATAAGAGCTCACAAATTCTATTCTATTACAAAACATGTAAATATTTTCTTAATCCTATTTAGAATACTAATTATAAATATGGAAATTAACCAGAATCCATATGGAAACGAGTTAAAAATTTTCCAATTTGCTAATAAATTGATAATGGGTCTTACTTCTTGCAATTCCAATGCTCCATATTATCAAGCCCAATCTCATCTGCATCATTCTCACGGGGTTTGACAGAATTCGTCCTCGAATTCGACCTCGTATGAATCCTTGATCAAACAACATATATTTTATTAATCCAACCTGCATCATTCTCCCGGGGTTTGACAGAATTCGTCCACGAATTCGACCCCTTAGTCCTCCTTCTTCAAACAATACGAATATTTTCACTACAGATCGGAAACATGTAGAACTAGCAAACGATTTTGTACTATAGACAAATTCATCTTTCTTCAACAATTGATCATTCCACGAATGTTTAGAATATGACTGTTGGTACTCAACAATTTCCTCAAGTGTAATGTAAGAATCAATCAATTGGTCTGCCATGACTTCATGTTGCTCGTGATGGATATCAAACACATGAATCTGAAGATGTTCCTCATAATCAATTTCACCAATCTTGACATCAATGACATGATTAACATCAATATCAAATACTGATGGTTCTTCATCATCATACGTATCAAATATTGGAGGAGCTGAATATATATCATCCTCATCAGCATCATCATCATCAACTTCGTCATCATCATCATCAACATCGTCATTATCATCATCAATATTGTCATCATCATCATCATCAACATCGTCATTATCATCATCAATATTGTCATCATCATCATCATCAACATGAGATTGTACGGATGTGGTCTCTCCTTACTGGAAGAACAAATATGTTTTTGAGGTTTCTGTGGTCTTAAAACAATCATGACATCTTCAAACCTAAAACTATAAATATTGGATCTTCCTTCATACACTACTTCTCGATCAAATTGCCATGGTCTCCCAAGTATCAACTGACAAGAATCCATGGGAACAACATCACACCAAACCTGATCCTTGTATTTCGATCCAATCGAGAAGGGAACAAGTGCTCGTTGATGTACCTCAATGTGTTTCTCTTTGTCAATCCAACCCAACTTATAAGGTCTTGGATGTTTTTCTACTATGAATCCCAATCTCTTTACAGCTTGTTCCGACACAATGTTGTCGCAACTACCCGCATCAATGACAAATTTGCACACGAATCCTTTGATGGTACACGTTGATTGGAATATATTACTTCTTAACCAATCATCATCACCTGGATAGTCCTCCATTGCATAATCCCTTTGAATAATCATCCCCATAGGTCGTGTTTTTGGTGGTATGATTCCCCAAAAACAAACCAAGCTTCTTGATACCAACTGATGTAGCGGAAGCTTATAACAAACGTAACCCAATGAAATCAACCTATTTAATTCTGCGAATAACTAGGTCGAAAACGCCTTCCAAATCTATATACTCAAAGAATATCTAGAATTTAGGTTTAAAACTCATCTCTCGAAAGAGAAAACTCTCAACACACTTTTATATCAAATCTGAAAAAACTGTCTATTACAATGGCTTGATGCCCTATTTATAAGAGCTCACAAATTCTATTCTATTACAAAAAATGTAAATATTTTCTTAATCCTATTTAGAATACTAATTATAAATATGGAAATTAACCAAAATCCAATGGAAACGAGTTAAACTTTTTCCAATTTGCTAATAAATTGATAATGGGTCTTACTTCTTGCAATTCCAATGCTCCATATTATCAAGCCCAATCTCATCTGCATCAACTTGTCAGGGAGCTGGGCCGAGAGCCCACTCCTTTTTTATTGGGCTCCAGCCCAAAGGGAAACCCTAAGGAGGCTCCTCCTCATGAGGCTATAAAACAGAAGGAAGGGCAACAAGGAAGGGGTCTTCGCTCTCTCTCTCTCTCTCTCTCTCTGTCTCTCTCCTGCTGGATTCTCCCTCTTTTCTCCTTACATATCCATCTCTGCCTCCTAAAGCCATGAAATTTTACTTAGGCATCAGAGCGAGCACGGGCAATAGCCCTCCCACCCTGAGTGATGTCATGTTATGGATTTGCAGATACCCAGATGATTTGTTCACCGGAGAGAGACTGTTCATCCGTCAGTCTGCCAAGTCGTCGGGTCGTCAGTCTGCCCGTCCGTTGGCTCGTCAGTCTGCCCGTCCGTCGGCTCGTCAGTCCGCCCGTCAGTCTGATGGACAGGTACCCAGATGCCTTGCTCACCGGAGAGGGACAGTTCCTGATAGGATCACGACCTGTTCACCCGTCAGTCCGCCCGTCAGCTTGCCCGTCGATCTGATGCACAAGACCCAGACCTTTCCCGGCACTGTCTGTTATTTAGGGAAATTTGGGGCTGTAACATACGCAGAATCAAATATTGAAGCACACCCTAATTATTGAAGCACATCACTCTAATTATTGAAGCTGGCGCAGCCGTATCTTCGTCTTGTGTTGGAGGCGAGGCGGAACCACTCTTTCCTAAACTCCTACATCCTGCACTTCCCGACGCCGCGTCGTGGGTTGGGCCTGAGAAAATTTTAAAAGAAATTAAACTTGCATGTATATGTTGTGTAAAATAAAAGTTTAGATGTGTGATGATCAGCTTTAATCGATTTTAATATTTAACGTGCATGCACGCGTAAAATAAAGTTTTGTGCGCAATTTAACATAAAATTTACACATGTACAAAAGTGACATGATTAGTATTAGTGGATTAGATCGTCATTAATTAATTGGAGGTTAAAACTGAAGTGTTGGAAGTATAGACTGTATAGTCGCTGAAGAAAGGCATATTTGACGAAAATGCAGCTAGCTAGGCAAGGCGAAGGAAGCTCTAAGAGGGTGAATGAGGAATGAGGAAGAAGAGTGTGAGTATTCCTTGGAGGATTTAGGCGCTCCTAGACTTGGAGATTATGCTAATCCTCCACATTCAGGTGAGGGGAATATTCCTAGCCAACAGTTATTGCTGAGAGATACAGATTGGAAAGAAGCGAAGCTGCTGAAGATAGCTAGAGGCTAACAAGGAGATTCTGGAGAAGCTGCTGGACAAGCAATATCTCACCAGCTCAAGAATCTCTTAAGAACAAGTTAATTGAGGCGTTGTTTTAAAACTATGTCTGCTCTCATCTGTTGCTCTTATTACAAGGGACGGTATTATAATTTTAATGATATTTTGAATTACGATAAGTAAAATATTAGACCGTGCAGACGTGTATTTTTACTTATTAAAAGCAATGTGTGTATAGGGCAAATTAAAGCTCGCGTGCGATATTCGTGCGTAGCTAGCTACAATAATAGTGCGTGAGTATTAATTAATAATAGTGAATTAGATCGTCATTAAATAGGTTTAATTTTGTGTGAGAGGTTAAAATTGAATATGTTGAAACTATTTGTCTACATCAATTCAACGGAAAAACCTACGTCCTGCGTGCGGCTTTTGTGTACAAATATAAAATGTCATATTTGGGTACAAATATAAAATAGAATTAGTGAAAGTATAATATACTTAAATTTAAATATATTTATTTGAAACGCACAAAATTGAAATAATTTATAATTATTCATCTAAATTTGAAAAAAAAAAATTAACTCAACTGATCGAGCTGATCATGATTTACAAAAAATTCTAGATAACCTAATCTTTTGAAAATGAAGAATTGACAATGGTAAATATTATGAAGGCCTGCAATTAATGAGATATGAGAGAGAAAATGTATCTTTTATGCATCATTTTATCACATTGAAAAAATAGTTTTCACATGTATATAAATTACTAATTATTTCTGATAAAAGCAACTTGAATCTTTATATTCCATCCTTTTTTGCAGTTATATATGCGGTGGAGTAGAAAAAAATGCTGCTGATAATTCTGCAGAGAACTTGTTTTTACATTGATACTGGAAACATCAGAAGGAAATAACTTGAAGTGTTCGAATTCACTATCAATTCTACCGTTTTCATCCACCTTTATTAATATTTGGATCCTTATGGAAAATTCCAAGGAAAATTGAGAAATAAAGACTACAAACCCAACTATTAAAGGAAAATAAAGTCTACAAACCCAACTGTTTTTTTGATGAACCCTTATATTAAAGGAAAATTCATCGGACCAGTACAAAATGAGACTTTCACACATAACTAATTAACAACAAGAAAATTAAGAAGAAATCTCTTTTGAATATCTTATTTAAAAGATCGCCTGTCAACATAGCGGCTTCCTCCACATCGCTTGATCATTTCTAGCGACTTCTAATTCAACCATGAACCAAGAATAATCCTAAAAAACTTATAATCCTAAAAAACTTATGAACCAAGAATAATCCTAAAAAACTTAAAATCCGATCAGATCGACGCCTTAGGAAGTGGTAATGTGCTGAAAATTGAAATCACCGAAATGATTTTTTACACAAGTTTTGGGATCGCGCGGCAGCTAGGGTTTCAGTGATTAAATAACAAGAAATCTAATTATTTTAGGTTTTATGTGCGCTGGATCTAATTATTTTCACTTTTGACTTAATTAGTTGAGATTATAATTTATAAATCAGTTTTACGTTTTAATCCAATTTCATAGCGATTTTTGGTCATGGGTATAGAAATCGTGCATTTTATATTAATTGTGCATTATACGTGTATTTAAAAATTAATTCCATTAAAATTAAATTTTCGTGCACGTGCACGTGTGCATTCAAACCTGAATAAAATACAGAAACATTGCAAAATAATTTGTTTAAAAAATATATACTTAATTGATCAATATGTTGGATTGGATTGAGTGCAAATTACATAGAATAGGTTTTACACCGGGGAATCTCGTGCATTATTTGAGAATATTTAGTGCTTTTAATTTCAATAACATGAAATCAAATAACTTGTTTGTCACCCGACAATAAAAAAGTTAGATTGGGAGACGGTACACACTTGTTTATAGCATATATTGTGTACTCTTACCACAATCAAAGGCGGTGAGGTAGCCATGAGCATAGCGAAGACATCTCAAATAATGGCTACATGGATTTCAAACGAACCAACGTTATGCGGGATGTCTTTACTACCCCGGGCTTTTAAGTTTTAGATCTGATTTTTGTTGCGTATGGATTCACTTTTTAAAAAAGAAAAACTTTAGATCTAATTTTATTGTGTATGTTGTTTAATTTTTTTTCAAAAAACTTTAGATTTGTTGCAGTTGTGTATTTGTGTTTAGCGGAGCTTCATGTCGTCGGGCGGAATTCGTGCAACAATTCAATTTTTCACATATCGGATCTGGTCAAAACTAAATTTAAACCATTATATAACTAAACAATAAATTATAATGGTAAATAATAGAATTATTAGAATATAATATGTTATTTCTGGGTACCATGTGCGTGCATATTTGCACGATCTCTAAGAATTAATTATAAGAAAATTATCTATACATTGTGAATTTATAATCAATGAGCTAGATTCCACTTGCCTGTAATTTTCTTCTTCAGTAAAATTGCTACATGGGATTATGTGAATAAATTATATAAAACAATAGATAAGATCTTGTGCAAGGGTATTTTTCATAAATATAGGGACTGATTTTGCAAACTAGTATTTCATCCGTGCCAATCAAAGTTGAAGAGTACAGAAGACTCAGCATAATATAATTGGCTATTTTGTAGAATTTATTATGTTTAAACATACGGATGTTTAAACACTTGCTAAACAAGAATCAGAAACCAAGTAAGAGTATTGAAGGTGAAATACAACTCTTATACAATAGAAGTTGATATTTGAGAAAATCAAGATGATAAGTGAAGATTGATTTTGTGCTGATGGGATTAGCTTGAGAATATATAATAGAGTTGTATCTTAGTTAGGTTTAGTCTTAAATAAGGAAAGAATATATCTCTTATCATATAACTATAGAAGTAGAGTATAGTTAGAAGACTAAAGTGAAGCTGTGATGATCTGGACGAGCAGATCAGTCTTGCCGTGATTAATGGACCGAGAAGATCAACACAGAAGCACAACATTGGACTATAAATATACAGAAAAGCTGCGACACAGATGATCTATCTTACGAGAAAGTATTATGCAGATCAGAATAGCTTTATAGTTGGAGCAGCTTATTGAAGGGAGTTCAATAGGCTTTTGCCATCGCCAGCAGTCTGGAATCAACAAGTCTTAATACTTCAGGGGAAGTGGTCAAGACAGCAACGAGGAGTTGCTGACCGGCAGTGAGGGGATCTCACGAATCCACACGATTAAGATAACTCCTAGAAAGTTAATTGTTTGGAGAACATTGTAACTGATCTTGGTTATTTTAGTGGATGATTTTCAGACTGGGCAAGACCCCGCAGACGTAGGTGTTTATCACCGAACTGCGTAAACAATTCTTGTGTTCTTTCTTTCAGTGTTTAAACTCTGTCTTATGTTTAAACATACGCTAGAATAGAAAGATTAGTTAAGAACTTGTGAAACTGATCGATAGTAAATTTCATTTGGTATCAGAGCTAGTCCACTGAGTTGTGCCTTTAACAAAGCCAGTGGAGATCCCTATCGATCATGGCGAACCAAGAGAAGGATGGTTCATTATACACACGCGCACCCATGCTGGATAAAAATAACTACGGTTATTGGAAGGCAAGGATGAGGCATTACATTGATGCTCTAGATGAAGAAGCATGGTACTGGGTCGAGAATGAGTGGACACCAGCCAGACATCCACCTACATCAGGGGCAGCCGAAGGTGTTCTGAGAAACAGAGAAGAGCTGACGACTCAAGAGAGGAAGGACAAGCGACTAAACAGCAAAACACTCAACTGCATCAACTCGTGTGTTGATTAAGAAGTGATTCGGTTGATTTCAACGTGCTGCACTGCTAAGGATGCATTGGAGAAACTAAAAGCAAGCTATGAAGGAGATGCGAAAATGAAACGACAAAAAATGCTTACAGTAAAGACAGTATTTGATACTTTGATTATGCATGATAATGAGACGATTACTGAATATAATGCAAAAATCAGAGATCTTGTCAACACAGCCTATCAGTTGGGAAAACCGTTTGTTGAAGATGATATTGTCCAGAAGATATTGAGGTCTCTACCACCAAGGTCCAAAGGAAAAACTATTGCAATGGAGGAGTTACATGATACATCTGAGATGACCGTTGATGAAGTCATGAGAGCACTGTCAGCCTTTGCAATGAAGGAGTTAGCTACAATAAGGCAGAGTGATATGGCATTCACTGCAACTGCACAAAAAAAAACTGAACAAAACTCTGTGTCTAAACACAATTCTATGTCTAAACACTCTACCAAAAACAGCAATGAAGAAATGGACGAGGATGAGCTTGCTCATATATCAAGAAGCTTTGCAAAAGTTCTGAGGAAATCTCAAAATCGAAGAAATGAAGGAAGGGAGCAAAGTTCAAATATGAGTAGAAGAACAAATAATGATCAAGCAGAATCCAAACCAGTGCTTAAACATGCTGGAAACATTCAATGTCAAGAATGCGAAGGATACGGGAATATTCAATCACAGTGTCCAAGTGGATCAGCTAACAAAAAGGGGAAAGCCTACAATGCTACGTTTAGTGATGCAGAAGATTCTGATGAAGAGCTTGTCAGCAACCATGTAGCATTCGGAGCAATCACTATTCTAAGTGATGAAGAAAGTGAAGAAGGAACCTATGTTGCATTTGGTGCTACTATTGTTTCAGAAAGTGAGAGTTTAAACATAGATTCTGAGGGTGTTCATGAATCATACGACAAACTCTAGAGCTGGCAAAATATTACCGAACCCGAAAACCCGACCGATTATACCCGAACCCGAACCCGAAATAAGACCCGAATAGTGATACCTGTTAGATGACCCGAACCTGAATTACACCCGATACACCCAAACCCGAACTAAAAGTTTCAGACCCGATAGAACCCGTACCCGAACAGAACCCAAACCCGAAAATCAGACCCGAACCCGAACCCGAAAAACACCCAAAATCCAAAAGCACCCGAACTTGATCTGAACCCAAAACCTGAAAAATATCCAAACCTGAATAACACCCGATCCAAAAGGTACCTAAATTGATCTTTGCCCAATAATTTGGACTTAAATCAAACGATACCCAAATATTATTATTATATTTAATTCTTAACTTTTTATTACTATTCTACTAATATAGTTTTTTATACTAATTAATAATTAGTGTAGCTACTAGCTACCATTCACCAAATAAACTGAAGTGAACTAAACTATATTGAATTGAACTGGTCTACGAATAGGTTGAAGAGAAAAATAATGGCTTATTCATTATTTCAATTTAATCAAGTTTCAATTCAGTTTGATTAATCAAATAATATTTACTTTATTTTGTCATATCATTTTATATAGTTTAATTCAACTCTAAATCTCTCTATTGATTATAAGTAACTAAATTTGACACAAATTAAAAGTCAACTAATCTGGGTTGTGTAAGATAAACTTGCAAATACATATATAGTAACAACATTACCTATAAAGATAACTTAAGAGTTAAAAAAATACTAAAACTATAATTGATCTAATAACTATTATATATTTAAATTAATAGATTTATTTTAAATTTTTTTTTAAGTTAAAACCATCCAAGTGGACAGGAGGATTATTCACGGCTCCTCAACCCTAATAAAAGCAATAAAATTACATGATCAGGTTTAAAACCCAATATTACACATGAAACCCTGTTGGGGTAACTGTGGCAATTTGTTGCCCGAAGGCTATACTCCGATCTAATATCGGAAGCAAGGTGAGATATCAGAGATGTGTCTAAAAATATTACAAGAAAACTAAGTCATCTCTGTATCGATGCCGGTCATAGCATAGCTAAAACCAGACTTCCCTCCTTCTGCTGCGTATAGACATCACCAAGTACAGCATTCTAGATCTCGTTAGAATTCACCATCCCACTTTCTCACAGTCAAAACAGAAAACTCGGTTCTATTATAGCAAATACTCTCTACCTGAACCTCAACCGACTACCCATAGCGCCCGGTGGCCTCTTGACCACCGGAAGATAGCAAGTCTTCACAAGGTTGGCAGCAGAGTAGTATGTAAAGCCTACCGAGTGTTCTATCCAGCAATAATACTAATAGGAAAGCTTCATCAAGAGCCTAACTAGAGATTGCTATAAAGATTTCTCTTATAAGGTGATATTCCACAGCGCAACATTAAGAAGAAAATCACAAAAATCTAAAAAATGATATATACACATTAATATTGGTACTAAAGCAATTCCAACCAATCCAGTTCTGATTGGCTGGCGGCTAAATACTGGATAGAGCAAATGTAATCTAACTCTATATAAACTTAAAGCCTAATCGTTCTACAAATCTAGTATCAGTTTCGCCAACAATAGTGTTTCAAAACTATTGTGACTTGGATTTCTCCTAACTGTACTAACTAGATCGGAAGTTAATCAAAGTTTAACTGAGCAAAAGGACCCGTCAGAAAACTAAGATTAGCAGATCACATTCAATCCAATATTTAAGTACAAACATCAATATACCCGAAAAAAAACTGAAAATAAATTTTAAAAAGGGAAAAAAGAAGTAAAACCACCTTTTCAATCTAACTGTGCCAGTTCCAGTATAACCTGTCCAAATCTGCCCGGCCCGACCGACTTGACCCGGCCCGACCGACCCGAACCGACCCGAGCCGATCAAAACCGTTGACCTGCCAAACTGAGCCTCCCTCGGATCCTCGCGAGCAGCCCAAATCCGTTCTACATCTCCAGTCGCGGCATCCTTTCTTCGAGGCTCGTTTCCGGGCGTTGAATCCGGGTGACCCGGCCATGGAGCCCCAACAGCGGTGACGGCGACGGCGTCGCAGCCGTGGCGCTGAGTCCCACGGATCCACTAGCAGCCTTCTCCGCGGCTCGTGTGAAGCCCCGGCGGCGGTGAGCGTTCTGGATCGGAGCAGGAGTCCTCTCTCGCCCAGGAAAGGTCGCCGTCGTTCAGCTCTGTCCGTCGGGGTCGTCTGAGCAGTCTGGGAACGGCGGGATCCGGCGGAGAAAAACGGTAGCGACCCGCCTCCGCCAGTATCCATAAAATTAGGATCTGGGTCTTATTCGAAACTGTAATTTATCGAGCAAGAAGGGGGTTTCGGGTATGGGGATTGGGATTTAGGGTGGTATAGAGTTATAAACTAGGTGTAGGGTGGGAGGGGTGGCCTGCTCGGCGGCGGCGCCGGCGGCCACCCCGCCAAAGTGGATCTGGGTGGAGAGGGGTTACTGTTGAGCGAGAGAGGAAAAAAGAGAGAGCGAGGTTTGAGCAGATTTATTTTAATGATATTCTTATTACAATGTTATATGTTATTACTTATTAGTCTCTGTGGATATGAGTTCTCATTATATATCTTGAAACATTAGATAAAAAAACTTTTGGGCACAAACTTAATTCTACTATATAATATACATTTATCAAATGTTTAAGATGAATAATTTTTTATGGTCATTATAAGTTTATAGTTCAAAATAAAATAAATTTTAATTGAATGTGTTTTAACGTGATCTTGGCCGAGTATATCTGAATCAAACTCGACTCAAAAGAGATTGTACCCGAATTGTATCCGAAATTGAACAAATTAAAACCAAATCCAATCCAAATCCGAAAGGAAAAATCCAAATCCGAATCAAACCCGATATTTTTTCAAAACAACTAACGAGACCCAAAACCGAAACAATCATGGCGGAATAGCGCCGGACCAAAGTGATGGCGAAATCCCAGAAATGTCGAAGCGTACCGTTCGGCAGACCCTTGAACCATGTCAAGCAGTTACCTCTTAGATACGAAGGCAACATTTTACACTGCAACTCCTCCGGAATGTCCCTAGCAATCATGATACTTGCATAAGTATGGACAAACTCTTCCGGGTCTCCTTCTCCGTTATAGGTTGGGAGTCCGTCCGGAGCCTTGGTTCCGGATGGCCATTTGATACTCAATACTTCTGGAACCCAAGGTGACTGAGGTCCGATCCCATTTCGTCCGATAAGGCGATTTAATCGGTCTTCAATGGAATCCGGACAGAAAGGTGTCTGAAATCCGAAACCTCCGGGAAGTCCTCCTCCGACAGGTGGCATTCCAAACATCATTTGCTGCTGACTTCCGGATCCTCCGGCAGGTGGCATGCCAAACATCATTTGCTGCTGACCTCCGGGTGCACCCATCCCATAACCTTGCTGAGTTTGTGCTCCCCAGCAAGGTGGTGCATTCGGCCCAAACTGGCTCTGCCTCCGTGCCTCCCGCTCGGCCCGCAGTCGTTGTATCTCTGCCAGAGTTCGTTCCGGAACCGCTTTCTTTTCTTTAGCTTTCTCCGTCGCCAAGCGTTGTCGTCGACGCTCCTCAGCTGCGGCCCTCGCCTCTGCTGCCGCCTCCTTGGCTCGGAGAATCCGTTCCTTTTCGGCCGCTAACTTTTGAGCCCTAACAGTAGCGGCTTTTCTAGTCTTTGGCCCTCCTCCCGCTTTCTCCTTAGTCGGGAGAGGGTTCTTCCTTGGCCGTCCGCGCGGCATGGACGCAACTTATAACTGGAAATATTAAGGTCCCACTGGGCGCGCCAACTGATGCTACCAGCTTCCAGTCCCCGGTCCGGATACGAGGTTGGTCTCCGGTCCGGACGAGGTTGGTCTCCGCGTGCTATCACCTAAAGACCTGCAAAACAACGCTCCGGAGTATCCCGAGGATAGTTACTCCGGCGTGATGATGAAAGAGGGGCCTTTGAATAGGAGAGAGAATAAGGATATATTGAGAGAGTTTAATCTGATAGAACATACCTTTCTCCACAAGTCCAAAACTGTATTTATAGGTGTGAGTGGTCAGCCTCTAGCCCAGAGGCAGTGGTCCTGTCCTTTTGTCCTTACCCGGGGACAGGTCATATTCATGTCCCCTTTGTCCCCGGATAACGCCATTCTAGCTGACGTCATATGGACCGGACTACTCTCTGGGACAGAGCCTAAATATGGGCTAGAGCCCATATCACCAGTTCCTACATCATGAACTCATAATTATTTATTATTAGTATTTATATATATATATATATATATATATATATATATATATATAAAATCATGTTTGAGAAATCAAGGGGTATATATAGTGGCCACAATATGTTTGTGTGGCAACTTGTTAGGTAACTGTTTTGAAATAGGGGAAGTATGTTAGATGTTAAAAGATTTTAGGATGAAAAATTCATGATTTTTATCGATGGTGTTTCACATTTAATTTATTTCGCATTTTCTGAATGTGAAATAGGGAATTATCTTTTATTAATCTTAAATTCTAAATCTACTGAGTGCAGTTAAATCTTATTTCACATTTAGCAAATGCGAAATAGAATGTTATTTCGCATTTCCTAAATGTGAAACACCTATTGTAAGAATTCTTTCCTCTTTTTTTTTATCAAACCACCATTGATGGAGGAATATTATATTAGGCATCCCCAAACTATAAAATAGACATAAATAAAATACAATGATCTTCTCTATGGGAGGCAATTTGTAAGATTACAGAGAAGTTTCTAAAGATATAACAATTCTAAACTTTCTCTGTATCTAAAGCAAGTATATATCTACTTCGATGGTGCTACCTAAAAGAAGAGATGGATCGAAAGATTCCTACGGACCGATGCAAAAGTACCAAAATTTTTGACAGGTAAATATTTTTAATTTGAAACATAAGGTGTTCACTAAAAAATGACATGAAATGCCAGCAACCACGATCATCTCGAGCCACATTTTCCCATTTGAATCACTGAAACCCAAACAAAAACAAAGTTGTTATGAGTATAATAGAAAAGAAAACCATAAAATAAAATCCGATCACCGACCCTGAATTGAAAAGATTTACTGATTTATGAGATCGCTTATATGAATCTACAATATATATGTGGAGATTGCTAATACTTAATTTTTTTGATGATGAATATTGTAAATATTATAAAGGCATGCAGTGAGATGAGACATAAAATATGTACCTTTTTGCATCATTTAATCGAATGTAATGATGAAAATGAAAAAATTGCTACTCATTAATTAGGGCCCGAAAAATACTAAACTAACTATTTATTATGAAGCCCATTCTAATGATTTTAATGGTTATCTATTTGGAAATCACATCTATAGCCTTCATTTGTTACTTATTTAATCTAGGGTTTTATATATATCCTTCTTTTAGGGGTTTAATTTAACGTTCCCATCTTATTTGGCAATAACTAAGTTTAACTGAACCATATTGAAATGAACTAATTTATAATTAATGTATTGACGATAGTGATAGTATAACTAATTAATTTAGATGAATTCTATCATATATGTTTCAATATTAAAACTCAACTGGGAAAAAATCATGTACGAGAACATACTCTTTACAGGAACTTATTTGGACTCGTGCAGAGTGTTCTTCCCAACGCCGCCGTGGGTTGGGCCTGAGAAAATTTTAAAAAAAAGAATTAAACTTGCACATATATATATATATATATATATATATATATATGCTGCGTAAAATTAAAGTTTAGATGCGTGATCATCAGCTATATTAATTTTTATATTTAACGTGTGTGCACGCACGCGTAAATAAAGTTTCGTGCGCAATTTAACATAAAATTCACACATGCACAAAAGAGATACGATTAGTATTAGTGGATTAGATCGTCATTAATTAGAGGCTAAAACTAAAGTACTGCTGGAAGTGTACTCGCAGAAGAAAGGCATATTTGACGAAAGTGCTGCTGCTATAGACAAGGCGAAGGAAGCTGTAAGAGGGTGAAGATGGATGAGTAAGAAGAGTATGAGTATTCCTTGGAGGATTCAGGCGCTCCTAGACTTGGAGATTATGCTACTCCTCCACATTCAAGTGAGGGGATTCCTAGCCATCAGTTCTTGCTGAGAGAAAGTGAAGGTGATGGAGATAGAGGCAACAGATTGACGTCAATCGCAATGCAAGATTCTGGAGAAGCTGCTGGATCGACAAGCAATATCTCTCACCATGACCAGCTCAAGAATCTCTTAAAAACAAGTTAACTGAGGCCTTGTTTTAATTAGGTTATAATTTTAATGATACTTCGAGTATTTTTTAGTATTTTATAAAAAGCGAAGTGCGTGCATTTATAGGGCAAATTAAAGCTCGTGCATTATCCGTGCGTAGCTACAATTATATTGCATGAGTATTAATTAATAATAAGTGGATTAGATCATCATTAATTAGGTTATATGTGAGGTTAAAATTGAATATCTTGAAACTTTTTTTCTACATCAATTCAACGAAAAACCTACGTGCGGCTTTTTTCATGCGCATCGTGTGCAGCTTAATTGAAAAAAGGGAGATAAATTAAATTATGCTGAATTGAATTGGAAAAAATACAAATCAATTAATTAAACTTATGGAGTGAAATAAATTTAATTAAATGTCATATGTGGTACAAATATAAAAAAGAAATAGTGAAAGTACAATAAAGTTAAATTTAAATATATTTTTTTGAACTGCACATAATTGAAATAATTTATAATTATTCATCTAAACTGAAAAGGTATATAATTATAATTAACTGAACTGAATGATCATGATTTATAGAAAAGTTCTAGATAACCTAATGTTTTGATAATGAAGAATTGACAATGGTAAGTATTCTGAAGGCCTGCAGTGACAGTTAGACGAGAGAGAAAATTTATTTTTAGCATCATTTTATCACATTGGAAGAAAGTAGTTTTCACATTGTATTTAGATTACTAATTATTTCTGATAAAAGCAACTTGAATCTTTATATTCCATCCTTTTATGCAGTTATGCGCGGTGGAGTAGATAAAAATGCTGCTGATAATTCTGCATGCAGCGGACTTGTTTTTGCACCGATATATAGTCTGTGCTGGAAACATAAGAAGGAAAGAACTTGTGTTCGAATTCGATCGTTATCAATTCTGCAATTAGCCTACTGTTTCCATCCACCTTTTATTAACATTTGGATCCTTATGAAAAATTCTAAGGAAAATTGAGAAATAAAGACTACAAACCCAACTATTAAAGGAAAATAAAGACTACAAACCCAACTGTTTTCATCCACTGTTTTTTTTTAGAGTGGTGATACATATAGGTCCACGTTTACTAATGCAGGTCCAAAATATAATATTTTGAATGCACTAGCACAGTTCAGGGTCACATATTGTGTCTTTCAGACTTGCATTAATAAATGTGGACCTGCATGTATAATCGCTGTTTTTTTTTAATGAACCCACATATTAAAGGAAACTTCATCGGAAAATTAGACTTTCACACCAAACAAATTAACAAGAAAATTAAGAAAAAATCCCCTGCATCAAGTTGTGCTGAACCTGAATTTTTCTAATTAATGGGTAAACTTAATTTCTACTTAAAAAATTCTAAGGTTTCGCTCATCCCAATAATGATACACCAAGTAGACACATAGAGCACAGGTTTCTTAAGTTTGACCCGTAGCAATTTTTTCAATGAAATTGTTGGCTGCGCCCTAGGATTCGTTAAAAGGTGAGCAGCATCTTCGGTAAAATGTCCATAAGGCAACAATTTGGTTTTTGTCCTAAAATTTTAAACTTCTACAATTAATCAGTGGTGACTAGCCTACTCCTGACTAGAACAAATTGTTTAGAACTGAACTAAAAATAGTCAGCATCGGTTGGGGAGAAGACTCTTTACATTGGCTTTTACACTATTGAAGTGATTTAGTTTACTAAACTGAAGTAAAATATATCGAATTGAATCAGTAGTGTCCCAGACAATTTTCCAAAATATTTTGAAATATAATAAATAATTAAAAAGGAAATGAACTAATAAATAGTAGATCGTCAGATTTGAGAGAGATCGAGAAAGAAAAGAGTTGAGGAAATACACGGGTATTTTTCATAAGCATGCCAAATGAACAATTAATCAAGAGTTTCAATTAATCTGAGAGATCTCTCAGTCACGTACAAAAAAGAAAGTGGAGGTCGATTATATGTCCCTCCACTCGTCATAGCTGAAAAGCTGATAGAAGTCAATGAATAGAGTGTCCTTCAAATCAGCCAGGATATGATTTGTATGGTGATGTTTTTGTGACAACAGAAAAAGAATCCGATTAGGGTTTTGTTTGTGTTTATTGTATTTTTTGTATATTCCAGTTATGTCCTTAAGGTTTCGATAGTTTTGGTAATTATTATTACACCCATGTATATAGTATAAATACTTATGTAAATCCTAATGAAAATTAGCTTTGGGAATTAGTCTTTACATGGTATCAGCAGCCTTTACGATCCTCTAAACCCTCCTCTCTTTTTTCTTCTCTTTTCTCTCGGCCGCAAGCCTCCTCTAGGCCGCCGACCAAAAATTCTTCCTCCCTCCACTCATCAAAATCTTTGCTTTCTGTATTTTTCCTGCTCTCCGATGGCTTCTAGTGGACGTCATGAAAAGTTGTCCATCAACAGGATGATTCATATGCTTAATACTAAGCTTGATGTTACTACGTATCTGCAGTGGAAGCAACATGTCCAGTATGTTCTTCGCCCCCAAGGTCTGTTTGGCCATCTTGATGGCTCTTCTCCCTGCCCTGCTCTTCCGGTGCCTGTGCCACCGTCCTCCTCCACGTTCCTCCCGATGATGCTGCTATGTTGAAGGCCAAGGAGGCCTATGATGCTGCCAAGGTGGCGTATTGTGGAGTTTTGTACTCTTCGCTTACTCCAGAAGCGAAGAATGAGGCCTCCCAGTGTCACACTGCCAAGGCGATGTGGGATGCTTTTGCGAAGGCCTACCAGCATGGATCTGCGGTTGCCAAGTTCAGTCTCCGTCAATAGGCTGCCGCAATCAAGAAATTGGGTACCGTTCATGAGCTACATCTTTCTTTTATGTCAATTTTTGAAAAGTTGAATGCTATGGGTGATCCGGTTGATAACCGGGAGAAGTTGATTTGGTTTTTGAATGCTCTGGGACTTGATTTTAGTTCCTTTAGTGCCCCTATTGCCTCTAGAGATCCTGCCCCCTTGTATAAGCAGGTTGTTGATGAGGCACAAGCTCATGAAGCGTTTTTGGCCAATTTAAGGGGTTTTGCTGGTCCAAATCCAACCCCGGCAGTTTTCATGGCAAGCTCAACACAGCAGGGACACACTGCCGCCGCCGCCGATCCAGCAGCAGGCGGCACGTGGCCACACGTGCCGGCAGAAGACCCGAGTGGGGGTGGGGCGTGGGCCCCACGCGCCGCCGATTCTGGCTGGTCCGGTCAGCGGCGTGCGGCAGGTTCTTCGGCGGGCTCTGGGCATGGTCGTGGTGGTCCGATTCAGTGTTATACCTGTGAGGGTTATGGTCATGTGTCCAAACAGTGTCTGTCGTCCACTCGTCCGGCATCTCAGAAATCCCAGCCCTATGTTCAGCCCTATGCTCAGCCCTATGTCCAGCCATATGCTCAGCCGCAGTTTCTGCCTTTTGTGGCTCAGCCAGGTCAAATTCCACGGACTCCTCAGGCTAATCTTGTCCAGAAGCAACCATTTGCAGTACCTCAGCAGCCAGCGCCGCAGTATGTCATGTATTCTCCTCAGCAGCCCCATCAATACTTGACATATCCAACTCAGGGATCTACTCAGTATCATCCCTCTTTTGCTGCTTCATCCTCTACTACTCCGGATTATTACATGGACTCTGGAAGCACAAATCACATGAGCTCCTCTGCATCGAACTTGTCCAGCATCACGCCTTATAACGGTAACACTTTTGTCTCTGTTGGTAATAGTGCGGGTATTTCTATTACTGGTATTGGTGATGCTCGTGTTAGTCCTTCTTTGCATTTATCTGATGTGTTGGTTGTGCCTGCTATTACTAAGAACTTGTTGAGTATCAGTAAGCTAACTAGGGCGCTTGGTGCTGTTATTGCATTTGATGATCAGTCTTTTCTTATTCAGCACAAGGCCACCAGGGCAATTCTGGGTCAAGGCAGATTTGAGGATGGTCTCTATGTTTTGGACCGTGGTGAGGAGGCATTGCTGTCATTTGTGGTGAAGAATAAGAATAGAGCATCGTTTGAGACTTGGCATGCTCGTCTGGGACATGTGTCCCCTAGTGTTATTTCCCTTTTGAATAAGACTGGTTGTTTGTCACTTACTTCTTTGCTCCCTAGACCTGGTGTTTGTGAGTCTTGTGCTATGGCTAAGAGACAGAAATTATCTTTTGTTGAGAATTCTAAGCGTGCTGCTCACGTTCTTGATTTAATTCATTGTGATTTGTGGGGACCTTCTCCTGTTTTATCTGGTAATGGCTTTGCTTATTATGCTGTGTTTGTGGATGATCACTCGCATTTTACTTGGTTTTATCCCTTACGTCGGAAGTCAGATTTTGTTGATATATATCTCCAGTTTGAGGCGTTTGTTGAGAATCAATTTTCTTCAAGAGTCAAAGTCTTTCAGAGCGATGGTGGAACTGAGTTTACCAACAATCAATTACAGACTCACTTTAGCACTCGAGGCATTCATCATCAGATGTCTTGTCCTTACACGCCAGAGCAGAATGGTAGAGCTAAACGGAAGCACAGACATATTACGGAGATGGGGTTATCCATGTTGTTTCACTCACACTTACCTCTTTCCCACTGGGATGATGCGTTCAGCACTGCGGTTTTCAATATTAATCGTCGGCCTACTCCTGTTCTAGGTAATATATCCCCTTTTGAGGTTTTGCTTGGTCGCTCTCCAGAATACTCCAACTTTCATCCTTTTGGTTGTCGAGTATTTCCATATGTTCGTCCTACAGCAGCTCATAAGATGGCACCACGTAGTCTTCCATGTGTTTTTCTAGGCTACAGTGCACAGTACAAGGGGTTTAAGTGCTTGGACACAGCTACCGGTCATGTTTATATGACTCGCCATGCCATATTTGATGAGACTCATTTTCCTTTCTCGAGTGCTACTTCGGAGGCTCAGTTTACTTCACTGGATGTCTCGTTGTTCTTGGATCCTTCCACTTCTGACTTGGAAGTACCTTCTGTTGGGTCTTGTCCAGCGGAATCATCTGCTCCTTGCCTTGTATGTCCTGAGTCTCCTGTTTCTCCTGAGCCAGCGCCACCTACAGCTGGTTTGGATGATCCTATTACTGTTGATGAACCTGTTACTCCTCCTCGTTCGCCTACACCCTCGGTGTCATCGCCTGAGTCCTCGGCTCCTGCATCCTCGCCTTCAGCTTCGACTCTTCCTGCTCCTCGGGCTCATAAGATGGTCACTCGTCATCAGGATGGGACACATGTGCCCCGTGATCTTGGCCCCGACTTTGTTGTCACTGGACTAGTTGTTGAGCTGGTTGCTCAGATGGAACCTCGAACTTATCGTACTTCTGCTAAGGACTCTCGATGGGTGGCTGCTATGGATGAGGAGATTGCTGCACTTCGTCATCAGCACACGTGGGATCTGGTTCCGTGTCCTCCACAGGTTAATGTTGTTGGCTCTAAATGGGTCTATCGCCTCAAGTATCGACAGGATGGATCCATTGATCGCTACAAGGCTCGTCTGGTTGCTCGGGGTTTTTCTCAGATTCCGGGTTTTAATTTTGATCACACCTTCAGTCCGGTGGTCAAGGCTGGCATTGTTTGCACTGTTCTTGCCATTGCCATCATGAGGAACTGGCCGCTCCATCAGTTGGATGTCAAGAACGCTTTTCTCAATGGCATTCTTGATACTCCAGTTATATGGCACAGCCAGCGGGTTATCAGGATCCAGCTCGTTCTCATCATGTGTGTCTTCTTTGGAAGGCTATCTATGGACTGAAACAGGCTCCCAGGGCATGGTTTGACAGGTTCAGTGCGTTTGTTCGGGATCTTGGTTTTGTTGGGAGTCTCTCGGATCCGTCTTTGTTTGTGTTCACTCGTGATGATGTTATTCTCTACCTGCTTGTCTACGTTAATGACATCATTCTCACAGGGAACAGCAGTACGGCTATTCGCCAATTCATTGCCCGAGTTGATCGTGAATTCTCGGTCAAGGATCTTGGCTCTCTTAGCTATTTTCTTGGTCTGGAAGTGACTCCCACCTCCACTGATTTGTTTTTGGGGCAGGCCAAGTATGCTAGAGACATACTTCAGCGAGCTGGGATGTTGGATGCTACACCTGTTTCTACCCCGTTTTTACCTTTGTCTCAGCTTCATAGCAGCACGAGTGATCCTTTTAATAATCCCAAGTTGTATCGTTCACTTGTTGGAGCTCTTCAGTATCTGACTATCACTCGTCTGGATTTGTCGTTTGCGGTTAACTCAGTGAGTCAGTTTCTTCAGGATCCTCGTGATGATCACTTCTCGGCAGTGACTCGGATACTTCGGTATGTTCTTGGTACACAGCATTGTGGTTTGACCTTTTCTGCTGGTGGTGTTTTGGAGGTACTTGCTTACTCGGATGCGGACTGGGCTCGGTGTTTAGAGACTCGGCGTTCTACATATGGATATGTTGTTTTTCTGGGTGGAAATCTAGTTGCTTGGAGTGCTAAGAAGCAACCTACTGTCTCTAGATCGAGTTCAGAGTCGGAGTATCGTGCTTTGGCCAATACAGCTTTGGAAGTTGTCTGGCTTATGCATCTTCTTCGTGATCTGCGTTTTCCTCTGCAGGGTTCTCCTTTACTTCTCTGTGACAATAATAGTGCTATCTTTTTGGCGGAGAATCCTGTTGCACATAAGAGGGCTAAACATATTGATATGGATTATCATTTTGTGCAGGAGCTGGTTGCTGGAGGCAAGTTTCGTGTTGGTCATGTTCCTACATCTCTGCAGGTGGCAGATATTTATACCAAGGGTCTCAATCGTGCCTTGTTTGATTTTTTTCCGGTCCAAACTTTGCGTCTCCATCAATCCGACGCTTCGCTTGAGGGGGGTGTGACAATAGAAGAAGAATCAGATTAGGGTTTTGTTTGTGTTTATTGTATTTATTGTATATTGCAGTTATGTCCTTAGGGTTTAGATAGTTTTGGTAATTAGTATTACACCCATGTATGTACACTAGTGGACTACCTTACGCTTCTCGGCGGTTCAGTCGTACTCTTTAAGGCGTTTTGGAAATGCCGTAACGGGTTGTGCCGTAAAATGGAACTTTTTCTCGGCGGTTCAAAAACGCCTTAAAAACGAACGCCGCGCACGGCGGTTTAAAACGCCGTGTGCAGCTGTTAAAAAACGCCCTGTATTATTGTTACGAGTTCGCCACCTCAGGTCGCTTGTGTCTTTAAATGTGAGTGCTACGAACTCGCCTCCACTTTTCGCCTCCTGAGGCGAAATCGCTTCTGTCGGTCCCCTCTGTCTAATAATGAAGACGCGAACTCGTAACAATACTCGCTTGGGTGAGGGAGGCGACACCGCTGGCGTATTCGCTGGAAGAAATGGGAATATTAAATTTGAAAAATGTGGAAATGGCTATGGAGTTACGGTCTCGTGCACTATGTCGCTTGTGGTCGAAAAGGAAAAGCGACATCGCTCTGTTGGGGTGGCGAAAATGTACAGCGAACTCGCTAGCTGAAAATGTTGGTCGACCAGAGGGACACAGGCGGGGTGGGATACGAGATCGCCAGTAGAGGCGATTGTTAGGCGACATCGTGTACTTATTTGTTGTAGGGAATGTGGCTGGCGAATTAGCCTATTAAATTCGTCTATGGAGGCGAATATTGGAGGCGAAATCGTTTGGACCACGCCAGGGGCAACAAAGTCTAGCAAGCGAGTAGCCAGGCGGTGTCGTTTTTGTGGGCGAATGTATAGGCGAATATTGGAGGCGAAATCGTTTGAGGCACGCCAGGGGCAACAGAGACTAGCAAGCGAGTAGCCAGGCGACATCGCTTTTGTGGGCGAATGTATAGGCGAGGCCGTGTGTATGACCGCTTGTTATATTGTAGTAGAAGGCGTGCCAGGTAGCGATCTAGCTTCTGGATTCGACAAGAAGCGAATAAGGAAGCGAATTCGTTTGCTTGCAAGACAGAATTGTGTAATTATTTGTTAAAATTGACCCGTTTCTTTCGAAACATGAATCGGGATACCCGACTCAACATAAACCTGTCAAATTCAAATCCAACGCCCCTATACTAATACTAAAGATGCATAACCTAAGCACACAAGTGCGATACCAATGTCAAGCCCCTACCAAAAAGAGAGACAATACTTTTTCATGCCTTGGGGAGGTTAGGGACTTGTGGCCTTGCAATGGTAAACGCACGGTTGTGGACCAGATATTTAGCCATTTGGTCTCTTCCGTCGTTAAGTTCTTGCAAGGAGAAAGGAGTGATATCATCCACGAATACCTATGATTGAAAATAACGCTTATTAGGAAATCTCGACGAATATAAATGAGATTAGACGCGTGTAGCGTACCTTTAGAAGATCTAGCATGTCTTTTTGAACACCATCCACCACCATCAAACCAAAGATCATTGTGTAATAGCCACATTCATAGTTCGATGATTGCTTCCTAGACTACAAAAGTGTTTAAAACATAAAACATTACTATACTTATGGTACTTTAAACGCAAATGTTGATTTTTGAAAGGACGTGATAGCATGAGCACAACATCTTACCCGAATGTTTATAAGGTGGAAGTCGAGGAGTGTTTTGTCGTTCACTTGAAGAATTGCATTATTAAGGAGATCGGCGAATGTTCGTGATGGAGGGCGGTGGAGTGAGTCTATCCAATATACTTGCTTTAAAGCGGGTATTATTGCAACAAAGCTCCAATGATCACTACAAATCACATGAAAGCATAATGGTCATAAAAAAAGAATGCAGTAGAGCAAATACAATATATTTAGCATGAGTAATAGAGCAAATTGTAAGGTATACCTCTCGAAATATGGTCCGATCCATATTTTCTTTGATTTGTCGGAGAGAGTAGAATTCAAGTAATCAAGTCTTTGCCTATTGCTCTCCATACTAGCTTGCAAATGCATTGGATGCAAAAATCCAATGAAATGCTTGCTCCGGTGATAGGCATGGTGATGCAAGAACCTGTGAATGTAGTAGACAATCATGACGAGGATGTAATCATATATGGTTTGATAATTGAGTATTCTCATGAAACACATACAAATGGCTTACATTTGATTGAGGCAAAGAATGGTGGCGGGAAGTTCATTGAAATTCAAGAAATATTCAAAATCCCCCCATGGTACGTGGATGTCCTTTGTCATGGTAAAGCACCTTTCATTTCCGAGAAAGGCATAGCATGCATTCTTGTCGTGCGAGGATATCAAATCATAAAAGACTCGGACGAAGGGTGGAAGGGCTTTCATAAACTCCACGAGCATGGGGTCTAATGTTTGTCTAGCTATAGGCAAGGCATGCACGGGTATTTGTGGATTTTGTGGAGTTTGTGGTTTCCTACGGGGTATGGAGGTGGATTTTTCATCAAGCACCAACCATTTTGGCCATAGAACAAGGAAACCTTTAGCCTCCCCAACTCTCACCATCGGTGACTCCTTCATAGGTAGCATTTGTTGTTCTATCAAAACATCGGTAATGCAAACACTAAAAAATCCTGCGGGGATGTCAACACGATTGTGTTTCACCGCACTTGGGTCGCATGTGCCATTGCCGACATGGAAAGGTTTTGATTTGGTACCTTGCGAAACATATAGCTTGCAAGGGGGGTTCTATCATAAATGAAAGCACAAGAGAAATCATCATCCAACTATTTTTAGAAAGAGATTAGAAACCAACGATGTTCTAAATTAGCAAAATTTGTACTAACCTTATCAACTTGAATGGAATGCGCCGCATTCAACTTGATGGGTGATGAAGGTGGAGTAGGAGGCACTAGTTCCTCGTCCATTTCCACATTCTCACCTTCATCCTCCACAATTTGAGGTGATGCTTGAGAACCCTTTGATGATGGTGGAAGATGTGGTTGTGTACCTCCTAACCTCTCGATGTGGGGATAGTTGGTGTGTTGTGCTATGTCTTTCATCACCTCCCTCAAATCCTTCATTTCCGCCTTTGTCGCCGCCACCTCGCTCAAAACTCGTTGTAGTTGTGATGGTTTAGGATTGCCCCAACCTTGCTTAATCCCAAAAACCTCTTCTTGTGTCGCGTAACCTCCAACACCTGATGCTTTTCCCGGGTGTTCCTTTTTCTTCCCAAGAGCAAAAGCCTCATTCAAGAAATCCTTCTTCCCACACGGGATAAAGGTACCCTCCTCCTTTTGGCGCTTAAGAAGTTCCTATTATCAAATATGTTGTACTAGGTGAAAGTGGTTGTGAAGAATATTTGAAAGCAACAACAAAAATAAATAAGACTACAATAGATAGTAAGATAATGTAAGATAGATAGACTAACCACCCTCTTTGCACATTTTTCGGCATCCTCCGAAGTGAACTTACCATCCGAGTCTCTAATTCGACCCAACACGAAGAGTTTTTGTCTAGTATAATCCTCGGCGTCCTTTTCCACTACGACATACCGAGCTTCCGCCTCGTCCATCCCCCTAATACCAACTCCTTCACTAGTTCCTCCTCATCCCTAAACCCCTCCTTCTCACCTACACCCAAATACCCCGACCTACCACCGGTGTATGGCATTGTTATTGATTTCGCCGATGTGACCTTCTTGTCCCATTTCCCCTTTGCACAAGAAGATACCGTATCACATGTCATCATTAATGTAATAGATAAGAGGAGGTTATGTCACCGAAGTTATAGTTTGTGACTCACCGAAGTCTTATTTTCAAGCGATGCTTGCTTGAAGGCCTCCCACGCATCGGTTGTAATATGATTGTATCGGTCCCTTGGATCTTGACCTAGCCTCTTTCCCTTCTCATACAAGTAGTCTTTTCTTAGAGCATGCTTGTGCTCGCGAAAAACTTTGGAGACGATGTTGAATGCCTTCTTTCTCACCACTTTCATGTCATTAGATTCTATTTCAAAAGGTCGCTACGCCAAAATATGTAGGATGTATTATGTCTACATATTATGAAGAGGTATAATATTGAGTAGATAGATCATTTAAAGGTTAAATGTTACTTACTTGGCATTCTACCCAAACTTTCTCCTTCTTTTTTGATGGGACGGTTCTCCAATTATCCTCTGTTATCTCAATAAACGTTCTTCCAACTCGTCCACACCAACTTGACCATTTTGAACGTTCTTTTTTTGGTCGGTTGCATACACCCTTAGCATTAAATCCTATGTGTGTTAGTTCTCCTCTTCTCATTCTTCTTTGTAGAACTCGACAATGTGAGCGGACTTGTAGGCTTTTCTTCGAGTTGCTACCTCGCTTCTTTGGTTGGGCACTTGAAGTGGTTGAAGTGGTCACCATTGCTATCTAAGGATGGATATAAATAGAATCTTAACTAATTAGCACTATTATGACTAGGTAAAACAACGTCCCTACCATGTTGAATGAGTTGTAGAAGTAAAATAACACAAGCATGACTAGTTAAAACAAGGAAAAAACGGATTTGTTGAATTGTATAACCAAAGTGAACCTAAGGTAGGCTAACATGTTAGAATGCCACAAAATTAACAAATAAAGGGAGCTATGGCTTCTAAATTTGATTTTAACATAGTCATGAAACTCATATGTTATGGATAGGGACTAAGCATGGATAATGTCTACTCAAGCATGCCATTCAACCAATATATCTCAAAAAGTAACTAAATAAGATGTGCTTTGAATAATACTTCAAATTTGAGTCTCATACCTTAATTGTAGAAGAAGATATTAGTTGTTTGTTGCTCTTAGACACACAAAGTAGCGAGATTTGTAATATTCAACCAAAGTTGAAGGAGATTTTGGGGTTTTTGGTGGGTTACAAGCTTTATAGGGTTTAGTTCTTCACACAAAATATATGTGCTAGATTTGAGGGTGAGTTTGTGGTTGGTTTTGATGAGATTTCACCCAGAAATGAGGCAAGAATGGATTTGGAATGCAAGGATTTGAGATGGAAGTTGAGGGGGGGATAAGGTGAGAGAGAAGGAGGGGTAGATAGGAATGAATGGTGAAAATGGTGAAGAGGTTAGCAAAATCCGGGATAAAAGATATATATAGTATGGTAAAGTTGGACAAAACATGCCTGAATAGTATATTTGGTCGGTTACTGTTTAACCAGGTTACGATACCGCAACCTGCATCGGCTAGAGGCGAATACCCCTTGCGGTATCGCTAGCTAGCAAGTTGATGAACCCATAATAATTATTTTCTGAATATTTGCTACTTTGTTATGCAATTAATATTAACATTGTGTGTTTCATGAGATGATGTATATTAAAATTTAATATGAAAACTTATAAATGAAATCAGATTTTATCTGCACATAATATTACTTGAGTTGGTTGCAACGATGACGTCTGTTATGAAAGAGAATTGTTGTGACATGTTATATATAGTCCTATGAAGAGGTATCTGAAATTGTTAACTCTAATCCATATCCATGTTTATTGTAAAGAATTTGGCATAAACTGTTTAGATACGTATATGATGGGACTACGGGTTAATACCATTAGTTCGTTAACCAAATGTTACACTAGTGCAGACACGAGCAATAGGACTTTCTACATTAGCCACGTGTTGATCACCATCGAATATACATGTATTTGACAACTTCAGACTGAAAGTGTAGACATTTAGTTCTTCTGTAATGCATGTGGTATTACTCATAGTCTGGATGATGTTATACATACAGGCAACGTTGATACCCCGTTAAAGAGCCGACTTCGCGATCACACATCTCGGGAGCTAATGAACGAAAAGTATCCAGTTTTAGATGAGAATAGGGGTGGTAATTGAGTCAGTCAACACGCGAGTAATTCGAGATCGACTCGGTCAAAACTCGGACTAAACACGACTCGATCTAGCTCGACTTGAAAAACTCGTGCGTAACTCGGTAAGTATAATCAGTTGCAAGTTTATAATATTATTAGGTTATACTATATTAGTTCAATCATCTAATCTAGCTAGTTTTCTGTTACTACTCAATATTGAATAAACTAATTATTTGCATTGGTATTTAAATTAATAATTTCTAAGGATGCTAATAATTTCAATATTGAACAGGTATTTAAACGCACATATATATAATTAGAAATTTTCATAGTATAGAAGTAGTAAAATTTTTATTTAAAAAGAGAAAAAAACAATTCGAGTTCGAACTCGCAAGTAGTGTCGATACTCGATAAATAATAATGAGTTCGAGTTGAGTATGGTATTATTAACTCGTTAGTTCTCGAGTCGACTCGAACATGGTTAATATAGTTCTCGAGTCTAGACGAGTTACGCACTACTCGCTTGATTGAAGGTTGTCATTCCCAATCTCGATGATAAATGAGTTTGGTTTTTATCGTGTGGGTTGCCGGGCATGGGTTCAGGGTTTAGAGTTAAGGGTTTGATGATTGTACAGAAGCGAAATCGCTACAACGTTCGCCTACAAACAAAATTGAGGCGAGTTCGCCAGTTGGTTGAAATTATAAGCGAACACACAGGCGAGTTCGTTTCATAGTGAAATCCACGCGCGACGTTCCTGACACGATTTCGTAACCAATTTCGCCTACAGGCGAATGGAAGAGGCGAGTTCGCCAGCGAATTTTAATTTTAAAAAAAAATACAAAAACAAGTTTTGCGGGTGGCGATTTCAGAACCCCCCAACTTCCACCCGCAAAATCCTAAATCCCCAAATCGGAAAATCCCTGCAACACCATGGGCCGGAGCAAATCAGCCGGTAAAACCCTCACCCCACCAGCCCCCAAGCGCCAGAAGACCACACCCACTGCTCAACGCGAAGCGGAGCCGGCCGGAATGCGTGAAGAGACACTCGCCGACCTTCAACCTCGTCGGAGACGCGATCGCCCGGCCGGTGGATCTACAGGCGGCGGCGGCGGCCATACTTCTGGAACCTCCCATCACCGCCAACCTGCCACCAGTCCGTCGTCGCACCGCCACACCGCCACCAGTCCGTCGCCGCACCGCCGCACCGCCACCAGGAACCCGCCTGAAACTGGCGGCCATACTTCTGGAACCTCCCATCACCGCCAACCCGCCACCAGTCTGTCGCCGCACCGCCACACCGCCACCAGTCCGTCGCCGCACCGCCGCACCGCCACCAGGAACCCGCCTGAAACTGGTGGGCCTGCCGAGAATCCGGCGGGTAACCCTGCGACTGAGGAGGATGAGGAGACGTCTCTGTTCGTCAGCACAAAGGCCGAGACAAGGTACGAACAATTTTCTCGTCGCTTCATGTTGAATGCTAGGGTTTTTGATGAAGATCGGATAGAGTCGTTAGGGTTTGGTAAAATTGTAGACTATTTTAAGGCGACGCATCTAGAAGGGATGTTGATGTTGAGAGAGCCGGTGCATAAGGATAAGTGTTTACAGTTTTATGCAAATATGACTTTTGCAAAGGACGCCGAAAAGGGGGAGACAATGGTTAGGGGAGTGAGGTTTAAGGTTGATAAGTATTTGATTAATGAGGTGATAGGTTGCCCGTATGTGTCGGTTGACCACTTAAGACCGTTAGATCCAAACGGTCCTTACGAGTGTTACCACACCCAAAACTTCCCATCTTTGTCTAGTTTGAACCCCCTAGAACCCGTTGCTATGCGTAGAAAATACTTTAAGTCGCGTAGCAAGGTGGAAGGTACTCCGAAGAAGTACAATATTGGCGTTCTCACTCAGGAGCAGAGGTTGGTGTTCGAGTTGATATGCTCGAATGTCATGCCATCGGGTGGTCACCCTTGCGAGCCTACTATTGCCAATTTGATGTTGTTCTATTACATCATGGAGGGATTGAAGATCAATCCAGGGTACGCGATTGTGAAGTACATGCTGAAGCGTGCCAAGGACAAATCTGATGAAACGATCCCATATGGCCAGCTTATCACGGCGATGATAAAGAAGAAGGGTATTAGACCGGTTAGTCGGCCAGAGCCAGTTATGCACTACACCGAGAAATGGCTGCGTAGCAAGGGATTGGCACTTGGCGCCGATGGGGTCATAAAGAAGAAGAAGGATGGTGCTTCGAGTTCAAGTGCGCGTGGTGTTTTGAGTCCGGGTAAGTCGATTCTACCCAAACTTGGTATTTTATTAGATTTATTTGTTTGCGCCTATACAATATTCTAATGGATTTGATGTGTTTTGGCAGGACGGGAACTTCAGTGGCGTGAGCGAATGGTCGTGATGATGGGACAGCTTTCAGCGGAAATAGAACAGGTGAAGTTGGAACAAGCCAAGGAAACGGAGATGATATTGGAGTTTGGCAGGATGCTAGACTTGGAACCTGAGCTTAGCGACGAGGAAGGGATGCCAGACTTTTCCGTTCAGCCTTTGCCACCAATGGACGCGGAGGCGGATGACCCTGAAAGTGAAGCGGAACCAGAAGAGGAGGAAGCACAACAGCTTGACGAGCCCGAAGGTGCTAAGGATGGAGAAGATCCCGTTGGTTCAGATGGTGGCCCGTTTTCTCCGGACGAAGATAATGACGAAATGTTCAAGGTTGTCTTCAGAAACGAACAAAGCCATAATGAGGATGCGCAATAATCGTCGGAAGAGGAAGTACAACAGTCGTCCGAAGAGGAAGTACAAGAGTCGTCGGAAGAAGAAGATGACGAAGACGGGGGAAAAGAGGAGGGTGGTCAGGACGACGGTGATAGTGACGAGGACGACAGTGATGACGCTTAGCATATTTCACCGTTTGTTGATTTTGTACTTAAACTCGCAACATCGTTTAGTTGCATTCTTTTGAGACTACTATTATTGTTAGCCAATCAAATATATTTCAACTTAATTAACTTCAATCTTGACAAATAAGACAACTAACCTTGATAAAACATGAAAATTCGTATGAAAACAATATTTCATAATATTACCAAGCGAACCTGGAAGCGAATTCGCTTCACATATTTCCACAAGGCGATATAAGGCAGCGAAATCGCCTACTCTGCCGCCTATAAACATTTAGGCCTCACGAGTTCGCCACCAAGTCCGCCGTGTGGAACAGAAGCTAACAAGCGTGCCAAGAGGCGAACTCGTAAGAAGAGGCGAACGCGGCAGAGATACCGGCTACCCTAACGCCTACAACCGTATATGTCTTGCGATCTCGCCACCAAGTCCGCCGTGTGGAACAGAACCTAGAAAGCGTGACAATAGGCAAAATCGTAAGCATTGAGGCGAATAAAGAAGAGAGTTCGCCTCTGGAAAGAAGAATTTTAAAAAAACACAAGTACAGAACATGTATATACGACGCCGTTTGACACACAGGCCTTGAATAGAGGCGAGTTCGCTACCACGGCACATCAATTTTCCCACATCGGTGGAGTAGCGTCCAATTGATCAGCTTCAATATGTGACCAAAACTAAATGGTTCAATAATTAGAGGTTACTGTAATTAATTACAATTTCAGTACTCTAGTTGCGGTTAGAGTACTGAAATTGTAATTACAACTAGAGTACTGAAATTGTAATTAATTACAGTAACCTCTAATTATTTTTTTTAAAAAATGTGTAATTTCTATCACACATATTTTTTTTAATATATAAAATTAACAAAAGATCATATTAAATAAAATATAAAATATTACTATTAAATAATAGTTTGACTATTTATGTGCAGAAGTTTTGCGTTCGGGACTCCGGAACAATAGAACCAAAAGGCCAAATTACACTAGTGGTCGTGTTATTGTGATGAGTGAGTTCCAAGTGTGATCGGCCAAAGGCCAAATTATATACCGAATTGATATATTAACCATATACCGAATTATATATACCTAATTATATATATCAATTAGTATATATATATATATAATGTAAAAGCTCGAGTCGACTGCGCCACATATTCGAACGAGTTCGAGCTCGAGATCTAGCTTGGAAAAACCGTGAGCGATTAAAAGAAATTGGACATGAAAGTGTATACTACATCCAGAATTCAACCTACCAAGTTCATAGTTGATCGCAAATGTGTACAAAAAAACAATTTGAAATTACATAAAGATTCATATATACTCCTATTTCAATATTAGTTAAAGAATTTATTTTGTTTTAATACTGGCGAACTCGCCTATCCAATTCGCTTGGAGGCGAGTGGCCAAGCGAACTCGCCTCCACGTCACATCAATTTTCCCACATCGGTGGAGTAGCGTCCAACTGATCAGTTTAAATATATGACCAAAACTAAATGGTTCGATAAGTCGCCGACCCGCGCAAACTGCCCATGAAACACCATGCATGATATACACATATACTATACATACACTATACATATACTATACAGTGATGAGCGATCAGAGTGTTGAGTGCATCTATCAGATCCCTGGCCCAAAGGCCTATATTTTTTAACAATGAAGCGAACTCGCCTGCCAGCTCGCCTGTAGGCGAGTTACAAGCGAATTCGCCTCATAAATCGCCTGCAGGCGAGTTACAGGCGAATTCGCCTCCACGTCACATCAATTTTTCCCACATCGGTGAAGCAGGGTCCAATTGATCAGTTTAAATATGTGACCAAAACTAAATGGTTCGATAAGTCGCCGACCCGCGCAAACTGCCCATTAAACACCATGCATGATATACACATATACTATACATACACTATACATATACTATACAGTGATGAGCGATCAAAGTGTTGAGTGCATCTATCAGATCCCTGGCCCAAAGGCCTATATTTTTTAGCAATAAAGCGAACTCGCCTGCCAGCTCGCCTGCCAGCTCGCCTGTAGGCGAGTTACAAGCGAATTCGAAACAAGATTGAATTGATATAATAACAAACAAGCGAACTCGCCTCTTAAATCGCCTGTAGGCGAGTTACCAGCGAACTCGTAACGTTGACAAACATAAATAGTCAACTGCTGGGCCCTGTCGATCAAAACTCAGATCCCCAATTTTTCCCCCAAACTCACGCAAAATCGCTGCTTCCTCTGCTCACCCACCGCCGACCAGCCACCGTCAAGCCGGAAATTTGCTCCCCCACTGCCATATTCCATACATCTGGTAAGTTCCTGGCCCGTTTCATCTTACTCATTGTTAATCTGGATGCCATGTTTTCAAATTTTTAAGTTCATTAGTATTTTAGCTTTCTGTTGATTTTCTTTGTTGAAACTGGGGTTCAATCATAGGAATAGGATTGATGTTAGGTATTCTTGATAGGTACTTTGGTTAATTAGAAACATGGCTCCGAGGGGAAAGAAGAAGGTTGAACAATCGAGCGAGGTTATAGTTTTCGATAAAACTAAGTTTGTCAGTGAATCTGCTTACCTCAAGTATAGGAGTTTTGAGGATGCTAAGTCGCAGTTGAACACCTTACTTGTGGTGGATGAGAGTAGGGTTGAAGAGCTAGGCTTGAAAGGGGTGTGGGGCTTGCTACATTATTCGGGTGCGGACACATTGATGAAGGTGAAGGACCCGGGTTATCTAGAGGAGACAATGCAATTCTACGCTAATTTCCGACAGGTGGCTGATAAGTGGAAGACCAAGGTCAACAAGAAGGAGTTCGAAATAAGTCCTGAACTGTTCAATGCAGCCCTCAAGAACACGTACGAGGACAATGATGAACAAGTGGACCTTTACATAAGGGGTGACTGGCCAAGTGAGTCGATCTTTTCAGCCGCGAATTTGCAGAAATTGGGGTTTGAGCACTTCGGCCGCCAGTTAGGTCCCCTTGGAAGGCCAAAGGAGTACAAGCTGGGACAGCTTACACCCGAGCGAAGGATCTTGTATGAGATGGTGGCTACCAATATTGTGCCCAAAGGGGGTTACCTCCAAGAGCCAAACTTCACCACTTTGGTCACTTACTACTTGTTGGCCTCGGAAGTGATGATAAACCTCGGGTACACCATGTTTCAACACATGAAAAAGGACAGCGTGGTTAAGAACAATACGGTGGCTAAGAAGTTGCCCTACGCAAACTTCATAACAATGTTCCTCCGGTCCAAGCATCCGAAGTTGAAATTCTCCAACACCGCCAAGCCGTGTGAGTACTACACCAAGGAGTACTTTGAGAAGAAAAAGTGGTCATTGGTTGGGGGGACTTGGCAGCCAAACAGAGAGAAGGCCGTGGAGCCGGAACCTGAGCAAATCGGAGGTAAGGGGATACAAATTATATTTAAGTTCCATTATATTGTGTTCAATATCTAAATTTAACATTTTCAATGTTCTCCATTTACTAGTGAGTGCGGAAGCATATTATAAGGGGCTTGAGGAGTCGAACTTCGCGATGAGGACAGAGCTTGCTAATCTCCGCAAGACGGGGTGGAAGAACAGCCACTTGCTTCGTGGTTTTCTAAGAGCATATGCCCGAAAAAATCCTTCGGCGGCCACTCCTGACAATGAAGACCAGACAGGCGGAGACAACTCTTCCTAGACATGTGGATGTAGTCTAGGGACGTTTTTTCAAATTGTATTGCTACAATTTAACGATTTTTTCGTTTTGATTGCATTATTCAATAAAATTTGGTGCTTACAGTTCATATGCGCTTATTTTTTAAATTAGATATAATTGTTCATGTGTTAAACCGGTGTCGATATAGTCTTTTATAGTGTTGCTAGTACTAAAATACTATTTATGTAAAGTCAGAAACGAACTCGCAACCAAATTCGCTTGTGGGGTTATAACTGAAGCGAGTTCGCTTCTAATCTCGCCTGTTTCAACAGAGTCTAACAGACGACTCAAGAAGCGAACTCGCCAGTAACAGGCGAGACGGCTTACGGAACCGCCACCACCTAAATGCCAAGGCATAAAGTAAAACTACAAAAACGACGAAGTTTCAAGGTTAGCGAATAGGGATACGATTTCGCCTCTAGTAACGCTTACAGGTGATTTGTACAAGAGAAGTTGTCTTTATTCACGCCTATGCTATGAGTGAAACACGTTTCAAGCATACATGAATACTAATTCAGTCCATACCAAATGTATATGCTGAAAACTTAAGGTTTTTCCAATTACATACTAATGTTTACATATTCTTTGGTTGATTCCTCTTTCGCTTCGTTGGTTTTCCAGCATTGGTGATCCAAATGCCCTCCGTATGATCGTTCCACGCAAAATACCTTTTCAAACTCGCCTCGTCTTCAGTTAAGGTTTCGTTAGGCTCTAAACCCAGAAGGTCCCCGATATCTGTTCCAAAGCTGCGATCCTCGTCATTGCCATTGTGAAGAAGCGCCTGCTTACCATTCACCACAATCTCCCACCGGTTATCCTGTGGATCTGTCACATAAAACACTTGGTGCGCCTGAGACGCCATGATAAACGAATCACCTTCAGAGCCAAGAACACTGCGATACACCAGGGTTGTGCCGTAATCCTCTTTCCGCACCCCGCTACATTCTTTCATCCACTCACACTTGAACACTGGAATTGCGGCACTGATAAAGTCAATCTCCCAGATGTCGGTGATCGTCCCGTAGTATGCTTCGCATCCATGAACTGCCTCACCTGGTACTACCACACCACTGTTTTGGTTAGTTGACCTCTCATCCGACCATTTGGTTCCAAAAGTATAACCGTTTATGTCGTACCCACCAAAAGAGGAAACAGTGCCGAGGGGTCTTCTACATAACAGCTTGATAATATCAGGATGGTCCCCTTGCTGAATGTGAGCTTGCAGCCACTGAACGAAATTGGCACAATGCTTTTCCAGGATCCTCACATCAACGACAGTCCATGCATTTGACACTCTAATCTGATCCATGTGTATGTCAACATAAGGGGTCACCGCCTCGTGATTTCTGAGGATATATAAATGGACAGCATCCATGTCGGCGGCGGTAGGACTAAACAAACTATGATGCTTGAGCCCATGCTCGTCCACTCTACCATCGTGCCTAGCATTTGGGATCCCCACTGTGGCAACATCTTTCATATAGTTGGTACAAAACTCAATAGCCTCTTCTGCGACATAACGTTGAACTATACTAGCATCAGGCCTATATCTGTTCTTCACGAAATGCTTAAAAATCGACATGTACCGCTCAAATGGATACATCCATCTCAAGTAAACTGGGCCACATAATTTTACCTCCCTCACCAAATGGACAATCACGTGGATCATTATGTCAAAAAAGGCCGGGAGAAAGTACATCTCCATCCTACACAAAACTTCCACCACCATTTCCTGCAACTCATCCAGCTTCTTCCTGCTCACTCGCTTACGACATATGCACTTAAAAAAGTAACATAGTTTCGATATCGCCTTCCTCACGTGACGAGGCAATGATCCTCGTAGAGCGATAACATTCAGCTCCTGCATAAGATTATGACAGTCGTGTGACTTCAATCCCGCCAGCTTCAGTTCTTTGGTATTAACACAATTACGGATGTTCGAAGAGTAACCTGTTGGAACCTTAACAGACTTCAAACCATTACAGTAACGCTTCTTCTCCTCGGTCGACATAGTGTAACAAGGTGGAGGTAAATAAGATTTACCTTCTTCCTCTACAGGGGCTAGAGACGATCGGATACCAAGCTGTACAAGATCTTTCCGCGCTTTTAAGCCATCCTTTGTCTTTCCAGGGGTATTCATCAGCGTACCTACAAGTGCTTCACATACGTTCTTCTCAATATGCATCACATCGAGACAGTGACGTACGTCCAAATGCTTCCAGTAATCTAGTTTGAAGAAGATCGAACACTTCTTCCAACTGCTATTCGACGCCTTCTTCTTCTTTCCCTTACCAAATTCATGATCCATCCCAGTAACCTTTTCTAGAACCTCCTCTCCAGTTAAAGGGATTGGGGAAGGATCATGCTCTTCTCTCCCATTGAACCAATTCTTTGCTCGCCTCCAAGGATGTCCCGTCGGAAGAAATCTTCTGTGCCCGAGATACACCGGCTTACCACCGTGTTTCAATTGACAATAACTAGTCTTGCTCTCACATATGGGACATGCAAAGTGACCTTTCACTGAATAACCCCCCAAGTTACCTAATGCAGGAAAATCATTTATACTCCACAACAACATTCCTTGCAGTTTAAACTCCTCATCACCTCGACTGCCATCAGGTATCTGAACACCCACATCGAATAATTTCTGCAAATCTTCGATCAAAGGCGCTAGGTACACGTCAATATCGTTACCCGGTTGCTTAGGACCAGATATCATCATGGACAATAACACATACTTACGTTTCATCATCAACCACGATGGCAGATTGTAAATCACAACCATAACTGGCCAAGAACTATGGGTGCTAGACATGTTAACAAAGGGGTTCATGCCATCAGTGGATAAGCCTAGCCTCACATTCCTGGGCTCAGCAGCAAATTCAGGGTACCGCTCATCCATTTTCTTCCACTGATCTCCATCTGAGGCATGTGAAATAATGTCATCGTCCTCCCTATCCCTATCCGCATGCCATGTTAGCAACTTTGCATCCTCAGGATTTGCAAACAACCTCTTCAGTCGAGGAATCAGCGGAAGGTAATACACTATTTTAGCCGGTGTTTTACATCTAGACGGCGTCACACTCTCGCCGCATACCTCTACCGTCCCCACCTTTGACTTGTACCGAGGTTCATTGCAGACTAGGCATGTATCTTTATCCTTGTCATCTTCCCTGTACAACAAACAATCGTTAGGGCATGCATGAATCTTCTGCATCTCCATTCCCATAGGACATAATATCTTCTTAGCAGCATATACTCGATCAGGACACAAGTTTTCAGTGGGTAGCAACTCTTTCACCAACTCTAACAATTCAGTCATCCCCTGGTCAGATATTCCATGGCGCGCCTTTAAATTCATCAACAACAACGTAGAACCAAGAACGGAATGTTTGCAACCCTTGTACAATGGTGTCTCTTTATCATTATACATCGCCGCTAACATCCTCGGCTTTCCTACCCAATCCATTGCCACGTCTTCCGCCATTTCATCAAGACAACCATCATAACGCAATCCATCTGCCCCAAGTTTAACATCAAACTCTGCATCATTATGACTTGCACCTTCTCCATGCCAAACCCATGTTGTATATGTAGGATCAAAACCTCTACAAACCAAATGTTCGCGCACAACGTCTACATCCTCATAAATCGCGTTGTTAAGGCAATCTATGCAAGGACATCTTAGCCCACCCATTCTCTTTTCTACACAATCCTTCCAACCAACATCAATAAACTCTTGAATCAAATCTGTATAACCTTGTGAGAGACGCTGATTCTCCAACATGATTTCACTACGATCCATGCTTAACAAGATACTATCAACAACGGTTTTGCTACAATCACTCAAACATTCCACAAATTTAGCACCCTAAGAACTCTACAAATCCATATTAACAAGCACATACACTAATCAAAAACAGTTTGCCCATTCCACAACCAATCAACAAAAATATCAAAACCTCATACCTTTGTGTTCTTGGGCAAAATCAAGGCCTGAAAATGTGAGCAAAACTTGAGACAAAATAAAAGGAGAGTTCTTTTATCTACTTCTTTTATTTTCATTCCCGCAAAAAATCAGCTTTTATACACCCAGCTACGACACTGTTACGAATTCGCCACCAAATTCGCCCGCTACATTTTAATACAAGCGAAATCGTAAACTGAAACGCCTCTGGTCATAACTATAGGCGAGCTCGCTTCTTCAGTAACGCCTGTTGGCGTCAATATAAGGCGATTTCGCAACTACAACGCGTCTTAGCATGTATGGACGAACAACTATTCTTATTTCAGGCGGGTAATGCTTGCGAATTCGTCACTCTACTCGCCTATCAGCGAACACGGTTCAGAGTTCGCCTAGTATTGACATTTTTAATACACTTTGGAAAACGCCTTGTTTTAATTGTGAAACGCCGTGTTTTTTTTTTTTGCCCTAGGCGAACGGCAGGTTACGAGTTCGTAACCCAGTTACTCGGCTGTTCCGCCAAAATCTGGCCAGAACGCCGTGAAATGTGTGCCGAGAAACCTATGCTTGTGCACTAGTGAATAGCCACATTTCCAAAGGTTGGACTGATGTTTATGCTACAAAAAATGACGGAAAGGGTATTAAATAGCCTTACAGGCTAGTTGGGGAAGACTGGCCATAAACTCAAAAGATAATAATTGAGATATGTTGTATGCTTACCTTTATATTCGCAATCTTCCATTCTAACTTTATATTGTCTCCATGCATGAGAAGGTATTGGCAAAGGCTGCAATAAGCCAGGAGGTAAGCAATTCTCATGCTTATTCCTTTGACAAATATCACGTTGTTGTATATATTCTATAATTTTCTCTCTCATATTAGGCCAATAAAAAAGAGACAAAACTCTTCTAATAGTAGTTGTCTGACCTGAATGTCCACCAATAGCAGAAGCATGCATCATATTCATAATATCATGCCTTACAGAACCAGTCTTTCCTACCACCATTTTCAAACCCTTCTTCAAGATTCTTTGACTGTATGAATACTCACTCACTGTGGTAGGATCTAATATGAGTTTACTGATGATCTCCTGACACAACTCATCATCTTCATAGCTTTTCTCCAACTGAACTATCCATAGAGGTATCAAAGAAGAAGAACTAGAATTAGCAGTTGCCACTGTACGAACCCTTTCTGAATCTGCATCATTCATAGCCATTGCTGGTGAAGGTAATTTTCCAGTATCATTAAACTCCTGTAAATGAGTACTCACTGAATTAGGAACATAAAGAGAAGCTTGCCTTGATAATGCATCAGCAGCAGCATTAGATTTTCCAGCCTTGTACTGAATTTCAAAGCTCAACCCCAAGAGCTTTGTGATCCATTTATGCTGGAGTGCATTAGTCAACTTCTGTTCTATTAGATATTTAAGACTCTGATGATCAGTTCTAATTATAAAATGGATGCCAACCAAGTAATGCCTCCATTTTTCAATAGCTAATACCACAGCCAACAACTCCTTCTCATATGTAGATAAGCCCTTGTTTTGTTGGCTGAACCCTTTACTCAAATAGGCAATTGGCTTCCCATCTTGCATTAAAACTGCCCCCATGCCAACATCAGAAGCATCAGTTTCTACAACAAAAACTTTATGAAACTCGGGAAACTTCAAAACTGGTGCAGTGGTCATGATATCTTTGAGTTTCTCAAAAGCAACAGTAGCTTCCAAGCTCCATTTTGAAAGTATTTTTTCTGAGTAGAAGATGTAATGGCTTGCACAGCACTCCATAATTGACAATAAATCTTCTATAATACCCAGTGAGGCCAAGGAAACTTCTTAACTCTTTAATATTCTTAGGTACAGGCCATTGTCTGATGCACTAAATTTTCTGAGCATCTACTGATACACCTTCTCCAGAGATGACATGACCAAGGTAATCAACTTGTTGACTAGCAAAATTACACTTGGTTAATTTGGCTTTCAACTGATGTTGCTGCAACACTTCCATCACTATCTTTAAATGCAAAATGTGTTGATCCAAATCTTTGCTATATACTAAAATATTATCAAAAAATAGCAGGACAAATTTTCTGAGATATTTTTCAAAAATCTGATTCATCAAAGATTGGAAAGTAGCTGGAGCATTTGTAAGACCAAAAGACATAACCAAGAACTCATAATGCCCCTGATGAGTAGAAAATGCAGTTTTTGAAATGTCCGAATCCCTGACCCTAATCTGATGATAACCAGCCCTTAAATCCAATTTTGAAAAATAAACAGAACCATGTAGCTCATCTAGGAGTTCATCTATTACAGGAATTGAATATCTATCCTTGACTGTAGCATCATTAAGTCTCCTATAATCCACACACATTCTCCAGCTAGCATCTTTTTTCTTTACCAAAATGACTGGTGAAGAAAAAGCACTGTTTCTCCTTTGTATTATTTTATTATCCAGAATCTCCTTCACTTGCTTGTCTATCTCTTTTTTATATGCATGAGGGTACCTGTAAGGTTTAATTTTGAAAGACATAGAATCAGGTTTCAAAATTATCTTATGGTCAATGGTTCTTTTGGGAGGTAAACCAATAGGTAAGGAGAATACTTCAGGGAATTTTAAAAGCACCTGCTGAATTGGTGATGGCAGATTCATGTCTTCAATTTCTTCCTCAAATAACTTCCTCTTGACATTCTTCTGTGGAGTCTTCTGTGATTCTTCCAACACTCCCAAACTCTCTTCCTTTCCTTCAGTATTTTCCCAAGCTTTTCTTTTCACAGTTCTGTCACTGTCTTGATGTCCCTTCGGATGCTCTTTCAATGCTTCCACACCAGCTAACAAGCTTACTTCCATCACTTTGTTGATAGCACAAGTACTCTTAGCAGGATACATGTTTGTCATTTTGTATCTATTTCCCAAAGTACTTCCTTCCAGTACCCAGTAATGATCATTACTGAGAATGGCTACTTTCTGATTAGTCCAGTCAAATGTAACTGGATCAAATGTAGATAGTCAATCCACACCTAAAATAATATCATACCCTCCAAGGGGCATAACTTTCAGATCAAAAACAAATTTATGCTTTCTTAGCTCCCAGACCACTCTAGGACACACTGTTGCTCCCCTCACTATACTTCCATTTGCCATCTTCACAGCAAAAGGTCTTAATTTCATGGTGCCAAGTCCCACTTTCTGTATGACTGCTGGATCTATGAAGCTGTCAGAAGCTCCAGTATCCAACAAAATACTTACCACTTCTCCATATAACATGCCATAAAAGGTCATAGTATGATGCCTAAATTTTTCCATGACAGTAGACCTTTCAGCATTTCCTCCTGAAGGTGTCATTACTCCAACTGAACTCAAAGTAATTTGCTTCTCAGATTCCTCCTCTTCTATCATAGCCAAACTTCCATCCTCATCTTCCATCACCATTATAGCACCAGGTTCCAATATTTCATCCCCCTCCATATAGTGAACTTCCATCATTTTGCACTTATGTCCAGGAACAAAAGTCTCACCACACTTATAACACAATCTGTGTTCTCTTCTATATTGTATTGGTTCAGGAGAAATCTTCTTAAACTTATCCAGCCCTCCACTACCAGCTCGATCCTTCTGTCCTCCTTTCCATAGACTTCTGTCACTGTTTTTAGCATTAGGAACTTGATGGAATGAAGCATGTTGTTGTCCTCTTTTCTTGTTAGCAATTTCCCATTTTCTTTCCTCCCACATGGCCAATTCCACAGCCTGATGAAGGGTTTGAGGTTTCAGCATCATAACCCCTGGTTTAAGATCCTCCTTAAGACCACTAACAAAACTAGAGATAAAATATTGCTCAGTTGGACATAAATTCTTGTCAGACAACAAATTCCTAAGCTCTTCAAATTCTTCCAAATATGACTTAACATTGGTTTTCTGATACAGCTTATTGAAGTCTTAAATCTCATCTCTCAACTGTAGTGGAGAGAACCTTTTCAACAATAATTCTTTGAACAATCCCCAGTCAGAAATATGATTTCCCAAAATAGAACCCTGGAACCAAGGCCTAGCTCTATCTCCCATATACAATTCAATAGCAGAAACCTTCTGATAATCTGGAGTTTGATAATAATTGAAAAATGTTTGGCACCTGCTCAACCAATCCCTAGGGTTCTCACCATTAAAAATAGCTAAATCCACCCTAGCTCTATGGTTCTCAGCACATCTACCAAAACTATTCCTCCAATCCTCATTATTATTATCATGCAACACCTCATCATTGTTCACCCTCACAGGCCTCTCATTGTTACATTGATAACCAAGATTTTCTTCTCTATGAACTCTAAATTCGGGCCTATTCTGAGGCATAAAATTCATAGCATCAACTGTTCTATGCAACAATCTAGGTTCAGAAGCAACTTGGCGGTTATCATGCACAACTCTGGGATTACTAAGCACAGGCATAGATCCTCTAAGCATAGAATTAACAACTTCAAAAGGTGGATCAATAGGAGCCTTACCGGTCACCGGAGGAGGCGAACCATTGCTCGGACCGGCGCCAGAAGTTCCTGGGAATCTAGACCATTGGAGTCCAGCTAACTTGCTTGTTTGCTCCTCCATTTGCTGTTGAAACATCTGCTGGAATTGCAACTGAGAGAGCCTCATCTGCTCGCGAAATTCGGATTGCGTCTCATGAAGCTTCTCACCAAATGAACGGAATTCATCATCATGACGATTGATAACCAGATTGATCTTCTCTTGCAGCTCTTTTGTAGCTTCTGCTGCTTCAGAAATTTTGCTATCCAAACTGCGTAATTCTTGCTCCATAGCTGTCGAACGCAACGATCGGGGCATCACAGGTCGGCAGGCGAACGCTTTGATACCAAGTTGTCGTGAAGCTTGGCGCTCTGGCGACGTTTTCCGGTGACTTTGGCCGGAAGAGGGTAGAAACGGTTTTAGAGAGTTAGGAGAGAGAGAAAGTGGTTTTATTCATAACAGAAAATTACAATCATTGATTCCCAACATCGAGAATGCCTCTAATCTAACAAACTTCAGCTATTTATCAAAGAATCATGTAACAACTAATTCTGTTATGAGCTAACTGATCTTAGCTGCCTTAGCACGTGCCATGCCAAATCTGGCAACCCCTTCTTTGCCAAAAGACTATTATGCCCCTGTCTTTCTAAACAATTACTAAAATATTTCTAAAGATTTACCATTCAGTCCTATTGGCACAACAAAATCCTAATGTAAAATTAGTTTTGGGAATTAGTCTTTACATTTTGTTCAACTAAACACCCATGAATTTAACAGAACGAGCATGGATCATTAACAGATAGACCTAATCCAAAACCATAACGGAATCATTAAAAAATCAATTACCTGCTGGCTTATAAGTCGAACGATGTGATAAAAGGATCACAGATCTTCAAAGAAAAATTCAATATTTTATGAATGATTGCAATCTTGTGTTTAAGGAATTGCCAGAGTTCTATGAAAAGCTTGAATAACAAATGCATTTTTGGTGGCCAAATAATTATTTCCAAATCGATCTATGCAATAATTTTTTGCATTCCTCTTATTCTCTTCAGGTATGAACACATTAGTTTCAGCTTATAATTATATCAAAATACCTTTTTATAATCCGTTTCATCATCATGATTGAAGAGTCCAGAAAACTCAGCATTAATATGTTGGCAATTTTGTAGAAATTAACTGTGTTTAAACATACTCTCATGTTTAAACACTTGCTCATGAAGATCAGAAATTGAGAAACAGTCTTTGATGTGAAGTACAACTCAGATGCGATCAAACAAGATATTCGAAAGAATCAAGATGATACTTGAACAATGATTCGGTTCTGATTTAATTAGATAAAGAATATATTTGTGAGTTGTATTTTCTTTAGAATTAGTCTTAAATAAGGAAAGAATATATTTCTTATCTTAGAGCTATAGAGGTAGAATATAGCTAGAAGACTATGTGTTGCTGTGATGTGCTGGATGATAGGATCAGCCTTGCCGTGATTGAAGGATCAAGAAGACTAAACACGGAAGCACAGTTTCGAACTATAAATAGAGAAGAAAGCTGTATCAACATTTATCCATCTTACAAGAAAGTATTTTGCCGATCAGAATAGTTTTACAGTTGGAGCAGCTTATTGAAGGGAGTTCAATAGGTCTTTGCCGAACGCCAGCAGTCTGAAATCAACAGCTTTAATACTTCAGGGGAAGTGGTCAAGACAGCAACGAGGAGTTGCTGACCGGCAGTGAGGGGATCTCACGAATCTATACAAGAGATAAGTCATAGATAGTTAATTGTTGTGTGAAACTTTGTAACGTATCTTGATTATCTAGTGGATAATTTTCAGATTGGGTAAGGCCCCGCAGATGTAGGTGTTCATCACCTAACTGCGTAAACAATTTGCGTGTTCTGTCTTTTTATGTTTAAACTCTGTAGTGTGTTTAAACATACATGTTAATTTAGAAAAATAGTTAAAAACTATTTGAAACTGATCAATAGTAAATTTCAATGATAAAACAGTTCGTCTGCTTCTGACATTATTATTGGAATGTGATGGCACTTTCTTTCCAGATCCTATGGTCGATCGAGGCTCTACGAGATCTGGTTTATATTAATTAATCTATTTATATTACTTACTTCTTGATCCACATCTCTAGATCTCAACTTTGCAACAGATTTACCGACCATTATTTAAATTAAGTGGAGTGTAATTTTTACATAATTAGGTTATATTCATATAATTAATTTTTAAACTAAAGACATTTATATACCCTTATTTCGTATTTATGATTCCATTAATTATTATTTAATATCCTATTCAATTAAGTTTGGTCTGTGAGAATGACTATAGTGGAAGTATCAACAAGCTCTGCACTTTTGATTATTTAGGTACAAAATTGCATCTGCACCCCTTTGGTTCAAATGTGCTTTTGCATGTACTGAGAACAGCTTTTGCATGTAGGGAAAATTTCGTGCGATATCTGTGCGTGAGTATTAATGCCTTAAATTCATGCTGAAAAAGTGTATTTATTCCTAATATAATATTAAAACTAAAATATTTATTTTCTTTCCTTAATCTCTAATGACGATCTAATCCACTACTCATACCACATTTGTACATGTTAAATTTAATGTTAAATTCCGCAAGATACTTTATTTACGAGTGCATGCAAGTTAAATATCAAATAAAGATAATGATCACACATCTGAACTTTAATAATTTTACGCAGCATATACATGTTCATATTCAAAATTTTCTCAGGGCCAATCCATGGCGGCGTCGGGAAAAGCAGGCTTATGGAATCAGTAGTCTAAGTACATTGAGCACACATTGCAATGTTCTGAACTTAATTATGTCTGTTGTTTCCATCAAATATCATATAGAACTATTGAAATATATTTATTCCTAATATATGACTAAAACTGAATATATTTATTTTTTCCCTTAATCTCAAATTCTCAATAAAAACATACTGGCCCCGTTTGGGAACTAGATGTTAACTGTTAGCGTATTGTATTAGTTGTTAGATGTTAGCGGATTGTATGAGCGGTTTTGACTAGCTGTTTTGATTAGTTGTGTGTAGATGAGTGTTTGGTAATAATGAATAGCTGATAACTGTTTTATTAGGTTAAAAGACGGAAATGGACATTAGTTTAATTTATTATTTAATTTTTATTGTGTGATTATTTATTTTGAAATGTAGGAAAAAATGTTCTTTTACTTATATTTTATTTGGTTATATATAATAGTAACATACATATATAAGATTTCATATTTTCTAAATAGTAAAATCTTACAAGACATTTCTTAGATTTAATTAGTTTGTAATAATATTTCTACTTGTACCCGTTGTCTTAACTCTTAATAAATTATATCTATCCTCCTTAAATAAAATGGTGGATTTGAAGAAATTTAAAAATTAGTGTGTATATTTAAGAAATATATAAACCTATTTGCAGTCAGAAATCAAAAGAGGAACTAATATATATATTTAGACTTAGGCGCCAAAAATATAAACAAAAAATAAATGCAGCGCCTAATCATTCAAGGTAAAAAGGGCAGGCGGCATACAAATAGGATATAAGTGAAATTTAACATGATTCATGGATTAATTATGATCTAAATGCTCTTAGGCCATGTCCAGTTCAACTTATTTGGTGTTGTACTGTGCTGATGAGTGCTGTGCTGTGCTGATGAGTGCTGAGCTGTGCTGATGAGTGCTGTGCTGTGCTGATCTTGTGCTGAATAGTTTGAAAGTGTTGAATAGTGTTCATTTGAATTGTAGAAAAAATATAATGTTTATTACTTAAAAACTAAAAAGTTCACTTAATTAATATTATTTTTACAAAACATAAAAATAGTGTCCATTTAGAGTTTAAATGTGTTGAGCTGAATAGGTGCTGTGCTGACCAGTGCTGTGCTGTGCTGATGAGTGCTGTGCTGTGCTGATGAGTGTTGTGCTGTGCTGAAATGTGCTGCAATAAGTTGAACTGGACAGGGCCTTATTTGTAGTGTTTTAGAAATCAGAGTTTTTATTAAAACAGCTCATTGAAAAAAGCTTTCCACCAAACATATCAGGGAGCGTTTTGACAAGTCAAAATCTATTTTTAGCAAAAAATGTAAAACTCTCCTCCAAAACGCTATTGCCAAACGGTAAAAGAAAGTGATTGAAAATGATTCCGTAACTTGTTGTCATCCAAGTAAGGCTGCTCATGCTAACTCGCGGGTTGGGACGGTGGGTTAGCCATTTTGGACCGAATTGACCCTAATTTTAGGGTCTAATGTGTTGGACGCGGGTCGGACGGGTTATTAAAATTTCGGGTCGCGTCGGAACGGGTCAGATTAAAACAAGTCAAAATCCAATTTGACCCGAATTCACTTTTCACCTTCTTGCCGACGCTTCCTTCTCTGCGATTCATGAACTTGGTTTGTGATTCCCTGGGATTCCTTCTCAGTCACTATTCTCTGGGATTCTCTGTACAAATCGTTCCCTAGTTTCTGCAATGTTTTTATTTGATCCATCTTTTCGTCTACAGTCCCACAGCGGATAATCTCCTGTCTATTCGGCTGGACATTGAAATTGATGGCCAGAAATACAGGGATGCTTTCACTTGGAACCCATCTGGTAATTCTCGAATCTCAGTTGTATGCTCCTGGTAATTCTCCAGAGTGTGACCCCTTATACTGGTAATTCTCGAATCTCAGTTGGTAATGGTGATAAGATTCTTATTCATTATGTTGGTGATATCCAAATTACTCCCGCTTTACGCCTATGTGATGTGTTGTATGCTCCTGAAATCACCAAGAACTTACTGTCTATTAGCCGTCTTACTAAGGATCTTGATACCTATGTTATATTTGATGATTGCAATTTTATTATTCAGCACAATGTCACCAAGGCGATCGTGGGAAGGGGCCACAGTGAGGACGATCTCTATGTGTTGGATCGAGGCGTGAGGCTATTTTGCTTTCTTTCATCTCCCAAAATAAGACAAGAGCATCATTTGAGTTGTGACATGCTCATTTGGGTCATGTGGCTCCTAATACTATTTCTTTGTTGATTAGAACTGGTGTGTTCAGTGCATCTTCTTTATTACCTAAGCCTGGCCTGTGTGCCCCCTGTGAACTGGCAAAGGGTCAAAGGCAGTCGTTTTCTGATAACCCTAAGAGGGCATTGCATGTTATGGACTGATTCAATGTGATTTATGGGGTCCTTCCCCAGTTTTATCTGAGAATGGTTTTCTTTACTATGCCATCTTTGTGGACGATTATTCTCGCTTCTCTTGGCTATACCCTCTTAAACACAAATCTGACTTTGTTGATGTTTACATGCAATTCGAGGCATTTGTTGAGAATCAGTTTTCTACAACTATTAAAACCTTTCAAAGTGATGGTGGCACATAATTTAAAAACAATCGGCTCAAGTCTCATCATGCCTCTAAGGGTATTCATCACCAAATCTCATGTCCATGCACATCAGAGCAAAACGGTCGTGCTGAAAGAAAACATAGGCACATTACAGAGATGGGATTGACAATTCTATTTCATTATCACCTTCCACTATCTCATTGGGACAATAGTTTTGCTGCAGCAGTCTATACGATCAACCGTCTTCCCACTCCTGTCCTTGAGGATGCTTCGCCATACAAAATTCTCTACGATCGAGATCCTGAGTATTCCAACTTTCGACCTTTTGGTTGCTGAGTTTACTCCTTTGTTCGACCATATGCGGAGCACAAGCTATCACCTCGCAGTATTCCACGAATTTTCATCGGTTATAGCTCTCAATACAAGGGTTTTCGGTGCCTTAATCTCTCCACCGGACGTGTATATATCACTCACCATGCTAAATTTGATTTGACATGTTTTCCCCTTTCTGTTGACAGCCCTGCTCAAGCATTCTCATCACTTGATGATCTCACCTTCATCGATCCTGGCCACTCTTCGGATGAGTCCTCGTCGTCACATTCGGCCGCATCACCATCTAGATCATGCACGATTTGTCCTCTGGAGGACGATTCGACACCTCTAGCACCATCATGGCCACCGTCATCGCCTCCTTCGCCACTTTCAGCATCACCTCCTGCTTCCTCTGGTTCTGAGTCTACTGGGTCGTCGCCACCATCATCACTCTCGTCGTCCAGTTCTTCACCAGGCTCAGAATCACCGCCTCCAAGGCCCCATCATATGGTGACTAGGCATCAGGATGGTACTCGTCATGTCAAGTTACATCTTGATTTCGTTCCGACCGGTCTTGTTGCTCAGGTTTTGGATCACTCTAAGCCTCGCATTTATCGTACAGCTCTTAAGGATCCGAAGTGGGTTCTGGCCATGGATGAGGAGATGGCTGCACTTCGTCATCAACACACTTGGGATCTGGTTCCTCGACCCTCGGGTGCAAACATTGTGGGTTTGAAATGGGTCTTTCGTCTGAAGTACAGACCTGATGGAAGCATTGATAAGGCTCGCTAAGTGGCTCCGAATTTTTCCCAGATTCCAGGGTTTGACTTTGATCATACATTCAGTCCGGTGATAAAAGCCTCTATTGTTCATATAGTCCTTGCTATTGCCACTTTGAGAAGATGGACGCTTCATCAGTTTGACGTCAAGAACGCCTTTCTCAACGGTGTTCTTGATACTCCAGTCTACATGGCTCAGCCGGTTGATTACAAGGATCCTGCTCATCCAGACATTGTGTGTCGTCTCAAGAAGGCTATACATGGACTCAAACAAGCTCCGAGGGCTTGGTTTGATCGTTTTAACTCTTTTCTTCGACACCTTGGCTTTCAGCCGTACTTCTCCGACACATCTCTGTTCGTGTTCTCTCGCCAAACCACATTGCTTTACCTGCTTGTCTACGTTGACGATATCATTTTGATTGGAAATGATGCAGGGGCGATCCGACAGTTCATTGCTCGAGCCGACCATGAATTCTCTGTCAAGGATTTGGGTTCTCTGAACTATTTTCTTGGTCTTGAGATTTCTCCCACCTCGACAGGGCTGCATCTGAGCCGAGCAAAGTATGCCAGAGAAATACTTAGCAGAGCAGGCATGACTGACACCACTCCAGTTGATACTCCACTGGTGCCATTTTCTCAGCTACATAACTCGACGAGTGCCGTTTTTGGGAATCCGACACTATACCGCTCTTTGGTAGACGCTCTACAATATTTGACCATTACCAGGCCAGATATTGCCTATGCAGTGAACTCGGTCAGTCAGAGTACTTGCATATAATTCCCTGGACTTAATTGAAATGAATTAAAAAATATAAAATCAATCAATTGGACTGTAGTTAAATAAATTTAAATAAAATGTCAACTATTTGGTAAAAATATTTTAAAAATATTGTAAAAGTATTATATACTTAAATTAAATATATTTATTTGTAATATTGTACTGAATTGAAATAATTTATAATTATTCATCTAAATTATAAGATTTCGCTCTTATAATTGTTTGGGAGAAAATGCGAGAGGTGAGAGGTGAGATGGTGTGTGAGTGTGAATAGGAAAGACATCTTTTCAAATACATGTAAGTCCAAAGGTAATTCACGTATTAATAAAATTGATTAATTCACGTTATACAATTTGGTCTTGTTTTCATTAAAAAATCATATTAATCATATTATAACACCAGAATCACCACGAATAAAGCCAGAATCTGCAGATGCCTCAGAAAGGAGATCGTGGAGGAAATCGTAGATCTCCGGCCGACTGTGAATCGTCTCAAGGATATCATTGTTTTGAAGAATCACCATCAGGGTTTCCGGAGTATTTCAGGAATATCAGAATTTCAGCAGCATTCTGCACCTCCATTGTTTTTGCTCTTTAATGACTGATCTCCGACGAGTTATCCTCTTTTCCGGCGGCCCTCTTCCTTTAATTTTCAAGTATTAAAGGAGGCTAGTTAGATGCAGCAGAATGACCTCAGTCGTAAATGCAAGATTTGTGAGATATTCTAGTCATCTTTCTTTTCCTTGTTTGTTTATTTTCTGCAACTATTTCTAGAAAATAAAGATGTCAATTAGCATCCATAGGAATTAGATATTTTCATTTCCTTCTTCCGTAGAAATTAGATTATTTAGTTTCCTTCTTCCGTAAAAGTAGATTATTTCGTATTCTTTTTTTCTTTCAGAGGTTGTGTATATAAAGGATGATATGAATAGAAAAGCAGTATCAAGTTTTCTGCACAACATCATTGTTCTTCTTTCTCCTCTTCTCAGCTTATCTGTGTGAAAGCTAACAAGTGGTATCAAGAGATTAAACGATCCTATGGCGGACGCATCGAGATCTCCGGTACGAACGGAACCACGGAGAGGACGAGGACGCAGCAGGCCACGACGCGGCAACGGCGGCGAAGTTGTCATCCAAGAACGTACCAACCTTGGCGCCAACATTGTGTACCCCACATTTACGGCAACGAACTACATCGAATGGGCCCTCGTGATGAAGATAAACCTACGAGCACAAGGTTTATGGGAGGCCACTTCCGGCGATGAAGATCCGTCCGAACGGGAAGACATGGCGGCCCTCTCGGCTTTGATTCGGGCAGTGCCACCGGAGATGGTACCGGCGCTAGCTGTCAAAACATCGGCACACGAAGCCTGGGAGGCTATCCGGATGATGCGAGTCGGCGTTGATCGTGTGCGCGAGGCCACGGCACAACGTCTACGCAAGGAGTTCGAGCAAATCGCCTTCAAGGACGGGGAGTCGCTCAACGCCTTCGGCATGCGGATTACAGGTATCGTCAATAACCTTCGTTCTTTAGGTGAATCTCTAGAAGAGATCAAAGTGGTCTTAAAGTTCTTGCGGGAGGTGCCGAGCCAGTACGCCCAGATCGCTTGCTTGATCGAAACGTTGCTCGATCTGAACGGCATGACAGTGGAGGAACTCATCGGCAGGCTTAGGTCAGCAGCATATCGGTGCTCCATCAACACCACGAACAACTCCAACGGCCAAGTTTTGCTCACGGAGCAAGAGTGGATCGCACGAGGACGGAGCTCTAGCTCCGGGAACAAAGGCAAAGGCAAGGGTTTTCAGAAAGGGAAGAAACCGAGCCACAAGGGAGACGGCAGCCAACGGGCGGTGAGCGGTGACAGAGACTTGACAAATTTGAAGTGTTACAATTGTAACAAATACGCCGGCCACATCTCCAAGGACTGCCCCGAGCCACGACGCGAATGGAAGGGACGTGCCAACCTCATGCAAGCTAAAGTGGACGAACAGACGCTCCTCGTGGCAAGACTTCACTCCCTCACGATCGGGAACTCAGCCACCAAGGAGCACGTCCTGCTCAACGAGACGCGATCTAAAGCACAGTCAACGAAGGAGCCCGGACAGAGTGACACGACATGGTTCCTCGACTCCGGTGCAAGTGCCCACATGTGCAGAAGACGGGAGTTCTTCTCCGAGCTAGACACGGATGTACGAGGGTCGGTCAAATTGGGAGACGACACCTCTGTGGAAATAGAAGGCACTGGCACGATCCTTTTTACGTGCCGGAACGGCGAGCACCTAAAGTTGGACGATGTGTACTATATACCTCGGCTCCACAGCGGCATCATCTCCCTTGGTCAGCTGGACGAGGACGGATACGACACGAGGATCCGGCATGGGTGGCTCACGTTACGGGATCAAGGCGGGCGCTTGCTCGCGCGGGTGCCAAGAGGCCAAGGGCGCCTTTACCTCCTTCATCTGAGTTTAGCACGACCATTGTGCCTTGCGGTGCATGGGTGCGAGGATGGGTGACGATGGCACGCGAGATACGGCCACATGAACTTCGAGGCCCTTCGACGCATGGTCAGGAACAAGATGGTGGACGGACTCCCGCTGCTCGATGACGTTGAGCGCTTGTGTGACGCCTGCCTGGCCGGGAAGCAGAATCGCAGCTCGTTCCCAAGCCAAGCCAAGAACCGAGCGACCGAACGCCTTGGGCTCGTGCACGCCGATCTGTGTGGACCCATTGAGCCACAAACTCCTGGAGGTAAACAATACTTTCTACTAATGGTAGATGATCTTAGTAGATATATGTGGATAGTCTTGCTGACCTCGAAGGATCAAGCGGCGGAAGCCATCAAAAGGATCGTGGCAGCAGCCGAACGACAAAGCGGGTGCAAGTTGAAGACGCTGCGGACCGATCGTGGAGGTGAGTTCACGTCACAAAAACTCAGCAAGTACTTTGCCGACCACGGTGTGCATCGACAAACAACGGCGCCATACTCGCCCCAGCAAAACGGCGTGGTTAGCATGGCACGTTGCCTCTTGAAGGCCAAAGGCATGCCGATGAGATTCTGGGGAGAAGCAGTGACAACGGCGGTCTACCTTCTGAACCGGGGAATCACGAAGAGCGTCAGCGGCAAGACACCCTACGAAGCATGGCACGGGCGCCGGCCGAGCGTGAGCCATCTCCGGGTGTTTGGGTGTGTCGCCCATGTCAAGGCCACGCAGCCAGGGCTGAAGAAACTGGAGGACCGGAGCAAGCCGATGGTGCTACTTGGGTATGAAACTGGAACTGTGGCGTACCGCGTCTACGACCCTGCCACAGACCGGGTGAAAGTATCACGAGATATCGTCTTTGATGAAGACACGGCATGGGACTGGACCACATCGACACAGCAACAAAACCACGGGCATGGTGATGGTTCCAACTTCGACCGTTTTGTCTCTTTTGGTGTAGATAGCGAACCAGCCCAGAAAATCCTCCGTTCAGATGATGAGAATTTCACCAGAAGCAGGCCTAGAAGTGAAGTTTCGGTGTCAAGTCCACGAACCCCAAGTGCATCACCACCACCCAACGTGGAATTTGTGTCACCTCCGGCAAACGCATCGGAACCACCCTCCGGAGTTGAGGCACAACGACGGTATCGAACCATGGAGGACCTTCTCAACGCCACCGAGAAGATTGAAGCTGAGGATGAGGAGCTTTCTCTTCTCACAGTCGACGAACCAACGAGCCTAGCTGAAGCCGAGAATGACGAAGGATGACGAACAGCGATGACGGAGGAACTTGCAAGCATCGAGGCAAACCAGACTTGGCGCCTCACCGATCTACCACCGGGACACCGCGCCATCGGACTTAAGTGGGTCTTCAAGCTCAAGAAGGACGCGAACGGGGAGATGGTGAAACGAAAGGCGCGGTTAGTGGCAAAGGGCTACGTGCAGCAGCAGGGGGTGGACTACGAGGAAGTGTCGCTCCAGTTGCGCGAATGGAGACGGTGCGGGTTCTGATCGCGCTCGCTGCACACCACGGGTGGCCAATCCACCACATGGACGTCAAGACCGCGTTCCTCAACGGTGATCTGATTGAGGAGGTTTATGTCAAGCAAACGCCGAGTTTCGAAATTCAAGGCAACGAAGGCAAGGTTCTTCGGCTTAAGAAGGCTCTCTACGGACTACGTCAAGCTCCAAGGGCTTGGAATGCCAAACTTGACAAGAGTCTTCGCGACTTGGAGTTTGTACGATGTGAAGCCGAGCACGCGGTATATCGCCGGAGCAACGGGAAGGAGCAACTGCTAGTTGGAGTTTACGTTGATGACTTAATCATCACCGGAACTTCAATCGAAGAACTGACGAAGTTCAAGAAGGAGATGAAGAATCTATTTGAGATGAGCGACCTCGGCGAACTGAGTTACTACCTCGGCATCCAAGTGCAACAACGGAAGGGTTTGGTCACTCTTTGCCAATCATCTTATGCAAAGAAGCTTTTACAAAAGCCCGGACTAGAAGAGTGCAATCCATGCGCGGCACCAATGGAGGCACGGCTCAAACTTAGCAAGACGGGAGACGGGAGACCGGTGGACGCCACGGACTACCGCAGCTTGGTGGGAAGCCTCAGGTATTTAGTTCATACTCGGCCAGACATTACTTTTGCAGTTGGTTATGTTAGCCGATTCATGGAGCGGCCAAGAGTTGAGCATATGGCAGCAGTGAAGCATATTCTACGCTATGTGGCGGGAACTCTAGAGTTTGGAGTTTCATATGGAAAAAGTGCTGGACCTTTACTCTTGGCAGGTTATAGTGATGCTGATTTGGGCGGAGACGTCAACGATAGGAAGAGCACGACGGGGCTAGTTTTCTTCCTAGGTCAATCTCCGGTGAGTTGGCAATCACAGAAACAACGGGTGGTGGCACTCTCTTCGTGCGAGTCAGAGTATATTGCTGCTGCCACTGCCGCTTGCCAAGGTGTTTGGCTTAGTAGATTGCTTGGTGAAATGCAAGGTGAACAGCCACAAGCACCAACGTTACTAGTGGACAACAAATCGGCAATCGATCTTAGCCGAATTCCTGTGTTTCACGATCGAAGTAAACACATTGATATACGTTACCATTTGATTAGAGATTATCTGGAGCAGAGCGATATTGACATCAACTACATCAACACAGAAGCTCAGCTCGCTGATATCCTGACAAAGCCTCTCGGACGAGTTCGTTTTCAGGAACTTAGGGGCAGAATCGGAGTTGCATAGATAAAGTGATGACAAGATTATGGGGGTGATTTGTGAGATATTCTAGTCATCTTTCTTTTCCTTGTTTGTTTATTTTCTGCAGCTATTTCTAGAAAATAAAGATGTCAATTAGCATCCGTAGGAAGTAGATATTTTCCTTTCCTTATTCCGTAGAAATTAGATTATTTAGTTTCTTTCTTCCGTAGAAGTAGATTATTTCGTATTCCTTTTTTCTTTCAGAGTTTGTGTATATAAAAGATGATATGAATAGAAAAGCAGTATCAAGTTTTCTGCACAACATCATTATTCTTCTTTCTCCTCTTCTCAGCTTATCTGTGTGAAAGTTAACAAGATTCTCAAGAATCTCTCAAGAACATGTCTCATCTCATGTGTTGCTCTTATTATGTTGTGCTATTATTTTTACTTATAAATAAATCGATGTGCGTATTTATAGGGCAAATTAAAGCTCGTGCGATATCCGTGCGTAGCTACGATATTGGATTAGATCGTCATTAATTAGGTATCGTGTGAGAGATTAAAATTAAATACAATCTTGAAACTTTTTGTACGTCCTCCGTGCGGCTTTTGCATGCGCATTGCGTGCATAAATTAAAATACACTGGATCGAATTAGAAAAAATACAAATTGATAATTGAATTGAAGTGAAATAAATTTAAATAAATGTCATATTTGGTACAAGTATATAAAATTAATTAGTGAAAGTATAATATACATTTAAATTAAAATGTGTTTATTATAAATTGAAATAATTTATAATTATTCATCTAAATTCCGAAAAATTAAAAATTAATCAACTGAAATGAATTGGTCATAATTTACAGAAAAGTTCTGGACATCCTACTCTTTTGATGATGAAGAATTGAAGATGGTAAAAATTAAGAAGGCCTACAGTGACAATGAGATGAGAGAGAAAATGTACTTTTTGCATCATTTTATCAGATTGGAAAAAAATAGTTTTCACATTGTATTTAGATTACTTAGTATTTCTGATAAAAGCAACTTGAATTTTCGCATTCCATCATTTTTCGCAGTTATGAGGTTGAGCAGATAAAAATGTGTTGGTGATTCCGCAGAACTTGTTTTTGCACCGATGCTGGAAACATCAGAAGGAAAGAACTTGAAGTCTTTGAATTCGTTATCAATTCTGCAATTAGTTATACTGTTTTCATCCATCTTTATTAATATTGTGATCCATATGGAAAATTCTAAGGAAATTAAAATTGGGAAATAAAGAGTACAAACCCCGGCCAACTTAAAAGAAAGTTGCAAATTTTGAGGACAACTCGACAACGTTACTGAGTACTTTTTTGATTATGAACCCTTATATTAAAGGATAATCCATCAGACCAGTACAAAATTAGCCTCTCGAACCTAAGCTATAAACAAAAAAATACAACTAATTAACAAGGAAATTCAGAAGAAATCTCCTGCATCTAGTTGTACTCAGCCTCAATTTTTCTACTAAAACAGAAGGTAAACTTGATTTCTCCTGCAAAAATTTTAAGGTTTCGCTCTTCCCACACATGAGACAAAGTAGATACATAAAACACCAGTTTCTGGCATTAGCAAGTACATGCATTAGCAATTTTCTCAAAATTTTCAATGAAACTGTTCGCAACAACCCTAAGATTCATGAATAAAAGCACATTGAGAGTAAAGTTGATCAGCACCATCAGTAAACTGTCCACACACATAAGAAATAATTTGATTGTTGTCCAAAAAATTTGAATTTCTACAATTTATCAATGGTGGCTAGTCTACTCTAGAGCAATAACCACCGAAAGAACTTATGGTTGGGCAAAAATCTGGTGTACCAGACAAGTTATGCCAAGGGCCTTTTGTGTCCTCCCCCTATAAGGTGTTATAGGCTGCCGTAATTGAGAATCTACCTTTTCTTTTCACACATTCAAGCAACATAATTTCAAACATTCTCTCTTAATTTCATCCTTACCACCAAGATTCAAATCTAGCTATGAAAACTTTTAGAGTTGCAGGATCTCTAGCTGAGAGCATATTGCAAGTAGCTAGATAAAACTTATTTCAGGAATAGATAAAAAATAAGCAAAGTAACAGCTAAGCCTTAAGAAAATTTCATAAAAACATTCACGTAGCTACACTTTATACTTGAATGATTGTTATTCTCCATATATACAACCAATCAATTCTAATTCCTCCCCACTTTAGGCAAAATTGGTATGACAGAATATATAATACAGTCGTCAGAATATCTAATTCCTCGGGATCTTTGGTTGGCGCTGCTGTATCGCCGTCTTGTTTTGGAGGCGAGGCGGAACCACTCTCCCCTAGACTCCTGCAGCGTGCTCTTCCCGACGCCGCCGTGGGTTGGCCTGAGAAATTTTTTAAAAAGAATTAAACTTGTATATTATGCTTCGTAAAATTAAAGTTTAGATGTGTGATCATCAGCTTTAATTGATTTTAATATTTTACGTGCATGCATGCACGCGTAAATAAATTTTTGTGCGCAATTTTACATAAAACTAACACATGCACAAAAGAGATATGATTAGTATTAGTGGATTAGATCGTCATTAATTAGACGTTAAAACTAAAGTGCTGGAAGTATATATATATTCCCAGAAGATAGGCATATTTGACGAATGTGCTGCTAGCTAGGCAAGGCGAAGATGAATGAGGAAGAAGAGTATTGAGTATTCCTCGGAGGATTCAGGCGCTCCTAAGATTGGAGATTATGCTACGCCTCCACATTCAGGTCATTCCTAATCAACAGTTGTTGCTGAGAGATACTGATCGGAGAGGCTAACAAGGAGATCGATCAATGGAAGCTGGAGTGCGAGAGAGATTAGGAAATTGCGCACATTAACCCTACTCTGAGAGCAATTAGATCATCAATTTTCGATCTTTGGGCAGAAAATCCTTCTGGGCTCTCGGAATTCTGCCCAATTTGATTGGAATGGCCAAGAAGGCTGAGGACCCCCTGCCGGAGGAAATCCGGTGCCGGCGGAAACAGAATGACATATGTGATTAGGAGGCTAATCGGATGCAACAGAATGACCTGAATCGCAAATGCAGGATTCTGGAGAAAGTGTTGGACAAGCAATCTCTCTCACCAGCTCAAGAATCTCTTAAGAACAAGAGGCCTTGTTTTAAAAGTATATATGTCTCATCTCATGTGTTGCCTTTATTATTGAGGGTATGTACTGTAATTTTAATGATATTTTGAATTACGATGAGTAAATTAAAATACCAGACTATGCAGACGTATACCACTTCAGTATTTTTACTTATAAAAAGTGATGTGTGTATAGGGCAAATAAAAGCTCGTGCGATATACGTGCATAGGTACGATAATAGTGAGTATTAATTAATAAGTAGTGGATTAGATCGTCGTAATTAGGTTTTGTGTGAGAGGTTAAAATTAAATATCTTGAAACTTTTTTGTCTACATCAATTTAACGAAAAACCTACGTACGTTCTCCGTGCGGCTTTTGCACGAGCATCGCGTGCAGCTTAATTGAAGAAAGGGATATAAATTAAAATACGCAGAATTGAATTGGAAAAAGATACAAATCAATTAATTGAACTAAAGTAATTTAATTAAAATGTCATATTTGGTACAAATATAAAAAAGGAATATTGGAAGTATAATACACTTAATTAAATTTAAATATAATTATTCGAACTACACATAATTGAAATAATTTATAATTAATTATTCACCTAAATTGAAAAAATATATATAAAAATTAATTAACTCAACTGAGCTGATCATGATTTACAGAAAAGTTCCAGATAACCTAATCTTTTGATAATGAAGAATGGGTCCTATTAATGATTTACAGAAAAAGTTCCAAATAACCTAATATTTTGATAATGAAGCAAAATATAAATTAAAAACCTAATCCAAAACCCTAACGGAATCATTAAAAAATCAATTAACTGCGCTAGCTTATAAGTCGAAAGCAAAATAGTTACGTACGTACCTGCAATTCAATATTTTATGAATGATTTCAATGCGGGTTTGTCTGAGTTCTATGTAAAGCTTGAAAAAGAAATGCCCGCAGTTCTGAGTTCTATTTATATAACTTACTTCTTGATCCACATCTCTAGATCTCTATTTTGTAACAGATCTACAGACCATTGTTTACAAACTAAGTATTTTTAACTCACTGCTTGCCTAACACGGTTAGCCAGGGTTGGGAATTTTAAAGCATGAAAAACACATAGAACAAAATAGCCATGAAACAAATAATATGTTATTGATTAAAGATATTTCTTATTGTAAATTACAACTAATATGTCAACTTTCTTCGTTCAATTTTAACAAAGGATGTGTTTTCCTTAATTATTTTTATTGTTTGATAGACTTGAACTACATTCATATATATACAGCCAAACATCTAGACAAAATCTTATGTGGGTTAAGTTAAGGGTTTCGTGATTCTGTATTGACGAAGTTGCTTGATGTTTCAAAATTAGAAGCATTTTAAAAGAGAATTTTATTTTGATAACCAGAAGCCGGGCACCCCTTCATCGATAACTTGTTATTTTCGTGTGAAGGGATGCCCAACTTCTGGTTATCTTCTGCACTGCTCGCAACTAGCGCGGGTGATACTATAACCTTGTTTCCCACTCTTGTGCATAAACATACCATACAAGGTTTTGCCTGAGTTTTACAAGATCCACTCTAATTTCAAGAATTTGAACAGTATCAAGATCACAAGATCTAAATCCCATAAAAACCAAAAACATACAACATACGGGGCCTAAGTCTCATACAATCTGTGACGGTAGCCGGTAAGTATTTACAGTGTGATAATCCCAAAACTTGTTTGCTAGTGTGGCTTGGCAATATATTTGTTTGCACTACATTAGTAGTTCCTACCTCATGAACTCATGGTTATTTATTATTAATATCTTTTATACATAAAATCATGTTTGAGAAATCAAGTGGTATAGTGGCCACAGCATGTTTGTGTGGCAACTTGTTAATGGTTTGCATAAAGACTCAACCATATTTTATTTTCATAATGTTTCGCAATATTTACAAAATTTATAAGATTACTTTGACAAAAATAAAGACTAAAATTTCATAAATGTAGACTTGTTTTCAACCGTGTTGCACAGGTATCATTGTCATCCTCATCGCTTTCATCTTCATTCATTGGTTCTTCATCATGTTGTTGAATATATTTAGAATTACACTCAATAGAATAACTATCTAATAACTATCTAATTACACTCAATAGATAGTTATTCTTTTGTAACTATTAGATAGTTATTCAAAACTCAACTCATAAAATAACTTCACCATTCTCAACACACATTTGAAGAATGTAAAATTTACCAGGTACAAAGCTTGACTTTTGATGTTCCATTGGATCATTTTGTTTGAGCAATGACTCTACCATTTCCGCAATAGAGAGTTAACGAGTTGACTAAGTCAGAAACCATTCCAAGTATAGTGATGATTACAAATTCAATCGCTTTATCTTGATGCTTCTAAAGCATCAATGTACCCACGTTAATTCAAGACTCGACAACCAACGAGCAAAACTATTGACTCCAAACTCAAGACTCAATAACCAACGATCCAAACTCAATACTCGACAACCAATGAAGGAATGCGTGCAATGCATGAAGATGGCACACATAAAGCCAGCAACGTTGGTCAAGTGTATTCCCCAATTTCTAGCTTTTTAACAACTTCATAGTGAGCAAACTTATCAAAAATGAGATCATGTACACTGTCAGGGAGCTGGGCCGAGAGCCCACTCCCTCTTTATTGGGCTCCAGCCCAAAGGGAAACCCTAAAGAGGGTCATCCTTATGAGGCTATAAAACAGAAGGAAGGGCAACAGGGAAGGGGGTCTTCGCTCTCTCTCTCTCTCTCTCTCTCTCCCTTTCTCTCCTGGATCTGGATTCTCCCTCTTTTCTCTCACATATCCATCTCTGCCACCTAAAGCCATGAAATCTTACTTAGGCATCGGAGCGGGCATGGGCAATAGCCCTCCCGCCCTGAGTGATGTCATGTTATGGATTTGCAGGTTCCCAGATGATTTGCTCACCGGAGAGAGACTGTTCATCTGTCAGTCTGCCCGTCCGTCGGCTCATCAGTCTGCCCGTCCGTCGGCTCGTCAGTCTGCCCGTCCGTCGGCTCTTCAGTCCGCCCGTCAGTCTGATGGACAGGTACCTAGATGCCTTGCTCACCGGAGAGGGACAGTTCCTGATAGGATCACGACCTGTTCACCCGTCAGTCCGGCCGTCAGCTTGCCCGTCGATGTGACGCACTGAACCCAGACCTTTCTTGGCACTGTCTGCTATTTAGGGAAATTTGGGGCTGTAACATTGGCACCGTCTGTGGGGATTAAATGTTTAGTCGCCCACGCAGTTCATGGATGCTTCCGAATCATCCTCCATGAAGCTAAATCATACGCTCAAGGTTAGTTTCTTGTGAAAAGGGGAATATCTCCACCAAAGATACCACCTTTAGAGTCAAATAGTTCAGATCTGTAAAAGTCAACCTGCAAAAAGCTAGCACAGATTAATTCCATTCATTTTAGCCCAAAAAGTGAAGGTTTTCGACAAAGATCCGACCTTTATGGCTTAAATCCCAGATCTGTGTTAAATAGCTATGAAGACATCATAAACCAGTCATAAACTTTCGTTCTTGATTGTTAGAAAAACTATTCATGCTCTTCTTTTCCGCAAAGGAAGAAGCCATACCCATATACGTGCAAACACCATCCTCAATATCTCTTTACACATTTCCTTTTTTTGGGGAAGAGTGTACCATAACTTAGCACATGTGCACAAATGGTACGATCTAAAAAATACGATGTTTCTGCAAAATCAACCTGTCGAGTGACAAGTAGATTCATCTGGTTGCCTCGACGGTTGCCTCCGACGGTCACCTCAACGGTTGCCCCGACGTGTGGACGAGCCCGCAGCGTGCTCTGTGACAATGTGTAAGGATGCTTCAGATGGTACTCACTTTAATTGCGCAATATTGCCTTGCTCGATTGTATTTGTCATTCATGCATCTGGAGAATCTGCTCGAGGCATCGGGTGATTCACCAGTCGAATGACCTGCCCGACGGATCTCTGGGTGAGACTTGGGGCCAAGAGCAAGGGCGAAACAAGATATAGGGTCCGATAGTTGCTCTGACGGTCGCTTCAACGGTTGCCTCGATGGTTGCCTCTGACGATTGCATCAACGGTCACCTCGAAGGTTGCCCCGACAAGATAGAGAGGCCGATGGTTCCTCCAACGGTTGCTCCCAACGGTCACCCCGACAGTTTCTCCAACGGTCACTTCAACGGTTGCCTCGATGGTTACCTCTGACGATTGTATCGACGGTCACCTCAACGGTTGCCCGACAAGATAGAGAGGCCGATAGTTCCTTCAACGGTTGCTCCCAACGGTTGCCCCGACAGTTGCTCCAACGGTCGCTTCAACGGGTGCCTCGACGGTTGCCTTTGACGATTGCATCGACAGTCACCTCGACGGTTGCTCGACAAGATAGAGAGGCCGATAGTTCCTCTAACGGTTGCTTCCAAAGGTTTCTCCGCCAGTTGCTCCAACGGTCACCCCGAGAGTAGCTCCCTGACAGTTGCTCCACCGCTCGTTGAAGGTAGGAGAGCTTGCCCTCCAGAAGAATGAGGCCAGCCGAGCAGAAGGGACGAAGAAACTGGACATCGCGTGGGAGGGTCCATACCAAGTGGTAGAAACGCTTGGCAATGGAGCTTACAAACTCCACACCATGGCGGGCGAGCCCGTTCCCCAGACATGGAACATGAGCAACCTCAGGAAGTTCTATGGATGACCAGGTATCGGCCTGGATATTTATGTGTTCTCTTTTGTGGCAAGTACTATAAAGCAAGTCTTAGCGGTACTTATGTTTAGTTACCCACGCTTGTTTGACGACATAACTGAGCTCGCTGTCCTCGAACCTTATGAGGACACAGCCACCTCAGTTGTTTTCAAGATTCACATTGACTGACGAGCTCGACGGTGAACCCGACGGTAAGCTCAACGGGTCGTCGAGACAGCACTCAGTCAATTTCGTTTGCTTGTCGACATAAACGAGCTCGTTGCCCCTGAACTGTATGGGGACGCAGCTGATTCAGTCGCTTCAACGCCCATTAGGAACGTGAGCCCGACGATGGACCCGACGGTAAGCTCGACGGGTCGTCAGGGCAATACTTAGTCGATTTCGTTTGCATGCAAACATAAACGAGCTCGTTGCCCCCGAACTGTTCGGGGACGGAGCCGATTCCGTCGCTTCAACGCCCACTACGACGGTGAGCTCAACGACGGACCCGACGGTCAGCTCGAGCGGGTCGTCAGGATGACACTCAGTCGACATGATCGAGCTCGTTGCCCCCAAACTATCTGGGCACGCAGCTGACTCAGCTGTCAAGACAACCATCTCGACGGCGGACCCGACGGTAAGCTCGATGGATCGACAGGACGGCCCTTAGTCAATTTTATTTTCTTGCCGACGCAGTTGAGCTCGTTGCCCCCAAACTATCCCGAGTAGACCGACCGTCGAATGGCCTGACGGTGAATCGACCGGTTACGATCGGGCAGGAGCAAGAGCCGGGTCCCCGCTTTCCAAACATATCTCGAGATCATGCGAACCCTTGATATGAAAAACATGCAACCCCGAGTAGACCGACCGTCGAACGGCCTGACGGCGAATCAAACGGTTGCGATCGGGCAGGTGCGAGAACTGTGTCCCCGTTTTCCAAACATACCTCGAGGTCTTGAATGGTCCAAAAACCGGAATCGAGAACAAACTGTCGGTCAGGTGGTTCACCCGATGAGCCGCCCCGCCTATACCGCAAGAGGCGATCCAACCCCCCGAGAGGCTTAGCCCTGGGAGGAGATTCAGTTCAAAGACTCGCACCAGTGGTGCCATTATGCGTAGTGAATGATGGCCGCGCATGACAGGAGGTTCACCGGATGATTCTACTGACTAGCCATCGGCTCATCCAAGTTACCGGTTCATCAAACGATTAGCCTAATGACCTGAGATGACGAGTTGCGAATAAAAGGAATGGCTCGGCATACCGCGATGGTTGATTGGAAGTTCAAATCGAGCAGACCGGTCCAGACGGCTACCAAGAAGCCGACCAGTTCGCCCCGACAGGTCAGCCATCTGGTAAATCGTCAGATTGTGCACGAGTTTCCTTCAGGAGATGACACCCGACTTAGGTAAACTGCCAAGTCAGTAGGTCGTATCCCTTGATCATTGGTCATAATCGTCGAGAAGGAGGCACGACGACTCAGTCATACCACCAAAAATATGGGGCCATACCATTCAAGCCAATGGTAGCATGACCTAGGTGAGACACCAGAATGAGTAGCTTGTCCGACGACGATAGCACCACAACACCCACGTCGAGTGCCATGCGCCTAAGCGAGCTACATTGAATGCGCGAAGTGGTTATGTGAAAGCCCCAAAGAGAAAACGAGTTGCGGATAAGTTGGGATGGCTCAGCAAACCGCAGTATCTGCCCTCAATTTTAAGCCCTCCCGCACTGGTTAGGATGGTTACCAAGCTGAAAACCAATCCGCGCCTTCGATCCCGCCATCTGATCTACTGTCGGTTCGGCCATCCGATTGACCATCGGTCCCGCCATCCGCTTAGCCGTCCGGTCAACCGTCCGGTCCAGGGACTTTTCGGATCAGCGACTAAAATGCCATCTAAAGCCACCATTTGTTTAGTCACAGTGCCACGCTCCCTGGTGAGCTGCGGGGTTTGATTTGATCATGGACACCAAAGACGGAGTTTCTCATGCAAAGTAAAACCTTGACCCGCCTCGGGGGTTGACCTCGCCAATGAACCAATCAACAGCCAGTCCTGTGAACCTATCCCCCACCAGTGTAATGACTTGCCGGGAGCTGCCAAGGGCACCCAAGGTTATCAAACCGTATCAACCCCTCCGTCGAGTTCTTCCAGACTGTGGACCAGCCCCGACCGTTTTAAGCGGATATCGCCATGAGTGGGAATTCACATTCAGACACCTAGAGTGCAAGAGAGACCCTGTTGTGATCTGGTCCATGGTCGCGACTATGAGTTGCCGAATGTATGCCAGAATGGTTGGTTCGCCAGATCACTCGCCAGTTCATACGAACGCATAGCCAACCAATCTTCAAGTTACCGAGGAAGCCGTTGCGAAGGAAAGAAGTTTACATGTGAGCGCCTAAAGTGCAACGTCGCGGTTAATGTGAGAATGGAATAACACGGAGGAGTTGAGGTCAGATGTCTGATTCTATATCTATCTCATCAATGAACAGTTAATGTGGATGGTAAGCTGACTGTCTGCCCGACCATCGAGCCAATGGCTGAATTGATGGTCGACTCGACAGTCGACTTCGTCAGGCTACTGAAGAATGAGCTAGTTGTCCTTGATTCATATAAGGGCACAACCGTTTCGAAGAAAAGCTTCCGTTAGCAGATGCCTCAAGGGACAAGCTACATAACTGCTGCCCGACACGAGTGCATCTCTGGCAGGAGAAAAAGACGCTTAAGAGGCATTCATGCCTTTCCCGTCGTGGCTAATCTAACAGGGCACCGGCCCGTAGCCGCCTAACACGCCCAAGGGTCTTGTGAACATGGGCATGCAACAAATACAATGATGGACGTCGCGATCAATTAACTTACCAATTGATTCGATGGGCGATCAGACGACTCAACTGGATGAATCAATGGGTGGGAGAATGGAATGCACAAGTTAGAAAAAAATGAAGGTAATAACTAGATAGAAGGGTGGATCTCGAGACAGCTCTAGTTACCCGCAATTGTCTCCTCATCTACCTTGGTCGGCACAACCCCGACGTCGACAAGGTCATTCAACAGGCCGGATGGTATGTCCTCCTCTCTCGGTGACTGCTGCGGCGCCGGCCGACTGATCAGACGGGTGAGTGGTTGAGGCAACAGACTCCATGGATGGATCTCGATTTCGCTCGACTTGACGAAATGGCTCCCGACGACCTACCGTAGTCCGAAGCGTGAGACATCATCACGACTTCGAACTAGGGGGGACTTGTCAGGGAGCTGGGCCGAGAGCCCACTCCTTCTTTATTGGGCTCCAGCCCAAAGGGAAACCCTAAGGAGGCTCCTCCTCATGAGGATATAAAACAGAAGGAAGGGCAACAAGGAAGGGGGTCATCGCTCTCTCTCTCTCTTTTCTCTCTCTCTCTCTCCTTGATCTGGATTCTCCCTCTTTTCTCCTCACATATCCATCTCTGCCTCCTAAAGCCATGAAATCTTACTTAGGCATCGGAGCGAGCACGGGCAATAGCCCTCCCGCCCTGAGTGATGTCATGTTATGGATTTGCAGGTACCCAGATGATTTTCTCACCGGAGAGGGACTGTTCGTCTGTCAGTCTGCCCAGTCATCGGCTCGTCAGTCTGCCCGTCCGTCGGCTTGTCAGTCTGCCCGTCCGTTGGCTCGTCAGTCCGCCCGTCAGTCTGATGGACAGGTACCCAGATGCCTTGCTCACCGGAGAGGGACAGTTCCTGATAGGATCACGACCTGTTCACCCATCAGTCCGGCCGTCAGCTTGCCCGTCGATCTGACGCACAGGACCCAGACCTTTCCCGGCACTGTCTCCTACTTAGGGAAATTTGGGGATGTAACATACGCAGAATCAAATTTTGAAGCACACCCTAATTATTGAAGCACAGCACTCTCCTCCTCAGGATCTTTCGCTGGCGCAGCCGTATCTTCGTCTTGTGTTGGAGGCGAGGTGGAACCACTCTTTCCTAAACTCCTACAGCCGCACTTCCCGACGCCGCGCCGTGGGTTGGGCCTGAGAAAATTTTAAAAAGGAATTAAACTTGCATATATATGCTGTGTAAAATTAAAGTTTAGATGTGTGATGATCAACTTTAATCGATTTTAATATTTAACGTGCATGCACGCGTAAAATAAAGTTTCGTGCGCAATTTAACATAAAACTTACACATGTAAAAAAGTGACATGATTAGTATTAGTGGATTAGATCGTCATTAATTAATTGAAGCACTAGTGCACATGCCTAGGTTACTCGGCACCTAATTTACGGCGTTTTTGAAAATTTTGGCGGAACCGCCGAGTATCTAGGTTACGAATTCGTAACCTGTCATTCGCCTAGGGTTCAAAAACAAAGGACGGCGTATTCGTGTTTATATAAGGCGTTTTCTAAAAATGCCGTAAAGAGAACACACAGAAGCGATATCGTTACGTGATTCGCCCACAAGCGTTACCACTAGCGATATCGATTATGATTACAATTATATCTTGTGAACTTTACATACACAGGCGTTACCACTAGCGATATCGTTTGTAACTAAAGAAGCGATATCGTTACTTGATTCGCCCACAAGCGTTACTACTAGCGATATCGCTTGTCATAAAAATATACAAATTTGTATAGGTGTGCAGCGTACGTAAAGGTGGACGTATAGGTTTACTGCAAGGTTACTTTTCTCATTGATTATTGACGTGTATAAATACAAGGATAGTCTAACTATAATCCTATAATATCTCTAAAAATATTCTACGTATATTTTGTACAACTGAAAATATCTATACTAAGTCAGAGACGGTAAAAGAAGAAGTTTATGGTAAATAGGATTTACACTTTAATACTTGTGCTTACAATTATATCATGTGAGCTTCACATATACAGACGTTACCACTAGCGATATCGTTTGAGGTTCACATACGAAAGAAGCGATATTGTTACGTGATTCGCCGGTTCGCCAAGCGTTACCACTAGCGATATCGCGTCTGATTACAATTATATCTTGTGAGCTTCATATACATAGGTGTTACCAGGAGTTTCACATATGAAAGAAGCGATATCGTTACGTGATTCGCCCACAAGTTTTACCACTAGCGATACGCTTACCAGTTTAAAATACAATATTATATAACTTTTTTAAAAACTAATTATGTATATATTTGTTAAACGCCTGACCAATTTTCATAGTAGTTGAGTTATAGGTGCAACATGTTTGCTTGTAAATAGCATAAACTTCCATCTAAGTAGTAGTTATTAGTTTGACTTTGTTATTAACAAGAAAACGTAAATATCCTGATCACCCATCTTTTATGCTCAAAAATACCTCCACACATATCCAATCGTAATTTACTTTCGAATAAAACGTAACGAAAATGAGTATATATATAACTAGTCAAATGCTTACCTCAATTACTCGACTTTGTACCTGAGTGTGACAATGATTACTTTACTTAGTGTAAACTATTACTAAGTATAACCAATCAAATGTCACACCTCGACGACTCTGTAACTGAATATAACCAATCAAATGTATGTTTTGATTACTCGACTTTGCTTTTTGTAAACTATAACTAAGTATAACCAATCACATGTCACACATTGATTACTTGACTTGGTGTAAAATATAATAAAATAGCGGACCTCAATTACCTGACTCTGTAAATGAGTAGGCATGTGTGACTTTGCGTAAACTATAACTACACTGATCGAGTATAGGCAATAAGATGTCACACATTGATTACTTCTGTAAACACTGACTAACTGAGTATACCAATTCAAAGTCAAAACTTATTTGAATTTCTAAAAATACTAGTTAGATTAAGTATAAATGATCAAAGAAGATAACATTAATTGATTATCTATATACACAATTATAACTGGTCAAAAAAGATAACATGACTTGTTATATATAAATATTAACTAAATGAAGTATAACTGATCAAAGAAGATAACATGACTTGATAATCTATAAATACTAACTATTAAAGATTGTATAATACTACTTATAATCGATGCTTCCCTATCTAAGAATGTCTGAATCTTATTTTCCCTCATCTTTTCTTTTCTGTGCGAATCTGAAATCACAAACGCCCCCTTATCCGCCCTCTCCAGATCCGCCTTGAAATCTACGGAGTGGTGGTGATATAGGCAGCCCGAGTAAGAAGAAATCCAGCCGCGCGAGAAGGGCCAGAAGCTTTCGCCTAATTTTCAACGCCGCCGCGGCCACGAAGTAGCAGCTGGCGGCGGTGGCTTTCTAGCTGCGTCAGGGGCTCACCACGAAGAGATGGTAGCTTCCGGACCTTCGCACCGATGTCTACACGCCGAGCTCATAGGAACAACCGATGTATTCACGCTGATGTCTTCACGCCGATGTCATAGGAGCAGAGACGAGCGGCCGATGTCTTCGCGGCCGTTGAGTATTTTAATCTGAAATCAGAATCCCCAAAAGTAATGTTCTGATCCATCTTAAAATCTATATGGGATAAATGTTAAACAAGGTTGTATTTTTATCAATTTTGTTATGCCTTTGCAGGATGTGGAAATTTTATTATGCCTATGCAATCTGGCTTCTGCCCTTAAAGAAAGTCCGAACCTTTCAGAATCGGCAAGTGGAATTGGTTAGTCACTTAACTTTTTGTTGCTTGCCCTGGGTTGATTGGTAATGCATGATTAGTTTTATACATTTTGAAGTGATATGAGATTATAATCAGCTTGAAAATAACTGGAAAATGAATCCCAGCTGAAAGTTAATTGAATGAGGTTTAATCATCGTGTGATTTTGAGGTTTGATTTCTCTGACTTTGGATGTTAAAGAGCAGAAATAGGTATATTGTTAGTGAGAGATGATTAAGGTATATTGTGATGTTATGAACTTTGTTTTGTGTTTGTTTCTCGGAGGTTACATAATTTGAAGAAAAGGAAATGAGTTTAGCTTTCCATGTAGGTTGGGAACATATTAATTGTCACTGGTGGAGAGATAAAGCTTGCAGACTTTGGTGTCCCAGCTTGCATTCGACCAGGGTGACAGACAAATATCAAGAAATACTTTTGTGGGAACTCCATGCTGGTATGATTCAGCTGCATTTCCTTGGTTGCATTATAGAAGCTGCATCCAGCCCTATGTCGATTTATTTAAATCTTGTCTGTGTTTTTAGAATTTATGGTTTTCGTGTGTGTGTGCTGAATTGATAAGATCGTATTTCAATTGTCGTCTGAATGTAGCTCTTGACCATGGACAGTGGAAGCACTTCGACCTTAAGGTGAAGGATGACAAGACTCTTCTCTTCGGAGAGAAGTCTGTCCGAGTCTTTGGATGCAGGTGAGGGACTGTTATGCATGCTGTAATTTGTTTGATTAGGTGATGTGTTTGCGGGAACAGTGTATGGAGAGATCAGTAACTTTGAAGGGACTGTTTTTCAAATAACTTTGATTTATAAGCTTAGTAGAGTGACATTTTATTGTTTATAGAGCTCTCCCATCCAAAATGGATTGGAGAGCTTTTTTTTTACACGAGCGAAGCACACTTACGAGTTCTCAACCAATTTCACCTTGGAGCAAAATTACTTACGAGTTCTCAACCAGTTTCTCCTGGAGGCGAAACCACTTACGAGTTCTCAACCAGTTTCTCCTGCAGGCGAAATCAGTTGCGATATCACCGCTGGGCAACTGGTTTACGGCGTTTTAAGAACCGCCGTGTAAAAGAAGCACTTTGATTTACGGCACAACCCATTACGGCACTTCGAAAATGCCTTAAATGGTACAACCGAACCGCCTAGTAACCTAGGCATGTGCACTAGTGGAGGTTAAAACTGAAGTGCTGGAAGTATAGACTGTATAGTCGCAGAAGAAAGGCATATTTGACGAAAATGCTGCTAGTTGGGCAAGGCGAAGGAAGCTCTAAGAGGGTGAATGAGGAATGAGGAAGAATAGTGTGAGTATTCCTCGGAGGATTCAGGCGCTCCTAGACTTGGAGATTATGCTACTCCTCCACATTCAGGTGTGGGATTCCTAGCCAACAGTTGTTACTGAGAGATACAGATTGGAAAGAAGTGAAGCTGCTGGAGATAGCTAGAGGCTAACGAGGAGATTATGGAGAAGCTGTTGGACAAGCAATCCCTCTTACCAGCTCAAGAATCTCTTAAGAACAAGTTAATTGAGGCCTTGTTTTAAAACTATGTCTGATCTCATCTGTTGCTTTTATTATTAAGGGGCGGTATTATAATTTTAATGATATTTTGGATTACGATAAGTAAAATATTAGACCGTGCGGACGTGTATTTTTACTTATAAAAAGCGATGTGTGTATAGGGCAAATTAAAGCTCGCGTGTGATATTCGTGCGTAGCTAGCTACAATAATAGTGCGTGAGTATTAATTAATAATAGTGAATTAGATCGTCATTAATTTGGTTTTGTGTGAGAGGTTAAAATTGAATATGTTGAAACTTTTTGTCTACATCAATTCAACGGAAAAACCTACGTCCTGCGTGCGGCTTTTGCATGCGCATCGCGTGCAGCTTAATTGAAGAAAGGGAGATAAATTAAAATATAATGAATTGAATTGGAAAAAATACAAATCAAGTAATTGAACTGAAGTGAAATAAATTTAATTAAAATGTCATATTTGGGTACAAATATAAAATAGAATTAGTGAAAGTAGAATATACTTAAATTTAAATATATTTATTTGAACCGCACAAAATTGAAATAATTTATAATTATTCATCTAAATTGAAAAAAAAAATTAATTAACTCAACTGATCGAGCTGATCATGATTTACAAAAAAAATTCTAGATAACCTAATCTTTTGATAATGAAGAATTGACAATGGTAAATATTATGAAGGCCTGCAATGAGATATGAGAGAGAAAATGTATCTTTTATGCATCATTTTATCACATTGAAAAAATAGTTTTCACATGTATATAAATTACTAATTTTATTTCTGATAAAAGCAACTTGAATCTTTATATTCCATCCTTTTTTGCAGTTATATATGCGGTGTAGTAGAAAAAAATGCTGCTGATAATTCTGCAGAGAACTTGTCTTTGCACCGATACTGGAAACATCAGAAGGAAAGAACTTGAAGTGTTCGAATTCATTATCAATTATTCTACCGTTTTCATCCACCTTTATTAATATTTGGATCCTTATGGAAAATTCTAAGGAAAATTGAGAAATAAAGACTACAAACCCAACTATTAAAGGAAAATAAAGTCTACAAACCCAACTGTTTTTTTGATATTAAAGGAAAATTCATCGGACCAGTACAAAATGAGACTTTCACACATAACTAAACAACAAGAAAATTAAGAAGAAATCCCTGCATTTAGTTGTACAACCTCAATTTTTCTATTCAAAATATCTTGATTTCTCCTTGAAAAATCTAAGGTTTCGTAGGTTTGACACGTAACCCTTCAGTACATGAGCTATTTTCTCAATTTTCTCAATTTTCTCATATATAGGCTTTTATACTGTTTAGATGATTTCTGTAAGAACTATATTTTCTAAATAGTATGAAAATTAAATAACAATAATTAAAAGTAGTAACATGAAAAATCAAAGTATACTTGTATCAAAATATTAGAATAAATTAATACAAGTAGCATGCTCCACAACTGAAATAAATAGCAAAGTTTCAATTAGATGGAGTCGCGGCGGACGCTGCCCTTGAAACGATTTAGGCCAACCGGATCGGTCCTCGTTCCTAGGGTAAAACCATCAAGGGTTATGCTAACCTGTAGCAAAACCCCGTACCGGCGCACAGCCCGAAGGCAATCTATCACGCAGAACTGACCTGAAGACAGGAGACTCAAGAGCACGAATAGACAGAGCCAGACTGATGAACATGAGAGAGAATGTGAATGGTGTTTTAGGCATAAGAATGACTCGTGTTGGATTCATCTAAATGGCTCTATGGTTGTTTATATAGTGGTGCTTTAGGCTGAATTGAATTGCCTGAATTCATTCTCATAAATAAGAGAATTTGATTACTGGAACGTTATGTATTCATGATCATAAATATGAGACATTAATGATCATAAATTACTTTTCAAGGTGGGCTCTTCAGAAAGTTCTGTAGAAAGTCCAAACTTAATTGGAAGCCTTTCAAACTTTCCAAACTTTAAAATAGACGAATTTAGATTCATCAATTTTTCCAAGTTCAACCAACCAACTTTGAGCATCGATATCTCATTCATCGTTGCTCCGATTTGAGTGTTTAAATAATCAATTTTATAGTAATCGTGGAGGAGAATATAAATATACTCCTCAATCGACCCAAATCATTATGGGTCACACTCAAATCTCAGCCCAAAAGTTTACGAAATAATTATATTTCAACCCTCAACTTTTCTCACTTCCAACAATTTCATATACTACACTGAAGTAAAATATATATTGAATGTACCAGAAAATTTTTCCAAAATATATTGAAATATAAAAAATTTAAAAAGGAACTGAACTAATAAATAGTAGATCGTCAAATATATATGAGAGAGATTCAGAAAAGAAAAGAGTTGAGAAAATGCGGTGGCAGAGTCATAGTATTTCAATCTTTGTGCTGGTTTACGTTGATGATATTATCATTACATAAAATGATACATCAATCAATTTAAACTGCTTTTATTTAGTAGTTTAACAAATTTAACAAGATGAGCTGAAATTAGGTACTTTTAAATTCTGCATACATACCTAAATTAACATACATTTCACAGATCAGAGCCTAAGAATTCACAGATCAAAACATAAAAATAACAGAAGAATAAACACAAACGGGGTGTGAATATACCAAGCGATAGAAATCTTTATACAGTTCGGCGTTGAAATCACCCGATCAGATTTCTTCCTAAAAAACTTATAATCCGACCTCATTTCCTCACCAATCGCCCTCATTCCGATCAGATCGACGCCTTAGAAAGTGGTAAAGTGCTGAAAATTGAAATCACCGAAATGATTTTTTAGACAAGTTTTGGGATCGCGCGGGGGCTAGGGTTTCAGGGATTAAATAACAAGAAATCTAATTATTTTAGGTTTTATGTGCGTTGGATCTAATTATTTTCATTTTTGACTTAATTAGTTGAGATTATAATTTATAAATCAGTTTTACGTTTTAATCCAATTTCATAGCGATTTTTGGTCATGGGTATAGAAATCGTGCATTTTATATTAATTGTGCATTATACGTGCATTTAAAAATTAATTCCATCAAAATTAAATTTTCGTGCACGTGCACGCGTGCATTCAAACCTGAATAAAATACAGAAACATTGCAAAATAATTTGTTTAAAAAATATATATTTAATTGATCGATATGTTGGATTGGATTGAGTGCAAATTATATAGAATAGGTTTTACACCGGGGAATATCGTGCATTATTTGAGAATATTTAGTGCTTTTAATTTCACTAACATGAAATCAAATAACTTGTATGTCACCCGATAATAAAAAGGTTAGATTGGGAGACGGTACACGCTTGTTTATAGCATATATCGTGTACTCTTACAACAATCAAAGGCGGTGAGAGGTAGTCATGGCCATAGCGAAGACATCTCAAATAATGGCTACATGGAATTCAAACGAATCAACGTCATGCGGGATGTCTTTACTACCCCGGGCTTTTAAGTTTTATATCTGATTTTGTTGCGTATGGATTCAATTTTTTAAAAAAGAAAAACTTTAGATCTAATTTTATTGTGTATGTTGTTTAATTTTTTTCAAACAACTTTAGATTTGTTGCAGTTGTGTACTATTTGTGGTTAGCGGAGCTTCATGTCGCCGGGCGGAGTTCGTGCAACAATTTAATTTTTCACATATCGGATCTGGTCAAAACTAAAAATAAACCATTATATAACTAAACAATAAATCATAATGGTTATGTTTATATAGATAATCATGTAACCATGTGCTTGCATATTTGCACGATCTCTAAGAATTAATTATAAGAAAATTATCTATACATTTGTGAATTTATAATCAATGAGCTAGATTCCACTTGCCTGTAATTTTCTTCTTCAGTAAAATTGCTACATGGGATTATGTGAATAAATTATATAAAACAATAGATAAGATCTTGTGCAAGGGTATTTTTCATAAATATAAGGACTGATTTTGCAAACTAGTATTTCATCCGTGCCAATCAAAGTTTCTTAATTAATTGAATTTGTCTCGCATTTTTAAGAGTAAGTATTTTATATGTTATGTTTTAGAAGGTAAAAGAAGAATATCACGAATAATTATAGTTATATGTAGAAACTTATTAAACGTAAATGTTCCATTTTATAGTTGTTTTCTTTTCTAAAAAGAGAGAATGAAAATAAAAAATTTTGATTGGAAGAATTGGAGTATATACTTCCCCCGATTGCCAAATCCTCCCTCTTTCGGCTAAGAACGTTTTGGTTGACTTTTTTGAAATATTATTTGTCATAGATAATTTTAGTTATATAGATTATATGAAGATAAAAAATATATTTTTTGAAAATACATGTTAAGAAGAATTCAAAACTATATTACATAATTATATTGATATTGAAGTAGCACTCTAAATTAATGGTCAAACATGCTATGATCAATAGTGAGATAAGATATTGTTAGGCGAACGGAGGGAGTTCTTTGATTCCAACCCCTATTTACATCCGATCTCTCCTCTATTCACCATCTTCACCGGGACAAGATGCAAACTGATATATGCAAATTCTCCTCTAATCTTCCCCTATTTATTAAATTAGTTTATAACGTAAATTGATTCGTATTATTATTTAGCAGGGCCGTTCCTATAATATTCTAGGCTTTGTGCAAAAATAATAATCGTGACATTTAATTTTTCTCTAATTCATTTTTTTTATTTTTTAAATTTTTATAAAAATATTTTCGATTATACTTCATTTATAATAAAATATATACATAATATAAAAAGTTTAGAACTCTCAATTCTTTTCTAATTCAATTTCTTTCTCAATTTTATTTAATTTTTATAAATTCTTTCTGATTAATCCTCAAATGCATAACAAAAATATATAAATATAATAAATTTGGGGCCCCTCAAATTTGGGGGCCCGGTGCGATCGCACGTGTGGCACTCCCAAGGGACGGCCTTGTTATTTAGCATTTTTAATGTTTTGGGGTAAATTTAATATTTTGCTACTTTGATCTCGACCTCCATTAGACACAAATGTAGCGGAATACGGCCTTTTCCAAATTTTTGGAGTGCAAAAATGACCGAGGGTATTATCTAGTTTGACTGGTGTATAATTCTCTCACGCTTTTAACAGTTAGGATTCATCGAATCATATAAAAATATTGCCACAAAAAATCGTGTATCGCATGACTTAACCATGCTTAATTAGTATATATTAAAAGGAATTTGGTAGAAAAACCATGGCTGACCATATACTTCATTAATTCTTTGGAAAAATTCAAATTCAAAATTTGAATGATATATACAAAACATGATTGAGTAGATTTTCAAATTTTAGAAAAATAAAATTCGAATTTTGGATATGGATATAACATGTTTGATTAATGGATTAAAACCCATATTTAGGTAGAAAACCCTCTTTAATTCGATCATACTAATCTTCAAATTGTTTACACTCATTTGTCTTGTATTTTTTAGTGATTTTGTTTGATTTTGGATGTATATTAGACTTGTCGTTAACTCATTTGATTTGCAAAACGTATCAAAATAATTAAATAAGATACGTTACAAATTAAAAGGATTTGATTCTTGTATTGCATCAGAAGACGTTAGAAAGAATCTTGGTCGTTGATATATATGCCCTAGACGCGTGTATACCACTCTCCTGCGCGTAAAAGTCACAATTTATAATCCGACGAATTAAAAAACGCTTTATAAATCCCTTCTATTTAATTAATTAATTTGATTGCTGCAAATTAACAAGAATGGCTTCGTCTGGGATTCGTTCAGGGCGAATCGAGCTCCGTTCCGGCCTCTTGCTCAACGGGCCTAACAACGTCGTTTCATCGGCGGCGGCTGAGAAGTGGTGGCGGCTGAAGGAGATTCAGGCGGAGCGGTAACGAGGATGATCGGAATAGACCGAGATTCCGGCCAGTACATACACGTTTCAAAATCCCTTCTATTTACTTCGTCTGGGATTCGGTCAGGCCGTGCGGACGGAGCTTCGTTCGGCCCTCTCCCAAACAAACGGGCCAAATGACATCGTTTCAACGGCGGCAGCGCGGCGGCTGAAGGAGGTTCAGGCGGAGCGGTAACGAGGATGATCGGAATAGACCGAGATTCCGGCCGGTAGCCCCTCTGCCAATAAAGGTATACACACAAGTCTCTCTCCAAAGAATTTTTCTGTAATTGTCTTCAAAATGCCTGATTTGATCTTTAAATTATAGAGATAGATCTTGTTTTTATCTTACCGAGGTAGAGAAATTCATAATTAAGATGAAATTTTGTTTATAAGTCTTATTATATAATCTATAATTTACCATTCGTGTTTTTAAACTGAGCGTGTATGCATATTCTCTCTCTTCATCGTAACAATTAGTATTTTGTTTATTATTTTCTCAAGGCCTGATTTGATCTTCATAGATTATATTAGCTAGATCTTGTCTTTATGTTACTGAGTAATTGATAGCTAGATTCTCCCTTAATTTCATGCTTAATTTTGAGCTAGCTTATACATTGGGTAGCAAAATTGTATATTTTATATTTAATCGTGCATCATACGTGCATTTAATAATTAAGTTTAAATTAAACTTTCTATTAATTTATGCACGCACACAAAATAAAATTGGGATTAGTACTCAAACTGTGCTAGAATATAATTTTTTAATCCAATACATTAAGATAAATCATTGAATTAAACACCTCATTTTAATTTAATTGATCTTGCAATATTGCACGATTCTTTGTGCGTTTGAGTATTAAGATTGTAACTATATATAAATTGCCCACGTTAATGATATTCTAAATAAATTATTGTAGTTGCATTTAATAAATTGTATTGTATCGTGGTTAATTTCTCATAAAATCCTTTTCTCAAAATTGTTTTTTTTTGTAATGAAATTATTTCAAATAATCGAAACACCAGATTTAAATTAAGAATGGTTCTAACAAATCTGAAAACAAAATTAAGTGCAATTAATCTAACGTAAGAAATTCTACATATATATGTACCGTTACCCTTTCCTCCATTGATCCGTATGCCGATTCCTCTTCTTCCTGGGACGATCGGACGAACCCTACAAAGTCTTCATCCCTTGATCACTGATTGAATTTTTTCCGGCATCGATGAAATCCCCGATCACCGAATCTTGATATATACATTCATTTGCAACTATTCAAATCTAATCTTACTGATACATTGATTATATTTGATCTGGCTGTTTATTAGACTAATTTGATTTGCAATATTCTTCAGAAATATAAAATAATAAACTTTGCAAATTATATGGTTAGTCAGATATTGTTTTCATGAATAATTGTTGTGCACGTGTTAATTAATAATTAATTCAGTGTGTGCGTGTGCACGCACGCGAGAAGTTTTTTATTTATTTGCACGTGTTTTTTGTGCTACTTAAATTATAAAATGGATAGTTTGAATTGTTTAATTAGTAGCATAAAAAAAAGTTTAATTAGTAGCACTACCTGATTAAATTTAATGGACTGAATTTTCACATTGTGCAATTGTTTAGTTGAATATAATTTTCAATTAAGTATATTTAAATTTATCTCTATTTAGTTCAATTCATTTTAGTAAAGGATAAGTGAGCCTTTTTCAAATTCTAATCCTATGCAATTATTTTTAAAAAAAAATCTAATCATATGCAATTGTAGTAAAGTCACAAGTTTAGAGCCAATTTTATATCTATTCTACAATTATAAAATTACAATTGATCAATTTTTACCACATTCGAACCCTAAACCTTGTTTGATCAAACCTACGCTATCCGTCCTACATCACACACGGATATATTTCACCTCAAATGGTGGGGGAAATGGTCAGAAAATCGGAAGCTTTTGACGAGTTGAACGTCTTAGTTAAATAGAAATCGGTTTGGCCGTGCTTGCTATTGCCCTAACACAGGCCCTATTTGCAGAGCCACATTCCCTATTTGCAGAGCCCAAATTTAACAAAAATACAAAATTGTCCTCAATAAATAATAATACATTTCTTTAATTTTGACCCACTTGTTTCACTTAATTTCATCTGGTATCAAAACCTTGGCAGCGCCACCAATCTTGCCCACCGGCCGCCGTCACGGGAACGCCGCCATCGACTGTGTTTCCTCCGGATCGGAGATGTCGCACTGGATGTACTCGATGGGGCTGCCGGTGCCGTTCCACGGCGGCTGAGGGCGGCGAGCGACACCGTAGACCTTCCATGGGCCGCCGGGGGTGTCGGCCAGAGGGAGGATCTCGGCTAGGCTGTTGCCGACGATACCGGTGACACCTCGATGGGGCTGCCGGTGCCGTTCTACGGCGGCTGAGGGCGGCGAGCGACACCGTAGACCTTCCATGGGCCGTCGGGGGTGTCGGCCAGAGGGAGGATCTCGGTTAGGCTGTTGCCGACGATTCCGGTGACACCGACAATCAGGGCGGCGCTCTGGTGGCGATTGAGTGGTGCGCCTCCGCTGCCGTTATCTTTCTCCAGCTTTTCCTCGGCAGCTCCGTTTGCTCCGGCCCACCACCAGTTCATTGTTGTCATCTAGAGTTATTTGGGGGGCTTGATAATGAATCCTGGAATATAATTTCAACATATATATATATATATATGATTTTATTGCAAAGCATTTGGGTGCCTATATTCGTTCCCAAATCTCTCCCTCCTCCTCCTTTACACTTGCTGTTGGGTTCTCCTTGTCATCAAGGTTTAGATAAAATGGAGGACACCTTTTTGTTCACATCTGAATCCGTCAACTAGGGTCACCCAGACAAGCTCTGCGATCAGAGAAATGACCAACCAAGGTGGACATGAGCGGGGCCTATGTCGTTAGACAGGCGGCGAAGAGCATTGTCGCTAGCGGCCTTGTTCGCCGGTGCATTGTGCAGGTTTCCTACGCCATTGGTGTTCCCGAGCCATTGTCTGTGTTTGTCGACTCTTATGGAACCGGGAAGATCCCCGATAAGGATATCTTGACCATTGTGAAGGAGAGCTTTGATTTCCGACCTGGGATGATCGCCATCGACCTGGACTTGAATAGGGGTGGAAATGGCAGGTTCTTGAAGTCTGCTGCTTATGGTCATTTTGGGAGAACCGACCCTGACTTCACCTGGGAAGTTGTTAAGGACCTCAAGTGGGAGAAGGCTCAGAACTAGAGTTTGGTTCACTATAAATGTCTTTTAACTTAAACTGTTTTATAGCTTGTTTGTAGCAACTGTTATACCCTGAAAGGTTTAACAGTATGCCCTGTTGCTTGCTTGCTTTGTGTCTCTGTTTGTCTTTCTTTTGAATGGATTTTATACCTTCTTGTTTCTTACAGTTTAAGATCAAAAGAATGCTATTTCTCGTTCAAAAAAAATATATTTTATTGTACCTAACGTTCAATAATGGAGAATCCGGCGTTCCGGTGGCGGCGGTCGGTGGGCAAGATTGGTGGCGCTGCCAAGGTTTTGATACCAGATGAAATTAAGTGGAACAAGTGGGTCAAAATTAAAGAAAAATTATTAAGGGTAATTTTGTATTTTTGTTGGATTTGGGCTCTGCAAATAGAGAATGTGGCTCTGCAAATAGGGCTCCCCTTGCCCTAATTGTCTTAAAAATTGTAGTAATTACATTTGATCTTTAAACCTCAAAATGGGAGAAATATGTTGGGTGTTAGAAATTTTTATGATGAAAAATTTATGATTTCTAATAATATGTTTTTCGCATTTAGCAAATGCGAAATAGATTCTATTTCGTATTTCGCATTTTCTAAATGCGAAATAGAGAATTATTTTTTTAATAATCTTAAATTTAAATCAAATGAGTACAATTAAATCTTATTGTAATATATATATATATATATAGAGAGAGAGTAAGGCTTCATCTCAGATTGCACCACTCTTATCAAACACTTGAAATTCCCATCAAATTACTCACCATTGCATCCAACTACTGTGTTCAGTGTGGCAGAATTTCGCTGTTTCCTGAGATAAAGTTGGTGTTACGTACCCTTAAGTAAAAAACTAAACATACAATTAATTAATTAAGCAATTACTCAAGGAGAATCTTTATTAAAAAGGATCCATCATTTTTAAACATGAAACTCTTGTTTCTCAGAGATGATCCCATTGTGGACTATGTATATTTCATGACAAAAAATTTACCATGTAAAAAATTTACCATGTTATGTATGAAGATATATTCACTTACTAATTCTCCTAGAATTTGATAGAAAGACCAGTTTGATTTTTTGCAGCTCAACTAAAACATGACTTGCATCAATTCTCTTCTCAGGTGATTCCACAGCACACTTTAGGGCCAAATCCATGAGATATTCTAAGCATTTAATCTTTATTTCCGAGTCTCTGTCGCCTGTGCTAATCAGATTTTCATCTATGTAATCTGTAGTAGAAGTCTGCAAGCCGGTGATTATCATTTCTTTCAGGCCCCATTCTTCCCCGAACATGTCATCAGTTGGCTTATTTCTAGAAAATGTTTCCATTAACAGAATGCCAAAACTGTAGATATCACAGCTTGTGGACACCAAGCCTTGGGATCCATATTCTACAATGGCAAACACAATTAACACTAACCATACTAGTGAGAAAGACATTAATGAAATTAGATTCACAACGGTTGAAAACTCACCTGGTGCAGCATAGCCAATAGTGGCCACAGTCATGGTCTGCACGATGTTTTGTTCTCCACCAAGAAGTTTTGAAATACCAAAATCACTAATGTGCCCACTCATTTGCTCACCGAGCAAGATGTTACTAGGCTTCAGATCACAATGGACTATCGGAAAAATGAAGCCACGGTGGAGATAGTCCAATGCAGAAGCAACATCTATCATTATGTCTAACCTTTGCAAGAAATCCAAAAAATGATTGTGAGAATAAAGCCACTTTTCAAGGCTCCCTTTAGGCATATACTCCAAGATTAGGGCCTTAAAGTCAAGGTTGGAGCAGCAACTGATGACCTTAACAATGTTGCGATGGCGAATGCTACCTAGAACCTCACATTCTGTTTCAAAGCTTCTGAACGCCTCCACCAACTTCAGATTGAATACTTTTATAGCCAAGACTGTTCCATCTCTGAGAATCCCCTTGTAGACTTGACCAAAACCCCCCGCTCCAAGTAAGTTGCTTTCACTGAAGCCGTTTTTCGCTCGTTGAATTTCATAGAATGAAACCCTTTCGAGCGATGTGGAAGGGGTTAAGGATACCCGAGTATTCATTTCCCGTTTTTTTATCCACCAGACGAAAACCCCGGATATGAGGATCACTAGTGCAGCAGCTGGGGACAAAGTGATTGCAACAATCTGCAATCTTTTCTTCTTATAAGTGTTCTCAGGGGCATCAACAATGCAAGGGGGAAAGTTTAAATCAGGCATACCACCACATAATGCATCATTTGACATAAATGATTTGCGACTGAAGTTCAAAAAGGAACCTTTTGATGGAACTCTTCCCCTGAGACGATTGAATGACAAATTGAGGTATTTCAACTCTGAAAGCATTTCCAATGATGTTGGAATTTCCCCTGTCAAGTTATTCTCGGACAAGTTTAATGCTTGAAGGCTTAGCAGTTTTTGGAATGTCAGAGGAATGGGCCCTTGTAACTGATTGCGAGCCAAAGAGAGCCAGTTCAAGTTACTTAGACCTCCGATTGACTGAGGAATATCACCTGAAAATTTATTTTCCGACAAGTCTATATGTATTGCTGCACGTAGACCACCAACTGCTGGTGTTATGTTACCACTCAAAAAGTTTGAGTGAACATCAAACTCTATAAGATCTCTAAGAGTGCCAAGCTTAGCGGGCAGTGTGGAGTTCAATTGATTATTGTCCAAATAAAGTTTTCTCAAAGAAGTCATGCTCCATAAGTCTTCTGGAATGTGGCCATAAAACTGATTATTGCTTAAGTGTAACTCATAAAGGTTGCTCATGCTGGAGAAAGAGTTAGGAATGAATCCTGTAATTTGGTTGTTTTGAAGACTTAGTCCTTGGAGATTGAACAAGTTCTGGAGCGTTGGTGGAATCAGACCAGTGAAGTTATTGTAGGAAAGATCAATATTCAATACACCACTTAGGTTACCAATTTGGTGGGGAATGCGGCCTCTCATTCCACAAGATTCGACATCGAATCCTCTCAATGAGGTTGAAAAATTGCCTATGCTGGGAGACAGAGGGATGTTTAGTGGATTACTAGCTAAATCGACCAGTGTCAAACTAGTGCAGCCCGTCAAAGATGCAAGAAAATCAAATTCCATAGATGAATCAGTGGTCAAATGATTATTCCACACGCTGAAACGCCGGAGAAATTTCAAATTGCCAAGGGATGTTGGAAATGAACCAGTGAATTGGTTTAGTGCAATCTCAAAATTAGTTAGTTTTGTGAGGTTTGAAATTGAGTTGGGAATAGGTCCACCTAAATGATTACTGTCAACGTATAATTCTTCAAGATTTGGAAGTTTCTGGTCTATATAAAGTGGGAGAGCTCCAGTAAGGTCATTCATAGCTAGTGAAATGATAGAAAGAGAAGAGATGTTAAATATGGATGGAGGAATTGGACCACTAAGAGAATTCAATGATAAAAACAGCACTGATAGCGTCTGAAGATCACCCATTTCTGTAGGAATTTGACCTGAGAAAGCAAAACCTGATTAGATTTTTGTGCTGCAACCTTATAAAGATAACTAATAGGGCTGGCAAACGGGTAAAATGGGTAAAATATGGATCGGGTAAAATGGGTAATATGAAAATATGGGTATGACCCGTTTTTTACCAATTTTAAAAACGGGTAAAACGGGTTGGGTAAAATACAGGTCAGATAAAATACGGGTTGAGTAAAAACCCGCGGGTAAAATGGGTAAAGGTTATATCAAAACGAGTAAATGGGTAAACCCGTATTTTACCCGACCCGTTTGGACCCGTATTTTAAATTACCCATTTTACGATACTCATATTTTACCCGTACCCATATGAGTAAAAAAATAAGTTACCCGTTTACGCGTGGGTAACGGGTACAAATTGCCAGGCCTAATAACTAATTAATTAAACAAAAAATATTAGCATACCTTGGAATCCATTACTCCCAATATCCAGTCTAACGAGCCTAGTCAAATTGCAGATTTCTCGGGGGATCGTCCCTGAAAAATTATTGTAGGATAAAGATAGGGTTTGAATTTCGGAGCAATTGTTGAATCTTGATTGAACCTCGCCCGATAATCGATTATGTAATAGGTACAACTCTACAAGATTGGGAAGCTTGGTGCATATGTCAAGGGGAAGAGGTCCTGTATGTCGGTTATCCGAGAAAGCCATGACATTTAGAGATGAAAGGTTGAAAATGGATGGTGGTAGAGGACCTTCAAGCTGGTTAGATTGTATATCTATGGCCCTAAGCTTGACTAGATAACCTACTTCCTCTGGTATATAACCACTCAATTGATTATTAGATAGGCCTAAGGTTTCCAATTTGGTAGCATTGAACAAGGAACTAGGAAGGCTTCCTGAAAAGCTGTTGTTTCTCAAAACTAAGTATTGAAGATCAGGCAAGGATCCAAACCAACCTGGAATCTCTCCACTGATGTTATTTGACCTAGCATTCAAGTGTCTAAGCCTTCTGAGTTTCGCCATCTCCATGGGTAGCTGGCCATGGAAATGGTTGCTATGAATGTCAAAAGATCTGAGAAAAGAAATGTTACCAATATGTGGAGGGATGGTACCGAAAAGGTCAAGGTATGAAACATTCAAGGCAACAACTCTGTTGTGGAGAGGCGAGCATTCGACTCCAATCCAACTGCAAACTGAGGCTATCTCAGTCCAGTTTGACAGCAAATGATGAGAGCTCGCATCCCGCGCAATACTGGATTTGAAGGCAAGAAGGGCAGATTGATCAGTTCCTATGCTTTTCTTAGCAACGGCATTGGAAAGCACAAGGAAACATAGCAACAGGAGGAGATTATTTATGTCCATCATTATAGTTTGCAGGTGTTTTAACAGAATCATCTACATACCAAGTTATATATAGCTTGATGCCAAAATGTATTTCAAGTCTTGATCAACAAAAGACTTTAAAAACGAAGAATAAGTAGTCTTTGTTTAATCTATAAAAAAATTAATTTGAAACTTATCTTTAAATTAAATCAAGTCAACCTTGAAATTATATTCAGAAATCAAAAGTTGAATATAAGGGTTCTTTATTTCAATAATCATGTGTGTGAGTCATATATTGTTGTTAATTTGCAGCCTTTCGGATTTGATTGTTTTATTTTTGTGATGTTAGGCACACAAGACTCAGACTAGTGAGGTTCTAAGTTAAAACCATCATCTTTCGACTTTTTGACGTGCGATATAAACTCCAACAAAATGTTATTATACTCCATTAACAACAAAGAAAGAGTTGATAATTATGTGAAATTTTATTAGTTTTAATTAAAATTGTTCTTTAATTTCGAAAAGATATTATATATACTACTCTTTTTTTTTTTTTTTGAGGAGATCTTATCTATACTACTGTTCAAACATAATTGCAGTAAACTGAAGTCTTTGCCTCCATTAACTGCAGTAAACTGAAGTCTTTCTTTCTAATTAAATGGTGATGAAGTCTCGTGCTTGTTCAAGGGATGCAGACTGTAGAGTGTTGAAAAACTGGAAAGATATTGAAGTCTTGAATAATATATGTGTGGTTGTTTGCAGAGATGCAAGATAAGCTAGAGCCCGCATCATTTAATTAACTGGGAAACTAAATCTGGCTGACTTGGTCTGAAAATTATTTACACGCCAAACACCAAACTCACTTTAAAATAACTCACTTATTTGTGCTTTTGGAACGGAACTGAATCGAAATGAAAAAATGGAATCAATGACTTTGTATTCAAATTTTATCAAATTATATCTTTAATGATCTGTATACGATTAAAATGAACTAGATAAAACTGAACTGATAAGCTCTGGAAAATAGTAGTCTAGCTGAAGGTGATCTGGTGTAACAGAAAAACCCTAATGGGCTTTAGGACGCATAAATTGCTTATGAAATTTTTACTTTTTAAATGAAATTTTTATTTTTTTTAGAATCGGATTTTCTTAACAAAACAAATAAACAATGAAAGTACAAATATTTTAGTTTGGTAGAGAAGATATAGTATCAATTTTGCTGCAACTCAATCTCGTTTAATTTTATATCTATCACTGAGATTATTATTGTTTTTATTAAAAAACTCGACAACGATTCTCTCTTACACCTTGAAGAGGAATAGTTTAAAGAATAAGAACCCTAAATTTTCCACATCGTTTAGTTTTAGGGATCGATAGCATTAAGTTTATCAAGAAACTCCAGAAGTTCTTCTTCAAATTTTCTCACCGCCTTCAATTGTTCTTCAACGACCAGCTTATTCATCAGTATTATAACTTTCTTGATCTCAATTCTCTTCTCATCATCATCTTTTTTGCCTTCCTCATCCTTGGTTTCTTCAGACAAAACATCCTGAAAATGATGAAATTAGGACAATTTGTATCCCAATCAATGAAAAAAAATATGAAATCAAACTCACTGTCATGGCAACAACTTCTTCCTCCTGATCATCCTGCTCATCAATGTTAGAATGTTCCATTGCAGCAGTTAATAAGGTCAAGCCAGTATCATCAGCGATTTCGGGTGAGATTTCAGCAATTTTGTGGCATTTAAGGATATCTTGATCTTGGACTTTCAGACTGCCATCAACAGCTTTGTTATTAACCAACGATTCTGCAGGTTTCACCTCTTCTTTTTGTGCCAATTCTGTGATAGGCTGATTATCTGTCACAAAGTGATCATAACAAAATTTAATTTTCAAAACAAAATAAAATAAAAGTGGCAAAGAATATATTGAAATAATATGTATATATAACAAATTAGTTAACAAGGACTACCTTTAACTTCCCTAGTTTCTTCCAAGATAAGCCCTTGCTTTTTCTTAGCAGCAGCTCTTCTCTTCTTAGGACCTGAACGCTTAGTCTAAGTGGTCGCTCCTCTATTTATAATGGTGAGGATCAGAGAGGGTTTACGCTAAGTGGTCCTCTTCTGGCCGCAACCCCGAGTGCGTCCAAGATAGCTGATGTCATGGGAGGACCACTGGTGGGCTTGACCCTCTCTTCTCCTTTACCAATATGTCCGCTGGACCAGGATATGGGCTGAGGCTCATATCACCAACCTAGTTATTAATAACGGGATTGAATTTTTAAATTTATACTGCTCAATTTAAAAATATGGAAACTAAATCAAGAATTACAAAATCAACTCTCATTTTCATCATAAAATAGTGGCACAATCTTCATGATTTTGGCATTGGAGAAATTGGTCTTAACCAAAGGGCAATTTTAATAATTTGCATAATTACACATTAAATATATGGGTCAAACGAGTGACTCGTTTAATTCACGGGGTTAATTTGAACCTAGCTCATTTATCTTTAGGCCATTCATGTCTAACCTAATATATACCCATAGCATGTTTCATGCCGACCCAAATCCACTAAATTTGTACTCGGGTTAGATCAGATTTCCGTTTCATATTCCAAATTAATTGCAAGGCCTATATGAAAAGCCTTACTCAAAGTTCACACGTACCGAGCAAATTACCACCACGGGCCAATCCAACGTATTTTCAGACCCATTGCGAAAATTTTAGGCCATTTTGAATTAAAATAAGAATATAAAAGAAAAAATAAAAATAAAGTAATATTGAAAATGGTTTTCCTGAAAATTAAAAGGCCAAAATTCAATTAAAAAGACTCTTAATTTAGAAAATCAAAATGTTAAAATTCAAAGAAAAAAAATCTTTTAGAAAACAATCCAATTATTATCTTCAAATTTTTTTATAATATACACATATATAATACATTTTAAGAAAAATTTGAGTCCCTTTAATTTTTGAACCCTGTGCGAGAGCACCCGCACTGCATTAGTTCGGGCCCTTGATTAACACAAATTTTAAAATGTGTCGTCGATGAGTTAACCTTCTAAAATTACATCTTTAGGTGGTTACCCACAGGCCTTCTCCGGTCCTTTTCGATATAATACTAAAGCAAGTAAAAAATTTTGTAATTTATTATAAATAGGGTGAAATTTTTTATTAGAGATTAAAATTGAACCGTTGGGCATTGTTAAGACCAAAAACTACATTATGAGCATTGTTTAAAGCAAAATATATTAATTTCCAGACCCGTTACTAGACTATAATGAGAAGTTAAATCACAGTATTCAAAGTTATAATTACATGACTATGATTGTTATTACTTAATGCTCACATTATTATTTGTTTAAGCTGATTAAATGTTTTTTATCAATACTATTTTTAAAGATAGGGAGTGGATATTACTACGAAATCTAATAATTTTTATTTATTTTGTAGCTCTCTCCACGTCACATGACGACACGTCTAGAAAGGTTTGACTTTTAGAAACCTTTATAGGGTGTGTTTGGTTCGCAAAATTTTTGAGAGTGTGGATTTTGTTTTGAATTTTTGAGAGTTTGGGTTTTTGTTTGGGATTTTGAGAGTCTGGTTTTGCAAAATCCTTGTTTGGTTGGGTTGAGTTTGTGAGTATGAAATAAAATTTTTGATTGGTTTTTAGATTTTGCAAGTCTGGATTTTGAAAAACTTGGTGAACCAAACAAGATTTTACAAAACTGAACTTGGATAGTCCAAGTTTTGCAAAAATTTGTCCAACCAAACACACCCATATATTTTAAAACGTACGTTTTTATAATGTATTTGATGATAAAAAAATTATATTTATCGTCGTTGGCATATAGGACTCTCCTCGTGTCTGTCCTTATAACCCTATACACTAAACACTTCAAAATCGATCCACAGTTTCGTTTGACTGCGACGGCGGCATTAACAAAAATTGGCTTCATCTGGGATTGATCGGAGGCGGAGAACGGCGGAATCGACGACGAGCACAGCGGCTGAACGGTGGAATTGAGCTGCTTCATTTGGGATTCGTTCCGGAGGCGGAGAACGGCGGAATCGGCGGCGCTGGCGAGTTCTCAGATGAATGGCGAGCTTTATCTGGGATCCGTACAGGCCGAGAGGAGGTGGAAACGGCGCAATCGATCGATTTCCGTCTGGGCGTCTTGCTCGACGGACCCCACGACGTCGTTTCATCTCCGGCGGCGGCTGAAGAAATTCAGGCGAATCGGCGGTCGGAGGATCGGGAAAGGCAAAGATTCCGGTACGTAGCTTCTCTATCTCTTAAGAAATTTTCTGTTATTATTTTCTCTATACATGATTTGATCTGCAAATTATAGATCTTGATCTTGTTTTTATGTTAATGAGGTCCGAGTAATTCATAAATTAAAATTTTGTTTATAAGTTGAACATTTTAATCAATAATTTATCCCTACTTATTACTTTTAGGTGTTTACTAAATGCAGGTCCAGTTTACTTCTGCAGGTCCAATAAAAGTGGAAAAATACAATAATTACCCTTCATTCGTTTATTAATTTTTACAAATATATTTCTAAAAACCCTAACCTTGAATGCATAAACCCGTCTATGTAATGATTTAACGCGTGTCTAAATTATAAATTATTTTCGTGAATTATAATACATATTTAAGAGGGATATTATTATCATTTCAAATTTAATTTGGACCTGCAGAAGTAAAGTGGACCTGCATTTAGAACCTCTCCACTTTTATTAGAGACTAAAATTGAACAGTTGGGCATTGTTTTTATGATTACTGTGACTAAAATTAGAGGCTAAAATTTTCTGATTTGATCTTGTTTTTATGTTACTGATGTTTTTAATAAATTGCACATTTTAATCAATAATTATGCACTGTTTAATTTAAGTTGCACGTATTATTGTGCATTTATATTAAGCGTAATTTTGTATACAGTAATTTTTATATTAAGTTGGTCATGAGTTAGAAATGGTATATTAATGGCATGTCTAGCTAGTTTATACACTGCGTGCAGGGATTGTGCATTTTTATATTAAACGTGCATAATACGTGCATTTAAAATTAAATCTATCAATTTTTGAGTATGGCTTCGTGACTAATTAATAAGTTTAAATAGTTAAATATTTCACAATTTAATAAATATTTCACGTCCCAAAGCCTAAAAATAACATAATCCGTAGAAGCACATCTAATTAAAATTTTGAAAACACCCCCCTTTCAAAAAATCACCCAAACACAGACTCTCACACACAGTCGCCGCCGTTTCTTCATTTCATGGCTTCCGCCGCTGAGCCGGAGCGCATCCACGTCGAATACCTGTCGATGGTGGATCTCCGGGGACTCACCCAGTCCGAACTGTTTACCAATTTACCCTCTCCCGCTGCACCGTCTGGATTCGACCCGCTCCGGTGCGATGACCTACTCCACCTTCTGATGTGTAAATTAAATCGGCCAACAAGATTCGTTTGAAAGAGAAGGAATAAGAGGAGCTTTGATCTTATAATATAATTTTAGATTTTAAAGTTTTGAGTTTAATCAAATTACATATATACTGTTTTTGATCATGAGTTACACATATATGATATTTATTAATGGAATATCAAGCTAATATATCGTGCGTGCAAAAATTGTGCATTTATATGAAGTGTGCATCATACGTGCATTTACAAATTTGTGCATTTGAAATTTAAGGTTAGCTTCCATTCAACAAAATAATTCAATAGTTAATTTATGAAATCAGGTGATTTGAAAAGGATATGATTTTGTATTAAATAATTTCATAATACTAGTAGGGTTTTTTTAATTAGACAATGATGACTTGTTGTATATTTAAAAATGAGTCATATTATAAAGGCAACAATCAATTAGGCCATGTTTGCTTGAACTTATAAGTAGAGCAATTCAGTTCAATTCAATTCATTTCATTTCAAGTTCAGCTTACTTCAAATTCAGTTCAGCGGAAAATAATTTGATCAAATTCAGGTAAACTTAGACATGCTGATTCCATTTTCAATACATTAATTTTCAGTTCAAGTCAATTCAATTCAGTTCAGATTAGTAAAATAATAAGTTCATGCAATCGGTCGGGGTGGCGGGCTCGTGTCGGCGGGTTCGAAATGTTAAACCCAAATCCAACCCAATAATATTTCAAGTTGCGAAACCTTGACCCAAACCCGACCTAGTAAAAATCCGTTTACCCAACCCAACCCGCAAAACATATTTATTAATAAAGGGACTGAATATGAGATTTAATTTTAAAATATATAATGCTAATATAATGATTATGCTATATGGAAATTAAAGTAAGAATTACAAAATCAACTCTCAATTTCATCATAAATTAATGACATAATCTCCATGATTTTGACATGATGATTTGTTCTTATCCATAAAAATAATTTCAAAAATCTGTATATCCATAATTTCAATTAATTTGCATAAAATATTTTCCAATAATACATATAATTATATTATATTACTTTTAAGGATTTATAAATGAATAGCGATTGATCATCTTATTTATCGATTTGTTCGCGGTCATAATCGAGTATTAATGACTATAATCGTCGATCGTTAATTTATTAATAATTTTAAAATTTAAATCATGACCAACTCATTTATTTAATAGACGATCTCGATCTTATCTCGATTCTTTTAATGAACTTGATGGTTGTTACTCCTAATTTTAATCAATAATTTATCAAGTGTATGCGCACGCATACTGTTTTTTTGTTTATATTTTCTCGATGCCTAATTTGATGTGCGTGTTTCAATATTGACTTAATTAATTAATTAGATTTTCAAGGTTTAAGTTTTAGTCTAATTACATACTGTAATTTTGCATGCTGTAATTTTTATATTAAGTTGGTTATGAGTCAGAAATTTTTATATTTTTATGTAGTGCATACAGATATCGTGCATTATATATATTATAAACGTGCATAACCCGTGCATTTAAAATTAAGTCCAGAATATATATTTCTCTAGTTTAAAATTGGGTTTTATATATTGTATATATTTCTCAAGTCCATTAAGGTTTTGAACATCCTATAATATATACCACCTTTTCCTTCCCTTTCTCGAACTATTCCGATCGTCGAATTGTATAAAGATTTCATCCAGTTATAAGAGGTTTTCATAATTGCATAAAAATTTCATGACCTTTAAAAAGAAATTAAAAAGATTTTTGGTGATTCCTATTTCAAAATTTTAGATCCGGTTTGTTTGAAAGTTTGTGTGTTTTTTTTTGTGTTTTTTTTATGTATGTGGCCTTTGTGATTTTGATTCTGATTCTTGATTTTTGACGGGAGTCGCAAAGCTTGAGATCTGGCTGATGGAAACACGCCGGAATCCAGCAGCTCAGGCTATTCCTTCGCCAAGTTGGCTTTTTCCTTCACCCAGTTGGTTGATATAGTAGTGGTGGTTCTGATCTTCAATTTGTTAGTACTGTGCGTGTTTTCACTTTTGACTTAATTAGCTAAGATATTCAAGGTTAAAATAATCTCACATACTGTAATTTTTATATTAAGTTGGTCATGCATGAGTTGGAAATATTTATTTTTTTATAGAAATTGTGCATTATATATTATAATTAAGCGTGCATTTTAAAATTAAATCCAGCATATATATTTCTCTTGTTTGAGATTGATTTTCTTATTATATATATGGTGGTATTTAAAAAGAAAAAAGATTAGGTTAATTAATCAATGGGTGAGATTAATTAAGAGTGAAAATGGAGCCTCTTAATCCTTTTCTATATATAGTAATGGAATATATATTTCTCTGAGTTTGATGGTGAATTCAGATCGGGATGAACATTTCCGATCGTTGGTTTGTATAAAGATTTCATTGGTTTTCACCATATGATTGTGTTCTGTTTTTTGGTGATTTTGGTGTGTGTTTTTGGTCTCATGTGTTTTGTTGATTTTGTGAGATTTTATGTTTGATCTTATGTTTGTCTAGTCCGGTTAATCCTCCCTAAACGCAGCCTGGCAATGTTTTTGTTTAAACAATTATGTGTGTCTGTGTGTAAATTTAGCTGTTTTCGATTTATGTTTGTTTTTAATTCAGTCGTATTTTTGCCTGAATTTTGTAAGATTGCACGTTTTTGAATTGGTACGTAGAAATTACTTCATTGTAGATCTTACGGGTGGAATGTTAATTAGTTGCACGTTTATATTTTTTTTTCACTAGTGTGCACGCTAATTTACACGTGCATTTAAAAATTAAGTGCATCATACGTGCGTTTGAAAATTATATTTACACTTAGGTACGATATATAAATTATTTCAAAAAAGTATGTTATATAACCTAGGTTAGAAGGACGGTGTGATGTGCCTTTATTTAAAGTCGTTTATGTTTTGTGGTATTGAAACATATTTTTAATTAATAAATTTCAATTAAAAATATATTGTATGATGAGGTTAAATGTATAGTGGTAGTTGCATAATATTTAGAAAAATTTGACTTTGATGAGATTCTTTTATCGAATAATATACATAAAATAGTAAATATTTCATGTTTACACATATTGTATACAAAGTCATCTGAAATACCAACTTTCGACCTGTTTCGAACAAAATTCGACCAAAATTGTATGCAATGATTTGTGCCAAGTAATTAGATAATTTCGAACAAAATTCGACCTGTTTCTTGCAACCTAAATATGTCATCTTAACAGCATTCACAGACATCTAAGAAAATATGTCAAATGTCACATGAACTCAATATAAACACGTACCTACGTACAATTCAGCATTCAACTCAACAACATTCATCGAGATTCTACACATTCCAAGACGTTTGATACTCAATTCGAGGGGCAACAAGTTGCATCTCAGCAACCTTATCTCCATAAATCCTTTTCAATGGCAGTTTTGATCAGTTCATCATTTCTTTCCAGTGAAAGAGTCCAACCATCATCCTATGCATTCATAAAAATTCCAGCACTATAAATATCATTAACACAATGAATTCAGATGCTTGACAAAATGGTATGCTAATTAATAGGCAGTACGTACTTTCGAGAAACAGATAAAGGATTTCATTTCATACATTTTTCTCAACAAGCTATTACAACCCAGGGGCATTCTCTACCATACAATCAACGCTGCCCATCAATCCGGAGAAGCAATCTCAGTTTACATTAATCATTCATTGAACTTTATGCTCATCATAAGAAACCTTTGGCTATGTCGGTCAAGGTTGCTTTTAATGAACATAAAATACAAGAATGGAATCGATTAATGTAGATGTAGGTCACTACGTGATGATGGAAAATGTAGAATCATCAAACCATATCTATCTATTGATAACTTCATAATATATATCTATATCTATCTATCAATCATTGTGTTAAAATGGTTTGGATATGATGCTAGAGCAAAGGATTACAAGATGGTGAAGATAATCATCCAACATGGTTATGAGGATGAAACCAGCCATGAAATTGTAGTCATCCACGGTGAAGTTTATAAGAAACGGGCTTCTAATTTGAGCACGCCAACAACGCCTTCTCCTAAGAGAAGGAGAACAGTTGCTAGTCGATCACGTGTCCCTGACTCAGTTGTTCCTTACTTGGTTGTTCCCACGAATTCACCATCTATGGGCTGATCAACTTTTGGTGCAAGTACAACCAAGCAGTGTTTAGCACGAGTGAATCTGACGATTTCAAGAAACAGAAGACCAACAACAAGGATCTTATGTCACACAACAAGAACCAGGCGATTCTGTTACGGCCTCGTTTGCAACTGGACTTCCCTGGCATGCTCCTTTACAATCCCATTCCACGACCACCTAGCACATACAACATAAAAATAAGTAAAATTCATATCGACCTATTTTACATAATCGAATCAAAACTAATAAACAACACAATCTGAATGTTATAACATCAAATCATATATATTTAACACATAGAAAAAATCAAATCTTAAAAGAGGGCAAAACGAATCATATATCAGAGAATTATAAACATTAGTTGGATCTCAGAAAGTAAATCTATCCACATGAATGCTTTCGGATAAGATAACACGGTTTAATACAATCATCACCGATCCAATATTCCAGAATTGCAAAGCCACAAAAGAACAAACAGATTCAATCTTTTATTCAAAGAGACGTACATATTATCAAAAAAAGACCATATATGTATTGATTAAAATCAAAGATAACTAATTTTATCTAAAATCCATGAACCATAATGATGAAATACGTATGATTGACGCATGATTTATCATAGTATTTCCCCCAAATAATTGTTAGGATCTTGAGGATTGTTGCCTCCGCCACCGTAGTTGTTATTATTGTTATTGTTGTTACGGGGGCCATCCTTCTTCTTCTGCCAGGGCTTTCCCCCATATCTCCTCTGGGTCCCCTGGTTATCACTGGTTGTTGATGGTGCAATTTGTTGAGTTGATAGCACTCCTCGGTATCATGCCCCCGATCTTGGTGATATTGGCAGAACTTTGGTGACCTTTGGCGCTCGGCTGATTCCTTCATGGCGGGTGGGTCTTTTAAAAGGTGCCTATGAATGGATAGAATTTCGACCTGAGATCTCGCCAGAGGAGTGTATGACTCGAAGGTGGGCTTTGGAGCGTTATCAATCTTCTCGACCATTGGTATCTTCGCCCTGGATTCTTTTCTGTCCATAAGGAATTCTGGGGGTCTTTTACCCGTCACGGCATTTCATTTGCTAGCGTACTTTTCCATGATGGCCTGGAGGTGTTGAATGGTTGTTGGATTTTTTGTTGCCAGCTTCATCCTTAGAATGTCATCATCCACGCTCATCCGGTACATATTTATCAGGAGGCGTTCATCCCGATCATAGCATTCAGTAGCTAGATCCATGTACCTATGATAGTGTTCTATCACAGTCTCTCCTTCGAGGCGGGCCACATACCCCCAGATCTCCAAGGGACTTGGTAAACTTCTTCTTCTGGAAGAAAGCGTGGAGAAGGAATTCGGCGAATTCCCAGTAATCAAATAAAGTTTCTGGTTTCGTTTGGGTAAACCATGTCTGTGCTTTCCCTCGGAGGTAACTGGCACTACTACAATTTTGCAGCATTTAAGGCGGTTGGTCCTTCACGTTTCAAGGCAAAAGACAAATGCCTTCTCTGGTATTGCCTTAAAACCTGAAAAAGCTTTAAGGCGGTTCCTCTTCCGCCTTAAAATTTTTCTGTTTTAAGGCGTATCATCCGCCTTAGAAGTATGTCATTTCCGCCTTTATGACGTGTTGCGAGCTCGCAACAACTACTCAAATCAAAACCTAACTTACCAAGTGGCGAGTTCGCTAGCTTAAACGCAAGGCTGAAATTATGTGTGAGTCTGACTAGTTACGATGGCTGTTGGCGATTCGCTAAACATTTATGTAGCGAGTTCGCTACACTTCATATTAGACAGGGTTTATGGTCTAGGGTTTAGGGCGTCACTTGATTAGTTGTGACACCAACAAGCGATCGCAAGTAATATTCTTGCGAGTCCGCTAGTTTGCCTGGTCAAGATCTTAGATAGTGAACGAGGGTACTAGCGATATCGATTGTGGCTCGCCTAAAACTGTCCTAGCGAGATCGCTACGCCATCTCTTATTAATTTGTAGCGAGTTCGTAAGTGTACTCTCAGGCATGATTATGGTCTAGGGTTTAGGGCGTCACTTGATTAGTTGCGACACCAACAAGCGATCGCAAGTAATATTCTTGCGAGTCCGTTAGTTTGCCTGTTCAAGATCTTAGATAGTGAACGAGGGTACTAGCGATCTCGTTTGTGGCTCGCCTAAAACTGTCCTAGCGAGCTCGCTACGCCATCTCTTATTATTTTATAGCGAGATCGTAAGTGTACTCTCAGGCATGATTAAACGACGTCGTATTGTCTGAGATTAGGCGATTTTAGTAGTTTATTGGCGAGCTCGCTAACTTGCTCGGCAAGCTTGACGAGTAGACTGGCGAAATCGCAGGGTTTGAGACTGGAGAGGCAGTGGCTAACGAGCGACAGAGTTGCGAATACGCTAGTAAACTGTGATTGGGGTTGATTTCTGATGAATTGTGGCGAGATCGCTTGTATATTTCGCTAGTCTTGACGAGTCAGGTTGCGATGGCGTTAGACATAATATTGGTGAGACAGAGTTCAACCTAGCGAGCTATGTGGCGAAACCGCCACCCGAGCTTGACTACTTGCGAGTACGCATGTAACTCGCATAAGTGATTTGGTGCCTAACGAGAAAGGTAACGAGCTCGCCAGGAAAAAAGCCTAGTACATTAATTTTTGATTTTTGGTAAATATCCCGCACAAATAGTATAATTGGCATATCTAAACCTGTCAATTGCAAGATATATGTAGTCCACTAAATGGCAAACACAAAGAACTCACAAATTATAATCCTTTGCATGTATAACAAATGTAGAAATACGACTTAGGTTTTACATGCATCCTTACATGGTACGTGTGGTCTAGATATGAATCGAGCTCTAACGATGACCAAGTGCTTTGCAAATCTATCTCTCCCCAACTCTAACTCTTTTTTAGTGTATGCCGATTGATTTTCCTCGAGTATCTACGAATGAGATACATTTATTAATACAAACTAAGGTAATTTGTAGGTAATAAATAGAAACTTTCATATTGTAAGAGTACTCACGCGATGTAGTTCCAAATTGTCACTTGTAAGGGTCTCAATGTACTCGTAGGCATACAACATCATGTAGTATCCACACTCTCAGTTGGACAATTGCTTGCGGTGCTGAAATTGAAGTAGTTTAATATATGGTATGTAAATGTATTTAGCTGCAAATACGTAATAAATGAGTCGATATTTTAACCTGAATTTGAATAAGTTCAAAGTTAAGGAGTGTGTCGTCATTCACAGCATGCATAGCAATCTCCAATAGATCGGCGAATTTTGTAGATGGAGCGAAATGTAGTGGATCAATCCAATAGACACGCTTCAATGATGGAATCATTGCAACAAAACTCCAATGACCACTATATATTAAAAAACATGCACCTCAGACTATAACATAGATAATGTAGATTATGTGCAGTTGAAACTAATATCTACTAATCAAACAATTAGTAAATACATACCCCTCTAGGTATGGCCCAATGAAAATGGTTTTGCTCTTGTCGTTTAGCAACTTTGCAAGTCGGGCTTGTAAAAAACCGATGAATGTCTTGGTCACGCTCAAAGAGACGTATTGCATGAACCTACAACAATCTTAGAGCATAAAGTATCGGAAGAGGTATATAAATACGGACACAATAAAGTAACACATAAATACCACTAGGTTAAACAATAACACTTACATTTGATGTAGGATTAGTATAGTATCGGGAAGGGTTTGTTTGTGCAAAAATAGGGCAAAATCTTCCCAAGGAACAACCACTTCCTTTGCCTCGCCAAAAACCTTGGAATTGGCTACAAAATAGTACACAGATTCACGGCTATGATGACCTAGCATGTCAAATAGTGTGCGTACGAAACCCGGGAGAGCTTTCATGAAACCCACACACTCATTAGAGAGAGAAATCTTAGGGATTGGGAAATTAAGGTCGGCAATCTCTGTTGGTTGCTTTGTGTTTTTGGGGATGCATGTTGAATTAGCATCTACAACCAACCACACGGGCCATACGAAAAAAAATCCCAAACCTTGACCAACTGTTGTGCATTCATCATCCTCAGTCACCGGCAACAAGGCATCTTCTACATACACCTCAACTATGGATACCCTTACGAAACCCTTAGGGACTTTTGATTTGTGATGCAAAGTCATATGAGGATAGGAATTCCCATTAGCAACATGTATTGGTTGAGAATTATTACCTCTAACAACGTACAACTTGCAAGAATGGGAAATCTACATTAAAGAAAAAAAAATTAGTTTGTTATCATAGTATTTTCAAAAAGGAGTAGATGATTAAGCGTAATTAATTTGAATGTAAGGGTTAGACTAGGGTGATAACCTAACCTTTGTGGTTGCTTTGGGAATTTGTATATCAACTTGCGGAAGTTGTACATCAACTTGAGGTTGGCTAGGAGCCAATGGCGTGCATATGTCGATGTGGTCGAATGAAGGATTTGGTTGGTCAACCTCAACTTGGGGCGGGGATGGATGGGAGCCTCTGGATGATGGTCCATTACCTTGATTTGTTAGACACAAATCATCGGGAATAGGATAATTCACAAAAGCACAAACATTGGCTAATATGGCTTTCAAATTCTTGACATCTTGCTCGGATTTTTTAGCTTGGCTTAAGGCTACTTGGAGTTTAGAGGGTTTAGGATTTTTGCTAATACGTTTGATCCCAAAAGCTTCAATTTGGGTCGCATATCCACCTATCCCCTTTGCTCTTCCAGGATGTTCATCCTTACCTAGTGCTCTATGCAAGACATCATGTTTTCCCACCGGGATGAATAAACCCTGTTCAACTTCAAGCCCTACCTCATCCTACTCACAATAATAATCAAACAAATTGGTTGTTCGTATTTTAAATACACTATTACGTTCTATTTTAATTTTAGTAACATTAATAGTTTTGAGAAGTATGTAAACTTATATAACACGTACCACTCGTCCGGCAATTCTCTTTGCCTCTTCGCTTGAGAATTTTCCGTCGGCCTTAATTCTACCAAGCACGAATAACTGTTCTCGAGTATAATTTGTTGGGTCTTCGGCCGCGACTTGGTTTTTTGCCTCTTCTAGGGGGGTGCCACCATCTACTAGTTCCTTAACCTCTTTATCGTATTTGTTTTTAGATGTCTTCTTCCCCACACCCAAATATCCACACCGTCCACCGGTGTAGGGCATATTATTAGCAGCAGCTGCTTTACGCTTATCATCACCCACATCCTTTATGAATTTTATTGGTTAGTAAGGATAAACTAATTTAGGGAACAATTAAAGGTGTATAGGAAACAAAATAAATTAAGCAAATTGAATGTTAGTACTAACCTTTAAATCATTTTCTAGCCATCGTGCCTTGAATATCTCCCAAGTAAGTGGGACAATGTGATTGTAACGATCCTTAGGACCAAACCTTATGCCCTTGGGGTTTATGTACTCCTTGGCAAGAGTATATTTATGCTCGCGATGCGACTTTGATGCAATTTGTAATGCCTTCTTCTTCACTTGATCGTACGATTTGGCTTCGATCACAAAGGGTCGCTAACATTGATATAGTATAGATGGTAAGTCCTATTAACAAGGTATTACTAAATGGAAAAAAATAAAAAAGTGAACTTCACCTTGCATTCCTTCCACACACCCCTTTTAATAGCGGAGTCTAGAAGCCTCAAATCCGTAGTGTCTAGCGGCACATGAGTCCTACCTATTTTCCCACACCAACTAGACCACCTTTGGGCATCATCATAGGGCGCAATAGCTACACCGATGTCATTAAATTTGACATGTGTTAGAATTTTATTGTCGATTCGTGTCTCTATCTCGCGACAATGGGTCCTCATTTGTTCTTCTTTTGAAGCGCGACTAAGCTTCCTTGTTTTACGTCGTCGCGAATCGCGAACAACATTTTCTCCACCACTAGATGAGTTGGAAGAAGTCGAGTTTGTTGGTTCACTCATTGTCCTTTCCTACGTTTAGAGACCAATTTGTTAGTGGAAATGACAAAACATTTATATAGTCCACTTTCCCCAATTAATGAATGCCTACAAACATGGTCATGAATATGCATTTACACACAAGTTAAGTATAATTTTGTTTACCTAGACACAAGTACCTAAAACAAATAAAATGTAACAATTTTGATGGACCTAGTGGTGATTAATTAATGATGAATCATAAGTTTAACACTCCAACGAATATATAAACCCTAATGACCCTTTAAAACTCACAAAATAAGTGTAATCAACTAAAAACCCATACCTTTGCAATTATCAAATAGGTAGATGTAGAATTGATTGTAGTGTTAAGGATGGGTCTACCTTGTTTGTCTTTCTCCTACCCACATAAATTGTGCTACTAAATTCCAAAACAACAAGTACAAAATCATAAAGACAAGCATATGGGTAGAGAAACAAATAGTGGAGAAGTAATTGAAAAGCTTAGCAAATTGCTTACACTTTGGATTGACCCACTTGAGATGTAGTTGAATTTATTGAAGGGTTTGTGTAGATTTGATGGAAGATTGATGTGGAAAGAGTAGAGAATATGTGAAAAGAGAAGAGATTTGGAAGAAAGATTCGACCATGAAAAGTGATAAGATGCCAAGTTTGTGGTCTTCTTGGCTTGGAATTATGCTGTTGACGACCAGAGGCGGGCCAGGTTGCGAATTCGCTAGTTATAAGCTTTGGGTTTCGAGCACCATGCGATAGCGCTAGTAATGAAACTCATGCATTCAATACCTTCACCATTGTGACTTGCGATTTCGCAAGAAGTCCAGTTCATAAATTTGGACCCTTGCGAACTCGCAACTGTGGAGGCATGATGTAATTTTGTCAATCATCTGCCATTCAGTTTGATAATACACTTGTTAATTACCACGTCTAATAAGGTATGAAAGTGGTGACTTGAACGTAAAAATGACATTGAAGTTATTTAATTAGTTTCGTTATGGTAATTAACGCAGAATAAGGTGTATATCAAATATATTTCGGCGTTGCGAGTATGTTTGATACTACACTAGTTAATTACCACGTGTAAGAAGGTATAAAGTTGGTGACTTTAGCGTAATATTGAAATGGAGGTTAATAAATTAGTTTCATTATAAATAAGTGTGAAATAAGGTATTTAATGAACAGCGACTATACATGGCATGCAGTTATCAATCTATTATTTGCAGGTGTATATATGTATGACTATTGAAAAACATATCGTACTCTGAACTCCCAGATGTTCATCATTTATTCAAAAGTTAATATGAAATAGCTGGCCAGGTACATGTAATCTAGAACAAAGTACTATTATTGTTGGATGTAATAAATGTACAGTAATGTCTGATTAGTTCAAATGAAGTCAAAAATTAAAGTAAAAACATAACAAGTGCGACAACTTTTGAACGTAACTTTGGCTATTAAATCGCACCTGTGACATAAGATGAAATGATGTTACAAACATATATGTTTTTCACTTCCACAACTCAAGTTTAATGGGCAAAATTATATTAAATTAAAGTAAACAATAAACCTATTTCATAAATGTTTATGTTACAAATGTATATAAAATATGTACAATTAACAAAAATGATTTGAGATAGAAATTTTATACATGAACCCTAGTGCTTGCGAGCTCGTTAGTGTCAAGGTTGGTAGTATAAACCCTAAACCCTAAGCCCACAAATGAACTGGCGAGTACCTTGCGAGCTCGCTACATTTAAACCCAAAAACCCTAAACCCAAATTACTGACCCTCCATGTACGAGCTAGTGGCGAACTCGCTAGTGTGTATAACCACCAAAAAAATTTGGGGGTTGGGCCTTAGTCATTGATGGGCTAAAGGTGGTAGTATAGTTCTGTATATAGTATAGATTGGGCCTACTTGGCCTGCATATCAATGTGTGTGTTTCATGTTCAGTTTGCGCGGGTCGGCGACTTATCGAACCATTCAGAAAACTTGAGAAATATAAACTGAAAAACTGACTCCTGATTTGGCGATGTGGGAAAACTGCACGCGAGCAGGGTTGCGAGCTCGCAAGTAGTGAAATTAATTTTACAACCAAGCGAGTAAACTGGCGAATTCGCAAGCATGTGAAGTATATAAAAATAAGCGAGGATGGTGCGAGCTCGCAAGTAGTGAAATTAATTTTAACAACCAAGCGAGTCAACTGGCGAACTCGCAAGCATGTGTAGTATATAAAAAAAATTAAAGGTCGGGCAAAATTAATTTTGCCCCAAATTAAAAACCCTAGCCGAGCCCTCTGCGATTTCGCCGGAGATCTAGCTATGCCGCCCAAAACCAGAGGATCAGGCCGTTCGCAGGGGAGTGGGAGAGGCCAGGCCGGTGCCGGATCCAAGAGGAAGCGAGCTGACGGTGAGGAGGTGGTCGAGCCGCGATCCAGAGGTGTAAACCGAGGTGAAAACCGAGGAGAAAACCGACCAGAGGCAGAGGTGGCCGCCGGAAATCAGCCGGGACAGGGCGGCGAGGAGGTGGAAAATGCCAACGACGAGCCACAGTTCTTCAATGACAAAGCAAGAGCTAGGTATGCCCGCTTACAGTCTCGTTCTGTAATTAACAATAAGGTGTTTGATAGTACCACTGTGCCTGCTATGAAGTTTGATTATGTACTAGACTATTTTCGGGAACAAAACCTAGATCACCTTTTACAGCTTCCCGGCCCCATCTACTATGAGGAATTCTTGCAATTTTATGCTAATTTAGGGTTAGAGGAGGGGGTCGATGAAATAACCACTATAGTTAGAGGGGTTAAGTTTAAGGTTGATAAATTCATGATAAATAGTGTGTTGAAATGCCCCTACAAGAGAAGTGAAGATCTTAGGCCTACCAAGCCCGATGGCCCATACGAGGTTTACTATGAACAACATTTTCCAGCCACTAGCCCTAGACAGCCACTGGATGTAGTAGAGATGGCTCAAAAGTGGTTTAAAAGGACCTCGAATAGAGCGGGTAGAGCTAGGACATACCCAGTGTATAGACTAAGCGAGGAGGCTCGGTTAGTCTTTGAAATGATATGTGGGAATGTGCTGCCTACTCTAGGCCATGCCTGTGAGCCATCGATTGCTTCTTTGACGCTATTTTACTATATCGTGGAGAAGATAAAGATCAATCCCGGCTTCACGATCCTTAGCCACATGATGAAGATTGCAAGGCATAAGAAAGCTGCAATTCCGTATGGGGGTTTGGTCACTGCCTTGATCAGAAAAGCCGGTATCTTCCCAAGGGGTAGGCCAATGCAGATTGTTTATTACGACAAAGATTGGTTGCGTAATAAAAGGCTGGAATTGAAGGCTGATGGCAAGTACGGGAAGAAGAAGGAAGCTGAAGCGGCAGCAAGAAGAGCTAGGGGTGGTGTATCAGGTAATAAAAATTTTAGCTCGTTTTAAAAACAGTTGCATAAGTCCATTCATAACTGATTCTATGTTTTATTAATTGCAGACGCAGTGTTTGAAGCTCGTGGTCGGTTGGTAGTCAAAATGAGCAAGCTGGCCAATGAGATTGAAGTAGCGCAGCAACGTTCACGGGCGAACAACGTTGCACTCAATCGACTTCTTGAAAGCGGAGCCATCGACTGCGAGTTGAGCGATTCTGAAGACATCCCAGATTTTTTACAACAGCTGCGTGATGAGGTGAGCGCGCCAGGGGGGAGCGAGGATAAAGGGAAAAGCAAGGCCACAGATGACTCAGATGGAAAGGTGGCGGGCCGAGAAAAGGATGATGAGGTTGATGACAGTGACGATGACGATGATGAAGAGGACGACCTGTCAGATGGCGAAGACGCAGCGGAGAAGGCTGAGATGCAGAGGAAGGAGGCAAGAATAGCAGAGGAGGCTGGCACAAGTGCCACCAATCAAGTCGAAGGGACTCAAGACATTGCCAACCCGCAACCTAACACCGATGCTTCGCAGAACATGACTAGTGAAGAACTACATGATGTTCTAGTTAAGGGGTTGTGATTTAGTTTAATTTCTTTTGTGATAAAACATTGGCCAAACTATGGCCTTTTTTAAGTACAATTTGATCAGTAACAGTTGTGGTAGTATTTGATGAAGAATTGTGAATGAGATGATCCTAGTTTAGGCATCTGTTTTTGTTGAAATATGCCATCAAATTTTGCTCAATTTTTTTTTTGTAGCTAGATTACCATGTTGTGAGCTCGCCAGAACAGGCGACCACAGCTGACGAGCTTGTAAGTGACTTGAAATCTTCAACAGAGCCTAACATCAGTTAGACTTGCGAATCCGCTAGGGTCTCGCCAACCACCAGCGATTTCGTAACTAACTCGCAATATTCAAATTTGCCAAATATGAGTTATACTTGCGAGGTCGCTACTATCTCGTCTAGCAGCTGACGATCTCGTAAGTAACTTGAAATCTTCAACAGAGCCTAAGAAGAGTCTCACTTGCGAGCTCGCTAGTAAGCTGACGAAGAGGCTCTAAATACTCACGATCTCGCAAAGTTACAAGCCAACAGATCTTAGGTTGACGTGTAACTAGCGAGCTCGCAAGAAGTTACTATTATAACCACCAGAGCTGATCCTCCATGTGCGAGCAAGTGGCGATCTCGCTAGTGTGTATAACCACCAAAAAGATTTGAGGGTTGGGCCTTGGTCATTGATGGGCTGTAGGTGGTAGTATAGTGCTGTATATAGTATAGATTGGGCCTACTTGGCCTGCATATCAATGTGTGTTTCATGTTCAGTTTGCGCGGGTCGGCGACTTATCGAACCATTCAGAAAACTTGACCAATATATAGTGAAAAAGTGACTCTTGCTTTGGCGATGTGGGAAAAATGCAAGTGAGCAGGATTGCGAGTTCGCAAGTAGAGAATCTCGCTACAGTTAATATTTATCCAACAGAGCTTAGGTTGACGTGCAACTAGCGAGCTCGCTGAAGTTTGACATACAAGTGGCGAGCTTGCTACATTTAATATTAAACCACCAGAGCTGAGTTGACGTGTAACTAGCGAGCTCGCTTAAAGTCTGAGATATAAGTGGCGAGCTCGCTACGGTTAATATTCAACCAACAGAGCTGAGTTTACGTGTAACTAGCGAGGTCGCTAGCTCTTGAGATTATAGTGGCGATATCGTAAACATTTACCACAGAATTTAATTGAAAAATTAGATTAAAACGACAACGTTTTGACAGTAGACGAGCAGGGTGGCGAACTCGCAAGCATGTTGTAGTATAAAAGAAAAAAAGCTGTGCAGTTCTATTCCAAACGCGATCCCCAATTTCAAATCAAGGAAAAACCCCCAAATCTAACCAAGCCCAAATTTCCCAGTGATTCCTATCAGCCATGGCAAGAACAAAGCACCAAGCCCCAAATCCATTTGGTGCCAGTCGCAGAGAGGTAGCATCGTCTTCCACCAATCAACCACCGGCTTCCTCAACTGCTTATGACAAGAAAAAGTTTGTAAGTTTACTTGCTTCTGATGCGTATTCTGATCTAATGAAGCATGCTACGCTCCTAGATTGCTATGTGTTAGATTTCGATCAGATTAAGAAACTAGGGTTGACTAATGTGCTACAAACCTTTAGAGATCATGACTTGCATGATTTATTAGGACTGAACTACCCCTCCCATAAGGAAGAAACCTGTCAGTTTTATGCCAATTTCCATCAGCTTGTTGAGGAGGAGAAGGAAACGGGGCGTTGGTTTACTAGGGTAAACAAGAATGATTTTGAGATAGGAGAAGAGTTTTTTAACAAGGCTTTAGGCGTGTCGTATGCTGTAGAAGAGGATTACAGTAACCCTCCCCCGGAAGGTTTTTATTGTAGAGAAAAGTGGCCTGAAAGTGGTGGATTTGACGAAGCTTACCTACAAAACTTAGGTTTCAACTACTTTGGCCGGCCTAAGGGTCCTCTCGGTAAGTCGAGGGAATACAATGCCAAGGTGGTAGGTACGTTTTACCTACTTCTTCTTGCACGGGGGCAAGGGATGTCCTAATGCCAAGATTCACTAAATCTTTCCTTGATTTCAATCCATCCTTACTTTTCCTGGGAGTATTCAACAACGTCCCCACCAAAGCCTCACATACATTCTTCTCTATATGCATCACATCCAGACAGTGCTGTACATCCAAATGCTCCCAGTAAGGAAGTTTGAAGAATATAGAGCACTTTTTCCAAATGGAAGGTTGTTTACTCTTCTTATGACCCTTGCCTAAAACATATTCTATCTCAGACACCTTGCCAAAAATTTCTGAACCCGAGAGTGGGACAAGGGCTGCACCGTTTTCTTCCTCACCGTTAAACCACTTCTTAGCACGCCTCCATGGATGACTAGCAGGCAAAAAACGTCGATGACCCAAATAAACAGGCTTTCCTCCATGCTTTAACTGACAATGACTAGTATTACTCTCACATTGCGGGCATGCAAAATGTCCTTTCACCGAGCACCCTCCGAGATTTCCAAGCGCCGGAAAATCATTAATGCTCCACATAAGCATTGCTTTAAGTTCGAACTCAGCATCCCCACGACTACCATCGGGAATCACCATACCTATCTCAAATAAAGATGATAACTCTTCAACAAGAGGTGCTAGATAAACATCAATGTCGTTGCCAAGTTGCTTAGGACCTGAGATCATAGTGTTTAAAAACACATATTTTCGTTTCATCATCAACCAAGAAGGGAGATTATAAATAACAAGCATAACAGGCCATGAACTATGGGTACTAGACATGTTACCAAAAGGGTTCATGCCATCCGTGGATAGTCCGAGTCTCACATGTCTAGGTTCATTAGCAAACTCAGGGTACCTAGCATCCATCTTCTTCCACTGATCACCATCTGAAGCGTGAGAAATAATATCATCTCCCTCTCGAACTCGATCGGCATGCCATGTTAATAGTTTCGCATCACTTGCATTTGCAAACAAGCGCGCCAATCGTGGTCTAAGAGGCATGTACCACATTACCTTAGCAGGACTTTGCTTTGTCGATGTTGTCACTGTTTCCCCACAAACCTCAACTCTACCTTCCTTTTTTTTCCACCTTGACTCACCGCACACCTTGCAATTATCCCTCAAAGAATCATCTTCCCCTCTATACAACATACAATCATTCGGGCAAGCATGGATCTTGGTAAACTCCATTCCCATGGGGCATAAGATTTTCCTAGCAGTATAAACCCGATCTGGACACAAGTTGTCCTGAGGAAGCAACTCTCTAACTAACTCCAACAACTCAGTCATTCCTTTATCTGAAATTCCATGCCTAGCCTTAAGGTTCATCAACAACAATGTTGCACCCAACCTTGAATGGCTTGAGCCAACATATAACTTTGTCACTTTATCAGCATACATAGCCTCTAGCATACTTTTTTTCCCACAAATTCCATAACAACATCGTCGCACATATCCGACAATTGATCGTTATACTTTAGCATTTCCTCCTCGTTTCCCTCATTCACCTCCATGTTCTCACTCCCATAATTGCCCTCACCATGCCATACCCATTCAGTGTACGATTTGTCAAATCCTCTACAGATTAAATGTTCACGCACAACAAGAATATCTTCATATATAGCGTTATTCCTACAATCCCTACATGGACATCTAACACCACCTATGCTCCTCAGCTTACAATGTCGCAACCCAACTCTTAAGAATTCTTCAACCAAATCTAGATATTCTTTCGACAACCGAGCATTCTTATTCATGATGGATTCACGATCCATAATGCACGACACGGCGCAAACTCTAATCAACTTAGAAATCGTTGAACAAAAAAGCTAGCCCACAGTGGTATATCACTCACAAACCTACAATCAACATGAAACTATAACAAAATCATCACAAAAACAACAACTTTTTAAGAACACAACAACATTAACAAACAAACAACCACATGGTAAGGCGGAAAATAGCTTACCCACCACCTTGCAAACGATCGGAATTCCAAAAAAAGAGGTTACATAATCAATCTTATGGTAAGCCAAGGGAAAAATGATACATACAACCTTTCAAATGTCTAATTTGTTGTTTACAAATCCGCTAGGAGCTGCTGTTTTATTATATAGTCTTCCGTCTTGCGAATTCGCAAGTATTCACGCATACCTACTCATTTTACTAGCGAGTTCGCTACACATATGTCACACTTAACTTATGGGTGGCGAACTCGTTTCATAAACAAATTTTTCAATGATATTAGTGGCGATATCGCCACAACATCAGCGAGCATGCATGCGAACTCGTGACCAAAATGAGTTTATTTACTTTCTCATCTACGAGTTCGCTAGATCCTAGCTTGCTAAAATTACCCTAAGCGTTCATTACATGCGAGCTCGTAACTATTACGACAGACCTAACTTACTTGTTGCGAACTCGCAACAACAAACAGGTTTTTAAGGTGGAAATGAAATTTCCGCCTTAATTCTTCATTTTTAACGTCACATACGACTACCGCCTTTTAAACGGTCATTTCCGCCTTTAAACGTGTTTTTAAAAGCTAGCGAGTGTGGCTTGCGAACTCGCAAGTAAGTAGTAAGGCGGAAGATTTTGAACCCGCCCCAAACGCCTTAAACTTGTGCCTTAAATGAAGGTGATTGTAGTAGTGTGGGGACGATCTTGCATATTTCCAATTCATGGAAGTTCCTGGTTTCTAAGGTCTTAAAAAAGACCGAGAGAAATTCTCTAGGATTGCTGGTGCCATCGTATGTGGGTAAGTGCTCTGGGACCTTTTTGTGGTTATCGAAGGGGAGATTCACTATATGCCGCGATTCACTATATGCCGCGTGTGATTTCTTGGTCAACTTCGTATTTACCTCAGGCAGGGTAGGCTCCATCTTGGGTGTAGGGCCGATCAGCGCTATTTTGCCATTCGCTTCAAGATCGCTCCCTCTTCTCGCGTCTGAGTTCTTCTTCGATGTTGATGATGCGCATCCTTCGTATTTCCTCCCTACTTAATCTTGTGCCTTCACCCTGATAGTTGGATGTTTTGGGAGGTGGTGGCAGACTGCTTTGAGCATTATAAGGCGGTAGATCCTTGGATAAGTCGTTGAGGAGTTTTTGTTGTTGACTAGGATCAGTAGGTGGTGTAGTTTGGGCTCCTGAGACAGATACTTGGTTGGGGGCTTCATGCATCTGTGCACTGAGTTGTTGACTTGAATTTATCAAAGATGCGACGAAATCAGGATATTGGGCCTGTAAGTTCCTCATCAATGTTCGAACACCTTCAGGAATCGTTTCTGGAGGAGTTTATGAGTCAAGGTTGATATAAGGTGGCTCAGAACCTGGCGGGTTATGTCCTACAGTCCGGCTCAAGGTTTCCCTAAGACGTCTTTGTCTTTCCTGCTCTTGTTGTTTTTCCGTGAGGATTTGTTGATCTCTTAGTGCTTGTTCAATGCTGTGCTTCCGTGTTGATCTTCTCGGTCCTTCAATCACGGCAAGGATGATTTGCTCGTCCAGCTCATCACAGCTACACTTATTCTTCTAGCTATATTCTACTTCTATAGCTATAGGATAAGAAATATATTCTTTCCTTATTTAAGACTAATCCTGACTAAGATACAACTCTATAATATATTCTCTAGCTAATCAACTCAGCATAAAATCAATCTTCACTTATCATCTTGATTTTCTCGAATATCATCTTTGATTGCATAAGAGTTGTACTTAATCTCCAACACTCTTGCTCGGTTTCTGATTCTGTTTGAGCAGGTGTTTAAACATCAGTATGTTTAAACATAATGACTTCTACAAAATAGTCAACTATATTATGCCGAGTCTTCTGGACTCTTCACATAAAATCATGTTTGAGAAATCAAGTGGTATAGTGGCCACAACATGTTTGTGTGGAAACTTGTTAATGGTTTGCATAAAGACTCAACCATATTTGATTTTCATAATGTTTCACAATATTTACAAAATTTATAAGATTACTTTGATAAAAATAAAGACTAAAATTTAAAAAATGTAGACTTGTTTTCAACCGTGTTGCAAAGGTATCATTGTAATCCTCATCGCTTTCATCTTCATTCATTGGTTCTTCATCATGTTGTTACACTCAATAGATAGTTATTCTTTTGTAACTATTAGATAGTTATTCAAAACTCAACTGATAAAATAACTTCACCATTCTCAACACATATTTGAAGAATGTAAAATTTACCAAGTACAAAGCTTGACTTTTGATGTTCCATTGGCTCATTTTGTTTGAGCAATGACTCTACCATTTCCGCAATAGAGAGTTAACGAGTTGACTAAGTCAGGAACCATTCCAAGTCTAGTGATGATTACAAATTCAATTGCTTTATCTTGATACTTCTAAAGCATCAATGTACCTACGTTAATTCAAGACTCGACAACCAACGAGCAAAACTAATGACTCCAAACTCAAGACTCAACAACCAACGAGCCAAACTCAATACTCGACAACCAACGAAGGAATGCGTGCAATGCATTAAGATGGCACACATAAAGTCAGCAATGTTGGTCAAGTGTATTCCCCAATTTCTAGCTTTTTAACAACTTCATAGTGAGAAAACTTATCAAAAATGAGATCATGCTTCATGCTTTGTAACCTTTCGTTTAATGAGATCAGAAGACAGAAAGATTATTTCAGTCATAAAATTTTCTTTCTTAAATCTCATACATATAGCTATGTTTTTCTCTTTTGTTTTCGTAAGTCAGTCAAAAGCTTACTAAACAATCGAACTCAAAGTATACAGTTATATATATACTTGGGGACCTTATCCAACATCCCTGACTAGGGAAAAGGGAAAAATCTGGAGGGAATGCTGATGAACTATATGTGGAGAAGACGTACTTGGGGACCTTGTCCAACATCCCTGACTAGGGAAAAGGGAAAAATCTGGAGGGAATGCTGATGAACTATATGTGGAGAAGACGCCCGATCTCTATCAGCTTTTTCCAATATCGAGGCTGGAATGTAAATATAATCTTAACTTTGATTTTACGCAGCATATATATGCAAGTTTATATTGATTCCTTAAATAAAAATTTCTCAGAGCTTCAGGATTAGGATGAGGAGAGTGTGAGCTAGCTGTTGGACAGAAGAGAAAGGCCAATGCAGCAAGGCCAACCAGAGAGAGGAAGATATGGCCAGAAATATCTTTTGATCAGACAAGTTTCTTATCAGTGATCAGGTTTTTCTTAATTTCTTAATTATCTGCGCAAGTACGTACATGAGGGAATAAATGATCATGATTCCCAATACTTCCAGAAGGTCCAGATTAAGGGACGACATACCCTAGAATTCTCTCCTAGCTAGGAGGATCAATACTTTGTGGTCGAAACTGATTACGCCCACTCCATGGCTAGGTTACAGAAACATCAGATCTTTGTCCAACTTAGTTCCTAATTCACAATAAATGACATGAAATGCCAACAACCACGATCATCTCGAGCCACATTTTCCCATTTGAATCACTGAAACCAAAACAAAAACAATGTTGTTATAATAGAAAAGAAAACCATAACATAAAATCCGGCCGGTCACCGACAATTGAAAAGATTTATGAGATTATATGAATCTACAATATATATGTGGAGATTGCTAATACTTAATTTTTTTGATAATGAAGACTGTAAATATTATAAAGGCATGTGCAGTCAGATGAGACATAAAATATGTACCTTTTTGCATCATTTAATCGAATGTAATGATAAAAATGAGAAAATTTCTACTAATTAATTAGGGCCCGAAAAGATACTAAACTAACTATTTATTATGAAGTCCATTATAATGATTTTAATGGTTATCTATTTGGAAATCACATCCATAACCTTCATTTGTTACTTATTTAATCTAGGGTTTTATATATATCCTTCTTTTAGGGTTTTAATTTAACGTTCCCATCTTATTTGGCAATAACTAAGTTAAACAGAACTATGTTGAAATGAACTAATTTATAATTAATGTATTAACGATAGTGATAGTATAACTAATTGGTTTAGATGAATTCTATCATATATGTTTCAATATTGAAACTGAACTGGGAAAAAATCAAGTAGGAGAACAAATTAACCCTTTACAGGAACTTATTTGGATTCGTGCAGAGTGTTCTTCCCAACGCCGTCGTGGGTTGGCCCCGAGAAAATTTTTAAAAAAGAATAAAACTTGCATATTATGCTGCGTAAAATTAAAGTTTAGATGTGTAATCATCATCTTTAATTCATTTTTATATTTGACGTGCATGCATGCACGGGTAAATAAATTTTCGTGCGCAATTTTACATAAAACTCACACATGTACAAAAGTGATATGATTAGTATTAGTGGATTAATTAGAGGTTAAAACTAAGGTGCTGGAAGTAAAGTCGCAGAAGAAAGGCATGTATATAAGACGAAAGTGCTGTAAGAGGGTGAAGATGGTTGAGGAAGAAGAGTGCGAGTATTCCTCGGAGGATTCAGGCGCTCCTAAGCTTGGAGATTATGCTACTCCTCCACATTTCTTGTTGGGAGATACAGATTGGAAAGAAGTAAAGGTGCTGGAGATAGAGGCTAACAAGGATATTCTGGAGAAGCTGCTGGACAAGCAATCCCTCTTACCAGCTAAGAATCTCTTAAGAACAAGTTAATTGAGGCCTTGTTTTAAAACTATGTCTCATCTCATCTGCCGCTCTTATTATCGAGGGACGGTATTATAATTTTAATGATATTTTAAATTACGATAAGTAAAATATTAGACCGTCCGGACGTATACCACTTCAGTAATTTTACTTATAAAAAGCGATGTGTGTATATGGCAAATTAAAGCTCGCGTGCGATATTCGTGCGTACCTATAATAATAGTGCGTGAGTATTAATTAATAATAGTGGATTAGATCGTCATTAATTAGATTTTGTGTAAAGACACAATCTTTAAGCAGTTTACAGTAGAATACCTTGTGCATGCACTGATTGGGGTTTGAACACCAGCTCGAACAAAAACTCAGCCTTCTCTTGCTTACGGAATGCCGATCCGACAATGTACTGCTCAGACCAGTTGACTAATGTGGTGAGACTCGATCGGAGCACCGGTTTGATGATGAGCTCTGATGGGTCGACGGTGAAGGTTTTGCCGAATTGGGAACGTCGGAGCTACAGGGTTTGGGTGAAAAGAGAAAAAGATTTTACCTCTTATATTTAATATTTTCAGAAATTCAAATCCGAACCCAATTTGGAAAATAAATCCAAAATTGCACACTAGTCCACAATTTCCAGAAAATCACAGATTATCCCTCACAAAATAAATATGAGTCCAAGATTCTATTTTCAGCCCATATGAAAATTTCAGCCCACTAATGTGATCCTTTCAGCCCATTCATCACTTCTCTTCATTTTTATTTCTAACTCCCATTTGTTTAAACACACCCATTCACAGTGTTTAAACATCCTTTATCATTAATCTATCTTCTTTTTGTATTTTTCATATTCTTAAAAAAAACAGAAAGCAGTAAACTAATTTACAACAATGAGAGGTAAGCAGAAATACCTCAAATTCGACAAACACCTAAGTGTTGTCTCACTATTTCAAACGTTGCAGAGTCTAATGGCTTGGTGAAGATATCTGCAAACTGTTCAGCACTAGGAACAAATTCAATGGTAAGTTACTTCTTTTCCACCAAGTCTCTGATGAAGTGGTGCTTGATGTCTATATGCTTTGTCTTCTTATGATCAACAGGATCATGGGAAAGATCAATGGCTCCCTTATTATCACATTTAATGATGAGGACATCTTGCTTGAAACCATAATCTTTCAGCATCTGCTTCATCCATAGTAATTGCTGGCAACAACTTCCAGCTGCCAAGTACTCGGATTCAGTGGTAGATAGTGAGATAGAATTCTGCTTCTTGCTGTACCATGACACCAGATTTCCTCCTACATAGAAACATCCTCCAGTGGTACTCTTCCTGTCTTCAGAATTCCCAGCCCAATCAGAATCACGGTAACCAATAATCAGCTTGACTTCTTCTAGAATACCAGAGACCATAATCAGCAGTTCCATGTACATATCTGATTATCCTCTTGACTGCTGAAAGATGACACTCCTTAGGATCAGATTGGAATCTTGCACATAGTCCAACACTCAGACAGATGTCCGGTCTGCTTGTAGTCAGATATAGTAAGCTTCCAATTATGCTTCGATTGAGCTTGATATCTACCTTCACACCATACTTGTCATACGTAAGTTTCTCTGTTGATGCCATTGGAGTTCCCATACTCTTAGAATCATTCATCCCAAATCTTTTAACCAAGTTTAAAGTGCACTTGGTTTGATTGATGAAGATACCTTCCTTGTGCTGTTTGACTTGGAGCCCTAGAAAGTAAGACAGTTCACCAACCATACTCATTTCAAACTCACTCTTCATCATTTCTATAAAGTTATCAACCAACTTTTGAGATGTTGATCCAAAAACAATATCATCTACATAAATTTGAGCAAGCAGAATATGTTTATCATGTTTAAACACAAAGAGCGTTCGGTCTACTCCCCCTCGTCGATAATCTTTCTGCAAAAGAAATTGGGTGAGACGCTCATACCAAGCCCTGGGAGCTTTCTTAAGACCATATAACGCCTTTTTTAGTCTGTAAACATGATCAGGGAGATACGGATCTTCAAAACCTTTGGGTTGCTCAACATACACTTCTTCATTGACAATTCCATTCAAGAAAGCACTCTTCACATCCATCTGAAACAATTTGAACTTCATAATACATGAAATAACCAGTAGAAAATGAACCGATTCTAACCTTGCAACTGGATCAAAGGTTGCATCAAAGTCAACACCTTCAACCTGAGTATAACCTTGAGCTACAAGTCTGGCCTTGTTTCTGGTGATATTGCCATCTCCATCGGACTTGTTCTTGAAGATCCACTTAGTACCAATTACATTTACTCTTGGTGGTCGTGGAACAAGATACCATACAACGCTCCAGTTCCTCTTGCATGGCTGAAATCCAGTATTCATCATTCAGTGCTTCCTTCTGATTCTTGGGTTCAATAGAGGAGAGAAAGCATTGTAATACATGCATTCCAGCATTCATTTTGGCGTAGTCCTTCCGTTCTTTTTGTCTCAGATTGTACGTGTTAGGTGGTGCAGAAGTATCAGGTGATACTGTGGTAACATCAGGAACTGTGGTAACTTCAGATGATGTTGTAACATCAGACGATGTTGTAACATCCACCAGTGTTGTAACATCAGGCAGAGATGAATCAATCTCCGTGGTGATTAACATATCAGGTTCATCTTCAAGCAGAATTCCACTGCTGATATCCTTCAGATCTTTAACCACCACATTGTTGGACTCCATCATAACATTTGTACGATTATTGAAAACCCTGTATGCCTTGCTATTTGGAGAATAACAAGAAAAATACCAACATCAGCTCTTTTATCAAACTTACCTAGAGGTTCACGATCTCTGAGAATGTAGCATGCACTCCCGAATACATGAAAATAAGATACGTTTGGTTTCCTTCCTTTCCACAGCACATAGGCAGTTTTCTGAGTGAATGGTCGTAGATAGACTCGGTTGATGGTATAGCAAGCAGTATGAACTGCTTCAGCCCACGATTTCTTAGGAGTATCATTCTCTGCCATCATTGCTCTTGACATGTTGATGAGGGTCCTGTTCTTTCTTTCAACAATACCATTTTGATGTGGTGTGATTGGGGCAGAATACTCATGCTTGATTCCTAGTTTTATATAGAAGTCCATCATTGTAGAGTTAGCAAATTCCCTCCCGTGGTCACTCCTTAATCGAACCACTTTAAGTCCATCATGTGATCTTTCTGTGTTGACTTGAGTGATGAGCTTAATTATGACACTCACTGCATCTGATTTTTCTTTCAAGAATTCCACCCAAGTATACCTGGAAAAATCATCTACATACACAAAAATATATTTCTTTCCCGAAACATTAGTTTGACTGATTGGTCTCATTAAGTCCATATGAAGCAGTTCAAGACCATAGGAAGTGGTAATCTCATGAAGTTTAGAATGCGGTGACCTGACCTGTTTACCTTCATGGCATGGTGGACATGCCAACTCCTTTGTATAGGAAAGTAAGGGAACTTCTCTTATTGCTTCAAGTCTTGTAACTTTAGACAATGTTTTAAGAATCGCATGACCTAGCTTCTTGTGCCATAAAAGATTGTCGTCCACACTCACTTTGAGGCAGCTTACAGATTCATCAAGAATGTAGCAGTTATCTGACGATTGAGTGCCAATAAGGATACCCCTTTCATCCTTTCTGGCTGTACACACTTTATCATCAAACAAAACTGTTAATTTGTTATCACATAGATGACTAATACTTAGCAAATTTGCCTTTAGTCCATCCACAAGAAGAACATCTTGGAATACTGGAAAGTTTTTGACTTGTAACTCCCCCTTTCCAATTATTCTACATTTCTTCCCATCTCCAAATCTCACTGTTCCAGTCCAAGGAACAACATTGCTTAACAACTCAGGAGTACCTGTCATATGTCTAGAAAAACCACTATCGAAGTACCAGACATCCATGACATATGAGCTATAACAAGTATGGACAGCATAGCAGAGGTTGATTTTAGGAACCCATACCTTTTTTGAATGTTGAGCCCTTTCTGGTTGCACCATGTTGTAACTTGCTCCAGTGTTGTAACATGCTCCATTTGTTGTTGCTTGCATCAAATCTCTTAAAAGACGAAAACAGCGCCTCTTGTAATGTCCTGGTCGTCGGCATAATTGCATGTTGCCTCCCACCATGGTTGAAACATATTTCGTTGCTGGTGATAGGTAGGTTTATAACCTAGTCCAAACTTAGGAGCTTTGGTGAACTTGTTTGGAGCTCTAATAGGTTGCTCTTTCCTGACTTGGCCTGAATTAGAATGAGTCACCTTCTTGTCCATCTTCCGTTTAGTCTGGTCATTCTGGTTGGTTACTTCCATTCCGTCGTATCCTAACTCATGTCGATCTCCAGCAATTTTCCCATGCCAAGAATGTCATCCAAGGCTGATGTTCCTTTATTTAGTTTGATGATGGTACCTTCAGCAACTTCTGCTCGAACAAGGGCTATATTCAGCTCTTCTCTCATTGCATCAATGGTGATCTGTTGTTGTTCGACTTCTTCATTCAAGCTGTGGTTGTCATTCTGTAAAACTTTATTCTGTTCAGTCACACTGATCCAGAGTTTGTCGTATTATTCATTAACATCCTCAGAGTTCATGTTTAAACTCTCACTATCAGAAACGACCGTAGCACCAAATGCAACATAGATTTCTTCTTCAACTTCTTCGTCGTTTTGAACAGTAATTGCACCGAAATCTACATGGTTGCTAACATGCTCTTCATCAGAATCTTCTCCATCACTCCAGGTGGCATTGTAGGCTTTCCCTTTCTTGCTAGATGATCCACTTGGACACTGTGACTGAATATGCCCGTAACCTTCACATTCTCGACATTGAATTTTACCAGCATGTTTAAACACAGGCTTGGGTTCTGTTTGATCATTGTTGATTCTTCTGCTCATTCCTGAACTTTTCTCTCTTCCTTCACTTCTTCGATTTTGAGATCTTCTCAGAACTTTAGCAAAACTTCTTGACATATGAGCAAGCTCGTCTTCGTCCATATCTTCATTGTTGTTTCTGGTAGAGTGTTTAGACACAGCATTGTGTTTAGACACTGAGTTTTGTTCAGCTGCTTTTCGTTCAGTTGCAGTGAATGCCAGATCATTCTGCCTTACTGTAGCTAACTCCTTCATTTCAAAAGCTGACAGTGCTCCCATGACCTCATCAACGGTCATTTCAGATGTATCGTGGAGTTCCTCCATTGCAATAGTCTTTCCTTTGAACCTTGGTGGTAGAGACTTCAATATCTTCTGCACAACATCACCTTCAACAAACGGTTTCCCCAACTGATGAGCTGAGTTAACCAGATCTCTGATCTTTGAATTATAGTCAGCAATGGTCTCATTATCATGCATAACCATAGTATCAAATGTTGTCTTTATTGTATGCATTTTTTGTCGTTTCATTTTTGCATCCCCTTCATAGCTGGCCTTTAATTTCTCCCATGCATCCTTAGCAGTACAACACGTTGAAATTAAGCGAAAAGCTTCTTGATCAACACAAGAGTTGATACAGTTTAGTGTTTTGTTGTTAAGTCGCTTGTCCTTCATCTCTTGAGTGGTCAGATCCTCTTTGTTTTTCAAAACACCTTTGGTTGCGCCTGCTGCAGGTGGCTGTCAGGCAGGTTGCCACTCGTTCTCAATCCAGTACCATGCTTCTTCATCTAGAGCATCAATGTAATGCCCCATCCTTGCCTTCCAGACCTTAGTTGTTTTTATCCAGCATGGGTGTGCGTGCATACAACGAACCATAATTCTCCTGGTACGACATGATCGATAGGGATCTCCACTTACCTTGTTAAAGGTACACCTCAGTGGACTTGCTCTGATACCAAATGAAATTTACTATCGATTAGTTTCAAAAAGTTCTTAACTAATCTTTCTATTCTAGCACGTATGTTTAAACATGAGACAGAGTTTAAACACTGAAAGAAAGAACACAAGAATTGGTTACGCAGTTCGGTGCTAAAACACCTACGTCTGCGGGGCCTTGCCCAGTCTGAAAATAATTCACTAAAATAATTCAGATCAGTTACAATGTTCTCCAAATAATTAACTATCTAAAACTTATCTTATTCGTGTGGATTCGTTAGATCCCCTCACTGCCGGTCAGCAACTCATCGTTGCTGTCTTGACCACTTCCCCTGAAGTATTAAGCCTTGTTGATTTCAGACTACTGGCGATGGCAAAGGCCTATTGAACTCCCTTCAATAAGCTGCTCCAACTTTATAACTACTCTGATCTGCAAAATACTTTCTTGTAAGATGGATACTTGTTGTTGCAGCTTTTCTATATTTTTGTAGTCCAACGCTGTGCTTCCGTGTTGATCTTCTCGGTCCTTCAATCACGGCAAGGATGATTTGCTCGTCCAGCTCATCACAGCTACACTTATTCTTCTAGCTATATTCTACTTCTATAGCTATAGGATAAGAAATATATTCTTTCCTTATTTAAGACTAATCCTGACTAAGATACAACTCTATAATATATTCTCTAGCTAATCAACTCAGCATAAAATCAATCTTCACTTATCATCTTGATTTTCTCGAATATCATCTTTGATTGCATAAGAGTTGTACTTAATCTCCAACACTCTTGCTCGGTTTCTGATTCTGTTTGAGCAGGTGTTTAAACATCAGTATGTTTAAACATAATGACTTCTACAAAATAGTCAACTATATTATGCCGAGTCTTCTGGACTCTTCACATAAAATCATGTTTGAGAAATCAAGTGGTATAGTGGCCACAACATGTTTGTGTGGAAACTTGTTAATGGTTTGCATAAAGACTCAACCATATTTGATTTTCATAATGTTTCACAATATTTACAAAATTTATAAGATTACTTTGATAAAAATAAAGACTAAAATTTAAAAAATGTAGACTTGTTTTCAACCGTGTTGCAAAGGTATCATTGTAATCCTCATCGCTTTCATCTTCATTCATTGGTTCTTCATCATGTTGTTACACTCAATAGATAGTTATTCTTTTGTAACTATTAGATAGTTATTCAAAACTCAACTGATAAAATAACTTCACCATTCTCAACACATATTTGAAGAATGTAAAATTTACCAAGTACAAAGCTTGACTTTTGATGTTCCATTGGCTCATTTTGTTTGAGCAATGACTCTACCATTTCCGCAATAGAGAGTTAACGAGTTGACTAAGTCAGGAACCATTCCAAGTCTAGTGATGATTACAAATTCAATTGCTTTATCTTGATACTTCTAAAGCATCAATGTACCTACGTTAATTCAAGACTCGACAACCAACGAGCAAAACTAATGACTCCAAACTCAAGACTCAACAACCAACGAGCCAAACTCAATACTCGACAACCAACGAAGGAATGCGTGCAATGCATTAAGATGGCACACATAAAGTCAGCAATGTTGGTCAAGTGTATTCCCCAATTTCTAGCTTTTTAACAACTTCATAGTGAGAAAACTTATCAAAAATGAGATCATGCTTCATGCTTTGTAACCTTTCGTTTAATGAGATCAGAAGACAGAAAGATTATTTCAGTCATAAAATTTTCTTTCTTAAATCTCATACATATAGCTATGTTTTTCTCTTTTGTTTTCGTAAGTCAGTCAAAAGCTTACTAAACAATCGAACTCAAAGTATACAGTTATATATATACTTGGGGACCTTATCCAACATCCCTGACTAGGGAAAAGGGAAAAATCTGGAGGGAATGCTGATGAACTATATGTGGAGAAGACGTACTTGGGGACCTTGTCCAACATCCCTGACTAGGGAAAAGGGAAAAATCTGGAGGGAATGCTGATGAACTATATGTGGAGAAGACGCCCGATCTCTATCAGCTTTTTCCAATATCGAGGCTGGAATGTAAATATAATCTTAACTTTGATTTTACGCAGCATATATATGCAAGTTTATATTGATTCCTTAAATAAAAATTTCTCAGAGCTTCAGGATTAGGATGAGGAGAGTGTGAGCTAGCTGTTGGACAGAAGAGAAAGGCCAATGCAGCAAGGCCAACCAGAGAGAGGAAGATATGGCCAGAAATATCTTTTGATCAGACAAGTTTCTTATCAGTGATCAGGTTTTTCTTAATTTCTTAATTATCTGCGCAAGTACGTACATGAGGGAATAAATGATCATGATTCCCAATACTTCCAGAAGGTCCAGATTAAGGGACGACATACCCTAGAATTCTCTCCTAGCTAGGAGGATCAATACTTTGTGGTCGAAACTGATTACGCCCACTCCATGGCTAGGTTACAGAAACATCAGATCTTTGTCCAACTTAGTTCCTAATTCACAATAAATGACATGAAATGCCAACAACCACGATCATCTCGAGCCACATTTTCCCATTTGAATCACTGAAACCAAAACAAAAACAATGTTGTTATAATAGAAAAGAAAACCATAACATAAAATCCGGCCGGTCACCGACAATTGAAAAGATTTATGAGATTATATGAATCTACAATATATATGTGGAGATTGCTAATACTTAATTTTTTTGATAATGAAGACTGTAAATATTATAAAGGCATGTGCAGTCAGATGAGACATAAAATATGTACCTTTTTGCATCATTTAATCGAATGTAATGATAAAAATGAGAAAATTTCTACTAATTAATTAGGGCCCGAAAAGATACTAAACTAACTATTTATTATGAAGTCCATTATAATGATTTTAATGGTTATCTATTTGGAAATCACATCCATAACCTTCATTTGTTACTTATTTAATCTAGGGTTTTATATATATCCTTCTTTTAGGGTTTTAATTTAACGTTCCCATCTTATTTGGCAATAACTAAGTTAAACAGAACTATATTGAAATGAACTAATTTATAATTAATGTATTAACAATAGTAGGAGAAAAAAATCAAGTAGGAGAGAACAAACCCTTTACAGGAACTTATTTGGACTCGTGCAGAGTGTTCTAATTCCCAACGCCGCCGTGGGTTGGGCCTGAGAAAATTTTTAAAAAAGAATTTAACTTTTATATATATATATATATATATATATATATATATATATATATGCTGCGTAAAATTGAAGTTTAGATGTGTGATCATCAGTTTTAATTAATTTTTATATTTGACGTGCATGCATGAACGCGTAAATAAATTTTCGTGCGCAATTTTACATAAAACTCACACATGTACTAAAGAGATATGATTAGTATTAGTAAATTAGATCGTCATTAATTAGAGGTTAAAACTATAGTGCTAGAAGTATATATAGTCGCAGAAGAAAGGCATATATATATGACGAAAGTGCTGCTAGCTAGGCAAGGCGAAGGAAGCTCTAAAAGGGTGAAGATGGATGAGGAAGAAGAGTGTGAGTATTCCTCGGAGAATTCAGGCGCTCCTAAGCTTGGAGATTATGCTACTCCTCCACATTTAGGTGAAGGGATTCCTAGCCAACATTTCTAGCTGGGAGACACCGATTGGAAAGAAGTGAAGGTGCTGGAGATAGAGGCTAACAAGGAGATTCTGGAGAAGCTGTTGGACAAGCAATCCCTCTTACCAGCTCAAGAATCTCTTGGGAACAAGTTAATTGAGGCTTTGTTTTAAAACTATGTCTCATCTCATCTGTTGCTTTTATCGTTGAGGGACGGTATTATAATGTTAATGATATTTTAGATTACGATAAGTAAAATATTAGACCGTGTGAACGTTCAGTATTTTTACTTATAAAAAGAGACGTGTGTATAGGGCAAATTAAAGCTCGCGCGCGTGCGATATTCGTGCGTAGCTACAATAATAGTGCGTGAGTATTAATTAATAATAGTGGATTAGATCGTCATTAATTAGGTTTTGTGTGAGAGGTTAAAATTGAATATGTTGAAACTTTTTGTCTACATCAATTCATCGAAAAACCTACGTCCTGCGTGCGGCTTTTGCATGCGCATCGCGTGCAGTTTAATTGAAGAAAGGGATATAAATTAAAATACATTGAATTGAATTGGAAAAAATATAAATCAATTAATTAAACTGAAGTGAATTAAATTTAATTAAAATTTCATATTTTGTACAAATATAAAAGAGAATTAGTGAAAGTATAATACACTTAAATTCACTTAAATTTAAATATATTTACTAATCTGAACTGCGCTGTTTTGAAATAATTTATAAATATTCATTTGAATTGGAAAGAAAATTATTAACAGAACTGGCCTGATCATGATTTAAAGAAAAATTGTAGATATATAACCTACTCTTTTGATAATGAAGAATTGAAGACGATAAATATTATGAAGGCCTGCAATGACAGTGAGATGAGAGAGAACATGTATCCTTTTGCATCATTATTTTATCGCATTTTGGTTGAAAGATTAGCTCTCGTGACTCACTTTGTTTAACTGACTATACTCTTAATGCATGTTGTTGTTATTTATTTACGACACCGATAAACTGGAAACTGGAAAGTAAGGAATGGAAGGTGCTGCAGTTTCTTTGACTCCTTCAAGTCCACTGATGAACACACTAGGAAAGAGGAAAGGATCTTTATGATGAAGAAAGATGATGCAATTGCGTAAGTCTCACACTGTACAATTTACTTTTAGAGTTTCTTCCGTCTGATAAGACATCATTGTGTGTTGATGTTTGCAGTAATGTGATCAGTGAATTCTAATTCTAATTCCAAAGCTTCCGGAAATATTTGAATTCAAGGTGGGAATGAAGATTGGTGGTGTATCTTTTGTGAAAGGTCTTTGGGAAACAATTAAATTATGTCTTCATAAAATCATGTTTGAGAAATGAAGTGAATCATGTGATTAGGTCTTTTGTGGTGGTTATATTTATAATTAGTATTTCTTTTATATAAAATCATGTTTGAGAAATGAAGTTGTATAGTGGCCACGGCATGTTTGTGTGGCAACTTAAAGACTAAAATTTCACAAATGTGGACTTTAATTTGTTTTTAATTTGAGATATGGTTGGGGACTATATATTTGCACATGTATCATTGTCGTCCTCTCGTTGTTTTCATCTTCATTCATTGGTTCTTCATCATGTAGTTGAATACATTTAGAATTAAACTCAAAAGAGGTTCATCTAAAACAAAAGAAAACTATATAATAGTTACAACACTACTTCAACACACTAGTACAAACTAGACCTATTGTAATACTTCAAAAGTGTTACTTTAGGTGCTAAAACTGTTGCATTATGCCTAATACAACACTTTTAAAAGCATTGCATTAGGCGACGTTACCTTATGTCTAATGCAACACTTTTCATATCTATGGCAACACTTCTTACAAGTGCTACAGAGATTGAGCTGAGGCAGCACTTGTATAATGCAACACTTCTGCAAAATTTAGGCCCACACTTTTCTGCAAAATTTAGGGCACCACTTTCTGCAACACTGCCGCAATACCTAGGGCCACACTTTTTCGCAACACTTTTGAAACACCTAGTGCCACACTTTTCTGTAACACTTTTGAAATACCTAGTGCAACACTTTCTCGCAGCACTTCTGGAAACTCTAGTGCAGCACTTTTTTGAAACCCTAGGTAACACTTTCAGTAAATTACCAAACTAGCTAAAACTTTTAGTAAATTATGATATGAATTAACCAAAAACTTTCAATAAATTGCAAAATGAGACAATAACTTCAATGTATAACCAATAAAAATATTCAATATATATCAAATCATTCAATGTATACTAAAACTATCACTTTTTACAATTTTTTAGATCTTCTTCACCTCCTACACTTGTACATATCCTTTGATAGCTCTTTTATCTGTAAAGAAAAACGAAGGAAATTATTTCACCATTCAATAAAAATCTCACAATCAACACAACTTGTTAGAGTGAAAGGCTTGATGCTAAGCCTGTGTATATTATTATCAATATATAAATTACAATCAGATACACATAAAAGGAATGTGCAACTATGTATGACTGTGTCCCTATCCTCATCAAATCAATCAGAGAGATCTTCTATCTTTACACCCCCCCTCATGCAAAGCGTTGGGTTTGGTAGAACGCAGAACTCAAAAAGTGGCTTAGGTAGTCCCTTGGTAAAAATATCTGCCAACTGAAGCGAGGTAGGAACATGACTAACACGGAGTTTGCCCGAGCTGACCAGTTCCCTGACAAAATGATAGTCAATATCAATGTACTTGGCCCTTTTGTGAGCAACTGGATTTTGAGTCAGGAACATTGCACTATTTTTGTCGCAGAGCAGTAAAGGCGAGCCATCAAGAGGAAATTGTAACTCCCGGAGAAGATGCGAGATCCACACCAACCTCAGTAGCAGAGTTTGCAAGAGCTCCATATTCAGACTCGGAACTTGAACGAGATACGGTAGGCTGCTTCTTAGTGCTCCAAGACACCAGGCTGCCTCCCAAAAACACTGCATACCCATATGTAGAACGTCTGGTCTCCAAGCATCGCGCCCAATCGGCATCCGAGTATGCACAAATATCTGATGAGCCCCCAGAGCGAAATGTAAGACCATGATGCGGCGTGCCAGCAACGTAACACAGAATCCTGGATACAGCAGCAAAGTGATCATTGCGGGGACTATGCAAGTACTGACTGACCGAGTTCACTGCATAGGCAATATCTGGCCTGGTAATGGTCAAATATTGGAGAGCACCAACCAATGAGCGATATAATGTCGGGTTCCCAAACACAGCACTGGTCGAACTGTGAAGCTGAGAAAATGGCACCAATGGAGTAGCAACTGGAGTGGTGTCAGTCATGCCTGCTCTGCTGAGGATGTCTCTGGCATACTTTGCTTGGCTCAAAAACAGTCCAGTTGAGGTAGGAGAAACCTGAAGACCAAGAAAGTAGTTCAGAGAACCCAAATCCTTTACTGAAAATTCATGGTCGGCTCGAGCAATGAATTGTTTGATCGCCCATGCATCATTACCGGTCAAAATGATATCGTCAACATAGACAAGCAGGTAAAGCAGTGTGGTTTGACGAGAGAATATGAACAGAGATGTGTCGGAGAAGCAGGGCTGAAAGCCAAGGTCGCGAAGAAAAGAGCTGAAACGATCAAACCAAGCCCTTGGAGCTTGCTTTAGCCCATAAATCGCCTTCTTGAGACGACACACAAAGTCTGGATGAACAGGATCCTTGTAACCAACCGGCTGAGCCATGTAGACTGGGGTATCAAGAACACCGTTGAGAAAAGCGTTCTTGACGTCAAGCTGATGAAGCGGCCACCTTCTCAAAGTAGCGATAGCTAGAACTGTGCGAACAGTAGAAGCTTTTATCACCGGACTGAAAGTATGATCAAAATCAAACCCTGGAATCTGGAAAAACCTCTGAGCCACTAAGCGAGCCTTATAGCGATCAATGCTTCCATCAGGTTTGTACTTCAGACGAAAGATCCATTTCGAACCAACAATGTTTGCACCCGAAGATCGAGGAACCAGATCCCAAGTGTGTTAATGACGAAGTGCAGCCATCTCCTCATCCATGGCCAGAACCCACTTCGGATCCTTAAGGGTCGTACGATAGTCGCTAGGCTCAGAATTTTCCAAAACCTGAGCAACAAGACTAGTAGGAACGAAATCAGGATGTAACTTGACACGACGAGTACCATCTTAATGCCTAGTCACCATATGGTGTGGTCTTGGAGGCGGTGAGTCCGAGCCTGAAGAAGAACTGGACGACGAGGGTGATGATGGTGGTGACGAGCCAGCAGATTCAGAACCAGATGAAACAGGAGGTGATGCTGAACGTGGCGAAGAAGGCTGCGGCCGTGCTGGTGCAGGAGGTGTTGAATCGTCCTACAGGGGGCAAATCGAGCATGAGCTAGCTGGTGATGCAACCAAAGGTTATGGCGGAGACTCATCCGGAGAGTGACCAGGATCGATGAACGTGAGGACATCGAGTGATGAGAATGCTTGAGCAGGGCTGTCAACAGCAAGGGGAAAACATGTCTCATCAAATCTAGCATGGCGGGTGATATATATACGTCCAGTAGAGAGATCAAGGCACCGAAAGCCCTTATACTGAGAGCTATAGCCGATGAAGATGCATGGAATACTACGAAGAGATAGCTTGTGCTCAGCATGTGGTCGAACAAAAGGGTAAACTCGGCAACCAAAAGGCCAAAAATTGGAGTACTCAGGATCTCGATGGTAGAGAATCTTGTAGGGGGAGGCACCATCAAGAACAGGAGTGGGAAGACGGTTGATCGTATAGACTGCTGCAGCAAAGGCATTTTCCCAATGAGATAATGGAAGGTGAGAATGAAACATCATTGTCAATCTCATCTCTGTAATGTGCCTATGTTTCGATTCAGCGCGACCGTTTTTCTCTGGTGTGTATGGACATGAGATTTGGTGATGAGTACCCTTAGAGGTGAAGTGATACTTGAGCCGATTGTTTATAAATTCTATGCCACCATCACTTTAAAAGGTTTTAATAGTCGTAGAGAATTGGTTCTCAACAAACGCCTCAAATTGCATGTAGACATTGACGAAGTCGGATTTGTGTTTAAGGGGATATAACCAAGAAAAGCAAGAATAATCGTCCACAAATATGGTATAGTAAAGAAAACCATTCTAAGATAAAACTGGGGAAGGACCCCATAAATCACAGTGAATCAAGTCCAAAACATGCAATGCCCTCTTAGGGTTATCAGAAAACGACTGCCTTTGACCCTTTACCAGAACACAGGGGGGCACACAGGCCAGGCTTAGGTAATAAAGAAGATGCACTCAACACACCAGTTCTAATTAACAAAGAAATAGTATTAGGAGCCACATGGCCCAACTGAGCATGCCACAACTCAAAAGATGCTCTTGTCTTATTTTGGGAGATGAAAGAAAGCAAAACAGCCTCGCCTCAATCCAACACATAGAGGCCGTCCTCACTGTGGCCCCTTCCCACGATCGCCTTGGTGACTTTGTGCTGAATAATAAAATTTCGGTCATCAAATATAACATTGGCATCAAGATCCTTAGTAAGGCGGCTAATAGACAGTAAATTCTTGGTGATTTCAGGAGCATACAACACATCACATAGGCGTACAGAGGGAGTAAGTTGAATATCACCAATAGAATGAATAAGAATCCTATCACCATTACCAACTGAGATTCGAGAATTACCAGTATAAGGGGTTACACTCTCTAGTGCAGAAACGGCTGAGCTAAGGTGATTGGTTGCCCCGAAATCGATATACAAATCAGAGGTAATATTAGATGGCTCAATGTGAAGAGAGGACCCGAGCTGCTGAGTCAAATGGGCAGCTTCATCACCACGGCGAGGAGGAGGAAAGATCTTGTAGCACGTCGGAACAACATGGCCAAGTTTATGACAATACTTGCATTTGAGAGCAGATCTGCCAGAACTGGAACCTGCCGAGCCACCATATGAACCACCAGAAGGCTGCCGACCGCCGGAGCAGCGGTTTCCACCGGCGCGTGGGCCCCACGCGCCATCACCTGATCGACCAGAAGCTCCGCCGTCGGCCAGGAATGCTGCTAAAGAGGGTTCTGCTCCAAAACCCTGCAATTTTTTAAGAAAGGCCTCATGGTTCTCCGCCTCCGCCACAACATCGGCGTAAATCGAAGTGGGAGAACGTGAAAGGATTGGGCGCTGAAATCCTTAAACTCCGTACCCAGGGCATGAAGGAACCAAAGCACCATATCATCGTTGGTGGCAGGAGCATCCATAGCAGCAAGTTTGTCAAACAAAGCCTTAAACTTCAAGTGTAAAGCATGCACGGAACCATTCTTACGAAGTTTCATAAGTTGAACACGAAGGCTAAGGACAGAGGTTTTACAACGATTTTGAAACACAGAGACAAGAGTATTCCACATATCGGCAGCAGTATCACAATCGGAGATTTCAGACATTACCTTGATAGAGACTGAGGACAAGAGAAGAGAGCACAGCTTCTCGTCGGTGGATACCCATGAATCGTAGTCCGCCTTCTTCTTGAGATAAACCGCATTAGAGGTGGCACCTCCCGGGGTAGAAGCGCCGGCGGCAGCCTGAAGGAAGGAGGGCAGTGCGGGTATAGCAGAGCATGGAAGCGTCCCATCGAGATGTCCCAGAAGCTTCTGGGAGCGAAGGAGGGTCGTCACTTGCTTCTTCCATAACATATAGTTGGAAGCGTCCAACCTAACAGTGAGCAGGTGGATCATGTTGGAGTATGAAAGCTTGTCGCCGTCGGAAGCCATCGAGAAGGAGAGCGGCGATCAGAAATATATATATATGGAATTTATGCATGCTAGGGTTTAAGACAAAAGAGGGGAAAAGAGAGGATTTTTATGAGTATTCTGATGTTTAATCGAGAGAGAGAGAGAGAGAAGACAGACGCGGCTGTCGTAGAGAGAAGAAGGTAGGGTTTAACAGGTTGATACCATGTTAGAGTGAAAGGCTTGATGCTGAGCCTGTGTATATTATTATCAATATATAGATTACAATCAGATACATAAAAAGCATATAGATTATTATCAGAAGGAGAGCGGCGATCAGAAAATATATATATATATATATATATATATATATATATATATATATATATATATATATTTGGAATTTATGCTAGGGTTTAAGACAAAAGAGGGGGAAAAGAGAGGATTTTTATGAGTATTCTGATGTTTAATCGAGAGAGAAAGAGGGAGAAGACAGACACGGCTGTCGTAGAGAGAAGAAGCTAGGGTTTTACAGATACTATGTTAGAGTGAAAGGCTTGATGCTAAGCCTGTGTATATTATTATCAATGTATAGATTACAATTAGATACATAAAAGGAATGTACAACTATATATGAATGTGTCCCTATCCTCATCAAATCAATCAGAGATGTCTTCTATCTTTACACAACTCCCAGCCTCCCACAACAATTATCATCAACTTCATCCTCTCAATGATATCATCAACTTCATCGTCTCAATGATATCATTGTTTCAGGAATATCAGAATTTCAGCAGCATTCTGCACCTCCATTGTTTTTGCTCTTTTATGACTGATCTCCGACGAGTTATCCTCTTTTCCGGCGGCCCTCTTCCTTTAATTTTCAAGTATTAAAGGAGGCTAGTCAGATGCAGCAGAGTCGCAAATGCAAGATTCTCAAGATCTCTTAATAACATGTCTCATCTCATTATGCTGTGCTATTAAATTTACTTATAAAAAGCGATGTGCGTGTATTTATAGGGAAAATTAAAGCTCGTGCGATCTCCGCGCGTAGCTACAATATTGGATTAGATCGTCATTTGTATGAGAGATTAACATTAAATACAATCTTGAAACGAAAAGCCTGCGTACGTCCTCCGTGCGGCTTTTGCATGCGCATTGCGTGCATAAATTAAAATACACTGAATTGAATTGGAAAAAATACAAATCAATAATTGAACTGAAGTGAAATGAATTTGATTAAAATTGTCATATTTGGTACATATATAAAAAAGAATTAGTGAAAGTATAATATACTTAAATTTAAATGTATTTACTTGAACCGCACTGTATTGAAATAATTTATAATTATTCATCCAAATTCCAAAAAAATAAAAATTAATTGACTCCGCGGAGCTGATCATGATTTACAGAAAAGTTTTAGATAACCTAATCTTTTGATAATGAAGAATTGAAGATGGTAAAAATTATGAAGGCCCGCAGTGGTGAGATGAGAGAGAAAATAAACTTTTTGCATCATATTTTATCACATTGGAAAAAAATAGTTTTAACATTATATTCAGATCACTAATTATTTCTGATAAAAGCAACTTGAATTTTTGCATTCCATCGTTTCTGCAGTTATGCGGTTGAGTAGATAAAAATGTGATTCCGCAGAACTTGATTTTGCACCGATGCTGGAAGCATCAGAAGGAAAGAACTTGAAGTCTTCGAATTCTTTATCAATTCTGCAATTAGTGGACTGATCAGGGGCCACTTGTAGACTATTTCCAGTCTGGTCCTGAGGATGCTAAATGCATAGTGGCTCAGTTCATTGCAGACAAAAAATAATATCTCCCTTTACTGTAACTGGTGCTCCCTCCTCATATCATTGCTGTTCTTCAGGCATCACAGATCCACTCCCATAGAATTGACAGACTTATATGGAAGCCTGACATTCATGGCAATTTTACCATTAAATCAGTTTACAAAGTTTTCAGACCTCTACTTCAGATGTTCCCCTCCTTACAGGGGCGGAGCCAGGATTTCGTGTTGGCGGGGGCTAATAGCTAAAAAATTTTCTCATAAAAGCAAAGTTAACAAGCTAATATAATACAAAAATCTTTCGAAGCAAATTCTAATATATAGATCATGTGATTCAAGTGATGGTGGCATTAACTTACACTAGTGGAAAACAGCAGTGAACTCGGCGGGCAAATCGGGGTAATAAGGCGGAAATGCCCGCCGTAACTAGCCACGCCGTATATCGAAACTCGGCGTTTTTCTACCGCCGAAACTGGTTTTCGAATTCTAAAACCCAATAGAATAGTATTTAAGAAGGAGTAAATGTCAGTTTTCCAGATTCAAAAGATTCACTTTACGACTTCTAAAACAATAGATTCAGAAATCGTTTTAGTGTTAGAAGCAACGACTCTAATACATGTGGGATATCGTATATGTAATAGAACAACTTTCCGACGCCGGAGGAAATAGGACGGAAAATCGCATTCAGAGTTCGAAAAGCCAATAGAAAGGATAATTTAGATGTCGAAATTCTATTCGGAGAATAACAGTTTACTCCAGCTAATGTTTAATAGTTTCGTCCAACAGATTGATCATCATTGAATTATTAATGCTATTAGATTGCAAACAAAATAATTCAAAATTAGATTAATAAAAATATTCATTTACAATCAAATTTCTACTTCTACTTCTACTTCTACTTCTAAAAATAATAATAATCTACCTACACTCTTCAACTAAAAAATTCTAACTATAAACTAAATTTGTTCAAGATGAACTACCTCATTTCATCATCACTTCATGCCAAGGTAATGTTCATGAACCTACAAGTAAAACAACATATTCAAGAACATCAAATTACATTTTACATTACTTATAGATATCAATCTAAGCAAAAGATTCATAGAATAACCTAATCAACAACGGGTGCAAGTAATATACACTGACCTCTCAGGTGTTGTGTAAGGCGAACACTGTCATGAAGAAGGTCCAAACTTTCTGAAATTTTTAGCATCCATACTCGTCCTCCTATCTTCTACACAAAATAGTAGATAGAGAATGTGAATAACCATTTTTTGCATCCATACTAGACCTCATGTGCTTTCACAAGTCATCAGAGACTAATCAAACAAGTTGAAGTGGAAAAAGAAATCATACCAAGATTTTTTTACATGACATGAAAAACAATCCATAGTAAACGGATCCAAACAGCAGCCCGTAGCATTAATCGGCTATTAGCCTTGGAACTCAGATACACACAACTCCACTTTGTCCACCACCCTGCCAGTAATACTTAAGAAAACTGGATATTCCTAAGTGTAAAACAGATTTATGTATGTCTAAATATCAAACAAATGTAGAACTTGGAAACTGGATAGTGGTAAAGAAAGTTCAGAGACCTAATGACATTGCAAACTATACTACTAATTAGTAACCTTTAGCGCATAAGGGAACTCATGGTAAATGCAGAAAAAACAAAAAATTCACACCTGATCAGCCCCACAATCAAACATCTCTACGTTTCAATAATTCATATACCAACTTCCAACACTTTAAAAGTCTTACGCACAATCAGCATCCTTACTCAATCCATCCAATATAGCTTGTATGGTTCACGAAATTGAGCTCCCTTGGCAAATACGACAACATATGCAGAAGATCTGAAAATCAAGTAACCACCCCACATTACCATTACAATTTTCACACACTCGACTCTTCAAACGGAAACAACTAATTAAGCTCCAAATTTTTGCTCAAATAAATCAACTTTGTAAAGATAACAGAAGGTCGTGCAAAAAACAGTAAGGATTCAAACTTCATCACTTGAGTAGTGAGGGGATAATCAATTTCCACACATAAAATAAGATAACCATCAAGCTTAACAATTTAAAATCAAACAGCTAAGCTCCATTCTAAAGCAACTTCTTATAGATAAGAAACATAAAAACAATCTAAACTGGAGTGCAAAAATAGTAAAGAATCAGACTTTATTACCATCTTGCGGGACAAGGGGATAATCATCAACCGAGAGATGGTGAGCCAGTCCCAATTACTCGAAACCCTGAGCATAATCTAAGCTCCATGGAGCGCGGAGGAGACAGACGACGAGGCATCTCTGTAAACCGCATCAGACGACGAGCCTTCCAGAGAAGACAGACGACGAGCCATCTCTGTAATCCGGATCAGACGGCGAGCCTTCCGGAGAAGACGGCGAGGAGGAGGCGGAGGAGACGGCGAGGAGGAGGCGGAGGATCCGGGCGGTGTCATTGGAGGATCCGGCGAGGAGATAGGCGATCGAGGGCGGCAGCGGGGTGGCGGAGAGGAAGAGGAGGCGGTGGGAGGACGAGAGCAATCCTCTGCCAGACGGAGACTGTATATTCGTCGTCGGATTTTTGGGTCGATTTGGGATTTTGGAGCAGGGAGTCGGACAGGAGATAATGTCTGAGAATAGGTTTTCTTTTTATTTTATAGCCACATACATAACCGGTTGAGATCAAATCATGAAATTCTGTTTAACGGTTCAGATTCAAATGAAATCAGTTGAATGTTAAATCAAAATTAATTTTCCACAGCTTCTTAGTATTGCTTTTTTGGCAACATGCAATTTCTTTTATTTCATATTAACCTATCAATTTTAACAGAATTTTTATGAGGGACTAAATATTTTTTAAAAATTCAAATAAAACATAAATTATTAGTTTTCAATTGTATATTAATTTTTATTTTAAAAAATGGTATTAATTTTTTATTTTAAAAAATGATATTAATTTTATAATTCGAATAACAAGTGGCACAACAATTGGCTTTTAATATTAATTTAGCTTTTATTGTTCGTAAATAAGTTTGACTTAAATTAGTTGAATCAACTTAGTTAGTGTATATAAACATTCAATTAAAATTTACTTATTGATTTAAATTAGTTATTATTATTCATGGGAAAAAAAGTCAATGGAGTTTAGTCTCCAAAGTATATATAACTAATTAAGTAACAAGTTAAAGTTGTCCATGAAACAGGATGAATAGGTTAAAGCAACAGAAAGAGTCGTATAGATGTTCTTTCACTAAACCATAGGTACTGGGCCCAAAAAACACACTTCCGACCCAAATCACCAACATTCCAAAAAAGAGGTAACCCATACAGTTGGGTCGGGGGCGTCTCCGCCCCCGGATCCCCAAGGCCAAGGTGCGCTCCGCCCCTAGATCCCCGACCGGTCAGCGAGACCCCGTGCTAACTCGATATTGATGATATTAGTTTCTCAGATTCTTGATACTGATGCTATCACTACAAGTACCTTTCATTGAGCTAATACCAAAGTAAATTTACATGAAAGTTGTATTATACATAATTAATTTGACGTAAGTATACAAAATCCATGTTTGACGGTAAGAATTTGATATTTTATGACATTTTTCAAGTTTTTACTTAACTAAACGTATATATCAATGCTATTTCATTGACATTATGTTAAAATATATCACTAACACTTTAATAAACTTAATTTCATTTAGAAATTGAAATAAATTGATCACAATTATGGGGGAAATATGTCTCTAAAGTATATATACTTAAGTAACAAGTTTTAGTCTTAGTATTGCTTCTCAGGTTCATGATACTAAAATTCTCACTACACGTACCTTTCATTTTTCTAATACCTAAGTAAATTTACATGAAAAGTGTATTATACATAATAAAATTAACATAATCATCAAAAATTTCAGGTTTAAGAGTCAAAATTTGATGTTTTATGACATTTTTCAAGTTTTTACTGAACTAAACGTATATCAATGCTATTTCATTGACATTATGTACATATATATCACTAACACTTAAATAAACTTAACTTCATTTAGAAATGGAAATAAATTGATCACAATTATGGTGAAAATATGTCTCTAAAGTATATATACTTAAGTAACAAGTTTTAGTCTTAGTTTTGCTTCTCAGCTTCATGATACTAAAATTCTCACTACACGTACCTTTCATTTTGCTAATCTTCATGTAAATCTATATGAAAAGTGTACTATACATAATAAAATTAACATAATCATCAAAAATTTCATGTTTAAAAGTCAAAAATTGATGTTTTATAATATTTTCAAAATATATAATACGTTTCTATTAGGTTTAAGAAACTCCAAACTTAATAGATGACTAAACTATTGGCAATAAAACCCAGTAAGCCTAATCAATTTTGGGGGTTTACTTTCTATTCGGTGAGTGCGACTTCTAACTTTTCAATGAACTTCCCAACCTTTCAAAATGTAGATATCGAAACGTAGGATAGAAAACTAAACTATTGAATTTCATCTTTTGAAAAACTCATATGTGTGTTTAAGAAGTCGAATCTATAATAGGTACACACATTACTACCGACAATGAGATATCTTAATACAAACAGATTTATCAAAAATAAAAACTATCCTAAAATCTACTTCGCAATGGTAAACGATGCTCTCAAGTTGAATATTGTTTATTTAATTAACAAAATAAGTTTGGTCCAATTTTTTTAATGTATATAATTGTCGACGGGTTTGAGAATTCGTAAAGCTAATAGGTAGACAAACTATCAACAAACCACATTCTTAATATGAACCTGTTATGTCCGTCCCTCGATATTCATTTTATTATAAATTCACTTAATTTTATAACCCCAACCTTTTCAGTTTAAGAAATCGTTCATGCGATAGTTTCTTTTCCACTTAATTGCCGACGCATTTTAGAACTCTGAATTCGAATATATTACTAATCTATCAGACTCACCATGTCGTAAACTCAATCCTTGGGGCAGCAATTTTCAATTTCATTTATTTTTAAAGTCGCCGACATTAATTTCAACAAATATGACCGTTAATGACATCGGACATCCAGCAGATGAATTACCCTTTTGTGAAGTAGATAACGTAAATCTAATAGATCCATTTTAGCGTTCTGAATGTCAATCGGGTAAAAGTACATTTTACAAACTCACATACTATTGGTCCATTTCAGAATTCTGAAATCTCAATCGAATGGCACTTTCATATTTCCGCCGTTTTTAAATTTCAAAACGCCAATCTATTGGCTTTGAGAACTCGTAAATACGGTAGAATGGCGTTTAGGCATTTTTTACGCGTTACCGCCGCTATTTAGTGCCTGATTTGGCCTGTTTTCCACTAGTGTTAATGTCACTTTACAACTAAACTAATAATCGAAAACTATCATTAAAATAATAATTTATATGCTTACAAGTTAGTAAGTTACAACAAGTTATATAAACACATGTTACCTATAGTCAGTTGAATTTGTAGAATGAATTAAAATGCTAACCTGATAAAACTTTGTACAATGTTTTCACTAATATATAGTCACCTGCAGTTGAATGCGAGTAAACAATTAGCCGACAAAACATAACTTATTAAAAATGAAAACTTAATATTGTTGGATAGGAACACAAAACAAATAACATCATATACAAGAGAATTAGATTAAAAAGAAAATCATTACCAACTCAAAACCGCCGATGCACATGAGATTGAGGGGTTTTGGAACGCGGAAGGACAAAACACGAACTTAGATAAGTACAACACACGAACTTAGATATTGTTACATTAATTGATACTCTGTACGCCACATTAATTGATACTCTGTATACGGCGTACGAGTTGGGGAAATTTGGGTTTCTGGAACGTGGAAGACAACACAAGAACTCTTAGATATTGTTATGTTAACTGTCACTGATACTCTGCGTACGGGCGTATACGTTTAGGAAATTTGAGGTTTTGGAAAATAACACATATAAAATATAGCTCGAATATATATATAATATATTCCTCCGCGATCTCTGGCGAGGCTGAGCAAAATTTTAACGGAACTAAACTTTAAACAAAAGAATATACCTTTACGTAATCAGCGATTCTGGAGACTTTGACGGGGGCTTGAGTCCCCGCCAGACCCGATCTCCCTCCGCCACTGCCTCCTTAGCTAAGGTTTGGAGGCCTGGTATCCCCAAGAAGCTTTGCTGGAAGGTACTTAATTGCCTACTCCCCTTTGATGATATACTAAGCCAGTTTGGATTTCAATTTGCTTCAAAGTGTCCTTTGTGTGATCACTCAGATTCAATACATCACTTCTTTAGTGACTGTGATACTGCAGTCCAACTGTGGAGGTTTGTGCACTCACTGTGTGGTTCCCAATATTTTAACAGTGATAGTATCTGGGACAGGCTATACACCTGTTGGAATTTTAATGGACTAACAAGACTACACTCCAGACTGAACCATACTGCTCCTGTCTTTGTCATTTGGATCTTATGGAAGGCAAGGAATAAAGCCATTCATGACAGTATTTTACCCAACCTCCCTGCCCTCCAGAAAGAGCTTCAGGACCTGATATATCTCTCCTTATTGGCTCATAAAGTTCCCATTCACAGGCCAATGGATAATGATCTAGATATCCAATCTTGTATCCCTCCCCTCCACATTCCCCCCAAGCCTAACATACTCTCTGTCAGATGGATGAGGCCTCACACTGGAATTAAACTGAATGTAGATGCCTCCTTTAGGCTTCAGAAGGCTGGTCTGGGAATCATTGAAAGAAACTCAAATGCTGAATTTGTTAGGGCTCTGTGTCTCTTTACCTCAGCTGCCTCTCCTTTGCATGCAGAAATGTTGGCTATTGAAAAAGGAGTGCAATATGCTATCTCTCATAAATTTCCACTCTACCAGGTACACTCTGACTGCAAATTGGCAGTAGAAATGATAAAAAATCATTCTCGAGCATTTTGGGAACTCTACTCTCTTGCAGATAAAATTCATGCTCTTCTGGACTCTAATATTCTGACTCACTCAAACAGAGAAGCAAATCAGCCAGCAGACAGACTATCCAGACTGGCCATGAACTCTAAAATGGATCTTAATCTAAGCTGGTCCTCCCTGCCTTCTGAGATTAAGGGACTCTGCAATCTGGATGCCTGGGAATGTCCAACTATAAGGATACAAGCAGTTGATGATCCTGCAGCTCAAATCCTCAACTGGCAGATGCTCTAATATTCTTTGGCTGGATCAGAGACTCCTCACTATGGTCTAGTTTAGCTTCCTTTTTGTTTCTTCTCTAGTCATTCTTGGCCTTTCTATCCTTCTAGTTGAATGTCGAATTGTGTTTTGCTTGCAATTCGCTAATAGGCTTTCAACTATTTAGGTGGAATTTTTGTGAGAATGATTTTAGAGCTTAGATAGATCTCTAGATATGGCATATTTGTATGCTCATGGTCTACATTAGGCTTTTGTGTGTACTATTTTACAACCACTTTTGTGGTCTTTTGACAAGGTTTGGGAGACCTAATAAATCCTCCCCATCTTTTGATGGTTTGATCTAAAAAAAAAATTCTGCAATTAGTTATACTGTTTTCATCCATCTTTATTAATATTTTTTGATCCTTATGGAAAATTTTAAGGAAAATTGGGAAATAAAGAGTACAAACCCGGTCAACTTAAAAGAAAGTTGCAAATTTTGAGGACAACTCGACAACCGAGTACATTTTTTTGATGAACCCTTATATTAAAGGATAATCCATCAAACCAGTATAAAATTAGCCTGTCGAACCTAGCTAAGCTATAAAAAAAATACAGCTAATTAACAAGGAAATTCAGAAAAAATATCCTGCATCTGGTTGTACTCAGCTTAAATTTTTCTACTAAAACAGCAGGTAAACTTGATTTCTCCTGCAAAAATTCTAAGGTTTCGCTTTTCCTAAACATGAGACAAAGTAGATACATAAAACACCAGTTTCTGAGCTTGACCTGTGACCCTCAAGTACATGCATGAGCAATTTTCTCAACATTTTCAATGAAACCGTTGGCAACAACCCTAATTAAGATTCATGAATAAAAGCACATTAAGAAATAATTTGATTGTTGTCCAAAAATTTTGAACCTCTACAATTTATCAATAGTGGCTAGTCTACTCTAGAGCAATAACCACCGAAAGAACTTATGGTTGGGCAAAAATCTGGTGTACCAGACAAGTTTTGCCAAGGGTCTTTTGTGTCCTCCCCCTATAAGGTGTTATAGGCTGCCGTGATTGAGAATTTACCTTTTCTTTTCACACATTCAAGCAACCTAATTTCAAACATTCTCTCTTAATTTCATCCTTACCAACAAGATTCAAATCTAGCTATGAAAACTTTTAGAGTTGCAGGATCTCTAGCTGAGAGCATTGCAAGTAGCTAGATAAAACTTATTTCAGGAATAGATAAAAAAATAAGCAAAGTAACAGCTAAGCATTAAGAATATTTCAGAAAAACATTCACGTAGCTACACTTTATACTTGAATGATTGTTATTCTCCATATATACAACCAATCAATTCTAATTCCTCCCCACTTTAGGCAAAATTGGTATGACAGAATATATAATACAGTCGTCAGAATATCTAATTCCTCAGGATCTTTGGCTGGCGCTGCTGTATCGCCGTCTTGTTTTGGAGGCGAGGCGGAACCACTCTCCCCTAGATTCCTGCAGCGTGCTCTTCCCGACGCCGCCGTGGGTTGGCCCTGAGAAATTTTTTAAAAAGAATTAAACTCGTATATATATGCTTCGTAAAATTAAAGTTTAGATGTGTGATCATCAGCTTTAATTGATTTTAATATTTTACGTGCATGCATGCACGCGTAAATAATTTTTTGTGCACAATTTTACATAAAACTCACACGTGCACAAAAGAGATATGATTAGTATTAGTGGATTAGATCATCATTAATTAGAGGTTAAAACTAAAGTGCTGGAAGTATATATATATAGTCGCAGAAGAAAGGCATATTTGACGAAAGTGCCGCTAGCTAGGGAAGAAGAGTGTGAGTATTCCTCGGAGGATTCAGGCGCTCCTAAGCTTGGAGATTATGCTACTCCTCCACATTCAGGTGATTCCTAATTAACAGTTGTTGCTGAGAGATACTGATCAGAGAGGCTAACAAGGAGATCGAGCAATGGAAGCTGGAGTTCGAGAGAGATTAGGAAATTGCGCACATTAACCCTACTCTGAGAGCAATTAGATCATCAATTTTCGATCTTTGGGCAGAAAATCCATCTGGGCTCTCGGAATTCTGCCCAATTTGATTGGAATGGCCAAGAAGGCTGAGGAGCCCCTGCCGGAGGAAATCCGGTGCCGGTGGAAATAGAATGACATATGTGTTTAGGAGGCTGATCGGATGCAACAGAATCACCTGAATCGCAAATGCAGGATTCTGGAGAAGCTGCTGGACAAGCAATCTCTCTCACCAGCTCAAGAATCTCTTAAGAACAAGTTAATTGAGGCCTTGTTTTAAAACTATGTCTCATCTCATCTGTTGCTTTTATTATGCTATGCTATTATTTTTACTTATTAAAAAGCGATGTATGTATAGGGAAAATTAAAGTTTGTGCGATATCCGTGCGTAGGCACGATAATAGTGAGTATTAATTAATAAATAGTGGATTAGATCGTCATAATTAGGTTTTGTGTGATAGGTTAAAAATAAATACTTTGAAACAAATTTGTCTACATCAATTTAACAAAAAACCTACGTACGTTCTCCGTGCGGCTTTTGCACGAGCATCGCGTGCAACTTAATTGAAGAAAGGGATATAAATTAAAATACGCTGAGTTGAATTGAAAAAAAATACAAATCAATTAATTGAATTAAAGTGAAATAAATTTAACTAATGTCATATTTGGTACAAATATAAAAAAGGAATATTGGAAGTATAATACACTTAATTAAATTTAAATATATTTATTCAAACTACACATAATTGAAATAATTTATAATTAATTATTCACCTAAATTGAAAAAATATATATATAAATTAATTAACTCAACTGAGCTGATCATGATTTACAGAAAAGTTCCAGTTAAACTAATCTTTTGATAATGAAGAATGGACTATTAATGATTTACAGAAAAAGTTCCAAATAACCTAATCTTTAGATAATGAAGAATGGACAATGGTAAATACTATGAAGGCCTGCGTGACAGTGAGATGAGAGAGAAAATGTATCTTTTTGCATCATTATTTTATCGCATTGAAAAAATAGTTTCAGAAACTTGGACATTATTATTGGGGAATGTGATAATCATAGAACTTGATATTCTATGGAATGGGTATTATTTTTACTCTACTTTTATATGAAACCGACATTTTATCAACTTGGTACCTTAGCATCATAAAACTGGAAAACACAGAAACATGTAAACAAATATAAGAAATGACAATCTCAAATGCACAAAAAACTTCAAAGCATGCACCTTTTAAATTTTTATGGTGATGTTTTCTTCAACTAAACGCATGAATTTAACAGAACGAGCATATATAGATCATTAACAGACGACAGACCTAATCCAAAACCCTAACGGAATCATTAAAAAATTAATTACCTGCGCTGCGCTAGCTTATAAGTCGAAAGCAATTGAGTTATACGTACCTGCAATTCAATATCTTATGAATGATTTCAATCTTGTGTTTAAGGATTTGCCTGAGTTCTATGAAAATCTTGAAAAAGAAATGCTGCTACACCCGGCAGTTTCTATGGCCAACTTGTTTCCATATCAGTCTTTGCATTTCTCTTTGTTAGAATTTCAGGCCACAGGTAAGATGACGAACATAATTCTTAAGAGTACTTGCAAGAAAATATAAGAATGATTTGATGACGCAATACCACGTCCTTTTCTTTTATCTTTATTTATAGGGAAAAAACCATATAAATATGAAAAACTTAAACCTAATCAAAACTAGAATCGTAATTACACTTATCCTAAACCATGCGTTAATATGACTTTCTAACTTATTCTAGAAACAACTAGATTAATCTAACACTCTTATGCTCTTCACTGGTTCTCTCAGGTATGAACACATTGTTTTCAGCTTATAATTATATTAAAATGCCTTTTTTATAATCCGTTTCATAATCATGATGAAACAGTTCCATCAGTATCTGACATTATTATTAAATTGTGATGAGGCTGTTTCTGACTGCGGTATCTTTCCAGATCTGGTTTTGGAGGCCACGATCGATCGATCATGTTTGTGAAATAAAGTTGTATAGTGGCCACGGCATGTTTGTGTGGCAACTTGTTAATGGTTTGCATAAAGAGTCAACAATATTTAATTGTCATAATGTTTCACAATATTAAAAGTAAAGACTAAATTTCACAATAATTTGTTTTTAACCGTACTATATATTTGCACATGTATTATTGTCGTCCTCTCGTTGTTTTCATCTGAATCCATTTAGAATTAAACTCAAAAGGGGTTCATCTAAAATAAAAGAAAACTATATAATAGTTACAACACTACTTCAACACACTAGTACCAATTAGACCTATTGCAATACTTCAAAAGTATTACTTTAGGTACTAAAACGGTTGCATTATGCCTAATGCAACACTTTTAAAAACATTGCATTAGGCGACGTTACCTTATGTCTAATGCAACACTTTTCATATCTATGACAACACTTCTTACAAGTGCTACAGAGATTGAGCTGAGGCAGCACTTGTATAATGCAACACTTCTGCAAAATTTAGGCCCACACTTTTCTGCAAAATTTAGGGCACCAATTTCTGCAACACTGCCGCAATACCTAGGGCCACACTTTTTTGCAACACTTTTGAAACACCTAGTGCAACACTTTTCTGTAACACTTTTGAAATACCTAGTGCCACACTTTCTCGCAGCACTTCTGGAAACTCTAGTGCAGCACTTTTTTGAAACCCTAGAAAACATTTTTAGTAAATTACCAAACTAGCTAAAACTTTTAGTAATTATGATATGAACCAAAAACTTTCAATAAATTGCAAAATGAGCCAATAACTTCAATGAATAACCAATACAAATATTCAATATATATCAAATCATCCAATGTATAACTAAAACTATCACTTTTTACAATTTTTTAGATCTTCTTCACCTCCTACACTTGTACATATCCTTTGACAGCTCTTTTATCTGCAAAGAAAAACGAAGGAAATTATTTCACCATTTAATAATAATCTCACAATCAACACAACTCCCAGCCTCCCACAACAATTATCATCAACTTAATCTATACAAAAATTGAGCCAAAAAAGTGAGCCACATATTGACAGAATGACATGTCCAGAGCTTCATCACTAGTACAAGAGTCCAGAGAACAGGCTTATGCAGATTTTAAGAAAAATTAAACCATTAATGAAAGTAACTAGCATATTGCAGATATCATCATTTCTGCTAATTGCAAACCTAATTTTTCAGAAACACAAATTGAGCAAACAATAACGGAAGAAAGAAATTTACCTCAATGATTGAATCTAGTCCATTATCATTTCTCCAAGGCACGTCCACTGGGAGAACTGCTCAAATGACTACCCCTTGATAAAAGAGCACGGAATTAAAAGGCAGTCAATATTGAGATACCAGCCATACAAAATTTTAAGAATGAGAACAAATTGTTTCGGTGAGGTCAATCTAAACATCAACAGTAGGAAGACACTATATCTACGACGAACCCAGGCAAAACACTATACTGAGTCTCAGCTTCTACATTTGGACCTTCACGTACACTACTTTCCTCTAAGTGATCATCAGCAAACAACAGGTAAATAAATTTTAATTTCTCCTGGATGAATTCTAAGATTTCTCTCTTTCTTAGCTTGACCTGTAACCCTCCTATAAATGAGCGATTTCACCAACCTTCTCAATAAAACTGTTGGCTGCAGCCCTAGGATTCAAGAATAAAAGCACATTGAGAGAAAAGGTGAGCAGCATCTTGAGTAAGCTGTCCACACCGTTTGATGGTTGTCCCAAAATTTTGAACCTCTACAATTTATCAATGGTGGATAGTCTACTCCTGAGCAATAACCACCGAAGAACTTATGCTCGGGCAAGAATCTGGTGTACCAGACCAGTTTTGCCAAGGGTTCTTTGTGTCCCCAATAAAATGTTACAGGCTCTTGTGATTGAGAATGTGACATTCTATCTTTCAACCTCAGCAGCAAGATCCATATCAGTTATGAAAACTTTTATAGTTGTAGGATCTCCAGCTGAGAACATTGCAAGTAGCTAGCTAGATCAAACTTAATCATTTCAGGACTATATATATAAAAATATGCAAAGTAACAGCTAAGTATTAACAATATTTCAGAGAAACATTGCTACATTTTTATACTTTAATGATTGTTATTCTCCATACGACAAATCAATTTTAATAATTCCTCCCCACTTTAGGCAAAATTGGTATGAACAGAATAATACACACCAGATAGAGGATGCTATGTTGACACGAAATCATATTTAAGAGACAGCCATTTAAATTTCTCAACATAATAGAGAGTATAAATGCTTGAGAAAAGCAGCAAACAGAAGTTAATTTGTTCCATATGAACAGTAAACAGAAGTTACTTTGTGCCATATGAAACAATAAACAGAAGTTCCAGAAATAGTTTAGACGCTATAGTTTCATCTCATATATACCAGGTATCAATCATACGCAGAATCAAATAGCACACCCTAATTATTGAAGCAGCAGGCCGTGTGATTTCCCTATTCTCCTCATGATCTTTCGATGGGGCCGCCGTATCGCCGTCTTGTGTCGCTGCCCTTCCCGACGCCGCCGTCGGTTGGGACTGAGAAAATTTTAAAAAAAGAATTAAACTTGCATATGCTGCGTAATATAATATTATTATTTGAAGTTTAGATGTGTGATGATCAGCTTTAATTGATTTTAATATTTAACGTGCATGCATGCGTAAATAAAGTTTCGTGCGCGATTTTACATAAAATTCACACATGTACAAAAGAGATATAATTAGTATTAGTGGATTAGATCTTCATTAATTAGAGGTTAAAACTGAAGTGCTGGAAGTACAGACTGTATAGTCGCAGAAGAAAGGCATATTTGACGAAAGTTCTGCAATAGGCAAGGCGAAGGAAGCTCTAAAAGGGTGAAGATGAATGAGGAAGAAGAGTATTCCTCGGAGGATTCAGGCGCTCCTAGACTTGGAGATTATGCTACTCCTCCACATTCAGGTGATTCCTAATCAACAGTTGTTGCTGAGAGATACTGATCGGAGAGGCTAACAAGGATATCGAGCAATGGAAGCTGGAGTTCGAGAGAGAAAAGGAGGCTAATCGGATGCAGCAGAATGACCTCAATCGCAAATGCAGGATTCTGGAGAAGCACTAGCTGAAGAATCTCTTAAGAACAAGTTAATTGAGGCCTTGTTTTAAAACTATGTCTCACCTCATGTGTTGCTCTTATTATGCTATGCTATTATTTTTACGTGCATAGGGCAAATTAAAGCTCGTGCGATATTCGTGCGTAGCTATAATAATATTGCGCGAGTATTAATTAATAATAGTGGATTAGATCATCATTAATTAGGTTTTGTGTGAGAGGTAAAAACTAAATACATTCTTGAAATTTTTGTCTCCTTCAATTTGACGAAAAACCTACGTCCTGCGTGCGGCTTTTGCATGCGAATCGCGTGCAGCTTAATTGAATAAAGGGATATAAATTAAAATACCCTGAAATAAACTGGAAAAAAATACAAATCAATTAATTGAACTGAAATGAATTAAATTTAATTATATTTGGTACAAATATAAAAGAGAATTAATGAAAGTATATATAATATACTTAAATTTAAATATATTTATTTGAACTGCACTGAATTATAATAATTTATAATTATTCATCTAAATTGAAAATAAATAAAAATTAATTAACTCAACTGAGCTGATATTTAAAGAAAAGTTCTAGATAACCTAATCCTTTGATATGAAGAATTGACAATTAATGGTAAATATTATGAAGTCCTGCAGTGACAATGAGACGAGAGAGAAAATGTATCTTTTTGCATCAATATTTTATCACGTAGAAAAAATAGTTTAATTTCAGAAACTTGGATATTATTATTGGAATGTGATGACCATAAAACTTGATATTTTATGGAATGGGTATTATTTTTACTCTACTTTTATATGAAACGGACATTTTATAAACTCGGTACCTTAGCATCATAAAACTGAAGGACACAGAAACATAAACAAATATAAGAAATGACAATCTCAAATGCACAAAAAACTTCAAATCATGCCCCTTTTAAATTTTTATGGTGATTTTTTCTTCAACTAAACGCATGAATTTAACAGAACGAGCATATATAGATCATTAACAGACGACAGACCTAATCCAAAACCCTAACGGAATCACAATAACCTGCGCTAGCTTATAAGTCGAAAGCAATTGAGTCACGTATCTGCAATTCAATATTTTATGAATGATATCAATCTTGTGTTTAAGGATTTGCCTGAGTTCTATGAAAATCTTGAAAAAGAAATGCTAGCTGCTACGCCCGGCAGTTTCTGTGGCCAACTTATTTCCATATCAGTCTATGCATTTTTTGCATTCCTCTTATTCTCTTCACTGGTTCTCTCAGGAATGAACACATTATTTTCAGCTTATAATTATATTAAAATGCCTTTTTATAATCCGTTTCAGAATCATAATAAAACACTTCCATCTGCTTCTGACATTATTATTGGAATTTGATGAGGCTGTTTCTGACTGCAGTTTCTTTCCAGATCCAATCGAGGCCTTACGAGATCTGGTTTTGGAGGCAATATTAATCTATTTATATTGGAAAAGGTCAGACAGAAGGATAAGTTCCTCGTCACTTGTTTAACTGACTATACAACATATTCTTAATGCATGTTGTTGTTATTTATTTACGACACCGATAAACTGGAAACGGGAAAGTAAGGAATGGAAGCTGCTGCAGTTTCTTTGACTCCTTCAAGTCCAGTGATGAGCATACTAGGAAAGAGGAAAGGATATGTATGATGAAGAAAGAAGGTGTAATTGTGTAAGTCTCACACTGTACAATTTACTTTTAGAGTTTCTTCCGTCTGATAAGACATTAATTAATTTGGAAAACATTAATTAATTATCTTTTGTGATGGTCTTTGGAAAACATTAATTAATTATGTCTTCATCAAACCTTATATCGTTGATCCGGGGCTTATGATACCAAAACTTGTTTGCTAGTGTGACTTGGCAATACCAGTTTGCACTACATTAGTCGTTCCTATACATCAAGAACTCATGGTTATTTATTGTTAGTATTTCTTTTATATAAAATCATGTTTGAAAAATCAAGTGGTATAGTGGCCACAGCATGTTTTTGTGGCAACTTGTTAATGGTTTGCATACTCAAAAATATTCGATCGTCATAATGTTTCACAATATTTACAAAATTTATATGATTACTTTGATAAAAATAAAGACTGAAGTTTTTAACCGTGCTATTGCACGGGTAATTGTCGTCCTCGTCGCTTTCATCTCTATTCATCATATAGTTGAATATATTTAGAATTACATTCAAGAGAGGTTCATCAAAAATAAAATAAATCTACCTAATAGTTACAACATTAACACTTCAACACGTAAACACCAATAACTTGACGTCTCAATAACAAGAATTTAAACTCTAAATGCAAAGAGTTCAAAACTCAATTACCATTGAGATACTATTATAATTAAACTGAAGGTAAAGACTCAAAGGTCATATCAGCTATATCTATGAAAATTACTTATAATATTCTAAATTATTCTTATGACGGGTCTGTCCAAATACAAGTTCTAATTTACATCTATACAATTGATTCAGACATGTCATGTCTTTGAGCCAAAGAAACAACACTATGAATCAACTTGCAAACTAGTCTTCTTCAGTCATTAGTGTCCATTGTTAATGACATGTACTAGGGACACAGACAATCTTACACTCCAATTCACTAAATGAGATTTCAATATCCAAGACCTTATCTTGATAATCTATTTGGAGATGTATATTGATTTGGATTTTCATCTAACACAAAACCAAGTTTAATGAATATGAATTAATAATTGCATGATATTTAATCGGTTAAATCTTCAATGCCTAAAATGACAGAATTAAAATGGCTAGAATATCATAGAAATTACAGACTATGCAAAGTGCTTGATTCCTATCATAAATATATGAGCCCTGGGCAATATCCGCAGAATAGGTTTAGTTCATGGATTAACAATCCACTCTTGCATTTCATAAAATAACTTCACCATTCTCAACACACATTTGAAGAATGTAAAATTTACCAAGTACAAAACTTGACTTTTGATGTTCCATTTGGCTCATTTTGTTTGAGCAATGACTCTACCATTTCCGCAATAGAGAGTTACCGAGTTGACTAAGTCATTAACCATTCCAAGTCCAGTGATGATTACAAATTCAATCGCTTTATCTTGCTGCTTCTAAAGCATCAATGTACCTACGCTAATTCAAGATTCGACAACCAACGAGCAAAACTAATGACTCCAAACTCAAGACTCAACAACCAACGAGCCAAACTCAATACTCGACAACCAACAAAGGAATGCATGCAATGCATGAAGATGGCACACATAAAGTCAGCAACGTTGGTCAAGTGTATTCCCCCATTTCTAACTTTTTAACAACTTCATAGTACGCAAACTGATAAAAAATGAGATCATGTAGCAAATGAAAGAAAAAAAGAAGATTGAGACATTCATGGAAGTATTAGCCATGAAACTAATAAATGGCTGGTGTTTTTCAGAGCTAGTGTCAGTAATTTGTTTCTTCAGAAAATTTATTGATAGAGTGAGACTGTGAGAGCACTATCTCATTACCCTGCATGTGCCTTCTTCAGTCATTTAATGCCTTATTTCTCTTAATTTTTCAGATTCTCATCTTTGGAGTTTTGTTGATTCACAGACTATGAATGAAATGAGCCTTCGTGTATTCGTTAATGTATGCTATCTCTTGTTTTTACTCCCTTATGTGTCGATGAAGATCATGTCTTCTTTTCTTTTTCTATTCCCTCATTTTAGTTAAGATGGGTAACTAGGACAAAAAATAGGTACACATTTGGGTAGTTGTGAATAGCTCTTGCATTCATGTGTTTAGTTTTGTCATTCAGGGTGGTAGATATCACAGTCAAACTGATTTCGAACGTGGGAGGAAGCTAACTGGTGATGAGGCGCCAAGTGCATCGCTGGATTCGACGTTTGAGCAAGTGACAAACTAGGTATAAAAACTGCACATAGCTTTCTTTAGTTCAACTAATTTCTTGCAAATGATAACTTGTAAATTTCATATTCTTGGATGGGTAACATATAATGAAGATATGATACGTTTACACTTTGCGGTTGTGCGCGCTACGGCATATGGCAGTGTCATTGTGACATCTTTCTCTTTCTATAAAACTTGCAACTTCCTTAATAACTTTTTGTCTTCTTGATTTTTCTAGTTTGGAGATTGTGTAGATGTGAAGGTAGTGGCTCTTGTTTGAGATTGTTGACTATGTATCCTACAAAACTTTGTTCTAAACACTATATTATTAAGATTTTCTAGCCGGATGCTTTTGAATAATTTGGTTACTTTTGTTTGTAATTTGGATGTTGTGTTGTTATTGTGTTATACATATGATTGTAGTTATATTTAAACTGATTTTCCTTTTTATATTTCTGAACAAATAATGTCCCTAAGCAATTGTCATGGATAAATAATGTACAATCATCTGATAATTGAGGCATGCATGCCTGTTCTGATTATAAATTGTACATATGAGAGTGATTCTTTCTTTTTTGTACCATTTTTATATGGATGATGTAAATTGCTGAGGTCTGAATTTGGATAGACCAAAAAGGTCATAGGCCATATTAGGAGAAACGAGGTTGATTCGATTGTGATGTTTTAGCCTCACTCCAAGAACACTAATCCCGCCAATTAACTAATGGTACATTTTAGCACCACCCATTCGATTATTTTAAATCTAAACAACGATCATATTTGCCTCTTTCATACTTGTCTTGTTTTGTGACATTCCATCAAAGACTCCTTTTATGGACTAATGTACCAAAAAATGTAATCTATTGAACTGATCAAAATAAATTCATATTTAGTTTTACATAGAAAAGATCCAAAGAATGAGTCAAAATCAATTTTATTAAATTAATTACTAAACTAAGCATGATTGAGTCAACTAAACTTTTGTACAATTGGACTAATCTTCAGATAGTTTGAAGAGAATCCCGATTCAATGGTCATATCAGCTATATCCATGAGAAATACATATAATATTCTAAAGTACTCTCTTGACGGGTATGTCCAAATACAAGTTCCAACTTGCATCCATGCAGTTGATCCAGACATGTCATGCTTTTTAGCAAAAGAAACAATGTTGTGAATCACCTTACAGCTAGGGTTTTGTTTATAAACAGTTTTCTGATTATTTTGTAAGATGACTTTTGATATGTCGAATGAAATGAGGGGCTTTCCTCCATATTTGTCAATTCTTCGGTAGTTATGTGAATTCAACGAGAATTTGATCTATAATTCATTATTTGTTTCACGCACGCTGCATCAGGTGGCATAAGGGAAATTGTTCCCGCATGACATTGGAGAAATATAAATAGGCATGAGGCCACATAATAATAATAAAAGAACTAGACCCCTGAGATTATTCATGTTTACGTGAACATGAAATCTTAGAACGTGCGCATTTGAAATAGGAAAGAGGAAAGCTCGTGCACTGCGTAAAAAATTCGACAACTTTTTAATATTGCAAATAAGAGCCGCCTCTAATATCTTTTGACAATTGTATCCTACTTATAAATATATATATGGTCACTTTCAAAACTTTGTCAAAATATATTTTGGCATAAGAAGCATTAGGTCATGATACCTGTTTTTGTCTTGGACCCTTTTCCCTTTACATTGGACTAAATGTAGGCCTTTTGTTTGGGCCCAACCCAACACAAGCAATCTATTCCATGCCATTGAGAAACGGTGTTTTACCTCTAAAATGTTTAAACAAGTGAATTGCTATATCTCGCCCTGTATTTTACTTGTTACGCCCTAATACGTACAATTCATGTATATTACTATTTACTAATTTTAAAATTAATTCAAAAAGAAAATCCAACACAAATTATCCTAAACTAATATGGAAATTACTTCCAGTCCTAAAGTAATTCGGGTTCTAATATATTATTTCCCCTGAACAAAAATTACTTCCAAGCCGTTTGCAACGAAAATTTCAGAGTCGTCCGAATCTTCCCAAGACTATATATGTCCGTTGACAAATCTGTTTCGTTGCCGACGACCGCCGATTTTTCCGGCGAGGGTATATGCGAGTCTGTTTCGTCGAGGTTATCTGCCGGCAAGGTTGCCGGTAATTGAAATCCAATATCTGTTTCGTCGCCGGAAAATATTTTTCGTCGCTGCCAGATTGCCGGCGATTTCATTCTGACCGAAGGTTCGTGCTCCATGAACTTCGTTAGTTTCTGCACTTTTAATTTCTAAACTTTAGGGATTAACAAATTTATGTGGGTGGGTCCTGTGAACCAGTAATTCATGTTCTATAAATTCGATCTCCAGGAGTTTGAATCGCTACCTCTGCCGGTGATTGGAAAACGCCAACAAAGTTTAGATATTTATATATATGTTTTTTCAACTCCCTACAAAATTCAGTTTTGCTGGGATGATACATTTGTAGAGAACATGGAAGGATTTGGGTTGGTGAAGAGGTAATGGACGGCGGGAAGGTATTTGTGTCAAGCTATGGGCGGTGAAGAGGAGGTGGTGGGTTTGTTTGGGCGATGGGGCGGTTTTGCTAGCAATGTTGTGGTGGGTGGTTTGCTAGCAAACAGATGGTGGTAGGATTGCTAGCAACGCTACGTTGGTTGGTTTGTTAGCACTGTGACGGTGGATGGCTTGCTAGCAGCGTTGTGGTGGTAGGTTTGCTTGCAAAATGATGGTGTCTGGTATTGCTAGCAAAGAAACGGCGGATGACTTGCTAGCAAAAATATTGAAGGCCGTCCTGCTAGCAAAGGTAGGGTGGTTGGGTTGCTATTAAAGCTGCGGTGGTTGGTGTAATAGGGATTGTTTTGCTAGCAGACCTGATTATTTTTAAAAAATAAATAATTTTAGTTTTGACATAAAATTGTTTTATATTAATTTTTGCTATTAGTGAATGAGCTTTTTATTCCTATTTTATTTAATGATGAAATATATATTTTTGAGCACAAAACTACATTAACATTGCTAATGCTATTGAGTTTATCACTACTAAAACTATAGAAACAACAATACAACATATGTACTAAAAAGTAGTTATTGAAATAATAAAACATGTATTGTCATCTGATATCAGCATCGGTGTGTGTAGCAATGAAATGTTGTTTATTGTTCGCTACTTATATGATATTATTCATTATTTATTCTTATTATTATATAAATTAAAGTTGATAATGTATAAAAATAGTAAATATTTTTATTTAGATCAATACGTTTGAATGTTGCGGATGAGCAGTCGTGGAAAGTGTAGTAAGCCATAATTTCTTTATTATTAGCTTATCCAGGCAATAGTGGAAAATCTTATTCAACAAGTTTAAAATGGTGCCGCTCTATGTAATATTCAATAAAAAACCTTGAATAGTTTCGACTATTCTCGATCCTGCTTAACCGACTTGTAATGCTTCAATCAACATGCGTAACAATTGTAAGAAGACCATTGAAGGTACCTAACTAGGTTTTTCAGAAACGAATGAGAACTCTCCCAAAATATAGTACATCATTGGTCTATACTTTGACAAATTTTATGATGTGAGAATTTTGCCATGTCGCCTGCATGTATTTAATCACAAATAGGCGTGAAGACCATAAAGCCTTCACAATTTGGCTTGAAGACCATCAAGCCAATAAAGTTTTAATACTACTTTGAATATGGACAATCATAAGTTCGTAACTTTTCGTGGATGTGTTACTATCTGAACTATAGTGGCGCAATACTATCAACCTCCTTAACCATATACAGTAAGTCCAGTTTAAGGTTCTATTGGAGTGAACCAGACTAGCAGAGATATCACCATTGGTGATGGTGCGGTGGTATTGTTGCTGCCACCATATGGGGTTGATGGTTTGCTAGTAAAGACATTGTGGATGACTTGTTAGAAAAAGATGGTGACCTAGCTCCTAGCAGTCCTAATTATTTTAAAATGGATAATATAGCTTTGTATTAAGACTTTGTTCAACTGAATTTATTTCTTACTAAACAAAATTGAAGTGAACTGAAAATTAAAATGCTGAAAATAGAATCAGTATAACCAACTTTTTTTAGAATTCAATCAAATTATATTTTCACTGAATTTAATTGAATTGAACAGGATTAAACTAAATTGATCTACTTATAATAAGTGTAAGGGAACATGCTCTTACTCTGGTCATCAAATCTATGACAAGTGTACTAATTGATGTTTATTTTAGATGTAAAAAAGCATCAAGTTTATTATTTGAGTATTCACTATCCTGCAATCTCATAATATCTTATATTGTATTATAATGCACAATAATCGTTTTTTAAGAAAGTATCTTATTTTATGTTATAATACACTAAATCCATATAAATAGACATACTATCCAAATTTATAGATTGTTGCTTTGTATTTGTTTAAAGTAATGGTATCAAATATTGGGAAAGTATAGTTACTACATAAAAGCAAAGTAAGACAACAATTTAAAACTACTTACAAAGAGTGCATCATGCATAACAAGAATCAAATGAATAGAAGACTGCCTTTGAAAAATTATATGTACATAATTGCATTTTTGACAACATTTCCACACTACTTACGGATTTATTCTTTCAAACTTATTTTTGTTGAACTGAGCAAAAAAAACAAACCCTAATACATGTAAATAATAAGAGTAAATCAAAAGTACAGTCCTTTCAAACTATCAAGTATCAAATTAATATAAGATTTCGATGTTGGTGACATGTATGTTGTCTTCTTGAATGTAGACATTCACCGTAGTGCGGAAAAAATTGGAGTGATTGTCTTCAAATCATCGCCAGCTTTGCTCACGTGAAAGCACCGCATATTCAAGATCCCATTTGGTGTAGATTCTATCGTTGAAAGAAGTGATAGCTTTGGTGGAGGAGATACATTTGCCAGACACTTGTGCAGACGATGCTTTACATGTGTATAAATGTCAAAGAATGAAACTGAATGTCCAACTATTTGTGGATCAGTAATTGGAAGATTAAAGTTTATATTAGATCTTGTTGGGTTCATAGAGAGAAGAAATTTACAGATCACACACTAGAAAATTATTTGAATTCGAGAGCTCCCTGCTGATTAACGCATGAAATGTCTTCCGAACTTTTTGTCATTCATTTCTAAACGATTTTCACAACCATGAAATGAAAGTTACTTATTTAATTAAAAATCAATTCCCAATATTTTCATACTTTTTATAACGTACAATTCTAATTATTACTTTTTCTATTTTGTATAACATGACTAATTATGTATCAATTAAATTTAATACTATTGTTTTGTAACTATTTTTGTATACTATGTAAATATAAGTTAAGTAACTATAAAATTAAACTAGGACATGACTATGAACTAAATTGCGGATCATATTCACCATAAATTAAGATAATAGGTATGCATATGGTTTAGGTTAACAATGTAAGATTAAATTCGACTAACTTTATATTTAATTAGCTGATTCCAAGTATGAGCAAACACGTAATTAAAATCTTCAAATAAATTAAACAATTTCATATGAATTAGTGTAAATAAAAGATCACACAAAAAAGTTGATAGTACTATTTTTTTGTCAAATGTCATTCAATGTTAAAATATCTTTAATTATAATAAATTATATTATTTCCAAAATTAAAGGATTCTAATTTCGGAATATACCTCTGCTTTATCTAAAAATTGACTAGGTTCGATCGGTCTAAAACTGCCTACAGATTCTTGCCACTTTTATATGGTAAAAAAAATCAGAGTTATTAATTATTACGTGATCCGCGTATAATAGTAAAACACCACATATCTTTTGCTAGCAAGCCAATCACCTTCACCTTGCTAGCAAATGATCCATCATACGCCTGCTAGCAAGTCAATTAACATTTGAAACTTTTCCGTACCAAGAAATCTCTTCTCCGTCAACAAAGCTCATCATTTTTTTCCGACAAGGGAAAACTTAGAATTAAACAACCCATGAAAATACCCGAAGCAAGAGGAATTAACTTTGGTTACAAAAATTTGTGTCATCGATCATTCTAAATCTCTAACTTTTATACAGAATTAACTAAAAGTCTAAAACTACAAAAATTCATCAATTTCCGACCACTTTTTATGTCTAAACCAAATACACTGCCGACGGAGTAGCTTCATCGGAAATCTCCCCGCCGGTGGTTACCGAAGTTGAAGTTGGGTTGGGTTTTCATCTCCGACCATTATCACAACGGTTTGAAATTGAGATTTGCAAATTCAGAAAATTCAGCAGAAAGGTTTTTTCTGATAAATAAATTAAAGGATCAAGCGGGAGCATAATGGGTCTTAAGGAGGTAAAAAGGATTCCGGGCAGCAGGTGTAAGATTCCGGCGACTGTGTATGAGGATGGTGATCGGTGAGATGATTCGTTATTGGGCTGGGGATGATCATTAGGATTGATAAATAATTAAATTGGATATGGGATAATGGTGAAGATTAAGGAAATAAATAATAATCATGACCTTAAATTCCGTAAATTACGGATTAATATTTTCTGAAAAATAAATAAATCAAAATACAAATTTAATACAAATACATAAAATATACATAACCCCCTCGAACAAGTATGGAGGATTCCAAAGTTTCTTAATTCCAGTTGCAGATTCAATTCCTTCCGAGAAAATTGACGAACCATGTCGAGAGAATTCAATCCTCCTCCAGTCTTCCAGTACGGTGGAAACCCCACTCCAGGGGTGGCGCCTGGGCCCACTCGCCGCCCTGTGGCGCCGTTTCAGCCCCCAAAATCATCCAATCCCGGCATCCCCTTCATGTCCTTCGACGTCGGCTCTGCCCAAGCCTCCACCTCCTTCTCCGCCCCGCCGTTCGGCTCCGCCACCATCGGCGGCGTCGGGGTTGGATTCGACGATGAGCCGCCGCTTCTTGAGGAGCTCGGCATCAACACCAAGCAGATTTACCAAAAGACCATCTCGATTCTCAACCCGATTCGCGTCAGAGCGGATCTCCACGAGGATGCGGATCTCTCCGGCCCGTTTTTGTTCCTCATGGCTTTCGGGCTCTTCCAATTGCTCGCCGGAAAGCTCCACTTTGGGATCATTTTAGGGTGGGTGACGGTTGCATCGCTGTTTCTATACGTGGTGTTCAATATGCTCGCGGGGAGGAATGGAAATCTGGATTTATACAGGTGTCTGAGCCTGATTGGGTACTGTATGATTCCGATCGTCATCTCCTCCGCTATAGCGCTGTTCTTACCCCAGGGAGGGATGTTGATCATGGTGATATGTGGAGTCTTTGTGCTATGGTCCACTAGGGTATGCACTAGGCTGCTGGTTGAGCTTGCATCTTATGGGGAGCATCGAGGATTGATTGCGTATGCTTGTTTCTTGATTTACGCCCTGTTTTCGCTGCTCGTGATGTTTTGAGTCATTAGTTCTAACTCTATAGCTGTATCATTATATTCATATCTTGGATGCTCCTACCTTGCGATCGGATGGTTGAGGAGATATTGGATTTGTTGTAGAGTTCTTAATGGATTGTCTGAGGAGTCTTACACTCTTACTGTTCTTACCATTGTTTCTCTTCTTTGTTTTCATGCCTTGTTTTCCATCATACTTCCTCCGTAGCTCAATTCATACAAAGATGATATGGCTTGATACAGAAGCCTTTTTTTATATTGTTGAAGTTTCATTGAATATATGTAGTTTTTATGGTAGATTGGTTTCTCCAGGCTGTTTTGCGATTCTTTGCTTCGTTAATATGCTTTCATTGCTTTGTTTTCATATCATGGCTGTGTTCCTTTGTATATAAATAACTTCAGTCTTTGATAGATAGAGCTGTCTTTTTTTCGTAAGAGCTACATTTTACTTGCTTCGGTTTTGAGAAATACTTGGCTAAGCCTTTTGTGCTATGAGTTTAGCTCTAAGATGGTGAATCCTGATGTTTACTTGCTTTGGAATTGTTGGGTTTGCCTAGTTTCTAAAGGGCTAGAGTAATATTAGGTCGTGTAAATTTGTGCTTGAGTGGAATGATAGCTAATACACACCGAGCACATACAAGATCATTGTGAACGATGGTCTCTTTTGTGATGCCATTTCTTTCTATGAGTATAGTTACAGATACTTAATAGTGGAGTAAATGACAATGTCATAGCTACCATGAATTAGGAGAAAGGATGTGTTATGTGGAGCATCTTCTTTGATTACTACTTCATACTTGTTTCAAAAATTGGAAATGCTGTGTTTTCAGCTGTTAATAAGAAATTGGCTAATGTGTTTGCGCCTTTTATGTTTCTCTTCTTGGATTCAGTCTTGAAGTTCTTGCCTGCAATTTTTGTTTTCTTTTTTCTTTCGATTTTCTTTGTTGTTACAACGTACCAGACATAGGTTTCATACCGAAGAATGTTTGAGACTTTTACATCCAGCATAGTGAAATATTGATGCAGTTTGCATATAACCAAAGGGATTTGTCCCCTTTCAACAAGAAAATTGCAGTACAGAAGAGATGAATGCATTCTATACGCCTAGTTCTTTTCAACTCCAGTGCAATTCATTTCACTTGCTAAGAGTTGTAACTATATGAAACTGAATGTTGCGAAACTGAATACGTATTCAGTTTAGCTGCTCATGAACGTATGACCCATAATTCGGACAATTTCGATTCAAGGAAAAACTAACAAACCTAACCTAGTATTCCACGATGATTTGATGAACGTTGCATCTGAAATGGATATATTTATTTAAGCACTATAATGGATATATAGAAGTAGAAGCACAAAAATGGACCCGCAAACATTTTTCCCTTTTGCTATCAATTTCAGCTTCACAGGTGACTTTGGGCAAGTGAGTGCGTGAGTGTGTGTGTTTCGTTTATATGGCGGGAACACTCCAAATCCTCAGCATCCCGTCTCCGGCCACCGCCACATCACCTTCCCGACGAGTGAATTTCAGATCACCTTACGCCTACTCGCCGTTCCCAGCTAAACGCACATTCGATGTAGCTCGCATTTCAAAACCCACCGCCATAGTCAGAGCCAGCAACAGCTCCCTGTCGCCTCAGGTCCTTTTCCCCCCCTAATTCGATTTTTCTGATTCAGTTGGGTACAGCTTTTCCTTCAACGTGATGGTGTTTTCAGGAAGGCGGTGCCGCCGGGAATTGGACTCAGCCTCTATTGAAATTCGCCTCCAGCAATTTTCTCCCAATAGGTATGATGACATGCCCTAATTCACATTTTTACTTAATGAGTAGCTAGCTTACTAAGTTGATTATAGCGCTTGTCAGCGGAGTGGCGTTGGGACTCGTGAATCCGACGCTTGGTTGTGTTGCTGATAGATACTATCTGTCAAAGTTTAGCACATTTGGAATATTCATCATATCGGGTTAGTCTGTGCTTTGTAAAAAAGTTTTTCTTTTTATAAATTTGTCTTGCACACATCTTTTCTTATGGTGTTGTTTGGTGATGCAGGATTGACATTGCGTTCTGATGCGATTGGTGCTGCTGCTGAAGCTTGGCAAGTTGGACTCTTTGGTCTAGTATGATCTTCATTACATTTGTGCCATTCTTAGTTTCTCTTTGGTTTCTCGATTCATACTTAACAATGTAACTGGGTTAGTGGATAAAAATAGGATTTTTAAGTTGGGATATTTCTGCTTTTGCAACTTTTCCTCGATTGTATTACATCTTGACAAGTTAGTAGCTTTCTTGCAGGTCTCCATTTTGTTCATTACCCCTTTATTCTCAAAAGTTATCTTGCTACTTAAGCTCCAACCTCAGGAATTTATCACAGGTTTGCATGCTTAATCTTCTTCACTTGATTCCGGTTGATTTGATGATTCTGGTCCATGTGCCGCCATCTTTTGTTTCTCGTGTACTGAGTGCTAGTGTGTAACTGGCGATTAAATTTCTGTGTTATTGATGGTATTGTGTTAGATGTGAAGCTTCTAGAAGTATGAGAGATGATGACGAGCCTGTACTATTTTGTTTCAATCCTACCTTTGTAGCCTTTGACCCCGGATACTCAATTGAACAGCTGTTGTGTTTTTGGCATTGTTGTTCATCTAGTTTTGTTTGCTACTTTGTCCTCAGGGTTGGCTATCTTTAGTTGTATGCCTACAACATTATCAAGTGGAGTGGCACTTACTCAGGTATGTTGATTGTCATAAGCTTCCTTGTTATGCTTGCAACGTGAAAAGTAAATTGGAAAGACTTAATGTTTTGATTTCTAAATGCAGCTAGCTGGTGGTAATTCTGCCCTTGCCCTCGCTATGACTCTCATATCAAATCTCCTGGGAATCTTGATTGTATGTTTCAGTATACTTTTACAGTAAAAGGATATTTGATGACATATTTTCTGCAATATCTTATGGTCTTAACAATACTGAATAAGTGTGTATTTGTGGGAAGCTGTTCTTTTGGTTATGAGATGAAGACCTCTAATGTGCTATTTTTATCTATCAGATTCCTTTTTCCATTTCCAAATTCATTGCTTCTGGCGTTGGTGTATCACTTCCAACTGAACAGTTGTTGAGAAGCCTTGTTCTCACATTACTTGTTCCTCTCATTTTGGGAAAGGTAATATACACTTCTATGTTAAAAGCATTTTCTTAAGCTAAGCATTTCCAGAAATGTGAAAACTGAAACTCTAGAAAAGGCTCTATTGTGAAGAAGAAGGATATTTTAGTTCTAATAGTAGATGAATTCTCTTGTAATTTAATATTCAATTGGTTTCTTTTTTTGGAATTTAGCTTGGTAGTTTGTCTGATACTGGATTGGCATGATTTTGTTCATGAAGAGTACAAAAATGGCATGGGTGTTTTGACTGCTTTAGAAAATGAAATGATTGACAGAAACTCTTGCCTTTAGTAAATGTTTATAAAATGTCACGTCTTTTGGCTGTTCTAATTTTGAGGGATTAAATCGGTGCCTTTTTCTATTCAACAGGTTCTTCGGGAGTCATTCAAGAGTAAGTATTCTCACTTACTTCTTTCCTACTAAATGCAAGAGGATAAGACTTGGCGCATAGGTATTATGGTCTGTAATATAATAAAATCCTTTGTTTCTGACAGTTGGGCCTGCATTGTAACTTACTAATAACTTGGACTTTTTGTGTACTAGACAAGTACTTTAACTGGTCCATGTTTGGCTTATCAAAGATTTCACTTACTGGCATGTACATTAACGCTTTTTGCCTTATCTTGAAAATATTTGTTTCTTTGAAGGATTTCTTTGGCTTGTTCGGATAATTATGTACTTCTTATGATGACCAGCCTTATATTTGATACTTTTGTTTACCCTGGATACCTGCAGGTCTAGCAGATTTCTCTGATCGCAATCGTAAACTTTTGTCAGTGATCAATGCAGTTCTCCTTGGTCTAGTAAGCAACATGCAAAACTGAATGTATCATTTATCATTTATATCTAAGTTCAGGCTCCTTTCTGGTCATGATGGCAGTCTTCAAAGCTTTGTGCGCAAGCGTTTGCTTCTGTAGACATGTTGGCCGACAAATGAATCAAATGCCATGCATTTAAGTTTTTCTGAACTAATGCCTTGGTCATTTCTAACTTGTGCAATTTGTTCAGGTACCTTGGATACAAGTTAGCAGATCTAGGTCATTGCTTCTAATGGTCAAGCCAGCAGTGTTCTTACTGGCTGTAGGCATGGGAGTGTATGTCCTTATCACTAGTTTTTTCTCTCTCTCATATATTACTGGTTGTTTGATCCTTTCCAAGATCTTGAAGCCCTAAACAAATAAGAGCTCTGTGCCATATGTAGACAAGTTTTTTATGCTTCCATGTTATACTTGAAAATTGCTTTTGTGTGATGAAGCTGAATATCTTTCTTAAACCTTTGAATGACAGTGTTTGACTGTCATCTGAATCAACCTTATATAGTCTGACCTACTTTTGCCCATCTGTATATATGACTTCTTTGTTTGTTGCCTTGAATTTTTGCCTATTTTTTCATACCATGTTATAAAATTTTCATGTTGTGATGGATTCTGTTGAGATAACGAGCATGTTGTTTTGCAGGCTTCTGCATTCTGGTCTGCTAGTTTTTAATTATCTTGCGATTGGTACGCTGTCAAATTTGTTTGGTGGAAAATCTCCTTTTGCTAAGAAACAAAATGCCACTGCTTTTCTACTTGTTGCAAGCCAGGTGATTTTCTCAACTATATACCAAGCTGTAGAAATCCTAGCAGCACAAAGCTGTAAAATAACTGAAAAATCATTTGAGAACCCCTTCTTGCATAATTTTGCAGAAAACATTGCCAGTGATGGTAGCTGTGGTAGAGCAGCTCGGTGGAGCTTTTGGTGAATCAGGCTTGCTGGTTCTTCCGTGTGTTGCCGCTCATCTGAACCAGGTGAAAATCATTACATCCCCTTTTCTTAGTCATACTCTACTCGTGCAGTTTCCTCGTGCTCAAGCTTCCTTCTGATTTACTGTCTGGTTTTTCTTGTAGATTATATTGGACTCTTTTCTGGTAAGCTTCTGGCTTCAGAAGGCGAATGAAGTTGCCTCTACCAAGACTGCCTAGAGATCTTTATGGTCAGTGTATGAAATGTGATAGGGAGAAATGAAGTGTGTAACATCAACATGTACAATATTCATGTTGTATCAACTTTGACATTCATTATACCAAGGAGTGGACCTAAATCACCTAATCGGTGGAAAGTTCATTGCTTTCTTCCCTTTTTTTCTTTGGTCCATTTCCTAAACCTTGGAATTTTGTCATCCTCTCTCTTGCTTTTCAAAACTTTTAGGTTAGTAATAATAGTTCACTTCTAAGAATTATACCTTCGATTCCCTTTAAATCTCACAAGGAAAATGATATAATTTTTAAGAAAGAGAGAAATAGATGGTACAGATCTAAAACTTACAAAAAAAAAATATATATTATTAGTGAATTTTCCAAAAAAGAAAAGTGAGCAAAAATAGAAAATATGAAGAAATATTGTAGGAAAGAATAAGTACTCATATATAGTATTTATGAAATCTCAATATAAACTTTGACGTTAGTAGTTATAAATTTAAATAATTACCCGTATCTTTTTTTTTTGACAAATTACCCGTATCTTAAATGCACATCTACTTGGGCGTTACTACATGTAACAAGATTCGATATTTAGATAATGAAAAAAGTGCTGTTGTGCCCCCAAGTATTTAAAAAAGTGCTAATATACCCCTAAGTTTTTCAAAAGTGCCACTATACCCCCAAATGTATAATTTGGGCAGATTTTTCTTTTGTCAAGTGTAAAATGTCAAGAATACCCTCACTATTATTTAATGGTAAAAAAAAATTTATAGCGAAAATGCCCCAACCAAATCAATGAATAATCCTCCCCTGCCTAATTATTCATCTAATTCTCGCTTCCCTTTTTACATTCAACCCAATTAAGAAAGGCAATCCAAATCCATACCACCAATCACCGTTACTTTATCGGATGAAAACGTTTGAAGTCGAGGGGACCAAAACCACTGTAATCAGAAATTAGTGTGAGCCGGGGGACCGAAACCGCCACACCCAGTAATAATTAGCGTGACTAACTCAAGGTGGCGAGATTATGGTAATTTCACCAATATTTTCAGTTTGTTGAATTTTTGGATAAAAATGTTAACTTTTTTTTAATACTGGCCTGCTAGATTTAGTCCGATTTTTGCTTATTTGCAGTCCGTATTTTTGTTATATAATCATATATACAATAATTATGATATATAACTGATTTGCAAGTGTATGCAATAGAAATAATATATATATATATATATGATGAATGTGTCTGACATTCTTAATTATTGATCATATCATATATATCAAAGACGTATTTTTTTGGACTATAAAATAAGCAAAATATGGACTGCGTCTAGAATTGCCCCTTTCAATAATATTGTGCATTTATTTTGTAATTCAGTGATATTAATTTCTTGAATTTTTTTTTCGTGCCCATGATCCTTTGGGTCAAGGGAAAAAAAATCCAACAAGTGAGGGTAAATTTGTCTTTTAATTCAAAATGGTGTTGAAAATGGATTTTAGAGGTACACTTCTTTATTCAATATAATAATAGAAGTACATCAACACTTTTAAATTACTCGGGGTACATTGGCACTTTCTTATAAACTTGAGGGTACGTGAGCTTTTAACCCTTAGATAATTTAATAAATTTGCAATAATTTTAGAGTTAGGTGTGATTAATGAGATTATGGTTCCACCAACCAAGATATGGATAGCCAAATCCCAAATGTTGTCGAACAAGCCGCCCATAACGTAATTGCGCTCATTAGCTGTCTTGGTCGTCTTCGAATTACCGCTGCTTAAATAAACGCAAAGGTAAAGGTTTCAACTTTATTCACAAAGATTCTTCTCTTCAGACTTCAGACTTCAGTTGCAGGTTTTGTTCCACCACCCTTTGTGTTCAAATGCATTTCATTGCTCGCTCATGCCGTGTTGCCGCTTTCTTTTTCACGTAACTTTTGTGTGAATTTTGGAGCTTTAATGTGCTGCGATGGAAAAAGATGCATTCTTTTATTGTTCTTGGTCCCCCGGGGACAGAGCGTCACGAGAAATGAATAAGAATAAGAATGAATAATTGTTGATTGAATCTGAATCATCTGATTAGGCTGTTTTGGTCTCCACTTTAGCAAAACCATGGTTACGCTTTGTTCCAAACATCTTGGAGCATTTCCAGAGGTTTATAGTTATAATCATCTGGGAAATCCTCCGTTTTCGTCTCTTTTCTTGAGCTCGTCTCGTTTTTCGGTGCCCAGAAGCAGAAACCAACGATTTCTGCAATCCAGATTGAAGATGGCTTCCTTGTTTTTGCAGCTTACCCCTTTACAGGCTGCTGCCGTCACAGAATCCGTGGTCTCCTCTTCGCAGTTGGGGCCCGGTGGAATCCCAATGGCATCTTTTCGTACGTTGCTGTAGCTCATCTAGGGCTACTGCATCCTAGGTTTTATTTTCTAGAATTGGCCTCTCATGAGACATGGATGACCTGATTCTGTTTACTCTTATCTTTGTTGTTCTGTATTCTACTAATTAAGTCTAGGAAAATTGCGCTTTGCATTGCATTGTTCTTATTCTTTTACTGCGATGTTTATGACGGTTATAGCAGTGTTGCTAGTTGCATTTCTAGCATGGACTTTCTGAGTTTGATTTACTAGAATTTGACTCACGTGAATAACCTGATTCGGTTTACTCTATCCTGCTTTAAGTATTTTCAGGTTATCTTCATTGCTTCTGTCTGCTATTTAGTCTTTTTTTTTGGCAACTTGTTCTAGAGCTGCAAAATGCATAACTTGATTGGCTGAAGTTTCTCTATTTCTCTTCTTCATACATTGTTGATTTATTGAGGCTCTTTTCATTGCATTGTTCTTGTTTGCAGTTATGTTTAAGACAGTTTTAGCAGTACTGCTTGTTGCATTTCTAGCATGGACTTTCCAGGCGATCCAGCCTCCACGTCCTCGAATCTGTGGCACCCCTGGTGGTCCACCTGTCACTGGACCTCGAATTAAGCTTAGGGATGGAAGACACTTGGCTTATAAGGAGCATGGAGTTCCCAAGGATACAGCCAAGTACAAGGTTGTCTTAGTTCATGGCTTTGGCGCTAGCAGGCATGAAGCTTCAATTTCAACCGTGGTGAGTAGTACTGAGTAGAGTTCAGCCACTATTCAGTTAGAAACCTTTGAAAGGCATGCTAAAGATATTTTGCTCTTTCCAGGGAACTGTTCAAGAACTTGGTGTGTACTTTGTGTCGTTTGATAGACCAGGCTATGGAGAAAGTGATCCTGACCCGAAGAGGTCATTAAGAAGTGTAGCTCTTGATATAGAGGAGCTTGCTGACCAGTTGGAATTGGGATCGAAGTTTCATATCATCGGAACTTCCATGGGTGGACAAGTGGTTTGGGGTTGCCTCAACTACATTCCTCACAGGTAACCATCTTATCATGGAGCAAATCCTTTCTACATCTCTTGGTTTGTTAGAATAATCTCATACTAGTGGTATTGCTGTGTCTCTTATTTAAAGCAATTGCATTTTGTCTGAAGTCAGTATTCTCTTTGGTAGAATACTCATGGGAAATTAGTTATCAAAAGCAATTGCATTTTGTCTCTTTGGACGAAATTAGTTATCAAAAGTAATCACTTTGGTAGAATACTCATGGGAAGCAATTGCTTCTTGTCTGATCTCAGTATTCTCTCATGGTGGAAGTTTTCGAAGTAACTCCTTTTGTAGAACAAAACATTCTCCCATGAATACTCTTCCACACCTTGTGTTGTGAGATTTTCCAAATGGCTTGAAAAATAGTCTACCAATAGATAACACACAATCCTTTTATTTTATTGTCTCAATTTTATTTTATTTTGGTTTGAATGATGTCAGGTTAGCTGGTGCTGCATTGATTGCTCCAGTGGTCAATTACTGGTGGCCTGGATTCCCATCCAATTTGTCTGCTGAAGCGTATAATGAGCAGTTCCCTCAGGATCAATGGGCTCTTCGGGTGGCTCATTACGCTCCATGGCTAACCTACTGGTGGAACACTCAGAAACTATTTCCATGCTCGAGTGTGATATCCGGAAGAGCCAAGTTATCAAGCCAAGATATACAAATCTTCTCCAAGATGGGACCTAGACAACCACCTTCGGTACTGTATACATGTTTGCGTTCATTTTGAGTGATTCTTCCATGAAAAGAAGACAGCTTTTAAGGCTTATGCTGCACAGCTTTTAAGTTTTTTCAGAGTAAAAATTGGTTTGTTTGGACTTTTTGCAGGAATATGTTACACAGCAAGGTGTATTTGAGTCGTTCCATCGGGACATGATAGTCGGATTTGGGAGGTGTGAATTTGATCCCATGGATCTTAAAGATCCGTTTGCCAATGGTGAAGGCTCGGTCCATTTGTGGCAAGGAGACGAAGATGGCCTCGTGCCTGTCACGCTGCAGCGCTACATTGCTGATAAGCTTCCATGGATTCACTACCATGAGGTTCAAGGAGCTGGTCATATGCTTGGATTTATAGATGCTAATAAAGAGGCCATCCTGAAATCACTTCTCTTAGGGAAAAATAGCTAGGAAATATTCTAATGGACTGAGTTTTTCCACAGCAGTCCTGGTTTAAGAGTATTCAGTGTCTGCTAATTTACTAAAGCTGTTTCTATGCGTATTCATGCCTGAGACTGAGTTTGCTTATCATATCCCTATCATCTCATGAGGCTCTCACCAACCTTTAAGAGACATAAGACATAAACATGTTGTTCAAGTCACAATTGGTCAATTTCGACAAGAAAACTGTGTCAACGTGTAAAAAATAATTCAGTCGAGAAAGTGAAAGTTTAATTTGTGCCAAATAATAATTCATTATATGTGAAGTGTTACACTTAAGAAGGCAAGGGAGACGAGTATCAAACTTGACATGAGTAAAGCATCCTATCGGGTTGAGTAGATTTTTGTACTAAAGATATTGGAGCACATGGGATTCCCAACACCATTTGTTTCTCTCATTCAGAAGTGACTATCTTCGGTGCAATTCTCCTTTATCCTCAATGGAAGGGAATTTGGTTGTTGACACCACATAGAGGAATCGAGACCCCTTATCTCCATACTTGTTCATTATATGCTCTGAAGTGCTATCTTTGCTGCTCTTGGATCAAGCCAGTGCAGGTCGGCTAAGTGGAGTGGGAGCGTCGCCACGGGGACCAAAAATCTTGCACTTGTTTTTTTGCAAACAATGCTCTTCTTTTCGGTAAAGTTTCGGAGGAGTAGGCGCGATGATTCCAATGGGCACTAACATTGTATGAAGAAATCTAAGGGCAGAAGATTAATGTGGACAAATCTGGGGTTCTGTTTAGCCTTGACACGACTTCTGACCTCAGGTCGCACATCTGCATACTGAAAATCCTGGAAGTGGAATCACATGGTAAGTACCAAGGCTTATTAACGATCATTGGTCGTAAGAAGGGAGACATCTTCCAATCGTTGAAGGACCGGATTCAACAGAAGATTGACAGATGGAGTGAGCGGAATCTATCAAGGGCTGGGAAGGAGATCCTAATAAAATTTGTTTTGCAAGTGATTCCCAACTACATGGTGAGTTTTTTTAAGATTCCAGACTATGTGGTCGATGAAATTCATGACTTGATGAGTAGATTTTGGTGGGGAGGCACTGAGACGGAGAGGAAGATTCATTGGGTTGCTTGGAAAAAGATGTCGAAAACTAAACAAGAAAGGGGTATTGGCTTCCGATACTTGGGAGCTTTTAACCTAGCCCTCCTCGAGAAATAAGCATGGCGTTTGATCATGCAACCACACTCTCTATTGGCTCGAGTCTTGAAAGCCAAATATTTCAGGAATGGAGATATTTTCAGCCACATTGGGAAGCCGGGTGTCGTGGTCCTGGAGAAGTATACATGGAGCGCTGAAACTTATCAGGATGGTCGGGCAAAAGGCAATTGGGGCTTGCAAGAATACGAGTATTTATAACTACTCGTGTGGATACGGAGAGACGGTAACTTTATAATCGGTAACCCGACGTAATCCCTGAACACCTATCAAAGATGGCTGACTTGATAGATGTGGATACTGGATGGTGAAGTATAGGCTTGTTGGAGGAATTTTTCACACTGGATGTCATTGCTAGGATCAAGGAGATTCCCCTACGTAATCTTGGTACGACGGATAAATAGACATGGCACTGGAACAAGACGAGTTCTTACATAGTGAGGTTAGATTACTATGTTGCATTTCAAAATGCAAAAGCCGCATCCCATCATCAACTCGTGCCTACGGCTCATGATGAGGACCATAAGTTCCGACGTCAAGTATGGAAGTTTAGGGTGCCAAAGCGTGCGCTGCACTTTGCTTGGAGGCTCTGGGTTGGGTCTCTGCCTACAGTTGCCAACCTAAAGGCGCGCGGAGTTGACAAGGATCCTACATGCTCTCTCTGCTTGGAGATAGCAGATTGTGCAAAGCACTTGTTCTTCACTTGCCAGTATGCACAGACGGCTTGGGCTTCTGTCGGCCTCCAACCCAAGATTGTAGCGACTACAAGCTCGAGAAGAGATTCATGGTTCCGGACGTTGTTGAAGGATGGCGATAAAGAGTTCTGTAAGGTGGTGATAATGATTTGTGACGCTATATGGTTTCAGAGGAATCGACAGATTTTTTAACAAGACCACTTTGGCGCAATGGATGCAACATCAACAGTAATAAGCAGTTTGAGAATGTATTTAGATAAGCAGTTTGAGAATGTATTCAGGTGTCCATGGATGGCATATCAGTGTCTCTCATTCGCTTATGCCATCCGCTTTACTGCGGCCTCCAAATGAGCTCGGAATGGTGTATTGTGACGCCGGCATCCATCAAGGAGACGTTGTCATAGGAGTTGCGGCCTTCGATACAAACATATCATTGATCCAGGCGGTAGCTTGGCGACACCTGAATTAACAAGACCCGGTATTGGCGGAATGTTTAACTTTTGAGAAAGTCCTATTGGTGCTTTCGGATTTCCGGAACCCGTCAATGAACTTGATCGGAGACGCCTTGCTGCAGGTAATGAATATGGTGCACGGAGATGAAGTGTGCATGGTCAATTCTGAAGCAGTCCTCCAAAGAGTTAAGAATTTGTTAGAGACTATCAACTGTAAGGGGTCATTTTGGGTTTTCTGTAATCAAAATTTTGTAGCTCACTCACTGGCGAATTTCGCTAAGTCGAGTCCTCAGAGCATGCCCATGAGTTACTCTATAATAGAGTTTTTAGTCAAATTTACCCTATTTTTCTATATTATGGTTTCCAACAACTACTCTATCACATACTCTAAAATAGAGATATGGTAAAATTGGAAGATTGAAAAGGCATATGGGCATACTTCTTTCATACTCTAAAATTTAATGTTATCATTGATTCTTATCTTTTTTTTCCTTTTTTTATTCTATACTTTCTTAATCATTCATATCTTTACACACATAAATATATTAAAATCATAAATTTGCAAATAAAATTGATACTTTGTTTGTCAGAGCTTATAAATAGAGAATTTAGTTTAATTCAATTCAGTGCAATTTAGTCTAATTCAGTTCAGTAAAATATAATTCGATTGAATTCAAGTAAATTTGATAATAAATAATTTGATTATTTCTGATTCTAATTTTCAAAACATGAATTTCACTTCAGTTCAGTTCAATTCGGTTCAATTCAGATCGGTAAGAAATAATCTCAGACAAACAGACCCTAATTGTATGCTCTTGGAAGTCTCAAACAAAATTAAATATAGCTATTATTATTTATGGCAATAAATTCATGGAATGGTAAAATAGAGCAACTGTTGGACGAGAACAAAATAATTATGAAGTATTTGGAATTTGGTATAGAGTAACTGTTGAGCTTGCTCTTAATGTACAACATCTGAAACTCTCCACCTAATTTTATCTCTTCGGCTTCTAGACGATTTCCAAAACATTGAACGAATGACATCAAATATTTTCCTCAAATAAATAAATAAAATTGTGCCCAAATAGTAAGTATAATATGAGTATCAGGTACTTTTAGTTTATCCGACTTAATATTATTCCAATTTAATTTGTCAATCTTTTTTTTATTATTTTAAATTAATTCATTAATCATTAATAATGTTAGAAATAATTTTATGGACTACTGTTACATTACTTTCAAATTATATCACTAACCTTTAGAAAGTTCAAGAGACACCTTTATACATTAATTTTGTTTTAAGTTATATCACTTCCGTCAAAAGACAATATAAAGACATTTTAGTAAATTTCTAGACAAGATTTGAATTTTTTAGTCAACGATCGGGGGAAAGATAAATATTCTCTTAATTGTTGTCATAAGAAAGGAAAAATTATATAATTATTTTAGCAAACGTGACATGTATCATGGAGCAATTGGATAGCATGAAATATCAAATTTTATTTTTCGATAATATAAGTAAATAAAAATACGGTTGGTCAAAAATATATGTTGAATAGTATGAAAAGTTAACTGGACTGATTTGATTGAGACAGGGTAGTATTACATTTGTAATGTAACGGGGACATTTTTTTAATTAAGAAATCCGTCACATTTTGAGTTACTTGAAAAGAAACGGATATTTGTTCAGAAACTCATATAGAAATAATCCTTATATTTGTATAGGCTTGTGTCTCGATCATAAAAGCATTTACTAATAAATTGATTACCTAAATCTTCCTTTTAAGGCAGTAATAAAACTATAAAAAGGACCTCTTTCTTGCTAGAATTCTTCTATCAAAAAGATTTTTCATCAACACAGAGACGACGCATTAGCATATTGAAGATGAAGAAATGTGTTGGAATAATTTTATTGTTCTTCTTTCTTCTCAATTCAGGTAAGATATCTATACTCCATCAATCTCATATTTTACTTGATTCTTTAAGTATATCAATGGTATCCTTCACTGATGGATCTATACCGGTGAACAGTAGATCTAATTGTTATGGTAGCGCCTTCAGGTTTTGTACTATCGTCTATCCTAATCTTAATTCTTAGATCCGCTGATATGCTTACAGGATGTAACACAAATGCAACAAATGCAAACGACTGTGTTATTTCGAAGAAATCAAAATATGACGTTGGTCCTTGCCTGTTAAGTGAAAATTGCAGATGGAAGTGTAGAATGGAAAACTGGCCTGATGGAAAATGCAACCATTTCTTCGGCACCTGCAAATGCATGAGGCCCTGTAATGAATCTGAGCGACTAGCACTTGGCTATAATGTTTCTACCACCCTGCATCCGTCCATAGATACCAATCAAACAAATGTATGAATGAACCTTTGCTAGTTGTACTTGGAATATCCATGAAATCACGTCAAAGAATAGTGTCCATTGATTTGTTTGAACTTAATTTCATCAATTTGTTGAAGAGATATTATCATAATTCAGTAACCATTTACGTTTAGGGATGAATATGATACGGCTTGGGACTCACCCCTTATTTCATGTATCAAATAATTCTGAACGTTTTTCAATAGAATGAAATGATAAATTACGTACTTTTTTTTATATAAGAAAAAAGATGAATATAATACGTATTGGGCGGGTCTAGGGCAAGATTAGTCCCTCTTGCCCAATTCTCATGTGTTCAACATGCACTCAACTTAACATATCTCCTATTTGAAACTAATATTGTACATTTATGTTCATATATTGTGCTAATTATTATTCATATTAAGGTAAATATGCAAAAAGTTTTATTTTAGAATGCATGATTTTTAAGTTAAAAGATGTACTTTTTAAATGGAGAAAATGACCATCTCCCTTTGCAAACAGGTGTGGAGGTATATGTGAATATTTCTTTGTGGCAAAGAATATTTCATTTTATGTGAAATGTGACATTCAAAACAAAAAATTTGCTAATATAAAGGAATGAAAGATGTATCAGATACTTTTATTTTAAATTTGATTTTGTTCTAGTTCAATCCATCAATTATTTATAATAATTTATTATAAAAGATATAAATTTTTATATATTAGCCATATCAAAAATTAAAGGAATGATTGGAGGAAAAGATTAATCCTCTTCTTCTTCTATTTGAAGAATTATTGTTCCTATACATTCCTTTTTGTTTCTAATTAAGGCCTATAAATTTACTGAAATGCCTTCATATTGTCTTTTTGACGGAAGTGGTGTGATTTGAAACAAAATTTAAAGTACGAGGGAATCTCTTGAACATTTCAGAGAAGAGTGGTGTCATTTGGCACTTTTGTGAAAAGTAGTGGTATCTTATACAATTATCTCATAATATCATTAAAAATCAATAATTAATTATGATTCATAAGAGAATATCTGACTATTTAGTTTAGTCATATCAAAAACTATTTATGAAAGATAGGGGGAAATGGTGAAATCAGTTGAGAAAGTGAAAGTTTAATTTGTTGCAAAAAATAATTCATTATATGTAGAGCATAACATATAAAATAAAATTATACAAGAATAAAAGGAGTATCATACTATCATGTACTTTTATTTCAAACTTGATATTATTCCAATTCAATTCATTAATCATTAATGCTAAATCATCAGAGATGATTTGAATTTTTTAGTTAAGTCATATCAATATATATACTAGACTTTTCCTACCCACGCTCAATTATTATACCATACCCAAGGGGTATGTATCCCCATCTTTGATCCACCTTTGATGTGTGTTTTACAATTATAATTGTGCATTCTATTTGCATATACTATTTATAGAAATTGTAAGAAAACAACTTTACAATGCACAATTATACACATAAAAATGCACATTATAAAATTTTAGAATGCACCTAGGGATACATACCCCAGGTGTATGGTATAATTTGTGACCCACGCTATACATGGGTTGTCGGTAGTCAATTTAATTATATTGAATTTTAGATTAGTTGGATCAATGAAGAGTTACATGCACGTCATGCCTATTCAAAGACTAGTTTCCTTCATCGGAATCTTTTGGTAACTCGGCCTCGTTAGAACCAACAACATTGTGCGAAATCGACCCGCATATTTCACAAGTTCTACAAGAAAATTGATGAGATCATATCAAAAACATTCTCAAGTGATCAAAAGACAACGACAGGAAGACTAAATCAGGTTTAAGTAAAAGCATTCAATCTTATCTCAGCCAAATTCTAAACTTGTAAGATGTTATAATCTCAAATAAGGTAAGTTCCCATAGAAAATACCTACTCATGAATGTTTAACTTTAGATTATCACTTTCTTGGAGTATAAAATGTCTTACTTGAAGGCTGAATCATAAAATAGAATAACAAAATGTACACAAAGAAGAGTCTTCACGAAAAATGTCTTCACATAAAATGGTGCAACTATAAACTTCACCAGCATAGTCTTCACCATCCACATGACAGCCCCTATGAGAGACGAAACAAGAGCCTTTGTGATATAGTTCAAAACCTTGGAAATCTCTTTAGAATGCTTGGTGTGCGTTTTTTATCAAACAACGGAACCCAAGCTATAAGTACTAAAGCGAGCCAAATCGCGAATCACTTTGCTTCACTCTATGAATAAAATACACAACTTTCTCATTGAACAAAAATATGGTTTCATCGAGAAAACAATGCAATATTTAGCCCATAGGTCACCAAACGGCCACAAAAGATCACTGCAACAAGCACACACCACTTCCAAATCTACAAGCCCCAAACGGCTCGAGCCTTGAGATCATCAACATACCTAGAAATCAACAAAACCATGGTGAAAATAAACAGTATCAGCTCTATGAAAAAATCATATGCCTTCAGTTTCTTACCAAATGTCCTGCACTTTTGACGTATTTCTTCACCATCTAAACCCTTCTGAACCTCCCTGGCAGCCTTATCTCCGGTCTTCTCCTTGTCATCATCAACATCATCAGAATCATCCTTTTCATCACTGTTGTTATCATCCTCACCCCTCTTCTTATCTGATTGCAATACTAAATTGTTGACCCCATCTTGACGCTCTGGGAAGATAACATCTAAAATAACAGTATGGCATAACAGTATGTCATACTTATTTTGTTTTAGATGACAGTATATGAAATACTAAATGTGTATAATTTACAGTATATGCATGTGCATATTACCTTGACCATGACTGGAACATTCAGATCTATAAGTGTACTCGGAGCTTAGGGAATGAAAAATAGATGCAAGCTATAAGTTTTTAGTAACTATTCTGCATTTTATATCCTCTGCCAAGAACAAGTAAGCCCTCATACCACTTTTTTTTTTGTTATATTGATCATATGTTGCTGTAGCGCAAAGTCAAGATACTATCATGTTACTCATTATCTGTTCATAAGCATGAATGACAGTTGTAAATTGCATGCTCTAATTGGCACACAAACTAAAGTAAACAACATCCAAAGCTTTCTAAAGCACAAACTTAACCCTACAGTTCAGATAGAGGCAAATGAGATGTCTGATTATGATGTAAAAGTAGTACAAGAAAGTAACAGGTAGAGTTTAAAACTGCAAAAGCTTTAATTTGATTCATATGAAGAAATCGTGGCTGCAAAATACAACTACATTAACACACAAAAAAGGAACAAGAAATAGAAGACCATAATAATAATAAAGGAACAAAATGAGTACCAATCAGAATTGACAAGAATGACAAGAAATTTTTCTTCTCCTTTAGCCTTCCATACTCTTTCATGGAAACACCTTCTGTTTTACCTTTCATAGGAGCTGCCCCTCTTCGCCGTTCGGTATTCCTCAAACTTCCAACTCCACCAACCTTACCTCCATAATCCGAAGGTGCATCGATTCCTGGTAATCCCCTTAGAAATTTGAACTTTACCTTCAAATTCAAACCCTTTATCCCCAAATTCGGCCCTAGAACTACATTTCTCTTCCTCAATCAGATTCCCACTAACCCTGACTCCATTCTTCTTCCGCTTCTCCTATTTCCGTTCTTTTTCTTCCCGCCACCGCCGGAGCTCCGCCAGTCAACTCCTCAGACATGATGTGGATCTCATCCGCCCTTCGCCACCACTGAACCCTCTCCGCACCCCTTTCCTTTCTTTCCCACGATGCCATCTCCGAAAGCTTCTTCCTTTCCTTAATCCGCCGCTCTTTCGCCACCTGAAACACCCTTGAAGTCTGAAGACTGCGATTCACGCTGGACGTAGACACAACCAAGACATTTGATGTGTACAAAACATGGGAGAAGGACAGATCGTTAGAATGAACTCTGTCATCATCCAACAAAAAAGTAGTAGCTTTTAATACTTCAGAAAAACTATCATTTCAAAATTTATAGCAGAAAATCAGACATAGATTATGCACTTTTCTTAAGGGAAGAAAAAATGGGAAACTAACCTGATGAGACCGACTAAAGGAAGCTTAGCCACTAACCTTTTCAATAACACACACAACACCAATATTGCAACAGAAACAAAAGAAAAACATGTCAGGCAAATTAGTAAACGACATCAACTTCAAAAATCAGATAACAGACGAACAACACAAAATCCCTAACCATTGCAATAAATATGGAAAATGAAAATAACATGTGGTACAACATATCCACATACGACACGTGGTTCGAGACAATCACCCCGTGATTCTGACGACTGCTCCGAGCAATCCCCTAGCACAAATGCAAAAAGTTACAAAACAGTAACACCAAAAAACAGTGTTAAACCATACAAGAACACTCAATCAAATTAGTACCTCGCTATCAGCATTCTCCATAGGATGTTCCTGAATCTAATAGCGCCCGAAAACGAAAAACATGACCCGAGACAGAAATTGACCTGAGTGAAGAATCACGGTCCACCTCCATCCTCCCATATGAGCGCAATCTTCTTGCTCATCCTCATGATTAGTCGACAAGAACGCCGTATAGATTCGAAAAATCAAGTAATAGAGCACCAAAACAACCGTCCCCAACACGAAGCGAACAGGCACCAACGTTAGCACAGTGAGCTCGAGCATCAGCTTCTCCGATAGGGGCAATGGCCCCATGCCCATAATATCAACAGCGGTTAATTCATTACACTTCCACGCTGCCGGAGATTCGTCGGACAGCTTGCAGTGATTCTCGAGGATTGCTCTTCGCGATTGGGTTGTAGCAAACGACGATTTACTGGTTGAAGAACATAATTGAGCTGGTGAGTGATAGCTGCGAATTTCCCGACCGACGCTAATTCATCACACTTTCGGTTTAATGTAGGGGAGAGAATGGGAATGAGGGTGAGCTTCGGTTTGCGGAGAAAATACAAGTTTACCCCTGAGTACTGTAGATCCATGAACAGTAACTGTCCACTCTCCCTCTTAGTATATTCAGATAAGATTCAGTATACTCATTTATCATGTTTATTGAAATACTTAATATTCAGAAATATTATTATAATTTCAATGATATTTAGGCTACTTTGAGTAGCATGTCAGAATACATACCTACCTATGTCAGAGGCAACCTGCTACACTCCCTCTGTTTTCTTTTGTATGGCACATTTGAAAAATAATATTATTTGACGGCAAGTTTTACCATGAATCACTTTTGCTATGTATATAAATTAAATTTAAAATTTTGGTATTTTAAATAAATATGTTTAAAATCATCCAAAAGTACATCACATGATAATGATGCTATTATACTCATATAATATTTTTATTTATTTGATCAAATTTGCGAAAAAAAATGATAATGAATAATAATATTCCACACAAAAGGAAACCAAAGGGAGTACAAGGCATTTTTATATCAATGGCCGCCTTGGCCCGCCCATGTTGAGCATGTTCAAGGTACAAAATAAACAATAGTTCTTTGTAAGTCAAGTTTTTGCAAATCAAAACTAACTAAAATTCAGTTTTTGATTTTATGTTTAAAAAATCTCAATCAAACCAAACCATTTGGACTTGCAAAATCAAAACAAATCAAACAAGGTTTTTATAAAATCAAACTCTCAAAATCTAAAAAAAAAACTTAAACTCTTAAAATTCAAAATTAAAATTCAAAATTAAAATTCTCTCCAACCGACGGCACCCATAAATTTTAGCCCGAGTCAATTCTTAAGGGTGTGTTTGGTTCGCAAGATTTTTTGAGAGTCTGAATTTTGTTTTGAAATTTTGAGAATTTGGGTTTTTGTTTGAAATTTTGAGAGTCTGATTTTGCAAAATTCTTGTTTGTACAACGTACGCTGCGATATCGCTACAGATTCTCTAACTAGGCTCTGTTGACTGAATACGGATTGTTGCGACATCGGAAGGACCTCGTAAACATGTGCTAGTTAGTTGCGATATCGCTGGGTGTTCTGTTCATAATAAATCATCATGAAACGTGACAGTGACGATTTCGCTAGGACCACGCACTATACAAAAAGTGAATGATTTTGCTGATACGATATGGGCTCTTAGGATGAATAAATAAAATGTAAGGGACAATATATCAAAACAAGAAAAAATTAATTGTACATGTGCCAAAATGGAAATCACAAGTTCATTACAATAGAAACAAACCGGTGATACAAAAATACATAGTGAAGAACAAACAACTAATACTAGTAGATGATTCGTTCACCGAGGACATGAAGCAGTTCCTGATCGCAAGTGCATGCATCACAGGTGATGTCCGCCGGATCAAGGGGCAGCCAGGGATCGTACCTCACAAACTTATTGAGGCCAGCATGCGGAATGCAGCAGATCGGCCTAGGCCTAACTACTGCTTCTGAGAAGTACCTGAGGTAGTGTGTCCAACCCCAAGCGTATCTCAGACCTCTTCTGACGCGTCTCCTAGCTAGACGGAGGCCCTGTTTGTCGGTTCTCTTCATGGTTGTGATGACATTCATGCCTCTTTGAATGTCACCTTCGCAGATTGCAAAAACAGCCAACACATAGGTCGACGGTGTGTGACCTACTGCAGAAGCTTCGGTGAGCCACTGTCGAGCCCATTCGGTCGCTCTTCCGCTCACGTAGCGACGAAGAACCCAGTCGAACTCAGCACGAATCAATACCAGATTTATCATGTCATCTGGTAGGGCGCTGAATAGAGACACATCCATTTGAAGCAGAAGGCAAGGAATATGAGAAGGCAGAAGGGAATGTGGGAATGAAGGGTCTAATGAGGTTCTAAATGGAGAAGGGGTTGATATTTAAAGGGTTGAGGTGCTCCATTATTCAAAAATATGTCAGAGTTCCTAGACAAAAAGCAGTCCTTATGGTATTAATGGAAGGAAAATGTAAAGGCATTCTCATCTTTCCATGCACACCCCATGCAAACCCCCAAAATAAATTAATTACTGATGGAATTTCAAAGGTTTTTACTGATGTCACAGGTCAGACAAAGCCCAATACTTACAGCCCAATATACTACCAAAAGCCCTTATCTCGTGCGATATCGCTAGAGAATCGCCAGCTAGGCTCCGTTGAGTGAATACGAGCTGTTGCGATATCGTTAGTACCACGTAACATATAAGCGAGTACGTGACGAGTTCGCTTGTGTTGATTCATCTAATAAACGTGCCACTTACGATATCGCTAGGAACACGCACAATAGCAACAGTAGCTGATTTTGCGATGAAGCTAGTGATTTAGCGAGCGATTTTGCTGAAAAAATAACCGTTACGATGAAAAAGTAAAATGTAAGGGACAAGGTTTCAAAACAAGAAAAGCTTTTCAATAATTAAATTAATGTGCCAATACGGCAGACATAAACTTATTACAATCCTAACAAATTTTACATAAAAAACAACGGAATAAAATAAGAAAGAAACTACACTACAACATCCAAAGTGGCGGAGGGGTTAGAAGGATGTGAAGCACTTCCTGCTCGCAAGTGCATGCATCACATTCGATGTCCGCTGGATCAACCCTCGTGTAGCGTCGGTACCTGAAGCCGTCATTGAGGTCAGCATGTTCCTGGCAGCATCTAGGCTGAGGCACTACTACATCGAGATACCCCAAGTAGTGCGCATTGCCCCAGGCGTAAGCCAATTCGAGTTGCACGCGATCCCGAACTTCCTTGAGGCCTTTCTTGTCGGTTCTCTTCATCTCGGTGATGACATCCATGCCTCTTTGAGCATCATGACCTTCGCAGATTGCAAATATAGCCAAGGCATAGGCCGACTCTCTGTGGCCTATTGCAGAAGCCTCTGTGAGCCATTGTCGAGCCCAATCGGTCGCTTGGAAGCTCACATACCGACGAAGAACGTGTCTGAACGTAACACGAATCATTATAAGATGAATCATGTCATCTGAGAGGGCGCTGAAAAGTGTCAAATCCATGGGAATAAGATGGCAAAGAATAGGAGAAGTTTGAAGGGAATGTGGGAATGAAGGCTCTGATGGGGCTCTAAAGGGAGAAGGGGCTGAGTTTTATAGGGGTGAGGTTCTACATTGGTCAAAAACATGTGAGAGTTCCTAGACTGAAATTATTAATTGCTGTATTAAAAGAAGAAAAATGTAAAGGCAGTCACACCTTTTCATTGACCAAATTCACACCCCCTAACAAAATAATTACTGATGGAATTTCAAAGGTTTCTACTGATGGGTCCGTGGACTGTAGCGATATCGCTAATCTTCAGGCCTAACAATTGTGTGAAGCTTTTGTTGTTACGAACTCGCTAGAGTATCTCACAAAAGGCTCTGTCGACTGAGTACGACTTGTTGCGAGTTCGCTACCATAAGTTACACAGGTAGCGACTTCGCTAGGGAGGCGCCTCGCTACTCTATGTGATCATGTGCAGTAGCGAACTCGTAAGAAAGATCGCCAACATTTGTCCCACATCGGCTGATTAGAAGGTGATTTTTCAGTTTATACACACTTACATTTTACAAGGGTTCGATAAGTCACCGACCAGCGCAAACTGAACATGAAACACCAAGGCTGAGGCCCAATACTTACATAGGCTAAGGCCCAACACTTACAAAAGCTAATGCCCAACACTTATACGCCCAATATAGACCCAAACCCAAAAACCCTTTTTTGATGGGTTCTTGTCAGGTAGCGAACTCGCTTCAAGCCACGTCAATGTTGAGTTTTTTTATTGTGTCAATCTTTGTTGTTACGAATTCGCAAGGGTAAAGCAAGCACACAGCGAGGTTGCTACAGAATCTCTACTTCGCTAGGGAGGCGCCAACTTATACCACAAGTATGCGATGTTTATAAAAGCTAATTAAAAACGTATTAGTTGATTAAATGTGCCAAAACGGAAAACAAAAGGTTATTACAATCCTAACAAATTTGGGCTAAAAAATAAAAAACATAATCAAACAACAAATAAACTACAACATTTAGCCTAAACGAGGACCGAGGACGTGAAGCAATTCCTGATCGCAGGTACATGCATCAAATGAGATGTCGGCCGGATCAATGGGTGCCCAGGGATCGTACCTGACTCTGTGATTGAGGTCAGCATGTTCCACGCAGCAAATCGGCCTGTGCGTGACTACCTCATCATCGAGGAACTTGTAGTAGATCGGCCAACCCCAGGTATTACCCAAACCGGCTCTGGCACGTACTCGAGCTTCCTGGAGGCCTTTCTTATCGGTTCTCTTCAGGGTGGTGATCACATTCATGCCTCTCTGAATGTCACCCTCGCAACATATTGCAAATATGGCCAAGACATAGGTCGAGTCTGTGTGACCTAGTGCAGAAGCGTCGGTGAGCCACTGTTGATGCCATTCTGTCGCTCTTCCGGTCGCGTACGCACGAAGAACCGAGTCGAAGTAAACACGAATCATGATTAGATTTATCATGTCATTTGGGAGGGCTTTGAATATAGACAAATCCATGGGAAGCAAAAGGCAAACAATAGTAGAATGGAGAAGGGAATGTGGGAATGAAGGATATTTATAGGGTTGAGGTGCTCCATTTATGAAAAAGATTGTAGAGTTCCTAGTAAAAAAGTAAAGGCATTTTTACCTTCTCAAGATATCCTCATGCAAACCCCAAAAAAAAGTTAATTCCTCTTGGAATTTGAAAGGTTATACTGAATTATTTTGAATGTTATTTCATCAAATCAAACTAAACTAAATTGAAAGTATTGAATTTGTTTTTTTTTTAAACATTGAAAACAAATAGCATGTGCTAAATAATAATCCTGAGTTGATAAACTTTATCTCTACATTTTCAAATTATTAAATTTCGACTAGATTAATATTGATAAATAAAGCTCTTACCTAGAAGCTAATTACCGATATCGCTACCATAATTTCGACTGAATACGACTTGTTGCGAGCTCGCTACTTTTCAGTTACACAGGTAGCGAGTTCGCTAGTGAGGCGCCAACCTGGCCCTGTTGACTGAATACGACTTGTTGCGATATCGCTACTTTTCAGTTAGTGAGGTAGCGAGTTCGCTAGTGAGGCAAAAAGGGTGTAGAGTTCCTAGTGGATGGGGGCATGGACGCGGAAGTGGCGAACAAGCTAGTCATTGCCGAAGACCCTACAACATATAGTAGACAACAATTATTCGTCTTGGGTAGAATTAAAAAAGACGGAACTTACTCAAGTGATGAGGCAAAAAGGGTGGCTAATCAAGTGGTACGCTTTACCTACTATGCCATACCATGTTCCATTTTAGTATCTACAATCACACCATCAAACACAACAAATGATGACGATAATAACTTTTCATTTACTATACTACCTTTTTAGGACGAGGTCGAGCGTGAAGTTGAAGAAGGCTTGTTCATCCCTGTCGGTAAACACGATGTGCTACGTAGGGCACTTGGGAAGGCCGAGCATCCGGGAAGAGCTAAGGGAATTGGTGGTTATGTTACTCAAATAGAGGCGTTTGGTATCAAACGTAGTGGGAAAGACCCTAAACCATCCAAACTCCAAATAGCATTGAACCAAGCCAAAAAATCCGACCAAGAGGTCAAGAAATTGAAAACAATGTAGGCCAATATATGTTCTTTTATAAAGTATCCTCTTCCATCCGATTTTTGTGACACCGATCCAATCAATGGACTCTCGTCTAGAGGTTCACATCCTTCCCCACCACAACATGAGGTTGACCAACCTATTTTTGACCAACCTATTGTTGAACCCAACAAGGAAATATGCACACCTTCGGCCCCTATCAAAGAGCAAGTTCACATACAACCATCCGATCCCAAACCAAAGGTACGTTTAATTACTTGCACCTCAATCAAATGAATAATTCTACACAACTCATGATTATTGATATTTTTTTAAATATACTCATCCTGCATATGTCTAATTCGTCCTAATTAAACATGCCTTATTTGTATATTAGAACTCCCCTTCTTGCAAGTTGTACGCTGAATGTGGGATGAATTCTCAACCCCGCCACGTTGCAATGGGAAATTCATATCCTGACATGGCACTACATCATGAAGCCAAAGTACCTATTGGTTTCGTTAGGATTTCTATACTACATGTGTTAGTCGAGGATGCGTTGGTACCGGTCGCGGATCAAGAGTGCACGACAGTGGGTAAAGGTTTGGGCCGTTTTTTTGTGTGGCCCAAATGGTTGGTAGTTGATGTGAATTCTAATTCTATCCCAATTAATAAAAACACACCTTCACCCGTCGTAGACCCGCTAGATTTTCCGGTAGCTAAGAAACCGATGTCGGTGGGAGAAGTTGGATTCATAAAATCACTCCCGGGATTCCTTCGCACGTTTTATGATCTGGTGGGCCACCATAGTCGGGATTCTGTTTACTATTTCTACTACAATAAACAGGTGTTCGGCGAAGCGAGGTAATTAGTCGTTCCATGGGAAGACTTTGCCCTTTTCTGGCACTATAAAACCCTTCCCGAAACAATCCTTATACTACATCAAATGTAAGCTACTTGATCTCATCTCTTCTATCGTATTGCAAGTTACTAATTTTCATGTACTTGTGCACTATTATACGTTCATATCCCATCTATTGTTTATTTAGGTACATGCAATGCCTTGCTCTAAATGCAAAGACTTTCATTGGGTTTTTGCACCCAATATGCTTACAAGAAATGAATGAAAGTAATCAATCACGACTTGCTTATCTCTCTAAGATCCTTAGTGACAAGACTAAGACAATTTACATAGGCCCATATCTAGAGGGGTTAGTTTTCTTTGTTACAATTAGATATTTGCACTTCGTAAACATTATAATCTTCGAGACGGGTTCTTACATTTTCATTTTTTAAAATATGTAGCGGCCATTGGAGTTTTGTAGCTATGATACCATCGTTGAAGCGAGTGTATTGGATGGACCCGCTACACTTAGCTCCATCTACAAAATTTGCAGATTTATTAGAGGTTGCTATGCATAGTGCACATGACGACACACTACTTCCCTTCAACCTTATACAGATTTAGGTGACAGTACAAATCCAATACTCATTTATTTCCACTATGATTTCATTTCAAATCATTTGTTATACTTCTTCACTTTCAGCACCGAAAGCAATTGTCAAATTGGGAGTGCGGTTACTATATGATGTTGTACGCAAGCGAGTGTGTAGCTGGCCTTGTTCAAGATAATTTGGAATTACATCGCGTAAGCATTCTTATAACCTACTTATTGTACCTATTACTATCTACGTTGCAATAAATAGTATTAAAAACACATTTCATATTCTTAGATTATCGAGGAAAATCATGCACCGTACACCAAGAAGGAGTTGGAGGATGGTAGAGATGCATTGGCTAGACACTTGGTCCTTATTAGATCTCGGTACATCTCTAGGCCTCACATTCCCAATAAAAGCTAGTTTCTTTTTTTGTCAAATGGATGCATATACTTTTGAGTTCCATTACTTGCATTAGTTTATAAAGTGTGGCTTGATAGTGTTTCATGTTCATGTTTTGTGCTTAGATACCATGCATCTTGCAATTGACAGCTTAGACAATTAAAATGAAACCCAATTTTAGTGGAAATGGGTGGAAATGGCTCAAATCCTATAATTTTGTGACACTTACGAATTACCTGCGAGTTCGTAACTTCTCTCGCCCGTAACATTAAAATATTTGCGATCATCTTGTACTATCGCTACTTCAATCGCCAGGATTATATTTCTGAGCTTAGTTTTTGCGCACTCGCTACCCAATCGCTCGTTCTTTTCTGCCTCTCCAATCTGATCTCTTCGAGGTCGTAACAATACACGCCAAAACCCAAAAACATCCAAGGCGTTTAGTGATCCTACCGACTGGAATATGGGATGTGAAACTACGTTTGATAGCAGCCTTTTGAGTACTACTAATCCCAAACGTTTGAAGTTCATAGAGGTACCCAAATCGGATTTCTACGGTTCTGATATGAATTCAACCTCTTCGATTACATTGGAAGCGTGTAAGAACATCTGTATATCTTATCCTACTTGTTTAGCAATTACTTACAAGATAGGCCCTGGAAATTGCTATGTGAAGAACTCGTTGAACAACGGGTTCAGGGGGCCAAATTTCGAAGGATCCGTGTTCTTAAAAGTACCTCGGAATCTGCTAACCAGCTCTTCAGATCTCCATAGCTCCAATCCAGAATGCAGTTCAGAAGTAAAGGAAATTGTGCTGGGTCCATCTTTGATTCAGGATAGTACAGGAAGAGGGGTGAGATGGGTGTATTTCTTGTTAGCTTTCACACAGATAAGCTGAGAAGAGGAGAAAGAAGAACAATGATGTTTTGCAGAAAACTTGATACTGCTTTTCTGTTCATATCATCCTTTATATACACAAACTCTGAAAGAAAAAAGGAATACGAAATAATCTACTTCTACGGAAGAAGGAAACTAAATGATCTAATTTCTACATAAGAAGGAAACATAATAATCTAATTCCTAAGGAAAAGGAAAGGAAAATATCTACTTCCTACGGATGCTAATTAGCATCTTTATTTTCTAGAAATAGCTGCAGAAAATAAACAAACAAGGAAAAGAAAGATGACTAGAATATCTCACAAATCACCCCCATAATCTTGTCATCACTTTATCTCTGCAACTCCGATTCTGCCCCTAAGTTCTTGAAAACGAACTCGTCCGAGAGGCTTTGTCAGGATATCAGCGAGCTGAGCTTCTGTTTTGATGTAGTCGATGTCAATATCGCCCTGCTCCAGATAATCTCTAATCAAATGGTAACGTATATCAATGTGTTTACTTCGATCGTGAAACACAGGATTTCGGCTAAGATCGATTGCCGATTTGTTGTCCACTAGTAACGTTGGTGCTTGTGACTGTTCACCTTGCATTTCACCAAGCAATCTACTAAGCCAAACACCTTGGCAAGCGGCAGTGGCAGCTGCAATATACTCTGACTCGCACGAAGAGAGTGCCACCACCCGTTGTTTCTGTGATTGCCAACTCACCGGAGATTGACCTAGGAAGAAAACTAGCCCCGTCGTGCTCTTCCTATCGTTGACGTCTCCGCCCAAATCAGCATCACTATAACCTGCCAAGAGTAAAGGTCCAGCACTTTTTCCATATGAAACTCCAAACTCTAGAGTTCCCGCCACATAGCGTAGAATATGCTTCACTGCTGCCATATGCTCAACTCTTGGCTGCTCCATGAATCGGCTAACATAACCAATTGCAAAAGTAATGTCTGGCCAAGTATGAACTAAGTACCTGAGGCTTCCCACCAAGCTGCGGTAGTCTGTGGCGTCCACCAGTCTGCCGTCTCCCGTCTTGCTTAGTTTGAGCCGTGCCTCCATTGGTGCTGCGCATGGATTGCACTCTTCCAGTCCGGCCTTTTGTAAAAGCTTCTTTGCATAAGATGATTGGCAAAGAGTGACCAAACCCTTCCGTTGTTGCACTTGGATGCCGAGGTAGTAACTCAGTTCGCCGAGGTCGCTCATCTCAAATAGATTCGTCATCTCCTTCTTGAACTTCGTCAGTTCTTCGATTGAAGTTCCGGTGATGATCAAGTCATCAACATAAACTCCAACTAGCAGTTGCTCCTTCCCGTTGCTCCGGCGATATACCGCGTGCTCGGCTTCATATCGTACAAACTCCAAGTCGCGAAGACTCTTGTCAAGTTTGGCATTCCAAGCCCTCGGAGGTTGACGTAGTCCGTAAAGAGCCTTCTTAAGCCGAAGAACCTTGCCTTCGTTGCCTTGAATTTCGAAACCCGGCGGTTGCTTGACATAAACCTCCTCAATCAGATCACCGTTGAGAAACACGGTCTTGACGTCCATGTGGTGGATTGGCCACCCGTGGTGTGCAGCGAGCGCGATCAGAACCCGCACTGTCTCCATTCGCGCAACTGGAGCGAACACTTCCTCGTAGTCCACCCCCTGCTGCTGCATGTAGCCCTTTGCCACTAACCGCGCCTTTCGTTTCACCATCTCCCCGTTCGCGTCCTTCTTGAGCTTGAAGACTCACTTAAGTTCGATGGCGCGGTGTCCCGGTGGTAGATCGGTGAGGCGCCAAGTCTGGTTTGCCTCGATACTTGCAAGTTCCTCCGTCATCGCCGTTCGCCATCCTTCATCCTTCTCGGCTTCAGCTAGGCTCGTTGGTTCGTCGACTGTGAGAAGACAAAGCTCCTCGTCCTCAATTTCAATCTTCTCGGTGGCGTTGAGAAGGTCCTCCATGGTTCGATACTGTCGTCGTGCCTTAGCTCCGGAGGATGGTTCCGATGCGTTTGCCGGAGGTGACACAAATTTCACGTTTGGTGGTGGTGATGCACTTGGGGTTCTCGGACTTGACACTGGAGCTTCACTTCTAGGCCTGCTTCTGGTGAAATTCTCATCGTCCGAATGAAGAATTTTCTGGGCTGGTTCGCTACCTACACCAAAAGAGACAAAACGGTCGAAGTTGGAACCTTCACCATGCCCGTGGTTTTGTTGCTGTGCCGATGTGGTCCAGTCCCATGCCGTGTCTTCATCAAAGACGATGTCGCGTGAAACTTTCACCCGGTCTGTGGCAGGGTCGTAGACGCGGTACGCCACAGTTCCAGTTTCATACCCAAGTAGCACCATCGGCTTGCTTCGGTCCTCCAGTTTCTTCAGCACTGGCTGCGTGGCCTTGACGTGGGCGACGCACCCAAACACCCGGAGATGGCTCACGCTCGGCCGGTGTCTTGCCGCTGACGGTCTTCGTGATTCCCCGGTTCAGAAGGTAGACCGCCGTTGTCACTGCTTCTCCCCAAAATCTCGTCGGCATGCCTTTGGCCTTCAAGAGGCAACGTGCCATGCTAACCACCGTTTGATTTCGTCGTTCGACCATGTCGTTTTGCTAGGGCGAGTATGGCGCCGTTGTTTGTCGATGCACACCGTGGTTGGCAAAGTACTCGCTGAGTTCTTGAGACGTGAACTCACCTCCACGATCGGTCCGCAGCGTCTTCAACTTGCACCCGCTTTGTCGTTCGGCTGCTGCCACGGTCCTTTTGATGGCTTCCGCCGCTTGATCCTTCGAGGTCAGCAAGACTATCCACATATATCTACTAAGATCATCTACCATTAGTAGAAAGTATCGTTTACCTCCAGGAGTTTGTGGCTCGATGGGTCCACACAGATCGGCGTGCACGAGCCCAAGGCGTTCGGTCGCTCGGTTCTTGGCTTGGCTTGGGAACGAGCTGCGTTTCTGCTTCTCGGCCAGGCAGGTGTCACACAAGCGCTCAACGTTATCGAGCAGCGGGAGTCCGTCCACCATCTTGTTCCTGGCCATGCGTTGAAGGGCCTCGAAGTTCATGTGGACGTATCTCGCGTGCCATCGCCACCCATCCTCGCACCCATGCACCGCAAGGCACACTGGTCGTGCCAAACTCAGATGAAGAAGGTAAAGGCGCCCTTGGCCTCTTGGCACCCGTGCGAGCAAGCGCCCGCCTTGATCCCGTAACGTGAGCCACCCGTGTTGGATCCTCGTGTCGTAGCCGTCCTCGTCCAGCTGGCCTAGTGAGATGATGCCGCTGTGGAGCCGTGGTATGTAATACACATCGTCCAACTTTAGGTGCTCGCCGTTCCGGCACGTAAAAAAGATCGTGCCAGTGCCTTCTATTTCCACAGAGGTGTCGTCTCCCAATTTGACCGAGCCTCGTATATCCGTGTCTAGCTCAGAGAAGAACTCCCGTTTTCCGCAGATGTGGACACTTGCACCGGAGTCGAGGAACCATGTCGTGTCACTCTGTCCGGGCTCCTTCATTCACCGTGCTTTAGATCGCGTCTCGTTGAGCAGGACGTGCTCCTTGGTGGCTGAGTTCCCGATCGTGAGGGAGTGAAGTCTTGCCACGAGGAGCGTCTGTTCGTCCACTTCAGCTTGCACGAGGTTGGCACGTCCCTTCCGTTCGCGCCGTGGCTCGGGGCAGTCCTTGGAGATGTGACCGGCGTATTTGTTACAATTGTAACACTTCAAATTTGTCAAGTCTCTGTCACCGCTCACCGCCCGTTGGCTGCCGTCTCCCTTGTGGCTCGGTTTCTTCCCTTTCTGAAAACCCTTACCTTTGCCTTTGTTCCCGGAGGTAGAGCTCCGTCCTCGTGCGATCCACTCTTGCTCCGTGAGCAAAACTTGGCCGTTGGAGTTGTTCGTGGTGTTGATGGAGCACCGATCTGCTGCTGACCTAAGCCTGCCGATGAGTTCCTCCACTGTCATGCCATTCAGATCGAGCAACGTTTCGATCGAGCAAGCGATCTGGGCGTACTGGCTCGGCACCTCCCGCAAGAACTTTTGGACCACTTTGATCTCTTCTAGAGATTCACCTAAAGAACGAAGGTTATTGACGATACCTGTAATCCTCATGCCGAAGGCGTCGAGCGACTCCCCGTCCTTGAAGGCGATTTGCTCGAACTCCTTGCATAGACATTGTGTCGTGGCCTCACGCACTCGATCCACGCCGACTCGCATCATCCGGATTGCCTCCCAAGCTTCGTGTGCCGACGTTTTGACAGCTAGCACCGGTACCATCTCCGGTGGCACCGCCCGAATCAAAGCCGAGAGGGCCGCCATGTCTTCCCGTTCGGACGGATCTCCAACGCCGGAAGTGGCCTCCCATAAACCTTGTGCTCGTAGGTTTATCTTCATCACGAGGGCCCATTTGATGTAGTTCGTTGCCGTCAACGTGGGGTACACAATGTTGGCGCCAAGGTTGGTACGTTCTTGGATGACACGTTCGTGGATGACAACTTCGCCGCCGTTGCCGCGTCGTGGCCTGCTGCGTCCTCGTCCTCTCCGTGGTTCCGTTCGTGCCGGTGATCTCGATGCGTCTGCCATAGGATCGTTGAAGCTCTTGATACCACTTGTTAGCTTTCACACAGATAAGCTGAGAAGAGGAGAAAGAAGAACAATGATGTTGTGCAGAAAACTTGATACTTCTTTTCTATTCATATCATCCTTTATATACACAAACTCTGAAAGAAAATAGGAATACGAAATAATCTACTTCTACGGAAGAAGGAAACTAAATAATCTAATTTCTACGTAAGAAGGAAACGTAATAATCTAATTCCTACGGAAAAGGAAAGGAAAATATCTACTTCCTACGGATGCTAATTAGCATCTTTATTTTCTAGAAATAACTGCAGAAAATAAACAAACAAGGAAACATTAGATGACTAGAATATCTCACATTTCTACGCTTTCGTCTCCGCCATTGGAGGGATCGAGCTTGTTGTGTTCCTCTTGGGATGGTTCTTCTTCTTCAGGAACAGCGGTATCCCTGGTTCAGGAGATTCAGCTACCTTGAGCTGAAGAAGGCTACTGAAAATTTCAAGAAAGAGATAGGAAGAGGAGGCTCCGGCGCTGTCTACAAAGGCGTCTTGCAGGACGGAAGGGATGTTGCAGTGAAGATACTCGTAGATGTCCTCGCTGAGGAAGAATTCTGGGCGGAGATGAGCACCATTGGAAAGATCAACCACATGAACCTCGTCAGAATGTGGGGGTTCTGCACCGACAAGCGCCACCGCCTCTTAGTCTACGAGTACATCCAAAACTCATCCCTCGACAAGCATTTATTCCGACTCAACTCTTTAGGATGGCAACAGAGGTTTTCCATTGCGGTTGGGATAGCAAAAGGATTAGCATATCTCTATGACGAGTGTTTAGAGTGGGTTATTCACTGCGATGTGAAGCCGGAGAATATTCTCCTCGACCGTGATTTTCAGCCCAAGATTGCAGATTTTGGGCTGGCCAAGCTTGCACAAAAAGGTGGATCTGGGCCGCTGATGTCGAAGATTCGTGGGACCAAGGGGTACATGGCGCCAGAGTGGGCATTAAACCAGCCCATTACGGCGAAGGTGGACGTGTACAGTTATGGAGTTGTGGTTCTTGAAATGGTAAGAGGGATTAGACTTTCGAGTTGGGCTGAAATGGACGGTGATGATGTGGAGCCGGAGATAGAGCTAGTGAAGATGGCGAGGGCGGTTAGGGAAGGTGGGGTGGAGGGTTTGGTGGATCCGAGGTTAAGAGGGGAGTTTAACCAGAGGCAAGTGGCTACGCTTATTCGGGTCGGAACGGCTTGCATTGATGATGATCGGGGTAAGCGGCCGACTATGGCTACAGTGGTGCAAATGCTTATTGATATAGCTTCAGAGGAGGATTAGATGGCGGCGTAAGAGACGACTTTGTTCATCATCCACCATTTTCACTAAAATAGATGTAAACGTAATAAGTGAGTTGTTAAATATGACCTTAATTTTATTCAAATAGTTGGTAGATATGTGGTATACAGTTATTAGCTGGTGCTTGTTTAGTCGGTTTGACTTTGAGAACTGTATTGGGAAAATGAATATTAATAGTGGTTGAAAGGTGAATAGAATGAAAGACTATTAAAATTAAAAGTTGACTATTATAATTTTCAATAATCAATTTTTTCATGTGTATATAATTTAAAAGTGAATATTATGGTTTATTTTGTTTTACCATTTATGATGAACTCATTATCTTTTGCAGCCTTGCTTGTTGAACAACGTTGTATTACTTTTACTATTATTATTAATAATTGACTTTATAAAAGTTTTAAGAAATTGTGTAATGATAGAGAATTGAATATCATATTTAAAGAACATATACTAAAATTCAATTTAATTGAATGGACCAAAATTACATAATTAACCAAATCAGTTGAAAATCATGAAATAATTACGAAAATGGGTCTAAAATAATAAGAATGATACATGTAAAAGAATAGTAAAAGAATAAAAATATGGTATGGTTGGGAGAAATATTCCATATAAATACAGTTAAAACTAAAATTTTAAAATTAACCATTAATTAAATACTAATTAAACATATTATGATACATTATTTTTATTAAGGTGCGAGTAAGGGAAAAATACGTCACATGTTGAGTTATTTTAAAAGAAACAGATTTTATTGAGAAACTCATATAGAAATTATAATCATATTTATAAAGGCTAGTGTTTCATGACTCATTTAAATAATATAAGCATTAACTAATATATTGATTATTACCTAAATTTTCCTTTAAAAATGTAGTAATGAAACTATAAAAAGGTTTTTTCATCAACATAGAGACTACACATTAGCATTGAAGATGAAGAAATGTGTTGGGATTATTTTATTGTTCTTCTTTCTTCTCAATTCAGGTAAGATATCTACACTCGATCATATCTCATATTATACTTGATTGTTTAAACATCGATGGTTTCATTCACCGATCCGCCAAACAAACCCGTGAACAGTATTTTCCTACTGCCTATCTGTCATTGTATTGCTTTTTACTATCGTCTGCCCCACTATTAATTCCTAAATCCGCTAGTGATTATGTTTGTAGGAAGTAACACAAATGCAGACAACTGTGTTATTTCGAAGAATTCAAAATGTGACCATGGTCCTTGCATGTCAAGGGACAATTGCAGAATGAAGTGTAGAATGGAATGTTGGCCTGATGGAAGATGCAACCATTTCTTCGGCACCTGCAAATGCTTGAGGCCCTGTAATGAATCTGAGCGACTAGCACTTGGCTATAATGTTACTACCAGCTCGCATCCATCCATAGATACCAATCAAACAAATGTATGAATGAACATTTGCTAGTTGTACTTAAATATCCATGAAATCACATCAAAGAATGGTGTCCATTGATTTGTTTGAACTTAATTTCGTCGATTTGTTGAATAGATATTATTAGGATTCAGTAATTGTTTACGTTTAGGGATGAATATGATACTATTTGGGACTCACTCCTTATTTTTTGTATCGAATAATTCTGGATGTTTTTCAACAAAATGAAATGATAAGCTACGTATTTTTTTTATTTTTTTTTAAAAAAGATGAATATGATACGTATTGGGGTGGGTCTGGGTCATGATTAGTCCTTGCCCAATTCTCATGTGTTCAGCATGCACAACTTTAACACATCTCCTATTTGAAACTAACATTGTACATATATGATCATATATTTTGCTAATTATTATTCATGCTAAGTTAAATATGCAACAAGTTTTTAGAATGCATGATTTTAAGTTAAAAGACATACTTTTTAAGTGGAGCAAATGATCATCTCCATTTGCAAACACGGTGTGGAGGTACATGTGAATGGAATGAAAGATAGTGTTAGCTTTCCAAAAAAATTGATTCACCGTTATATAAAGACCAAAACTTGAGTTACACTGATGTATGATTTCTTCACTTAAACCATGTTATTCAAGTCACACACAATTTTCACAAGAAACTCTATCAATATACAGTTTAAAAAAAACAAAAGCAAACCAGATAAATAAAACAAGTTGAGAGAGAGACAATATAAATTGTGGCAAAGAATATTTCATTTTATGTGAAACGTAACATTCAAAATAAAAAACTTGCCTAATAAAAAGGAATAAAAGGAGTACCAGATACTTTATTTCAAACTTGATTTTCTTCCAGTTCAATTCATCAATTATTAATAATAATTTATTATAAATGACATCCGTACTAACTCGCAGTAGCGGTTAACACAACATTCAAGACATCTACCAACAAGTTGGTAGGTATATATGTGGTATACAGTTATTAGTTGGTGGTTGTTTGATCGATTTGACTTTGAGAATTGCATTTAGAAAATGAATATTAGTTGGTTGAAAGTTGAATAGAATGAATGACTATTAAAATTAATTGTTGACTATTATAATTTTCATTAATCATGAAAAAAATTTCATGTGTATATAATTTAAAAGTAAATATTATGGTTTATTTTGTTTCAAAAGTAAATAATTTCATGTGTAATGATATGTGTAATTTTTGAAAAACCATTGTACAAATAAAATAATTACTTTAAAATCTTTATTATTTGATCAAATTTGAAGTTAAATGTTTGAACTCAAATTAATAATAATAATAATAATAGCATTATTATTAGAACATTTTTGTAGTTAATTTTAGCAGATGATGTTGCCCGCCTGGTCAGTCCGAGTGGTCCTCTGATCCCTAATCCGATGACCTAGCCCTGCAAGACAGAGCCCCGGGAGGTACCCAAGGGTAGACCCTCCGGCGTGATGATGAAAGATGGATCCGGGAGAGAAAAGAGGTAATCACTAGAATTATGAGAAGATACTTACTTGGAATAGTGCTGAGGAGCACTATTTATACAGTGATACATGCTCCCAATGTGGTTCATGCTTTCTATGGTGTTTAGTGTACCTGTCCTTATCCGAGTTGTACTATTCCGGATGCCTCCATATTAGCTTACCTCATCATGGGCCAAGCCCGAACTACTGCGGGGTAGTTGGGCCTGGGCCTAGTATCACCACTAATATCCTTTCGACCGAGGAGTAAAACTTTGCTTGTCCGAGGGCGGAAGGGTTGGCTTTCTAAATTCCAACCTCTGTCCGACAAAAGTGGCACGTGGCCGCGATTTTCGAGCAACATTAATTAACGTCTGCACTCCTTTCTCGTTTCTCGAAGGCAGTAATCATTGCTTTTATTCGCCTTTTTCTCTTCTTCTCTTCTATAAATACCCACTCCGTTTTCGTGTCGCTTTCAAATCTTTCTTTTTCTCCCCTTTCTTTTTCAAATCTCAGATCTTCTTCTCAGATTTTCCTTGTACTGTCAACTATGGCTTCTACCGACGCGAACGCCAATGCGAACGCCGATGCTCAACCCCCGTCTCCGATTTCCTACACCCTTACCAGCACGTCCCGCGAGGACTCTCCTCCCCCTCCAGCAGGTCAGAGGCCACCTTCTCCTCTCAGGCCCGTGTATCTGTCCCGGTCCGTGAACCCCTCCGGTCCCAAATTTAGGAGGTCTAAAAATGCAGAGCAGAGGGTTTTGGACGATGCCCGGGCGACCTCCCTGTCGGCCAATGAATGGACAAAGAAGTGCCTCGGCGGCATGGGTGTTCTGCTTCCGGTCGATGCTCAGCTCGTGGCCGTCTCTCTGGACGAGTCGATTAAGGATGTCTGGTGCATTCCTCGGATCCACTTCATGTGGGGTCTGAGCCTGCCCGTCCCCCGTCTATACTCTAGACTCATGGAGGTCTACATAGTGTCTCCTGCTCAGGTCCATCCCAACGCGGTGGCGGTGATGATGGGTTTCCTGGTTCAATGTGCTAGGTTCAAGGTTGTTCCCTGTTTCAACCTTTGTAAATCCTTCTATCTCCTGATCAAGTGCCCTGGCAAAGAGAAGATATGCTCTGTCCAGGCCCGACCTGGTGTTCAGGAGTTCATTGTGGGTAAAAAAGATTCGGCTAAGAACTGGCAGATGAAAGGGTATGCCAAGGTGAATCCAGAGTTGTATGAGGCTCCTGGATGGAACAACAAGATAGTTCCGGAAGTCATGGAGGCCTTTCTTCCGGACAAGCACCGGGCGAACCATACCATCCTGTCCTCCCAGCCCTTGAACTTGGAACAATACTGGCTGGCCAACAATTCCATCTACCTCTTCCCCAGCGAGATATACCCGGCCGATGTTTTCCGGGTTAGCCGATGGGCTATGACCTGGCCTTTACAAGGTTCGGATTCTGCATCCTGTGTTTTTTTTGTGTTGTTCTGCTCTTGTGATTTATTTTTCAATATATGTATCTCGCTCTATTTTCTCAGCGCCTACTGTTGCCAACGACCCTGCCGTCCCTGTCCCAGAGAAGAAGAAGACAAAGAAAGCCGGGACTGAAGCGGCCGAGTCAACTAATGGCAAGCAGGGCGGCCGGAAGCCGAAAATTACGAAGGTCAATACTCCGCCAAACACTTCCGATCCTCCAATTCCTCCGGCTGACAAGCCTCTGCTCCCCGACCATAAGGAGCCCGACGCCCGGATCCCCGAGGTGGTGGAGGTCGACTCTCCGGTCCATGAGGACATCCCAGAGTTGACTCCTGCTCTTGAATCTGATCCAACCCTCCAGAATGCCCTATTGAACCCCCTCGGGACCCGGCCTTTACTTGAACCTTCTATACCCGCTTCGGGAGCGTCGCCGAATTTTACTCGCGATGTTGGATCTTCCGATCGTGGAAGGTTTACCTTCCGTCCCTCGTCATCTGGGGATACGAGGTCTCCGGCCGCCAAGTATACTACCCTGTCTGCCCCTTTCATTCCCCTTCCTTCATCCTACTCAAACAAGCGGAAATTTGGAGAGGCCATCAGTAAGGATGCTAAAAATCCCCGAGATAGCGGGTCCCTGACTCTGACGCCGACCACCGCTAGTGAACACCCTGTTACTTCTTCTAGCCAGCAGGTGGTTATTATTCCCTTTTCCTTTCCTGTTTTTTTTTTAAAATTTTCCCATCTTCTTTCGTAGGTCAAACTGTTAAGCTCTGAGTTTGCCAACTCCCCAGAGTTCCAAACCGCCCTCTCGTCCTTCCTTTCTCGTCAGTTGGAGAGGAAAGATGAGGAGGTCAGGGTCGAGAGGGAGGCGTCGGCTAGACTTCAGGAGAAGATAAGCCGTTTGAAGGAGGAGCTGGCCGAGGCCAGGGAGTCCGATTACCAGGATCGGCTGAACTTTGTTGAGGCTGTTGTCGATAAAGTCCTGGCCAGCGGGACCCTATCCCGTCGCCTAATCGACCTCAATCTCGCTGCAAGCTCGCATCAATGCCACAACACCTATATGGAGATCTAAGGCTGGTTCCCTCCGCCAATCTGTGCTTTGTTTAAGAAGCAATGGTTCAATCCCAACTCCGAGGCTCAGCAACTACACTTGCTGGAGGTTCTCTAGAAGGGAGGGATGAAAGGCCTGTCTCCTGTGCTCTGGGAATCATTGCAAAAGAATCACATGTCTGCTGAAGATGTCCAGAACTGGTCTACGGATGTAGTTCGGCTGCCCGGGACTTTACCCCCTGCTCCTCCCTCCGGATCCGACCTCCCAGAGGACGACAATTTTACCCCGTATTGCACCATGTATGACTTTTACCGGGGCCTATTCGATCCGAAGGATATTGAAGCTGGAGGCTCTCCGTCTCCCGACCCTGACGTTGCTGCTCACGCAGGTGCTGGACCAGTCCAATCTCCAGAGTTGCTGTTCGGTGGTAGTTCCGAAGATGAATCTGAGCCGGGTGACCGTGGTGATGACGGGGGGAAGGGAGACTCCAACAATGTTCGTTAGGCTATCCTTCTTCTTTCTGTTCTTACTTTCCTTGTATCTTTTCATCCGGTTCTCCGGTTTATTAATGAAGACCTTTCTTTTTCTACTCGCCTTTTCTGTCGTTTCTTTCTTTCTTTAATACTTGATCTGTTTTACCCTTTTTTCCCAACCTTGCATCTTAACTCTGTTTTTGTTATGATTAGGGGCTACCTCTTAATCCTCCCCCCCCCCTCGGTTCCTTCCCCGAGGCGGACTAGAGTCGGGTGTCCGGGGCTGATGGACCTGTTAGTCGAGGGAGGGCTCAGTCCCCTGACATCGGAGTTCACGGATGCTGATTATCTGCTCACTTGTCTCCTCCAAATCCAAGAGGATTTTGGGTCCCTGCCGAAATGTTATAGATTGGCCTTCGAGAGCATCGGCCAAGTTCTAGAGTTTGACCAAATCATGTCGGAGCAGGAGGCTCAGCACCACAATTTTCAAGTTCGAATCCAGAAGGAGCTGGACGAGGTGTGGCATGACGTTATCTTATACTACAACAAGTGCATGCGGATGCAAAATCAGACCGAGCTCCGCAGACAAGTTACCACACTTGAGACTGAAAACGAGAGGTTGGCCACTAGGAACCGGACCCTGCAGCAGCAGCTCGTAATAGTCCATCTATCCTACCATCTGATGGGCCTCCGCCAGGGAGAGGTCGACATTCCTGTGCTGACCGACGTTCCTCGGGCGGTCGATGATCTTATTGCTTGGATGGAAAGTTCCGAAAGGTCCTCCGACGTCTGGGCGGCTGCCAATCAGGCGGCTAAGGACTGGAGGAAGAACATTCTAAGTCAAAAAATCCTCCCCGAATCTTTGTCGCACATCCCCCCCCCCCCCCCCCGAGGACGTCGATTTGGGCCTATGAACGTTATGAGCACGCCCCTCAACTCCTGGATTTAGAAGCTTTCGAGCGGCGTCAGGTTAGGCTCCGGATGGTCGCAGCTAGATTCCGCGCCCGATACCCCATCCAGGAAGGGACATCCGGTGCTATTTCACGAACCGACTTCCCGCCTCTCGATGGTTCACACTCGGCTCGAAACGACTGAAAGGGGAAAAAGAAAGCCATGGAGTCTAGGGGCGCCCAGACCAAGCGAAAAGTTCAAAGGCAAACTCCAGTCCGGATTAGGAATCTTGCTGCCTCCAACAGGGTTCTCGTCCCTGCATCCGATCCGGTAGTTGAGCCGGAGGGGGCCCCTGATAACAATCCGGATGCCCCCCAGAACCAGGATGAGGAGCAACGGATGTTGGAGTTGGCCGTCTGGAGGAGTCGGCAAGAGACCAGAAGAATCCCCCCCGGCGAGGCCTCCTCCTCTAGGGTCCCGGAGTAGAATAGATTTTGCTATTATGTAACCTTTTTGTATCTGTGAAGACTTTGACTTATGTATAAGGATTTTCATTTTATAACAACTATCTTTAAATTTCAAATTCGTAATACGCGCATTCATTCTTCTCATTAAAATCGACCAAAGGGCATGTCCATGTTACAAAAACTCCCTAGGCGTCTAGCACCAGAGGGTCCTTCTATCTGCCCTCGGTCATCCGACCTTGGGGCTTCTCTGTCGGGCATCTGACGCCCGGATCAGTTCCTACCTAGGCACCTAGTGCCAGAGGCTATCCTACCTAGGCATCTAATACCAGAGGCTACTCTATCTAGGCATCTAGTGCCAGAGACTACCCATAGAACAGTCTGAGGTTTGCTATGTTCCATCTTCGGGGGACTCCCTTCCCCGTTGAATCTTCTAGCATATAACTCCCGGCCGGGTGGGCTTCTGTCACCCAGTACGGACCTTCCCAGTTGGGTGCAAGCTTGCCCTCCTGCTCCTGGCGACTCTTGTCGTTTCGCCTCATTACTCTGTCTCCTACCTTGAATTGGTCCTTCCTCACCCTCCTGTCGTGATACTTCTTCACATTTTCCTTGACTTTAGCCTCATGCAGGGCCGCTTTCTCCCTCCTTTCCTCCAGCAAATCTAGATTCGTCCTGCATTCTTCCTCATTCTTGCCCTCGGCCACCGGCTCAGTCGTCCGAAGACTGGGACGCCGATCTCAGCCAGAATCACTGCCTCCGATCCATATGTCAGACTGTAGGGGGACTCCCCGGTTGCCGAGCTTTCTGTAGTTTGATGAGCCCATAGAACGCTCGGGAGCTCGTGCACCCAGTTCCCTTTCGCCCCCTGGAACCGGGCCTTGATCCCACTCACGATCGTCTGATTGGTTACTTCCACCTGTCCGTTGACCTGCGGATGATATACCGACGTGAGTTTTTGGCTTATCCCATACTTCTCGCACCAGGACTTGAAAGGATCGTTTTCAAACTATGCCCCATTGTCAGTTACTATAACCCTCGGCACCCCAAACCGACAGACTATGTTCCTCCAGCAGAACTTCACGCAGGTAGCTCCCAGATGTTTGTCAAGGGTTCGACTTCAACCCACTTTGTGAAGTAGTCAATAGCCACAATTAGGTACTTCAAGCTGCCAGGGGCAGTGGGAAAAGCTCCGACCAGATCCAGTCCCCATCTACTGAAGGGCCAGGCACCCGTTATCCCCATCATCTCCTCCCTGGGTATGTGCACAAGTGGCGCGAACTTTTGGCACTGAAGGCACGAGCGAACCCTGTCCTGCGAATCCTCAAACATGGTAGGCCAATAATATCTCATTCTTAAGATTTTTCTGGCCACTGTTCTTGCTCCCTGGTGACTACCATTCGGACCTTCATGTACTTCCCTGACCAGGTACTTGCCTTCCGGGCGTTCTACACACTTCAGCAACGGCTGGAGATACCCTCTTTTATACAGGATGCCCTCCTGTAGTATATACTTCGGCGCTTTGACCCGGATTTTCCTCGCTACCACCCGGTCGGCCGAGACCTCTCCCGTCAGAAGGTACGCCCGGATCGGGGTCATCCAGGAGTCTTCCTGCACTGCCTCTACTGTCAGGATCTCATCACTCTGCTCATAACTCCTCCTCTCAAGTGTCTCTCTTCTGAGAGGTGCCTTCTGACCCGGCCTCAATTTTGAAGATGCCAACTTGCTCAAAGCATCGAATTTTTCATTCTGCTCTCTTGGCACCTGCTCCAAACTGAAACTGTCGAACTGCCGGACTATGGACTGGACCAGCTCCAGGTACCTCTGCAAACTTCGCTCCGTTGCTTCATATTCCCCATTCACCTGATGCACTACAGTCTGCGAGTCACTGAATGCCTGGATTGTTCCAATCTTCAACTCCCGGGCAAGCTTGAGTCCTGCCACCAACGCCTCGTATTCTGCCTCGTTGTTTGTAGTCTTGAAGTCAAAATGCAACGCATAGTGATACTCCTCTCCTTCTGGGGATGTCAGCAGCACCCCGGCTCCACTACCTCCTACATGGGCTGAACCGTCCACGTGCAATGTCCACTTCAGGCTCGAGGGATCCTCGGCAGGCGCGTCTTGCCCGACCATCTCCGTCAAGAAGTCCGCCATCGCCTGGCCCTTGATGGCTTTCCTTGGCTGGTAGGTTATCTCATGTTCCCCCAATTCTATGGCCCACTTCATCAAACGCCCTGACGCCTCGGGCTTAAGCATCACCTGCTTTCGGATGAGTTTGGAAATACGGACGCAAACGTTTTGAGGCATAGACCAGCGCCAGCACCAGTTGTTCCAGGCTTGTGTACCGGGTCTCCGGGCCTTGCAATGCTTGGCTGACAAAATAAACGGGACACTGCTTCCCGTCTTCCTCTCAGACCAGCACTACACTCACGGCCGATGCTGACGCGGACAGATACAGAAGCAAATCCTCCCTCTCTTTCGGCTTTGAGAGGGTCGGGAGTCGATTCAGATGTTACTTCAGGTCTTCGAATGCTCGCTCACACTCCTCGGTCCACTCAAACTTCTTAGCCTTTCTCAGGATGTTGAAAAAAGGGAGCTGCCTCTCTGCGCCCTTTGACAGAAAGCGACTCAAGGCTGCCAGGGAACCCATCAGCTTTTGCACCTCCTTGACATTCCGCGATGACTGCATCCGGCTTATGGCCTCCACCTTCTCCAGATTGACGTCAATTCCCCGGCTAGATACCATGTAGCCGAGGAACTTCCCGGCGCTTACTCCTACCACACTCTTCTCCGGGTTCAACTTCAGGTTAACTCTCTCAAAATGCCGAACATCTCCTCCAGGTCTTCTAAGAAACCCAAGTAGCTTCTGCTCTTCACCACCATGTCATCGACGTATAGTTCCATGCTCCTTCCCAGCTGATCCCGAAAGATAGCATCCGCCAGTAACAATAGGTCCCAAACTCAGTGATGAAGGCTGTCTTCGATTTATCCTCTTCTGACATCTGGATCTGATGATATCCCCGGTATGCGTCAAAGAAAGCAAGGGCCTCATACCTGGTGATAGCTTCTACTAATCGGTCGACCGAGGGGAGAGGGTAATTGTCCTTCGGGCAACACTTGTTCAGATCAGTGAAGTCGATACACATCCTCCAGGACCCATTCTACTTTTTTACTAGCACCGGGTTAGCTAGCCATTCCGGGTATATGATTTCCTCCACTACTCCTACTTCAAGCAACTTCAGTACTTCCTGCTTCACCACCTCGGCCCTATCTCCTGCCAGAGCCCTCTTCTTCTGCCGGATAGGCTTCAACTCCGGGTACACGTTGAGCTTGTGGAGAGCCAACTCCGGAGGCACGCCTGTGAAGTCTCTCTCTTCCCATGCGAACACATCTTCGTATTTCGAAAGTAGGAGTCGCAACTGCTCTTTTATATCGACCGGCATCTTCTTCCCGACCTTGATCGTACCTCTGCTTCCGACCTGCATATCTTCCACATCTCCCGGCCCTACTTCTCCCTGCACTGCACCGACCGAGGCCTTCCTGGCATCCTGAAGGGCCGTGAGCATGCAACTTCGGGCCGTAGACTGACTTCCTCAGACCGTTGCCACACCCTGCTCGGTTGGGAACTTCATGGTTAAATGGTACGTCGAGCATATGGCCCTAGCCTGAGCCATCCACGGACGGCCGATGATGATGTTATAAGGGGACGGGGCGTCTATGACCGTAAAATTGCATCGGACTGAGGTCTTCTTGCTCCTGTCAAGATCATCCACCACTGTCACTGTTAAAGACAGAATCCTATAGGGTGCTCTGTTCGGCCCGTGAAACCCGACAGCGGAGAGGTACTCGGGCGAAGGTTGTGACGCCTTATCCCCAGCTGGTCAAAGCAGGAGGAAAACATGATTTCCACACTACTTCCGTCGTCAATGAACACTCACTTGACCGTAAACCCTTCTACTTCTGTCGTGATCACCATCGGATCCGTGTGGAGCGTCAAACTGGGGACCGGGTCCTCATCCGAAAAGTGATGACTTCCGTAGGACGTAGCCTCTTCTCTCTATCTTCTCCAGCTGGCACATACCGACTCTGGGCTTTAGCCGCTGCATGGGACTGAGACCCGTCGCCCACCTCTCCATGTATAACGTTTATCATCCGGGGAGGAGTCTGATTGACTTGCTCCGGGGCCATGACCAGGGCTGCCGTTCTGGGTTGGACAGCCGGTGCGGGGGGGGCCCCGCTGGTTATCATTCCGTGGCCTATTCCTCCAATTCCTCTTCCTCCCTGCTCCGGCCTGCTGCCCTGCAGCCGGACGCTGGTGCTCCTGCGTCACACAGTCCCTCAACTGTCCCTTCTCAATCAACTTCTCAATCTCCACCCTCAAGCTCCGGCAACCCTCCGCTGTGTGTCCATTAGACTTATGGAACGCGTAATACTTGGCCGCGTTTGCTGGTGTCGGGTTTCCCGGTATGGGGACCGGATCTTGAAACAGGTTCCGGTGAATGGTCAGGATTTCCGACCGGGTCTTGGTCAGAGGGGTAAATGTTTCAGCCCGAGGGGGGTCAACCCTCGGCTTAGCCGGTGCCTAAGCTGCATCCCTCCTTCCAGGATCCGCAGCCCGAGTCCTATCACCCTTTCTGATCCCCCTATCCTCAAAATACCCTTCATCCTTCCTCTTCTTGCTCCCTTCCAGCAATGAGCAATACATCTCCACCTCAAGATCCAACTGATGAAAAGTAGTCGGGATGTTCTCCATAAGTTTCGCCCATAACACCTCATCCCTCAATCCAGTGATAAATCCTGCGATCAGGGCCTTCACCTGAGCCTCTCTGTCCACCACCTTCATGGAATCATCCATGTACCTCCTGTGGAATTCTCTGACATTCTCCTTCGCTGCCAGCCGACTGTGAGCTACCTCGGCCAGAGGCAGGTACTTCTTCCTTTTAGTTTCATATCTGTGCATCAAAACCCTTGAGAAATCATTATAATTCTTGAAGCTCTTCGGAGACTGGGACTCAAACCATGACAGGTAACTACCCCTCAGATACGAGCTCACTAGCTTGCACATGAGCTCCTCCGGATGCCGCGTGTCCCCATGACATTATGATATGTCCTGACGAACTCCTCCGGGTCCGTTTCCCCATTATAGGTCGGCACACCTTCTGGGACCCTCATTCCAACCGGCCAAGGGAAAGTGCTGATGTAACCTATCCAAGGGGAGGTAGGCCTTCCTCCATTCCTACCTATAAGCCTGTCCAATCTCTCCTCCACCGAGTTCGGAGCCCCCGGAGGCCTGTCCACCACCACTGGATACATCCCATAAGTTCCTGCGACCGGGGCTGGTTGGGTCATGCCATATCCTGTCATCGGTACTTGATTCTGCACCCACACCGGGCCCTGAATCCCGGGAGCCCAGCCCCCCGGAACTCCAGCAGGTTGAGCGTAATATCCTCCAGGTGCCGGGGGTATCCCTGATACACGGCTTGCGACATCCCGTATCCTAGGGCTCCATACCCGGGGTGGCCCCCGCCTTGCCATACCCAGGCCCCGCACCAGTTGTTAGCATGTACTTCCGGCATGCTTCTCCACATCTATAACCACCACTGGAGGTCGAGGATTCTCCTGCCCAGGGATGACAGGAGGTCCCCGGCTGACTACCTCCGCAGCGAGAGGAGGTAAACCAGTGGGAGGAACCAACGGGGTCGAATGGGGTCCTGACCCTGACTGAACCGGGGGTACCTGGGTTTCGGTCGTCGGAGGGTTCGACGGTCCCTCCCCGGTCGGTTGCGTTCCCGATCCCAGTCCTTGCTTTGCCGCCAACCAGCGACGATACTCCTCCTCCTGTGTAGCAGCAAACTCCATCCTGTCAGGCTCGTCCTGAGTCATCTCCGGCTCCCTTCCTTCCTCCGGTCCGACCTCTCTCTCCGAAGCTTCCGGATCCAGGTGCGTTGGAGCCTTTCCTTTGCGTGTTCGGTCCCTCATCTGGCGTAGGGTGAGATCCTCCTCGGCTACTTCGGCCCTTCTTCCTCCAGACCGAGTGGATACTGCCTCTTCGTGGCGGCCGACCTCGGGGCGGCATCTCAATGTGTTTCGTGAAACAAAGATCGTGTCCCACTGGGCGTGCCAACTTGATGCTGCCCGCCTGGTCAGTCCGAGTGGTCCCCTGATCCCTGATCCGATGACCTAGCCCTGCAAGACAGAGCCCCGGGAGGTACTCGAGGGTAGACCCTCCGGCGTGATGATGAAAGATGGACCCGGGAGAGAAAAGGGGTAATCACTAGAATTATGAGAAGATACTTACTTGGAATAGTGCTGAGGGGCACTATTTATACAGTGATACATGCTCCCTATGTGGTTCATGCTTTCTATGGTGTTTAGTGTACCTGTCCTTATCCGAGTTGTACTATCCCGGATGCCTCCATATTAGCTTATCTCATCATGGGCCGAGCCTGAACTACTGCGGGGTAGTTGGGCCTGGGCCTGGTATCACCAGCAGACTTCAGCGAAATTCAGTTAAGTGAATTTCGGTTCAGTTGAAATTGACGGGGCCTGAATTGAATGATTCGTTTGGTCCATATCAACTTTATTTTTACTCCTGAGTCCTGGCTACGTTTCTTAAATTTATTAAGACATGCTATTTTCATTCACATAAACTTTGACTAAAATACTCATTACCTAAATCTCCCTTTCAAGGTAGTAATAAAATCTTACTAAAATATTGATTACCTAAATCTTCCTTTTAAGGTAGTATTGAAACCAAATTAAACGAAGATATCTCTCTTTCACCAAATTAAACAAAGAAAATATTTTCACCAAATCAGACAAGACACCATTAATTAGCATGAAGATGAAGAAGAAGAACATGTTGTGATTAATTTTATTGATCTTCTTTCTTCTCTATTCAAGCAAAATATCTACTCTCCCATCTTCCCTAATTAAATTTAAATTAATATTTAATTGTTTAAAAATCAAATTAAGGTGTATGTGCAAATGCTTGAAACCTTGTACTGAATCCGAACGATTTGATTCTGGGTGCGATGTTTCTACCATTTTGCATCCATCTATAGATACCAATCAAATAAATGTACGAATGAATCGTTGCTAGTTATAATCGAAATCTTCATGAATCGCATCAATTAAATGGGGTCGCTTAATTGGTATCAGATTATCTTCACAAAGTGAGTGCTTATCCTTTCCAACTTATTTGTGATGAGTTGAACTAATTGAAAAATGTAATTACAGTATGACTATATTCAAATGAATTTTAGCAAATCATGTTGTATAAAAATTGAACTTAATTGAGCTTAATCGATATCCACTAAACTGTACTGAAAAAAATTCAGATAAAATGGAGAGAATAAACCATAGTAAATTTTGGCAATATAGAGTATTTTTTAGAAATGTATTACAAATTGACAATGTCAATGAGTAGTGAGTACATCTCTAAAACAATTTTGAAGGCATATTATCTTATCTAAAAACACCTATAGAAATAATATTTATTTTAATTAATATTGCATTCCTCTTTCAACTGTAGCCTTTGACTAATACATTTGGTTACCTAAATATATATATCACACCCACCTATTGCATCAGTGGAATCATAACAGGCTCTGAATTTTTACCAACAGAAAGAGATCACAGATCGTTGAAGATGAAGATGAACAATTGTGTTGGGGCTATTTTATTGCTCTTCCTTCTTCTCATTTCAAGTAAGATATCAATTGAATTATATTTGGTTATTGAAAACACCAAAGGTTTTGTTGGTTTGATTATAATCAAACTTATTGATCAATTCCAGGAAGCAACGCAGAGTGTGTTATTTCCAAGCCTTCAAAATACTACCAGGGTCCTTGCGTTTCAAAAGATGCATGCCAAATAAAGTGTAGATTGGAAAATTTGCCTGATGGAAGATGCACCCACTTCTTCGGCCAGTGCAAATGCCTGAGACCTTGTAATAACACAGACCGGCTTGAATTTACCAATCAAACAAATGTATGAATGATTCATTGTTGATCTACATGAATCACATCACTGAATGGTGTCAATTGATCTGCTTCAAATTAATGTTTGCTATTGAGAAAACAATTGTTTTTCCTTTTCCTTGTTCTACAACGTAATCACAACATGTCGGGCCGGGTTAGATTTGTAAATGGTTCAACATGTCGGGCCGGGTCAGATTTGTAAATGGTTCATTCATAAGTACGCCTTTAAAATGTGACTACGGATATTTAAGCTGAACGGGACTGAATGAACTAATGAGTATCGAGGTTTATCCCTCTAACGGTCTGGCCTAGAATTCTTACATACCACAGACTTCATTGCTTTGAATGAAATCATCAGGTTAGCTGGTGTTGATGATAGAGGATGGCTGCCCTTTTTCTTTACACCATTTTAGGATAAGATAAAGTGAAATTTGGAAAGGTTTGTACTAACTTCCAACACCAAAAAAAACAACAAAAAAAGAGACATTTTTTAGTGTGTAGGGTTGCCAACATATTAAAATGTGTTTTTCTCCATTAAAAAAAATCAGCTGACACCCCAGAAGTTAAGTTAAGATCTCCTCCTTGGAAGTCTTTTTAGAAATCTTGAAAACCATTTCTATTTTTGTATTAGAATGATGAACTGATGAGTGATGATGGCATCATTGAAACCATTGACATCAGTTTGTAAGTTCTGGCTCATCCTTCTCTTTGCTGTTTTAAACTGATTTTAGTTTTCTGGGTTCCTTTGAATATCTTGATTTTGTTTGGTACTATATCTGTTTTGATGGATAACATTGCTTGGATTATAGCTTTCTTGTACTGTGATTCCAAATCATGTAGATTTAACTTCATCTTCATTGCTTCTGATGATGGCTAATCACAGAAGGAAAATCAGAAGATTGTAGGTCTGTTCTGCTCATAAGTTTTGGAATTAATGTACTAATATGGTGCCATAACTTCTGCCTTTTGATGATATCCTATGATCATTGTTTTTCATTACCTTGATAGCAAGGATGTTCAAGGCGTTCCGTCCTCCACCTCCTCATATATGTGGCTCTCCCGGTGGTCCACCGATCACAGGACCTCGAATCAAGCTTAAGGATGGCAGGCATTTGGCCTATATGGAGCATGGAGTTCCCAAAGAGCTAGCCAAGTTCAAAGTCATCTTAATTCATGGCTTTCGTTCTAGCAGGCGCGAAGCTTCAATGGCAACCGCGGTACTAATCTATTATAATGAGCTCAATTTAGCTGATAATAACTGTCATGAGATGTTTTCAGAAGATGCATCAGAAGACCTGCTGTCTCTTTTCAGGAAGCTGTTAGAGATCTCGGTGTATACTTTGTGTCGTTTGATAGACCAGGTTATGGAGAAAGTGATCCTGATCCTAACAGGTCTTTCAGAAGCGTCTCATTTGATATAGAGGAACTTGCTGATCAGTTGGAACTCGGATCAAAGTTTTATATCATTGGAACTTCCATGGGTGGACAGGTTGGTTGGGGATGCCTCAACTACATTCCTCACAGGTAACTTTGACACCGTTGTTTTCAACCTATCTGCACTTCAGTTCAGTTCAGTCATTGAAAGAAAATATCTTTGAATACTGTCAGGTTAGCTGGTGCTGCATTGATTGCTCCAGTGGTCAATTACTGGTGGCCTGGATTCCCTTCGAGTTTGTCAGCTGAAGCGTATAAGGAGCAGTATCCTCAGGACCAATGGGCTCTTCGGGTGGCTCATTATGCCCCGTGGCTAACCTACTGGTGGAACACTCAGAAACTGTTTCCATGCTCGAGTGTGATATCCGGAAGAGCCAAGTTATCGAGCCAAGACTTGGAACTGGTGGCACAGATGGGAAACAGACCACATCATTCAGTTCTGTACTTTTTAGTCTAGGGCTCCTGTTTATGTGTTATGACATTCGGCTAAAATGGCCTGTTTGGTGTTTTGCAGGAGTATGTTACACAGCAAGGTGAGTTTGAGTCGTTTCATCGGGATATGATGGTTGGATTTGGGAGGTGTGAATTTGATCCAATGGATCTTAAAGATCCATTTGCGAATGGTGATGGTTTGGTTCATTTATGGCATGGAGACGAGGATGGCCTTGTGCCTGTGTCGCTGCAGCGCTACATTGCTGATAAGCTTCCATGGATTCACTACCATGAGATTTCAGGAGCAGGTCATAAGCTTGCAGAGGTAGAGGCTAATAAAGAAGCCATTCTAAAAGCACTTCTGATAGAAGAAAAATAGCTTTTGTTAGGAATATTCTTGACATCAAACTAAGGCAAATCTGTGTGGAGTAGTTTCCCTATAGTAATACTAGGAAACAATCTCTGCTTAGACTTATTCATTCTAGATAACTTCATGCACACTTGCTTCATGGTTGGCCGAGATCGGCTGCTTGAATTCAAACACAAAAATGCCAACTGAGCAACCAACACTACTTCTTCAGCCAAGCTCACGTCAGGGAGCGAAAGTCTCTGGTCAAGCAAATCCTTCAAGCATAAACTATGCACCACTGAGGTCGATGAAGATGATGATATCAAGCTGATGAGATCTCCGGGATGCTTCCCCATGATTGTTTCTAAGCACACCACTCCAAAGCTAAAAACATCGCATTTTTCATTTACATTCATTGTGTAAGCCAGTTCTGTCAAAAAAGTTTATAAATTCAGCATAAATTTAGAAGAGAAAAAAGAAAGAAGAAAAATTGTAGAGAGATGATGATCAAGTTACTAACTCACCGGGAGCTAAATAACCAAAAGTACCAGCAAATGAAGTACAATTTGATGCAGATGATCCCTGGTTCAAGATTTTTGCAGTGCCAAAATCACAAACATGAGCCACATAGTCTGCATCAAACAATATGTTTTTGGTTGATATGTCCCTGTGAACCACCGGGGGTGAACAGTCATGATGCATGTAAGATAATGCATTTGCTACGCCTTCAACTGTGCTTATCCTCTTTTCCCAGTTTAGCTGTTGAGCTTTTTGAGAATCAGTTAGCATGTCCAACAAGCTCCCGCCTTGAAAGAACTCAAATACCATGAATGAATGGCGAGCATGAAGACAGTAGCCGTAGAGCCTCACGATGTTCTTGTGTCGGATTTTTGTCAGAACATGAATCTCAGTTCTGAGGCTGATCAGCTCATCTTCATCATCAGTCGAATGCAGCTTCTTTATAGCAGTCTTTTGACCATTTGGAAACTCGGCTTTGAAAATAGTCCCAAAACCTCCTTCTCCAACTATATGTTTTGGATTGAAATCTTCTGTGGCTTTAATGATGTTGTCATACACCATCATTCCATCAAAGCTCCATATCTCAAATATATCCTCAGCAGTTGGCCTCGTTTCCAAGATTTCCACACTCTTTCTTTTTGAAATACATATGAACAATCTGAAACCAAACATAATAACAAGGAGTAGGCTAACGAAGGATGAAAGCAAAATCAGAATCCAGCTCTTACCATCGGTCACCTTCCGAGAACACAACTTCAAACCAGAAGCTTTGCCACATAAACCTCCATTGTTCCTCAGAGCATCAAAAGTAGCATTCACGAACGCTGGGATGCCAGGAATTGGACCTTGCAGATGATTGTACGATATATCGACAGAAAACAAACTTGAGCAATGCTGAAAGGTTGTTGGAATGGATCCTGATAACTGGTTATGAGATAAGTTGATGAACTCAACCATCTTCAACTCTCCGAGTTGCTGAGGTATTTCGTTAGTCAACTTGTTTTCACTGAGGTCAAGCACTTCTATGGCCTTTAGGTCTCCAATCTGAGGTGGTATGTGACCACTTACCTGATTATTGCTAACATTCAGGTGCAGCATTTTTCTGCAAAGTCCCAACTCCCCTGGAATTTCACCAGAAAGATTGTTAGAAGCTAAGTTCAGAATTCGAAGCTCTGCTAGATTGCCAATTTCAGATGGTATGCTCCCTGATAACTTGTTATCATTCAACCTCAGATCAAACAACGCGCTCAAATTGCCAAAACTTCTGGGAATGTTTCCAGCTAACTGATTGGAAGAAAGCTCAAGTCTGCGTAAAACCGACATCCAGCCCAGATCAGATGGTATTACTCCAGAAAGCTGATTGTTTGAGATGTTTAGGCTAGTTAGTTTCTGCCAGAGTTTCCACTGAGATGAAAGCTCTCCATAAAACTGATTGTCACTTAGTCCATTAAATCCATGTTTGGATAGAAACCTAAATCTTCTGAGATGTTGCCAGCCAGCTGGTTTCGGTCGAGCCTGACCCGAACCAGGCTAGTGCAGTTCTTTAGACTCCTGGGAATTCTACCACTGAAGTTGTTGCTGCTCACTGTGAAATTTTTGAGCAGTCCACCGCCACATACATCATTAGGCAAGTGACCAGTGAAATTGTTCTCAACTATATCTAAAAGCTCAAGGTTCTTGAGATTGTTGAACTCTGGGGGAAGATTCCCACTGAGCTTGTTGGTAAACAATCTCAGTCGAGTGAGGTTCACCAACTTTCCTAGCTCAGGCGGAACATGACCCGATAATTGAGTTTCAAAGAGCCCTAAATTAATCAATGATGTCAAATTCCCTATTGAAGTTGGAATTGAGCCACTGAGACTGTTATGTCCCAGTATTAGATACTGCAGAGAACTTAACAAGCCTATTTCTTCAGGTATTGGTCCAGAAAGGTTGTTGCTGTCAAGACCTAGCCCGATCAGGTTAATATTGTTTCCAATTGGTGAAGGTATGCCTCCACTTAAACCGTTCTTCTGAAGTTCTAACGTTACAAGAGAGCTTAGCGTCCATATTTCACGAGGGATTGGACCTGACAACTGGTTCCTAAACAGACGCAGCTCCTCAAGTTTTGTCAAGTTGCCAATTGTAGAAGGAATATTTCCACTGATTCCGTTCATTTGACAATAAAGGCCTCTTAAGCTGGTGATGTTAGTTAAGGAGATAGGTAATGGACCTGAGAGATTGTTGTATCCTAGGTCAATTTCTTCAATAGTTTTAAGAAATCCAATTTCTAAGGGAATACTGCCATTCATTTGATTCCCACCCAAGTATAAGACTCTCATGTTGGTTAGCATGGAAATTTCAGGTGGGATACTCCCAGAAAGATGATTGTACGACAAGTCAATGTATGTGACTCTCGACAGATTCCAGAGCGTAGAAGGGAGGTTGCCATAGAGCAAATTGTCTTGGAGGTCCATTGTGAGCAAATGGGAAAAGGATGACAAGTTGAAATGATCAAGTTTACCTCTTATGCCAAAGCTAGTCAGATTCAGATACTCCACCCGTTGTTTCTTGTTACAACCGATGCCAATCCATTGACAAGGATGACCATCCCTAGAGGGCACCCAAGAGCGCAATATTGATTGGCTGTTGTTATCAAGACTCAGCTTCCATGACAGAAGAGCAATTGCTTCATCAGTTTGCTTCAGACTTTCTGCCGCATTTGCATGCATAGCAGAATAAGCGCTGCTTTGAGAAGAAGAAAGAAATAAAAGTGTGAATATCATCACTGAAAATACTCCACAGAGAGGAACGAGTTGGAAATGGAGCATCTTAGCAACTATTGGTGGAGATTTTATTGGATAGATTGAGTTTGAAGGCAAAGAAAGTGGTTATCTTGAGCTTAGTCCTTAGACTGGCTCGGGAATGTAGACTAGTTGGAAATGGAGTATCTCAGCAACTATTAATGGAACCTGATATAACCTAAGGCCTCCTAAGCACGCGCCAGTACACTATTAAAAATGGTTTATTTGCAGACTAAAATACGGACTTGATAATCCTGATCGAAGACTCCCAACACACACGGTATTACATTATTCAGAATAGTTTATTCAGAGTGGAGGACTAAAAGGGAGAAAGATATCACTCTGTTACTACTACTTTGCGTGTTCTAGTTCTGCATATCAGAAATTTGGATGAAGAAAGTAAGTTCAATCAACTCCTAAATACCAATGTAGTAACCTAATAAAGCAATATTGACTATTAAGATCATTCCTTAAGTCCCCTATACTGTAACCCCTTTACACTTTCCACACAAAAGATTTGAAAATTAAAGTAAACTTTATCAAAAGAGAAGTAACTTTCTTCCTATATCTGAAAGACTGAAACTAGTAAGCGCACTACTCAACAGCCATTCACATTTCCATAACAGGTCAAGTCGTCTCAATACGGTTTTCTTCAAATAGACAATGAAAAGTCCTATAATTAGAACAGTTTATGCCAAAACATGACTGTGTTACCATTAAGGCATTTACAAATGAACAACTAACCTTTCCATAATCATATTTCATATCATATCCTACCGACAACACATGAATGCAAGAAAAAATACCAACTATATAATGAAAGATTAAAAATACTGGTAATAAATAGATCAAACGGGAGAGTGAGAGTGTGAGACTAGAATACTTGCCTGTGCGATGCTGAAATTCGGTTTGGGTTGGTTCGGTATCATTTGGTTTCGGGTCGGTTCAGTTCAAGACTTTGGCAATGCCAAAATCGTAAACATGAGCCACATACCCTGCATCAAGCAATGTTTTTGGTTGAAATATCCCTGTGCACCACCGGGGGTAAACAGTCATGATGCATGTAAGATAATGCATTTGCTACGCCTCTAAGTTCAGATGGTATGCTCCCTGTTAACTTGTTATCATTCAGTCTCAGGTCAAACAACGCGCTCAAATTGCCAAAACTTCTGGGAATGTTTCCAGCTAACTGATTGGAAGAAATCTCAAGTCTGTGTAAAACCAACATCCTGCCCAGATCAGATGGTATTACTCCAGAAAGCTGGTTGTTTGAGATGTTTAGGCTGGTTAATTTCTGCCAGAATTTCCACTGGGATGAAAGCTCTCCATTAACTGATTGTCACTTAGGTCCATGAATTCCATGTTTGGATAGAAACCTAAATCTTCTGAGATGTTGCCAGTCAGCTGGTTTTTGTCGACCCTGACCCGAATCAGGCTAGTGCAGTTCTTTAGACTTTCTGCTGTATTTTCATGTAAAGCAGAATAAGCATTGGACTGGGAAAAAGAAAGAAATGCAAGGGTGGCAATCATCACTGAAAATACTCCACGGAATGGAACAAGTTGGAAATGAAGCATCCCAGCAACTCCTGATGGAGAATCCATTGAATAGATAGAACTTTGAAGTCAAAGAAAGTGTTTATCTTGAGCTTAGTCTTTAGGCTAGAGCAAAGATGCATACACTCGAGAAAAACTACACTATTAAGACTAGTTAATTCAAAGTAGGACACCATACAAGAGAAAGAGATAAGTCACTCTTTTACTTTTTGTGTGCAATTAGAACGCAAGGAATTTGGATGAAAGCCTGATAAATCAAATACAAAGCCCCACTGTTAGTAACCTAATAAAGTTTTCCACTATCAAAACCATTCATTTTTAGCCACTTATACTATACTTTATTCTTATCATGCTATGCACACAATGACACAAAAGAGATGATCCATAAAGCAAATTTAAGTAGACACTTTCTATCTACATTTCATACGCGCAAATCACTGAAGCTTGATAAGGATGTATCAAAAGCCTCAACTTAGTATTTCCATTGGTTCTGTTTATCAATTTATGCCAAAACTACCTGAGTGCCAAATTACGAATTCAAGAAAAACTGGGAAATGACAGAAATGATAGGTAATGAATAAACTGGGAAGTTCATACCCATTGGTGACCTGAAGCTTTATGTATGTCGAACAAGAAATACAGCAAAGTAACAGGCTTTAGTACCTAAGAATGCAAACTATAACATGAATGAAAGAGTAGAGCTTGCAACAGACCTGAAAATCTAAAATGGCTTCAAGGCTTGTGGAACATGTTCCTGGTTTTCGAGGCTGCTCATTAACCCATTCACCATCAGTAACAACTAACAAGTGAAGGAAATTACGCTCCATGGGCACTCTGCTCAAACCTTGATCTCCGTGTGTAGATATCTTCACACTTCTGGAAATATCTGAGGGGCCACCGGAAGGCTCAGAACGGCTCTTCTTATCCCACTCCCCACTGCCTGCATTCCTCAGCATCGCAGCACTTGAAATTGAAATGCTGATTCTCGCCGGCAGTTACCTAGGGTTCCGCCAACCGTCTACCGATCAGCCACCGCCAGCCAGCCTCGCTTCTCTGCCTATTGCGCTTTCGGACGTTGGGGCGGGAACTAGTCTGGGGTGATATTAAAATATGAGGCTAGCAACTTAATATGATTTCGTTGCTCTTTCCAAAAACGGAACAGGGTTTTAAAACCCTATCTTCTTCTCTCCCTTTCCACCGCCTCCCCTTCTTCTCCCTTTTTCAGCCGAAATTTTTTTCTTCTTTTTTTCGTTGCTTAACCATGGCCGATTGGAAGAATGATGACAAGCTCTCACTCAACACAATGATTCACCTTCTCGAGACAAAGTTGGATGTCTCAACGTACTTGCAGTGGAATAAACATGTTACTTACATGCTTAAATCTCAAGGTTTATTTGGCCACCTTGATGGATCTTCTCTTTGTCCCCTTGTTCTGGTGCCGCCAACGGCCGCTCCTTCCTCCTCTTCACCACCTGATGATGCTGCACTCCAAAACGCACAAGAAGCCTTTGACACTGCTAAGGCTGCCTATGATTCATGGATCGTGGATGATCAGATGTTGTGCGATGTCCTTCGTGCATCTCTCTCTGTTGAAGCGAAGAATAAGATCTCTCAATGTGTCACGGCCAAGGAGATGTGGGATGTTTTCGCCGATGCCTATCAACACCGCCCTTCCATCGATGCATTTAGACTCCGACAGCAGGCTACTCTTCTTCGGAAAACTGGTACGATTCTAGAACTGCATCTCAGTTTAATGAGAATAATAAATCAGTTGTATGTCATGGGTGATCCTGTTAATGATCGTGACAAGTTAATGTGGTTTCTCATTGCTCTTGGACATGAGTATAAAGATTTTAGTGCTCTTATCGCTGCTCGTAATCCTACACCTGCATATATTACTGTTGTTGGTGAAGCGAAGGGTTATGAGTCTTTTTTGCTCAATTTGGAGAACACAAAAGGACCGGTTGTGCACGGACAGAGTAACACTGGTCATGTGGGCTTTGTGGCGGCTGCCCAGCAAACAGATTCTTCACAGCTTCCCTCTCAAGAAGAGGTGTGGCCCCACGTGTCTGGAGAGGATGTGTGTGGTCGCCCCTCCTCTGGTGGTCCCCTTATGCCCATCATATCTACTGTTCTTGGTTCCCGAATTCAATGTTATACTTGTGGAGGTTTAGGGCATATTTCTCTACAATGTCCATCGTCCAATCCTCGAATGGTGGCTCCACCACCTCAGCCTTATAGTCAACCTCAGTACCTACCATATGTTACACAGCTTCCACAGACTTCTCGGGATAATGTTGCTCAGCAGTTTCAGTCGTATGCTACTCCAATGGCTCAAGCTCCCCGGGCACTTGTGGCACCTCAGCATATGATGTATGCTCCTTGGATGGCTCCTCAATATCTCACATACCCCGCTCCATAGGCTCATCCATCTATTGCTTATGCATCTTCAAATCCTACTCCATGGTATCTTGACTCTGGCGCTACTAATCATTTGAGCTCTTCTACTTCGAACATTTCGAGTGTCACTCCATACAATGGTAACACTCTTGTCTCTATTGGTACTCATGCTTCTCTTTTGATTACTTGTGTTGGTGATGCTAGAATTAGTCTGTCTTTGTATTCATCTGATATCTTGCTTGTGCCCGCTATTACAAAAAATCTTTTGTCGATAAGCAAACTTACTAGAGAGCTCCATGCTATTATTTTCTTTGATGATCAGTATTTTTTTTTATTCAGCACGAGCTCAGCAGTGTAATTCTGGGATGGGGACACAGTGAGGATGGTTTGTATGCACTGGACAATGGTGACACAACACTCATTTCCTTTGTGAAAAAGAATCATAATAGAGTATCATTTGAGATTTGACATGCTCGTTTGGGACATGTGTCCTCTAGTATTGTTTCACAGTTGAACAAGAATGGGTCTTTATCTCTTACTTCTATACGTCCTAAACCTGGTGTTTTTAAGTCATATGTTATACCTAAATGATGGAAATTATCTTTTATTGAAAACTCTAGACGGGCTGATCACGTTTTTGATTTGATACATTGTGATTTATGTGGACATTCTCTAGTTGAATGTGGAAATGAATTTTTTTATAATGCCTTGTTTGTGGACGATTACTCGCAATTCTCTAGATTCTATCACATGCGCCACAAATCTGATTTTGTTGACGTCTACTTTCAATTTGAGGCGTTCATTGAGAATCAATTTTCATCTCGCATTAAGGTCTTCCAAAGTGATGATGGAACTGAATTTATCAACCACAGATTGCAGTCATATTTTGGTGCTCGTGGCATCCATCATCAGGTTTTTTGTCTCTATACACCTGAGCAGAACGAAAGTATCGACACATTATAGATATGGGTCTCTCTATGTTATTTCTCTCGCACACTTTCCGATTGGGATGATGCCTTTAGTGTTGCAGTGTTCACTATTAACCGTCTGACAACTCTAGTTATTAACAATGTGTCACCCTTTGAAGTACTTTTTGGGCGCTTTCCAATTATTCAAACTTTCATCCTTTTGGATTTGATTTTTCCCATATGTTTGACCCACTACGGCTAACAGGATAGCTTCTCGTAGTCTTTCATGTGTCTTCTTAGGCTACATTGCACACTACAAGGGGTTTAGGTACTTGGATACAGTTTCGGCACGCATCCATATGACTCGGGATACTTGGTTTGATGAAACCTACAATCCATTTTCGTCAACATCTTCAAAGGCTCAGTTAACATCGTTGGACGTTTCTGGATCCTACTGATCCAGGCCTGCAAACAGCCACTCTTGACATTGTACCAACACATACACCTTGTACTATGTGTCATGAGCCCTCAACTACTCCCGGTGTACGAGCACCACCTGCTGTTCTGGATGAGCATGAGTTTACTACTCATTCTCGTTCACCTGTGTCATCAGGCTTTTCTTCCGAGTATTCTGGTGGAACTTCGGTCTCATCCAGTGACAGGGTGGTCTCATCCAATGACAGCTCGGTCTCATGGTTCTCCAACTCCTCCTACTCCTCGGGCTCATCAGATGGTTACTCGCATGCTGGAACACGTATTGCTCGTAATCTTGGACCTGATTTTGTGGCTACGGACTTGGTTGTTGAGCTTCTTCTTCAGAAAGAACCTCGTACCTATAAAGCGGCTGTTAAAGATCCTTGCGAACACAGTTTCAGAGGTTGTTTGGTTGTTACATATTTTTCGGGATCTTCATTATCCACTGCAAGGCTCGCTTGTACTCATCTATGACAATAATATTGTTATCTTTCTTGTTGGGAACTCTGTTGCTCACAAGAGATCCAAGCATATTGACATTGACTACCATTTTGTGCACAAGTTGGTAGCTACTAGCAAGTTTCGTATCGGTCATGTCTCCACTTCATTCTATTTTCACTAAGGGGATCAATTGTGCATTGTTTGACTTCTTCAAGTTCAAACTTCATTTTTCGGTAAATCTGACGCTTCGCTTGAAGGGGGTGTGATAATAAAACACTTAGATGATAATTAAATTAGTCTTTTGTATTTTGTATATATGTAGCTATAGGGTCTTGTTTGTACTATATATAGCTTTGTAAATCCTAATGCAAATTAGTTTGGAAAATTCCTTTTATGGTAAAGCAGATGAAAACTCATGTGAAATGTAAAATGTAAACTTGAGTCAGACTTGTACATTTACACATTTTACGTTGCTTTCGTGCATGGTTCAATAACTCTCTGCAAAATCATGCATGAAGGAAGCTTTGTTCAGCTCAAAGATGCACTTCTGACTTCCATCCAATTCTTAAGGAATACCATCTAGCTATACTATTAAAACAACAACTCTTTGAAAAGTTAAACACACTCTCCTTGCGCCACGTCAGCTTTGAGAGCCCTCCTAAAAAAGACACGTATTTTCCATTTATTTTCCTTTACGTAGCTTTTTTTTACTGAACGACCATAAATATTCCACGTTCTTGGAAACTGATTTATAATTAAAGCAAATACTAATCGAGATTCTCACTTTGCATTCCAGATGCTTCCATTGTACATTTCTTTCGTATTCTAAGGTTGGATCACTTTCCGCTGGGCTCCCTCGCCGCCATCCACTCCTTATCCATGGCGCTCATCTTCGCCGGAATCCTCCTCTCCGCCGCCGCGGAGATCCACGACAAGCGCCGGTTCTGGCTAGGAGAGCCCTCCTCGCCGCCACACCCCTCTGCTTCCCGCTCGGCGCCGTTCTCCTGATCATCAAAGGCCGCGACGTAATCGCTCAGGCACAGGAACCGGGAAGACCTCCATGATTGCGCTCACGGTTTGCCAAGTCTTAGAAACCAAATCTTCAGAGTAAGTTGTTATCCAAAATTTGTGTTTTAGGGAAAAAATCAGAAATTGAGCTCAATTTGTGTTTACGTTAGTACTTAATTTTTGTTTATAAGTCTTAATAGTTTATCCTGCTTGGGTTTTACAGTTTGAAGCTATGCATGGTAGGCTCAGGTATGGAAGGCTTCTCTTTTTGGTTCATGAAGAATGGGGCTTGGTTTCAAATATTCATATTGTTTTACTTTTGTGTTTGCGGTTCTCCATGTTTGGTACAATAGTAACAGTTGGTGCTATGAATGGAGCTATAACGAGTGGAAGAATCGCGGATTTCATCAGCCGAAAAGTGGTATCTTTCTTGATTATATCCTTAATTCATCAGAAAAGTTTGGACTTGAGATCCCTTTATGATACAGTTTTGAAACTGCTTAATCTTTCTTTGTTTTGTTTTGTTTTGGTTAGGTAATGAGGTTATGAGCTTGATTCTGTATCTCTGGATTGCTTGCAGTTTATTTCTCAATGGTAAATGTTCAATCCTTTTATCCTTTATGATGAAATGTTAGGGCATAGAACTAATGTCACTTTCATCGATTGTGTAGGAATATTCTCTTATGTTGTAATATGTTTATGATTGTGTGTGTATTTTGGGAATGCCTAATTTACATGGTTGAATGTGTAGGTTCCTTTCTTTATAGCTGAAATAGCACCGAAGAATCATCGTGGAGGCTTGCAACCTTGAATCAGGTAAAAAGACTGCTCTTTTAGAGTTTCTTACAGGAATGGAATCAGACATATGGTCTATGATTCCCATGTTTATTGGCGAAGTTGTAACCTTTCTTCTGTTTGTTCTGCAGCTTATGATTGTCAATGGTTCATCAGTTTCTTTCCTACTCGGAACAGTCTTTTCGTGGCGTATTCTTGCCATCATCAGTAAGCTTCATATGATCATCCAATATTGGACAAATTGATCCATGAATTATGAAATGGTCTGAGATATTAATGATCTTTGTTTTGTTACTTCTAGGTATTCTTCCATGCATTTTTCTGCTAGAAATAATTTGAGATCACTGCTTGATGTTTGTTTCTTGTCTTGTGCTTTAATAAGTTATATATCAGCTCATGAAATGGCACATCTCTTTTTAAAATCACATGATTTGGCTGCATGAGATGAGATGCAAGACTAAGATTTGGATTATAGATTGTTTTTAAGATCATGGTAACTGAATTTAGATGCATTAACTTTATTAGATTGAATTAATGCCTTCTTAAAGAATTTTTGTAATGTAAATTTTGTTATAATGTCATCTTACCTTTGCACATGTTTTTCTTTCTGTATTGTGCATTACTCGCTGTTATAAATAATTTAATTGCATTTTTCATGTTTTCATTCAGAAACGAATTGAAGCTGAGAAGAAGCATCTTATGTTCTATAGTTTATGGCTTACTGCCTCCTGAGAGCCGAAAATTACAGGTTTCAGTTTCTCTCATGTTTAATTGTTTAAGAAGCTATTTTTGACGATTTTAAATTCTTGAAACTTCCATTCTGGTTGGTTTTGTTTCAAATTCATAACCGGTAATTATCAAGCTGATCTAATGCATTTTTCAAAAATACAGCCTACGAGATTTAATGATGCGTATAGATGGTTTGATTTTGTCAACAAAAGTTGTTAAATGTGTTTAAAATATTTGTACATATATCCGTGCATGGTGTGATTAAGGTTGTTAACTGTGTTATGGTTCTGCATCGTCTGAGTTTTTCAACCGTAGCTAATTGTTCTGTTAGAGATCTAAACATGTCAAAACACTTTAACATGTTATTAGTTTTGATGTGATTGTAATTGATGATCAATATGCTCTGATATGTATACTAATTATGTTAGGTGTAAGCTTGAATGTGTTTCTTGCTTTGCTCTTTTCAGTTTTTTATGGACTACAAGTGCTTAATCACTAATTCACCAAGAGAGTAGTGCCTATGTTTGGCTTCGTGAAACCGTTTGATGAAGTTTCCTGACAAGAAGTGCTCTGCATTTTTATGATTTGTATGATGATTGTAGTAAGAAAGCTTCCTCCTTTTTTAAATTATGTCTTGCATGCATAGTTAGCTTTTGACCTCTTCATACTGTTATATTTCAGTTGCTCAATTATGTCTTGGATGTGAGTTTACTCAGCTGAAGTAGAACCTGAGTAGAGCAGATATGCTACTGAATTAGATGTCATTTTTGCTTTTAAAGTAGAGCTTGATTTGGCTGTTACTATGCTGAATTATATGCTATATTTGTTGATGAAATTGATCATTATTTGGGGCCTGTTTTAATGTCGAAATGGAAGTTGATTTTCGCTGCTGAAATTTGTGGCTAATTTGCTGTTGAAACTTTTCAGATAGCTTTGTACTAACTGGCCTTCTATATATTGGTTGATTTTAGTATTACTGCTATTACAATGATGAATGTGTGGTGTGGTGTTTATAGCATATTTATGGTGGTTATAACATGTTATTTTTGCATCGATACATCTCAGTTTTTCTCTCTTTTTTCCTTCTCTTAAAGTGATGATCTTTTGTAGTGAGTGTTTTTCTATATGTCCAAAGAGTAGTACTGTAAAGTTCAGATTTTGGAACCTAAAAATGTTGTATTATTAATTGCAAAGTAACTATTTGTTTCTCAAAACGTGTCTGATAGAACCTATGAAACAACGTCAAAGAATCAGCAACCAACCTATAGAATTAGTGCTTTGATGGTTTTATTGGCTTCTTTTGAACATATATATTGATGGTGAGTTCTGATTTTGTAGGAGCAAGGGTGGACAATACACCACCACAACTCAACAACATCCTCAACGTTAGAGATTGAGTAGTTGCAAATGTTGATGCAGTAGCAGCCTTGACTCCAACAATGCCTAGAGCGATATAGTATTTCCAATTCTACTGCAACTTATGACGAAGTCCACGAGGGAATAATTCTTCAACAGTTTTTGTCAATATACTGATCTTTTGCAGTTTTGATATGTTGTAATCTTTGCTGTTTAGAATTATGCATTCAATCTTTGTTGTTTCCTTGAAATGATAGGAGTATTTACCACATTGGGATTTAGAAGTGTTGTTTTATAGACTACAAAGGTGCCTGCACTAAATCTTACGTTTACTCAATTTTTCCTTCTTTAAAGAAGTTCAACATTGAAAGTGTTTGGATTGGATGATTTTCTCTTTTCACTTTTCATTAATATTTCATTTGAGCCAATATTGAGATTAGCTAATTTGACATGTTCAATGGGATAGGACCTAAGTATTGTAAAATAAAAAGATTTGAAAATTTTAGTATTGAAACATTATAATGTAATATATTTATGTTAATTTCCGTGCACGAGCACGGGTATCATCTAGTTGTAAATCATTTCTACATATTAGAAAATTTTGGATCTCTCCAATCATCAACATACATTAATCGATCAAATCACGTAAATTCTTGGGTTGTTGCCTTAATTTCATAACACCGTCGGTAGTATTTTTTTGGATAGATCGAGTCTTGAGGGCAAAGAAGAAAATAAAGTATACCTTGAGCTAAAAGCATACAGAGTCTGGAAAAAAAGAAATCAATATTACAAGAAATAGTTTATTCGGAGTAGAAGATACTACAGGGAGGAAAGCAATTTCCATTTAATAAAAAAAACTATCCAGAATCCGATTTGTTATCCTATTGACAAGAAAAAATACCAAACTATTAAGAAAGGCAAAAATTACAGGTAAAATTTGAAGAATGACTCGCTTTAAAGAAAGTTCGTAGACAGTAAAAAAACATAAACATTTGCAAGCCTGAAAAGCACATCTTTTACTTGGGCATGCCAGTTTCTGGGTTCAGGAGAGCAGAACTATCATCTGTTAGCAAAACTGGACCTCTTCCGGGCCTCGTGCAGATGAAGTAACTTACATCTCCGCTATGTTTTTGTGTTTGAACGTTGTCCTTCAGTTCTGGAGGGGGAGGTAGTGCTTCTATATCCTTCAAGTCCTTAATTCCGGCATCCTGAAGTATTGACTTATCACCGACAATGTAGCTGTTGAATACGATACACAGAGAAAAGAATTTGTCGGTCATATATTAACAAAGCAATGAAAATTTTAGTAATAGTTCAGGTATCTTTGAGAAAAAAGAGACGACACGTGAAAAAGTGAGAAACCTACCTGTCTAGATCTACATCAGACTGTGGAGGAAAGGAGAAGAGCAATCTCTGAAGCAGGAGAGCAGCAGTTTTCCTGTTGCGGGCTATCATAACTGCATTCGGGCCGGCGTCAAAGGTGTAAGCAACCTGAGAATTCATTAAAAAGATGCTTGATTGTTAGATATTTTAACTATGTGTGATAACAAGTTGATATCTGGAGAAATTGCATGTTATGATGAATCCAACGAAAACCACACAGACTATAGCAAATATCCGAAAAACCAATTTGGTACTGAGCCTAGATCAGTGGTCTACAAAAGGATATACAAAGCAGGCTCAGTAGATATAGTTCCGTCATTTATAACCAAATGATAAAATGGGCAATGCAACCAGCAGCATATGGTGAAATTATCTTTGACCAAAATAGGAAATAATTTGCAGGAAGGAGTGCTCACTCAGCAGAAACATATTCATTACCTGAGGTGTTCCTTCAGAGCGATTCCATTTCTCAATACAGCTGATTATCCTACAAATATGCAGCTTGTACTGGTCAGGAAGGACCAGATATTCATGTGTTTCAAATTCTGAAGCTTCTTTTGGCACTAATAGGTCAATCGAGAAGTAGGACTAAAATACTTGCCTGTGAGATGTGTCATTCATGTAGAATATTGGAGGACTGGTGTCTAGGCAGACTGCGTGAAACTGATTACTATCTGAACAAGCTAAACGAGCAAATGCTGAAAAATCACGGTTTTTTATAGCTTCTTCCATCTCTACAATGCGTTTAGGTACCACTTCCTGACAAATTAAGCCGAAAAAAGAGGACTTTATACATTCACACACATACATGAATGATCAGGGGAAAATAAACCAGGAAGCTTGTTAAAGTTACGGAAGGCTTTAAAAAACAAAAGGAAGGGTACCACTAAATACCTTTGCTCTATGTAGTACAAGTGGACTTGTTTCCACTGTTTCACGCATTCCACTGGTACTACTAGTTTCTTTTTGCCGTGAACTTACCTGGATAGGCAGCAGTAGTTCAGTTATACTTAAAGGAGACCAAATATACTCCGTCCCAAAAAAAAAATCTCATTTTAGCAAGAAGATCTATCTTTTCCCAAAGACATCAAGTTAGAACATTGCACCAACTTACTTCAAGTTTATAGCTCATTCTAAAATTTAATCGTAAAACACCTCTCTACAAGGGGTATAATAGACATTGAGATTGAAGTCAATTACAGGACTCTTTTTCAGGGACAAAATAAAACTTTCAGATTTTTTTTTTTTTGAGAATGCATGAGAGCATAATATAAGTAATCTCCCAAGATTAGGAAATTTAAATGTTCGTAAGTGGAGAAAGTAGTACTTTCAGTGTACTTTAAAAATAGTATCTACTACAGTCTCAAAATAGATGGGAGGGAAAAAATATACAAAAAATAAAATTCCCTTTCATTTTTGTAACTATACGATAGAAAAAAAATGGAGAAAACAAACTGATATAATCAAATGCAAAAAGAGCAATCTGAAGCTTTCTGGCAATGTGCATGTAAAAAATTGCAGAAGATTCCATGACAACAGATATAATATTATGTTAAACAATGGTCACTGCATATTTCACTTTCAAATGTTTCATGCCTTAATTCGGAAGTCAAAAAAGAAAACCAAATCACATGGACAAGAAAAAACTCTTAAAACGCATCACTCTGAATCCAAGTATAGGCTTATCACTTGTAGTATAATAGATATCCAAAACAAAGACTAAGTTACGTACAACTGCAATGAGAATAACAAGGTCATCCCAGTGCTTCTCGTCAGCAAGTTGAACAGCAATGCTATCTGTTCCTTTTTCATCCTTCATAAAACAAGGAAATAAAGATCCGCACATCAAAATAATGAAACATTTTAGTTACTCAAGCCAACTCAAAATTCACGAATAGAATATATACCTTTCCCATGTCCCACTTAACAAATCCACCAAAAAGACTGCGACAGGCACTTCCAGAACCTTGGCTGTAAATTTATAAAAGTTACAATGTTGTATATATACTCAATCCCTTAAAACAGTCACTTGAGCAACCAGGCAATTTCAAAGAGACAAAAGCATGTAAATTTTTTGAAAAGAGCTCCAACATTTAGAGTAATTAGATAATAGCCGGAGGAAACTTGAGTTTAAAACCTTATGTGTTGGTCATATCAGAAAATCTGAGTAAAAAAGAAACCACCATATAACAACAATCAAGAACTGGGAGTCATAGAAAATGTGACAGATGTAAATTGTCATATAGACTATTCAGCCTATAAATTGTCCTATGAAAAACAGAAGTCGTCCTAAAATCAAGTTTTGCTTTCAGGAAGGTGCTGCCATTTTCTATCAGCCTACTTTGGCATTTGAGGATGTAAGTCAAATTTCCAGTCATCTCAACAAATATGATTTGAAAATGCATTTAACAAACCATGTACATTCTGGAGCATAGTTCGGCAAAAAGAACACAACGGCAAAAGGTAAGAAGCATTACCGAGCTATTGCAGAAAGTTGACTGTTGTCTTCTTTCACATTCATCAGTTTAGCAAGGGAAAAAACTGCATATCAGAAAGCAACATATAGTCAGCCTATGTTTGAGGGTCAATCAAAAGCAAGATGTACATAAGAACAGATGGAGCTATCAGCAACGGGGAAAAAAAAGTTTTGATGTAATACCAAGGCAGGCCAGTCCTGCAGCCGAAGAAGCCAATCCAGCAGCAGTAGGGAAATTATTGTAAGAAGCAATGTGCAAATTCAGATTCTGCCAATCTTCCTTTGCAATCTTGACTCCCCTCTTTTCATCCTCAACCTCATTAGCTCGAGACCGAATTTCCCTCAAACAACTCTGAAACCTACCTCCGGAAAGTGATATTTCCTACACTAACCCGCCAAAAATCAAAACAGATTCCAAAAAGAAAAAAAATAAAAGGAACTCCTTTTCCGCCACTATTTCAACAACTTCAATAACTGTATGACTGCAGAAGCAAAACAATGCCTACACACTGCAACATGGTAAATTTATAATAAACTTATAAAAAATCCCCATATCCCACTTACATTGTACAAATCGAAATCTATTCAGATGCATTGTAGAGTGTTATCTTTTCAAAAAATGAAATTTTCACAACAGTTGAAAATGCACACTTTGTATGTTTATAATTATTAATCATTTGCCATCAACTAAAAACAATAGTAGTACAAAATACAATTTTCTTAAACATGCATGAGATCTCGTGACAACATCATTGCCCACAAATGAAATGGCTTTCACTATCCAAATGCAAGTTTCATAACAAAAGATGCCATCAACGGTTAGAATAGAGTCCATACAGAATTTGAAGAAAGGAAAAAATGCGTACTTTGCCATTGAGCCACATTCGATCACTGGAGAAGGAGGGGCTGACGGCGACGGTGGTGGTGGTGCAGAGATGGGCGGGGTCGAGCGTGACGCTGATGCTATCATTGATGGGGAGGATCAAGCTCTCGTCCCTCTTCCCCCAGTATTTGATCACCGCAATATTCGTCGGAGTCTGGGCGGTCACCATCACAACCCATGATTTCGGTTTCTCCGCCATTCCAATCAAAATGTGGCAATCTTAAATCCAGACGAGTTAGGCAGGGAACTGGGAGAGCGAAATCAATGATTTAGGCGCTGATTTGAGGAGCAGATCTCATACAGATGATTTAAGGAAGGGTATTTTATAGGTGAGTATTTGGATTGGAATCAGAGTGTGAATTTATAATGCGACCATGTGAGAGTTTGAACAAAAGAAGCAACTACTTATTTCAATCTTCAATGGTGGACTACTGCTGCCGTTCTATGTTAAGAGTTGGAATTTATGGACCGTGTATTTTGTTCATTTATTGTCATTGCACCCAACTTTTATTTTTGAAAATAGTGTTGGTATACCCCAAGTGTTTAAATAAGTGCTAATGTATCTCTATGTTTTTTAAAAGTGCCACTATACCCTCCAATGTATAATTTGGGCAGAATTTTCTTTTGCCAAATGTAAAATGTCAAGAACACCCTCACTATTATTTAATGGTAAAAGAAGAAAAATTTTAGGACGAAAATGCCCCAACCAAATCAATCGAATTCCGAGATCTGATTTAACTCATTGACTTCCGAAAAACTTTCTTCCTCTGCCTAATTATTCATCTAATTCCCGCTTCCCTTTTAGCTTCACACCCAATTAAGCAAGCAATTCAAATCCATACTAGTCACCGTTACTTCATCGGATGAACGCGTTTTAAAACGAGGGGACCAAAACCACCGGCCCAGAAATTAGTGTGAGTCGGGGGACCGAAACCGCCACACCTAGTAATAATTTACTTGACTAGCTCAAATTACCAAAGGAGATAATAGAGTTGGCGAGATTATGGTAAGTTCACCAACGTTTTCAATTTGTTGAGTTTTCTGATATAAAGGTTAAAATTTTCAATATATTGTGTATTTATTCTGTAATTCAGTGATATTAATTTCTTGGATTTTTTTTTGTGCCCATGGCCATTTGGGTCAAGGAAAAAAATAGCCTAACAAGTGAGGGTAAATTTGTTTTTTATTTCAAAATGTTGTTGGAAAATTGGTTTTAGAAATACACTTCTTTATTCAATGTAATTATAGGGATACATCAGCACTTTTAAATTATTCGGGGTACATTGACACTTTTTTATAAACTTGGGAGTACCTCTGCTTTTAATACTTTATTTTTATATAAATGTAACCAAAATGTCCTCCGATTTAACTCATATTTTCATTCAAATATTTTGGTTTACCAAGATTATTAGTAAATCTATTCGTAAAGCAACTCGTGTCGGATTGAAATGTTGGTCCAAATCCAAATTAATTATTATATTCCATTGTAACAAGCGAAATACAAAATTTGAATCTGAAAACTCAAATAAGCAATTCGGAAAATTCTAAATAAAATTGTTTGATGGTCGTAAAGATGTGGTAACATAAATATCTCAAAACTGACAATAACCAACTCTGAAACAAAGTAACAGTTGATGTCAATTGTACTTATGAACCACATGATTTCGAGTCAATAGATTGCAATGTTGTTACCAAAAAGTAATAGAAGTGAGTCATTGAACTGGGTGGGTAAGCATCCAGATACCGCTTTCCATAAGAAAGTTGATATCTTGTAGGGTATTTTCAGGTTCCAGAGAATTGTCCAAAACTTCCTAGCCTGAGGGGATAACCTAATATCATGCGATCCCGTTCCTGAAGAGGACATGGTTATATGGTAGCCCGATTTTGCACTATATTCTCCAAACCTGGACCACCTCCAGTATGGTGTGTCTTCAGCTGAAGTATCCAGGTGCAAAGACAAAATATGTGGAATTGCTTGTGGAGGGAAAATGCACCTAAGCAATGAAGTTCTCCATCCGTTATTATTGTGATCAATCAAGTGTTCCACCTTTAAGTTGGTATGTGTAGATACCACAGCTATTCTTTGGACTGGATTCTGAATTGTTGGGATCCAATGATCATGGATATTTACACTCCTTCCATTTCCCACCTTCCAATGTAGATTGTTTCATATTAATTCTGATGCCCAGACCACTGATCTCCAACCCCAAGTATCTCCAGGTTTTGCCAATACAGTCTTGATAGAGTCTGATCTCAAATACTTCGCTTTATAGACCTTGCATAATAGAGAAGTGCCAGTCCTGATCAAATTCCATGAGTGTTTTGCCAGGAGGGCCTTGTTTAGAGCCACTGCAGATCTAAGACCCAGGCCACCCTCTAATTTAGACCTTGTGATATATCTCCATGACTTCCAATGTACAGTCCTTGAATCTAATGAACCTCCCCACAAAAAATTTGCTGTCATTGAGTCTAATTTTTTCAGCACACTGACATGAATTCTAAAGATCCCTAGAGGGTATACTGCTATTGATTGTAGCACATGTTTGGCAGTCTTACCTTCCAGAACTCATACTTTTGCTTAACTCTCTGGATCAAATGTTGGAAGATCTGGGACTTTTTCTGATCCAAAATTATAGCTGTGCCTAAATATTTTCCCCCAATACCTTCTCCATAGATATTCAGTTCATCTCTGACAAACTGTTGAGTCTGACCATCAGTATTAGGGCTGAACTTTATAGAGCACTTAGAATGGTTCAACTTTTGACCCGAGAATCTGATAAAGGAGGTGAGTAATTCTGTGAGGTCTCTGATGGATTCCCTTGTGCATTTGGTAAACAGGATACAATCATCAGCATACATGATGTGTGAGACCACTGGCCCTCCTCTTGACACCTGAACTCCCATATTTCTATTTTCTGTGAGCTTAAAGTCTGACCAAGTAGACAGAAATTGCTGACAGATGATAAAGAGGTATGGTGAGAGAGGGCACCCCTGTCTGATGCCTTTGTTAGGTGAGAAGGATTGTCCCAGTTCACCATTTACCTTGATCTGATAAGTCACTGTCTTCACACATAACATAATTAAGTGTACCAGCTATTGTGGAATTCTGATGTGATTTAAGGCTGCTTCTAGGAAAGACCAAGACACCCTATCATAAGCCTTGCTCATGTCTATTTTTATGGCTGCCAGTCTTGTTTTTCCATGCCTGTACTTCCTGATGTGTTCCACCATCTCATGTGCCAATAAAACACTCTCAGTGATATTCCTTCCAGGGACAAATCCATGTTGCTTATCAGAAATCAAGAAACCAATGTGTTCCTTTAATCTGTTAGCTATCATCTTAGACAATATCTTGTACTTCACATTACACAAAGATATAGGCCTAAAATCAGATGGTGATTTTGGCATTTTGACCTTGGGAATCAGAATGATCTGAGTGCAATTCCAATCTGCTGGGAAAGTATTACCTTTTGTTATTTCCAGAATAGCTGCAGACAGGTCATCCCCCACTATAGTCCAGTAATGCTTGTAGAAACCTGCTGGAATACCATCCTCTCCCGGAGACACCCATGATTTCATTCCTTTGATAGCTTCCCACACATGTGTGTTAGTGAAAGGAGCCCCCAGCTTTTGTGTCTGACTTTCTGAAAGCAGTTGATTATTTGAAAGCAGCATGTCTTGAAAGGCTCCCAACTGATCCGGAGGAATATGGTATTGATCTTGATCTTGATGAGTAAGGTCCATATTCTGCATGTCTTGTTGGTAGATGTATACTTCCCTTATGTGTTGATTCAATATTTGAACAATCTGCTTTGGATCATCATTCCAAACTCCATTATCATCTAGAATGCCTTGGATGGTATTGACCTGTTTTCTCTTTGTAGCCCATCTGTGAAAAAATTTGGTATTCTTCTCCCCAAATATCATCCAGTTGATCTTTGTCCTCTATTGCCAATATTCTGCTTGTCTCTGCTCCAACTCTTGCTTTTGAGCAATCATTTTTTGAATGTGGTCATGGTTTGAGTGCAAACCTTGTCCAGATTGAGCTCTTCCTAGCTGATCAGTTACTTGTTGTAATTTCTTGTCCAACTGTCCAAAACATTGCCTGTGCCAATTACAAAGATGTGCCATGGATATCCTGAGCTTGTTAGTTAGTGTCTTTACAGGATCCAATTCCAAGTGACCTTCCTGTAATGTATTGCCCCAAGATCTTGTGATTATCTGCTGAGCAGGCTCCATATTTACCCACATGGCCTCAAATCTTTTTAGTCCTCTAGATCTTTTCTGCTTGGGGCTTAATTCTAATAAAATAGGACTATGGTCAGAATGAGAAAAGGGAAGGTTATTAACCTTTGCAGCTGGCCACAAGTCTGTCCATGTCTTATTAGCAAAAGCACGATCCAGCCTTTCTACAATTGTATTTGGAGGAGCTTGATTGTTAGTCCAAGTGTACCACAAGCCAGTAGAAGAAACTTCCTCCATCTGATGAGCCTGCAGCAGTGTGTGTAACTCAGAAAAGAACTGAGCTGGCACTGGATTACCTCCTCTCTTGTCTTGTTGAGATAGAACTTGGTTGAAATCACCAATTAACAAAGTAGGAAACAAAGAAAAGTACTGCAAAGATGCTAGTGCATTCCAAAAAGGGGCTCTATCTGAAACAGAAGGTGGTCCATATACTATGGTGAGGCACCACCTCTGATCATTTGCACCCGAAATCAAACAAACTATGTGATTACTACTAATCTGATCTACCACCAAATCTATTTGATCAAACCAAAAGAGAGCATCCACCAGATCGGCCAGCTGCATCAACTATTCTAGAATTCATATAGAAAGTGCCTTCTTGCCAGCGGTCAAAATAATTACCACTGGCTTTAGTTTCTAGCAAACAAAGTAAACTAGGCCTATATCTATGAACCAACTGGCTGACCTCTTTCATTGTAGGGGTGCTGTTGCAGCCCCTACAGTTCCACACAACTCCTATCATGGCTGATTGGGTGGTTGATTTGGCTCAACCACCGGAAAGCCTTGTTGTGTGGCTCCATCCACAGCCACCTGCAGCAGTGACAGCCTCCTGGAAGACACCTCCTCCTCTCCACTGCTGGATGAATCTTCATTCTCTTCTTCCTTCACCAGATCCAGAACTTCCTCAAGCTGATCTTCTCCAACTGCATCTGAATTTCCCCCTTCATCATCAGAAGATATTACTATAACTGGGTTGGAAAGGGGTCTACTGCACTTGTCTGCTGCTCCGTCTCAAGATGTACATTGTGCCTGAAAATGACCCTTCTTCTTTTTGGGGAATTCAGAGCTCGGTCTGGCAGTATCACCATGCTACCATTGCCTTCTGATCTGGCCCTCTTTCTGCTTTCCTGTCTTCCTGTCTGATTGATCGGCTCTGAGGATGCCCTGTCGATCCCTCTAACATTCCAGTTGTGAGCCCAGATTACAACATCAGTATGTATCTGAACTGACTGTGGTGTATCCTCCACCTGTTGTAGTTGCTCCTCCACAGGTCCCTCTTGCCCAACCTGGCTGTTTTCCTTCACTTGGTCCACATCTTGGGGTCTCTCTGCCTTGGTTTGTTCTGAATCTGACTCATTCTTGCTGTCCTGTTGGCAGGCCTAGATGATTGACAAACCTCAAAATTTGGTCTCTTTCTTCGCAACACAAAGTAGGTCCTTCTGTTGCGCCTTCCACCCTTGCCATTCTTCTGCTCTATCTTTATCTTCTTCTTGCCTTTCCCCTCATCATCCTCCTGGTCCTGCCTGATTCTTTTAGGCCTTCTCTGTCTGCCAATGACTATGGCTGGACCCCTGCTCTGTCTGGAAGATTCCAAGCCTGTATCCTGAAAGGATGAGTCCGAATCCTCGTTGCCTGAGGAGATAACCACTATTTCATTTTGGTTTTCTGTTGCTTGCTCAGGTTGTACTTCATGTGGACTGATCTGTTGAATCGGGGAATCTCTGAGATTGCTCTTCTCCATCCTGGAACTGTAGATGCTCCATTGCCTGTGACTCTGAGGTGCATCATTTCAGGATTTTCTTGTAATGCCGACATTAAGATCAAAGTCAGCGAATCCTCCGCTGATTCTAACTCCCTGAGATCCATTGTTACTCTTTGCATCTCTATTTCTGGTTGACTCTGAACATCGACCAGTCTTTGTTGGGGGGCAAAGTTTTCCATCTGTGGACCAAGAACATCATTAGCAACTAGCATATCCGTTGGCGGGGACGGTGAAGCTGGCCTAATCCTTATTTGATTCTCCAATTCCACTCCAAAATAGGGATCAAAGGTCTGAGTCCTTTGTTGAAACGGATTTCCTTGGACCCTATCGCCAATGACTAGTCTTCTTCCATTTCCTGGCTCCATCCTCATTGAAATCAAGAAGCCTTCCTGGATATCTCTTTCACGCATGAACCTGTACCTGAGCCTCCGCGAATCCATGTAATCAGCTGGCACATTTGTGTTGCGGTGTCCCTTACGATGATTATATGCACGAACATCACCAACAAACATCTGTCTTCTGGGATCATAAGCCACATTTACCCCTCTTTCTGCAAAGTGTGACCTTACCTTGTGTTCAATGAACTGATCTAGCACCTCATTAGTTCGTATCGGGCAATTCTGCATCAGATGGCCAATGACCCCACACCTTCTACAGAATCTATGCACACGCTCATATTGAACATCCACCCAAATCATTCTGTTTTCAGGCACTCTCACATACTCAAGATCCAAGTAAAAGCTTGTGACTAAAGGCTCACCCGGCACTAACCACATTGTCGCCCTTAAGTAGTTTACATTCATTGCTGGAGGTGGTTCGATCTCCGCATCGATAACCTCTCCAGCCATATTTGCAATCTTAATGGCTGCCATTGGAGCGAAGCATTCCGCCGGCAGGCCATGAAGCTGCACCCTAACCTTGACCTTTTCAACCTGAACGTCCCTTAATACTATCCCTGACCCCCACCTTCTAAATGCTAACAATCCCCCCTCCACAACAAAGGGGCTACGATGTAGGATTGCTAACGCCTCCTCCCTAGAATCAAAACGAACTACAAATAGGTGTTGGTATCGGTGGAATACCTCCGCTGTCACTGACCAGAAGTTCCTGAAGTACTGGTTCAGAGTTTCTTCTGTGTACTACTTGGTGTCCATCCAATAAGCCAGCAGGCAGTTTTGCTCCACTGGCACCGCATCCTGGATATCCTCCCTTGTGATCGCTAGCACACCGCCTCTCCTTGTCGGTCTTGCGATTCCATTAAAATCAACTCCGGTACTGGCTGGACCTCTATGCTCCTCTGAATAGTCTGACCCTCTAGGTGTGAGGGCCATTTCAGCTTCATTAAGAGAAGGACTGTCTCCCATAGCTTTGAACTCGGAAAAACTATTGAACTGTTTGATTGAGTTTACAGCTCTATGGTGTTTATACTGTGTGAACTGTGTGTGCCTAGAAGTGCTATTTATAGAAGTAAACTTTCCATTCAACCTTTCATTTTCTCTGCAACTGAATGTGTCTGAATTGAATTTCATATTGGATGAATCGACTCTCATGATTAATTCTCTTTAATGCTCTGTATTTTGTCGAGGAAAAGTGAAATCACTGCCCAATGAAGCAATTGATGAGGCACTCACCTCTTTTCAGACTGACGCTTGCCAAACTCTTCTCCACTGTCACACGCAAAGGACCCCCTTTTCCGTCAGAATCGAGACGCGCACACTGCTCAAGCCACACGCTGCCTTCTCTGATGCCCAATGATCGTCGGGGAATCTTTCTTTCCGCTCACCGCCAAATTTTGCTAATTGTCAATCTGTCCATCAAACCCTCTTTTCCAAACCTCACTGCATGTCGAATCCAATCACCCCATTGATTGATTGAAGTGTTGGAATGACAGACCCCTAACTTTCCGAAGATAGAAACGGTGGATCGTCGCCGGAATTTGAGTTTTTAGTCTTGAATGAATAGTACTACTCTCAACCTAGAGAGAGAAAGTGTCGATCACTCAGATTGATCAGAAGATCTTTTAGTTGTAAAAGTTTGGATTATCATCGACATATCAAGTTACCACCAAGGAAAACAACATAGTCTAGATTATTTTGTTATGATACCATAATAGAGTAAAATCTCAATAATCGTCAATTTAATAAAATTGATGGGAGTGGACACTACATTTTACTCTAGCATTATCGCTTTTAATCTTATTAAAAGCCATGTAGTTATATAATTTAGATAAAGTTAAGAAGGGTATATTTGTAAAAGTAATAATTTATTACTATGGATGCTAATTCTTGACAATATCACTAGTCTAATTTATATAATATGATATTAAAATATGGTGGAATTCGTTGATCTTAAACTTCATAATTTTATTTGGTAGTCCAAGTTTAGATGTTTGTATAGTTGTGTGGAAGAATTTTACCAAAATGAAGTTGATCATAAACTATAATAATGATTATAATTTGACATTAGCTAGAATGCATTTGAATTCGTTGATGTTAGACTTCAAAATTTTTATTCGATACTCACAAATTTTTTTCTTTTTGTCATCGATTACTCCAGCTTCAATTCAGGAGTAGTTGTGTGGAAAATTTGACATTGCACGCAATAATTTTTTAACGATCAGAAAATTTATGGTGTTATTATACCTAATCCGATGTTTTATTTTTATAATCCAACTACGATATATAATTATAAAAATATTCTTATCTTTTAAAAAACTTAGCAAAATTTAGGATACAGTATTTTAATTTTAATAACATTTTAAATTACACTAAATAAAATAACACACACAAAAATTAAGTTTAATGAAGTTAAACACATAGCGGTAACCGGCCGAATAATTTGGTACCATTGCAAAGTGCCATAAACTTCAAACGTTGCAATAACCAACCAAAATGTAATCCCCACCAATATTTGAAAGCAAATGATAGTTTGACTAAGAAACAAAATCCGGAATGAAATCATCTTAAGCAGATGTTAATTGGGATTTAATCCCCGCATTAAATAGATAATTTACTAACCACTACGTAAGCTCATCAAAATATTACATTACACAGATTAGCTAAAATGATCAATAATATGCAGTTGGAGCTTTCAAGTGTAAATTTGTAGCGAAAATATTATTACTGAACGAATCTCGAGAAATTCGGTCAAAATTCAAGTTTGAGTTTGAGTTCGATTTTAATTTCATTTGATTGAGTACGAGCTTATAAATCTTATCTCGATAAACTCGCAAGATAAGCTCGACGAATTTTGACAAAATATCTGGTCAATTGCAAGTGGTCAGTTACATCAATTAGCTATTTCAAATGCAGTTGAGCTAGCTAACTGATTAAGCAAGCTCCCAGTCAGCGCAATCAAAATTAGCAGTTTTAATTGTTTTACTTTCAGTTAGTTACTTAGCTGATCTGCCATTCTTAGCTGGTTAATTGGCTATAAATGCCATAGCCTTGGCACTTTCTCTTTAACGCTTTTAGATCAGATCTCGTTTTCTTCTGTGATCCCTTTTTTATAGAAAATAAATCTGCTTTCATGAAGTTGTTGCTTTTGTTCTTGTTTTGATAAGTTTTTGGTTAATTGTTGTGTAATTTGATATGTTTATCGAGCAAATATGTATAGTTAAATACATAGTTAATATTATGAATTTTTCAGGAATAAAATAAGTTTAGACCTAACCAAAACTAAATTTAGTTTTAATCCCTTTATATTCATGTGTTTTTATTTTTTAGATTGATGGTTACTATATATTTATTAAAAATTATTAAGTTAATTAAGTAATTTTTGTTTGAAATTGATCTTTTTACGTTTAACGAGTTCCCTTGACTCGAGTTGGAGCTCGAATTCATTGAACTCGTGAGTAGATTTCGAACTCATAAAAAACATTAACGATCGAATTGAGTTTGAGCTCAATTTTTATGTTCGAAAGAACTCAAACTCGGTCTCGATCTAACGAGTCGAATTTTATCACACCCTTGTTTAATCTCGATTCGGCTCATTTACATCCCAAAATTAACTTGCTAAAAGTGTAGATGGTTGTGAGAATGTTATGACTGCATGAAAAAGTTTAATTTTTATTGGGTAATCAATCAAGTGAGCCCAATAAAATCACACGATTTCCTCCTTGAGAGTTGAACACTTCACTTACGCTAGGAGAAGTTTGTCGACAATAATATTGTTAAGAGGAGTTTAATTTAAGATGGTCGATTGAACGATGCTACAAAATAATTGAACTAATAACATTATATATAATTTTGCAAATAAATATGTAACAACCATTTGTAATATATTTATTATGTGTCAGTGACATATTTGCTCCTCATTTTAAATTTATTTTTTTTGTTACAACAAATGTAGTTGTTAAAAAAAGTATTAAATAGACGACTTACATTTTCTTTTGACATCCATATTTTTTTTATAAAGTGGCATGTTACTCTCGATAATTTGAAATCTTAGATTACCCTGTACTGTAAATTAAACTAAACTAAATTAAATTAAACTCAACAATATATAGATAAATTATAAAAATATTTAGAATAAAACGTGTCTCTTGAAGGTCTTCCTAACTCTTTGGCTATTTAACACCTAAATGGTCTGAAATTCTGAATCAAGGGTGGTAGGTGAAATATAAGAGCATCTTCAACGGTAAACTACACTACATTGTACCTTACATTAATTCAAGCTAATTTGCTAGCAAGTTGCAAAATTCTCCAATGGATAGCAATAGTATAGATTAGCTTGTATGACCCCACATATTTCTAATACACAACCAAATACATTGAATTATTGATGTGGGGTCTACTAAATGAGACTCAAGCTAGTTGCTTGCCAAGGCTAGTTGCTTGACAAAGCTAGTGCTTGTGTAGAGTAAAACAATGGTAAGTTAGTGCTTAATAATTTATAAAAATTGCCAAGCAAGTCCAAAATGCAACCATTGGAGATGCTCTAAGCTCAAGCTATTGTGACAAATTAAAGTCTACTATAATTTACACATGAAATAAAGGATATGAAGACCTCAAATTGGTCTAGACATTTTGGGATTACATCCGACATAATGTATATCCTAATTGCATTAGGAATCAATTAAGTTTTTTTGCTTCATCTTATTTCTAGAAATTCGATTTTTGATTATTTGTAATTAAATTTATCATGAATTCCTGATATCCAAATGTGGCATGCTGCCATAATGCCTAGCAGTTTTAGGATCTAGATGGGTGTGTCTCAGTAGTAACAAATCATAGAAATAATTAACAGGGTTAAAGTGGATTAAGACCTACTTTTTCCGACATGATTTGAAGGGTAGTTAAATTCGCAGAAGGAGAATGTTATAACTATTCAAATTATGCATGTGAAAAACGAGAAAATACTAGAATAATATGGTCATTGTTACATAGTGATGCTCATTGATAATTCATTTGTACATATGTGATTATGATTTAGTGCCTGCCTATCAACTTTGACAATGTGAACTACAAACTTACTCAACAACAATCTAAAATTATTATGGATGGAAAAATCTGATGTTGGAGAGAGATTCAATGCTTGCTGAGCTCCAAGCATGCTTATCGCAGCATGGCATATTTAACATGAGAAAGGCCTACAATTTGAAGAAGGGAGGAGTGGAGAATGATCACTTGGCTCTGCTTGTTTGGCATCCTCAACTTTTACCAAAGCACGAGATCATTCTATGGATGCTTTTGCACTACTGTTAATAGGTTTCAAAACTTCAGGATGCTGGGACCACAACCTCTCTGTTGTTTATGCCACAAAATAAAAGAAATAACAGTCCATTTGTTTTGCGGATGTAACTTTGTGTGCTCAGTGATGAATGATGACCATCTTACAGCTCCCAGAAATCCACAACTTGAGGTTGATGAAGTAACTGTTGATGAAATGGAAGAAAAGGAAATGTTGGAAAAGATTGGCACTGTTCACCACATCACTGCATGAGATTTGGATGGAAAGAAACAAGATAAATTTTCAGCAAGTGTACCAGTTAGAAAGTGCAGTAGCTGCACTGCTTAGCTGAATTAGAATGCTTCACAATTTGAAAATTGTACACTTGGAGGTAACTTTATTTTCCTTATTTTGTAACATCTTTCTCATCTAGATGTTTAGAGTTCCTTCCAAAAGAGCGAGTTCACAAACGATTGCAAATGATAGCAAGTCTAAATCAGGAAGGTAGATTTTTTCCTTAGTTTTTGCAAAAGTTGAATTCTAGTTTAGACTAGGGGAGGAGACCATATTTTGTAATGTTTTGTTCCTTGATGATAAATGAAAGAGGTTCATCAAACAAAATCTAAGATAATTCACAAAAGATAATAGATGAACCAATAAAGAACTAAGCAGAGCTTCCAACAAATCACACGTACATCCTTTGGCTTCAACCATTAGTAGCGATAGAGCTAAAAAATAGAGTTCACCCTTTCAAATCTCGGAGTTACGTGAAACATGCGATATCATCTATGCAGACTAGACTCAAAATCGTATCATCACTTTTTCAATGTTCGCCACCAAATATCCTATTCAGAAATTATACTAGAAATCAAGATATTATGCTAAAACCAAAAAACCAAGATCCACATATTAACCATTGCTTCGTCCTTTTTAGTGAAATTTGCATACTTCTTTATTCAGTTGTCTTAATTTAATTTGCATTTTATTTTCTTCAATCATTTAACTCTACTCAAAATCAACCGTCAATTTTACATTTCGTAACTCAACTCTCACTCTTGCTCTCTCCAACTTCCATAGTATGAATGGAGGGAGTAGTAAATAATTTGGGACCAGACGAACGTGATCAATTCACACTTTAGTACCTAACTACTCTCTCCGTCCCAGTCAAACTTGCATGCTTTTCTTTTTTGGGTGTCCAAATTCAACTTGCACACATCCCTTTTATGGTAATATTACTTCATTTTCATTCACTCATTTCACCCACTTTCTTCTTAATTCAATCAACACCACACACTTCAACATCGACATTTCAACTTTCATTTTCTCTGTGCAAACTTAAACCGGGATGGAGGAAATATTATTTTGTGACAATGCTATCATGGGACCAAATGAAAATAAAGCAAAGTTAAGACACCAAATATCTAAATACACATTATTACCAAATCATTGCGGTGAGGATGACGGAATATCCAACCCCACCTACCTACCTACGCATCCCTCGTCTTTTCCCCATTTCCTCAAATGCCAAAACGTCACGTCGTCACCCTCTCTGTAACTATCGGTCGTCAAAATTTACCCATTCGTGGTTAATTCTTTTATCTCTTTCGAATCAACCGATCAGAATTTCTGAAAATGGATATTCTCTGACTCCTATTTACCGCAGTAACTAATCCGTTAGTTTGTTACAGGTTGTTACGGGCGGTCAATTAGTCCAAGTCAGCACCAAGTCGGATGGTAATTTTATTTGAATAAAGCTTGAGTCCATATATAAAGCAATAAACAATAGCCGTCACAGTTTTCTGCACTGTTGGGACTTCCATTTCAATCACATTTTCCAGATTCTTCGCCATGGCAAACGCTCTCCTCACTCCGGCATCCTACGCTCCCGCGCGATCGAAGCTCGCCGGCTCCGATTACGGTTCCGGCAACTGCTTCACTCCTCAGTTCACTCTCGGCTTTTCGCCTTTGAAAAAAGTCGCCGGTGGCTTGTTTCTCTCTGGAATCACCGAGTTTTCCACTGCTAAGTGAGTAGATGTTCTTCAGCTCTTGGTTTTATTTGATTGATGTGATTTTTTTCAGTGTTTAAACGAACGTAATTATTATGCATGTTTGTCAGTATCATTCGATTGGGACATATTCTTCTAGCAGATATTTGATTGTAGCTGTTTTAGTTGATCGCTTTCGTTTCTGTTTTTTGTCTTCTCTGTAGGTTTATCTGCTCTGCTGCGGTTGACGGCGTGGAATCAGTGAACTCTACCTCCGTGGTTAGTTCACTATATTATCTCTTCAGTATCATACTATGATTGGTTGATTCGACGATGTCTTTGTTGATCAGTCGCTTTTTTGTTGCTTTAATCAATTATGATAGATGATGTATCTCTGTCTCTCAGGAGGACTCTAAGCAGGCAACTGTTGTTCCCATGCCGATAGTTCATATAATTCAAGATGCAGACTCTGAAGCAACTGTGGTGGAAGTTAGCTTTGGTGATCGCCTTGGCGCTCTCCTGGACACTGTAAAGAACAGTAAAGAGATATTCTTTTTCAGTAAAATGAACTTATATGATGTGACACATTTTTCTTGCTTCAGATGAAGTCTCTCAAAGAGCTTGGTTTGGATGTGGCGAAGGGAAGTGTTGTCACAGAAAATTCGGTGATTCAGACGAAGTTTTACATCACTCTTTCGTAAGCCAATACTGCATTTATTTTCTTTCTTTGTTAGTGTTTGTACATCCAAAACGAATAGAAAGGAAGAGTGTGCTGTTATCTTGTGAGCTCATTTGTTATCTTTGTTAGTAGAAAAGTTTATAAAGCAGTGAAGTTAGTGGCAGATAACTTGTTAAATGTAACTGCCTAAGGAGTCATTTCATAAGTGTGAAGTCGATCTTACCAGTGATTAATAACTTAGTTAATTTACCTGCTCCTTATTTTCACTGTATGTGTGAAGTTAATCTTACTAGCTGCCTATTAATGTTCTACTGATGTCAAATTGACACTTTATTTAGGTAATAACAAATGACTGTTGTTTTTAAGGAGGCTAAGTATTGTGATTAGATCAACTGTATAAAAGTAATGAACTAATGATTTGATCTTTATTCTCATTGCATCTTATTCTCTTTTAATATTTTAGTTACTACTATTATTTTCCTTGAAACTAATGCCAATGTCGAGTATAGTTGTCTTGTAGGACTTTACTTCTGTCCAGTTTGAGAGGAGCATATAATAGAAATGGCAAGGAACAAAGAGTAATTAAAGTTCTTTGTTCAAAATTTCCTCGGTCTGTAGAAAACTTATTGGTTTCAAAGATGCGAAAACTCACATGATGCTTGATTAACTGAATTTTCTGTTCGAGAATTACTTGTTTCTTGCTTTTTCATTGAGCTCAGTTAAGTTTCTGGTCAGATTCAAGGCTTGTTCCATTTGAAATTAACTTCTTCCTCGTGCTTGTCTTGTTAATTGAAATTGAACAGTCAGCTACCTTTTGCCTGTGTCTAGATATTGCAATAACCAGTTCTCAATATAGGGGAAGTGGACGAAAGGTAGAGGATCCAGATCTCTTGGAGAAAATTCGCCTCTCTATTATCACCAATTTGCTGAAGTATCATCCTGTATGCTTCTTAACCTTTTGTGTTTTTTCTTTAACTTAATCTTGTCAAACTCTGTCTCCACGGTAATTATTAAAGTTGATTTGGCATTCATGTCAATATTCTTATCAGGAGTCAAGTGAACGTCTGGCCATGGGCGAGACTTTTGGAATAAAAGCTCCGCCAGAAAAGGTGACAATCTAATTAAGTACATCTCTACAAATTAATCTTTCAGATTGGAATATCATTTCCCTAGTTCCCCTTGTTATGAATGCTGCACTTTCTGTGTTTTAGTTTTATAAAAGTATTTCCTGGTATGTTAAGTCATGAGCATGTAGGTTTGTGACTCATTTAGGTGATACCACTAATTTATGAACAAATTCTAGATGCTCTCCTGGGTGCCATTGAGAAAAAGCTAAATGAATAAATTAGTTTGCAGGAAAAGCTTCCTTCCTATATTAGTTTAGAAATTTAGTAGAATTTTACTAATATACTGGATGAAGCATTTCATGTTTTGTGGTTCATGTGGATGCCTTTACAAGTTATGAATTTACAAAAAAATTTACTATTGAATGTTGAATGGCAGCTTAATGTTGAATTGGCAACTCGTGTCAAAGTCAAGGATGATGGACCTTCAAGGAGGTAGAATTTCAGCAATTTTGGCCTTAAATATGTATGGTTTTGAGTTTCTTTACTACAACTTCCTCTTATGCTTATACGTTTGTGGTTTCAGCTTACTCTATGTTGAAACTGCCGATCGGCCTGGACTGATGCTAGACTTGATCAAAACTATCACTGACATTAATATTGACGTTGAATCAGCTGAAATTGACACTGAAGTACTCTCTCTCTCTCTCTCTCTCTCTCTCTCTCTCTCTCTCTCTCTCCATGTGAAAGTGTGTACTCTTTATGATTTGTCTGGTCAATTAAGTCACACTTATATGCAGGGTTTGATGGCAAAAGACAAGTTTTATGTCAGCTACAGAGGAAAAGCTCTGAATGCTTCTTTGTCTCAGGTAATATACTTGTCCTTCTGGTGATTAATTTTTGCTCCTGCATCTCTCCATAGTTAAATTGTTCTAAACAACTTAAACAGCCGGTTTCTACATGTTCTGATTCTTGAGAGTGAAGTGTGGGGCCTTGCTTTGTTCAATTCTGGAAGAGAATTTTATAGATTAGCACGTTTCAGACATCAGTGGTTATTGAGTTGCAATATTTTTCTTTGATTTAGTTTTTTTAATAGTTGGTTTATAATGAGTTATCCATATTTTCCTCACACTGACAGTCGATATAGAGGACTCCATACTGATGACTCCATACTGATGACTCTTTGCCTTGTACTGCAGAGATTTCATTATATATTTTTTGGCTTTGCTTTGTACACAACCAAAATGACACTTTGAAATTGGCAGGTTCTGACTAATTGCCTGCGTTACTACCTGAAGAGGCCAGGGACTATTGAAGACAGTTACTAGGGATCCTCACTTGAATACTAACCATTTGGTCCTATCAATCTTTTCAACTGGGGTGTGTTGGTGTGTGTTGGTGTGTGTTTTTCTCTTACATGTATACTTTTACCGGAAAACAAACTCATTACCAGACACTTCTCTTGTCAAAGATCGTCTCTTGTTACTATAAATCTATGTTAAACCTTCCACCACTAGTCGACTACCAGCCATTTACTTAGCCAGATTTTTATTTTTATTTCTATAACATGTGATGTGTGAGTATGTGGATTTGATTTATGATCGGCCACTGGCCAGAGGTCAACTGATATGTAAAGGACATGAGCATTGTTTAAGGCTTTTCTCCAAATCTAAAGTGTAGTACAACGGCATACCATATGTGCCGAGCACAAGTCAACTACATAAGAGTACAAAACTCAACCTAGGCTAAACTTAAAGACCAGCATAGAAAGTAGTTCTGGTAACAAAGTTGTGTCTCTAGACACTTGGCGGAAGACAATTATTACATCTCCAAAGCTGAGATTATTCAACACCAAGGAAACTGATTATTCACTGGCAGCAGTGAAGCATTTATCAAAGTTTAATTTCTCTCCCCATCGACCAAAATTTCCAGACTAATCTTTAATGTGAGCTTAGGTAAGTCGGATTTGTTTCATCAATGCCTAAAGTGCCTAACATTTGTGAAAACAAGCGACACTCCATATTTGTCACAGCACTCTATAGCATCACCATCTCTTTTGGCACCTCCAGGCTCAACAATTAGACTTATCCCACTTTGACAAGCTTCTTCAACAGTATCATTCCACGCTGTTAACAAAATGGACACTTGTAAGCATCAAACCATAGTTTCTAGGAGTAAGTGAGAAATATATCACCATAAATCAATGGGTAAGAAATAATTACCAAATGGAAAGAACGCATCACTGGCTAAAATAGCCCCCTTGACCTCATCCCCAGCTTTTTTCATTGCTATCCTCAGACTCTCTAAGCGGTTTGGCTGACCACTTCCCATACCTAACATGCGATTGTTCTAAAAGTAATGGAACACTATCAGAACTCAGATGCATTACATTCCAATATTTATCATTTGAACAGAAATTACTTTACCTTAACAATGACAATGGCGTTGCTCTTGACATGCTTCACGCAGAGCCAGGCAAACTTTGCATCAGAAAGCTCACTTTCAAGGGGAGTCCTCTTGGAGACTGATTTGAAGTCGATATCATCAGGAACCAAATCATCTGAATCTTGAGCTAACCAACCCCCACCAACTTGCCTCAACGAAAGCTTTCCTTTGCTGTTCTTAGATGCCTCGAGAATTCTCAAATCTTTAGATTTTCCACGTAGAACCTCAAGCCCCTTTTTGGTATACTTAGGTGCCACAACAATCTCATAAAACATTCGAGTTGTATTGTCAGTGGGGCTTCTGAATTCTCTGATCTCTTTGGCCAGCACCTGTGAAGATATTTATCAAACTAGTTAGATGGGGTTTAGTAACAGCAGTCATACACTGATATTTCCATTTTCCTTATCTTACAGCCTTTCACCAAATACCAATAAACTAATTATGCATTGAAACTTTTGACCCAATCTTCCCCCACAGAATTGGTGGCTTGGTGCAACCAAAATTAACCTATAAAAGCATGAAAAGTTACCTCGTCAACTTCGACATTGAAGGCCACAATACCGCCAAAAGCACTAACTGGATCAGCTTTCACAGCCAGTCTATACGCTTCGATAATATCATCACGTGAAGCAACCCCACAAGGATTTGTATGCTTAACAACCACACAAGTGGGTTCACTAAACTCACAAACACAATTCCATGCAGCATCGGCATCTAAATAATTATTGTATGACATTTCCTGTAACAGAGGGTACAAATATACTTTAGTTGAATGCAAAAAGGTTTTTCCTACGCTAAGCAGAAACAACAAACCCTGTGAAGCACAATGACTACATTTCAAGTAGCATAACCAAGTCATCATTTTCTTAAACTCAAACTGTACATAAGCATGCGCATTTACTGCAACCAGAATTACAATCAGAGCTCTGCAAATAAGTAATCATCTTTCACGCCAAAAAAATATTACCCTGTATTCAATTTTTCCCTAGAGAAGCAAATTGACAATGTGGGGGCATTTCTTGTCTTCCTCCTTATTCTAAAAACAATTCGGCGGCCTAACAAAAGTATAGATGCATGGATCCAATTATATAAGTACAGAAAATTGCAAAACAGAATAGTGCATAACTGACACATCCTAAGAAGTAAAGTATTCTTCTGAATTAAAAAACTTGAGAATGAACTCTGAACAGAACAAAAAGGATATAAGAAAAGTATCAAGCCTACCTTTCCGTGGTGTTGAACAGCTGTTGCGATTCCCCCAGCATTAACCTCAGATAGAGATTTGTCGACATAAAATGCAGCCTTTTGGTGTGGATTTTCACCATAGCGAAGTGCACTTGTCAGTGAGAGTGGAACAGTCAAGTTGGGTGGGAATTTATCTTCAAGTACAAAAAAATAAATAAAAAATTAATACATATAAATAGCAAATAACAGAGCAGTATTATTAGAGTGAACTGTAGCCTGTCAGAGTTACATGTATTTGAGTAACTTAACATAAAATCTGAAATTTAATTTCTACTTTTCTAGGGGACAAACAATACACTTCAAAACTACAAATGAATCTTATTTTAGAAAGATGTAGAAAGTGAGGACAATAGTGATTACCATCCGATGTTTGCTTCCATAACCACTCCGAGACTGCGGTGTCATATGATGCGACATGCTGGAAAGCCTTCTGAGCCAATTTCTTTCTAAATTGTAGATTGTCTTGATTTTGGCGAAGGCACTCTAGAAGTTCAGAATAATCTTCTGGATCAACCACCACCATGACATCCTTGTGATTCTACAAGCATTAGCTATACAAGTCAGGCATGGAATATGAAACATTGCATGGGATGTAGGATGAGAAGGCAGCTTGTGCATTCCATCACCGCTACTCTACAGCGTAACATTCTTTTGTTTTACTGAATCAGTCTCACTATACATGGATACAAGCAAAACCTTCTGGTCAGTTAAGGGAGTAGAAGAGGCATTTTTTTCTATTTTCTGACGCAACTAGCTTTTATTTAACCGGGATATGAGAGGTCCTATTTGAAGCTAAATCCTAGAGCTAGTTCATCTAATTTTAATCAATATTCATTGTATATATGCATCCAAAATATAATCAAGGTTATTGGGAACACACATCCAGCACCAGAGAAAATATACTGTGAATCATCAAACATCTAAAGGAGACAAAAACAATATAAACTTGAATAACCTTAGCAGCTGATCTGATCATGGTTGGGCCACCAATATCAATGTTTTCAATTGCATCCTCAAATGATATCCCAGCGGAAGAAGAAACTTTTTCATAAAAGGGATATAAATTGACCACAACTACATCAATGGTACCTGCAAGATATACTGAAGTGTTAGCAAGACAAACCACAACATTTACTATTGAACTAAGCAAATGAAAACTCTTTCCAAGGTATATGTCATAAACGATGTTTTCACTATCTAATTGAAGAAGCAAGCAACAAAGCCCAATTTGAACTAGTTCAAATTAACAAGGCTTAAGAAGAAGAAAATAAACTCAATTACAAATCATTACCAATCTTGTGCTTGTCTAGGGCTTTCATGTGATGGTCCAAATCTCTTCTTGCAAGAATTCCACCATGTACGGCGGGATGTAAAGTTTTTACGCGACCATCAAGCTGTAAAAAAATTCAAACTTGATATTATGTATACTATGGTACAATATTTAGACAAACATAAAATGCAATGTCAAGTAGAGCTCACCATCTCAGGAAAACCAGTTAGATCTTCCACTTTAGTTACAGAAACTCCATCACTAGCCAGGGACGAAGCAGTTCCTCCAGTTGAAACAATCGTGTAACTAGGACGGTAGAGCAAAATTAGAATAAAAGTACAGTATCCATTCTTCAGCTACACAATATCTATGCAATACTTTTGAACTTCAGCAACCGCAACGGGTTCTAGGCAAGTTAAACAAGTAACTGAATGTAAGAAACGAAACTTTAGTCAAATTACCCTAATTCCTGAAGTCCACTGCCAAGGACAGCCAAATCCCTTTTATCTGATAGTGAAATTAAGGCGTACTTCCTCGCTGCAAGATTCAAATATGAAGTAAATAAAGAAATGATTTTTAACAAGTATACATCAACCACAACAAAACTTCCAGCTGCATTTCACAATTTTGATCAAATGAATTTAAAAAAAATTGCAAACTTTTATACATCGATACTTGTAGACGGGACAGGATTACCTGGAGGTGGCGGCGCTGTAGAACCTGCAGCTTCAGCCATAGCTTTGATTGGTGAAAACCTCAACCCAAGTGAATTCGCCGTCACAGACTACACCCACAAAACATGAAACATTTTCACATTCATATCACAACCAAACGAGAAATTAAGAACAAGAATGGATTTTTAAGCCATGGGAGTTGTATGTTTGGTTGGAGTGAGTGTTTTTACCTGTGAGGTGCAGGAGGAGGTGGTTTTAAATGCAGTGGTGAAGAGCGGAAGAGCAACGACGGCGCGTGGGGAGCGAGTGGGAGGCTGTACGGCGGCAAAAGTGGCGACTTCAGAACAAGCTGCAGCACTAAACCCCTGCATTCTTGCCACAATTACCTGATGTTTTTACAAACTTTTGTTTCTTCGACCCTTATTTAAACTTTGAAAAAAGTGCTGTTGTACCCCCAAACTATTTAAAAAAGTGCTAATGTACCCCTAAATTTTTCAAAAGTGCTACTATACCCTCAAATGTATAATTTGAGCAGAATTTTCTTTTGCCAAGTGTAAAATGACAAGAATACCCTCACTATTATTTAATGGTAAAAAGGAAAAAATTTATGACGAAAATGCCCCAACCAAATCAATTAATAATCCTCCTCTACCTAATTATTCATCTAATTCTCGCTTCCCTTTTTACATTCACACCCAGTTAAGAAAGGCAATCCAAATCCATACCACCAGTCACCGTTACTTTATCGGACGAAAGCGTTTGAAGTCGAGGGACCAAAACCACCGTGCCCAGAAATTAGTGTGAGCCGGGGGACTGAAACCGCCACACCCAGTAATAATTAGCGTGACTAGCTCAAGGTGGCGAGATTATGGTAACTTTACCAATGTTTTCAGTTTGTTGAGTTTTTTGATAAAAATGTTAAACTTTTTTCAATACTGGCTTGCTAGATTTAGTCCGTTTTTTACTTATTTGCAGTTCGTATTTTTATTATATAATCATATATACAATAATTATGATATATAACTGATTTGTAAGTGTATGCAATGGAAGTAATATATATATATATATATATGTGATGCATATGTCTGATATACTTAATTATTGATCATATCATATATATCAAAGACGTATTTTTTTGGATTATAAAATAAGTAAAATATGGACTGCATCTAGAATTGCCGCTTTCAATATTATTGTGCATTTATTTTGTAATTCAATGATATTGATTTCTTGAATATTTTTTTTCGTGCCTATGAGCATTTGGGTCAAGGGGAAAAAAATCCAACAAATGAGGGTAAATTTGTCTTTTAATTCAAAATGGTGTTGAAAATGGACTTTAGAGGTACACTTCTTTATTCAATATAATAATAGGGGTACAACAGCACTTTTGAATTACTCGGGGGTACATTGGCACTTTCTTATAAACTTGGGGGTACATGAGCTTTTAACCCTTAAACTTTTGTTTCTTTGGCCTCTGTTTAAACTTCGACCCCTCTTCTTTCCTGTATCTACAGAAAAAGCCCCTGTTAGTTTCCCTATTTTCAATTAAAGCCCCGGAATCCTAAAATATATATATTTAAGAGCCCATCTAGGGTTTAAGGTCGCTCGTCTGCGCTATCTATATCTGCCGAACCCTCAGCCTCTCGCGTCGGAGCGCTCCTTCATTTACAATCATGGGGTATGTATGATATCTGAACCCATCTTGATCTTCGTGCTTCATCTTTATCTGTTAATTACTGTTCTAAATCATTATTAATTCGTCGTAGTTTTGAGCATAATAGATTTGCTTATGAGCTTGATTTGGATGGATTTACTCTGCTAAGATGTCAATTTTGATCTATGTATTAGCTCAGAAATCATACTTGTGTGTAGTATATATGATGATTGATCTAAGCAGTTCCAATTGAAATCCTCTCTAATTACAAGTTACCACACTTGTGTTCTGTATGTCATATGTATCTTGTGTATAGACTTAGCTATTGCAGCAGATAACGTTTAATGGTAGATTTAAGCCTGTGTATTATGCTTCTCTGGATAGTCGTACATAGAAGTATTACAATGTATTTCGAATCTGACCTTATTGTGTGGCTGTGCACATCTTAAGGTATTTTATGAGCCTATGCAGGCCAGTAGCCAGGTTTTGTGTTTATGAGTCTAATGTCTTCCTTTTTGCTCTTTATAGGAAGACACGTGGTATGGGAGCTGGTCGCAAGCTGCAGACCCACAGGAGGAAGAACAGGTGGGCTGACAAGTCCTACAAGAAGGCTCATTTGGGCAATGAGTGGAAAAAGCCATTCGCTGGATCATCTCACGCCAAGGGCATTGTCCTTGAGAAGATGTGAGTAATGTTTTGATGCATGGTTTGTTTAATCGTAATGGCTTTAGTTGGCGACATTGATGCATACAATTACTGTCTCTCCTTTTCAATGATTAGAAAGTTTATAAAATCTTTTAATTTCAGATTTAAGGTTTCTACTTAACTGCTTTCTTACTTGCTTTGCATAAGTAGCTAGTCATGCTTTAGAATACACGGTTATAGTTAATACAGATAGTAACCTGCTGATGTTGAAGTTAATGCTTTCTACCGAAGTGCTTATCTTTGCTTTCGCTAATTGCACAAGTATGCTGATCTTGAATAGAATCGAAATAGTGAGCTAAGATACATTGTTTGTTTAGCTGACAAGCTACTGAATATGTGCAGAGGCATTGAAGCCAAACAGCCAAATTCTGCTATTCGTAAGTGTGCCAGGGTTCAGCTCATCAAAAATGGAAAGAAGATTGCTGCTTTCGTCCCCAATGATGGATGTCTGAACTACATTGAAGAAAATGTAAGCATGATGTTTATATTTTCCATCCTCTTCTGTTTACAGTATATTGATGCTCGTTCAAAATTAAACCTTTGGTATTTGTTACAGGACGAAGTGCTGATTGCTGGATTTGGACGAAAGGGTCACGCTGTGGGTGATATTCCCGGGGTCAGATTCAAGGTCGTTAAGGTTTCCGGAGTCTCTCTTCTGGCTCTCTTCAAGGAGAAGAAGGAAAAGCCTAGGTCCTAGATCTTTTTAGCAGAGATCCTTGAGACGTATGTTTTGGAAGTAGAAAAACTCGTGTTTGAGTCATCCTTGTCTTGCTACTTGAATGGAGTTATGTGGATTTTAATTTTGTGGATGTTAAATTCTATCTTGCTATTATCAGTACAACATAAAATTGCTTTGCTACCTTTCTTGTCTATTAAAATGCATCTGATATAACATAAAGCCGAGGATGCTTCCTAGACATGCTTACTTTGAAGTATATTATATCTATGAAATGAGTGCAGCATATGATTATCTTGTTTGTGACAACCTTAGGGATTTTGAAAAGAGACTGAATTGAAGTGTTATTTGTCATTCAAGTCTCAACTCCATGTACTGGATGCTGCCATAGTCATTCACCATCTCTGTATGTACAACATTTTCCTTCTAATTGCCGAGGCAAATCTTTATCGGCATTCTCCGATGTTTTGAGATTTATCTCTTTTCAGAAGTTGAAGTATCACCAATTCATGCTCCAATCTGCTAAGGTTGTCTTCCATGTAAGAAAGATCGGAGTAAAAATGCACCCTGTACTATTTTGAAATTATACGAATCCTGCGATAACCTCCAATGTGTTCTCAAGTAGAATTATGGGGTTATCGCAACCCGGTGGAGAGAACCTAGAAATAAAGTAGGACTGAATAAGTATGGAGGCGACGCAATATTGTACTGCACAAACAAAATGACAATGTAGTCTCATGCTGCTCCAACAAAATGGCGACACCATATCGGTGCGGTTACAAAATGAAACGGATATGTAATACCGTGCTGCTACAAAATAAAACGGAGCACCTGATTCAATGAGTGCCCGTAATTTCAACTTCATCAACGTAGGCATGGGACTTGGAGTCGGAAAGCATAATGCCATACAACATGTGGTCATCATTGCAAGTAGATATCCATCGTGATTTAGATAGGTCATTATGGAAGGCCCACCCCAGTTGAGTAAGTATGAGTAGGTAGTATTTTGTTATGGTCATGAAGTTTTGCTTTTAGATGCTAGTTAGATTTATTGTAATAGGTAGCCTACCAGCATACGCTATACAAATCTAGCAAACTGATGTATACGAGTATCACTATTTTTTTTAAAAAAGAAAAAAGTATAAGAAAGATAAATAGTAATTTATAATTCCGACTTGTTATTTTACGGCTTACAAGGGTGGCTCTAAATGGGAAAGTAAAACAGTAGGGAACATCAACGGCGTTCAGGAAGAAGATAGCGGTAGAAAAAGAAATGAACTTCAAGCACATCATCTCCGGTGGTGGAATTCAGAAAGTAAGTGCTGGCAACGCCGATCCCTCGAGCTAGCCGGAAATCCCCAGATCCACCAATAATCGAGAACTCTCTGTACTTCTCCGTCACTGCATTCCGGCCAAAAACGCTGAGAGAGCTGCCGTTGAACCGGCCGGCGGTGAAAACGAAGTTGAGATTCATCGCCGTGCTCCTCTGTTCCAGGCTGGAGAACGCGAACAGACCCTGGCAGTACCCTAAGATGGCCGTGGATCCGGGGTTTTCAGTCAGCGGGCTGTCGATCGCATTGACCAGGCCGAAGCTTGTCGGAGATGCGGCGGTGGTGGATGCTTGCGCCACCGGGGTGCTCGCCGGAGGTGTTTTGCTGACGGTGTTGTAGAGGTAGAAATGGAGCTTTGTGAGGACGGGCTTTGCGTGAGGGAACTGGGTGAACCAGTTTTCGATGGATGGTGGGTCTTGGGCGGCGGAGAGTGGCGGGGCGGTGGAGATGGTGAGGAGCACCACCACAGCAATGGCTACTGCCACCATTCTCATCATCAGTTGAAAAGGACAAACAAATAATCTGTGGGTATACATTTGCTTTTATATCGTAGTGCGCTTAATGAAACACGTGAATCGTTTGAAAAAAGAAAAAAAAAGTTACATGTACGTGTTACAAAAATTGGGGTGACCGGTCGATTTACCGGTTCAACAATTTTGTTTCTATTGGTTTTTAAAATTGTAGTAGAAAAATCTATTAACAGACCAACAATGGACTGCGTACAGCAAAACAATAAGAAGCTCTTTTCTTGGTTATTTTATACCTGATCATTCTAAGTTTGGTACACTTTAGTTTTCCGTACGAGTTCAATTTGGATACAAAAATGGCCACTGCCAGTCATTACTGCTCTCCGTTCAGATCTACCACACCACTTTCGACAACGAATTACAAGTCAGTTTGTTCATCCACGCGCCACCCGCCACCTCCGAAACGACTGTGTTGTCATCAAATATGAGATGGTCGTTGCTTGCATCATTGACTACCTAATTTTGAAAGGCAAACTATGTATTGCTATGTAAAGTAAGGAAGAAATGATTGAATTCTATATCATGTTTCACGGAATTCTATATAAATGAGCATCAATATATTATTTTCATTCACAAACTAAAGAAACGATTAGTTTTATAACATGAAAGAAAAAGAAAAGTTGGGCTTGCTAGTTACTACATACAATCTGTATTTTGTTTATTTACTGTCCAAAATAAAAAATAATGCAGTCGTGATCATTTTTAGTTCTTGCTAAACACCAAATCTTATTGGATTGTCAAGATTATTTAATTTGCATGATAAATAGTTTGATATTTTGATAACTTATTTCATCTATCCTAACACTTCATATACAGACCCGATCAAAGGGTGGGGAGATAACCAAAAAAAATGGAACTCCTTAATAAAAGAAAAGTCAAGCACTGATAGACAATAATAATGCAATGCCACTCATGTTTCATGAATTTTTGCTTGCAGGTAAATCAAAGTCTCCAAAAGAAGAGCTATATTGCAATTTCCACATATATTTTCTATGTCAAAATACTGAAACATTATTGACTATGCTTGTGGATGCAGTCATGGAGGACCTAACTAATCCTCATCCTTGTACCTTTATTCCCAAGCTAACTACTCCATATATGAAGCTGTCTTGATTCGCTGGACATCTAAAACTCTTCTTTTTCCATCACTCTGTAGGTAAAATTGCAGCCAATTCAGTCCATTGTAAGAGATACATACACCATCAAGAATGGCTTCCAAACTAGTATTTTTCTTTGCTGTTTTGCTCCACCTTTATGCAGTTTCATCTTCTGATCCTGATCCCACCTCTGATTTCTGCGTGTCGAAAACAAACAGCGCGATGATATCGTTGTCCTGCAAGAACTCATCTTCAGTAACAGTTGAAGATTTTGTGTTTTCAGGCATAAGGAAACCTGGAGAGTTCAAGAAAAGTGGCTTTGCATCCATTCCTGTCAACTCAGCTGTCTTTCCCGGGCTGAACACGCTTGGCATGTCGCTCGTGCGCGCTGATTTTGGTGATGCTGGCGTTAACATCCCACATTATCATCCACGAGCAACCGAGACAGCTTTTGTGTTGGAGGGGAAGATTTATTCAGGCTTTGTGGATACTCAGAACAGAGTTTTTGCAAGAGTTCTTGAGAAGGGTGATGTGATGGTGTTTCCAAGGGGTCTAATGCATTTCCAGATGAATGTCGGGGATTCACCGGCTACTATAATAGGAAGTTTCAACAGTCAAAATCCAGGGCTGGTGAGAATCCCTTTTGCTGTTTTTGGATCTGATATCAGAGAGGAGCTTTTGCTCAAGGCTTTTGGACTCAATTCCAAGGAACTTGCTAAGTTGAGGAAACACTTTGAGTAAAGGAATAACAGTTTTTGTTTATGTTGTATAATTGTATTGCTTCATCATTCATAAGTTTTAGTTATACTTTGTAGATGTGACACATTTTGATTCACAGTGGCAATTTATAGACTAAAAAGTGATCCATTTTAGTATCTCCATTTTGGTTGAATTGCTGTTTACTTTTATTTGAAGTGTAAAAGGAACCTAATCAACACTTTTAACTTTAAAGTGTAAAAAAAGCATTTCAACCCTTAACTACTGAATCCAACCAACACTTTGACAACAGAAGAAAGCAAATCAAAGAACATCATACTATTTCTAGTGCCTTTAGCTGGTAAAAAGCTCAATCACAATAATTTTGTCTACCTAACACAAATTTCACATATGCATAAAGGTCAGTAAATTAGTACTAATGATTATAGAAAATGCTATATTTAAAATAACCATTTTCAGATTCAAACATTACCACCATAAGAAATGCAAAGTCATATTATGGTTAGAGGACAACATTCAACATTTCATTCCAGGTATCTGGAACTCCAGGGAGACACCAGTGGCTACAATCAGAAGTATAGCCCTTAGCATGCTGCTTCTCGTCTTGGCCGATGCTTCTACCGTAAACAGAAGGATGGCCATCTCTACGAAGGGACGACAAGGTTGTGATATCCTGTAAATACACTGGAAACCTCATCTTCCTCAGCACCCCTTTTAGAACAAGAAGTTGTGGAGGGATGCTCAAGCGAGTGGAGTTCAATATAGGTTCCTTTTGGTTGTAGCATTTCCATCCATTTTCCCTGCAAAAAAGGCAAGAGAATGGTAAGATAGTTAAAACCAATTGGATCGGGAATTCTTGATGATCATTGGTTATTACCTCTTTGGAGACATGCTCCTGAAAAACACTCTTGTTCTTCGGGGATCAATGTTCAAGTCGATCCATTTCGCCCATGTAGTAAGCCCCTTTTCATATGCAACCATAGGGTTCATATTTCTGAAGAAATTGTTTCCCTCCATGATCAAATCCCATCTGCAGCAAGAACCACATTTATATAAATGGCATGCAAGAAATAATCTTAGAAAATTCACTAAATTCGTTGTCTTACGAACGCCATTTATCAGAATGAGTCCACCAATGAGCCGAATCGAATACAAGAACATCAACTCCTCTCCAGTACTTTGCATTATCTTCAATCAAGTCCAGATGCAGAATCTTCGTGTTCTGCGGCCTTCCTTGCTTCAGCTCCACAAGAAAAGGAGCCCAACAGAACTCGATGGACGTCTCAAAATCCTGCAAAAATCCCAACATAAACTCCTTTCTTCTGATCAAGTGAAACGCATAAACTAAATATACTAGTACAAGTTAAGGTCTCACCAAAGCATGAAATGCCATGACAGGGCCATTATAGATAACTTTTTTCCTAGCAGTAGGAATAACAGACTGGACGAGACAAACCAGAGACTCCCATTGATTCCTCGTTATGGAATCTCCCACCAGCATCATCCTCTTCCTTCTCATCCTCCCCAGAAACTCCAGTGCATCAAACCTAAACAATCAAGCTTAAGGCCACCACTTCAGTTTCAGTTCATCATAGAGCGATAAGCCCTAAAGTACGTACCTTGGAATGGTACAACCGTGAGGTTTCCAGCGCCACTTCTCGTAGTCGGAATCAGGGCGGCCGTTTTTCTGACAGGCCACCGGAGTACTAAGGTAGGGACATCTGGCGGAGTCATACAACGGATAGGTCTGATCGTAGACCCATTTTCCGTCCGTCAAATCGCACCTTCTTAGCGAAGCGTGCCTGCTCTGAACCATGTCGACTTCACCGTCGTTATCATCAAGCATGAACAGCTCGTCCTCAGCGTGCAGCAAAGCGAGCAGACAGAAAGATAAACACAATATTGTTGCAGGCAGCAGTGCAGAAGCCATTATTGCATGGAAGTTAAATTGGAAATGGAAATGGAAGCTGAAGGTGCTTTTGTAGTGGAATGGTGTGTGACTCTGTGTGTGTGTGAGCTCCATTTCTCGCCATGAATGGCGCTAGGACATGGGGGCCATTGGATGCTGTGCTTTATGGTTTTCACTCATTGATGTTTCTTGCAGGGCAGTGAGGTTATCATCATTAAAGATGTCAGTCAACTTAATTTCCTTTGCTCGCCTTTCCACTTCTCTCTTCTGCTTCTTACTATTGTTAACTGATTTTTACTGTCACACTCACAGTCTTAACTTAATTTAGGTTCTTAGAACATCTCCAATTTCAAAAATGTTATCCATATTTTTAGTTGACAAATGTTATGATATTATACAATTTAAAAGTGATATAACACATAGTTTTTAAATTTTGACATTCTAAAATGTTCATGTACTCTTAGGCCATTCACAATGGGATAGGTTTGGATGGTGTTTGGGTGCTCAAACTGACCGAAATACCAACATAGTCCACAATGAGATGGGTTTGGGTGGTGTTTGATGAGTTATTAGATGAGTTATTTTTTTTACATCGGTTTTACTGATATATTTTTTTATCAAATATGTAAAATTATTTTAATTCACTTTTTGCATATATTAGTTCGAATATGTTCAAAAAATATTCATATCATGAGCACCATAAATTATATATGCATATTCCAAAAACAAAAATGAATAAATATGTCGGTAAAAAACATGAGAGTTCCATGAATAGTTGTTGAATAGTTGTTGGGTTGTTTTTCTAGTGTGGAGATGGGTTTAAGATTGTGTTTGAGTGTTGTGTTTGATGAGTTGAATAGTTGATTTAAAAATATTTAAAGTGTGAAACACAAGGGGGTTGTGTTTGGGTGGTATTTCCATTATAGATGGCCTTAGGGCCTGTTTAGTACAACTTATCTGAATATTTTTCAGTTCAGTTCAGTTCAGTTCAGTTCAATTCAGTAATTTTCAGTTCAGTTCAGTATTTTTTTGAGTTCAGTGTATTGTATTTTAAAAAAAATTAAACAAATTAAATGTTAATAATTCAACACAAATTCAATCCAGTTTAGAAAAAATATAGTTTATTTCAATTCAGTTCAACGAAAATATAATGATTTTAAGTTCATATTGAAAATCCAGTTCATTTCAGTTATGTGTAGTTCATTTTAGTTAAGTATGGTTCAACTCGGTTCATTTCAGTTAAGTGTAGTCCAATTCAGTTCAGTTGGTTCAATTCAGTTCAACTCAGTTCAGTGTAGTTCAGTTCAGTTCTATTTCTATTCTTGATAAAATACAACCTCATTTAGTTATATCAATGCATTGATCGTTTTCTTCAATTCAGTTCAATGAAAATATAATTTATATATTTTAAGTTCATATGGAAAATCCAGTTCAATTCAGTTAAGTGTAGTTCAATTTAGTTCATTTTAGTTAAGTGTGGTTCAACTCGGTTCATTTCAGTTAAGTGTAGTCCAATTCAGTTCACTCAGTTCAATTCAGTTCTGTTTTATATTCTTGATAAAATACAACCTCATTTAGTTGTATTAATGCATTGATCGTTTTCTTCAATTCAGTTCAATTATAACCCAATATGATTCAGTTCAATTAAGTTTAATTGGATTGGTCCAATTAAGTTTAGTTTAGTATGATTCAGTTCAAGTCAGTTTAGAATTGATGAAATATGATTTGATAAACATTTTCTAATTAAATTGTATCAATGCATACTTTTGTAAGTTCAACTTAATTAAGTTTGGTGCTAATAAAATTTGACTTGATAAAATATAGCACAATTTGGCTATATCAATTCAGTTCAATAAAGTTCAGTTCAGTATACTTCAGTTCAATAAAGTTCAGTTCAGTATATTTCAGTTTAATTATGTTTAACTTCTATGATAATGATGAAATTTAGCTAATGGCGATGTAGTGATTTGTTTCTTCAATTCAGTTTTGTTCAATTAAGTTCAATTCAATATACTTCAATGGAACCAAGTGGGCTAGCCCACTTGGCCAAAGGCCAAATCATAAGGCCTTGGCTAGGCAGAGGTCCAGGGTTCAAACCACACCTCCCCGCCCCCTGTGGCTTTCTCCTAGTCTCAAAGTCTCCAGTCTCGCAGAGGCGTGCTCATGTCAAAGCAGTGAGTATCGGGAACCATCAGCTGGCGCATGAATTGCAAAGAAGCGAAGTGCATCAAAGGGTGTCAACTGGGACCTTCACCCCATTCACAGTATGAAGTGGAGGACTGAGTAGAGGATCACTAGATTAGGCTAGATTAGGCTAGACTAGGATAGTTGTAGGAGATTCTTATACTTGTAATCAAAAAAATAAATACTTCAATGGCTTGTTTTTTAATAAGAATTTTAAATATACATATATGTTATATAAAAGAATCAAATGTATTTTTCAGTTCAGTTCAAATCAGTTCAGTTCAGTTCAATATTTTTCAGTTCATTTCAGTATTTTTCAGTTAAGTTCAGTATTTTTCAGTTTAGTTAAGTTCAGTATTTTCAATTCAGTTCAGTTCAGATCGGTTCAGTTCAGTTCAGGCGTATTAAGCAGGCCCTTAATTCTTACCATTTTTAAGTTACAAGTGTTATATATTGGATATACATTTATTTGTTCGTAGTTGTAGGATTATTACAGGAACTGCCATCATGCATGACATGGTTTAGTATGTTCTTTTGACTCCATTTCTTACATTTATTGACAATCTAATGTAATTTTGAACTATGGCCTAAATGGTAATAAGAGGGGTGCATCTTTTACGGTTGAGACCATGGTTTATGGTGGTTTATATGGGTGTTCAAAAACATCCGACCCGTTAACTCATCGAATCGACATAAAATAATCGTAAACCACCATATAAACCCTTTAGAATGACAGAGAGATTAATAGAGGCATCAAATTTAGAATAAAATTAAAATTTGAATATATAAAGTGAAGCAAAAGTAGTTGAGATACCTTAGATGAGAATTTTGGATAGTTTGAATATGTAAAATGAGTTAAAAATAGTTTAGATACCTTAGATTAGACTTTTACATAATTTTGGTACCTTTTTTGCAATTCACTCTAATTATAATGTAAATTATACTTTTACCTTTTAATATTCACATTTTAAAAAGAGAATAACATTAATCAGGATGATCATGATATAACCCTTATCGAACACCAATAAGAATATGACACGTGTACAATATATATGTTTTAATCGGTTAAGATATTTCAGTATTTCTTAAAGAATAACCTTGAATGACTAAACTGTCCCGGGTAATGATTGAATACGTGGTCTAATTAATATTACTTTAAGATGACATGGCGCTATCTAATTGATACATGTACATGCCTATAGTCGGATGATGATTGATAAATACTGTTTTAAAATTAAAAACTATTCTTTTCTAATTAGACTCAAACTTTTTGGTTTTCAGTCCATCTCTCCAACCATTTAGTCTTCAGATTTGATATCTTCAACACGGACACACAACCACATCTCGAACCGCACTGACGTACATCCACTAATTTGCCTTCAATGATAATTATTTCATTATTTTTATTAATATTTTCATATTAATTAATATTTGGTTAGTTTTGCACTTTTATACTGATAACGTATATATATTATTAAATAATTAAATGCATTGTGTAACACTTATTATAAGTAATGTAATAAATAAGGTACCCGACTACTCGACCAGTATAATGGGAGTGCCCAGTTGTACATATACTCGATAATTTATATGGGACAGGTCACGGGCCGCATATTTAACTACCCGCGTGTACGGGTACTCAATTATATGGGAACTCGGTTATACAGGTACCCGATTTTCGAACACCCCTAATAGTTTGTGAAAGACATACCTAACTATTTGTGTTCATAATTTGTATATTACTTTTTCATTTAAAATATTTTATGATTAAAGTGGGACACTTTTGACCTCATATAAATCTTAAATAAAGATGAAATGGGTAATGAAAATAAAAATTAGAGGAAAGTGCTTATACGACCTCCAATTCTTGATTAAGTGCACTTATGACCCTGAGTTCTTGTTTTTTTTAATGGAAATTTGTATATTAATCTCTTCCAAACAAAACAATACACATTTAAAGGCCTTCACTCCCAGCCTCACCTAAACAAGGTGCAAAATAAAAGGAAAAAAATAAAGATCTCCTATCTAGTTTTTCAAAATTCGGACAAAATTTTAGCCTTTAAACCTTCAGCATCCATCTTCCTCTGCTGAAAAATTCTTCTATTTCTCTCTTGCCATAGATTGTATAGTATACTAATCAGGCACCAGTACTGCTTCCTTGATCTCCTGCTTGCCAACACTCTAAGTTTCTTTTTAAAACTCCTCAAATCAGAACCTATGTGCATCTGGAATGACAAAAGTACCTGCTTTGCATAACCACAGCTCAGAAATAAATGCTGAACTGTCTCTTTATGTGCTCCACACAAACAGCAGCAATTTTGTAGATGAGTTAACATTCCTTTTGACTGAAGTCTGTCAATGGTAGACAGCCTCCTTTTAAGCAGCATCCAGAGAAAAAATGCAAGCTTGGGGTGCAGTCCAGATTTCCAGATTGTTACAGCCAGTAGATCCCTCTCATTCACTGCTTAAGCAAATTATAAGCTGCTCTTGTTCTAAACCTTCCATCCTTATCCACACATCTACTCAGGAAAGACATTATCTTCTCCTTTTCAGCCACCAAAGTTTTCCAGCCCCAACTCAGAGAATGAGCATCTCTATGATATGCCAAGAAATTCACTCCCTTTAAATAATAAGCCTGAAGCCATTGCACCCATAAGATATCCTGCTTGTGACATACATCCCAAACCAGCTTACACAAATAAGCCTGATTCCACAGGGATGGATCCCTTAAACCAACTCCACCTCTCTGTTTAGAAATACATAGTGTTTCCCAAGCAATGGGGATTAACTTCTTCTTTCCCTCCTTCTTACTCCACAAATAGTTCCTGCATTTCTGCACAATAGAATGATGAATACTCTCAGGAATCCTAAAGACATTTGCCCAATGACTGGCCATGCTTAGTAAGACAGAGTTGATGAGTTGTACCCTTCCAGGATAAGAAAGATTTCTGGATTGCCAAGTGTTGATTTTTCTTGTAATTCTATCCACCAGAAGCTCACAAGTATCCTTGCTCCATCTTCCAGTAGATATGGGAACTCCCAAGTACTTCACGGGCAACTCACCTTCCACAATATTCAATGTAGTAGCCAACATGCTGCTCTCTACCTTTGACATTTTGGTGAAGAAGACCTCAGATTTTGCCTCATTAATTGCAAGGCCTGTAACCTGCCTGAACTCAGTTAAAACATGCTTTACTCCTTCCATAGAACCCTGATTTGCCCTGCAAAAAATAAGAAGATCATCTGCAAACATCAGGCTGTGAAGTCCCACTCTACAACACCTCTGATGATAGGCCACCTTCTTCTCTTGCACTGCCAAAGTTAATTGTCTAGTAAGATATTCCATCCCAATCACAAACAGTAAAGGAGAGATGGGGTCACCCTGTTTCACTCCCCTCTTACCTTCAAAACTGCTTGTATATGATCCATTCAGAGATAGGCAAAAGTTGTATTAAGGACACATCTTTTCACCCATCCTAGGAATAGGGCTGGTATCTTGAGCATCTCCATCCAGCTAAATAGAAACTCCCAGCTCAATGTATCAAAGGCTTTCTGTATATCAATCTTAATCATACAGCTTGGAATCATATCACCCTCAACCTTATATTTACTAAGCAGTTCCTGTGTAAGCAAAATATTGTGAGTAATATTTCTGCCCTTCACAAAAGCACCCTGGTTGCTATTGATTAAAGAAGGTAAAACCTTTCCCAATCTTGTACTCGGTATCTTTGTAACAACTTTATAGATAACTGAGCAACAAGATATAGGCCTGTATTCCTTGGCTCTTTGTGGGTTAGGAATTTTAGGTACCAGTGTTAGCACTGCCCTGCTAAATTGCACTGGCAAATCCCCATCCTGAAAAAAACTCTTGATTCCTTTTATACAATCAGCTCCAATGATATGCCAAGTTTCCTTGAAGAATAGACTAGAGTAACCATCACATCATGGACTCTTATTTGATCCAATTCCTTGTAGTGCCATCCATATTTCCTTGTCTGAAACCTCCTTAATGAGCTGAGATTGCTGCTCCACTGAAAGCAACCCTCCTATACTCACCACTGCTGGATCTATTTCCTTTTCAATGACAGCCTTAACCCCCAGTTGACTCCTATAGTAATCCAGCATATGCCTCTCTATCATTGCCTGGCCCTCCACCACATTATCTCCATCCAGTAGAGTAACTACATGGTTTTGGTATTGCCTTCTTTTCATGGAATTATAAAAAAATCTAGTGGGCCTATCTCCCTCCTGAATCCACTTCTCTTTTGACTTTTGTTGTACAAACAGAAATTCAGCCTCAGCCAACTTTTCTGCCTTTTGCCTTGCTTCTCTTTCCTGATCCTGTAACTGTTGATTATGAACATCCCTCATCCATTCTTCATAACTTCTTTCCCAGTTCCCCTTTGCTTCATCTGCCCTTTTCCCAATCTCTGAGAACTCATTCTTGTTGAGCTTGAGTAATGTAAGCTGTAAGATCTCCAATACTCTATACAAATCAGTTAAGTCACTGATTGTATATTGCTTCCAAGTCTTCTCAACCAAATCCATAAATAGTGGGGAACCAATCCACATATTATAGAATTTAAATGGTTTTTTAACTTTCTTCTCCTGTTTCTTCCATTGCAACAACAAAGGTAGATGATCAGACACCATACTTAGTTGTACAACATAGCTCAGATCAGCCCAACCAGTTATCCACTTTTCATTTACAAAAGCCCTATCAAGCTTACTGTATATAGTGTCCCCAGATTGCCTCCTATTACTCCAAGTATAGAAAGGGCCCCTGTATCTCATTTCTTGTAGTTGTGATTTTTCTACTGTTTTCCTGAACTTTTGAACTTCTTCCAACCTCACTGCAGAACCTCCCAATCTATCCTCCAATTCTAAAGGGCAATTAAAATCACCTATAACTATCCATGGAAGATCACGATGAGCCATAGTTTTCAATTCCCTCCATAACTGTTTCCTCAACTGTTCATCATTATGGGCATACACCAATGTAACATAACACTCTGTACCTCCATCCTTGGCTTTACAGATGAAATCCATCCACTGATCACCCATACTTAAAATAGTAACATCAAAATAATCTCCTCTCCATGCCAGCCATATTCTCCCAGTGGTATTACTACCACAATTTGTTTCCAACTTCCACCCTAGTGCCATCCTATCCCATACAATTTTTTGATTTTTTCTTGTTACCTTTGTCTCCAAAAATCCAGCAATACCAACATGGTTCTATAGGCAATAACTCCTGCAGTCCTTCTGTTTTTGTTGTTTATTAAGTCCCCTTACATTCCACACTAGAAAATTACTCATCAGGTGGATCAGAGAGATTAAACATTTTTACCTCTGATGGCTTCATCCCAGTCCTAGTTCTAGTAGCAGGCTTGATTACAGGCTGAAAATCCTCCACTGGCTCCTTTCCTTCCCTATGCTGTTTTCCATCTTGCTTCACAACTACTGGTGTTTTTGATGAAGCCTCACCTCCACTGGATTGCACTTTATGCACCTCCTGGCTCACTTTCTTCACAGGTTCTAGTTTTCTTACTGGCACAAACACCTTGCCTCCAGCTTTCTTCCCCTGCTTCATATCTCTTGGTTTCCAGTTACAATTCTCCTCCTTATGTCCAATAGTGTGACACTTACCACATTGAACAGGCTTCCATTCATACACAACTAGCTGATGTTGAATCACTTCATTTTCATCTATAAATGGTATCTTATCAGGAAGGGGGGCTCCTAATTTCATTTCAACCATAACTCTAGCATATCTCAGCCTATCCATATCCCTTGTAGATTGGTCAATCCTCAGTGGAATGCCAATAATACTAACCAGTCTACTCAGAATACTAGGTTCCCAATAAACCACATCCAATCCTGGGAGTTGAATCCACACAGGAACTGATACTGGTTCATCAAAATTCATATTCTGCTTCCAAGCCTTTACAAGTACAGGCTTATTATCAAGATACAATAATCCCTTTTCCACAGCCAAATCTCTCTGAGCTTTCTGCAAAAACTTGACCATGAAAACCCCTGGCTTCACTTGCCAGACTCTCTCCACACTGTTCACCCAACATCTCCTGAAAAAAGCTTCAGAATCTACTAATGGGGGGTGTCCACCTAACACTCTACACACAGCAACATTTTCCCATTTTTTCAAGCTGTTTTCTACCTCAATTCTGGGAATTCTAGCCATAGAAATACCACCAATCAATTCAGGAGAATAGAATTTTACCTCTTCTTGCTGATCATCAAACAGCTTGGCCCAATTAATGACCGGTTTAAGCCCAGAATTTGAGCTCTCCGTTCCCTTCGACTCACCGGAATCCTCCAATGTTTGAACCCCATCCTATATCTCCGATCCAGACCTCAGTTCATCCGATTGTGTTACCGCAGCCTCTGAGGACTTTGGTGTACATAGATCCATCAACCCCGCCGAGTCCGCATCCCGTCTAGCCAGAAAATCATCCTGTCTCTTCTCTTCTTCTGTAAACTGTTCATCCCCCTTTCTGCTGAGTTGTTGCTTCTTCTTGTTCCCCTTACCCATGGTGACTTGATTAGCCTAGGCCAACCCGCCGGTCGAAACAATCAGATCTCACTTTTACACACAGTGATGGTGGATTCACCCATACTAGGCGCGTAGCATGGCGCGTGATTGAGTTCTTGTTTAGTGCTATTATAACCATATTTTGGATTTCCGATCAATTTCAGCCGGTTAATTCCCATCAGAATATAAAATTACTACATAGCCCCTTGTTTTAAAAGTAAAATTGAATTTCTTAATTTTCTTCTTCCCTTTCATCTCTTTGCCGCTTGCCTCCCAACACACACGGACCGGCGACCATAATATGAGAATCAATGTCCTTGTTATTAACGTGAGCTGCTTCATACACATGTAAGCATAGTTGCAGCTGTTCTGCATGGAAGAAAGGGATTGAGTTAGACAACAAGTACGGTGAGGGGTTGGGGGTGTTTTCCGGCCAAAGAAATGGCTCTTTTCTGCCAGAAATTTCAGTCTAATCAATGAGGGTATATATGTCATTTTAGGTGTATAAAGTGCCGGATTGTATAGTCAATCGTCAGAGGGTTATCACTTTTCAAGTCAATACCAATCTAAGGTTATAATTACACTTTCTTAAAACTGAGTGTTATATTTGCACTTAACCAAGAATTTGGGGTTATATTTACATTTTATCCAAAAAAAATTAATACCCACACCACTATTTAAAATATTTTATTTTTCGTTCATTTGAATCACAAGTATTTTATCGTTAGTACTAAATTATTGTGCTATTTTTCAAAACTTTAATAAGTTATAAATAATACCAATTTAATGAAAATTTAGAAATTGGCGCAGCTTACATATCCAAATTTTCATATTCAAAAACTTCCTTGAAGATTACATCATGTTATATACATCTTGTCCATAACTTGTTTAAATGTGAGCTAGAACATAATATGAGATGGAGATTCTATTTTTTATGGATTTGAAGAAGATTTTAGAACCTGACTAGAAGAAGCACAAATTTTCTGGATGGCTTGACTGAAATTCAGGGTATCAGACACAGTTTCCACCAGATAGCTCTTGTAATGTACCAACAGTCCATCAAATTGTGGACTTCACATCTCCATCTACATGTGGAAGTGGGCATAATCTCCATCAAATTGCGGATTTCATATCTCCATATGTACTCTCTTAGAAACATCAATGATAATGATAATGTTACATGAGGTAAGAAATGACATCCATATGAAAAATGAAGGTACTTCTCAAAAACATGACCTCTTTCACTTGTTTTTATAAAAGCATGGGAGGTCTGTAAAAATATAAAAAAATTACATTCATCTGTAAAAAAAAAGGTACTTCCCAAGGATTGATCATGGACGGACATCTAGAAATTGAAGGTACTTCTCAAGGACCCGAACTCTAACACTTGTTTATATTAAAGCCTGAGAGACCCCTATAATATAACAATGCTAGTTAATACCCAGTTTTTCAAAATCACTTATTATTTTTCTCCAAGTATACAAACTTTTCTTGATCATCAAGAGAATATATCTAAGTGTTTGGAGTAGCCCTGAGAATTGATTTCGTGTCTGCACAAAAGTATATGGCTATTAAACATTTACTAAACTTACTTATTTAAACAAAGTCATAATATGAGAATTTTCAAAATTTTAATATAAAATTTCGTGTTGAAATGGTTTCTCCGGCACAAAAAGTTTAGTTTCTAGGGTGATGTCTTTCCCATGTACTTCATTTTTCCCATGCATGTGTTCAAGTTCATAACCCAAACATGGTATTTCATTTTGATGGTTGAAGAGACTATATCTATTTCTTTCCCCTTTTTGAGTGCCATTTCTTGTTACAAATATTGTGTACCGTAATCTCAACATCAGTTGAACAGTGCACTCTTTTACAACTAGCAATTTTGGATAGATGCCGCTTGCTTGTGTTTGTGGTGATGTCTTAGCATCTGGACATGTTCTTTCAAATGCACTAACTTAGGTGGTACTCACATTTCCTTATGTGGAAGGATCTTATCAGTCACAAACAACACGAAACCAGAAATGAAATGTACAATGGGACTTTCTTGTCCTCGACCTGTTGAGAAGGTAAAAAGCTGGCGTTGGTGGCAAGTATGGTGGTTATGCATTAGTTTGGTGTATTTCGTGTGTCATTCATCATATAAACTAATTGCTTTTGGTATCACCAATTTGATACTTTTTCTTTTAAACATAAGGCGTTTTTGGATGTACTAAAAAGAGCATTAGTTACACCTTTGACTAATTTCGTCCTAATACATGCTTGAATTGTTTATTAGTAAGGGCAATACCATTCCACATGTCCCATATGCACTTGGTCTTAATATCCTCCCCAACATTCTACACCCTACTATTGAGAGCCGTTTTTTTATCCGACAGAGATGGTTGGTCCACGGGTATAATGATGCCATTTCCCAACCTGATTCGTATTACGATTTACATAGTTATTTATAGCACAAACAAGCACATATAGCTAAATAAATAAATCCTAGGTACATATATGCAAACTACAAAAGACTAGTTTAATTATAATCTAAGTCCTCTATTGTCACACCCCCCTTCAAGCGAAGCGTCAGATTGACCGATACGCAAAACTTGGACCTGAAAAAGTCACACAACGCACGATTGAACGCATGAAATGGCTGCCAAGGTGGATGAATATGTCAGGGGAATGATAAGTGTTTCTGGATCTACCTTATTTGAGGAGCTGGGATTGTACTATATTGGACTAGTTGATGGAGATAATCTTGAAGATATGGTCACCATTTTTGAGAAGGTTAAATCTATGCCAGCTCCAGGACCAATTTTGATTCATCTTGTGACAGAGAAAGGGAAAGGCTACCCGTATATTGAGGTTGTGGCTGATAAGATGCATGGAGTTGCAAAGGTTGATGTGAAGACAGGGAAGAAATTGAAGACTAATGTCCTACTCTTTCATATACGCAATACTTTGCAGAAGGACTGATCAAAGAAGTTGAAGATGATAAAAAAAATTGCGGCCATCCATGCTACCATGGGTGGTGGAACTGGTCTCAACTACTTCCAGAAGCAATTTCCAGAACGTGCTTCGATGTCGGGATTGCTGAGCAGCATGCTTTTACATTTGCTGCAGGTTTATCCACTGAAGGCCTCAGACCATTCTGTGCAATTTACTCATCATTCCTTCAGAGAGGTTGTGATCAGGTGGTGCAGGACGTAGATCTTCAAAAGCTGCCAGTGAGATTTTCCATGGATAGAGCTGGTTTAGTGGGAGCAGACGGACCAACTCATTGTGGTGCATTTGATGTTGCATACATTGCTTGCTTGCCAAACATGATAGTTATGGCACCGACTGATGAAGTAGACCTCATGCACATGGTTGCAACCGCGACAGCAATCGATGATGGACCATCTTGCTTTAGGTTCCCAAGGGGTAAGGGAATTGGTGTGAATCTTCCTCCAGGCAACAAAGGAATCCCTATTGAGATTGGAAAAGGAAAATCTTGCAAGAAGGGAACAAAATTGCAATAATTGGATATGGCTCTATAGTGCAAGAATGTGTTGGTGCTGCAGAGATGCTAAAATCCCATAATATTAAACCCACTATTGTCGATGCAAGATTCTGCATACCATTAGATGGTGACCTCATCAAAATACTAGTTTAACTATCATCTAAATTCTCCATTGTCACACATTTACCTTATTCGCGTGGAGCATGTGCCTATCCATGGGTATGAGGGGAGTGTAGATCCTCAAGTATTGGGTATGGCTTAGTTAGCATTTTTTTTTTCCATTTTTAGCAATGGCAATGCCCTTAACTGGGTAAGGGAAACCATTGCAGACTATCACCACTTCTTATGACCTTGCTCTAATACCTAATATTGATGTGATATTTCCTTGGAGATGGGACAATTACGAGTTCAAGGGTAAAGCTACATATATTGTACGTGGGAATCGGGTAAGTGCAATTGGGTCGCCCTAAATTGGCAATAGTTGGTTCCACAAGTTGAGTTTCCTTCGAGTTTACAGCTAGGGGATAACTCTAATACAGTTAAAATGACAAATCTTTATGTAATTGGGGATGGACACATAGTAAATTACAGGCATCTAAAGGTTGGCCTAGTCAAGTGGAGTGATAAAGGGTAAATCATAAGAACTCCCATAGTTATAAAGTATCACCGTAAATAAATTGCGGATTCACCTTTTGTCTTTCATTTTAAATTATTGATTTCATCATCATCTAATATTTTATTGTTTGTCATGAAGATTTGTTTCACAATTTGTATACTTTGACAATTTGAGTCACATCATAAATGTTCTGGTACTAACATCTTTGTACATATGTAAATATGTTTCGTACATCTTTAAGCCACTGTTTACCTGAGCTTATCTGTAGAACGGTTTAGTTCAGTTTACTTGAGTTTAGTTGTGTTCAATTCAATTCAGTTCAGTACATTACAACGAAAAATTAATATGTTCAAATTCAGGTAAATTTAGACTTACTGATTCTATTTTAAATACATTAATTCTCACTTCACTCCAGTTCAGTTCAGTTCCATTCAGTTCGGTTCAGTTCAACGAGAAATAAGTTAGGGCAAACAGACCCTGAGAACCATTATAATTTTTTATTTTTTGTAGCGATAATTGTAAAATTATTACATAATTATAGATTTATGCTGAAATATTAAGTATCAATGTGATAGATATTGGACAGCTGTTACATAAAGTACCCCGACAAATTTAGATGACGATTGATATTTAATCGAGACATTTCTTTTCTCATATAAGGGATGGACTAGTATTTTGGTAAGTTGTTCAACTATTGCGTAAAATATATTCCTAAAATTTGCCACTGTTATTCCAAAAATTTAATGTGAATGGTTTGATTATAATTTGACCGAGTGACCCTCATATGTATTATATATCTACCACCAACGCTCCATAACCCTACACTTCTTTGATAAATCCGCCACCAACGCATCATACCCTTATACTGCCTAGATGAATCCGCCACCAACGCTTCATAAGTTTACAGTTCTTAGATAAATCCGCCACCAACGCTTTATAGCCTATTTGCTTCTACCCCTACAGAGCGCACATCTCTCATTAATCTTCCGATAACACTCGAAATCCTGTTTTATTTTCCTCCTCCTCCTCTTTCTCTAAAATGGGGGAGGCGCTGTCATTTGATTTATATCTTGTTTCTCTCGTCCATGCTTTGTTAACATGTTTTTTGAGTTTTATACTCCTAAAATTCCTTACCTTTTTGATTTTCTATTGATCTTCACTTTTTGAACCTCGTGGCCACAACTCATGTGAAAAATGGTTCAAAATTTTGATGACAAATGAACATTCTGGGATACGACCACTTTCTATAAGTTGTAACAATGTATTGTTATCATTCAAGTTATCAGAAATACCCAATTATAATTTCAGAGGGGTAAGAAGACAATTTGTTTGAATTTATGATTTTTCTTTTGATTTTTGAATTGATAAATTATAGCTATTAATTTATGGTTTGAAGGTCGGCAAGGTGGCTTGTGCATACATAAAAAAGAGAAGATTTTTGGCGATGAAGACACGACCTTTCAGACGAATCCAATTATGGTTAGTTTTCTATCAAGTTCAATTCATCTTACTTGATTTATCCGAACCTAAATAATAATAACAATGATTAAATTTTAGTTTATGGCTTAAAGATTAACAATGAAATTAATTTTTGATGATAAACACGATGCATCTATCGTTTCTGATTAGAATCAATTTAGTTTGATTCAATTTGCTATGTTTTGTTTTTTTTTGTTGAGGAAATTCAATTTACTATGTTAATCTAGGCCTATATGATTAAGACAATGACTACATTTGGTAGTATGGTTATTGTGTAGTAGTACCTTTCAATTATGTAATAATATGAACCCAAGTGAGTAAATTGTGACTCAAATTGTAATATGTAATAACATAAATTGTAATAGGGAGGATTACATAGGGCTCCGCAGTAGATGGGATGCTGTAGTATAATAATTCGGCCCAGCCATTGATGTAGCCCTCAGATTTAGCGGGTCTTAATTTTCCCCACAAACCAAAATTCTGAAAGGCTAAAAATCCAATAATTTTCCCAACAAAATTTACAAAAACAAGAAAAAAAAAATACAAATCCAAGCTCAAGCCCACCATTTTCATCGTATAATTCCCCTATTATTTATACCTCTACTCGTACTTTCATACTTTGCTTTGCCCAGTTTTTGTCCCCCTTTGTTTGATCTCCAATTACAATTCCGTGCCGCCGGCGAATGCAGGTACCTCCCCTCACTTGTGCTCAATCGTTTCCCGTTTGGATTGGGTTTGATTCTGGAATTTGTTGCTGGATAAACCCTAAATTCACGGGCTTTGATTGCCAAGTTAGGGTTTTATGATTAGGGGTTGTTTCTAGCTCCCTGCCATTTTAATTTTGAGGTTCATTTTGCTGGAATTGAATGACTTGTTTTGAATTTCGAGTGGACTTTCCTCTTTGGGTGTCAATTTTGCATCTTTATCCTTTGTGTGGGGAGCATGCGGAAGGTTGATTTTTAGCTGAATTGTAGTTTGATTTTTTTAAATTGAAATGAAAGATGAAAACTTGTTGTTAGTTCCTGGTTGCTGATCAGGTTTTTGGACCAAAAAGAGTAATTTTTTCCCAGGGTTATTGAGTAAAAATGTAGTCTTGCTCTCAAAATCATTGATTTTTGGTATATGCTTAATTTGGAGATTTTTAGAGGGGAAGTTTGAATGCTGGTCTGAAAGGGGATATGAAAATTCAGGTGTTATAGATGATCAAAATTAATTGTTCTTTTCATGACCATGTTTTGTATGATTATGACAGGTACAGTGGAAAGCTAACTTATGAAGAGAAAAGCTCTCGATTGGTATGTGTTACAGTGACTAAAGTCTTAGACATGGCTGGCAATACAAGGTTTGAGTTGACAGCTAGCAATGAGGCAGTCTTTTCTGGAAACCATGCACCAAGACCTGGTTATTCTGGTCCAGTTATGGATAGGTCAGGGAGCTTCAGATCTTCAGAGTCTTCTGAAGGCCGGGTGTTCAATTCCGGAAAGAGTAGAGCTAGGGGGAGTGGTACGCCTACAGGGGAGCAATCTCCTCTGCCACAATCTCTTGCATTGGATCCTATTGCTCTGGGTGAGCAGAAGTATACTCGCTCTGGTGAACTCAGGAGGCTCTTTGGCATATCAGTTGGGAGCACACCAGAAGACAGTTCATTTGGTGCATCTCATTTAAGGAACTCACCTCCAGTGGCCATAGAGGAGTTAAAGAAGTTTAGAACAAGCATCTCTGAAGCAAGCAGCCGAGCTAGGTAATCATCCTTTTACCCGCTCTCTTTTAAGTGTAATGTAATGGAGAAACCCACAAATTTTGCAGCCATCTCTGATTAGTATCTTGCCAACCAAGAAACACTTTATTTTGCCTACTTTTCAAAAACTGCTGTTTTTAATAAGCCTACCATGGGATCTGGACGTAAATTGTGTTGTTTAGTTAGTAGGCTGACTTATAATTTAATATGAAGATATAATCTACTGCCTTACGAACTTAACTCTTTTTCTGACTTTGCATTTTTCTGTGGTCTATTCTTTGTTGCCAGTGGTAGAGCTAGAAGCTTCGACGAGCGATTGCACAAGTTGACAAATTTGACAAAGAAACAACAGCGGAATGACCTCTTAGCAAGTGAAAGAACCACTGGCTCAAATTTGAAGATCGGAAATCAGATGCTGCGGAGTCCCTCAGAACTTGCTCATCAAAAGTTGGATGACGGGCCTAAGAATGTCATACTGAACAAGCGTGTTCGGACATCACTTGCAGATATTCGGGTTCGTATAAATTATTTATTGTCGTGTCGAAGTGTGTTTCCAGCATCTTTATTCTTGACATATATCCTTTCTAATGATGTTGATGAAAGAGGGATAGGGAGATCAACATTCATCACTAATCATTTCTTAGAATATCTTTTATGCTGATCAATGTCTATAGAGATAGAAACTGGATTTCCTAACATGTTTACAGTACTTCTGGCTATCAATAGTAAGAAGTACCAAATTATACCATGAGTTTTTACTTATGGTTATTAGAAGCTTTAATAGACCTTTGTGGGGAAGAAGTGTTTTCTAAATTTGACACCTTTATTATCTGTTTTTTCTTTTATTCTAAGAAGTGTAAGTTTTAGATCATGATCTATTTTTGGCCTTTTGTCAAAATTCTTGAGCTATGAATTTGGTTAAGGACCATGTTAAAACCAAACATTAACTGCCTGTATGGTTTCAATACATTTAAGAAAAAATAGAAGTGTGTTGGAATTTTATAATGGCATATTAGGAGTACATGTTTGCATTTTGTGAATGATAAAAATTGTTAAAAGATTGTCGTTATGCTCTGGAAATACATGCATGCACATACCAAGCAGGCCTTGCTCTATAGCCTGCTAAGCTGGCATTTTCCAGTTTTTTCATCTTGATGTGTTTTGGTGCTTCAGGCAGAGGGCAGGACAAATGGTTTACCGAGGCAGCCATTGGTGATTTCCAGAGACAGAGACTTGGTCAAAGATAGCAGTATGGACACTGACCTTGTTGATGAAAAGATTCGAAAACTGCCTGCTGGAGGCGAGACATGGGACAAAAAAATGAAAAGAAAACGCTCAGTAGGTGCAGTCAGTGCAAGACCAACAGAGGGTGACGGAGAACCAAAGCGATCTGCTCATCTTAAGCTTACCAGTGAGCAACCGGGATCGCAGTCTTCCGACTCTCAGAATCTCCGGTACTTGTTTCTATTTGTCATTTAGAAGAATAAATTGTGTTTCTCGTCTTGTGCCAAGGACTTTCCCACATTTGAATTGATAGTTTCCAACTTTTTTTGAGACACCTGCTCAGCATAAATATGACTGTGACCATCTATAAGTTTAACCTGATAGTGTGTGTTTCTTTGAAATGTATGAGCGGGTCCGAAACAGATAAATGTTTGTGTTTATTTCTGTTCTATGGAAAACTTAATTTGAAAACTAATTTGTACTCCTTATATCTAAAGGTTCTTGACTATACTCTTACTCTAGGGAGCATCATCTAATTGAAAGTTGCTGTGGGTACATGTTTAGCATGTTTTAATCGTGTTTCTTAGGATGTTGGTTTTCGTGGCAAAGATTATTGGCAAAACCCTCCTTTTGTCTTTGTTCTGAGGTGTTGAATATTATATTCAGGACAATGAGAAACTTGTTGTTCACATCTTGCAGGTCAGGAGCTGCTGTTGTGGGTGTCAATAAATTTGATGGTACTCCATCACCGGTTGGGTCTAATGCTCGTTCAGCTAATAAAATTGAGCAGGAGAAGGGTAGCCTATCTCGTGATGTCAATGCTGGACTGAATAAGGAGCGACTCTTCCCCAAGGGAGGCATCAAGTATGATGATATTCCTTTTTGGTCCATTTTTTATCACATGAACTGTCTATCATGTGCTTATCCCTTCTCATTCCAAGAAGATTTTATTCATGACACTTTCTTATGCTGATGCAATCACATCTTCTTAATAGGTTGAACAATCGGGAAGACAATAATCTTATGTGTCCTAGTCCATTAGCTAAGGGAAAGGCCTCTAGAGCACCACGTAGCGGTTCGGCAACATTAAGCTCAGTACCCGGTGCTCCTCGTGGATCAACGCTAGAGAGCTGGGACATGTCACAAAGTAATAATAAAAACTCCTCTGGGGCTGGAACAAACAACCGTAAACGTACTTTGTCATCAGGATCAGCTTCACCACCTATAACACAGTGGGTTGGTCAGAGGCAAAAGATTTCTCGGACAAGGCGCGCCAACCTTGTTTCTCCTGTGCCAAATCATGATGAAGTGCAGACACCTTCAGAGGGGTTTTCACCTTCAGAATTTGGTCCCAGATTGGCTTCCAACGGAACCAGTACCTCTGTTCTCTCTAAGGGATCACCAATTGGAAATCAGAATGTGAAAGCTAAACCTGAAACTGTTGCATCCCCTGCCAGTGCTAGGTTTTCAGAAAGTGAAGAATCTGGTGCTGGGGAAAACAGATCGAAAGATAAAGGAGCATACAGTGGTGAATTAGAAGAAAAAGCTATGAATGGAGTTCAAAGTGTTGGAACTCCATCAGGGCTCTTGAAGAAGAATAAGTTTTTTGTCAAAGAAGAAATGGGTGATGGTATTAGGAAACATGGCCGGAATGGAAGGGGGTCCTCATTTTCAAGGGGAAGCATGTCACCAGTCGGGGATAATGGAACACCCCCAACCAATCCAGTTCGAAATATGAGACCTGGCTCTGATAAGAATGGAAGGTGCTGGAGTGTTCTTCTTCTTCTTCTTTTTCCTTCATGTGATGGCTTTACCACTTAACCTTGACTTCTGTTTTTCTTATGAGTTTTTCTATTTTGATTTGGTAGCAAGTCCGGCCGTCCTATAAAGAAAGTACAAGACCGCAAGGGCTTTTCTCGTCTGGGAAACGGTGTGAGTGGCGGCTCACCTGATTTTATGGGTAAGCATCAACTAAATTTACTATTGAGCCTCATAGATATACTGGGTTTGAAAAAAGGCTGCCTCTTTCCAAACAAAATTTATTATTGTTTCATCTCATTGTTTTAAGTATATTGCAGTAAACCTGTCTCAGTTCCTGAAACACCGAAATCCCACCATACAGTTTCTAGATCTTATCACTGCAATTGTTTGTGCACTGCTGTCTAAGGAACTTGCATAACATGCTAAGATGCTAATGTATTCTTTTAAAAATCTGGATGTTGTGTAAAATCAGAAACGTATTTATATCTAGTTAGTCATAGGCTATTCTTGCCAAATACTTGTTGTCTAGCTGGTGCAATCGGAAAAGCGCTGGTTGAACATTGAAAAGCAAACAGTAGCCGTAAAGGGACTATTTAGGTTTCTTTATTAACCATTAGATCTCGGTGTTCTAGGGGAATCAGATGATGACCACGAAGAGATGTTGAAATGTGCAACTCTTGCATATAATTCTAATGGTATGTACAAATTTCTTCCTCCTTTTATGAAGGATAATATTTTCTGTTCATCATTTAGTGCTTTTTTGTGACAACAGTCCAGGCATGCTCAAGTGCATTTTGGAAAAAAGTAGAGGGATTATTTACTTCCATCAGCTCAGAGGGAAAGTGTTACCTATCACATCAGGTTGGAACTAGAATCTCAAGAAAATTTTAATTTTTGAGCCTTCGCTACAGTACTTAAAGTGTTCACTTCTTTGTAACAGCTAAAGCAGGCACAAGAAATGCATGAAAGGCTCTCTCAGACATTGGGGAGTGGAGAGTCTATTGAGGTATTATTTAAATTGCAGTCCATAGTTCCATTTGTCACATATAACTTACTGTTTAGGTTAACTTCTTTCTCCTCGTTTAGCACTTCCAGTTGATGCAGCGTAGATTTTAGGGCTGTAGCCAACTTAGTTTACGAAGATAAAATATACAGATCATAGTGTCACACCTTTGGTTAGGCTCCTTTCTGGTATCACACCTTCAGGTCAAGATACGTCATACGACTCATGTATATCAATAGCAAAAATATTTAACAACTTATGGAAACCTATCTCTTCCTAAATCTACTGCCTGTAATTTATTTTTTCAATTAACTGATAAAAAACTGAATTTTGAGATTATTTTTTAAGTAGTCACACATAAATCTATACAGGATTGAAGTATTAATAATAATAAATAATTATGCAGGAAATTTCAGATTGGAATTGAAAAGGTGATAAGCTTGAATCAAATTTTAAATATTTGGACAACAATAAAAGATTATCTGATAAAAAGAAGATTAAGTAAAGATTAAAAAAAAGAGATTGGTACTGATAATGATAGATGATCATGAACTCCACAGCCGTCGAGATTGATACTGACTATTGAACCTTTATTTTTGAAAAGAGATTTAATCAATGCTCCTACTGAGGTAAGAAAAGTGAATCTTAGTAGGAACAGAATTCCCTCCCAGTGTTTCCTAAACAATCAATGTCCTAATTAGAATCTAAACATAAAAGGAAACTAAAGAAGACATTCTTTAAATATAATAGGGAACAGAAGAAAACATTCTTAAAATAATTAAATAAACAAATAAAAATCTAACAGAACTATGAAAAACTATTACCGGTTACCGCTCACGTGAATAGCGACTGAACATAATCATTCTCAATTCTTATCACCAGTTATGGCGGTTTTATTAGTGAAACAGGCAGGTTTTATTTGTGAACTAGCTCAAGCTGTTTGAGTTGTTATGAATCATGAATACCAGTTGTGCTGCTTAAAATGATAACAGAACTGTTGATATAATACATTACATTTCCGATTCCTTGAACAGACTAAAATTGATACTGATGGATTTTAATGTGAATTATATATCTCTTGATGTTAACTATGCTTTTTGGTTAATTTCAGGGCAATTATTCACATGAAGAGATGGATCCTCTTTCTGGGGCCAGAAGTAGAAGTACTCAAAATAAAAATGAACCAAAAGGCTCGCCTGTGATCGATGTTTCGTTTGATCCATTATACGGGTCAGCTGCATCTGGAGGACCGGATAACAATGCTACTCCGCTTTTCCAGAGAGTGCTGTCAGCTATAATTTTAGAAGATGACATGGAAGAATTTGATGATAATGAATGGGGAAATCAGAATCCTCATTTGGATTCGCCTACTGATGATGGAAATAAGCATAGGGAGGTAGTGGAGTTTGAATGTGAGTCTACTAAAAGGGCTCAGACACAAAGCAATGGCTATTTAAACAGTATGTTTTCGCACCATACTAGTAGTAATTATGGGAGACAATTGAGACAGTTAGAATCTCCATGTGATGGTGATCATGGATATGCTCAATCAGAGGTTGAAGTATTATTTGGAGTTTCTAGTCACGGCTTGTCTGGAGTACACAGTCATGGAAGCTCTATAAATGATTGCCAGTATGAGCAAATGGGTCTCGAAGAGAAACTCATGTTGGAGCTCCAGAGTGTTGGTCTCTATATAGAAACAGTGGTATGCAGTGTTTGTGTAAGAATTACAATCTTTTAGAACAGCATGTTTCATTCTTGAGCATAAATTTTTTGTTGCATTGGTGACATCTGATTTTTTTAAAAGTCTTTCTGATGTTTGTTTGTTTGTTTGTTTTTTATTACTCTATAGCCCGACCTTCAAGATAAAGAGGAGGATGAAGTAATCAACCAGGAGATTATTCATCTGAATAAAGACCTTTATCAGCAGGTAACTGAATTGAACTTCATTTTGTATTATCTAATGGTACCATGAAGTTAAGTGATCAAACTTGTGAGGATATTATTTCTGGGATCTGGATGGTATTCCTTGGTGTTGATTGATTTGCCAGGTCTTCTGAAATTTGTTAGTTTGGAACTTTCAGGTTGGTAAAAAGAAAAGTCACCTGGACAAAATATATGAAGCTATTCAAGGGGGACAGGATGCGAAAGGACAGTAAGTTCCTAATTTAGAGCTACCTGGAACAAAGAAAACATTATGCTGGAACATTTCACTTACATATAATAATGGTTCTGTTTATCTTACAGGGACCTGGAGCGTGTTGCAATGAATAAACTTGTTGAGACGGCTTACAAAAAGCTCTTGGTAAGATTTGTTCCTTCAGTGATAAATATATGGATCTATTATATATATGAAATGTTACTATTGTGCACAATTCGTTTTTACTTCTATTATTTTATTATCATATCAAAGTGGGATTAGTTGGTGGTTCTGAAAAGTCGTACTTTTTTGAATAGGTATTGATATACTATTACCAACTTCGAGATATAAACTTTATTGGTGGCATGTGAAATTTGTTAAATGAGCTGTATCTTATGACTAAAATACTTGATAGCTTTGTATGTAGTGATTACATTTGTGTAAGACAAGAGAGTTTCTGTGATCAACCCAAGCACCTGAAGTTTCTTTCTTTTCAATTATCTATTTTAACTATTTCTTTTTAAATAACTTCACAGGCCACTCGAGGAAGCCTTGCTATTAAGAATGGCATTCCCAAGGTGTCAAAACACGCTGCATTGGCTTTTGCCAGGAGAACAGTTGCTCGATGCAAAAAATATGAAGATTCTGGAATAAGTTGCTTTGATGCCCCTGCTCTGCGGGATATTATCTTTGCTCCACCGCTTCAAGTCGGTGAATCTGGGCCTTCCAGTGGTAAGTCTTTGCATGTTCAGATCATAAGTTCAATGATTGATTTCACAGTAGGCTTAAATTTTTTTACTGCCTATTTCAGTTTATTTGTACTTACTGTTCCTAAAATTGCAGGCTCTTCTAGTAAAGCTGCTGGGATGGATTCATTGGACAACTACAATCATCAGTCTCATGGGCCTATCTTGAACAGGGGGAAGAAGAAGGAAGTACTACTCGATGATGTCAGTGGAGCTGTTGTCAGGACGGCTTCTTTAGGAAACAGTATATTGGGCGGCGCCAAGGGAAAGAGGAGCGACAGAGATCCCGCAGTTCGAAACAATAACACAAAAGCTGGGCGGTCATCGCTGGGCAACTCTTCAAAGGGTGAGCGTAAGACAAAGACGAAACCCAAACAGAAGACTGCACAGCTGTCAATGTCCGGGAATGGCCTGCTCAACAAGTTTGTGGAAGTACCTTCCCCTGCTGGTGGTTCTGGTGAATTCTCAAATAATTACAGCACCAGAAAGAGAGATGGCGGGCTGATATCCCCTGGAAATACACCAAACATGGACTCAGGAAAGGAGAAGGAGGCTTCTGCTACTGCTAGTGTGCCAAAAACAGCAGTGGTGGCTGATATTGATATCCCGATAGAAGAAGAGCTAGGTGTAGGAGCTGACCTTGGTGGCAACCATGATTTGACTTCGTGGTTCAACTTTGATGACGATGGCTTACAAGGAGATGATGCTGTGGGGCTGGACATACCGATGGACGACCTTACTGAGCTGATGTTCTGATTGAATTGAGGTAATTGTACATTATGGTGGGCTGTTTAACAAATGGTTTAGGCGGAGAAGGAGTGCCAGAGTAAGATTGTTTGTGTTTCCATTTCCGGGGGTAGCTTAAGATTGTGTCTTGGCCGAAATAGGATGTTGTAATTATGATTTATGGCGGCCATTCTTTTAGTATACTGTAGAGGGAAGACTAGGAAATGCAAGTCCCCCTTGTTGTTTTGTTTTATTATTCAGAGTCTGAACAAACAAGTCTGTTGTTGGCTGTTGTCCAATTTGGTGACATTGAATTCTCAGTTATGTTTCAACTTTCAACTCATATCTATGCCTTCTCTGGTCCTTTGTCTTTGTTCTGTTTTGTCTCTCCAAATGTTTTTTGAAAAGTATTTTTTCCTATTTACTTGCTTCCACCCATAGCTTTTTAACCCTGATAGGTGTTTTATCCTGCAAACTCAATCCTTACTTGACCAAAACTGTTGGTTTTTTTAATCAGTTGTTTTTCGAACGCAATTAAATTTCGCATTTTTTCCAAATTGTTCTACTATCTTTTCATTCTTTTGAGTTCTTCAAGACTTAAATTTCGAGATGATTGATCAGTATTAACTAAGAACTCATAGTTCAAAATTAGTATTTGTACTCATCATCTCGAGATTTTTTAAGTTGTCAATACAACGAGATTTCACCCTCTTAATAAATCAATCTCTCTCTCTCACTCAGTTATCGAGCTAGGATTAAAATTCTCTCTCCAATTTTCCCAAGCATAGACAATATTATAATTAGATTTTGAAACTAAAAAAGGGAACATGAGAAAACACAATTTGTTAATTAAATCTTTTAATTGATGTTATTTCTCTTTTTAATTAATGTTATTTCTCTTTGGTGTACGACTATTCTAGTCTTGTGTAGTCAATTATATATACACATATATGATATGTAATATTGTCTAATTTAATTTGTGGTTGTTAAGCAAAGTCATGGTAAGTTTCTGTCTGCTATAAATTCTACTCCCTCCGTACCAACCAAAGTGTCTTACTTTCTATTTTGGGATGTCCCAATCAAAGAGTCGTACTTTCAATATTTCCTCATTTGGCAAAAAAATAGAGTATATTGTCCATTTTACCCTTAATGAATCTGTATACATTTTTTGAATCACATACTTAGGGGGGCTAAAATAGTCTTTTACCATTCTTTTGGCCATGTGTCCTACTTCCACATCATTTTTTTAAAAAAATTGAGTCTCCGTCCCCATGGACACTTTGGTTGGGACGGAGGGAGTATCAGGATTAAAATCATCTCCAATTTTACTAAGCAAAAAATATATTCTAAAACTGAAAGAAATTAAACGGAATAAACTTTTTCAAAAAAAATAAAGGAAACAGAATAAACACTTTCAAAATATATATAAACAAATTACAGATTTATAATAAATACTATCTCCCTATTCCCCTTCATCATTATTAGCAAATAATCTGGTATAGACTTTTTCAATTATTTTCCAATTCACAATTGGACTGGGTTTAGTATATGTGTATGTGCCCTACTTATAACATATATATACATAGATTATCGTTATCCGTACCCTCATCATCAGATATGGGAGTTCGTTCAAATGAAATTACAATATCGGATTTTCTCGAAAGACATTCAAAAAATGCCGGTCCTCTTTTCAAAAGGGTGATGTCAGCCCTAATATTAGAAGATGGCATGGAAGAATCTGATGAAAATGAATGGGACAAATTCGCTTCTTATCGGAAACCTGACCGCCATGGAAGCTCTTCAAACGATTGCAAGTATCAGCAAATGTGTCTTGAAGACAGACTCATGTTGGAGCTCCACAGTGTTGGTATATATGTTAAAACAAAGGTATGTTTGTGCATTGATGGTATAAATCTTATGCTTGTGTGTTTTTTTCTTGGTTTTTGATTTTCTGCTATCTAACTTAATATTGTTGGTTTCTATCAGTCCAAACGAGCTTCTGCGAAGTCGGCGAAGAAGGGGCCTATCTTGAACAATATTCCAAAGGGAAAGAGGAGCAACAGAGAGCGAAAGACGGCGACAAAAGCGAAGCCTAAACGGAAGATTACAGAGATATTCATGTCTGGAAATGGCTTAATCAACAAGGAAGCTTCTGCAGTTATTAATATCCCAGCAGAAGTAGGATTTGGTGTAGGAGATGACCTTGGTGGAAACTATGATCTGAGCTCATGGTTCAACTTTGAAGACACTGATGGTTTGGAAGAGGATGATGATGATGTGGGGCTGGCCATACCGATGGATGACCTTACACAGCTCATCTTCTGATTGAATAAGCTACACCCTGTCTTACTTGAATTTGCAAAAATATATTTAAGTTAAAAGAAGTTAATTTTGATAGAATATTTTAATGATTGGCAAACCAAAAAACATTATCATCGTGATTGATACTGAAGTGTACAATATATAATACAAGAGAGCTAATCCATGCTACTCTAAAATAGGAAGAGATATATACTACAATATACAAGAATATCTTTATAATTAATCATGATATTCTATTATAGGAAGTGATATATACTACAATATACAAGAATATCATTATAATCAATCAAGATATTCTATTATCCCCTCAAGCGAAGCGTCGGATTTGTGGAGTTTGGAACGAAATAGCTCGAAAAGCGGACGAGACAACCCTTTTGTGAATACGTCAGCCACTTGAAGAGTTTGATATTGTAAGATAACTTTGATATTGAATGAAGGAGCTTTTTCCTCCATACATCTCAATTCTTCAGTTATTTTGATGAATTCAATGATGATTTGATTCATAGTTCATTGTTTTTTCCAGACACGCTGCATTAGAGTAGTATTAGATTCCAAATCGATCCTAAGTTTTGCCGCCTTCTCCGACGAGGAACCCGCAACATATCATGTGTGTGATGCTGAGAAAAGATGAAGTTGTTGTTATGCGATGGACAACTCGAACGGTTGACCCCATCGACTGGATGCTCTTGTCAGTCAAAGAAAATCACATGTCAAATTCGTTGATCGTTGATGGAGTATCATGATCATGCACCGGAACATTAAACACTGGAGTAGCAAAATTGCCATCATCACCATCGTCATACACAGGATCATGATAAACCGGAGTACCAAAGATATCATCTTCACTCTCATAATCAACGATCTCATTGAAGTTGACATGTGATTATGTCTGACTGACAAGAGAATCTAACCGTTGGGTCAACAGTTCGAGTTGTCGTCGCATAACAACAACTTCATCTTTTCTCAGCATCACACCCATGATCCGTTGCGGGTTTCTCGTCGGAGAAGGCGGCAAAACTCAGGATCAATTTGGAATCTAATACCACTCTCTAACAAAAAATGAACTATGCGGCGTGTCTGGAACAAACAATGAACTATGAATCAAATACTCGTTGAATTCATCAAAATAAATGAAGAATTGAGAAGTATGGAGGAAAAGCCTCATTCATTCAATATCAAAGTTGTCTTACAATATAACTAGAAAAGTGTTTATATACTAAATCCTAGCTGCTACTAGATACAATAAATAACAAAAAGGTCCTCCCTAATATTAAATATTATTTTAAGTATCTAAAAATAATAAGACACAATTTTGACCCTTAACATAAAGGAATTCATCCAAAATCCAGCAGATATCATGCACAACATGAGTTCTTATTAGAATTAAGTTTCCAATCAAACAACACTACTCTTTTGTCAAATTCAGACACTGCTGCAAGAAACACCAGATTCTGCGAAAACTGTTTGGTTGCTCTAACTTCTACAGGTAAGGTTCATGCCACATCATCCAAGGCGAGTCGGGGTGTCCAGGGGGCGGAGCGCACCCTGTCCTTGGGGGTCTGGGCGGAGACGCCCTGACCCGACGTATGAGTTACCTCTTTATTGGGCGTTGGTGACTTGGTGCGAAAGTGTATTTTTGGGCCCAATACTTATGGTTTAGGTGAAAGAGCCACTATAAGACTCTTTCTCTTGATGTAATCTATTCATTTGGTTTTCTGGGCGTTATACGATAGGAACAACTGTAATCTGGGCACCTATCTAACGCAATCGGTCTCCTTCACATGGATGTAATTTTTCTCTTTACATCTATTTATTTTTCTCTCAATATTCCGCGCAACAATACTTGTGAGCAAAATAGTTGATAAACTCCGCCAAGCACAATCTTAAGAATTAATAATTTTGGATAAAGCTCAACTTGCTTCAAGAGAGGCCTATTTCTGGTTTGAAACAAATGTTTGATATGAAATGGAAGTCTTGTTTATGGCTCTCAAAAAGGGGTGGATCTCAATAATACACCAGACTAGTTAAAAACGGTTTCAAAATTCAAACAATTACAAATAATTACATTACATTAATTTTGATAACAAACACTATTATTAATAATTATTACAATTACATATAGTTCTTCCCAGATTGATTGCAATATTATGCTCCTCAATCTGAGATTCTCTATCTACTTTTACAATGGAAAAAACAGGAAAATGCAAATGGACAAAGCTAACTATGTCTTGCACCATGTTCTTCACCTCCCACGGTGCTAACTCCGACTGAGTAAGTGATGTCACTAATTCAGAGAAGTTTGTGAGCATACGAACCTTTCGACTAGAAGTCCTGACCGTTGCTTTGATTGCTCTCCGACATTAATAATTACTACTATTTTTCTCCCAATACCTAAGTAGCTATGAAATTTACTATTAGCTTTACTATCATTTGACTTGATTGTTAATAAAACAGTTACTAAAATGAATTTTCATGTATTTCAAATGTATTTCAAATCGATGATCCGTGAATAAACTTAGGTTACAAACATTCAAACAAGTGTGGCTTTGGCAAGGAAGTCACAGCGCCTTTTACGGTGCGGCGCTCACCAAGTGCTAGGACGATTAGTTATTATGGTGTTTATTTTGGCATTTTCATGGCGTTTTACAGCGTAAATGTAATATATAATATTTAAAACTATAATACATTTTATATAAATTCTTAAAATTCAAATACAATATTTAATCTTATAAACTCCAAAATATTAATTTTACATAACAAATATTCATAAATTATCACAAATTCAGTTCACAAATCTTCCGAGAACATAGAAATTATTTTCTATTCTTCTGGATTCTGAATCCCGATCTAATCCGAAAGTTAATTCTTTCTTCTTTTATTAAAAAATATTCTTTATTAAAAAATCCGACCCGTTTTTATTATTTGGGTCAGGTTATAAAATTTCCATGGGTTTGGTGGAATTCGGCAGAGTTTGGCGTCCATTCGGCGGGTTTTTGGACGCATGGACGACTAGTCGTCCGCCGTTCGTGCCAAACCAACTTTCCGTCGAGTCGAGATGTAATGGCGGAACTTCTAGAGCGCCATGACGACTAGTCATCACCAAAAAGATGACTTTTCAACGCCGTGACTTCCTTGGTTTTTGGTAAATTTACATGACAATTTTTATTTTGATAAACGGAATCACACTTCTTGGAGACAACAAGATTTAAATGAAATGACATACAATTGGAATTATTAACTTATCCAAATAAAAGAATTTGTTCCAAGTTATCATTTCCAAGAAATATATTTATTCTCTCCATAAATAAGCTTAGTTTTAACCAATACTTTTCCAGTCAAATTTAAAACACATGATATTGCTGTAAAAATCAAAAAATATTCGTAAAATATTTCGATTGGTTTTGAAACAGAGCAACATAATTGGTTCATTCACTCACTGCAACACGATAAACAAAAAACACAAGCAAGAAGTACACATATGGCCATGATGTCTGCTAACACATTAAACCAGCCATAATTATTCAAGAGCAGTAAAACCCTCTAGTTATTGTTGCCATCCTCTTCGTCCTCAAACGCGGTGACCGGAAATGACCTGGACATCCCGGAGCCGGTGCCGAAGGTGATATTATCGGAGCCGGAATCCTTGATGGAAATCTCAGAGATGGTAACCCAGAAGAAGAGCTCCTTGCTCTTCACTCCGGTGAGCCTCTTCATCTTCCGGTCCTCCACGAAGGCGGTGATGTCGGTGTCGTAGCTCACATTCCGGCCGATCGCCCGGAACTTGTGGTCCTTGCGCGCCTTCTGCTTCAGCCACACGAATCCGGTCGACTCGTTGTAGCCGACCTCCACAAAATCCTCCAGCGGGAGAAGCCCCTTGGGCAGGTTGATTTTGGCGAGCAGCTCCTTGGACTTTATCTTGCAGAGCGCCGGGTCGGTGTACACCTCGGCGTTCTGACGGTGGCCGTCGACGAGCTGCTGGGTCGACATCGGGTCGGATCGGATTAGGGATTGGATTCAGAGATGGAGAAGAAGGAATTGGGTGAGAATTGGGTGTGGGAGTTGGGAGTGAGGAGCGGGAGGGGCTTATATATTCACGGAATCACGAGGGGAGGGTGTTAGGGGAAAGTTACGGAAATGTCCTTGGGGTTTGGTGGTATTTACGGGTTTGCCATTCTGTTTAGGGTCAACTTCAATGGATCTTCTCTTCACCGTGAAGGAAAGAAGGGAGATGAGGGCACGTAGTAATGAGGGGGCAACGTTTTCGTCTCTCCTAACTAACTTGGTTTATGGCGTAACAGAATGCATTGACGGTCTTGTGAACAAATGTGAGTAGGGATGATGGGTGGATCGGGTTCGGTGACGACGCGACTGACGTATTTTCAATCGAGTTTGGGTTGTACGAATGTGAGTAGGGATGATAGGTGGATCAGATTTGGATTGAGCGGATTGAAATTCATATTTATAATGCGTCTGACGATGCGAGTGACGTATTTTCGATCGAGTGTCAAATAGATATTTTGACAGAATCAGTTCATCCGTGATCTATTTTTCCGCTATTTTAAGACTTTTTCATTTTAGTGGATCGGGTGAAATAGATGCTTTGGCATATTCAGAGATTGGAAGTGAAAATCTCTTTGTTTGGGTGAAATTCAACTTTTTTCTTGTGGGAGTTAAAACTTGTTTGGCGAACTTGTAGCATATTCATGCCGAGTGTGAAATAGATACTTTGGCATAATCAGTCTATTCGTGATCTGTTTCTCGCTATTTTTAGTCTTTTTTCATTTTAGTGGACCTAGTAGATTAGATGATTGGGCATATTTGAAGAGTGAAAGTGAAAATCACTCTGTTGGATGAAATTCAACTCTCTTCTTGTTCGAAAAGTTTGAAAAATCCTTGCTGCAAATCCCTACTATAGAAAAATGTATGCTGCTATCCTTCAAATGCTTGTTGCAAACTCCAACCAGAGTCACTAAAATCCCACCATATTACTAATCTTTACTATGAATTAGGCTCGACTCCATCTATCACTGATTTGGTGGAGTGATTTAATCGATATTATGTTTCTGGAGATTCTTGATCTATTGATTCCAATTTTTAAATTTCTAAGAGTAGATGATATTTCATGATAATAACATCACTTCTGATGACTATGACGTCACATTTCGAAAAGCCACACAATTCATCCGAAAGTAGTATATGTCAAGTGTTGTTGGTTCAAATAGGTCCAATTTTGATTTGGTTTGACTTTTTTGTGTAATGGCTCAAGTAGATGGTCCAATCAAATTAAGATCAAGTTTAAATTCCAGCCCACTTGCATTCCCATTTATAACCTTAGGCACTATTTAGTTCCACTAGGGAAACAAAATGGAATTAACAAACAGAATGGAAAGGTAAGGAAAACATAAGAGATAAATTTTAATTTTTGTTTGGTTCAAATTATGTAATCGAGTCATATTTTCATTTTTTATAGCGGTCGGTGATGGCCGGAGTGGTGATGGTGTGGTGGGTGCTTTTTAACAAAGAAGAATTTGGGGGAATCAAAATTATGGGGGTGAGGGGAATGAGAAAGAGTGATTTTGGGAAATGAGATAAAGGATTTTGGAGAATGAAAGTTCAATTTTTTCACAGCCAAACATCAACAAAGAGAATCATTCCATTTCATTTTCCTGGAACCCCCAAGCCAAACAGTCCCTTAGTTTACTTCTGAGAGGAATACTTATTTCCTACAAATTCCTTATAAATACATTCATAAATGCCATCAATATAGAAAATTAAATAAGTGCATATGAGTGAGCTGACATGTTGTAGATTGAGACATGGATGAATGATACATGTTTATTTAAAATTTGATTAGTACCATGTACATTCAGGTTTATGGGGGTGTTTGGTAAATAGTTTTATTTGGCTCAAATTAGATGATTTGACTAAAAAGAGCTGATTTGACTATCAAACTGTTATTTTTAGTATTAGATAGTGTGAATAAATTAAATTGAAATTTATTAAATCATATTCTAATAGAATTGAACTAAACGGATATAGGAACTTCAAATTATATAATACTTCAAACTCATTGGCAAAGTTGTCACAAATTTTAGGATAAATAGGAACTTTGCCACTATATAAATTGCGGAGGGAGTATTATAAGAGACATCCAGATACATTTACAAAGGTTTAAAGTATTTTTAAGTATCTGCAATTATTTTAGTTGTTGATAGCCTTCGCTTTCTTGTAGCAACAAAAATGGTTAGATGGGGATTTAGCTTTACACCCAACACGAGAAGTATACACATCTTTCATGGCATTTGAGCCTTTTTAGCTGCCTCATACGCACTAAGCTTGTGACTCTCAAACTCTAACACATACATTTCTTGTGTATAGCACAAGTAGGCCAACATGTGAGATCAGGTACCCCTTGTTTGCAGTGAGTTTCGCGGCCGCGATAACTCAACCGACAGGTAGAAGATCTTCTACCATTCGCATAACAAAATCGACATTTGGATAATTAAGTGCTGCATCATACTCCTCCTTGCTAAATTCAGTCTGTTTCAAACTTGTTCGATAGTTTGGGGTGGCAGCCTTCGGGTTCCCCTTGGCTATCGATACCTGTAATGTATTGCAACAATGTTAATTAACGAAACATATGTTTTATCTAACAGTAATACACGTGAAACGAACCAAATGATGATTTCCCAGTTCCAGAAGCCAAAACCTCCAATCTTTCAGTTCGCTACCATCAACGACTAGAAAAATGTCTTTCCAGCTGGTATGATGAAATTCAACATTGTCCAATCTACTCCCCACACCATTGCCTATAGCCTTGACATATGACTCCTTCAGACACCAGTATCTGCATATGATATAAGCAACCATAAGCACAAGTCTCCACACTCTCTTTCTTTATGAGAACATATTCATTAGTTAATCTTATCTTGTAAAAGAACATAGCAAAGTTAGCTTACAAACAAGATTAATCACAGTTCAGTTCACCAATTTAGTATGCCATGTTTTTTTTAAGTGTCGTAAAATGGCTTGCAACTGAAAACTTTAAGTCGAGCACGTAAGAAAGGGCACTAGAGTACTCAACCGACAACCCAAATTAAAAGCACGTGAGAGATATTTTACTTGCAACCATGTCCAAAGAAGCACAAAAAAGATGCATCATACTATTCCCTTTATAAAATCTTCATATTAAGTAAGAGAATCATATGAAACATAATGTATGAAATTGCCATCTTTTCTTCATCTATAATGAAACTAAAGAGAAGTAATTGTACCTGTAGAAGGTATTCAGCTTGTCGATGGAAGATTCAGCGCTCATTATGTCAGACCATTCTAGTTTTGAGAAATAAGTGGAGAAGTTGTGGATGAATTCATCAACTGACTCATTCAACGGAGTAGACGGATTAACAATATCTATACCAACAAGACATACAGGTTCTGAAGCTATAGCCACATAATCTCCATCATGGGATGTATTAAAATTAAAACTACAAACTCCCCGAGTTCTGTCATCACCTTCCTGTACAAAAAGAACTCATTGCTCTCAACAAAAGTCTGAAACAGACCAACAAATCAAGCTGAAGACTTTTAGTCATACCAAATAGGGTTTCCCCTCAACGGTGCGCCTGATGACAATTTCATCAAAAGGTATGCCCAAAACTCGATGCACAACAGCATACTGCAACAGCCTGCTGATCAGGGCCCTTTTCCTGTCCACCATTTTCACATACCTTCAAACTAAACTCCAGTCAGCTCACCTCATATACCATTTAACTTACTGACCAAACTTTAGCCATAAAAAAGACACCTTTTTTTAAAGCTGAATGAGCAGGCTACAAAACTAGATTAAAATCAGCAAAAAGCTCACATTTCTGAGAGGGCTGAGTTACCTGGTGATGGAAGAATGTTCATGCTGCGGAAGGAATGCCATGATGAAGGAAAAGTGATCAGGACAAGGATTCCACTTGGAGATGTCTACAGCCCATCTTTCAATTCCCTTCTCCATATTTCTCCCCCCTGCAAGATTGTTCAATCATGGAACCTTTCCTCGTTGATTTATGATTCTTGATTCCTCAGCCGGCACGACCTTTTCAACCAGTCACTACTGACTGGTAATAACATGGGCTAAACTCATAAATGGACCCAATCTTGTACCCATATGAATCAACATATATGTACACAAATTGGCCCAGTAAACACACAATTTAAAGCGAGGCTTGAGAATAATTATCATCATTCATGTGTCTATCAAATTTGAAACCAAATGTAAAACCTAGTACTGTAAGAACATTAAACCCCAGTAAGAAAATCATTCATCTCCAGATTCTTCACTGTCCTCACCACTCTTTTGGCTGTGATGGTTGTGTTTCTGAGCTCTGTACATCTCAGCTACCATCTCCGATGAAGTGGCATCCTCCGGTGCCTTATCATCACGAACACGGACCAGACGAGGAAACCTCAGGGAGATGCCCTTACGAGGATCCACGACACCAGTAGCAGCACAATAAACGGGACTAATGGTCAGATCAGCAGCCTTAACTTCCCAAACCATGGTAGGCTCGAACCAGACAGCAGGATTAAGGTTCTCAGAATACCTGTAATAAGACTTTGGCTCAGCGATTACCTGGGATTTCAGACAGAGAGACTGCTCCTTAAGCACTACTCGGAAAAACCAGTACCGACCTTGCACATGCTCTGGAACTCTTCTTTTTCTTTATCATAACAAGCAAGAAGAAAAGCTCCGTACAAGCCAGTCCTATTGCCGCGGCCGTAGAAAGCTGCTATAGGAACCAAATCCAGCGAATCGCCGATGCCATCCATGTAATCTTTCTTCAACTTCAACCACTTATTCGACTTCGTATTTGAATCATACGTTGAATCTTTCCTTAAAGTCTTCACAATCAAACCTTCGCAACTGCTATCAACTGCAGATTCGAGGAAATTCTGGATTTCCTCGACATCATTCGATGTCAGCTCCTTAGCAAACTGAAAAAAGCCTGATTCTTCAGTAAAAGAGCTGTATAAATGCTCTCTACGCTTCTCAAACTGTTCTTCTAGAAGAGACTGGCCATTTACATGCAAGAGATCGAATGCAAAGATGCAGACATCAACCTTAATTTCAGACAAGGTAACATCTTTACGGACTTGCATAGGAAGGATCTTCTTCTTCTCGCTCACAGTCGAGAACAAAGGAATTTACTGAGCGGGTTTTCGCTCGTAAAACAGCTTCTACAACGTCAGGATAACTACCTGTGTTGCGCTGTAATTGCCGGCTGTTGGGTATTAAACCAAACTTAATTAGGATTCTAGATAATTTGATATTGCATGTTTTATTGTATCCGTTTAAGATTAGGAAGTTGGATTCTATTATGGATTAGGATTGATGTAGTCTCTATATAAAGAGACGTAGAGATTGATTTTAGGTGAGAGAGGCAGAGGCGAGAGTTAAAGAAAACAAAGAGAGATAGACATTGAGGTCTAGTCTAGGGTTTTAAGTCTAGTAGAACTTACCCTGTTTAACGTACGTCGGGTTTGCGACGTCGTGGTTGTTGTGTGTTCGCCTCCTCCAATATACTTGAAATTAATAAAGAGTTTGTTAATTGTTGAGATAGTTTCCGCTGCGTGTTGTTGTTGGTGTTAAATATATATTGTGGGTTTTTAAAAATATAAATATTGAGAGGTTATATCCTACAAGTGGTATCAGATGATAATGTAAAGACAAGTGGTATCCGAGCCGAGGTTGAATTGAAGAGTTCGGTAAAATTTGAAGAAAAGAAAATTATTGAGAAATTGAAGACGTGGTGACTGTTGGAGAAATTTCATACGGTGGTTAAAAAAAACAAAAGGATGGAAATACCAAAGTTGATTGGAAGTGAAAATTATAAAGAATGGAGATTTCGGATGAAAATTCTTCTAAAAATGGATAAATTGTTTAAATATGTTGAAGAAGATTTTGGAGAGAGTGTGGATGAAAATGATTTTTGTCATGATAAAGAAGTTTTATCACAGATTTTTCAACATATTGAAGGATCGATGGGACAAGATCATACTTTTTTGAAAGATTGTAGTGCTAAAAGAGCATGAGATTATTTGTATGCGGTGTACGGTTCAACTGATGGATCGGAGGAAAAACGTAGAAGAACAATTGTGAGACTAGAAAGAGAGTTGGAAACATGTCGAATGGGAAAATATGAGTCTGTGTATGATTATATTGATGAAGTTGAAAACATAAAATCAGAGATGATATCAAATGGATATTATCCCGGGGAGAAAATGTTTGTGCTGAGGCTAATTTACTCAATACCTGAGGAATTTGATCGCTTTGCAACTATAGTGATCGTAACACAGAATCTTGATACGTTGACGTTGGTGGAGTTCCGAGAATTGTTCCGTGCTCAGGATCCATCGTTAAAGATGTCAGATGTGATTTCTAGTGTTCCTTATATTCTTGAAACGGATATGAGGGTTCAAAGTGCAGAAGATGATTTGGAAGATAAAAGTTGTGTCAAAAATGAAGAAGAAGAAGTTCCAAGTGAGGAAGTTATGGATGAATGCAAGGTAGAAGAAGAGAACCTTGAAGAAGAAGAAGAAGAAGAGGTAGCAGAAGAAGAAAGAGAAGAAGAAGAAGAAGAAGAAGAAGAGGTAGCAGAAGAAGAAAAAGGTATAAATGAGAAAATTGAAGAAGATGAAAGTTATGCGTTAAATGAGCAAGAAATAGTTAATGTTTGCATGGATGAGGAATTGCAAGAAGCAGAAGGAGATGATAATGTAAAGAAAAAGAACTGTGAAGAATTGATTGCTGAAGAGGATAAGGAGATGAAAGAAAATGAAGAAGTGTTGGTGGACTTTGATCTTGTTGAAGGTTTGATAGAAGATATTAGTTCTTGGGAGGAGATGATGCATGAAGATACAAAAATTGATGTTTCGGTTATAGAAGATGTGGATAAATATATTGTTCCTTTGAGGGACAAAGATGACGATAGTAAGATAAATATAAAAATCTGTCAGAGTGATACAATGGATGGAGTATTCAAACAGTATAAGAAAGGGAAGAAGTCACTACAAGACATGGAAGAGAAAGGAAAGAAAGACTTTCAAGATAAAGTTGAAATTAAAACCGTGATGATGAAAAAACCCTATCTCAGAGAAGAGTGGGTGAATATGGATGACTTCTTTGATAAGAAAAATTCAAAGAAATATTTTGTCAAGCAGGAGTTTATAAATATGCTAATGGCATATGCAGTGATCAATAGAGAGTTTGAGAAGACTGCAAATGAGCTACATGTTGCAGTTACTGCTACGGAGTTTGCAATGGAGTTTGAATCTCGTGATGGTGCTGAAGATGCTTTGAAGACAGGTTTGGTTTAAGGGAGGTTATGTTGGGTATTAAACCAAACTTAATTAGGATTCTAGATAATTTGATATTGCATGTTTTATTGTATCCGTTTAGGATTAGGAAGTTGGATTCTATTATGGATTAGGATTGATGTAGTCTCTATATAAAGAGACGTAGAGATTGATTTTAGGTGAGAGAGGTAGATGCAAGATTGAGAGTTAAAGAAAACAAAGAGAGATACACATTGAGGTCTAGTCTAGGGTTTTAAGTCTAGTAGAACTTACCCTGTTTAACGTACGTCGGGTTTGCGACGTCGTGGTTGTTGTGTGTTCGCCTCCTCCAATATACTTGAGATTAATAAAGAGTTTGTTAATTGTTGAGATAATTTCCGCTGCGTGTTGTTGTTGGTGTTAAATATATATTGTGGGTTTTTTAGGATATAAATATTGAGAGGTTATATCCTACACCGGCTGTAAATATCAACCGAGCCATCGTCCATACAGTGAATCTGAGCTCGTACTCCATCGTATTTATACTCACAGGTGAAAACCGAGCCTTGAAACTTATTGAAAATATCAGCTACTCCCTTAGTCGGTTTGGCCAGCATTGGTCCGACAGGATTCCCAGGTGAAAAGCAACAGGTTTTTGAAAGATTCCAAACTCCAGATTCAAGAAGAGCTGGGATGATTCTATCGTAATAAGGGAAAACAGAATAAACCTGCTTGACAATCTTAGCAGCTTCCTCAACTTTTCCCAACTGGTTTTCAGCATAAGCTGAAGCATGGCCAAGAGCGGTTAAGATGGTCTGATCAGCCACACCGACGCGCGTTTTACCTCCGAGCAGCCGGATCAGAAACTGAGGCTCGCAGTCGGTTGCAGCGACTTGATGCGGTTCTTCTTCCTCTCTTGAGAGTCCTTGGAGATGAGTATAAATGTATCGAACACCTTGTGTACAGTTAATGGTTCTGGAGATTTGAAGATCAAGGACTGAGATGAACGGCTAGATTTTGCAATGAGCCCTAAATCCCCAACCTTATCGTACTGTTTTTTGATGTGGGATTCGCTGCTGCCATAAGCTTCAGAGAGGGCTTTGATTATGGCAGCTTCGCCGATTCCGAGCTTGATTCTGTTGGCCAGAAGGTTCACCGCCGGCAGTAAATCGGCCGGGGACGTGTCAATCACAGTTCTCAGAAGATTACAGACAATGTTAGTCGTCGCGATGCTACCAGATTGAGTCTCGATTGCTTCTAAAGCCTTTGTGATGAACAAGAAAGGCACCCTTTCGGAGTCTCCCCAATATGACGCCGTACGGGGGCTGAAACTGGCCGGAATCTTCCTCAGCTCCGCCACGCTTTCCACGGCTCTGACAATCAGACCGGCGGCCTTCGCCGGAATTCGGTTCCTCGTCGGTAGTGGGTTTTTTGGGCGGCTCGTCGGAATTCTGCGTAGCCCGCGGCTTCTTGGCGGACTGCATAAGGACGTCAGATGCAGAACGCTTGGCCGCCATAGTTTAAGAAAGGAGGGAGATGATAGAAAGAGCTGAATAAATAAAACGCGGGAAAAAAGGCAATTTATATAGGTTGGTTCATGGCTGTGAAAATTGCTGGAGAAGCTGGAGCAAATTACTGAATTTAATTTTCTGATTTTTTTGCCTATTAAAAATCGTACTAATTTTTAATGATTTATATTTGAATTTAAATTTCATCAAGCATCTGCCTTTTTATCCTTTTTTTCCTGTTGGGATTGATATTTGTAATAATTAACTTGAAATATTTGGAATTTGTGTTTAATGCAGGAAGACTGGTTTTGCTTTCAAGGGTCCGTGTGAAAAACTGAACAAAATTTCCGGTTTGGATTAGGTTTATGAAGTGAAATTTACTATCGATCAGTATCAAATAGTTTTTAACTATTTTTCTAAACTAACATGTATGTTTAAACACACTACAGAGTTTAAACATAAAAAGACAGAACACGCAAATTGTTTACGCAGTTCGGTGATGAACACCTACATCTGCGGGGCCTTGCCCAGTCTGAAAATCATCCACTAGATAATCAAGATACGTTACAAAGTTTCACACAACAATTAACTATGTATGACTTATCTCTTGTATGGATTCGTGAGATCCCCTCACTGCCGGTCAGCAACTCCTCGTTGCTGTCTTGACCACTTCCCCTGAAGTATTAAGCCTGTTGATTTCCGACTGCTGGCGTTCGGCAAAGACCTATTGAACTCCCTTCAATAAGCTGCTCCAACTGTAAAGCTATTCTGATCGACAGAATACTTTCTTGTAAGATGGATAAATGTTGATGCAGCTTTCTTCTCTATTTATAGTTCGAAACTGTGCTTCCGTGGTTAGTCTTCTTGATCCTTCCATCACGGCAAGGCTGATCCTATCATCCAGCACATCACAGCAACACTTAGTCTTCTAGCTATATTCTACTTCTATAGCTCTAGGATAAGAAATATATTCTTTCCTTATTTAAGACTAATTCTAAATAAAATACAACTCACAAATATTTTCTTTATCTAATTAAATCAGAACCGAATCATTCTTCAAGTATCATCTTGATTCTTTCGAATATCTTGTTTGATCACATCTGAGTTGTACTTCACATCAAAGACTGTTTCTCAGTTTCTGATCTTCATGATCAAGTGTATAAACATGATAGCATGTTTAAACACTGTCAACTTCTACAAAATTGCCAACATATTAATGCTGAGTCTTCTGGACTCTTCAATCTCCCCCTTTGGCATTTTGTGGAACCATAACCTTCGTTTTGATGCATAACTCCCCCTTTCGTTTAGAAATCTAATCTTCATTCTCATGAGCATCAAGTATCAGAAACAATCATGCAATATCAAATAAGCTCCCCCTACTCACCAGACGTAGATAGAGACAGTCATTCATGCCAACAGTCAAATTATGTCCCAAAACTATATTTGACACATTAAAAACTTCCTTGACATCCAAAATAAATGGCCAACCAAATATCATCAAAATATTCTCCCCCTTGGGAACATAAAAGTGCCAAAGTCTACCAAAAATATCCCAAACACAGAACATGCACTCCCAAAAACAATGTCACAAAAATTCAACCGAATAAGCAGAGTGCAAACAAAAAAAACGTAAAAGTTCAGAATTAAGGAGCACCAATGCTCTCATCACCACTGTCATCAAATTCAACCAGAGCCAAAAACTCCTCCTTCAGATCAATAATCTTAAGACGATGAGCTTTAAGCTGAGCCTTGATTTCTGCAAGTCTGACCTTGGCATAGTTTTCTTCTACAGGGGGCAGATCAGAATCTTCTTCAACTAGTTCAGTGAGATCATTTCTCTTGGCACCAACAGTCTTATTAACCTGAGCCACTGAAAAAGGAAGAATCACATCATCCACAGCCTCAACCACCCCAGCATGCCTTAATAATCCAGTAATGAGAGCAGGATAAACCAGATACTCATCGGACTTCAGATTCTGGGCAATAAAATGAATCCTCTCATACAAGAACCAGCCCATATTGAAAGGCTTCCTGGTCCCAATGCAATAGATAAGCCCAGCCATTTCCTCAGTCACTCTGGAGACATTTTTGGACATTATCCACATATTTGCCACTATCCTGTACATGCAGAAATACTTTTGTGTAAGGGAGGATGCCAGAATGGATGGTGCATCACCCCATTCAGCCAGACTGCCACCAGAAAGTTCTAAGGCCACCACATCATAGTTCAAGATGACTGTTCCACAGCCTCCCAAGTCCAATTAAACATATTTTGCTTAGCAGAAGAATGATTAGCAACATCCTTATTAACACTACCAGTCCCAATCTCTGCACCTTTCTTTCCCTTCCTTTTCTGATAAACTTTTGCAATAACTGGCCCTTTAAGTTCCTTCTCATGACCAGATTCAGCATCTCTTCCAACAGACTCCAATACAGGCACCGAGGGGGTCAACTCTGGAACTTGATTCCCCATAGCTTCATTATTCTGAGCCTCTGGATCAACAGAACTTTCTTCAATCTCAGCCCCTCCAGCATCATTCATTGAGTCTAATCTAGTATCATTCTCAGTTTCAAATTCAAAACTCTCATAAAAGAAATCCAGGTGAGGCTCTCCTTCAAAGGTAACTACCACAGGAACTGTAGGATTCTGACTCTGTTCTGTCCCACAGCCATCATTCTCATTCTGCATCTCATTGTCTACAGTACCCATATTAATATCAACAGTCTCAGGTTCAGCAGTTCGAGACTTAGGTTTATCATCATCACTCATATACCCTTGCAGACTTAATAGACTATCCAATACACAAAGTTCAACATCATTCACCCCCAACTCAGTCAATTCATCAGATTTAGAACTACCCATGATGATTTAAACACAAATGCAGGTTCAAACACAGTGCCAACTTCAATCTACACACACACTCCACACTCCTAATACTTCGCAAACTACAGAGGGCTTCCTAGATCCCAGTTATCCAATAAAAATCCAATCTTGGTAAAGAAGTGATGGTTTACCTTGGACATGCAAGTGCTTCAATGTTCAGGACACGAGGATGATAGAGAATGTTCTGGGACCGTAACCCTGAGCCAATGACGCTGAGCTCCTTGAGACCAGCAACTAGATTAGCTTTGATCGGAGATCAGAAAGCAGAGCTGAGGTTGAACACGATCTCTGCTTGCTGGAATTTGGAACGACGAAGAGCAGTAATATGCAGAAAAAAAACTTCTTTTTCCCTCTTATATTTTCGACTTTTCCAAAATTCAAATCCAAGTCCAAAATAGAAATTAATTCCCTATTTATATTTCAGTCCCTCCATTCTTCAATAATTTCTGATTTCCCCTCATAAAATAAATATGAGCCCAGATCTCTTGCTTTCAGCCCAGATGGGGATATCATTCCTCTGATGTCGACCCTTTCAGCCCATTTACACAGAGTTGACTAGTCTGGCCCAATACACTTATTCACTTCATTTTGGCTATCTCTTCAGTGTTTAAACACACTGATTCACAGTGTTTAAACATACTTGACACCGACTTCTTTTTGTATTTTTCTTTTTCAACAAATATTCAAAGACATAAAGCAGTAAATACAACAAACAAGAGGCGATCAGAGGTACCTCAGATTCGACAAACACCTAAGTGTTGTCTTAGTGTTTCAAATGTTGCAGAATCCAGTGGTTTGGTGAATATATCTGCATACTGTTCAGCACTAGGAACAAACTCAAAGATCAGTTCCTTCTTTTCCACCAAGTCTCTGATGAAGTGATGCTTGATATCTATGTGCTTTGTCTTCTTGTGATCAACATGATCATGAGAGAGATCAATGGCCCCCTTATTGTCGCATTTAATAATTAAGGCATCCTGCTGAAATCCATAATCTTTCAACATCTGCTTCATCCACAACAATTGCTGGCAACAACTTCCAGCTGCTAAGTACTCAGATTCCGTGGTAGACAGTGAGATAGAATTCTGCTTCTTGCTATACCATGACACTAAATTCCCTCCTACATAGAAACATCCTCCCGTAGTACTCTTCCTGTCTTCTGAATTTCCAGCCCAATCAGAATCACTGTAGCCAACAATCTCAGCTTGACTTCCTCTAGAATACCAGAGACCATAATCAGCAGTTCCATGCACATATCTGATGATTCTCTTGACTGCAGACAGGTGACACTCCTTAGGATCAGACTGGAATCTTGCACATAGTCCAACACTTAAACAAATGTCTGGCCTACTTGCAGTAAGATATAACAAGCTCCCAATGATATTTCTATACAGCTTAATATCCACTTTCACACCATACTTGTCATAGGTCAATTTCTCCGTAGAAGCCATTGGAGTTCTCATATTCTTAGAGTCATCCATTCCAAATCTTTTAACCAAGTTTAGAGTGTACTTGGTTTGATTGATAATACCTTCCTTGTGTTGTTTGACTTGAAGCCCCAAAAAATATGTCAATTCGCCAACCATACTCATTTCAAATTCACTCTTCATCATTTCTATAAAGCTATCCACCAACTTTTGAGATGTTGACCCAAACACAATATCATCTACATAGATTTGGGCAAGCAGAATATATTTTTCATGTTTAAACACAAAGAGCGTTCGGTCTACTCCCCCTCGTCGATAGCCTTTCTGCAACAGAAATTGGGTGAGACGCTCATACCAAGCCCCAGGAGCTTGCTTAAGACCATATAACGCCTTTTTTAATCTGTACACATGATCAGGCAAGTACGGATCTTCAAAACCCTTGGGTTGTTCCACATATACTTCTTCCTTGACAATGCCATTTAAAAATGCACTTTTCACATCCATCTGAAACAATTTGAACTTCATAATACAGGACATAGCAAGTAAGAACCGAACAGATTCTAACCTTGCAACTGGAGCAAAGGTTGCATCAAAGTCGACACCCTCAACTTGAGTGTATCCTTGAGCCACCAGTCTAGCCTTGTTTCTGGTGATGTTACCATCTCCATCAGACTTGTTCTTGAAAATCCACTTAGTGCCAATAACATTCACACCTGAAGGTCGTGGAACAAGATACCATACATCACTCTGGTGAACTGCTCCAGTTCCTCTTGCATGGCAGAAATCCAATACTCATCAGTCAATGCTTCCTTATGATTCTTGGGTTCTATGGATGAAAGAAAACACTGAAGCACATGCATCCCAGCATTCATTTTTGCGCAGTCTTTCCGTGCTGTCTGTCTTAGATTATACGTGTTAGGAGGAGGATTGACAGATGTAGTTGGATCAGATGTAGCTTCAGATTCTGTATTTATTACTTTCAGGAACATCAGATGATGTTGTAACATCAGGTAGTGTCATAACATCCGACAGTGTTGTAACATCGGACAGAGGTGGATCAACATCTGAACTGATTGGCTGCTCAGGTTCATTTTCGAGTAGGATTCCACTACTGATGTCCTTCAAATCTTTAATGACCACATTGTTGGACTCCATCATGACATTTGTGCGATTATTGAAAACCCTGTATGCCTTGCTATTTTGAGAATAACCAAGAAAAATCCCAATATCAGCCCGTTTGTCAAACTTACCAAGAGGTTCACGATCTCTGAGAATGTAGCAAGCACTCCCAAATACATGAAAGTATGAGACATTTGGCTTCCTCCCTTTCCAGAGTTCATAGGCAGTTTTCTGAGTGAAGGGACGAAGATAAACTCTGTTGATTGTATGACATGCAGTATGAACGGCCTCAGCCCACCATTTCTTCGGAGTATCATTTTCCGCCATCATAGCCCTTGACATGTTGATGATAGTCCTGTTTTTGCGTTCAACAATACCATTTTGTTGTGGTGTGATTGGAGCAGAAAACTCATGCTTGATTCCAAGTTTTGCACAGAAATCCATCATAGTAGAGTTTGCAAACTCCCGTCCATGATCACTTCTTACTCGAACCACTTGAAGACCGTCATGTGATCTTTTAGTGTTAACTTGGGTAATGAGCTCAATAATTATTCCCACGACATCAGATTTTTCTTTCAAGAATTTCACCCATGTAAACCTGGAAAAATCATCTACACATACAAAGATATATTTCTTTCCCGAAATATTAGCTGGACTGATTGGCCCCATCAAATCCATATGAAGTAGTTCGAGACCATGGGAAGTAGTGATTTCATGAAGTTTAGAGTGTGGAGACCTAACCTGTTTACCTTCATGACATGGTGGACAGTTCAACTCCTTTGTATAAGAGAGTAATGGTACTCCTCTTATTGCTTCAAGCTTTGTTACCTTAGCCAGTGTTTTCAGATTTGCATGACCAAGCTTCTTGTGCCACAAAAGAGTATCATCCACACTGACTTTGAGACAACTAACTGATTACATCCAATATGTAGCAGTTATCTGATGATCTAGTGCCAATAAGAACACCCCGTTCATCCTTCCTGACTGTGCATATTTTATCATCAAATAAAACTGTTAGTTTGTTGTCACATAGATGACTAATGCTGAGCAAATTTGCCTTTAGTCCATCCACCAAGAGTACGTCTTGAAACACTGGAAAGTTTTTGACTTGTAACTCCCCCTTTCCAGTTATTCTGCATTTCTTCCCATCTCCAAATCTGACAGTTCCAGTCCATGGAACAATATTGCTCAACAACTCAGATGAATCTGTCATATGTCTAGAACAACCACTATCGAAGTACCAGGAATCTCTGGCATATGAGCTATAACAAGTATGAACAGCATAGCAGTGATTGGTTTTTGGAACCCATACCTTTTTAGTGTATGGAGATTTTTCTGATTGTACTATGTTGTACCCTGCTCCAGTGTTGTAACTTGCAACTGTGTTATAACCCACTCCTGTGTTGTAACCTGCTCCATGTGTTGATTCTTGCATCAGATCTTGTAAAAGACGAAAGCAACGCCTTTTGTAGTGTCCTGGACGTCGACAGTAGTTGCATCTTGCATCCCACCATGGTTGAAACATATTTTGCTGACGAGGATAGATTGGTTTATAACCTATACCAAACTTTGGAACATTGATAGAGTTGTTTAAGGTCTTGACAGGTTGTTCTCTCCTGTCTTGACTTAAACTCGGTTGCATCACCTTCTTGTTCAACTTCCCTTTTGACTGATTATTCTTGTTAGCCACTTTTATTTCATCATACCCTAATCCGTGTCGATTTCCAGCAACTTTTCCCATACCAAGAATTTCATCCAGAGCAGCTGTTCCTTTGTTTAGTTTGGTGATGGTTCCCTCTGCTACCTCTGCTCGAATGAGAGCTATCTTCAGTTCCTTTCTCATTGCCTCAATAGTTATCTGTTGTTGCTCGATTTCTTCATTCAAACTATTGTTGTCTTTCTGTAGCACTTTATTTTGTTCAGTCACACTGATCCAGAGTTCATGAAGTTTGTCGTAAGGTTCATGAACCACCTCAGAGTCTAAGTTTAAACTCTCATTCTCTGGACCAACAACAACACCAAACATAACATAGTTTTCTTCTTCACTTTCTTCATCGCTTTGAACAGTGACTGCTCCAAACGCCACATGATTGCTGACATGTTCTTCATCAGATTCTTCTGCATCACTAAATGTAGCGTTGTAGGCTTTCCCCTTCTTGTTTGCTGATCCACTTGGGCATTGTGATTGAATATGCCCGTACCCTTCACATTCTCGACATTGAATATTTCCAGCATGTTTGAATGCTGCCTTGGGTTCTGCTTGATCATTATTTGCTCTCCTATTCATAATTGAACTCTGCTCTCTTCCTTCATTTCTCCTATTTTGAGATTTTCTCAGAACTTTTGCAAAGCTCCTTGATATGTGAGCAAGCTCATCTTCGTCCATTTCTTCATTGCTGCTTCTGGTAGAGTGTTTAGACATGGAATTATGTTTAGACACTGAATTTTGTTTAGTTGTTTTATGAGCGGCCGCAGTAAATGCCATATCACTCTGCCTGATTGTTGCTAGCTCCTTCATTTCAAAGGCTGAAAGTGCTCCCATGACTTCATCAACAGTCATCTCAGATGTATCATGTAATTCCTCCATTGCGATAGTTTTTCCTTTAAACCTTGGTGGAAGAGACCTCAATATCTTTTGAACAATATCGTCTTCAACAAATGGTTTTCCCAACTGATATGCTGTGTTGACAAGATCCCTGATTTTTGCATTGTAATCAGTAATCGTCTCATTATCCTGCATAATCAAAGTATCAAATGCTGTCTTCACTGTATGCATTTTTTGCCGTTTCATTTTTGCATCTCCTTCATAACTTGCTTTAAGCTTCTCCCATGTATCCTTAGCAGTGCTGCACGTTGAAATCAACCGAAACGCTTCTTGATCAACACACGAGTTGATGTAGTTGAGTGTTTTGCTGTTTAATCGCTTATCCTTCCTTTCTTGAGTTGACAGCTCTTCTCTGTTTTTCAAAACACCTTCGACTGCCCCTGCTGTAGGTGGATGTCTAGCTGGTGACCACTCGTTCTCAACCCAATACCATGCTTCTTCATCTAGAGCATCAATGTAATGCCTCATCCTTGCCTTCCAATAACCGTAGTTATTTTTATCCAGCATGGGAGCACGCGTGTATATTGAACCATCCTTCTCTTGGTTCGCCATGATCGATAGGGATCTCCACTGGCCTTATTAAAGGCACAACTCAGTGGACTAGCTCTGATACCAAATGAAATTTACTATCGATCAGTATCAAATAGTTTTTAACTATTTTTCTAAACTAACATGTATGTTTAAACACACTACATAGTTTAAACATAAAAAGACAGAACACGCAAATAGTTTACGCAGTTCGGTGATGAACACCTACATCTGCGGGGCCTTGCCCAGTTTGAAAATCATCCACTAGATAATCAAGATACGTTACAAAGTTTCACACAACAATTAACTATCTATGACTTATCTCTTGTATGGATTCGTGAGATCCCCTCACTGCCGGTCAACAACTCCTCGTTGCTGTCTTGACCACTTCCCCTGAAGTATTAGGCTGTTGATTTCCGACTGCTGGCGTTCGGCAAAGACCTATTGAACTCCCTTCAATAAGCTGCTCCAACTGTAAAGCTATTCTGATCGGCAGAATACTTTCTTGTAAGATGGATAAATGTTGATGCAGCTTTCTTCTCTATTTATAGTTCGAAACTGTGCTTCCGTGGTTAGTCTTATTGATCCTTCAATCACGGCAAGGCTGATCCTATCATCCAGCACATCACAGCAACACTTAGTCTTCTAGCTATATTCTACTTCTATAGCTCTAGGATAAGAAATATATTCTTTCCTTATTTAAGACTAATTCTAAATAAAATACAACTCACAAATATTTTCTTTATCTAATTAAATCAGAACCGAATCATTCTTCAAGTATCATCTTGATTCTTTCGAATATCTTGTTTGATCACATCTGAGTTGTACTTCACATCAAAGACTGTTTCTCAGTTTCTGATCTTCATGATCAAGTGTTTAAACATGATAGCATGTTTAAACACTGTCAACTTCTACAAAATTGCCAACATATTAATGGTGAGTCTTCTGGACTCTTCATGAAGTTTTTCCGTTATCGTTGAGTATCAGGTTTTCCTTTCATAGTTTGGTTTGTGAATCTATGGCATTTTATATGGAGACCCTGGCCATGATAGATTTTAATAAAATTGATTTGCGTTCAGACAATTAACCTAACCATGGATGACAGCCGGTACGATGAATTCGGGAACTACATCGGGCCGGAAATCGAGTCGGACCAGGAGAGTGACCACGGAGAGGAAGATGATGAGCTTACTGACAGGGATGATGATGCAGAAGCTTCAAATGGTGGATGGCTAGCTAATCCTGATGATACTGTTATGGAGAACTTGCAGAGGATAAGAAGTATTATCCGACAGCTGAAGAGGTTTACGGGGACGAGGTGGAGACTCTGGTGATGGACGAGGATGAGCTTCCTCTCGAGACGCCGATCATCAAGCCTGTCAGGAGTCTGAAATTCGAGGTTAAAGCTAAGGACTCTTCAACTCATGTCTCCACGAAGTTCCTCCTAGGTCTCATGTCGAACCCGACTTTGGTCCGAAACGTTGCTATGATCGGACATCTGCATCATGGTAAGACCTTGTTCATGGATATGGTGGTTGAGCCAGAAAATTTTTTATGTGGGGTTTTTTGTATGTGGGGGTGTGGGCCAAATAAAATGACGACACGTGGCAAGCGGGGGGTGGGGGGGGGGGGGCAAATGCCTAACAGAATCGTCTGTCTGCTAGTTTTCCCATCTGATTTATTTCTTAGTCCTTCCGTTTTCTACTATTTTCTATTTTTCCATTCCTTTTCTCCCACTTTTCCTTGCGAATTGAATCAGAAACAAAAATCCCAATTCTCAAACCTGCGACTCCACTATCATTCGCTGGAGATTCCACAACATTGTTGCTGAAGCTGCTCATCGCCGACCACTCTCCACCACCCATCTTAAACCCCACCGCAGAAACCAATAACCAATTCGTAATTACATCACATGCCATGATGACTGAAACTTCTGAAGACCCCGGCAGTCTTTCCTTCCCACTCCAAGACCCTCTCATGCCCGAGAAGTATCCACCCATTCTCGAATTTCCGGCGCCGGCTTCAACTCTCGGTCAAAGCCGTGATGGCAATGAACAATCACTGTACGGAGCCGATTAAGTACGAATGGGTTTTGATAAACCTTTCTCTATTGGGTTTCTGCTTTTGTTTCTAATCGAATAGGATTTAGATTAGTTTGAATTATTAATTTGGTTGAAAATTAATGTGCTATTTTCTAGTGTATCCATGTAATCGGTAGACTGTGCAGATAAGGGGTTTTTATTCTTTTGCTTCTTCTGAATTTTATTAGAATTGTTTCTGAAAATCGTAAGAACGTTCATGATTCTGATCAGAAAGATGTGCAAATGGTGAATTCCATGTTCGAGGATGTTTATCTTTGCCTTGCATAGTCTCGTGTTATCAGTTATCACAATTCACAGCTCACTTGATGCTGCGTTTGTTAGTTTTTCTGAATTCAAGGATGATCCAAAGAACACTGATGAGTGCAATTGGTAGTTTTTGCAGGGATTTGAATACCAGGGTTGCATCAAAATTCAACAAGGATAATGGTATTGACATCATTGTATTTTCTGGATAGTTGAAGTGAGTGTGTGCAACCTTCATTAGATGTTTCGTACGCGTCAAGAATTCAGATGAGTGAAGCATGAGCAGTAGGAGCCAGGTCTGTTTTGAAATAGAAATGTAAAGCAAGGGAAAAGAGAAAGGCTGAGAAGTTCGTTTCACTGCTTACTAGAGATACATTAGCCTTTCAACTCTTCACAATGCTGTAATCATGTATACATGAATTCTGCAATATTTTTTAAATGAAAGGAATGCTTGTATGTGTGGTAAACAAAATGTTTTATTTGTTCCTCACAAAAATAATTGCATACATCTGAAAGGATAAAATATGATATACATATAAAGTAAAAAAAAATATGCATCCATGACTTGATTTCAACTATTTGTGCATAAACTTACAGTAAAGTAATATAAACAATAACTGCAAAAAAACTTCATGTAAGTCCACTGTAAACAAAAACCAGATGCATCTCTTTAGCTGCATTATAAGTATGGGGCAATAGAATTACTTTAGTGATTGCGGATGAAGAAATATGGCATCTTTGTGATGATTTTCTATCAGTTATCAATATGTCTAATATTCAAGAACTCAGTTTTAGAAGCAGAATTTCGCTATGAATTCAAACTAAGCGCAACAGAAAAATTAGAACAGATTTTCTTGATTCAACGGAGAGATGGTAAACAATGAATATAGTTGAGAGCTTTCTCAAAGTAGCATGCTTTTGCAAAACCATGGGCAAAATAGGGAAGATCTGGAAAACATGGAAACCACTGAATGCGACTTTGCTTTAAATTTAAATGGAAAATAATTTCTGACGGGTTAATGGTGGCGGCCACGTCAAACGTGGGTGCTGACGTGTCATAAAGTCGCATTCGGTGAATGCGACTTCGATTAAATATTAAATTTTAAATATTTATGTTAAATTGTAGGAGGAGTGACGTGTCGTAAAGTCACATTCAGCGAATGCGACTTTGCCTTTTTTATTTTTCATTTATTTTAAATAAAGTCGCATTCAGCGAATGCGACTTTGCATTTTTATTTTTATTTTTTTATAAATAAAGTCGCATCCCCTGCGGGGATTTTAATTATTTTTAAATAAAGTCGCATTCAGCGAATGCGACTTTGAATTTTTATTTTTTATTTTGCTTTAAATTTAATTATTTTTAAATAAAGTCGCATTTAGTGAATGCGACTTTGCATTTTTTATTTTTTATTTTTTATTTTTTAACTTTGCATGTTTTATTTTATATATTGACGAATGCTTGAATTTTTAACTTTGCATGTTTTATTTTATATATTTATTAAATAAAGTCGCATCCCCGGTGGCGGGTTTTAATTATTTTTAATTAAAATCGCATTCACTGAATGCGACTTTGCATTTTTAATTTTAATTTTAATTAGTTAATATTACTTTTTAATTTAACTAAAGTCACATTTGATAAATGCGACTATCAAATTCGACTTTTAGTAATTTTCAAATTAAAACGATTTTCACCATAGGCGAAGTCATGTATTATTTACATTGCGCAAATTTTTCATAATTATAATTCTAACTTTATAAATTATACTCATATAATATAATTTATAATTCTTTTTTGAACTGAATATAATTATTTAATTGAAGACATCCTAAGAATTAGTTAAAATCGTATCAACACATGGAGAGAGTGGTTCCGGCAGCATTTGAATTGTTATATTTCAGTGAAATTGGGATGGTGTTTGTTTCCGTTGAAGAATAATTAAAGGAAAATATTATTCACATCAATCGCTTGTTAATATTTGATAAAATTTGAGTAAAATTTTGATGCTTCAAATCACCGTTATAAATCCATCATATACTTCTAATATCTGCAATACAAATATGTAGCATAAAATACATCATATAGGTCACACAAGGAAGAATGTATGTGAAACTTAGGATAAACTAATGACCCCTACATTTCCTTCCGCCAGTCCCACATGCGGGCTCTTTCCTAACCCGCGTACTACGGCGTACAACAGGTACAGCAGGCACATCGGCCATCTCATCATACTGATCTCCAACCTGTGAACCATCCTCGATAGCGATTGGAGATTGTTGAAGAACATCATCATCATCTTCTTCACCTTGACTAGAAAGCTCACTCGAAGAAAATACTGGAGTCCGCGAAACATAATCCTGATGTCCAGCAAGTAAATGACCAAGCCGAGAGGGATCTGAATGTGACGGACCAGATTGGCGTAGACTCGCGTGGGGCGACTCAGGATGAGAGGAATCTGGATCTGGAACTGGAACTGGCTGACGTGGGCGTCTGCCACCCTGCCTCTGTCTAGGAACTCTGGGTATGCGCTGTCTCGCCATGAAATTAACACTGCTAAGAGGCTGATCAGAGGATGCCTGGTGTAGGTCAAACTGTAACCTAGAAGACTGTTGCGTGTAATGCAACATACTCGCTGCCTGATCACGTAATTGGACCATATCTGCATCAGAGACACTACCACTATCCAAACTCTGCTGTGCCATTCGATGAGTAGCTGATACACCTTGATACTGCATGAAATATATACATTATACATTTGAACACGAATGTATTGCTATGTTATATATGTTGAAACTTACCATGTATTATAAAGTCGCCCTACCTCCTTGAAATCCTTCCCTATTTGTTGAATGCCATCTCATTATTATTTTTTCAGTCCAGTTCTATTCAAACAAATATTTTATAATTTTCAGTTCAATACAAAATATTTCAGTCAGTTCAGTATATGTATATTTTTTCAGTTCAGTTCAGTATTTTATATTTTTTTTCAGTTCAGTTCAATATTTATATTTTTTTCAATTCAGTTCAATATTTTTAAATATTTTTCAGTTCAGTTCAGTATTTTTTTATTTTTTTCAGTTCAGTTTAGTATTTTTAAATATTTTTCAGTTCAGTATTTTTTATTTTTTTCAGTTCAGTTAAGTTCAATTCAGCAAGATATAAACTCTAGCAAACAAGGCCGTAGGCCATTATATTATTATTAACATCATACTTATTTAAAAATATTTTGCTACGCATGAGCTACAAGCAACTAAAGTTTGAATTCAATCAACATCATCGAAACCCAATACAAATAACTACACATTAAGTAACAAATTCCAACAAATTAATTTACGATACCTCTCGGGAGATTTCTCAACGAGCCTCAAATCTTGGAACGAATATGGTGCTTTCGTCACCGATCTGTTATAGAGAAAAATTATTCGCCGGACTGATCTAGAACTAAACTCTTCGGCGGTCTAAAAATACTAAAAATTCATGAAAGAATAAATATTTCTCTATATCACTCACCTCCTTTGTATGTGTCCTCTCAACTAAGACTACTCTTCATAAAAGCAATATAAATGCATAGCTGAAGATGAACAATATCTTGACTCTAAACACCGCAACAGTTGAAGATGAACACAAATTTCAGTATTTTCATGTTTATAAAAGTTAACACCTTTTAATGAATCCAAGATCATTTGCATTATGTCCAACTACCGTACCAAAATTTCGCATAATTTTGTAATAAAGTTACAAAAGACACAAAGATTTTGTAAAATTTTGTAAAATTTTGTAATAAAGTTTGCATAATTTTATGTTTAAACTACCGTACCAAAAGACACAAAGTGACTCAAAAGAACACTGTATGCAAAAGCGCCAAATATTAGCATGCATATATAAGCTCATAATAAACGCAAACTAGAAGATTAGCAGATCATAAGAAAGCTATCGAGTGACTGCAACACATCAGACCAAATCAAACATAATATCCAACTTAATATCAGGCTCGAATAATTACTAAACCAATCAAAAACTGACCTTTTCCTAAGCTAGGCCTAAATTTATGTTTTTTTATCGAACGACTTCAGTTTGAATGCTAAAAGATCATAACAACATAATCAAGTGATTGAAAGACATCAGACCGAAATCAAACATTACATCCAGGATCAGCCATCAGATAAAAAACTGACCTTTAGCTAACTTTAGCTAAACTGATCTTTATATACCAGATTTGTATGCTTCAATACGACATATAACTTTATAATTGTGTATTCTTATTTTGATACCTATTTATAGCTTACATAGCTTTATACAAACTCTCTAATCATGGCTTTTATAACCCAAAAACACAAACAATTTTCATCTCTATAACACAAAAACACACATGATTATGAAAACCCCATGAAAAAGCGAGCAATTTTCATCCTAAACTCGCGCGATTATAACCATTCCCAACAAATCAAAAACACTTTTCACAAATTTAAACTGTGAAAACAGCAGAACATGATTTTGGCCGGGAAACAACAAATCATGTCGGAAATTACCTGATCTGCCTGCCGGAAAATTCCTTTTCTGCCTCCCGTCGCTCGTCCCGCCGCCTCCCGTCGCTCGTCCCGCCGGTTCCCGTCGCCTCCCGCACACTTTTCACAAATTTAAACCGTGAAAAGAGCAGAACTTGATTTTGGCCGGAAAACAACAAATCATGCGGGAAAATACCTGTTCTACTTGCCGGAAAATTCCTTTTCTGCCTCCCGTCGCTCGTCCCGCCGCCTCCCGTCACTCGTCCCGCCGCCTCCCTTCGCTCCCCAACTCGGTGGATCTATTTCCGCCAATCGCCGGCGTTCGTCATCATCATCGCCTCCCCAAGTTGGATTTAGTTCTGTTTTTGTTTCTGACCCGTATCCTTCCAGATCTGTGTTTTGAGTATTGGGGATTGACTGAAATTTGACCGAAGTCGCATTTAGGTAATGCGACTTTGCCACGTAGATCGAGCCCCTCGCCACGCAGACCACATAAGCCCATTCGCGCCACGCAGGCCAGGCCATTTCATTTTTATTAAAATTTTATTTTTAATCGAAGTCGCATTCAGGGAATGCGACTTTCCTACTCGTTTCCAAGTTCTCCCAGTCTTCCTACTTTCATCCTGTGTTTCGGGCCCCATCACAAAAGTAGCATTTTCTCGAATATAGTTACTTGTGACTCTAGCGGTAAACATTGCTCTTCATGGAGAATTAGCACACAACGCTTCGACGGAGTTTCATCGCGGCGTGTCGGAGATTACATACCTAGAATAGATTGCTTCAGTTTGATATTGCTTCGGATTAATTTCATCGGAAATTGCAGATTAAAGGGCAGACATAGAAAGAACTGGAACAATACGAGGAAGAGGAATCATTGGGGAAAAGAGGGAAAAAGGGGAGAAAGGGGAAAAAACAAAAGAGGAAGGACTAAAAAAATATACTAACGGGTGAAAGGAAGTGACGATTACACATATGTTAACATCTGGACCCCAGCCACGTGTCGCCATTTTATTTAGCGCACACCCCCACATACAAAAAACCCCCACATAAAATTTTTTCCCTGGTTGAGCAGACACACCATATCTCAACCTTTGACCACAAGAGTGAGAAGCATACGAGGTTTACCGATACCAGGATCGACGAGCAGGAGAGGAAGGTATCTATCAAGACTATGCCGATGAGCTTAGTGCTCGAGGACAGCAGCTCCAAGTCTTACCTCTGCAACATCATGGACACGTCAACTTCTCCGATGAGATGACTGCAGCTTTGAGGATCGCTGATGGCGCTGTGCTCATCGTGGACGCTGCTGACGGTGTCATGGTTGGTACCGAGAGAGCCATACGACATGCGATTCAAGAGAGACTCCCGATGGTTTTGGTGATAAACAAGGTTGATAGATTGATAACAGAACTCAAGCTGCCACCCAGAGATGCATACCATAAAATACGACAGTTAATCGAGTCTGTCAACACTCATATCGCCGCGACCGGACAAGGCCAAGTGATGGATCCAGTTCTTGATAATGTGTGTTTTGCGAGTGCTACTGCTGGATGGTCGTTTACCTTACAGTCGTTTGCCAAGTTATACGTCAAACTGCATGGCATTCCGTTTGATGCTACCAAGTTTGCTGCTCGGCTTTGGGGAGACTATTACTTGGATCAATTATCCTCAACTTTCAAGAAGAAATCCACCGGAGCCGACAGGTCTTTTGTCCAATTTGTCCTTGAACCTCTCTACAAGATCTACAGCCAGGTTATCGGAGAGAATAAGAATAGTTTAGAAGCAACTCTTGCAGAACTCGGTGTTACTCTAAGCAATGCTGCTTATAAGCTAAATGTCTTGCCTCTCCTGAGACTTGCTTGTAGCTCGATCTTTGGCACCGCGACAGGCTTTACCGACATGCTAGTTCACCACATTCCTTCAGCCAAAGCTGCTGCACCTAAGAAGGCCAGGCCATGGAAAGTTGCGACCCGAATGGTCCCTTGATGGTCAATGTGACCAAGCTTTATCCCAAGCCTGATTGCAGTGTTTTTGATGTTCTCGGTCGGGTTTACAGCGGCAGAATAATGACCGGCCAAACAGTCCGGGTTCTCGGAGAAGGCTATTCGCCCGAGGATGAGGAAGACATGACTGTAAAAGAGGTGACAAAGCTTCGGTTATATCAAGCTCGGTATAGGATACCCGTGAGCGAGGCCCCTCCTGGTTCTTGGGTACTGATCGAGGGCGTGGATGCTTCCATTATGAAAACAGCTACCATTTGTAATCTGAATTATGATGATGATGCGTATATCTTTCGACCTCTCCAGTTCAATACTCTTCCTGTGGTGAAAATCGCAGCTGAGCCACTGAATCCAAGCGAGCTACCAAAGATGTAGAGGGCCTTAGAAAGATCTCCAAGAGCTATCCTTTAGCTGTGACAAAAGTGGAGGAATCAGGAGAGCACACTATTCTTGGCACAGGAGAACTGTATCTAGATTCTGTCATGAAAGACCTGAGAGAGCTCTACTCCGAGGTTGAGATTAAGGTTGCACATCCTGTCGTTTCGTTCTGCGAAACTGTGGTGGAGACGTCTTCGATGAAGTGTTATGCTAAGACACCGAACAAGAAGAACACGATTACCATGATTGCTGAACCGCTGGAGAGAGGGCTTGCAGAAGATATCGAAAACGGCGTTGTAAATGTAGACTGGCCGAGGAAGAAGATCGGGGACTTCTTTCAGACCAAGTACGATTGGGACTTGCTGGCTGCAAGATCCATATGGGCGTTTGGACCAGACAAACAAGGTCCTAACATCCTGTTAGACGACACGCTCTCAGGTGAAGTGGACAAGACCTTGCTAAGCGCGGTGAAGGACTCGATTGTACAAGGTTTTCAATGGGGAGCTCGGGAAGGTCCCCTCTGTGATGAACCTATGAGAAACATTAAGTTCAAGATAGTCGATGCAGAGATAGACCCCGAGCCAATTTATCGCGGAACCGGACAGATCATTCCTACTGCCCGACGCGTTGCCTACTCGTCTTTCCTCATGGCTTCTCCCAGGCTCATGGAGCCGGTTTACTACGTGGAGATACAAACCCCAAAAGACTGTTTTAACGCTATATATACTGTCTTATCCCGCAGGCGCGGCCATGTTACTGCAGAAGTTCCTCAGCCGGGGACGCCGGCTTATATAGTGAAGGCGTTTCTCCCAGTTATCGAGTCGTTCGGGTTCGAGACAGACCTTAGGTATCATACTCAAGGGCAGGCGTTCGGCGTGTCGGTGTTTGATCACTGGGGTGTTGTTCCAGGAGACCCTCTTGACGAGAGCATAGTTCTGCGACCTCTTGAGCCTGCGCCTGTTGAGCATCTGGCACGGGAGTTCATGGTCAAGACGAGGCGCAGGAAGGGAATGAGCGAGAATGTACCCGCACCAAGTACTTCGACGAGGAAATGATGCTGGACATGGCTAACCTGGACGCTGATCTCCACATGCGAATGATTTAAAGCAGTGTACGTATCGTAATTTTCAAATTTTGAAGCAGTGTAATTAACATGTTCATCTGTTAGAACGCTACGTATTGTTTTTATCTTTTTCTATCAAGCTTACATTATTTATTTGTTTGTGTTCCGGTTGCTATATGCAGGGTATTATATACTCTTATAAGGTATGAATTTATGAATATATGTGTAAAAACTATTTCCCAAACTGATTTTCATTAGTATTTATATAAATCCTTATAGTATATATAAGGGTCTAATAATAATTAACAAGACTAACTAAACCCTAAGAACATAAATGCAATATACAATAAATACAAATAAAACGCTAATTGGATTCTTCTTCTCTTGTCACACCCCCCTCAAGCAAAGTGTCGGATTGATGGAGACGCAAAACTTGGACCGGAAAAAATTAAACAAGGCACGATTGAGACCTTTGGTAAAAATATATGCCACCTGCAGAGATGTAGGAACATGACCAACACGAATCTTGCCTCCAGCTACCAGCTCCCGTACAAAATGATAATCAATATCAATATGCTTAGCCCTCTTGTGTGCAACAGGATTCTCCGCCAAAAAAATAGTACTGTTATTGTCACAGAGAAGTCAGGGAGAACCCTGCAGAGGGAAGCGCAGATCACGAAGAAGATGCATAAGCCAGACAACCTCCGAAACTGTATTGGCCAGAGCACGATACTCCGACTCCGTACTCGATCGAGGATAGTGGGTTGCTTCTTCGCACTCCAAACAACTAGATTTCCTCCCAGAAAAACAACATACCCATATGTAGAACGCCGAGTCTCCAAGCACCAAGCTCAATCTGCATCCGAGTAGGCAAGTACCTGTGAAACACCATCAGTAGAAAAAGTCAAACCACAATGATGTGTGCCATGAATATACCAAAGGACCGAGTCACTGCCGAGAAGTGATCATCACGAGGATCCTGTAGAAACTGACTCACTGAGTTAACCGCAAACGACAAATCTGGACGAGTGATGGTCAGATATTGAAGAGCTCCAACAAGGGAACGATACAACTTGGGATTATGAAAAGGCCCACTCGTGCTGCTATGAAGCTGAGACAAAGGTAGAAACGGGGTAGAAACAGGTTGGCATCCAACATCCCAGCGCGCTGAAGTATGTCCCTGACATACTTGGCCTGCCCCAGAAACAAGCCAGTGGAGGTAGGAGTCACTTCCAGACCAATAAAATAGCTAAGAGAGCCAAGATTCTTGACCGAGAATTCACGATCAGCTCGGATAATGAATTGGCGAATGGCTGTACTGCTGTTCCCTGTGAGGATGATATCATCAACATAGACAAGTAGGTAGAGGATAACATCGTCACGAGTGAACACGAACAGAGACGGATCCGAGAGACTACCAATAAAGCCAAGATCCCGAACAAACACACTGAATAGATCAAACCACGCCCTAGGAGCCTGTTTCAGTCCATAGATAACCTTCCGAAGGAGACACACATGATGAGGACGAGCTGGATCCTGGTAACCTGCTAGTTGTGCCATATAACTTGGAGTACCAAGAATGCCATTGAGAAAAGCATTCTTGACATCCAACTGATGAAGCGGCCATTTCCTCATGGTAGCAATGGCAAGAACAGAGCGAACAGTGCCAGCCTTGATCACCGGACTAAAAGTGTGATCAAAATCAAATTTTGGAATCTGAGAAAATCCCTGAGCCACCAGTCGAGCCTTGTAGCGATCAATGGATCCATCCTATCGATACTTGAGGCGATAGACCCATTTGGAGCCAACAATGTTGACCTGTAGAGGACACGGAACCAGATCCCACGTGTGTTGATGGCGAAGTGCAGCAATCTCCTCATCCATAGCAGCCACCCATCGTGAGTCCTTAGCAGCAGTCTGGTAAGTGCGAGGTTCCTTCTGAGCAATCAGCTCAAGCAACTAGTCCAGTGACCACAAAATCGGGGCCAAGATCACGAGCCACACGTGTCCCATCCTGATGACGAGTGACCATCCCATGAGTCCGAGGAGCAGGAGGAGTTGGAGCTGAGACAGGATCGGAGGACTCAGGCGATGACACTGATGGTGTAGGCGAACAAGAAGGAGTAACAAGGTCATCAATAGCAACGGGACCATCCGAAGCAGCCGTAGGTGGCACTGACTTAGAGGCACAATGAGGCTCATGGCACACAAGGCAAGGAGCAGATGACACCACTAGAGAAGACCCAACAAAAAGTATATCCAAGTCTGGAGTAGTGGGATCCAAGAATGACGAGACATCCAGTGAAGTAAACTGAGCCTCCGAAGTATCACTCGAGAAAGGAAAATAAGTCTAATCAAATCTGGCATGGCGAGTCATATAAATGCGACCGGTGGTTGTGTCCAAGCACTTAAATCCCTTGTACTGCGCATTGTAGCCTATAAAAACACATGGAAGACTACGAGGAGCCAGCTTATGAGCTGCTGTAGGGCGAACATATGGAAATACTCTACAACCAAAAGGATGAAAGTTGGAGTATTCTGGAGAACGACCAAATAAAACCTCAAAAGGAGATACATCGCCTAGAACAGGAGTAGGCAGGCGATTAATGTTGAACACTGCAGTGCTGAACGCATCATCCCAGTGAGAAAGAGGTAAATGTGATTGAAACAGCATGTAGAGCCCCATATCCGTGATATGTCTGTGTTTCCGCTCAGCCCTACCATTCTACTCTGGCGTGTAAGGACAAGACATCTGATGGTGGATGCCTCGAGTACCAAAGTGATTCTGTAATCTGGTGTTGGTAAAGTCAGTTCCACCATCGCTCTGAAAGACTTTGATGCGTGATGAAAATTGATTCTCAACCAATGCCTCAAACTGGAGATATATATATATATATATATATATATATATATATATATATATATCGACAAAATCTAACTTCCGACGTAAGGGATAAAACCAAGAAAATCGCGAGTGATCATCCACAAACACAACATAATAAGCAAAGCCATTACTAGATAAAACCGAAGAAGGTCCCCATAAATCACAATGAATTAAATCAAGAACATGATCAGCACGTTTAGAATTCTCAACAAAAGATAATTTATGTCCCTTAGCCATAGCACAAGGCTTACAAACACCAGGTCTAGGAAGCACAAAAGTAAGAGATAAACAACCAGTCTTATTCAAAAGGTAAATAACACTAGGGGACACATGGCCCAAGCGAGCATGCCAAATCTCAAACGATACTCTATTTTTATTCTTCACCACAAATAACAGCAATTCCTCCTCACCACGGTCCACATAGAGACCATCCTCACATCTGCCCCGCCCCAGAATTTCCTTGGTGGCCTTGTGCTGAATAAGAAAAGACTGATCATCAAAGGCAATAACAGCACCAAGCGCACGAGTGAGTTTTACTAATACTCAACAAGTTCTTGGTAATAGCAGGTACAACCAACACATCAGATAAATGCAAAGAAGGACTAACACGAGCATCACCAATACCAGTAATAGAAATACCCGCACTGTTACCAACAGAGACAAGAGTATTACCGTTATAAGGCGTGATGCTGGACAAATTTGACGCAGAGGAGCTCATGTGATTCGTGCTTCCAGAGTCCATGTACCAATCTGGAGTGGTGGAGGATGAGGCAGCAAGAGAGGGCTGATACTGAGTAGATCCCTGAATTAGATATGTCAAGTATTGATGGGGGTGCTGAGGAGCATACATGACATACTGTGGCGCTGGCTGCTGAGGTACTGCATATGGCTGCATCTGAACAAGATTAGCCTGAGGAGTCTGTGGAATTTGACCTGGCTGAGCTACAAAGGGCAGAAATTGCGGCTGAGCATAGGGCTGAACATTGGGCTGAGACTTCTTAGGCGCCGGACGAGGAGCGGGCGACGGACACTGTATGGACACATATCCATAACCCTCACAGGTATAGCACTGAATCAGACCACCATGACCACGCCCAGACCCTCCAGAGTAACCTGCCGATCGCCACTGGCCGGACCAGCCAAAACCAGCGGCTTGTGGGGCCCACGCGTGGGGCCATGCGCCACCTTCTGCTGGTTTCACGACGTCGACAGTCTGTTCTTTCTGCTGAGATCCTGTCAAAAACAGGTCTGGACAGTAGAACCCCACAAATTGGCCAAAAACACTTCATGGGTTTGTGCCTCATCAACAACTTGCTGATATAAGGGAGCAGGATCTCTAGAGGTAATAGGGGCGCTAAAGGAACTAAAATCAAGTCCCATAGCATTCAAGTTTTCAAAATTTGACATAAAAGAAAGATGTAGCTCATGAATGGTACCCGATTTCTTGAGTGAGGCAGCCTGTTGGCGGAGGCTGAACTTGGCAACCGCAGATCCATGTTGGAAGGCCTTCACAAAAGCATCCCACGTTTCCTTGGCGGTGTGACACTGGGAGGATTCATTCTTCGCTTCTGGGGTAAGCGAGGAGTACAGAACACCACAAATTGCCTGATCATCATCAATCCAGGCATCATACGTCACCTTGGCAGCATCATAGGCCTCCTTGGCCTTCAACTTAGCAGCAAACGGTGAAGGAGGTCGGTGGCAAAGGCACCGGAAGCTCATGGCAGAGAGAGGAGTCATCAAGATGGCCAAACAATCCTTGAGTACGAAGAATATACTGAACATGTTGCTTCCAATGTAGATACGTAGTAGAATCAAACTTAGTGTTAAGCATATGGATCATCGTATTGATGGACAACTTCTCAGAACGTCCATTAGAAGCCATCATAGAGCAGGAAAAATACAAAAAATAAAGATTTTGATGAGGGGAGGAAGAGCCGACGGCGGCGGCTAGAATGAGGGAGATGAGGGTTTCCGCAAACCCTATAGAAAAAAGAGAGGATCGGTGGTAAAAGGATGATACCTTGTAAAGACTATTTTCAATTAGGATTTACATAAGTATTTATAGTATATACAAGGGTCTAATAATAATTAACAAGACTAACTAAACCCTAAGGACATAAATGCAATATACAATAAATACAAATAAAACCCTAACTGGATTCTTCTTCTATTGTCACAATATGCTCACTTATTATGTTTATTGAAAATGTTAGTAATATTCAGAGAACAGTATTATCATTTCAATAGTATTTTGAATTACGGTGGATAAAATATCGAATTGCATGTAATAATATTAGGAATCGTGAAAACTTATTTTTGGAGACATTGGAAACTGGTATGTATATATATTTGGTAATTATTGTCGTGATCATATCAAATCAATTTTATTAGACTGTATTTAACAATGATCACATATGAACTCTGTATGTGGAAGGTAGAATGGAAAAAAATGAAAAAGAAGAAGAATGTGATAGAAATCAGATGGTAGAGGTAGTATGTAACGAAGAAAATAGAAGCAAACTAAGATTTTCTTTTATAGTAGAGAGAGTAAAGTCATATTCTCAGTAAACTCATCACAATATTAGTTTAATATAGTTCGTAAAATTATAAATTGATAAAATTCAAACAAATTTAATCACATACTAATTTTATTTTATAATATATAATTTTTTAGTTTACTTCAACAAGATATGTTCATTGATAAATTTAACAATATTTAAAAAATGATATTATAAAATATCAGTTGTAATTTTAATAGTACCTTATGCTATTCAGAGTTAATATCGGAATGCTATAGCCTTCTATTATTATATATACTATTAATTAGAAAGGTCGGGACAGCTAAGTTAAGGTAGAAAATAGCAACAAATTTGCCGTTCACGGCGCCCTCCAACTACACTAACAGGTGAAAGGTACAACTAACCTCAACCTATCCACCACTCTCTCCACACTCCCATTTTGTCATTTCTTCTGTCATCTTCTCCATTCTCCACACTATAAAAGCCTCCACAAATTTCAAGCAGATCCTGCTAAGTAAGTATGAAGTACAAAAAACTTTACAAGTTCAATGCAAGGCAAGATGTTTTGGATGATGCTGATCATCATGAACTGATTTCGTCGTCATCGTCGTCATCTGGGAGTCAGAGAAGCAGAGGCACAAATCAGCATATGGCACATGATGCTGCTGCTAATGATGCTAGCAAGGTGAAGAGCCTCAGGGAGGCTATGCACAGGGTTCTTTCAAGTGGTGGAGGTGAAAACAAACAGAAACAGGCATCCTGAGGGCTCTGATGATCGTCGTTTTCGTGCTGATGTTTTGAACCAGTTTGAACAAATCCCGGCCGGTCTCTAAACTATGAAATAAACTTGCAGATTGTTGGTGGTTTGTGTACGTTCTTTCTTGTGTAACTCTACCTCCCCAAAGTCAATAAAAGTTGTTTTTAGATGACTCATTTCAATTTCTTTGTCTAGGAAAGTTACTTACTAGCATCGTGATAGGTTACATGAGTTTATTTGGAGAAGATCTATGGCAAAGTCTTATTAACTTCTTTGTATAAGTGAATGGAATATTGATATTCAATTGATTTATCGTGTATTAATTTCGATATTTTAACTTAATGAATAATTTAGTGGGATACATAAAGAAAAAGATATGGGGCGGTAAGTTGATGGAAAAACCCATCCAGAATATTCTCTTCACCGCTGTAATAGCCGGAAAGACAGTGGTGAGACAGTTGTCGGTCACGAATTTCGTCGATCGGCCGCCAGAACCGCAACCCTACACCGGTCGGAAAAGCTTGGGGTCAACACATCCGGTTCCTTTTTTACCAGATCTGGCCAGAGTCGCACTCACGCGCCACACACGCGGTCAATCTGCCGCCACACGCGTCGTCGGAGCGTGAACATGCAGGCGTCTAATCGGGAACTCCCTCGCCGGGGAAACACGCCTCCATTAGACACAACGCGTCGGCGCGTGACAGGCACGCGCCGCCTTTACAACCGCCTCCCATCACTGACAGCTTTATGCATCCAGTTGCAAATGGATGGTTTCTATTCTTTTTTATTTATTTATATCAGATGAAATATGTGCTTTATTTGGGTCTTTTTGCATAATTATCTGAACTAATTTATCGAGTATTTAGTGCCTATTTGTTGTTTTCCTTGTTAACGGATTAGTCGCGATATGGAAAATCCCCTACACTTCTAGTCTCTTTTCTATTTAGCAGTGCTAGAGAAATTCAAGTCAGAATAGTCTCAACGACGTATTCCTGGCGACTATGTGAATGAATTTAGACTGGTAGACTTGACTCTGAATTTACTGTTGGGGTTGGTTCAAATTACTGACACTTTACCTGCCAGATAGTTAGATGCTTTCGGGCATTAGACTTTAGAATGTTCATATGTATTTCGTCGCAATTTTTAGGTTTAGGAACAGCATGCAACTGCACTTCAGCATGACAATAGAGTCGTGGATATTTATGATGTTACCGCCACAAGTACGGAGAATTTTTAAATTGATAAATGTTTATAAACTTCTTCTAAACTCAACAAATGTAATCCTATTTGGCAACTCTTGAGCTGATTTTAATGAGAAGGGGAGAGCATTCTCAAAACCTCGTCAATGACGGTTTAAACTATAAAAATAAGTGGGGTAAAACATTTCTATGCACCTCAGTTTTATTCAGAGTTGTGTTTAGAGCATCAGTTATCTTTAAAGTGTTATACAACGATTATCCTATAATAACTCAAACAAGCCCAATAATAATCTCAGTTGTCCCCATCCCATTGGAGTTGTTTGAACCCATAACCTCACGTTAATAGTACTAAACACAAATCAGTAGACTAACATTCAATTCATTATGTTACTTAGAGCTTGTTCTCTAAATCTTATTTTTGCTCAACTAAACTAAATGAAACCGACTGAAAAATTACGAATTAAACTAACGTAAAATAAATATATTGAAAATAGTATCATTATAGTTGAATTAAGCTAAAATTCATCAAAATTGAACTGAAAATACTAAATTGAATTGAATTAAACTAAATAAACTTGATAAACATTCTGGTTATTTATAGTAAACATGCTATTAAACCTTCTAAGGAATAACTTGAACTCCGATCAATATCCCGATCAAAACAATTAAACAAATATTGATTAAATAAAAAAAATACATTCAGGTTAGTATTATATGAGTTATAATATTACTATATGAGTTGTGAGTGTGATATAATTTTGAATTCTACCAAATATATATTTTAATATATATATATATATACACACACACACAATAGTGTACTGAAAAATTACAAAATTGCAAATTGTCCGGTTCGGCCGGCCTGGTCGGACCGGTGAGGTTGGGCGGACCGGTGGACCTAGACCGGTGGGCCTAGACCGGTCGGAAAGTTTGGGTCGGGTCAGGCAATTCAGACCGGTCAGACTTCCATGGATATGGCATCATTAGATCGAAGAGGTTTTACTTCTTTTTTCCTTTTCTAAAATTTACTTTGCTTTCTTTTTTAAGATATATGTGCATTGATGTTTGTACTAAAATATGTGATTGAATGTGATTTGCTAATCTTAGTTTTTTGACGGGTCCTTTGCTCAACAAAATTTTGATTGGCTTCCGATCTAGTTTTTACAGTTAGGAGAAATCCAAATCAAAGTAGTTTGAATACTTACTGTTGGCGACAATAGTTTCTAGATTTGTAAACCGGTTAACCTTTAAGCTTATATCGTGTTAAATCGCATTTGCTATGTCCAATATTTGGCCGTCAACCAATCAGACCAGGATTGGTTGGAATTGCTCTACTACAAATATTAATCTACATATATCTGTTTTTTTAGAGGGATAAAATTTGAAGTGGGTCTTTTTGCAAAACTATCCTGACTAATTTATGGAGTATCTTTGCCTATTTGTTTGTCATGTCCCTCCTAACCCGTATTTTGACGGGAGGGAAGACCCTTTGGATTTTGGTATGTGCAATACAGTAAAGGAGAAATCCAAGTCATTTGTACCTTTGATGGTTTACAAATGGCGTTTATGTGTATAAACTCAGTAGATTCTGAGTACTTTTATACTGCAAAATTAAGGATATTATATCTGACAGGTAGTCAGATACCCTCGGGTATTAGACCCACGTTTTCTTACGATATATTCCTTTTTTAGTAGTACATGTATAGATAATGATAAAAGCGTACCAATGTGGTAGCCCTGTCTCTCATATATATTCAATATTTACATAAAAAAGTCTGAGTCCGCGCCAAAAGAGGCAACAGTTGGCTGTGCGCGTGCGCCCCACGCGCCAGGATCAGCGCGTGGCAGCCACGCGCCCGAAGGAAAAGGGCATGGTCCCGCGCGTGAGATCCACGCGCCTGTGTCAGCGCATGGATCCCACGCGCCTGAAGAAACGCGAGCAGCGTCGTCGCTGCTGTCTGAATTGACTGGAACTCCGATTCGTGGATTGACTGAGACGGCAACACCGACACTCTGATCGACGTTGGATCCTGGCAGTGATGACGCAGTGACGTCGCCCGATTTAGGTGGGGTAACGACCGAATGGGACCTCGAATTGAGCGTCGATGAATCAGACAGACGATTCTGATTCACGATTCGACGCAGCGGCAACGGAAAAGGAGAGGCCCATACCATCTTGGTGGAGAGGGGCATCAACATGATTTGGTTGGTTTGCCGGAAAACCAATTTCCGATCCCGATCTCGATGGTGTATCAGCCATTGGAGAAGAAACCTTTTTTTTCTTTTGTTTAGAGAGAAGAAAAACCTAAACTCTTGATACCATGTACAGATAATGATAAAGGCATATCAATGTTGTAGGGTCTCTCATATATATACTCAATATTTACATAAAAAAGTCTATACTAGCCTTTACCCTAATAGTACATGCAGCCACACCAAGGCGGAGTAGTAGTACGGTTTTGCTGGAATCACTCTGCATCTCACTCAAATTGCCACAGAAATCTCAAAAAGGTTTCATGTGTATTATTGAGTTTATCCAAACTCAATCATATATTTTTACCGCTTTTAATAATAGTTGAGAAGCCGTGAATAATTCTCTCGTGCACTTGGATGGTTTTGACTAAAAAAACGCAAATTGAGGGCTAACAAAGAAGAAGAAAATGGAGGGAGAAAAGTTTATTTGAGAATAATATCTCACGGTCAACGCACCCAAAACCTGGATTTTCTATCGTCTTCCAACTTCAACTTCTTACTTCAAATCCCCGCATTCCCCATTACTCTGAAGAACAGGGATCAATACTCTGAAGAACCGTAATGGGTGTGGGAATTTCTAGCCTGATCGCCTTGAAGGCGGCATTTTTATTTCTGTGCTTCATGTTCTTGAAGGATCTCGGATTCAAACTGCTACCCATCCCATTTCTGTACGCATCCATGATATCCCTCCTAGTTTCACTCGCTTCCCACCCATCAATCAACCTCCCCATCCTTCTCGGCAAATCCTCCGACGGCTATTTCCCCATGTGGTCGCTCATCATGTTCAGCCCTCACCTCTACTTCGTCAGGATCTTCTCCGCCCTCAGGAGGCTCAGGAGCGGCGAGCCGCCCTACAACGAGGTCTCAGAAGGCGTCTACGTTGGAGGCTGGCCTTATTCGGTGGATAGGATGCCGCCGGGAAACCCTGCTGTGATTGATTGCACCTGCGAGCTGCCCAGGAAGAGCGAGGTTGCGAGAGGCGCCTACTTGTGCATTCCGACCTGGGATACTAGGTCTCCTCAGCCGGCGGAGATTGAGTCTGCGGTGAAGTGGGCTTGCAGGAAGAGGGCTCAGAACTGCCCTGTTTTCATCCATTGCGCTTATGGTAATGTTGTTTTTCTGCTTGTTTTAGTGAAAATGTTTGAGTTTTTACTGTTTGGAACACACTGTGTTCGTATTCCTAAGTGGTTCTGTAGGTTTGAATGATATTGCCAGCTTGAATTTGCAGTCAGTTTTGCTGCTTGATAGTATGAGATTTCACTTGAACTTGAATTTGCAGTCTAGTTTTACTGATTGATAGTATGGATTTCACTGAATTAAGGGGTTATAATGCAGGGGCCTGAAATCGATTACATGCTCCATTGTAGTTTCCTGTCTTACGATTGTTTGGAAATTTACAGTCTTCACAATTCTTTCGTTTTGCTTTGCTTTGCTTTAGGTCAATATGTTTTGAATGTGAGTTAGTTTCCTTTGCAATACTTTTAGTTTTGCTTTGCTCAAGTCCAATATGGAGTTGGTGAATATGAATTATTGTGATTCCATCATAAATAACTTAGAAAACGTCATCTGAATGCTATTTAGTGAAGAAGTAGAGGGTTTTTAAAGATCCAATAGACTTGCTTAAACTAGAGATGGCAATGGCAACCATTGGAGGTTATGTAGTAGTTTTAAACTCTTAACACACGAGCACTACCACACCAGCATCTGTTCAAGCAGAATTGATGTATCTTCATATTGAGACCTTCACGGTCTCTACTGAATAAAATGTTACTTAATCCAGCATGGAATAGATGTATCTAATATTTTAGATGTAAAAAACTGATAGAAGGTCGTTTTGATTCTATTGAATGAATTATTGCAGATATGAGTTAGCAATACGTACATGATTTATCTTTGAAATGGCTTGCATTTACTTTTTGGGGTTCTGCTAGCATTTTTTTGCCTGCCACTAACTATACGTAATTCTTCTGTTGTCTGTTTGGAATTATTTACCACAACCTTATTAATCTGCAAGTCTTCAGGTGATTTTAGATGATAAGGTTTTGAACTCATTTGTTGGTTCTCTTGCTCGTGATTGTGGCTTGCTGTATTTAATTGTGTTACTTATATTATGCACAGGTCATGGCAGGAGTGTGGCTGTAACGTGCGCCTTGTTGGTGGCTCTTGGAGTTGCTGACGACTGGAAGAAAGCTGAGAAGTTGATAAAAGAAAGGCGGCCTTATATCAGGATGAATTCGCTGCATCGCCAAGCTTTAGAGGAGTGGTCAAAGCATCGATTATCTTCACCTAGAAGAAACTAGGACTTTGGTCTGGGAATACAATGTAACATATTTTCTGGAATACACACACTACTATTACATTGTAACCTCTTTGGTTTCGCATCATTCAGTTTTTAAAATGAGATGCATTGCCATCTTATGTGGCCTTGATCTGTGGAAGTTTGTTTGAGATGCCTTAGATAACTAACTTTTGAGACACCGTGATTTACCTTCACATATCCAGTGGTACCGAAAGATTGCGTTTTGCTCTTAAGTAGTATAGAACATATGAGTTAGAACCACCCAATACTAGGTACTGCCCACAGGGATCATTAATCTTTACAAAAACAGGTGAATCATCATGTCATTTTCAAAACAAGCATCTTATCTTACTTTACTTTACACGAGTACTAGTATATTTAACAGCATCCACACAAGTGGAGCAGCCAAGCCAGCTAAAAGCCTCTGTAATGCAGCTTTTATGCTACAAGGAAATGGACATGGCATCAGCAAATGTAAAGCTTCTGCTCATATTACTCTTTGTTCTCTTCATCTTCTCAACTTCTTCTGCATCTCCAGGTAGGATTTCTTCGTATCAGTATATAATTTAGGTTTCCAGTCAACAGTGAATTGGTTTTTAGGTTAGAATCATGTTTACGATACTAAAAACAATTTGCAGTTCAATTGCATGAACAGCAGCTCAGCCATATGGGGCATGCAGCTGCAGGCCATGGTAGTGGGGGCCATTCCCCGGTAACTGGTGGTGGTGGTGGTGGTGAAGAAGACGGTGGCGCGAGAGGAGGTGGAGCAGCAGCCGCTCGAACTAAGACCAACCATCATGGCACGGGATACCATTTGTGCCAGAGTTCTTGGAGATCAGCAGCCGCAGCAGCAATACCTCTTGCTTACCTTCTGTATTGAGGAACATGTAATCTGCATTTTTATATTTAAAAGAACTGCTCTTTTGTATATATCAATACTATGTTTTTTTTTTTGAAATGTTTAAGGTTCATTTCCAGGAATCATTAGAGATTATATATTCTTCCCATGAAGAATAATACAACTATCCATGAGAGAATATGATCCCTTTCTGAGGTTAGAAGATAAGCTGACCACAGAGATTGAACAAGAAATGCACCATAGTTAAGTAAAATATACACAAGTTCTTAAACAAGGGAATCATATCAGAAGACTCATTCTTCTCTTATCTTTCCCTAGATTATATTCATGACCTAATTTTGACCACGATAATTACTATGTAAACTGGGTATGATACTCACTCTGTCCGTAACTAAACCACACACTTTCAACAGTTAACTCGAAATATGTTTGATTCTTAATATCTTTTAGAAAAAAAATTCTAATTTGCGAAATATTATCATTCCAGATATACAACAATACATCCTAACATATCTGATAAGACATGACATTAATTCAGAATTATGGTCAAATATAATATATTTTGACAAGTCAAATTTCATTGATACTTAACCATAAACTCTAACTTATAATAGTATCCACTCGGATGCATTTGCTACAAGCCTTGTGAAGAATCTGATCAACTTGAGATTAATGCTTTTGCCAATCATACATCTAATTTGTCTAAAGCTAATCACATCAACTTGTTGAAAGAGGAATCATTAGGGAATCTGATTTTAACCAAAGTACGAAAATATTGTTTTCTTTTACAGCTTGAGAAATAAGAACTTACATTCTAGAGAGAATCTAGTACCTTTCTGGGGTCAGAAATGCTAACAACGTAGCTAGACAATATATATCACCATTGTCAAGTTAAGTATGCTACTAATACAAGTTCATATTATTCTTAAATCGAGGAATCATTCTCCTAGGTAAAGTTCCCCATTATAAATTCCAAATTGCCAACTAGTATAACTTATTAGCACTTGACACTAGGACCTCCTAATCTCTTCAAATATTACTATATTAGGATGACATGACCTTCAATCTAAGACCCTCCACTGTTGATAAAAAAAATTTGAAAGACTGTCCATTGACATTGAACACAAACATGAAGTATTTACAAGATCATATACGTATAACGCTTGTCCAAAACCGTGAATTAGACTCGTAACATGTCAAGAGCTTAGGAAATAGCAAACACTTGACAAGCTAATAGATCTTGATAAGATAAGATTAGACCCTCAAAACCAAAGAACATAGTATAAATCTATCACATAATATTGTGAGCACTTCATAATATTCTAGACAAATTTGACTACAAAAGGGTACAAGTAAAGTGTACATTATCATAAGTTCATCACCTTTTGGGGATAACAATATGCTGAGGCATATGCTTCAGAATTCAGTGACCATCTCAAGTTTACGAGCTTGGAAGAACTTGCATCGCCCTTTTCCGCTTGATTCAATATCTTCACTTTTCCTTTTCAATGAACTAAACCCAACATTAGTAAGTTTTAGTTGCCGCTTGCTTGATCCCTCAGAAGCGCCATTTTCGTCAATATCAGCCTCCCTACAATTAAAACAGTTAAAAGGAGATCCTGAAATCTTAAGCAGGAAACAGCAGGTTAATCAGAGACAAAACTCATAGCTCTAAGTCTAACCACATATTTTCCATTTCTGTATTATGCATACTAACTTGTATTGAGAATGAATACAAGTAAATTAAGCGTACCAGGCTGTCAGCTAACTGCAAACTACAAAGGTTCTGAAACACCAGAACTTATGATCCTAATTTTAATTTTTTACAAAGGTTATATAAGTATTTGATTACCAAAGATCTGTGTTCTTGTTTGTCATTAGTTCCCTTGTTAAAAACTACCAACTCATGGAAGAGTATCAAAGATCAAGGTGTTACCATAGCACTTCAGCTAGATGTCGGTTGTAATATGCACAAGAAGCCCAACTGAAGCGAACTAGGTTGGGAAAACCAAAAACTGGGTGCTTGTGGTCAAACATCCAGGTCTTTGTCTTGGGATCTGTAAACATCAAAACATATTTAATTCACTCCATTACGGATCATCAAAAAGTAACAGCCTCCCACCACGATTGAAGTAATTTATATTTATTTACCTCCAGGGTACCCCGATCCATAGTTTGTATGCATGACTTCCACAGACTCCTCAAACACCCAACTTTGCAATGCTCTATCCCTGGTGACCTGAGGGATAAAAGGTTCAGTGTGAATGTTGCCCAATTCTTTTTGGAAAAATGAAACTGGGAGAGAAAAAAACTTCACCTTTGCAACTATACTTGCTCCACTTACAACAGGGAATAGACTATCAGCCTTCTTTGAAACAACAAATTTAACAGATGGAAATCTTTCAGAAAGTTTGACCCTGTACTTTTCTGGATCTCCAACTGTATCTACATAGACCTGAAAAATATTCCAGCATTCCATCTCTTATTTAGATAAAGTTTCCAATACGTATAAGAATACAAGATTATGATAAATACACTAGCCACAAGTTTAGGAAGATTACGACATAAGCAACACTACGACACACATTTCACAAAGCCAGATCATCCTCAAACTTTCTAATGGTTAACAATTCAGCAAAAAAATAGCACAAGCTTCACAATTTTCTGGGGTAGATATTTTTACCTCGGTAAGAAGAACACCGAGGTTGAGGACTCTGCTCACAAGGCCCATAGCAGACTGATGAGATATTTCATTCAAGTTTATCTTATACCTGCAAAGAATTTAACGACATAAGAGCATGAAAACACTTATAAAAGCTAAATACATTTCTGAAAACACCATTAAAAACCATACTTTCTCAACATTTTTGCAGAGAGCTCCCTTGGATCAATCACATCCACAGCCCATCCGATGGACTCATCGAGCTTAAGACTTTCAAACATCTCCTCTCGCTGCTCTTCTTTCAAGGTTTTCGAATCTGAATACAGAAAGGACAGACTAAATACATAACTAAGTATCCAGATGAAATTACTATCAATGTATTCCCATTACAGTTTCCAATTGAACCAAAAACAGTCAAATAAGCCCTAATGTCAAATATGTATATGAAAGGTAAGAATCGGAGATGAAAGTAAAGGGGTAAAGTGATAACCTGCAAATTTCAAGGTGGCGAGAGTCTCCTGGTACGATAGGGGACAGTATAAGCATCCATACACCATGGGTCCTGCAAAATGTTGGAGGAAGAAAGATGAGATTTTGATTTTGACATCACAGTTGTGTAAATAAACGCGGCATTGGGAGGAAGTACCTAAGACGGGGCCGCGGCCGGCTTCATCGATGCCCATGATGCAAGGCTCCGACGCCCATCTCCCCGGAATCGATTCCGCTGCCATCTCCGTCGGCTGCCTGTGTCTCGTTTTCTGGGAGTGGGAGAAGGAGCGGTCAAAGTTCCCGCCAAAAAGGATAATGAGGGTTTCTATCCCGACTAAAGTGCAAAGAGAAAGTCTCCTAAAAGTCCAATTTTCCTGACTTTCCATAAGAGTCTTTATACGTTTTAACTTATATAATGTACCTTTTAATTTGAACTGAAAAATTTGTTATTTGAATTTTATTAATGTTTTAATGTAAATTCATGAATTTTTTCATTAAAACATGTTTTACTATATGTTCACTTTGATACTATCAATGTTTTAACACAAAATAGTATCACTTGACCTTAAATATATAGTGGTAGTTCCATAACACTTAGGAAAGTCGGACTTTCTAGAAACTTTGCAAAGTGCAAAAACTAGACCAAACATTGGTCAAAATACCCAATTTTTTTTTTTTGAAATAGTCAAAATACCCAATTTCTAGACCCAACATTCAAAGTGCTCAATTTCTAGTAACCTACATTCTAAAAACACTCAATTTCTAGACCTTGGTTAATTTCTTCCGTTAGTTCAGTTAGTTTGAGGGGTATTTTAGTAATTTATATTTTAAAAAATCATACTTCCCATTTTTTCTTCGTATATCCACAAAGAAATAACTGGGTTGACACGGGAAAAACCGGGTTTCGCCCAAATCGACCCGAAACCCGGAAAGTCGAACCCGGAAAGTGAAAAAAGTGTTGTCCGGGATCCGGCCCGTAATACTAAAAATTTGAGTCCGGGTCGGACCGGATCAATTTTCTGGGTTGGCACAGTACCCCTTCGTCGGGCGCTTGTGAGTTGCAGAACGAAAGAGTAATCGGTGATTTTCGTGTGGGAGATACGAAAAAAGTATGATTTTTTTTTAGAATATAAATTACTAAAAAAATTTAGTACCCCGAAATTAAGTACCCCGACGAAGGGGTACTGTGCCAACCCAGAAAATTGATCCGGTCCGACCCGGACTCAAATTTTTAGTATTACGGACCGGATTCCGGACAACACTTTTTTCACTTTCCGGGTTCCGGGTCGATTTGGGTGAAACCCGGTTTTTCCCGTGTCAACCCAGTTATTTTTTTGTGGAGATACGAAGAAAAAAAGTGATATGATTTTTTTTAGAATATAAATTACTAAAATACCCCTCAAACTAACTGAACTAACGGTGAAAATTAACCAAGGTCTAGAAATTGGTTAATTTTTAGAATGTAAGGTACACTAGTAGAATCAGGCCGGAACACGGCGCCGTTAGACGGCGGTTCCGCGTTAATTTAAGAGAACCGCCGTGTAAACCATCCGGCTAAGTTTCCGAGCCGTGTAAACCATCCGGCTAAGTTTCCGAACTCGGAAACTTAGCCGGATGGTTTACACGGCGGTTCCGCGTGACTTTTTAAGAAACCGCCGTTTTACAACCATCCCGCTAAGTTTCCGGAAACTTAGCCGGATGATTGTTATCAAACAGATCTCCCCTTGCAAGTTTATGCAAGTTATAATCTCCTTCTCCCTCTCAATCTTCTTCATCTCTCCTTCTTCTCCTTCTCCCACTCATTCTCCCCCTCTCCCTCTTCTTCTTCTCCTTATTCTCCCTCTCCCTCTCCCTCTCCTTCTTTTCCCTCTCCCTCTTCTCCCTCTCCCTCTCCCTCTCTCCCTCCTTCTCCTTCTTCTAACAAAAGGTTGACTTTAAATTATGTGTTTTTCATATGATTTAGTCTGAAAATCAATAGATTAGTATGATAGTTTGTGTTTTTGGGATTTCCGGGTACGATCTATTCGATCCACAAGTACCCATGGTTTGGGGATGAAACTGTTTTTATGTTGGTTTTGATTTCGCCGGCCAATTCGGCCGGCGTTTTTTTTTTCTATCCGGCTAACTTTCCGAATTCGTAAACTTAGCCGGATTTATAAACATCCGGATAGATTTTTGAACTCGGAAACTTAGCCGGAACTATACAAGGCGGTTATGACCGCCGTGCATCGGTGGCGCCAATTGCACGGCGCCACCATGGACGGCGGTCAAAACCGCCGTCCAACGCACACGGAACCACCGTGTTCCGGTGCCAATTCCACTAGTGGTACTAGAAATTGAGCACTTTGAATGTTGGGTCTAGAAATTGGGTATTTTGACCAATGTTTGGTCTAGTTTTTGCACTTTAGTCTTTCTATCCCTATATCCCTATATTAATACTAAAAAGTTATTCTCACTTTTTTTTTGTATCAGATTTTGGTACCCTATTTTTTCTCCTATTTTCTTGGGCAAAATTTTAGGATTTTTTTTTGAAAAGAATTTTTAAGCTTTGTTTATAGAAACTTAATTCCTAATTAATTTCAAACTTGATTTCTAATAAATGTAATATATTTTTAATAAATGTCACTACTGACCGGCCTAATTAGGTCAGTGATAGCCGTGAGTTAATTAGGCGCAGAGAATAAACCCTAAGCAAATGAAAAAAAAACCCAATTAAATTTAATTACGAAATATGCTCAACATGGTCACGGCTATATTTGTATTTATATCACGTCTCGCGGTCAACATGCCCAATTTTACTTTTATTTTCGTATTTTTGGAGAAAATAAACGATTAATAATAATATTTAATAACTATCATATTTTTTTCTAGCTAATAGAATATTTCTTCTAGCTGAATTGGTCGGGGGAACACAGCTTGGTGGCCGTATTAGGCATTACTGGATAAGAGTTTTGGGTTCTCCGTGCATTTCAGTTTTGTTAATACAAATTCTATATTTTAAAAAATAATCAAATTTTACATTATTCACGGAGAAATTGTTTATTGTATACATGCACAAATTATTTATCGTTTATTATATGGTTAATTGATTGAATTAGTGTCTGAATCTGGCGGAATTTGAACACTTTGATTACAAAATTTGTTTAAATTATATATACATAGTATGAAGCAAAAATTTTGAATTGATTAATATAAAAGGATTATTAGTAAATTTATAACATGTGTATATTGTACATATCAAATTACTCCACAGTAGCGACCAGTTGCCGGCGGGCGCATGCTTAGCAAAATAGAATGTCTAAATTACTTTATTAATTCCTGCCAAAGTATGAGGATAATTATAATGAACATCATGAAGCGGTTCAACAAATTCTAAATCCATTTGGGAAAAGGAAAAGTGCATGATAACTAAATCCATGCCAAACTCATAAAATTTAATCATAGTGATAATTTAAGTTATGAGTTTTTTTATTCTCACTTTTTTTTGCTTCACTTTTTATTGGTACCATGTTTTGTTTCTCTATTATTGAGGTAATGTTTAGTATTTTTTTATACAAACTTGAACTCCTAATAGATTTCAAACTTAATTGCTAATCAATTTCTATTTTATACAAACTTCAAGTTCTCCATATTTTCTTGGGCAAATTTTTAACCTTTTTTTATAGAAATTCAATCCTAATACCCTCTTATTTTTCCTCACGGTCAGCCTGGATGGGATCGTAACGTTATGAAAAAGGACAAAGGAGAAGGAGGGGAAAAAACGAAACAATTTGATTCTCCCGAGAGCCTCCTTGATGAAAAAATGAGAGGTATTCCAATTAATTTAATTTTCTTATAAATACATGCATTTTTTATTCAAAGAAAATACTCGATTTGCATAGTTGTGGCCTAGCAATTGCAATATTTTATATGATGAACTCTTCTTTTTTTCCCAATCAGTTGTCAGAGATGGGAAAAAAAACAAATATGCTGTTACTGCCAGAGAATATTATGCTTACAAGTTTCAACTGAGAGAGGATGATAAGACAATGCTAATACACTTTGGTAGATTATTTCAACAATATATCGTTGATTTGTATATCAAAATTGAGACCAGCAGATTGGAATTTTTGAGAGGGAAACAAGCCGAATTCAGAACTGAGATGGTTCAAGGTATTACTAATGGTGTAGAGGCAGGGTTGGAAATTGGTAACGAGGTTGGTACACGTATTTTTTTACCCGCCACATTTATCGGTGGTCCTAGAGATATGTGATGCTACCAGCTTCCAGTCCCGGTCCGGATACAAGATGAGTCTCCGGTCCGGATAAAGCTTTGTCCGTGCTCCACGCACTCTCACCTAAAGACCTACAAAACAACACCCCGGAGTATCCCGAGGATAGCTACTCCGGCGTGATGATGAAAGAAGGGCCTTTGAATATGAGAGAGAATAAGGATATATTGAGAGAGTTTAATCTGATAGAACATATTCTCCACAAGTCCAAAGCTGTATTTATAGGTGTGAGTGGCCAGCCTCTAGCCCAGAGGCAGTGGTCCTGTCCTTTTGTCCTTACCCGGGGACAGGTCATATTCATGTCCTCTTTGTCCCTGGATAACGCCATTCTAGCTGACGTCATATAGGCCGGACCACTCTCTGGGCCGGAGCCTAAATATGGGCCAGAGCCCATATCACCACTAGCCCCCCGAGACATGGGATTCGTCCGGAAGTGCGATCCGGAGGAGGGATCCCGTGTCTCATCACGAACGCTTTTCTTTTCTTTGTCGGATCTGCCCGGAGGCATGTAATCCGTTCCGGGAGCTCAATACCTACCCAGATGCGTCTGGGTACGCGCTCGCCGTTTGTACTTCTTGCGCGCGTGTTTTGAAGCGCATTAATGAGGCGTGCTGCTGCGCTATAGATGCGTTGTCAATTCAAACAATTATGTTTCCTTTTCGAAATAAATTCTTTTTCCTTTTTTCCAGAGAGCAATCATGTCGCCTTGGGACTCGCTCCCATTTTCGTCAGTTTTATGTCTATAAATAGTGAACACTATCAATCACTTTCGCCTTTCATTTTCTCACTTTTTCCTCTTCTGTTTTCTTTTCGCTATCTCTGTCCATCTTTATCCTCCTTCATATTCTCTTTCCTCAAACTCTTTTTTTCTTCAATCCTCATGGCTGCTGATGGCGTCGACGTTAGGATAGGGATGAACCCCGAGCCAGAAGTCGATGATCCAAAAGCTGGAGAAACTGTAAATATCGACGCCACTGTCAAAGAGCTAGTTCGAGGCATGGTGGTCCCTCTTTCCATCGACTCCCGTTTGGCGCCGTTCGCCGGGGACCATACGACGGTTGCGGCCATTCCTCGGAGCCACTTTTTTTACGGGATCACCTTCCCCTTTCCTCAGCTATTTTTGGATATCTTTGAGCATTACCAGATCTCTCCCGCCCAGCTTCAGCCTAACTGCATCGCCGTCATCCGGGCTTTCCTGCTGAACTGCTACCGTTGCGACATAACTCCGTCCCTCGACCTGTTCAGAGCCTTCTACCACTTGGATACCACCAAGGACGAGAAGGTCTTCACTTTCCAGAAACGGAAGGAGGTGAGGGATTGCAGCAAGGGTCGCCACGACTACTATGCAAACTGGCAGAAGAACTACTTTACTTTTGACTTGGATAAGTATCTGTGCCCCGCGTGAAACAGCAAGAGGGAGAAGGAGGATAAGGAAGTATTCCGTCCGGATGGTGTAGAAGTGGCGGATATAAACAAGCTGAGCCACAACCAGATTGATCTGAACAAGTTTTGGATCAACGGGAAGTACATTTTCCCCTTGATGGCGTATGAGGAGGTCGTGTTCACCCGGTGCCGCTACTACTTCCCCCGAGACGATTCTTGTAAGTCCCTTTTCTTTTATTCTTTGCTTTATGTTTCGCATCACTTATCCTCTCCGTGTGCTTGCAGTGTATCCTGAGATCGAGGCGGGCATAGATCCTCAGTCCGGATCTATCAAGAACAAGAACACGGGCGGAAATCCTCCGCCCGGGACAACAAAAACTGCAGACGCGGAGAAGCTAACAACCGTTTCGGGGACCGGCATGAAAACCCCAGCTACTGACGAGGCAGAGCGAGATAAGGAGAAGAAGCGAAAGCGCCAGTTAGCGCTGCTTGCGGAAGAGAAAGCCAAGGCGGAGGCCTTGAAGAAGATCGCGGCTGCGTCCGTGAAGCAGCCCTCCGTTTCGGGCAGCGGGGCTGGCAATCGGGCCGCTGCCATCACCCTTGAGGATCCTCCGTCCTCCGACTCGGATGACGACGTTCCGTTATCGAAGAAGCCGAGGAAGAAGATTCCACCTTCCCTCCGGCGGACTGAAACGGGCCAGCACTCGTCCGCAAACTAGATTGGCAAGAAGACGGAAATTCCGAACCTTTCCGCAAACAAGGAGACTACTCCGGACAGTAGTTACACTACTGGCCGGGTCAGCCAGGTAAGATCTCGTTTGTTTGTTGTTTATCTTTTATTTTAAAAGATAGTTGTCTGATTTAATTCCTCGTAGGACTTTGCGGCCTACCTTATCGCTGCTCCGGGCGTCTCCGAGGCTATCAACAAGGCGTACCACACCCAGCACACTCAGCTATCCCAGAAGATAAGTGGGCTGGAGCGGATTAGGGGGAACTTGACCCGTGAGCTTGCTGCTTCAAAGGCCCGGACAGCCGAGGCTGAGGCCCGGGCGGCCAGAGCTGAGGCCCGGGTCCGGGAGCTAGAGGACCTTTCCTCTCCGGGTGCACAGCGGGATCTGTGTGTTGCCTTTGCGGATAAGGTGCTCCGCAGCGAGGCTTTCGAGAAGAACCTGCAGGACCTGTGCCTTGAGTCCAACAAGCTTGCGGCTCATCAAGTCTACCGGAAGATGAGAGGATGGGTTCCGGAGGTCCGGCGGGGAGTATTCACCAAATGCTACTACCATCCGGACGCCCAGGCCAAATACAACTATGACCTGGACCAATTTTACCGCGGAGGAGTCGAGAAGATGCAGCCCTCCGTGTTGGCGATGTTTGAGGTTCATCCGGAGGAAAGTCCGGCCTCGGTGTCAGCTGAGTCAGTCCGCGCCTTCAACGAGGGCCTGGTTAATCTACAAGTTGAGGTGCCTCCCGTCCCGGAAAGGACCGATCCGGAGTCTCCCGTCAAGGCCAAGTACCTGGAGGTGTTCCAGCTGTATGGCTCTCCGGACGCCAATGAGGATGATGGTGGCGATACCTGGCTCGGGGATGACGAGGAAGGAGATGGCGATCAGGATGGCAACCATCGCAGCGAGGATTCCGACGTAGAGCGCACTCCTTAGCTTTTAATCTTCCCTGTAATAGCTTTTCATCCGGCTAGATCTGATCCTCTTTTGCTTAGTGTAGGAAGGACAATAGCGAGGACTCGGATGGGTATGACAACCCTCCGGATGATATAATCTTTCTTCTTCTTTTTTATAAAACAAGTCTTTTCCTTCTTGCAATACTCGTGTTTATTTTTCTTATATTCAATCTTGTATCTTTCCTTGTCCGCAGCCCAAAGGTCGGGGTCCGGTGCTCCGGACCGAAAGTTCGCATGACCGTCATTCACCAGCTAGCTCCCATTCTAGGAGCCCTCCATGCCCTAGGTGCGCGGAGTTAGAGGCAGAACTGTCCGGATGGACTATGGGAGGGGAACGGACTCGCGAGCTTCTCATCCGCTCCAGAATGGAGTCTCTAATGGAAGAGTTCCAAGACGTTCCATCTTTGGCCGCTTGCCTTCGAGAGATATCCGAGGAGTTTGGCACCCTGTCTCAATGTCAGGATTTTGCTTGAGAACGGATCCGTGCAACCCATGACGCGGATGAGACGATCTCTATGCTACAAGCAGAGCACGAAGACTACGAAGCTAAACTGAAAACCGAGCTGGATCTAGTTTGGTCCGTACTCCCCTTTTATTCTGAAAAGTTGAAGTGGCTGGCTAGCCGAACGGATTTCCAACGAGATTACTTGAAGTTGGAGGAAGAAAACCAAATGCTTGCCGGTTGGGTGATGGTCCTCCGAGATAATCTGATGACTCTGCAACTTTCGTACCATTTGACCGGATTGCGTCTCGGACTCGTCGCTCCGACCATATACCGCAACTTTCCTCGCGATGTAAGTGCCTTGATCGTCCGGATGTTCAAGTTGGGGTGGAACGATCGGGAGTCTCAATTTCGTCCTGCGTTCGAGGAGGCTGTTGAATGGTGGAAACGGATGCATGCCGGCAGTTCTCTCCCTCCTTCACTGACTCTCATTCCGAATCAGGTGGCGATAGACTTCACCTTCGAGAAATATACCGGCATCCAGGTATCCGTCGATCCGGAGGAGTCCGCCCGTCGCGTGGAGCGGCTTCGCCAAGATTCTTCTATCATCCGTCCCTTTATCATTAGGGAGCTGGCCGAATTGGCGAGGCGACGTCAGGCTCGTCTCCGGGGACGTGGTCATGGCAGGGGGAGGAAAGGAATCGGAAGGGAGCTCAAGAACGCCTGTAGCGGGAATAGTCGGAGCCTCAACTGCGCCCTTAAAAGAATGGCAAGGGGGAGAGGTGCTAAGAAGGTGGCAAGGGGAAGGGGTACTCAGCCAGCGCGCCGTCCCCAGGTCCCCGTCCGGATTCGCTCTCCTTCGCGGTATCCGAGCCAGAATCCGTTCCGTCCGTCAAGGGCCGGGCCTCCAGTCAAGGGCAAGGGAAAAGCCAAAGTCACAAGAGAGACCATGCAGTCCTCCGATTCTGACTCCGACGGAATATTTGGCTCCGATCCGGATGGCGCCGGTCCATCGAAGCTTCTGCCCATTCCTCCCTTTCCGTATCGAGGACCGGTGGGTCAGAGCGGTGGTACCGAGGTCCATAACCTCGACGACGACACTCCGGAACGGACTCCTTCTACCCTGAACCAGGATGGGGCCCGAGACCCAAGGCCTCCTTCTCCGGAGAATGGTGCTATGATACCTTCTCTGGAGCCTCCTACTCCGGAGCCCACCTCTCCTCCTATCGACTGGAACATAAATTGGCCCAAATAGATAGGTTTTATTATTCTTTTGTATCTGCGTCCGTCCGGACGTATCAGATTGTACAATTGTATCTGTTGTATTTGTATGTTAATCCGTACGGATTTAATTTTTTTCGGTGCATCATTTATCCAAATGTGATTTCTTTTCTTGTTGAGATAGCTTATTCAAGCGTTTTTTTTCTTGTTGTTTGATCAAACTGTTTTGCCCTTTTTTTTTGCTTACCTCCGTCAGTTTATTCAAACAATTCGGAGGATTTTATTTGTTCGTCCTTGCTAACTCCGTCCGTTTGTTCAAACGATCCGGAGGATCTTAATCATGCAGAATTGAAAAATAGACAAGTGTAAAATTTGACAATTCTTCCTTCATTCAAATAAGTGGACTCCGGCCAGACATACCCTTTGTCTAATGCGGTCGGAACCAAGTACATAGTAAATAAGATGGAACGGAATCTTAGGCTCAACCCTAACCAGAGGACCCGAAACTACATACTTTAAGCTATAAAAGGAACTCTGTCGGAAAGCATACCTACTCAGGATGCCCCGTAGAACCTTCGCAGGTTGGCAATGTTCCACCTTCTGGGGACTGCACGCCCGGACTGATCCGCCAGCTCATAGCTCCCACCCGGATATGAAGCTGTGACTCGGTATGGGCCTTCCCAGTTTGGTGCCAGCTTGCCAGTGGCTTCCTTCAGACTTTTATCATTCCTCCTCATCACCCAATCTCCGGGGACGAATGATTCCTTCCTGACACGTTTGTCGTGATAGCGCTTCATCCGCTCCTTCACCTTGGCCTTGTGCAGCGCTGCTTGCTCTCGTTTTTCTTCCAAAAGGTCCAAGTCCAGCAGCCTGCTTGATCCGAGCGGAGAGCTCCGTCCGGCTTGGTCCTCATCCCAAGTGAGGGTCCGGAGACTGGGGACTCCCACTTCAGCTGGTATGACTGCCTCCGCCCCGTATACCAAACTATATGGCGACTGGCCCGTGGCGGATCCTTCGGTCGTCCTGTATGCCCAAAGAACACTTGGCAGCTCGTCGACCCAGTTTCCTCGTGCCCCCTGCAAACGAGTCTTCAGTCCGTTCACTACTGTCCGGTTCATAACCTCCACTTGACCGTTGGCCTGCGGGTGGTAGACGGATGTAAGCCGCTGCGTAATTCCGTATTCTTTACACCAGGATCGAAACATGTCATTTTCAAACTGGGCTCCGTTATCCGTGACAATGTACTTGGGGATTCCGTAACGGCAGATGATGTTCTTCCAACAAAACTTGACGCAAGTGCTACCACGGATGTTTGTGAGGGGTTCAGCCTCCACCCACTTGCTGAAGTAATCGATCGCTACTATCAGGTACTTGAATCCTCCCGGAGCGGAGGGAAAGGGTCCAACCAGATCGATGCCCCATCTATCAAAAGGCCACGAGCCGGTGATCCCGACCCTTTCTTCTTGCGAAACATGAATGAGCGGAGCAAACCTTTGGCACTGTACGCAGGAGCAGACGTATTTCTGCGCATCCTCAAACAGGGTCAGCCAATAGTAGCCTGTGCACATTATCTTTCTTGCTATGGTCCGGGCCCCCTGGTGACTGCCGTTCGGCCCTTCATGCATCTCCTTCACAATCCGAGCTGCCTCATCCAAATCCACGCACCTTAACCATGGTTGGAGATATCCTAATCTGAGCAGGGTTCCGTCCACTATGGTGTAATGCGGTGCTTTCTGTCGGATTTTCCGCGCCAATGCCTTATCTTCCGGAAGCTTCCCGTGCTGCAAATACTCAAAGAAAGGCAACATCTATGACTCCTTTGAGGCCTCCACTGCTGCTACCTGTGGGACGTCGTAACTCCGGGCGGATAGGGTCTCTATCATCAAGTTTCTCTCCGCGTCCGGCTTGATCTCAGAGGAAGCGAGTTTGCTCAAGGCGTCCGCCTTACCATTATCCTCGCGGGGGATCTGTGTTACGGTAATGCCACGGAACTTGGCTAATAACGGCTTAACCGCCTCGAGGTACTTCTATAAGCTCCGTTCCTTCGCCTCGTACTCTCCGCTCACTTGCTGAACCACTATCTGAGAATCACTGTATACTTCAACGTCCGTGACCCCTATCTCCAACGCCAGCCGGAGTCCGGCTAGGAGCGCTTCATACTCTGCCTCGTTGTTTGTTGCTCGGAAACCGAACTGAATAGCATACCTGTACTCCGTTCCTTGTGGACTGCTGAGCAGGACTCCTGCCCCGCCCCCATTCGCGTGAGACGATCCGTCTACATGCAACTTCCATCTTTCGGAGGGTGGTTCCGATCCGGACGGATCTCCTGAGAGTTCGGTCATTTCTACCAAGAAGTCCGCCAAGGCTTGCCCCTTGATAGCCTTCCGGGGGTGATACTTGATCTTGTGCTCTCCCAGCTCGACTGCCCACTTCATCATCCGACCCGAGGCTTCCGGCTTCAACATGATCTGTCTCAACGGATGATTCGTTAGAACCGTGATCGGATGACCTTGGATATATGGTCGAAGGCGCCGGGAGGCATGCACCAATGCCAATATCAACCTTTCCAAAGCAGTGTACCTTGTCTCCGGACCTTGGAGTGCCCTGCTCACAAAGTAAACCGGACGTTGGACCTTACCATCTTCCCGGACCAGAGCAGAGCTTATAGCATGTTCCGTCGCCGCTATGTATAGAAAAATATCTTCTCCGGGCAGTGGCTTGGACAGGGTTGGGAGGCTTGCTAGGTGAGCTTTGAGGTCCGTGAACGCCTGGTCACACGCCTCCGTCCACTCGAACGGTTTGGCCCTGCGGAGTATGTTAAAAAAGGGAAGCTGCTTCTCAGCCCCCCGAGCGAGAAATCGGCTCAGAGCGGCCAGCGATCCGGTCAACTTTTGCACGTCCTTCACCCCCCTCGGAGGCGGCATCTCCATAAGGGCCGATATCTTTTCCGGATTGACGTCGATTCCTCGAGCTGACACCATATAACCAAGGAACTTCCCTGCTCCAACTCCAATGGTGCTCTTTCCGGGGCTGAGCTTGAGGTTTGCCGTCCGGAGCACGTCGAACATCTCCCGGAGGTCGGACAAAAAAGACTCGTACGTCCGGCTCTTAACCACCATATCGTCAAAATAGACCTCCAGGTTCCGCCCCATCTGGTTCCGGAAAAGCTTGTCCGCCATCCTTTGGTACGTCGCACCTGCGTTTTTCAATCCGAAAGGCATTTTCCTGTAACAAAAAGTACCAAAGTCAGTAATAAAAGATGTTTTGGGACGGTCATCCTTGGCCATCGTGTCTGGTGATACCCTCGGTGCGCATCAAAAAATGCCAACACTTGGTAACCAGTAATAGCCTCAACCAGCTGATCGATGGAGGGAAGCGGATAGCTATCTTTCGGAAAGCATTTGTTTAGGTCTTTGAAGTCAATACACATTCTCCAAGAGCCATCGTGCTTCTTCACCAGAACTGGGTTTGCTATCCACTCCGGGTAGGATATCTCCTCCACGATTCCAGCGCTTAGCAATCTACCCACCTCCGCCCGGATTTCCTTCACGCGTTCCGGAGCGAGGGAACTCTTCTTCTGCCGTATGGGTTTCACTTCCGGAAAGACATTGAGCTTGTGGACCGCAATCTCTTCCGGAACGCCGGTCAAGTCCTCCGTCCCCCAAGAAAACACATCCTCATATTCTGCCAACAGGCGTCGTAACTCCTCCTTCACGTCATCCGGCATGTTCTTCCCCACACTGACTACTCCCTTCTGTCCGACCATCATGTCCTCCACTTCGTAAGATGGTGCTTCTCCATGGATGGCTCCTACCAAGTCTGCTTTGGCTTTTCCCTTGTCCGAGGCGGACAGCTTGGGTTGGCCCTCCCCGGACCGGGCATCCTTGATGGCGGTCAGCATGCAACTCCGGGCGGTTTGTTGGTGCCCCCGGACGGATGCGATACCGTTTTTGGTGGGGAACTTCATAATCAAGTGGAAAGGCGAACAGATGGCCCGTGCCTGCGACAGCCATGGTCTTCCAATGATCATGTTGTAAGGAGAAACTGCATCAATGACGGCAAAATTACACTCCACCGTTGCCCGCTTTGTCGGATCCTGGAAATCCGTCAGGGTGACTTTCAAAGGGATGACCCCGAGCGGATGGACGGTCCGCCCGGTGAACCCTGAAAGGGGGGTTTGACACGGTTTTAAATTTTGTCGCCCAATTCCGAGTTGATCAAAGCATTCCGCGAACATAATCTCCACACTACTACCGTCATCTACGAACACTCGTTTGATCAGCACTCCTTCAACATCAGCTACTACCACCATCGGATCCGAATGGGGGACCTGGGGGGTACCGGATCCTCATCCGAAAAGGTGATAGTCTCACTTGGCTTGAACCTCTTTTCTTGTATCTCACCCGGGGGCACGTATCTGCTTTTGGCCTTGATCGCCGTCATAGAACAGAGTCCGTCTCCGACAATTCCGTTTATCACATTGATCATCCGGGGCTGAGCCAGGGGTTGTGCTGGTGCGGCCTGTCTGGTGCCGGGTTTGCCGGATTAGCTTGGTTTCCCCCTCGGGGACGATTGTTCCTCCAATTCCTTTCCCGACCCTGTCCGGCTGCGGCGGCCGAGGCTTGAGCCGGCCGTCCTTCTCCCGCCATGCAATCTCTTAACTGACATGCTCCAATCAACCTTTCAATGTCCGAACGGAGCGCCCTGCATCCCTCCGTGGTATGTCCGTGTGACTTGTGAAACTCGCACCACTTGTCCGCATTTGCTGGTGCTGGCACGCCAATAATGGGTTGCTGATCCGTAAACAGACCTCGGTGAACCCCGAGGATCTCCGTACGGGTCTTTGAGAGAGGGGTGTAGGTCGGACGAGCAACGGCCACCAGTGCAGGTACTCGTCTGGCTTGATCCGTCCGGGCCGGAGTCCGTGCAGCAGTGGTTTGGGTCCCCGTCACTGTAAGAGACCTTTGCTCGAAAAAGCCAACGGTTGTCATCCGGACTTGGTTGGCATCGTGCACCGTACAATGCATCTCCACCACTAACTGGAGGTGATAGTATGATGTAAGCATATTCTTCATGAGCTCGATGTAGAAAGTGTTGTCCCTAAACCCGTTGATAAAGTTGTGGATAATGGCCTTCTCCTGCAAGTGCCGGTCCACCACCTTCATCGTCGCAGCTATATACCGGGTGTAGAATTCCCAAGTAGTCTCCGTCTCCAGCTGCCTCATTGCTAGGACCGTGGCAAGGTTCACAAATGTGTGTTTCATGGCGGAATAGCGCCGGACCAGAGCGATGGCGAAATCCCAAAAATGTCGAAGCGTACCGTTCGGCAGACCCTTGAACCATGTCAAGCAGTTACCTCTTAGATACGAAGGCACCATTTTACACTGCAACTCCTCCGGAATGTCCCTAGCAATCATGATACTTGTATAAGTATGGACAAACTCTTCCGGATCTCCCTCTCCGTTGTAGGTTGGAAGTCCGTCCGGAGCCTTGGGTCCAGCTGGCCATTTGAAACTCAATACTTCCGGAACCCAAGGGGACTGAGGCCCGATCCCATTCCGTCCGATGAGGCGGTTCAACCGGTCTTCAATGGAATCCGGACAGAAAGGTGTCTGAAAACCGAAACCTCCGGGAAATCCTCCTCCGGCAGGTGGCATTCCAAACGTCATCTGCTGCTGTCCTCCGGGCCCTCCGGCAGGTTGCATCCCAAACATCATTTGCTGTTGGCCTCCGGGTGCACCCATCCCGTAACCCTGTTGGGTACCATACCCCTGCTGAGTTTGTGCTCCCAGTAAGGTGGTGCGTTCGGATTCAAACCAGCGGTCTGCTGTTGATGTCCGCTCGGGAATAGGTTTGGGTTTGGCACTCTTGGTTGCTCCGGAGGCGGCTTGTCCGCTTCAACTCGTTGAGCCGCCTTCCACTCTTGGAACTGCTGGTACTCCGTCATGTTCGTCCTCAGGATGTTACCTCCCAGCCCGGAATCATGACGCTTACGCTCCTCCCTTCCGGCCTTTCGTCCTACTCGGGGTCTGGCCGATCGGCTCTGAGCATCATCCTCCGTACTATAACTTTCCGGATCGTTCTCCTCCGGTTCATAATCTTCGGCATCATCCGAGTCGGATCCCTCGGGATGACCCGGATCCGGCGTTCCTTCCATGTTGTCAGTGTCCCCCTCTGACGACGCCTGGTCCCCAAACTGATTCTGGTTCCGTGCCTCCCGTGCGGCTCGCAGTCGCTCCCTGGTCTCGCGCTGTATGTCCGCCAGAGTTCGTTCGGGCACCTGCTTCTTTCCTTTCGCTTTCTCCGTTGCCAGGCGCTGTCGCCGACGCTCCTCGGCCGCGGCCCTTGCCTCTGCTGCCGCCTGCTTGGCCTGGAGAATTCGTTCCTTTTCAGCCGCTATCTTTTGAGCTCTAACCGTAGCGGCTTTTCTAGTTTTTGGCCCTCCTCCCGCTTCCTCCTCTGCCGGGAGAGGGTTCTTTCCCGGTCGTCCGCGCGGCATGAACGTAACTTGTAACTGGAAATATTTAGGTCCCACTGGGCGTGCCAACTGATGCTACCAGCTTCCAGTCCCGGTCCGGATACAAGATGAGTCTCCGGTCCGGATAAAGCTTTGTCCGTGCTCCACGCACTCTCACCTAAAGACCTGCAAAACAACGCCCCGGAGTATCCCGAGGATAGCTACTCCGGCGTGATGATGAAAGAGGGGCTTTTGAATAGGAGAAAGAATAAGGATATATTGAGAGAGTTTAATCTGATAGAACATACCTTTCTCCACAAGTCCAAAGCTGTATTTATAGGTGTGAGTGGTCAGCCTCTAGCCCAGAGGCAGTGGTTCTGTCCTTTTGTCCTTACCCGGGGACATGTCATATTCATGTCCTCTTTGTCCCCGGATAACGCCATTCTAGCTGACGTCATATAGGCCGGACCACTCTTTGGGCCGGAGCCTAAATATGGGCCAGAGCCCATATCACCAATATGCGACAACGTTACCTTGATGCAATGTCCATCGTACAAAAAATTGGTAAGCCTGATATTTTTTTGACAATGACTTGCAACCCATCTTGGCCAGAAATTGAAAAAAAATTGAGACATGGAGAATCTGCCAATGATAGACCTGATCTGTGTGCTAGAATTTTTAAAGCCAAAGTTGAGGATTTGAAAAAGGATTTAGTAACTAGAGAAATTTTTGGTCATGTGGATTCCCTTATATATGCCATTGAATATCAGAAAAGAGGATTACCACATGTTCACATGGTGGTGATTTTAAAACCTGGTAATAAACCCTTGGGACCAGATGGATATGATCGAATTGTTTGTGCCGAGATACCAGATCCTGACAAAAAACCGCACTTATTTGAGCTGGTTAAAAAAAATGATGCACGGTCCATGTGGAGAGTATAATCCAAATTGTCCATGTACAATTAAGACTGGGAAGTGTAAATTTGGATTTCCTAAACCATTCCAGGAAACAACATGTCATCCTGAAAATGGATATCCATTGTACAGAAGAAGAGACAACGGAAGAACTGTTAAGATACGAAACCTTGATATGGGCAATAATTGGGTAGCAGGGTATAATCGATATTTACTTGCAACGTATGGATGCCACATCAATGTTGAGATATGTTCTACCATTAAACTCATCAAATATATCCACAAGTACATCTTCAAAGGGAGCGACAAAATTAGCTTTGCACTTGGAACCGGTAAGGATAATGGTAAGGGTAATGGTAAGGATAATGAACAATTTGATGAGATCAGAAATTTTCAAGATGCTCGCTGGATTAGTCCATCAGAAGCAGCCTGGAGAATCTTTACTTTTAAACTAAATTACATGAACCATGTTGTGTACACCTTACAAGTGCATCTACCAGGACAACAGTTTATAACTTTTAGAAAAGATTGTGACCTTAAAATAGTTGTAGCGAATGAATTTTCCAAGAGAACGAGACTAACAGAATTCTTCCTGATGAATAAATTTAATGTTGATGCCAAAGCCTTAAATTTATATACAAGGAGTTTCCGGAGCACTTTGTATGGATACCCTCAAACAGGTTTTGGATAAAGAGAAGAAATAAACAAGTCATTGGACGATTAGTAGCTGTTAGCCCAAGGGAAGGGGAAAGATACTATTTAAGACTTCTACTTAATCACGTGAGAGGTCCACATTCATATGAACATCTGAAAACTGTTAATGGCATAGAACTAGATTCTTATAGAGAAGCAGCACTTGCACGTGGACTCCTTAGTTCAGATTATTATGTGGAGGAGGCACTGGATGAGGCTTGTGCTTTTCAAATGCCATGTATGTTAAAATGTTTTAATTTAATGTTTTAATGCTAGGTATACCCAATTCATATTTTACTGTCATCCATATATTTGACAATATGTATTTATTTTAGTTACTTGATTCAACTTGATTTTGGACTCCATTTATTAAACTTTTGAGTCACTGTTAGGCCATTCTATTATTCAAGCAGAATTCTGTTATGCTTTTATAATAATTTGATTTTTGTTATGTCACCAATATTGCAATTTAATGGCAGGCTGACAGTCCAGTAGATTTATTGATTTATACTTGTTATGAACAAAGGATTTATAGATGTATTTGTTTATGCCAGGTCCTTTACGGTTTTTCTTCTCCAACTTATTACTACACTGTGACATAAATGATGGAAACAAACTCTGGCAGAAGTATAAAAATGAGCTTTGTTCAGATTTAATGATGAAATATCATGTTGAGACAATCCAACAACAATTGTTGATACACAGGAAAGCCCTTGGAATTATTAATAATTATCTACTCGAGATGAATAAGGATCTGAAATTCTATGGAATATTAGATGAAACAGATAAGGATGAAGATGAAGCTCAAATTACCCGAGAAATTATGTATAAAAGTTTCTGAGGAAGATTTGTCACTCTACCAGCAGCTGAATGATGATCAACAAGTAACTTATAAGAAAATACTTGACACTATTGCAAGTGGGATAGGGAAGTGTTATTTTATTGACGGTTCAGGGGGTACTGGAAAGACATTTTTATATAAAGTTTTATTAGCTACAATAAGGAATAAAGGAGATGTTGCTTTAGCGGTTGCATCTTCAGGAGTTGCAGCTTCAATTTTACCTGGTGGGAGGACCGCCCATTCAAGATTCAAAATACCTCTTGATTCTGATGAAAACAAAGGATGCATTCTAAGCAAACAAAGTGGACTCGCTAGATTAATTATTGAAGCAAAATTAATTGTATGGGATGAAGCAACCATGGCCAAGCGATTATCTTTAGAAGCTGTTGACATGTTGTTCAAAGATCTCATGGATTCTAATGAACCATTTGGCGGCAAAGTGGTTCTATTTGGAGGTGACTTTCGACAAACATTGCCAGTGGTAACTCAAGGATCGAGGGCAGAAACGGTAGAAGCGTCCATTATTCACTCAAAGTTGTGGCCCGAGCTGGAAAAATTACATCTCAGACAGAATATGAGAGCAATTGATGATGCAGATTTTTGTTCATATCTGTTACAATTGGGGAAGGAACAGAGGATGCAAATGAGGATGACGAAATCGAATTGCCATCAGACATTATCATTCCATATACTGGAAAGGAGGAATCATTAGCTAAGTAAGTAATCCACTATTCCAACTTGACATTGTTCATTTATTTAACATTATGTAATTTCTTACACTCCTCTTTTGACAGGTTAATTGAATGTGTCTTTGGTGATTTAAAGAATTATGGAGAAAAGGCAATGAAAATGGTTGGTCGGTGTATTTTAGCAGCAACCAATTCATGCGTAGACAGGCTAAATGCTATCCTGATTGAAAAATTCTCTGGTGAACCGGTGGAATATTTTAGCACTGATAGGACCATAGATGGGAGACACCAAAGTGATTATGAATATTTCTTAAATACCTTAAACCCCAAAGGTTTGCCTTCTCATATATTGATACTGAAGAAAGATTGTCCCATAATGTTAATAAGGAATTTGAATCCAACTGAAGTTTTATGCAATGGAACCAGGTTGATTTGTAGGAAGCTTGGTGTATCAACTATAAAGGCTGAAATAGCTTTTGGTTCATTCAAATGTAAACATGTTTTCATTCCAAGAATACCGTTGGAATACAGAGATGGGAAAAAATTTACAGTTCCTTTTAAGAGGCATCAATTTCCTATAAGGCTTTCTTTTGCAATGACTATCAAAAGTCTCAAGGCCAGACACTGGATTATGTTGGACTTTATTCCTTGCATCTTTTAAAAGTTTTCATACTTCCCACGACTAACTCTTACTTTCCTTTATACAAATTCTTTCATGTCAACTTTTCAGTAAGCACGGAATACATTCCGGATTTTAAGGATAGTGTGGATGAACTGCAGGACTTCGAATTTCCAAATGGTATGTAATTACACAAATATATGATATTCATATAAATACCGAGGCATCTTTTATAATACTAATTGCAGTAAACTTTTTACTGTATAAAGATGAAGGACACAAACAAAAAGGTGACGATAACATTCCAGTTTTACACAATCCAGTCAGACAACATGTCAAGAAGGGGAGATTTCGTAGAGGTAATTCTCTTAAAATCATTATTTATTTCTGCCTCATAACCAATCATGTACCAAATTGCAACTAATTTTTTAAAAACATGTGAAAAGAATACAAACGAACAACGGGGTCACATGGGTTATGCAGTCCTTCCAGGAAAACAAAAAACGGCAGATACAAATATGGATGAATTAGATGAAAATACCCCACTCAATCGCTTATTCAAAAAAAGAAGACTTTCTAAAGGTACTACAAACACTTTATATTTAAACGATTAATTCAACATATGTGTCTCACATAATAATATCATGCAGGGGCCAAAACAAAAACAATTACAGACCAAATCGAGATTGTAAGTGATCATCAAACTAATGGCGGTGAAGATGAGGATGAAGAGAGCGATGACCATGAACCTAGCAGTCACGAGAGTGAAGATGAGGATAGTTACAATTGAGGATAATCAATCGTACTGATATTCAGCCGAGACTGGAGATTTCTCTACCATTAAATAGAGATTTTCATTGGATATTGTTGCAATATCAATTCTATTTCAAACAATACATTGATTTTTTCGTTCATTTCTTTTGGTTCAATCAAGTCAGTTCAATTAAGTTATCCGTTTTATTAATCAAATCAATTCAGTCTCCAACCCTTACATTGACAATGATGTATCCACATTTATTTTAAAAAATATAACATCACTACGGTATGGTTGTATCACCAAAAATTCAACCACCTATAATCAAGGTTACTGCCTTCTCCAATATATCTAGCCAAAATTCACCGCGCATCGCGCGGTGTCACCTAGCTAGTTAATACTAAAAAGTTATTCTCACGTTTTTTTGGTACCAAATTTTGGTACCCTATTTTTTCTTCTATTTTCTCGGGCAAATTTTTTGTTTTCTTTATAGAAACTTAGTTACTAATCGATTCAAACTTGATTTCTAATAGATTTTTAATACATTCCTTCTTCCTCCTCATCCTCCTCCTCCTCCTCCTTTATAAAAGTTTTCATCATTGTCCATAAATGAACATAAATGTTTAATTTTATAGTTGTCAGTTTCTGTGAGCTATTTCTCACTGAACTGAACTCTATTGAATTAAAATAAAGTGTAAATTAATTAATGTATTGTAAAATATAATTAGTAAGTCTATCTAAATTTCATTAAATTATATTTTACTGAATTGAATTAAACTGAATTGAATTGAACTGGAATTGAATTGAACTGAACTAATCCACTTAATATTAATTTCAATTTTATTTAACAGTCGGTCTCGATCAAAATATTTTTTCTAAAATTATAGCTACCATTTTATTAAATCTTTTAACCATGAACGTACGTATGTAACAATATAAGTGACATTTATTAGATTCCGCTAAAGAATTTTTTCGAATTTTAGATTCGCTTATTATGAATTCCACTTATTATGGTTTAGGACTTCTATAGAATTTTAGATTTCAGCATTTATTTTAATGTAATTGCTTTTTGAATTTTTATAATATGATACTGATTTATAAAATTATTTTAGTTTCATTTATATTTTACTTAGTGATTTGTTTTGTACATATACAAGCTAGTATCATAGGTTAGTTTTTTTAACCGTCAATTACTTAAAAACAATTTAATTAATTCATTGGTTAAAAACTTTCAAAGTTTGAGTATGCAAGGAGTTAAAGGCGGAGCTTGAATTTATGTAAATTGAATGAATAAATTAAGTTCGTAATTAGTCATATTTAATCATTTAAATTGTTAGAAGAATCCAAATAAATAACCGCGCATCGCGCGGCACAACCAAACTAGTTTTTTTAAAAAAAAAATTGGTCCTTTCTCTTGTATCCCAAATTTATACACTCTGCCCTGTCAAGTTGAGTTGAAATTAATTTAATTGAGATTAATTTAATTTAATTAATATTTGTTTAGTTTAATTGAGATTAATTTTTTTAGAACTGAGATTTTTCTGGTTGAACTGAGATTAATTTAACTGAACTGAGATTAATTTAACTGAAAAGAGAATATTATGTATAAAATGAGGGCATGTTTGCCCGAACTTATTTCATGTTGAACTGAATTTTACTAAAGTGAAAATTAATGTATTAATAATAGAATCAGTGTCTAACTTTACTTGAATTTGTTCAAAATATATTTTCACTAAATTGAACTTAACTGAATTGAATTGAATTGAACTACTGATAAGGTCCACAAAATAGGGCCTAAGGGGCGGTTTGCTTGAGCTTATTTCTTACTAAGCTGAACTGAACTTAATTGAACTGAAGTGAAAATTAATGAATTGAAAAATAGAATTAGTATGTCTAAATTCACATGAATTTAATCAAATTATGTTTTTACTAAATTGAACTGAATTGTATTAAACTGAATTGAATTGAACTAGACTGAATTAAACTGGATTGAATTGAACTGAAGTGAGAATTAATGTATAAAAAATAGAATCAATATGTCTAAATTTACTTGAATTTTATCAAATTATATTTTGATGGAACTGAACTGAACTGGACTTAATTGAACTGAAGTAAAAATTAATGTATCGAAAAATAAAATCAGCATGTCTAATTTTACCTGAATTTTATCAAATTATATTTTGATTGAACTGAACTGAAATGAATTGAATTAATCTGGGATGAGTTGAATTGAACTGGACTGGACTGAATTGTTCTTATAAACTCCGGCAAACAGGCCTAAATCGTTATGTTTTGTATCCAATTGAAATAAACTAAAAGTAATTATTTTATTGAATCAAATTAATCTCAGTTTATTCCAGTTGAACTGAGATTAATTTAACTGAACTGAGATTCATTTAATTGAACTGAGATTTGTTTAGTTTAACTGAGATTCATTTAACTGAATTGAGATTAATTTAACTGAACTGAGATTAATTTAACTGAGATTATTTTTCAATAATTTGAACTTGACAAGTCCTCTATGCATAATTCCTCCGATACAGTTTAAATGACCTTTTTAACTTTTTGCACAAAGATTAAAAAGGTGTCAAATGAATTATATTCTTAGCTTTTTTTTTTTTTTGTTGAATTTGACTGAACTAGTTGAAAATTTATGTATTAATAAATAGAATTAGTGTAACTAAATTAACCCGAATTTCATCAAATTATATTTTTACTAAATTAATTTATAGATTAGCTCTACAAAACAAGAGTGAATGCCAAATCTGTAACATATTATATATTTGCAGTGTTAATATAATATGAATGTACCAATAAGGTAAGTGCGTGAACTAAACTTTAACAGAGTAATCTCTTGTACCGTCCCTCCATAAACCTTCATTTTTTCTAGCCCCTCCGATTTCTCAACAATGGTTTAGTTTAACTGTCGACTACAGCTAAGTTTATCATTGTCGGACTACATTTAGTCTTTCAAGAAGATTAAGAAGGACTAGCCGAGTTCAGTTTCAAGTGGCATTTAAAATGTTCAAGTACATCCCATTGAAGTAACCACTTTTTCTTGCAAATGAGTACACCTTTACTTCAACCAGACAAGGCCATATGTTGGTACTTGATCCTGGCTTCGCAACCAAACAAAGAATATGGTTCCTCATTCATGGAAACATACCCAATGGAAGGTGGGGCAGAGTACAAACAACCTTGCACCTCACTCTAAACAAGGATTTATGAACCAAAAAGAGAAGGTTAAAAAAAAGTAGGATGCTTCAGAACATGCAATTCCATTTTTTGAATGACCTTTTACCACAAGACATCTGTTATCCTCAACATATTCTAAACAAACCTGGCAGTACCAAGATAGCTCTTTTACACCAAATCATGATAATGAAAAAGCCAATCCAAATCAGTTGGTCTCACAACTCACAAGCAAGTTAAAGCAAGAGATCCATCTACTCACTATCCTTTTCCATATACATTTTCCTATCAACCGGCTTCCTAACTCTATAGATGATACAAGCTTAAGCAAAGAATATCGAACCAGATAAAAAGACCACATTTTGCACTGCTGGTTAGAAAGCATAAGGCAAGTGAGCATAGACTAAAGAATTCCTGTTTTACTCGACAACCATATGAAGCATTAAGGATACTCTATTATTGTCGCTGGACTTGATGATCATGTCCAGATAATGTATTGCGTCCTGGGGAAGAAGGCCTTCAAGGAAGAACCGGAAGTGATGAGTGTGTGTCTCGCGCATAGAATCCAGGCACTGTTCTAATACCTTCACTTGCTGAAACTTGCTCAAGTCGGTTGCCTCCATGTATGGCAATAGCTCTCTCTCCTCCTCCTCAAAATGTTGCTTTGAGTTCTCCTAAACGAGTAGAAATTCCCGTTTCAACAAAATGATAATACTCATATCTAGTGAAGCATGAAATTTGGCTAATCCAGGCACACGTGATTAATGAACTTACCTTTAATCTTTTGAGTCGATCACAAAGGCTGAAGAGGGCTTCTTGGTACACAGGACTCGTCAAATCCAGAACGCCTATGGACTTGATGTCTTCTTTGATGCCGTTCATAATGGGAAGGTCCCTACCATGTTCTTCATTGGCAGCTTTGGACAATCCTACATCATTACATACCCAGAATCAGTCATTTTGGCCATGTGGGAAATTAGTCCATTCATAACAAAGTGGTAAAATTTCCAGTTAAAGAACCTCTCTTTCCATGAGAATACAATGCTCACTGAATAACATTACTACATCAGCATCATTCATATAGCCATTGATCATCTAATACCACATTCCACAATAATGATGTTCTTGCAATAGTCAGCTAAGTTAACCATATTTACCATTCTATGCAATAATAACACGAAGTATCGCACCACATATGCATATCTAAAAGGGGATCCACAGTTCCCTCCAAAACCAAGCCCTTACTTCTCACTTAATATTGCAAAATGGGATCCAACAAACAATGCGAATTAGAGAATAGAATAATTATGCCAAGTGAATTTAGATTGAACCAAAATTTGAACAATTTAGCCATGTCTTTATATGCAGAGTTTATACACATTAGACACCGCTCGATTTAGCATGTTTGAGTGGTTAATACTTAGGTGCCATAACATATTCCACATAGACATCAATGGTAAAACTATAGCTCATCATATGCCAGAATTAGGCCATGTTCTCTTACTTTAGGTAAACTTAGTAGAAATTACTACTAATAACAGCTCAAATCAGCTAACTCAACTGAACTGGAGATAAGTCTAAAGGTAAAATGTATGAATCATTAGGAACTGAAAAATTTGCTAAACTTATGAACAAACAATTCATACCTCGATCAGCCTTGTCGAGAATCGGAAAGACAACACTTTCCTCCATTCGAGCATGCTCAAGCATAACCTCCATCAAAACTCCATAGTTCCTCTCAAACTTCTTCATCTCCATCTTAATGCTCCCCATCACCGGATCCCCTTTCGTCTTCCCTCCTCGCCGCGCCATGTCGTCTGCCCACCGCACCAGCCTCTCCAGATGCCACATCACACTCCTGTGCTGCAGGTTCACCAGCCACACCACCAACGGCGTCGTTTTATCAAACCACCCAAACGAGTTCACACCTCCCGCGCCCCTCACCAGCAGCGGCGGCTCCGGGAACTTTGAGTCCAGGTACCGGAATATCTCCTCCGCCGTGCCCGAAATAACATCGTTGTCGCAATACAGCACCGGCGACTCCACGATTTCCGACGGAGTGTACTGCAGAGAAACCGGCTTGTACAGAACGGCGAACCGCACGTAAAACGTCGTCGCACTGTTCGGCGGTCCGTACAGCTTCACCACTGGAGACCCTTTATTGTAGTTTTGCTCCGGCGGCGTTGGAAGCGGAATGACTTCCACTCTCGCCGGCACCGGCGCCGGCGGCCTCTTCATAAGCTCGGACTGGAGGATCTCCGCCACCGATGAGGGCTCTTTCCCAGAACAATTTCCCATTTTTTCTAATGGGTTTTATACAAGGATCAAGAAAGTCCGGATCTTTACAGTTTCAGATGCAGAAAAAAGATGCAATAATTGAGTTTGATATATATTGCAGAAGAAGATGGCGTAATGTGAAAAGAGAGAGCTGAGAAAAGGTATCTGTCTCAGTGAGTCAGTGTAATAAGTAATGAGAAGTGGCGGGGTTTTGGGCACATGATATGTGCATGTATTATGTAAATGCAGTATTTTTGTGTTGAGATTTGGGAAATGAGAGTAGATTGGATGAAGAAGACGCTTGATTTTGAAGGGAATGAAAGAATCATTGAATATGGGAACGTTAATGAAGGGAGAGAATTGAGTTGATTATTGATTTGATTTGTTGAAACCTTCACGCTCCCTGGGACCTAGAATTATGCTGTTTTGGTTACGATTATTGTTGTTGTTTTGTGCTTCTTCAAAGCGATGTTATTCTTAGATTTTGTATCCGTTAAAAGCATTGTGAAATGGCGGAGTTGCTAAATTGATGTCGTTGAAATTCTATGCATTTCAACAAAGTACGACTGTGTCAAATTACAATTTGTTGAATGTGTTTAACATTTTTATGGTTTAATTAAGCGTTACAATTTGTTGAATGTGTTTTACATTTTTATGGTTTAATTAAGCGTACGATTATAGGTGGATCACTTGTGTGAGAGCCTCTTTGTCTATGCTTACTTTTTACTAATCTGAAGTGAACTGAATTAAATAAAATTGAACTGAACTGAACAGAAATAAAATTAATATATTGAATAACATAATCAGCGATCTTATTTTACCTAAATTTGATTAAATTAATTTATTGAACTGAATTGAATTGAATTGAATTGAATTGAATAAACTACTTATAAAGTCAAGCAAACATGACTTATGTAGTGTACTTTTTTCCCTGCATTACGAACTTATAAATTATAATTATAATTTTTATGACAAAATGCTTTTCAAAAATTGTGAATCATCTACCATTTTCAATTGAAGTTAAATGGTGTTGTACTGTTGTGCTAATCGTTGTGATGTATCGATGAATGTTTTATTGTGCTAATTAGTGGTGTACTGAGTTAAATAGTGATAAAATGTATTAAATAGATGAAATGCTTATATGAGTTGTTTTAATGAAATAAGTTCAGCTATACTAAATCAATTTAACTATAGTAATCGATTAGATGAACATTTTTAACTTTCTTAAGTACAATTGATTTTCTTATGTTCAATTTAATCATTTAATTAATAAGATTATTGCAAAACTTCTGACTTCAAAACTGAAGAATGTTATTGACTATTTGATATCAGATAAGTAAAATGGTTTTGTTTTAGGAAGACAATCTCTGAATATGTTCTCATGGAGCATGAACTTGTTGACCATGTTAGAAAGAGAAATAAATGGAGAGTGTCCAGATCAGCACTCAAGTTCGACATGAGCAAAACCTATAAGCGTGTTTTTGGGATTTCTTAGATATTGTTCTTCAAAGGATGGAATTCCTTGAGTCTTGGAGGCATATGATTTCACAGTATGTTAGAACATTCACTTATTCTATTACTGTTAACGGAAAAGTTTCAGAAGTTTTTACCCCAACCAAAGGCATTACACAGAGTTGTCCTCTTTCGCCATATCTGTTTATTCTCTACCAAAGGTTTTTCAGCGACTCTAGACCATTGCAGTAATGAAAATTCCAAACTTGGATTTCCTATCTGTTGAAATGGGAGAAAAATTTCACACCTTATGTACGCTGACGACTGTATTGTTTTCATGGAAAATTCTCAAGAAAATCTCATGTTTTTAGTGCAGAGATTAAACTCACATGCAAGACATTCGGGACAGAGAATCATTTTCGAAAAATCCTCTTTCTATTTCAGTCATAATACTTGTGATTCTTGGAGTGAATGGGCGCCAAGGGGGATGTCAGATTAGTATGTAGGATTAATTCACATCCCTACTTCCAGAAAGAATCTGCAATATTTAACATGCTGGTTACCAACTTGAAAAGGAAAAATGTAAAATGAAAATCATATCATATTTCTATTCAAGGAAGAGTAACAACGCTACAAACAGTTACTAATCATGCAATGTCTATTTACAAGTTGCCTAAGAATATTTGTGACCAGGTTGATGCAATTGTTCAAAAATTTATCTAGAAGGAAATTGCAATATAACAGATATACATTTTAAGAATTGGGATATTTTGTGCAAGTCAAAGCTTGATAGTGGCTTAGGATTAAGGGGCATTGCCCTATGAATCAAGCATTCCTTGCTAAGCACACATGGAAACTAATTTCAAGTCCTATTCACTATTCTATTCGACCTTATGAGCATATGCAATTCTTAGGGAGAAAGTGAAATCAGGTGCATTATGGGATTGGCGTTCTATACTTTGGAATACCTTGGATTAACAGGTTAGGTATGATGAAGAATGGATCTTGTGACTGTAAAACGTTGTACCGGGAGAATTCGTAGGCAAGACAATCAAACCCTCGTGTTAATCACTTAATTATTACAGGATGGAGGACGCAGTTAGTACATATAGTATTACCAGGACCATGGCTCTGCAAATCCTTAGAACTCGTCTTTCTCAATTTGATCTCTCCAATATAGAGTATCTCATTTTTCTTGAAATTAAAAAGTGTCAATTAAAGTCGAAACGTGGTAAAATATATTATGTTGTACTGATAAGAATTATTTTGTATTGAAACGTGGCTGAAAAAGATCAATGCGACCTAATATTGTTCGATCGTGTTTTTCATTCTTTGGCTAGACTTAAATTTACGATCTCGACCAAATGTCCTCACATTTTACAAAGTTCTCTGAATTGATTCTCTTTTACAGCACAAGAACGGTGCTAGCATGTCTACTGTACGTTGAATACTTTCAGAAGAACATTACTCAACAGTCAACACCTGAAACCTCCACATACCATGAGCAAGGCAATGATGATTGCAAGGAAGATAGCAACTCCGGTTGCAACCATCACCTGCATGCGAAAATTCTGCAGAAGGCTTATAATAAATGGCAACAAGTTTTCGGATAGAAACAAAAAAAGTTCTCCGATCATCTAAACAAGTTTTCAAGCATCCAGATATGCAGAAATCATGAATAGCCAGTTACATCCTTATTGGAGTTATACCAGTAACTTATTTAGCTGAGTGAAAATGTCATATGACATAGTCAGACCACTCAGTAATGAAAGATGTATGATCCATGGATTCTCCGGGCACTTCATCATCTTGGTGCTTTCTTGGCTGATTCTTGCCTCCCACCAACCTAGCGGGGTTTCCGACGGCAGTAGTCCTGGCCGGAACATCTATGAGGACGACTGATCCAGCGCCGATCTTAGCACCCTCCCCAATGTTGACATTGCCCAGAATAGTCGCCCCTGCACCGATAAGAACTCCATCCCCTATCTTGGGGTGCCTGTCCCCTCCAATTTTGCCGGTACCCCCCAGAGTCACATGGTGCAGGATGGACACATTGTTCCCGATCACCGCCGTCTCCCCGACCACCACTCCCGTCGCGTGGTCGAACAGGACCGCCTTCCCGATCTTAGCAGCGGGGTGGATGTCGACTGCAAACACATCCGCCACTCGCGAATTCAGAGCCAGGGCGAGGCCTCTTCTCGATTCGCTCCACAGCTTGTGAGCCACTCTATGAGCCTAACTAACACGCATAATCGGTAATCGATGATCTAATTAGGGTTTCAAAAGAGGGGAAAACAAAGAGATGGCGGTACCTGGCAGGCGAGGAAGCCCTTGTAATTGAGGAGGCAGTGGGAGTAGGAGAGGCAGGCGGGGTCGCGGGTGCGGGCGGCGATGAGGTCGGCGACGGCGGCGGAGCTGAGGGCGGGGTCGCTGGAGAAGGCGTCGAGAAAGAGGTCGTAGAGGAGAGTGGAGAGAAGCGTAGAGGAGCAGAGCTTGTTGCCCAAATGGAAGGACAGAGAGCGCTCCAGAGACGGGTGGGCCAGGATGGTGGAGTAGAGGTAGCTCGCCAGAGCCGGCTCCGCCTCCGCCTCACGCTTCGCCTCCGCCTTGATCTGCTTCCACACCCGACCTTCGTCCACAGCCATCACACTCTACTTTTTCTTTAGCAAAAGGAGAACCAGATAACTCTCACTCAACCAGTCGTTCAGTTTGCTAATTCTCTTATGCTTTATGGCTGTACATGTTTTGCTATTTTATTATTGTAATCTAAAATACGGGTAAATTTATTAAATAATCTTCATTATTACGATTTTAGCAATATTCAAAGAGTAATACTATCTATGTGTCGCACTAATCAGCACAGTTGACTTTTCATAATATCCAACACATATTTTTGACCAACCGGATCTTTATTTTACTTATATTATCGAAAGATTAAAATTTGATATTTGAATTTTTTAGATGCGGTTAATCTAACGATACCAAATATGATAATATTAATGATTATATGTGTATTTATATAAGCGGTCAAAATTTAATAATAAATAGTGTCAAAAACTTAGAACACACATTGATACATTGATGTGAGACGGAGGGAGTATGATAATTTCTATGATACTTTGAATTGTAATGGTAAAACTTTCTCAACTTTTTCTTAACCCTGCTCAAATACTTCTAAAATTTTGAAATGTGCTCCTACATTCTTGAATTGTTATCGAGTAACGGGTTAAAATGTAAATGTTTAAACACATGATCTCACACTTTCTCAATTGGCCCCAATTCTATTTTTGCAACCCGAATCACTCAGGGGTCACTAGTAGGATGGGAAATAGAGGGGCAAGAATATACTCATCGCAAGCTTGCAACCCATTTCCATCCCTAATAAGTATTAACCCTTACCATAAACTCAACAGAGTAGAAATTTTAAGTCATTAGGCATATATACCAAATTAGAATATGACCATGAACATCCAAACTACTGTCAATAACAGGAGCATCATCATCCACAAATATGAATATACAGCAACACTATAGAAATTCTTTTTTACAACACAGAGAACGGCGCTAGCATGTTTACTGAATGTTGAATACTCTCAGAAGAACACTAATCAACACTTGAAGCCTCCACATGCCATGAGCCAGGCAATGATGATTAGAAGGAAAATACCACCTCCAACCATCAGCTTCATTTGAAGGTTCTGCAGCCACATCTTCCTCCGCAGTGACCTTCCTTGCCTCTGGAATGTGTCAGCCTGAAACATATTTACACACATAAGCACATCAAAACCAACTCCAAAGACCACATCACCTTGTTGTTTGACAGATAGGCGGCAAAGCTATACCTGGAACTGGAGGTTTTCTGTCTTATCCACTAGTAGCTCGATCTTTTCACCACGGTCCAAAACCTATAAAGCAAGAAGCGATTCAGATCATTAGCTCCAAAGCGACCCGACCATTATTTAACTAATCAAATGAATAATAGCTTCGAAATATCAGATCAAGTACATCAAACATTGTACAATTTTATCTTGAAGCTCCGCAAGTAGGGACAAAATATGGGAGAAAATGTGGGCTAAGAACTGCACAACCGACACTTTAAGCAATGAGGATGAAAGAATAATTTTCAACTTCGTTCTATTCCCATACTAGAAAGAAACAAGTAAAACTGCTTCAACTACAACAGCCAAAGACTCCAAAGCACTCAGTAAGATAGTTTTAAAAGTCCTCTTAAAATCTGTAAGATAGTTTTAATATCCTCCCTCCGTCCAAACTTCCTACTTACTTTTTGAGAGTCAAACTTTATAAACTTTAACAACATTTGATAAGTAAGTGATTATAATACCATGTGATCTTGTTCATTTGAAGCAATATCAAAATTTTGATTTTAACACGTCATATTTTGATTTTGTAGTCAAACAAGGACAGAAGGAGAATATCATCATATCATGCATTAGATTTTGCACGACATAAGAATCAATCAAGGCAACAAAAGTTAAATGTGAAATATGACGACCAGGTATGACACACAAATTCGAGTAAACAATCTCCCATACTGTATCAAATATAAATGTTTGTCGCTCTTCCTAGATACCACATACAGCTGAGACCAAAACTGTTTTCAATTAATTCAATGGAGAAAAATCAGACACCAGAAACAAGCCAGTTAAAGACCAAGCATCTCAGTATTACTAAGAAACCAGCACATACATTGCAAAGAGTAAGTTCAAGATCTCCAAAAAATAGAGATAACCATAAGTCTAATATAGTGATGGACTAACCTTCTCAATGTTGTCCATCATTATTCCTTTGACTTCTGTTATTTGAGCCTTCAGCTTGGAGAGCTTACTCATTTCATCAGGGTGGCTCATACAGTACTGCATATGCTCTTTAAGCTTAGGCCTGAAAATAAAGAAAACAACTAAGTTTCGAGTAAAGTATCACAGCAGGAACTTTTGATAATACAACAGATGAAGCCATGAAGCAGAAAACAAACAATTAAAGGAGAAAAAGATAAGCACAAGCCAGCCAAAATCTGCATACCCAAACTCCCTATCAAGATTATAGGCAATGCTAAATCTGTCTTCAAATAGGTCATCCTCCTCATCACCATCATCAAGCGGGTGAGGCCCGTCAGGCTTAATGCTTGCACCATACTGCTTCTTGAAATCATCCTTCACCCTCTCAAGAAACACAAAGGGCACACTCCTCCCAGTGGCCTCATCAGCAACAACAAGAAACACTACATTCCCATCAAACAGCAATTACCTCAAATATTCAATCCATCTCCAGCACATTCAATAAAATAAATTAGAAACTCAGCACTAGAAAAATCAGCAATTACCAAATCCACTGTCGAGGAGATAATTGAAAGTATGGCCATCGCAAGAGTAGGTGTACTTGCTGCTGTTCGAAGGCAGCCTCTGCAAGCATTGAACGGCGATAGTGCTGAAGTTTCCGGAGTAGGATGTGTGCTCAGCCAGCACCACCGTCCCCTTAGCAACAAAGCTGTAAATCAAACCCTTCTGACTCATTCCTGAATCTGATCTTAGCTATTCCCTCTACCATTTAGGAACAAACAAACATTCAATACAGTTATTCAGTTCAAGATCAACGCATGCATTTCAACAATCAAACTGACGACAAGAAAAATCATCCTTTCCCCAAAATTGAAAACCTAAATCGTGGACAGGATATAACAAACCATTTGCAAGCATGAATCAATGAAAAATGAAATTCGCGAACCTTGATCTACGTATTCGATCCTCAAAATATAATCAGTAGCGTATGAGTTGCAGAAAAGAGAGACAGTAATTCACCTGATTAAGATTGCAGAGAAGATGAATGACGCAACAAGAACTCGAGAGAGAACTATTCCCAAACTATATTATTTGTTTTATTTTTTCTCTCTCTGTCAGTTTTTGAGAAAAAGCTTGACTTGTTAGTTGGATTGACCTTTCTCGCACTGTGTAGATCTCATGACAAAGGCGGAGTTTCCGAGCACGACTTCAATGTGTATCCAATCTACTTAGCTCACACTTTTCCATTTTTCCTAAACAATTTTTTCTTTGAAGCATCCTATCAATTTTTCTTAGTTTACCATGAACATTGTATTTTTTATTTTTGGTCGTATACTAGCAGTCGTCCAGTATCATTTTGACAAGAGAAACTCTACAAAAATATATTAATAGATAACCAGTAATATTATATTATCTAACTATGTTCGGGACGTGTAAAAAGAGTCGGAAGTTGATGACTAGAGATTGAGAGTTAGATTCTTGTTACAATGTTCACAGATGGTTCAACATCTCCTAATACCATTCTTGGTAAGAGAGTATCTTCTAAAAATATATTTTGTTGATGGATCTGCAATTTGATTGCCCCTCTACTCTGATGCAAGAGTTTTAGCATTGCATGGTAAACTATGTTTAGGGTAGTTATTTTAATGGTGAAATTGGTCTAGATATCTTGTGGTGTCGTGCGAGAAAGAGCTAGGGATAGAAATAAGGGGGTAGATGGTTGGATAGTGATCGAAGGTGGCGAGTGGCCCAATGATCGATTGCCGGAGTTAGAGGGTAGTATTATCATTTATATAGGATATCGAATTTTTGAAATTCAAGCCCCACCATCGAATGAGGGTTAAAGGTTTTCAAGTTAACTCCTATCTAATGTAGAATAACACGTTTGAAACACACAAAAGTATATGTCACATATCAGGCTTCATTTGTTGAGTTACAATATATATATATAATTGGGTACAACTAAATCATAGAAATACTAATAGGGAAAAAAAATGCACCCTTGCAAATTTCCTTTAATCATATCTTACAATTTAACCATCCACCATCTAGGTGTAGTGCTCCAAAGCTTTCATCATTTAGGCCAATTTAGATATTGTAATTATGTTGTATCGGCATTGGTATTCTCTCCATTTTTCTCCCAAAAAACAACCCCATGTCTAATTTCTACAGAGGTCGTCGGTGCTACTACCGACCAGAAGCCTCCCACACACCTTAATTTCAGTCTCCAACCTCCCATACCCGAAACTATCTATTTTTTTTGATAAATTACAGTCCCAACAGGAAACCCCACCGACACCACAAGGCCGATTTGTGAAGATCCGGCGCCAATCTGTGAAGATCAGACAGAGTCTTGCATGTTAAGTCAGTTTTGGTCGGCTCCAACAGGCCGCCGCTTCGGCGCGCCGCCACTCGTCCGAGGCTGATCCCCACGCTCCGGTCTTAAGGAGAGGCTGATTTGTTGTGCAGATTGATTTGGGGATTTAGGGCCGGTTCAACCGGTCTGGTCGGGTCGGGCAACTCGGTCTGACCGGTTTGGGTCGGACCGGTTCAGACAAGTTTCCATGGAGCTGGCACCATTAGATTGATATGGTGGTTTTACTTTTTTTTTCTTTTTATAAAAATTATTTTCAGTCATTTTTAGGTTGTATTTGTATTGATATTCGCACTAAAATATTGGATTGAATGTGATTTGTTAATCTTAGTTTTCTGATAGGTCTTTTTGCTTATCAAAACTTTTATTAGCTTCTGATCTGGTTAGTACATTTAGGATAAATCCGAATCAAACTAGTTTTAATACTTATTGTTGGCGATACTGCTACTACATTTGTAGACCGGTTAAACGTTAACCTTATATCGTGTTAGATTACATTTGCTCTGTCCAATATTTGGCCGCCAACCAATCAGACCAAGATTGGTTGGAATTACTCTAGTACTAATGTTAATTTACATATATCTATTTTTTAGTTGGATACGATTTGAATTGGGTCTTTTTGGAAACCGTCATGACTAATTTATGGAGTATCCTTACCTATTTGTTTGTCATGTCTCTCCTAACTCGTGTATTTGGTGGGAGGGAAGGCCCTTTAGGTTTCGGTACATGTAAAGAGGTAAGAGAAATCCAAGTCGTTTGTGGGTTTAAAGCTAACTAACGGCGTCTCTATGCACATACTCTATGGACTTTGAGTATTTATACTTTGAGTTAAGGATACTATGCCTATCGGGTAGTTTAGATATATTCGAGTATTAGACCTAAATTTTCTTACGATGTATTCCTTTTTTAGTATTACATCCCGAGGCGGAGTAGTAGTACGGTTACGATGGAATCACTCTGCACCTCACTCAATTGCCACAGAAACTCCCAAAAGGGTTTTATATGTATTATTGGATTTACCCGAACCAATTTTGTACTTTTTATCGCGCTTTTATAAAGGGTTGAGGAGGCGCGAATAATTCTCACCTCAACTTAAATGGTTTTGACTTTATAAAAAATAGATATTGTAATTATGTGGGATAGGAAAGAATTTAGAAAGAAATAATAGAATAGTTAATAATCGTATTTGGTATCAAATTTGTTAGTTACAGACCTCACCTGCTTTCCGCAGCTTGAGCCTGAGAGGGTCTAAATCTAACAACACCAGTAATTTCACTTTTCCATGCTAGCTAACCTTTCTATCTTGTTTTTCAGTATCTCCACCTCTCTAGCCAAGTTATCATCTCTTTTCCTCATTTTCTCCATTTCTTGCTTGTGCGCCTCCTCTTTCTTATCCCTCCTTTGGTACTTATATATCACAGCTCCACCAATAGTGTAGAGAAACAATTCTCCAATAAGACTCATTGCAATCTGCTGGGAAAGTTGATTCGAACAAACTTGAACGATTTTATCACAAAGAAAGTTTATTATTATGAATTGTATGCAAATCCTCCTAATTTATAGATGACAGATAAATTCCAATCCTAACGGGAATGAGTTCCCTTATTCCTTATTCTAGTGGGAATGGTTTCCCTAATTATGAAAAATGGAACCTAAAATGATGTGGGAAAATAAAATTAGACATTGTAGATTCTAAGAAAATCTTAAAGTCTTCTAGAATGCTAATCAAACTTTCAGGTTTGCTCGGGTTTCATGTAAAGCATGTCATGTTATAGTTTGTTCTTTAGCGATCCTTTCAGTTTTTGTCATTTATCGTCCCAACTATTACTATCTTTATGTGATTTTAATAAATTTCGAATATTGTAAATTTGGAGAACGTCACAACCTGATAACTGTTTTTGTTGTAAATAAAATAACCTAGGTTCTTTTTTGTTTTTGTTCTACTCGCAAAAGTCGTATTATGCCTTCATTTGGTAGAATACTACATTTATCACTCGGCGTGTTGCACCAAATAATAAATGAAATATGATATAATTATAAATATTGAGAATGATAAAATATTGCGTCTTTAGCCTAAAAGCAAAGAAGAATTAAATCAACAAAAATAATTATAATCATAATAAATAGTAATGAAGAATGAATTGCTAAAATTAGACGGAACAACATCAAAATTATAAAAATTACCATGCCAAAAAAATAATAATATGATGGTATTTTCTATGTTTTTCTGAGTAATTGAGTATGCTCATGTAAAACTGTTGTAATAAGGTAATTTAATTATCTAAATTATTGACATACACCAAATTATTGAGGATCAAAAGAAATGATATAGTAAAATTCCGAATATAGTCCAAAAATTGCTTCTAGACAATATATATGTATGGTGTGCATAAGGATAATGTATTTGAATTCTTCTTCCTGAGTGCCATATCGAATTTTCTTTAATCCGCTGTCGTTGATTGGGCTACCCTTGGGGTCATAAGTAGTCGAAAGTGAAGGTAATCCTCCCACAATGACATATGTTATCAATAACGGATACCTGTTTGAAATGACAGACAAATGTCATAACTAATATTATGCTACCCGACTCGCCTTAGTGCTGATATCTTGTCGAATTCGGTGCAAGTAATTTTCATTTTGTTTTGCACAACCATAGGCGAATTCAAAAAATTATTCATTTGGCACCTATATACCAAGTAATTTAAACGTAAGATATAAATAAATAAAGGATACATTAGAGGTGTTTTCTTTATCACGGGGTAACACATACACCATGCTCCAAGATAGCTACGCCTTGCTTGTATTGTGTTGTGGTTTTTTTTTTGAAGCGGCATGAGATCGTGCTGCCATTTTGTTGGTGCAGTAAGATATTGTGTCACCTCCATACCTATTAAGCTCATCTATATTTCACACATGTAACGGCTTAGTTTTATTTTTTTTAACGGTACTATTGGTGCTAAGTACACTTTAGTTAAATGCCATCTCAACCAGGTATATTTGGTGTGCGAGGAATCATGCCTGATGGGAATCCAAGTTACAACATCCAGTTCAGGCTAGCAGGACATGAACAGAGCTTCTCTTCCTCACAAAGTGATTTCCATAAGCAAGGACCAAGCACTAATGATGTGTGTTGTAACTTGCAGGGGATTTTTCCTCAATTTCTAGTTTCACGCGACCAGAAAATATATAACAGGACATTCTCGTAATCAATCAACATTCAACACACAAGGGCTATGAATGTAGAGAGTAGGGCAACTGCAAATCAGATTGAACTGGATTCCTGGTTACAACAGACAATCAATGTTCATGCCATACACCTTCACAATCTCTACTATAGCAGTGAAGATATCATCGGGTGTCTTAAAGCTGGTATCAATCCTTCAAAACCATACGAATTTGAAGCACTTCAAGACACGTTATGACCTAGAACAATAATACGAGGCTAGAACTCCTCTAAATTATGTTCCAACCCAACTTTTTTTGGTGAGGGTAGAGACTTCAGCAGTACCCCTCTCAGATTAACCACCCAAACTAATGGTTCTGTGGTTTTAATAAATAGTGAAGATAACAACGAATCAGGTGTTGACCAGCTTCACCCCGTTGATAATTGGTGGGGAGCCTCGGTTTTCTTTCACGTAAGCAACATACTCGCTGAAGTGCATTGTGAACAGCGTGCTCTGGTATCGGGTCATATCAATGCTCTGCCTGAGACTTTCAGTAATGCTGCCATTGTAGCCCGCTTTTCGCATCAGGGAGTCAATTGCTTCTTTCTTCGTCCAACCTGATGATTAGAAACAAGAACTGGATTAGTTATTCCACGGGAAAGGTAAAACTAGTTCGATTTCCTTCACTTCATGCTCATACTGGGGTCCTATGGCAGAAGTATAATAACAGGCACATTAGCAATCATGAAAAAACTTACGATACATTAACAATCAATTTTCAAAAAAACTACACTCTTTATACAGACTATATCATTAAAATGAAATGTTTACTCATTGATCACGCATTAATAACACCATTGAGAATGTAAGAACTACCTTCGTGAGCAGCAACTTCAGGCAGGTAAGTGGCACTTCGCCTACTGTTAGAGTCGGGATCAGTGAATTCAATGATCATTCCATGCTTCCCAACCTGAACAGCAACTTACACGTATTTTATATGGTAACAGCATAAATCTTATCCATAATAGTAACCGATGAATGAAGTGTACATAGGATGTAAATGTCAATTTGGTCGAAACAGGGATTTCAAATCTGTAGCCAAGAGACTCTTACTACCAACGCCATCCAACTTAACTTCAACATATGATCCAGCCAGACATGTTAATGCAATTATAGACATTTATAAATAACACATTCGAACAATCGACTCAAACCTGAAAACTGATACAATCATCACCACTTAAATGCAAATCATGTAATATACTATATTATTCCATGTTACTCTGAGACACATGTGAATACCAGGGAGGTGACTAAAACATACACTTCAATGATGTGTTCCAGTGTATGCTAAGGCTGTTCAGTTACATTTTGTTTATTAAAAGTAAATACTTTGTCAACAAGAGATTGATTTCCTGTTAGCTAATTGTTGCATGTATTGCCAAAAACCAAGAAGAAACACGAGTCCACTTATATGTAACATGTGCACCATTATCATCAGGGAACACTGAACATACATGTTACAAAAACATGATACCCACACCCAACACCACTACTTTTAATGTACTTGACCAGTACTGTATGAAAGATCAAACACAGGCCTAGGTAACCATATAGGCAAGAAAACTAACCTCCCAATCAAGATAATTCTGAGCTACTTCATAATCTGTGAGAAGCGAAACTGTACATTCCAAGAAGGGCAATTCCTTAGCCTGTACTGGGGGGAAACGCCTATCCCTAAGAGCACTGAAAATTTTACAGAAATAAATAATTATTCAGAACTACAGGATGAAAGGAAAAAGGAGATGCATCAGGTTGATTTTAGATCAAAGCTGTGATTAAAATATGAAATAATGACCAAGAAGGCAGGACTTTAAATCCCTTTTCAATCATACATCATACTCGCACTATGAACATCAAGAAAATATTGCCTAACGTAGCTCAATCAAATAAGCTTATCTCAAACTTCACCTTGTCAGAGCATAGTCCTTGAAACCACTTATAATGGCACGAGCTTCCAGCGTTCCAATGCAACCGCGTAATCGAGGCTCAGTTCCATTCACAGCTTTCTTCCAGGTCACAAACAGTGGACTGTGAATCATAGAAACACGTCCAGAGGAGTAATTAACAAAATGGCACCAAATTCACAAACCTAAAACACACATATCCAAAACTAAACTAAAAAACAGAAATTCACAACTAGATAATCAATCCAAACACAAGAGTAAGATTAAAATTGATAAGCATAGAATCATACTGCTGGCCTTCATCGAAATCGGGAGGAGGAGCTTGCTCGCCGTTGAAGTGACCCACCAGCGTGTCGAAGCAGAACACCACCATCTCCTTGGTTGCAGTCACCATTTCCGTAGGAATCTTCTGATTGATCCGATCACAAATGATGAGCAGGGCGCCGACAAATATGCAACAAAAATTAGGGTTGATGAATATTGATGGCGCTTGCTTGAGTTGGTGGAGTGATGGTCTATTTATATGCGTGATGATAACGAGTGTCTCGAATACACAACACGGCGTGCGAAGTCAGTCGAGAGCTTTCGTAGAGGTTAGTGTTATGACGACACCGTTTGACTCTTGGTTCGTTTTGGGTAAATTTCCTTGTATCAAAAATTTCGCTTAGTTAAGATTAGTTCATTTAGATTAGTTAAGAGTTAAAACAAATTTTATTCTTATGGTTATTTATTACTCTGGTCACATGTTATCACCATTTGAATCGGTAGAAATTCAATAAAATTTGATGGTAGGAAATAATTATGAAGTCGTGCTATTGAACTTTAGTTGCAACGCATAATAGAAGTATCATATTCAATCATTCTTAAATAAGTTTTGGTTACTGTAAATTGTATTTCATTTCGTGATTAGTACTGCGTTTACAAGAGATATTTATATTACATACAAGCGCTTAAAACTAATTATCACAAGTTATTTAAATCCTAGGCACATAAGTGCAATATGCAAAAGGTTAACATAATTAATAAATCAACCCTTCAATTCTTCTATTGTCACAGTTACGTCACTGGCAGTGGAAATAAGAGACTTTTTCATTTGTAATCGGAGTACCACCATCAATTTAACACCTATACTAGCTCACTGGCCGTTTGCATGGTACATGGGTTAAAACCCTGTTGCCAGCTCTAACTTGTACATCATGTCATTTACTACTTGCGTCTTCTTCCCGCGCTGCACGTTAGTGTTCACACTATGGTGCTATAGGGAAGAAGGCTGTCCATTTGCCTATAATGGAGAGGGCGGTTATAGAACCGTCACCCACGGCGCACGCTACAAAACGCCCGATCTCACTCATCTTTCGGAAGGTTGCATCTCTTGGACACCAAATTGAGCCCAAGGCACCGCCTTACATTAGCTCAACACCACGAGACTCAGCCTCGGTTCTTCATCGGGATCGTCTGCATGCCAACAGCACCATCATATCTCTTTTTTTGTAGGTGCACATGGCAGGAGCCACATTGTCAAGTCTGTTCTTGACTGATTGACGACACTATCACTCTACTACTCACGATTGTGGCAGCCAACATCATCAACATCATCTATGACAAATTCTACTAGGATGGAGCTCGCTGAGATACTTCTTAGGTCGGAGCATTGCCACTATCATGACTAGTCTACCAGGACCCACACGTGCATCCACATCATCTTTCACAGCTTACAGCCCAAGACCCGAGACCATTCTTGGCTGCTCATAACCCATTCCAAGAGGGAAGAAGAAGTCTTTTCTACGGAGACGATCTTGACCAAATAGGTAGCCAGTCCTGGGTCGATATTGAATCCTAGATCAAAGGGGAAACAGAACTCTTGGTGGGTGACATACTAGGATTGGATTTTCATTTGCGGATGGGCAAGTATCTACTGGTTGCACATATAGGTCCACCCACTTTGGACCTGCATCTCAGTGCCGCTACATCTCTGCGGCTAGCATCTTTGGAAGGTCTCACGCATTGGAGGTAGAAGCGGATTGTTTTATGGGTTTGGGTAGTGAGTTTGTTCTCACCCCTAACCATACTCTCTTGACTTTAGCCTCATTTGTTTTACCCGAATATGTATTTTTTGGGTGGTATACTATGTCCCCTATGCGACCATTAATTTGGGTCTTGGGGTAGAATTAGGATTTATTGTATTATACGGGGATTTAGCGCCAGCTTCTGTTTCTGTAGACTGTCCCACGGAATCATTTCTTCTTTTTACCATATTTACCTATCTATAATAGAGATTTTAACTTGTGATGATCTCTTGAAAATGGAACTAATATATGGAAGGACTTCTCAAAGTTTGAATATGTTCAAGTCATTCTCAATATTTTGACTATAGACGCTTTGAATAAGACTACAAGCAACATTATTGTTGTTAATTGGATGGATAGGAATCTTGGAGAAAAGGTTAGGTGGACAAAATTGAAAATCTAAGGGTGTGTTTGGTTGGACAAATTTTTGTAAAACTTAAATTATCCAAGTCCAGTTTTATAAAATCTTGTTTAATTCATCAAATTTTCCAAAATCCAGACTTACAAAATCCTAAAAATCAATCAAAGATTTTATTTCATACTCACAAACTCAACCCAACCAAACAAGACTCTCAAAATCCCAAATAAAAACTCAAACTTTCAAAAATACAAAACAAAATCCAAACTCTCAAAAATCTTGCGAACCAAACACACCCTCATTCTCACTTGTAAGGAACCAAATTGAGGTTCACAAGATACCCAAATTATTAACAACAAAGATAAAGAAAAAAAAAAGATAGGCAAATTAGAATTGTAATATTCAAACTGGAACACTTCAAAAGTATAGAGTTGATTACATACTTCTTGCAAACCTGGAATGCCTGGAGTTCATTACATTTCAAAAGTGATCAAAGAGGTAGAAAAACACAAGGTTTTAGCTCAGAATGCTCAATGAAACAATCCGAATACATCGAGACAAACAGCAAATTACAGTACAATGATGCTGATTCTTTGATCATAATAATCAGAATCAATCTCTTCTCCGTTCCTTGTCTTTTCTATGTTTTCTCTTCTCATCTGAATCACGAGAATGTCTTTTCTCTCCTCTGTCGTGCTTGCCATGTTTCTTCTCTTCATGCCTCCTTTTCTTCTTGCGGTTCTCATCCTCAGACTTATCCTCATCCTCCCTAGCGGGTGCCCTAGGCGTGGCCTCCTCCTCCACTTTCTCAACCAATTGGCTCTCCAACTTCGGCACAATCGGTTCTTCCCAAGCACGAATCTCACTGCAATTGGTTAAAATTCCTTTAAGCTATCATCATACAGTATCAAAATTTATAGGCATGTTTCAATTCAAATCACTAAGTATTATTTTCCCTATTTCCTACTCAGTTATACTTTCAAGCCAGGCTTATTTACACTTCATCGAACAAAGGTATGAAAGATTTAGGTTTGTCCAGTCTACACTAGCTAGATTGCTGCACCTAAAAGAACATCAGATAGAAATATTACATATTTATCTTCTAATAAACTACAAACAGCACAAGCTTTATAAAATTCTTACACATACCTTTTAAAACCAAGACCACTGACTCTCGCTGCTTCAGCATGGCCGGCTCCTAAATCTTCTGCAGTAGAGCCTCGTTTAACAAGCTCATTAAATTCATGCTTATCCAACCGACTGCCTTGCACGCCTTTACTTCGCTTAGGAGCTAGCCCTAGAGCCTCTCTCATTGCCTGCTCCTCTTGTTCCTTAACCCTCTGGATTTCCTCTCTCATTGCTTCTGCATCAGCAGCTGCAGACTTTTTGTCGCGTGCATACCAGTTGAGATCTTTCCCTGCATACAGGAGCATCATCAAGTAAGAAAAACTCTTCCAGCCATCCAACAAAAGTCACACAGACCTAGTAATCTAAAGCAAACTTATTATTACGTTTCCAATGCGATAAAGCCACTGAAAACTAAATTCTCAATATTCTACTGGTTGTAACCAAAACCATTGCAACGAAGCCATAAAAACAATCCATAAGCTACAATTTACAGAAGAAACGGAAGAGAAGACACACGGGTAAAGATAAAATACCTTTCTGCCATCGTCCAACAGGTGCCTTGACACTGTGGCCAAGATAATTCTCTCTGTGCTTATCAACCTTCACTTCATCCCAGCTAAATTCTGCAAACAGCAAAAATCCAGAAAAACGATTAATTCAACATCAAATCGAAATTATGTGCATCCACACACTCCCCCAGAATCACAGAACCAAGCTGAATAACGGCATAACTTCCAGAAGTATCAATCAATCAATACAAATCATATATAAACCCTAATTTTTTTCAAAAGCCATATAAACAGAAGTAAAAGAGAGCTTACGATCACGGCCGCCACGAACTCCGCCTCTGGTTGGATGATACATAATCTCCGGTGAGATTTACCGATAATCCGACGAACTGACGGGGAAGAACGAGGGATTTAGAATTTGACCGATAAATTAGAATTCGGGGTGAGGGATCCAGATTTCTTCCCCAATTTCTATAAATAATAATAAACCGCTTCCAAAAGAGGGAAGGGCATATCTGGAAATTCGAATAGAACCAATTCCTTATCCAAAACGTAACCCGGTTCAAACGGAATTTACCGGGCCGTATTACTTTTTACCATTAAATAGAAGAAGCTTCCCGAGAGAAGAGCTGCTTTTTTTATTGACTTTGTTGTGATCTCCGATCAGTTCATTTGAGAAGAATGGCGATGCGATCTGTCATTTCACGCAGTGCGCTGTGTAGTTTCGTCGAGGCGAGGTTGCCGGCGGTGGGCGGCGTCCGCCGCTTCAGCGACGGCAAGGGCCGCGTTCTGGATGAAGAAGAGCGTGCTAAGGAGAACGTCTACATCAAGGTATTGTTCACGAATTGGTTTAGGTTTTTTCATTCAGTTGTTCGAATTATTTCGGCGATTTTTACGATGCTCTGTTTGGATTGCAGAAATGGGAGCAAGAGAGGTTGGAGAAGCAGAAGCAGAAGCTCGAGGCTGAGAAGGCTAAGAGTGAGAAAGATGACAAGGTGTGTGTTGTTGTTTTTCCCCAATTTTTTTGTTTTTTTTTAAAAAAAAATTCTTTTTGTGATTAGGATTGGATGACTTAGGGTTTTGTTTTATGTGTTGAATGCCAGAAACCCGAAGGTGGTTCGAGCTGAAGAAGTTGAAGAGTCGAAGAAACTAGGAAGCCTCTATCCAGTATCTGGTTATATGGAATAAATGTTAAATGACTATTCAACTGTTTTTGTGCAAGAATGTTATGTTTCTGAGCTTTGTTTAACATTTGCAATAATATTTCGTGCTGTTTGATGGGTATGAATCTATGAATGTCACTCTGTCATTGTTTTATCAGGATCGATTATGCTGGCTCGTTGCAGTTTTTATGCTTCGTTGTGATTGCGTTTGTCTTCTTTTGTTTGATTATTCTGGCGAGTATGCTGGTATGTGCATTTACACGGTTCTTGCTGGAAGGATTTTCTTGTTGGCATTGTCATTATCATTAGGATTTTGCATTTGTCTTTTTTATCTGTTTTCTTTGTGTGTTAGACAACTCTTTGTGTGTTGGACAAAGAGAAGTAGCCAGGAAAATAAGAGTTTCACATTAGCTGATCTTTCCTAAGCAGAAAGGGTTCATTTCCATTTGATACTTGATAGTAAGATCATGCCTGACTGTTATGTATATCCTAGCCCTTCCCTGAATCATCGATTTCTCAGTTGTCTAGAGTTCGGTTACTAGTGTTTTGAAATGCTAAAGAATAAGGACTCTTGGATGGGAATGTTGAATTCTACGAAGAATGTCATTTCCATTAGATAGTCAGTAACCAACTAGAGTCGCAGACCTTGCTGAATCGTAGATTTCTCAGTTTCAAGGGAATTCAGTCATGATAAGGATTGAGCATATTATTTGTTGTATAGAGTTTATTCTGATGGATTATCGATATCTCCGAATGCTATAGATTAAGATCTCTTAGGTTGGAATGTTGGAGTTTTCGCAGAATTCTTAGCTGCAGAATTCTTATCTCTTCGATGACAAATGTCAGATGACATTTGAGGAGTTAAGATATGACTCATATGAGGTTTAACCAGAAAAATACAGAGTACAATGAGTTATTGATTGAATTTGACTGGAGTTTATTGTAAAATTACATTTCAGGGATTCAGATATTGATAATATCTTGAAATGACTGCATAATCTCTAGATCTTTACTGTTGTATTTGGCACCATTGTTACCGTTGATGGAAAGAAGTTAAAATTTCACTGATATTCCTTTTCACCGTCTCAATTGGGTAAGATTGTGCATAGTTTATTTCACCAGATACAATATTTTTGGAACGAGTAGATAAATTAGGCTGAAAATGACACAAACCGAACGAGCGAGAATAGAGATATGCCACAACAATTCACAAATCAATGTATTTTATGATACTGATTTGTTGATCAATCAATTCTTGTTAATCTCACTAGGATGATGGAGATTAAAATCCAAATTAGAGAAAATGTGCGAGATCATTATCCTTTTTTTTCATATTATTATATAGAAATACATAACAACAATCTGAATTGATTGAATTAAACTAACTGAAGTTTTACAAGCGATGAGGTAGAGAAAATAACACGTAGTAAAAGTGATACTTCATATAGTTTTGAATAAAACTAATACATGATTAAGATATACTTATTGTTTGGAATTTGTAAGTTCTGAAACAACACAGTACTGTCTAATACTGTATTAGCATTGTTCAGCATTGTTTTACTATTTAAATTTACAAATATAAAATCAATCAAACAAAAACTTCTTAATTTTAACTTGAAAAATCACATTTCTTTGCACAAACCAAACAAAACCCTAATTACTAGCCATATAGCGGACCTTTCTATATGTCAATCATCCAAAATCAAACATTGTAATTTCAGATGGAGAAAAATCCCAGAGCATAATCCTCCCTAAACCACCACTATATATTCAGACCAACAACATTCAAATTGTACAAGCATCCCACAAAACACACAACGTAAACAAACAATCATACATTTTGATCACAATCTCAAAATGAAGTTCGAGTTAGTAGCATCGTTCCTCTTGCTCTCGGCACTAGCATTCACAGCCCAGGGAGGCGATCCCGACATCACGTCCGACTTCCTCGTACCACCAAACGTCATCGCCAACGGCCCCTTCTTCACCTTCACCGGCCTGAACCAGATCTTCAAGACAACGCCGCCGCCGGAGTTCAAGGCCACCAAGGTCAGCCTCGGCGAGTTCCCCGCACTCGACGGCCAGAGCGTGTCCATGGCGGTGCTGCAGTACCCCGCCGGCTCCGTCAACCCGCCCCACACGCATCCACGCGCCGCCGAGCTTCTCTTCGTCTTGTTCGGATCCCTAGACGTAGGATTCGTCGACACCAAGAACAACCTCTTCACCCAGACTCTTCAGACAGGAGATGTGTTCGTGTTTCCTAAGGGTCTTGTCCATTTTCAGTTCAACAGCGATTCTCAGAAGTCGGCCACCGCCGTGTCGGCGTTTGGGAGTGCTAACGCCGGGACCGTTTCGCTGCCGGGAACTGTGTTTAACAGCAGCATCAGTGATGTGGTTCTGGCTAAGTCTTTTAAGACTGATGTTGATACCATTCAGAAGCTCAAGGCTGGGTTTGCACCGCCGCAGGCTTGAGTTTTTTACACCGTTTTCGTTTTGATGATTTGTTGTTTTTGAGGACAGTAATAATGTCTGACCTGAATAAACTGGATAAGTGAGTATTTTGTTGTTTGATTTTTTTGGTTAATGGAAAATATTCCATATATTCTGTATTGGTGTAATCCATGTCACCCAATTCAAGTGGAGGTATGATAATTATCTATATTTTTTGTGGAAAACATTTCCAAAAATTACACTTCATGACATTAATTTTTTTTAACACTGCTTATAAGCAGAAGAAGATCAGTTACTTTAATTCATTTCACTAAAAATATAATTTGATTACATTTAGTTAAACTAAACACCAGTAATACAGTTAAGTTCAGCAGAAAATAAGGTCAAGAGAATATCAGCTATCAAAACTAGCTTGTTTGTACCGCGCGGTTATTTATTTGGATTCTTCTGGCTAAATATGATTAATTACGAACTTAATTTATTCATTTAATTTACATAAATCTAAGCTCCGACTTGAACTTCTCGCACCCTCACGCCTTGAAAGTTTTTAACCAATGAATTAATTAAATTATTTTAAAGTATTTGACGGTTAAAAAAACTAACCTAAGATACAAGCTTGTATAAGTACAAAACAAATCACTGAGTAAATATAAATTAAACTAAAATAACTTAATAAATTAATATCATATTATAAAAATTCAAAAAGCAATTACAATAAAATAAATGTCGGAATCTAAACTTCTATAAGTCCATATTGATACATGTATATGATTAACCAAATAAATTGAAAATCAGGAAATAATTACGAAAACGGATCTAATTGAATAAGAATGATACATGTAGAATCAAACAAAATAGTAAAACAACGCAACTAAAGATTATAAAAGAATAAAATTATGGGTACATGTCGGTAGTGCTTTCACAACTTCCAGCCCAAAACCCCAGACCGCTCTCGCTTGCTCATAGCCCCTTCCAAGAGGGAATAGGAAGCCTTTTCTACGGAGACGATCTTGACCAAATAGGTAGCCAGTCCTGGGCCGATATTGAATCCTACTTTAAAAGAGATACAAAACTCTTATTGGGTGACATATTAGGATTGGGTTTGCATTTACGGATATGTAAGTTTCTACTGGTTGCACATATAGGTCCACCTACTTTGAACTTGCACCTCACTGCCGCTACATCCCTGCGGTTAGCATCTTTGGAAGGTCTCACGTGTTGGAGGTAGAAGCAGATTGTTTTATGGGCTGGGGGTAGTGAGTTTGTTCTCACTCCCAGTCATACTCTCTTGAATTTAGCCTCGTTTGTTTTAACCGAGTATGTATTTTTGAGTGTGTAATTATTTCCCCTTTGCGACAATTAGTTTGGATCTTTGGGGTAGAATTAAGATTTATTGTATTATACGGGGATTTAGCATCAGCTTGTGTCTCCATAAACTGTCCCACTAGATCTTTTCTTCTTTTTACCATATTTACTTGCAACCACCACCCACCCACCCACCACCTCCAGTAGCAGCCGCCATACTACCACCACCACCCTGTCGCCGCTGCCGTCAACAACAACCACCATATTCATCCCCCGTCATCAAATAATCAAATCGACATTCAATCATCAACATAAACATCAAATAATTGAATCATCATAACTTCGGCGCCGCTGTCGACGGAATCCACTACGACATAATCCTCATCCATTCCCCAATAGATGCCTGCTCAGCCACCAGAGTCCTATGATGCAACATCCCCCTCTGGAAAGTACCTGACGACCACAGTCTACCTGAAATCCACTCTGAACATCTAGCGAAATGCCATCGTTTTGGGGGGCGCGGAGATCAGGGATTACCCCCGGGAGGCAGAGATGTGGTATGTGGTTTTGGGGAGGGGGTGGGGATCACCGGCGGCAGAGAAATTAACGGAAAATGGGTGAAGTTCGTGATGAGAGGAAGAATGTGAGGGCGAGTAGCGAATCGACGATGAATCGACCGGAAAGCTTTTGATTTAGGGATAAAGTTTTGGAACTTTCACTTTAGTCCCTGAACTTTTACGCTATTTACATTATGGCGCCGAGAAAAAAGTTAGTCTTCTGCTTCAAAACTTATGAAAATAGGGGTTTTAATGCTCTATGTCTTACCATAAGACTGGCTTATATAATTGTTGGTCTGCAGCTTAAAGATAACAATACAACAATTTGCTGGAGCAAGGTATATAGATGATCATAGGGAGGTAGATAGATGATAGATCTTAAGGACAATCTTCTCATTTATACAAGGAGAGGAGAGAAATAGATAGGGGTTTGGTGGAGGAGGTTTGCTTTTCAGATGTCTGTTAAACATGATTCAATATTGCAAATAATATACAGATCAATAAAGTTTGAAAAAAACATTTTTTTCTCTTTATTAGCGGTGATATCCGACACAAAACAAATCATAGATGTTATAAATAAAACAGATACATAATCCAAAAGAAACTATATCATATCAAATAATTGTGAAACTTACAAAAGATGAAATCTAATTGAAAAACACATGACATAAAAAAAAAGCACACAAACCAAATTTATAAAAATTTCTAGCACAAAGAATCTCCATCCAATAATCCAGTCAGATTCTTCTCAATTGGTAATCGTCTTCGGATCCCACACATCTCCAATTTCATAAGTTCAGATCAGGCAACGGCGATGAACACTTTGCAGGCTCGATCTCGTCTTTTTTGCCAAAATTTTCCATCCTTTTCTTGACTTCTTCAAACTTCTTCGTGACAACGGAATCTAAATCACCCACATCTTGAACGCTCAAGTTACAAATCTGTGTTGACCCCTCCAAAATTCCCCTAAAAAGGCCCAAAACTTCATTCTCCCGATTCTGCTGCTTCAATTGATTGATCTGCCTTTTCTTCTCCTCAATCCTTTGGCTTATAAGTTTTTCTTGGTTCGTCATCCTTGGTGCCCTCATTGAGTATGGCATTTCATTGAACTTCTTGATTACTTCATCTAATACATTGGAATTCTTAGGCCATATCTCTGGCTCATCCTGATATGGGCTATACACTATTGCACCTGCCTCAACACCACAGAGAGTGGTTAGCTCTTCCATTTTTTTTGTAAAACCTCTCATTCGTTTAGTGTATGATGCCCTTCTATCGGCATAGTTCTCAATGAAAGCAATTTTCACTCTCCCCCTAGGCATTTCAAAGGAAACAAAGATAAACTAATGGGTGAATGCCGAGAGGATAAATTGTAGATGTTTTTGGTCAGTTTATATAGAAACCCCGTGAATCCGATTTTTTGGCTTTTATAAACCATTATTAACAAAGATACGATTAGATAATATAAAAATAAATAGTAAAGCATTGTTCTTATCAAATTGATAAATGTTAACATATGAATAATTTTATATTAATGATATATGATTCGACATATTTTTAAATATGATATATTATTCACATTTCTATTTAAACGCGTTGAATCATTATATTTATTCACACCTTATAGTATTGTTGACATGAATCCATATAATTTATAGTCTACATCTTTTTCTCCCAACAAACTACGACATATATTAAAAAGAAGTGTGACCTAATATTACCGAACCTGTGAAATTCGATGTTCAAACCCGAACTGGACCCGACCAAAAATCGAATAGTGTTATCCGAATCAGGACCTGAAACGTGAAATCACCCGATCAACCCGAACTTGATTGAATAGTGGCAGACCCGAAATGAACCAGAACCCAAAATGACCTGGAACCCAAACCGAACTTGAACCTAGACTCAAAAACGCGAACACGAACTAACCCGAACCAAATCTGACCAAACTCATACTTATCCCAAACAACCCAAACGAGACCCGAATTCATACTAACCCAAACTTTTTCCAAACAACCCGAACCTTGAACACAAATACATAACCCGAATCAAATCTGAACCTATTAGGAATATCTGTTTTGCCGGATTTTTAACATAGTTTGGTTCTACAACAAGTTAAGACGTAATTCATGACATCATCTCATCGTATAAATTAAATTAAATATTCTGTTTTTGTAATACAAAATGAGAAAAATATATTAAAAAATCAATTGAACATTTGACAATCAAAAATTTAACACCGTCCATTTTAACAAAGTGGTCAAAATTATTCATTTAATTGATTGAGCTATTCATTCAACTTATTTGATCTGTTCATTTAACTTATTTGGTCTGAACCGAATTAAAATAAAAATTAATATATTTTAAAATAGAGTCCATATGCTTAATTTATCTGATATGTTTTTTTTACAAAATAGTTAAAATGATATAAAATAGGAACATAATTCATATTTTGAATAAATTCCATCCTTTATAAAAATATTTCGTCCACCTCATTTTTTTGGTAAAATTTTAACATACTTTATACAAATTTAAATCATATTCAATATCTAACTTCTAATATATAAATTATTTCTTCCATTTTATATTTCTATTATGATTTGGTTTATTAGTTCTCCTTACGTTCGATTATAATTGAATTGAACTCAAATATGAGTATAAACTAATAATTGTTAAGAAACCGGGGAGATTATTATTTAGTTTCTTTGCTATTTTGTGGTTTAAGTGGTTCAAGTATCAGTTCAAGTGGTTTATAATCCTCTCATTCTAATAATTTAGCATTTAGGACGTATTATCTCAAAAAACCGTGACGCGCGGTTATTTATTTGGATTCTTCTGACTAAATATGATTAATTACAAACTTAGTTTATTCATTTAATTTTACATGAATCCAAGCTCCGGCTTGAACTCCTCGCATCCTCACGCCTTGAATATTTTTAACCAATGAATTAATTAAATTATTTTTAAGTAATTGACGGTTAAAAAAATTAACCTATGATACAAGCTTGTATAAGCACAAAACAAATCATTAAGTAAAATATAAATTAAACTAAAATAACTTAATATATCAATATCATATTATAAAATTTCAAAAAGCAATTACAATAAAATAAATGCTAGAATCTAAAATTCTATAGAAGTCCCAAACCATTATAAGTGGAATTCGTAATAAGCGAATCTAAAATTCGAAAAATTTCTTTAGCAGAATCTAATAAATGGTACTTACGTTGTTACATACGCACATTCATGGTTAAAAGATTTAATAAAATGGAAGCTATAATTTTAGAAAAAAAAGTATTTTGATCGAGACCGATTGTTAAATAATATTAAGTGGATTAGTTCAATTTAGTTTATTCAATTCACTAAAATATAATTTAATGAAATTTAGATAGACTTACTAATTATATTTTACAATACATAAATTAACTTACACTTTATTTTAATTCAATACAGTTCAGTTCAGTGAGAAGTAGCCCACAAAACTGACAACTATAGAATTAAACATTTATGTTCATGGAAATGATCTTAAGTATCAATAAACTATAGAAATAAATTTCTTAATCTTGTTTGAATCGGGACAAGGACGAAAAACTTTTATAAAGGAGGAGGAGGAAGAAGAAGTAATATATTAAAAATCTATTAGAAATCAAGTTTGAAATCAATTAGGAATTAAGTTTCTTTAAAGAAAAGTTAAAATTTTGCCCAAGAAAATAGGGAGAAAAAATAGGGTACCAAAACAAAGTGATACCAAAAAAAAAAGTGAGAATAACTTTTTAGTATTAACATAGGGACTAGGTATCAGTTTTACCAATAAAAAATCATTCTAAAATTTGCGACATTTTTTTTAAATTTAAACTGTCAAGTGACAGAGGAATGTTTATTAGGTTCCCCAGGTCTGCTAATTGATCTCCATGTAAAGGAGTCGTGAGTAAAAATATCTCCAAATAGGAATCAATGTGAAGAGTACATGGAAATTACTGTAAGTACAATACCTTCCCTATATCTAATGCCGGAAACAGCATATCGATCAACTACATCTACTAGGGATATCAGTAATGGTAGCAACTAATAGTACTTCTGACTAGTCCAGGTCTAACTAGCCAAACTACATACTAACTACACTACGGAGGACAAGCTAATCTAGTAGTCTCATCCTATTCTGTCTCTCTCAAGAACTGTAGGCCCTCATTGCTCATGGCCCCTCCTCGGCCTGTAAGATACCTACCATGACCCTAACACTCTCAACTTAAACGGCCTCCGAAAGTCTGTACCAGCCGGTGGCCTCCTGGGTCCGGAGGCTCCTGTGTCCGAAAGCTCCTATGCCTCCTGTGTCCGGTGGCTCCTGTGTCCGGAAGCCTCCAGTGGACAGTAATCTCAAGTGTGGCATGTGGCCCTCCCATGGCCCATAAGAATATCTAGGTCCCAGTAATAATCACTAAATGATTCAGCCTCGAATGGCCTATTGCCCTCTAAAAGACTATTTAGATATGATTCCACACGGTCAAATTGTAGTTAAGCTATTTAACTAGTACCAGACCGATGAAAACACCTGTCTGTACAGTCTACTAATCTAATTCAGACAGCAACGCCAGAGAGTAAGTATTAAAACTACCTCGACTCGGATTTCTCATAACCGTCATATGAATCAGATCAGAAACTAAAAGGGTTTAGCCAAAAAAAACCCGATCAGATAAACTCCAAGTTGGTAAACAGCAAAAACCCCTCCAATACTCTAACAAAAACACTCATTCAAGCACAAATCCCTAAATGAAATCCAAAATAAAGGAAATAAGAGAAAAATGAAAAACAGAAGTAACCCGATTTCTGGCGGATTCAGTCAGAGAGCAGGAGGCTCCGGCGAGGCGGCGCGTGGGCCGCACGCGCGGGCGATTCAGCGCAGGCGACGCGTGAGCACGCGCCCACTGACAAAGCAGCGCGTCGCCCACACACAGGCTCTTCCGGTGTCGCGTGATGGAAGCTGAGACGCGTGGCGTCGCGTCTTACTCCCCTTTCACCGCTCCGGTTGTTCCGTCTGTCTCCTCTCCTAGCGGTGCCGGTTTTTCTCCGACGGAAAAAGGTCCTGAAAACTGGATCTAGGCTCACCGGCGTCGTCGATGGGTGGCGGTGTAGATCAGCTTCCGTCTTGACTCGTCAGTGGTTGGGCTTCACAGATCGGCGCTGATCTGGGCCAACGGCGGTCAAAGGGTGACCGGAAAAGAACCGTAGTTGGGCGGAGGTTGAAAACGGATCAGGTTATGGGGGTAGAGAAGGGGTGGGAAAGAGTTTTATTGGGTTATGGGTGGGGAGGTCACCTTCGACCGGCGAAGGCCGCCGGCCGGAGCCTCCCCGGCGGCAGATTGAAAAGGTGGAGGGAGGGGAGGTTTCGGGAGGTTTTCGGAGAGAGAGAGGAGTCAATACAAAAACTCCCTTTTTAAAAATATGCTACATCATTTATCCCAACTAAATCTGTAATTTGACAGTTCGATTAGTCAAATTTGCTTAACTTTGATCGCAAAATAAAACTAAATGACATATAATATTCTCATATATTATCTTGTCGGATTCAAATATTTTGAAAATATCAAAATTTTCATTATAGTTTAGTGTTTACATATAGTTAGAGATATTGATAAACAATTATTGTCTAATCAACAACAAAGTGTGCAAATTTAAATGAGATGGAATGAGTATCTATTTGTTAGGTGAATGCAAATACAAGATTTTATAATTCAAGTGTCGAGTTTACTAGCTACTAAATCAGACACATTTTACAACTCTCTTTTTAATTAATATAAGATGAAAATGTAAATTGGGGGTGATAATTTACAGGGACTTTTTGGATACAAAGAAAGAATGCTTCTTACATATATATAACTGATTTGATTAAGTTTGGTGAATGTTATTACAAGAAAAGTTTGATGAATAAAATAGAAATCAACATAACCAAAAAAAATTCTATCATAGAATTCAGTTAAACTTTACATCTATCATGCATGTTTTTCTTTAACATCATTAGTAATCAACAGTATTTCATTACCTATGCTTACCTTATAGTAATTGACATAAACACTGTATTCAAATTTGTTTAAAACGACTCAAGACTTTTGCATACCAATCGGAAAATACCGTGACATAACAATGGCTTGTTTTCATCAGATAAACACGGTTTGCTTGACTAAGACCCCAGCTACTCACTCACACATAATTTACACTTTCTTTCTTCTTCATTTCTTAGCTAACACCATTTCCTTATCTTAGCTAACATCTCCTCAGAATGAGCGGAATCGGAGGTCCGGCTATCGGAATCGACCTTGGCACAACCTACTCATGTGTCGGCTACTGGAAAAATGATCGAGTCGAGATCATACAAAACGATCAAGGCAATCGCATCACCCCCTCTTACGTTGCTTTCACTCGCAACGAGCGTCTTATTGGAAATGCTGCTTACAATCAGGTCGCCTTGAATCCCATCAACACCGTCTTTGGTAACTTCATTTCATCATGTTTCCCACTTGTTTGTCACACTTTTCATATTAATTTGTCCAACTTATTTTGGAACGGTATCTTTTACGCAAAGATTTGAGTGATATAATCGACGATTTATTTTTGAAACTAGACTATGTTTTCTTAAATGTATCCGCATTCTATAGATCAATACAGTTTACTTTAATTTATTTTGATTTAGTAAGTATATAAAATCGGATTAATTTAGCATATTGATTCCATTTTACATATAATATTCTTCTATTTAGAACTTAGCACAAACACAATATGGTTGATGATGCTTCTTGTTCTTTTTTTTGTTTTGCAGATGCTAAGAGATTGATTGGTAGGAAATTTAGTGACGAAACAGTACAGAGTGACATGAAACTATGGCCATTCGAGGTCACTTCTGGAGCCAAAGGCAATCCCATGATCTCAGTCACCTACAACGATGAGAAAAGGCAATTTGCAGCAGAGGAGATATCTTCCATGGTCATCACAAAGATGAAACAGATAGCCGAGGCCTATATCGGAGTCGAGGTGAAAAATGCAGTGGTCACTGTCCCTGCATATTTCGACCATTCACAACGTCAGGCGACAATGAATGCAGGAGAAATTGCAGGCATTAACATACTTCGGCTCATCTCAGAGCCGACAGCTGCTGCCATTGCTTACGGCCTTGACAACTCGTCAAGTTCAAATAAAAATGTCCTCATATTTGATCTTGGTGGTGGTACATTTGATGTCTCACTCCTAGCTATTAAGAATGGCAGCATGGAAGTAAAGGCCACTTCAGGAGATACTCACCTCGGAGGGGAGGATTTTGATAACCGAATGGTGAGCCATTACATCGAAGAATTCATGAAAAAACACGACAAAGACATACGAGATAGTCCCAAAGCGATGAGGAGGCTAAGAACAGCTTGTGAGAGAGCAAAGAGGATACTCTCCTCTGCTACCGAGACAAGGATGGATATCGACGCGCTATTTGGAGGAATCGACTTCTCAACCAGGCTCACTCGATCCAAGTTTGAAGAACTGAACATGGATTTATTCGACAAGTGTATTGAAACTGTAAACAAGTGTTTGGTGGACGCTGGAATGAACAAAAACGCTCTGGATGAAGTCGTTTTAGTTGGCGGTTCAAGCAGGATTCCAAAGGTTCAAAAACTGTTAAAAGACTTTCTCAATGGAAAAGAGCTTTGCCGGAGCATTAATCCTGATGAGGCGGTGGCGTACGGCGCCGCCGTGCAAGCTGCAATGTTATCCGACCAGAAAAGTGACATGATTCAGGACATTACTTTAACTGAGGTTACTCCTCTGTCTCTCGGCGTTGAGACTACAGGGGAAGTCATGACTGTGATAATCCCAAAAAACACAGCCATTCCCACTAAAAGAGTGCTCAAGGGATTCAGCACGAAGATCGATAACTGCACGCGCGCTACATTTCCAGTGTTTGAAGGCGAGAGAGCTCGATCAACCGACAACAGAAAGCTGGGAGAATTCGTGCTCGAAGGGATCCAGTCGGCCCCGAGAGGTGTTCCGAAGATCGACGTGACATTTGAACTCGAAGTCAACGGTCTCTTAAAGGCCTCTGCAGTGGACAGGAGCACCGGTAAAGCGAACAGCATAGCTATCAAGAGCGGGAGACTGTCGAAGCGGGAAATCGCGAAGATGATCGCCGAAGCTGAGAAGTTTAAGGAGGAGGATGAAGTGCACAAGAAGAAGAGTAAAGCAAGGTTTGATTTTACGCAGTTTGTTTACCAGATGAGGGCAAGCATAAGCAATGGTGCCATATCCTCTACTGAAAAGAAGAGGACTGAAGATGCAGTGAAGAAGGCTTTTGAATGGCTCGATCTGTTTGATGCTAAGGAAGAGTCAGTTGAGGTTCATGAATACGAAGAGAAGATGAAGGAGTTAGCGCTTATTCTTGACCATATTCCAGTAGAAACAGTGAAACACCAGAGCGCCGTAGTTGATAAGTGATACCCTTATGTAAAATATAAAATGTAAAATGTAAAATGTATTTGTAATATATTATATAGATATATATATATATATATATATATTTTTTTTTGAAGATATAGATATCTATCTACACTAACTATAAGGCACCCCTCTCCGGTATAGGTACGGTACTGGGTTACCTTTACCTTTTCTGGCTGCAAACAATGACTTTCTTTCCAGCCTCCATCTGGGTCGTTACTAGTTCTATTTTAGGTAGCCAGTCGCTCCACCCCTCTCCAGTATACGTACGGTACTGGGTTACCTTTACCTTTTCTAGCCGCAGACAATGACTTTCTTCCCAGCCTCCATCTGTGTCGTTACTGGTTCTGTTTCAGGTAGCCAGTCGGCGTATTCTTTTCTATATGCGATGTGCGCTGAAAATCCACGCGTCAATCTTCGCCGCTTCGGAGATAACGTGTCCTGCTGCCATCGATTTTTAAATCCACCTTATGCTTCTCTATTTGCAATCGTCTCCTTATTTTAGCCCAGGTTGCTATTAGGGATCTCTTCAGTTTATTTTCACGCTCAAAAGTTGGTGATCTTTGACAGGGTTTGAGGTCTTTGTTCAGGTACGTTGGAAGGTTGTTCTTCGGAGAAAAGTGGGTGGGAACTTCCGGCGTTCTGACGAGAGCTACTCCTTCTGGACACCACACCCGCTGATGAAACTGCCCAAGAAATCGTCGAAGTGAGTGGAGATGTGTCGCCCTTCCCTGTTGTTGGAGGGCTCATCCTCATCGTTCCTTTGGCATTTCTCATAGGTACTAAATTTGCTCACTTTAAGGTTGTTCTTTTGCGTTCATTTTGTGTCTTTTGATTATTAAGCAGATTACATTGTGGGATGGGAAAGTGAGTGAAAAGGTTCCCGCCTTTTAGATTGCTTGTAAAGGACTGTTTATGGCTAAGTTTAGGGAAGTTCATATTTTGTTGGTAGAGTCTATGCTGATTTACTGAAATTCTTGTCTTTCTGTTGCCGTTGTAGAATTGTTGAAAAAGCCTTGAGTATTTGAGAGCTTAGCTAACGTAAATCTAATCAGTGAAGTATCAACTGTTGTGCTGCAAGAGTGCAGTCTCGTTTGATCGGAAAAATGGTGGACACTAGGATATTTACATCTTCATTAGTTAATTCTGCACCAAACTAGCACCCTGTGATTACTCTTCTACACCTAGCAGTTGTGATTATAAAATACTGTGGGAGCTGAGAGCTTACATATTTTCGTTCATTATTTTCTAGAAATCTTCCTTGTTGTTGGTGGTGATGAGACTGGGTGCTGAGCTCTTTTTCTTCAAGTAGTCTGGTTGAGTGTTTCATCTAAAAGCCTTTTATCATCAAACAAATAAATGGACAAACATGTTGTTCTTTAGTCTCATAGAAACCATTCTCTTGTTCAGTGTTTTCATTACTTACGTGTTATTTTGCTTCAATATTAATGGGACACCAAGAACTCAATACAGGGCCAGTCTAATGCAGGTGCAGAAGAAGAAACCCTAACAAAATTCCATAACCACATTTTAATCTTTGTTTTTGTTTTTGTGTATTTTAATCTTTTTTGTAGAGATTGCCTATTAGTTAGGTAAATTGATGTTGGTTTGTAGTTGCATGTAATGTGTCCAATATTTGGCCCGAGAAGACGGTCAGTATTACTTGAATTTATATTTTATTGTTGTATAGTTTAGTTTCTAGGCTTCGTTAAATTTGCTCACTTTGAGGTTGTATGATGCAGACCTTTCTCATTTGCAACTGGTTAATTCCTCAACATGTTTTTGTGTGTGCTTTTTTATTACTACTGAACTTACAGCTTGATTAAATAGCATTTACAATGATCGGAATCTCAGAGATGCCTATGTTTTGATCATTTGCTTGAATTTTTTTAGATACTTGACACAATTTTTTATGTGTCAGTCGAAATACAGTTGTTTTAGATGATTTGTGGCAAAGGCAATAGATTTAAGGTTAATATGGTCTCCTTTGGGCCTCTTGTTGTTTATCCTTTTTTCGGTTATTAGATTGGCTCTCTGGTTATTGTTTTATACTGTATTTTGAAGTGTTTGCTCATTTAGTATGGTAAATGATAGTGAACAATGTGGCTGTTTTGGAGATGATAAGGTTCTTGTAGGTTTTTTTCGTAAATGGAGTGCCTTGTTTAGTGACAAGTATGAATAAAGACACTATCTTTTCCAAAAATGCGACTGTTTTGTTTTGGATGTTTAAATTTGAGTGTTGAGTCTGTGATATTGTTGCAGTTGGAGGCCTTTAGAAAGACGCTGATGCGATCCCTCCAAGATGAAGAAGATCCTTTTGTAAGTGAATAATTATGGGATGGAACTTTTGTTTGTGAACATTTGGAAATGGCGAAATGGTGCTATGTTGTTTATCCCATTCTCATCATGTAGCCTTTTTGTGTCGTGTGTGGCAGGATGGCGGTGATCAAGCTAAAAGTATCACAAGTTTGTATTTCTGCAATCGGTTGTCAACTTCGTCATCGCAAATGAATAGGATTCCAAATTTTTAGCAGAATAAGATCATTCCAAGACTGCTTTTTTAATGTCAAAATCTATCAGATTGTATAAAGTATGCGTGTTTGCGCGCGCGTCTGTGTGTGTGTGTGTGTGTTCTTTCCTTTGATTGGAAACTCCTTTTATTCTTTCAGAAGATGATGGATCATTGCCGACTACAAGAACTTCATCAATGCGGAGTCAATCGTATTCAGAAGATAATGATTCAGAAGGTAATTTGTCTTTCTACATTTTATTGTCCTGAATTGGAATTGTTAGAAACTAAATGTAGCCTAAAGATATGATTTTTCAATGTTTAACTTCATGATAGTTCCAAGACCGTGCATTTCACCTGGACAGTTGCTAGCTTCCCAAACTGCAACACCTAGGCTTAGCCCTCCTATCTCACCTCCCATTTTATCATCATCGGTTTCCCCAACACGGACTCCCAAACCACTGTCTCCAACAAGGAGACATTCCATTTCAGTTGCAAGCGCAAGGAGCATGTTTGATGACCGTTCTTCGGGATTTTCTCTGCCTCCAACTCACAGTTCAATGTCTGGCTTGGAAACAGGATCACAATCTGGTTAGTCCTTCCTTTGATGACTTTCTTTGAATTAAATTATGAAACTTTGCTCGGGAACTTGTGTTATTTGTGGCCATCGTTTGATAATTAAGGTTACTTTACATGCTTTGGTTCAGGGAGAACTCGTGTTGATGGGAAAGAGTTCTTTCACCAAGTCAGGAGCCGATTGTCCTATGAGCAGTTTGGCTCATTTCTCGCGAATGTTAAGGATCTGAACGCCCACAAGCAAACAAAAGAGGTACCTCTCATGACCTCAAAATGGTGTTTTTTCTTTACGATGCTTACTAAAGGCGGGTTTTTAAAACATTTGGAATCCTCAGGAAACTCTGAGAAAGGCTGGCGAGATTTTTGGCCCGGAAAACAAAGACCTTTACGCTGTTTTCGAGGGCTTGATTACACGTAATGTTCAATAAAAAGATGGAAACTTGCTGAGTTTTGAGTAAAATGTCTTAGAATCCTTATGTGTAAGAGATTGGATTGTACAGAAAAATGGCACATTTCTTGTTCATAAATTATACCTAGAATGTTTCTTGAGAATCATTCGTCTGCGAATGTACAATTTTTCGAGTTTTTCGATGATGGAAATAAAATTAAAAAACATCAGCTTCTCATTTTCATTGATTTAAAAGTTGAGGGATATAATTGCAATTTTCATTGACTTGTATACATGATACACTTTGTTGTTTCTTTGATTTTTAACGAAAAAAAATCATACACGTATATGTGAGTTGTGCTACAGGCATATTTAACTAGATGAATATGCTCTTGTTTTTCAGATTCTGATTTAAAAGCATGTGTGTTTGTTTATTGAATGCACCTTGCTTATTATGATTGTATTTTTTTCTTTTACTTGATGAAAAGATTCATAAACATGCTTATGATGATTAAGAAATCTCAGTGTAGGATACACTACAACCGCTTGGAATCTACAATTTTTGGCAAGCCAAATCCATTTGTTTTCATGAATGCTGAGGTCATTGTGGAATTAATTTGTTGTACTTTTACCAGATTTGGGATTAGCAAGTAAAATGGCGTCATTTCGTTTTCAGGTATGCAATGAACAGAAGTGCTGATTTTGAGACAGTTAGATATCAAAGAGAAACTCTGCTACGTAAGGTGAAGAACTAATGTTTAAGCTTTGGTTATCAATTTGTGAATGTGGAAAATGTTTAGCCTTTGACTTATTTAATGTCTGTCGGCTTGCAGTTATGAATATCAAGGAGAATATCAATTGGGACTTGAGACCACTATACTCGTTAAGAATTACACAGTGAGTTAATTTGCTTTCAACATGCATAATTTTCTGAACGATATTTTATATGAGATGAATAATAAAATTTTGAGTTTATGCAACTCTTAGGACCTTTTCAACGTAACTTCTCACCGTTCGAAACTTTCTGATAAATAAATGCATGTTCTGGTGTGAATAGTTATTTCTCGTTTTGTTTTGTTAAAATTTTTAATGATATAAACGATATTATCTGTAGCTACCTGATGGAAGGCCACTTAAAGTTGCGACTGAGAGATTTCAGGCACCTGAGACTCGTTTTACACCGGTAAACATCTTTTCATGCTGTAGTCTGCACGTTACATTTACTTTAGATAGCACATAGCATCTCATGACTTAAGATATGTATTTTCTATTATGCATACCATGGAAACTCTTAGTCAATTCAATTAATTGCTATAATTGATATTAAAAAGACACCAAGGTAGTGATACTTTCAGTGCTAACAGTGTCAAGATGCCAAAATATTATTCTACGTTTAAAAACAGTTTTCCATTGTACACAAGAGTGTAATTTAACTGCATCAATTTAAGAAGCTAAACTGAATTATGATCACAGGAGCTGGGTTGGCAGATATGGTGTTTTGCTGCATCTAGGAAATGGATATTGACAATTGCATGATCGTACAAAACTTGTTTCAAACAGCAGTTGCTATTATCTCGCATCATGAACAAGAAATTGATGTATGTGTCCCTTGATTTTGTTGTCTTTAGCTGTATCAACATATTGTCTTGATTGGAGGGAGTACGATGTATCCTGATGATATGGTTAGTCTGCTTATACATTTGAAGTCATTTCCTTAACATGATTGTTAGTACATAATAATCACCTTACAAGCAGACAACATAATAATGAAATCACCGCTATCTGGCCTCGGATTGACAGCAACCATTGGGAGGATCTCGTATGAACATCATGTACATGTTGCTATATTAGACTATCAAGTGTTGTGCAAACCCCACCCGAACTCCATATTCAGCATGCCCGTTGCCGGAAAAGTCACATGAAAATGTTCAAATTCTAAACATTCATCAAAAAAAATTTCCATTGATTAATTTCGATTAATTTTTCAATTGAAATTTTTTCGGTAATTTTTTCGATGACTTTACCGGCGATTTTTCCGGCAAGGGGCATGCCGGATCCGATCATCTTTCTTCTCAGTAAAAAATTAGTGTTGAATTAGTTTAGTATCAATCAGTTGTAAATATTTGACTAATTTTACCCTCAAGATAAATATATTATGTATTTATACCGGGCGTGATTTAGAGAGACTCTTTTTTAAAGGAAGCACATAAAATGGAGCTCTTCATTTTTGTAACTTTCTGTTCCAATTCAAAAAATGGCCAACATTGAATATGGAGTTCGGGTGGGGTTTGCACAACGTGCAAAATTCCGTAACTTAGTATACTTATAAGCCTTGATCTTGTTTCTCGATTTACTCGTAAGACATGCAGTGCGTAATTAGAGTTGATATTCCTATTTAAAGTGTAAAATTTTTAATATTCCTATTAGGGGGCGTTCAATTACTTGTAAGACAAATTTACCTCTTTTATTCTTTTTCTAAATTTAATTTTACTTAATTTTATCATGTAAATTATCATGTACTTTGATAAGTCCATGGTTCGTATTCGGACCTCGTTCATACTCGGACCTCGTTCATACTCGGACCAGGGTACTAGAAGGGTCGTGGGCTCGAAATACGCGGAGGATGGGTCCACGGGTCCATCAATCCTAATCCTTATAAGGAATGCGTATATCATGAATGTTCTACAAGGAATATACATCTTCTCAAAGATGGTAATACATCTATCCTAAACATGGTAACACAACCATGTCCGAAATACACTTCTATTATACATGGTAATACAACCTCTATTCCCATAAGAGTTGTATTCATACCATAAATACATATCTTGGTGATCTACGGATTGTAGCCATATAAATACCCTAAGAGGTTTGGTAGACCTCTCATCTAATCTCATACTTTATACTTTACGCCTTAAGCAAATATACTGACTTGAGCGTCGGAGTGTCTATCCCCGGGACACCCGGGGCCTTTGTCTTGCAGATCAGTTCGAGAGCCTCGTTCGTCGTTGAAGTGTTGGTGTCCGGCATACATCAATTTGGCACGCCCGGTGGGACATCTCACACCCATTGACGACGTCGCCGAACCTTGTTTCCGATCTGGTCTAACGCACCCGAAGAAGCAACTTCTCCAACATGTCTGAAGCCGAGCAACCCAGACGAATCGACCGTGTGCTAGGGCAAAATTCGGAGGAGAATCCAGGAGCAGAACAACCCCCCAAGGACGAGGACGAGGACGCGGTCGACCCGCAGGATCTCGCACACGCTCCACCTCTGAAGCACCGTCAGGCTCTACCGTGGGGGCAGGAAACTCCAACGTTCCAAACTATTTCGGTCCGAATCTGTCGTATCCGGAACACCCCTCTCCGGTCCAAATCCTGTTGTGTCAGGAGTGCCAGCTTCTAGATCAAATCCTGTTGCGTCAGGAGTACCACCTTCTGGATCGAATCCTGTTGGATCTGAAGCACCGAACTTGGGACCAAGAATTTCGATCCAGACTGACATGAACTACAGCGAACACGTCAACAATCAAGACGGCCTCGACCCAGAGAATGAGCTTGGATATGACGGACCTGATTCGATCTTCACCTCAGAAGAACAAGCACTAAGAGATCAACAAATCCTCACGGAAAAACAACAGGAGGAGGAAAGACAAAGACGTCTTAGGGAAACCTTGAGCCGGACTGTAGGACATAACCCTCCAGGTTTCAGGCCAACTTATATCAACCTTGGCCCTCTGAGAACGATCCCTGAAGATGTACGAACGCTGATGAGGAATTTACAAGCCCAATATCCTGATTTTGTCGCATCTTTGATAAACTCAAGTCAACAACTCAGTGCATAGATGCATGAAGCTCCCAACAGAGTATATGTCTCAGGAGCCCAAACTACACCACCTGCTGATCCTACTCAGGAGCGAAGACTGCTCAATAATTTATCCAAGGATCTGCCAACTTATAATGCTCAGAGTAGTCTGCCACCACCTCCTAATGTATCCAATTATCAGGGTGAAGGCACATAATTAAGTAGGAGGAGGTGAGAAGGATGCGTATCCTCAACATAGAAGAAGAACTCAGACGCGAGAAGAGGGAGCGATCTCGAAACGAATGGCAAAATAGCACTGATAGGCCCTATTCACAAGATGGAGCCTACCCTACCCGAGGTAAATACGAAGTTGACCAAGAAATCACACGTATCCTCGGACCCAGAGGACAAGCTGCTCGTTCGCCCTTCTCGCGGCATATTGTGAATCTCCCCTTCGATAACCACAAGAAGGTCCCAGAGCACTTACCCACATACGATGGCACTAGCGATCCTAGGGAATTTCTCTTGGTCTTTTTTAAGACCTTAGAAATCAGGAACTTCCATGAATTGGAGATATGCAAGATCGTCCCCAGTTACCTCCTAGGAAAAGCACAGACCTGGTTTACCCAGACGAAACCAGAAAGTTTATTTGATTACTAGGATTTCACCGAATTTCTTCTCCACGCTTTCTTCCAGAAGAAGAAGTTCAACAAGTCCCTCGGAGATCTGGGGTATGTGGCCCGCCTCGAAGGAGAGACTGTGATAGAACACTATCATAGATACATGGATCTAGCTACTGAATGCTATGATCGAGATGAACCCCTCTTGATAAATATGTACCGGATGAGCGTAGATGATGACATTCTAAGGATGAAGCTGGCAACAAAGAACCTAACAACCATTCAACACCTTCAGGCCATCATGGAAAAGTACTCTAGCAAATCAAATGTTGTGACGGGCAAAAGACCCCCAGAATTCCTGATGGACAGAAAAGAATCCAGGGCGAAAGTACCGAAGGTCGAGAAGACTGATAATGCTCCAAAGCCTACCTTCGAGACATACACTCCTCTGGCGAGATCTCGGGCCGAAATTCTATCTATTCACGGGCACCTTTTGAAGGACCCGCCTGCCATGATGGAATCAGCCGAACGTCAAAGGTCCCCGAAATACTGCCAATATCACCGAGATCGGGGGCATGACACGGAGGAGTGCTACCAGCTCAAGAATGAGATCGAGAAGCTAATTCGTCAAGGAATTGTGCAACAAATCGCACCTTCAATAGCTGGCGATAACCAGGGGACCCAGAGAAGATATGGGGGAAAGCCCTGGCAGAAGAAGAAGGATGTCTACCGCAATAATAACAATAACAACCAGGGCGGCGGAGGCAACAACCCTAAAGATCCTCCTCCACCACCGCCAAACGGAGCCAACCGAGTCATCAATGGCATCAATGGCTACACAGGAGAAGCAATTTCCTTGACCAGGCTGAAAGATAGTGTGCGAGCTATACCCCACACTGAGCCAGTCAACAAGAGGCTCCGCCCCGAGGAAACCGTTACCTTCTCGGATGCGGACGCCGTGCCAAATCAGATGCCTCACTCGGACCCTCTCATCATCTCAGCAACCGTACAAGATACTCTAGTAAAAATAATCTTCATAGATGATGGGAGTGAGGTAGAAGTAATGTTCCAAGACTGCTTCCAGAAGCTAGGATTTACTAAAGATGACCTTAAACCTACGGATCCGATCTGGGGTTCACAGGAAATCCAGTAATACCTCTCGGGAAAATCACACTCCCCGTCACAGTAGCAGAAGGAGCCAAGAGCCTAAACTTGTACTGCACATTTGTGGTAGTAGACGCGGTCACACCCTTCAACATTATCCTTGGCAGACCTTGGATGTGCCAAGCTAAAGCTGTACGGTCTCCTTACCACCTGATGCTGAAGTTTCCAACACCACAAGGAGTAGCTTCAATCAAAAGAGACCAAGGAGTGGTGCGCTCTTGTATGATCACGGCCATCCGTGATGTCAGAAAAGTGAGCAATATCTCGGCCGTCAACATTATTCTAGGAGATCTGGTACCCGATCCTGATCTCGAACAACCCATGGTGTTCCATTTTGAAGAAGAGGCCTATAACGAGATGACAACACTATGGCATAAACGCCGCCACCAAACCTTCCAAGTGGGAGAACTGGTAATGCCAGTTGGCCCGTGGTGCACCAACAAGCTAGGAGGAGCGCTGGAGTCAAGGACCAAAGGACCATACAAAATCTCCGCAGCACAACCCGGTGGATTCTACCTCTTGCAAACACGCGAAGGAGAGCACTTGGACCCTGTCATTATGACGCCCTTCCTACGCAGGTATCTCGGAGCTAAAACCAAGTAGACCTTCTCCATATAAGGAGAAACTACTTCAATAAGGCCTACGGGCCAAACTCTTTTTCTTTTCATCTTTTTACATTCTTATACCCGAGCTCCCAAACTCGAGGTTGTCTTTTATAATTTTACCGAGCTCTCAAGTTCGAAGAATGCAATTTCTTTTCGATATATATATATATATATCTTCTATTTTATTTTGAAGCAGTCCATACTCTCTAAATACAAAGAGAAACTATGCCTCACAAAGCATAAGTAAAGACTGCTGCCTAAAGATTCATACGCTTATAAGTGTACGATTGATGCTTATCTAATATGAGCTGTTTAGACTACGTGTCTGAACTACAATCATCTTAGGCCAAAATAAAATAATATACTTATAAAAAGTATATGGTCAAAGACCAACATGATACGAGTCACGCAAACTCACAAAGTTTGGAACTTGACTCTTCACGTGATACTCCTAATAAGGTACACATCACTATTTATTAGGGATATTTATAAGTCTAAAAAGTCAATCTTCTCAAGGATTGCGATATGAAAACCTTTATAAAGGCAAAATCAAAAAGTGTTATTACACTACGAAACTCCTCGTGAAGGTTTTTAAATATAGGGGTACGACCCTGACCGCGAGAAGAAGTATAGGCACGACCTCGAACACTCTGGAGGCCACGGCCCCAATTACTTTCCTCTGCCACCCTCATCAACTGAGAGGGCGTAGGGGATCCAATTCTATTTTCCACAGGTCGAGCAGGAGAGTCAATAGAGCCACGAGCTCTAAGAGTAGGTGTCACCTCTCTGTCCCTTCCACATGGGATCCCTCGAGATACACCCCCTTGGGCATGAGGCCTTATCAAAGGTTCTGAATATGGGACACCAGAAGGTCCACCTACTTCCCTCCTTGAAGACCCTGAAGGTATGACAAACACACCTTGAGCCTCTAGTTCCTTTATTTGGAACCTGCAAGCATTAAGCTCGGCCTGGCACATTCTCAACTCATCTATCCTGGAGGCAATCTTGTGATTCACAGTGATAGTCTCATCTCGGAGTCTAGAAATAAGAAGATCCTTCTCATGACTTTCACCCTTGACCTTCATTAAGTCACTCTTGACTTTCCTCCATTCTTGGTCATACTCCTTATTGGTGGCCAAAGCCTTGTCGTGCGCTTCTTCTAGCTCCTTACACCTCTTCTGAAGATCGCTCGCTTGCTGATTCAGCTCAGCTTTTCATTTCAAAGCTTCTTTGAGCCCACCTCGAAGACTCTCACATTCTTCCCGCACAATGCTGAAACAGCCTTTGGAGTCATCCAGATCTTCCTCCGGTTCCTTGTTCTTCTGAAGGACAGCTTCATACTTGACATGCAAATCAGCACATGCGGCAGAGCAACACTGGACATAAAGGAAGGTAAAGACCAATTAATTCCAAAGACAAAGCACGTGTTCAGAATACATGAAGTGCCAAAATTTGGCGAAAAGAGAAAAATCCCGAAGTAAAAGATAAGGCTTTAAGGAATTACAGTCTTCCCCTGCCCATCAGAAGTCTTTGGGTCCCCTAGTGAAGTTTCAGTAGCCTGCTTCTCCATCAGGAACGTCAGCTCAGGATACAAACCGGACAGTCGGTCCTGAAACTCCTCCAGAGTTAAAGCCTTCTTCAAAGATTCCAGATTAGACAGTAAACTGGTCTCAAACCCCCCAATCCGGCTAAACTTCGCCCGAAATTCCTTCAAATTCTCTGGTACTTCAGGCCAAGTGTAGGCAGGGGCCAGACATCCTTGAAGCTCTTCACTAAGAAACCCCTTCAGAGGAATCCACATCTTCGAGAGCTCAGAATTATGGTAGAATTCACCATACTCTTGGCGATGTGCCTCCATCTCTGGACAGTTGAGGCAGAAGTCTATTATCAACCAAACTAGCCGCCTCTGACTAACAGGATCAGCATACCGGTCTCTCTCAGCTTCCACCAAAGTCAGGTTCCTTTTCAATTCTAAGAAGGAACCATCAAACAGCCTTTTTGCCTTTTCCAAGGCTCGATTCTCCTCTTCTAAGGCTCTTATTTTGTCCTTAGCCTGAGTCAGCTCATTCTGGAGATGCTTCAGCATATCTGAAGGTTCCTTAGACCTCTTGGACATCTCCTCCTCCATCAACTCGAGCTCGGACTCCTGTCCCCGAGAACGGTCATACAATGTCCGAAGAGAATTGTGCATATGCCTCATCAGACTCGCAGACTGTAAAAGAAGACAAAGAGAATTAGATAAACTACACAACTAATCCTATCAGAAGCCATGACGAATCATACTTGGTTAATTTCGGGACAGCCCGGTACCACCTCGACCAGAACCTCGGAAGGAGAAGGTGACACATACTTCTCGAACTCTTCCAATGGTCCGAGTTTGAGCCTTGGCTTCTTTGGAGACTTATCTGCAGAAATCCCTGAAGCCTCGAGATCCCTCTTCTTCTCATTACTACTCAATAGCCCCATTGATTCAGCTATCTGAGACAACAAATTGGCTGCCCTGTTCGTCCTAGAAGCACCCACTGCACATACAAGGAATGAAGTTAGCGTAAGAACCAATGGATACATTGTGGACGAGAATATAACACAAGAAGAAATACCCTCTTGCAACGCATCTGATTCTACCACAGAAGTTATCATCATGACCTCATCGACATTGTCGGTCGTGATGGGAAGGACACTAGAGGTCCGAGACATTTCCTTTCTCGGACACCGAACTAAGGCAGAACCCTCATCCTCTTCCTCATCTGATGGATCTAAAGCCACAGGAACAAATAGGCAATCTGCCTCCCCAATCACTTTCAGCTAGGATTGAGTCTTCCTAGGTCCTTGAACCAACCTTTTAAACCGACGCCCACGTCGAGCATCTTTCATCAGACCCGAGATTTCCTTATTTACCTCTTTCTCGGATATCTCATCTCGGGCAGCTCTCTCTTCTAGTGCTCTATAGGCCTGCAATGCCTTAGCTGCACCACCTGGATCCTGCTCCATAGACAGAAGGGCTTCATACCAGTCCATCTCAACACCTTCTGGCTGATCAAAATGTGACAACTTCAAGAAGCTGCAATCTTGAAGAGTACGACCGGATAGTTGATTCAACCAGTCATACGTTTCTATAGGCCATTGCCAACCCATTTGATGATCTCCAGATACAAACCTACCCTCTCTAAGTTTGATCTTATCATTCACCAACTCCCCAGATATATCCAGCAGTTGGCGGGACGACTCCACTTGATGCAAGATCTCATTTTGGACATCTTCATTCCAATCGAGAACTTCATACTTGGTTCGATCAAAGGTTAATTTTACGTTATCCCACTTCCCGCAGTTCGCAGGAAGCACAACAAGTTTGCCTAAAGTGGTGTCACGAGAGGTCAAGGTCACACTTTGTTTAACAACGGAAACCTTATACATGGTCCGCAACAAGGAGAGACTGGGGTGATAACCTTTACGAGCACACCAAGTTATTAAGGCCATAATGATTACTATCAAATTGGCATGTAACTGACCTGGATGAACCCTATAATGCTGAAGAAAATCATCCAATAATGGGGGAAAAGGGAAGGCTAATCCATGCTGCAGAAATCTACCATATATGACCCCTCGGGTTGGAGTTACTAACTCAACTGCAAACTTGTCTTCTCCAAAATACATGAGGTCAGCATCAGAATGAATGGAAAAGGGACAACCTTCTGCGAAGATAGCAGCATCAACGCGTGCTTTATCCTCCTTCAATGATTTTCTACTACTACCTTCTCCATCCGTGGACACTATACCTTTGGATGAATGCATTACCATGGGGCTATTTCCCTCTATTTGAGCCCTCCTGGCCATATCCCTCAACCTCTTCTCTTCCTCAGAGGCTTTCTTCTTCAAGACTACATGTTTTTTCCCACTTGCTACCTCAGCCCTATGGAGTTCAAGGGAGCTATTCTCCTCAGCCTGAGCTTCTACATACTCTCCCTCATCATGATGGGGGAATGAAATTGTTCTACTACTATTGCTCATGATTACAGAGAGTATGGGGGGAAATACACACACAAGAGATAAAAGGAAAAAACAGACACAAGCAAATGTACAGAGAAAGAAGATAGCACTTACTGGTGATGGAAGCAGAAATTTGGGGCTTCGGAAATTGATGAAGTATTGATGCGTCTTCTGAACTTGGAAAGAAGAAATTTTCGAATAAGAGAAGACAATGGAAATGATTTGGGAAATTGAATCCAAACCCAGACAGCATTGAAGACGAGCAATTACCTCGATTCTGTTTCCAAGGCAAGTAATTGGAGAAACGGGGGATAGACCGTCTCTGCTTGCCAATGAAGACACGCCACGTATATCCACTATCTAGATTTCAAAAGAAGCTAATCTCAGTCGTTCATATATTTGATGGAATACGAAAGAACTTGAAACTAGATATTCAGAAGGGTAAGCCCGAGAAGAGAGTCCCCGAAGGACACCCCGAGCTTAACACCCCGAGTAATTCTCCCTCAGACTTCTCCCCATGTATTAAATTTTATCTTTCATCTCCATGTCCTTGTAATTGGTTAATTCAATATATAAACTTGCAGGCGATGTTACTGGGATACAATTTCATCAGTGACTTGGTCTTAATTTATAGGGGATTTAGGGTATATTAGTCAAAGTTTAATTAATATATAATAAAATTTACATGATAATGTTATATTTTTATATATTATTGTTAGTTGTAAAATTTTTATTCTTGATAATCTACATGATAAAATTTCCATGATAATTCTTATTCTTGATAATAATTCTTACTAATTTACTTGATAAAATTTTCATCATAAAATTTTTATACATGATAATTTACATGATAGACTAATGTAAAACTAAATTTAGAAAAAGAATAAAATGGGTAAATTTATCTTAAAAGTAATTGAATGCCCTTAATAGGAATATTAAAAGTTTTACGCTCTAAGTAAGAATTTAAACTCTTATTACGCCCTTTGTGAGAATTTTCCCTACTTTTTTACAGGGTTGTATCTTTACCAATCATTTTCTATCTATAAAAATGGTCTACCATTATATCAGTATGACGGGGATAATTGGCCGGTCAGTAAACTGTGAGGTGGAAAATCACATAGGTCCAATAGGTCCAGTACATAAACCCAGTGAGATTCCAACATAAAATCAATTGACAATATATATGTGGAGTAGCACTGGCACACCAAACTTATATACTGAACAATCACCCACTTCATTTCCGATGTGGGATTTACTCTAACACCCTCTCTAAAGTGCAAGTCCCAACCACTTTCGTTTTTCGATGTAGGATTTAAGGTAACACCCTTGCACTTGGACTGTAAGGCCTGGACCGCAAACCTCGGGCAATGATACCATATTAGAAATCCTGACGGGGATAATTGGCCCGTCAGTAAACTGGGAGGTGGAAAGACACATATGCCAAATATGTCCAGATCATAAGCCCAGTGAGATTCCAACATAAAATCAATTGAAAATATGTGGAGTTGCCCACCAAACTTATATACTGAACAATCACCCTCTTCATTTCCGATATGTGATTTACTCTAACAAGTATGTTTGGAGTGCGCACACAATTCTATTAATTTTGCCTTATAAAAATGTATATATTGCACATTCTTGCTTTTAGATATTAATTAACACATGAGAACTGGCGTTTGATTGTTTTTTTGTTAACATCGATTTTTTAATTGTATCAAGATACGTGTGGATAGTCTTGTTTAGAGTTTATATTTTGTTTTTACATGATGAATGTGCATTTTAGGTGTAATTTTATGCACATTTGGTTGATAGAAGATATTGGAAATAAATGCACTTTTTTAATCTGATCGGGAAGTCAAATGATAATGATCTGGTTGATTCTTATTTTGAAATCATTCATTTGGCAGAGTTGTAGTTTGTGCAATGATCATTAAATTGCTCAATAAAGCCGATTCAAATTGAGGTAAAATTATGGATAATTTCTAAGGTTAAGAGAAGCGGATTGACTATACTTGTTTTTTCAAGAGATTTTTAATGAGGTAGAGATCTTAATATACATAAAGGGAGAAATAATAAGACAACAGTAGAAATGGAATGAAGTGAAGACATTGGACAATTTATTTAAGTAATTTGTTTGGATTGAATTATTGTTGAATATATTTTTATTATTATATTGATTAACAATTTGGGCCATGGGGCCTATATAGTGTGTGCATGTGTTTTAAGTGTGCACACTCCAAACATACACATATGTAATTTAGCGAATATTTTGTAGGGACATCTTAACAAGAGAAATAGTGGGTTTAACAAATACTTACGTACTATTGAAAATCTAAGAGATTAGAGGGTTTAGTGTATACTTGATGCACTATAACTAATTGATTTATGGATTTTAATTTATTTATGAGTCATTGATCGATCATTAGAACTAGTAAGAATTATTTGGAAGTGAATGTTTTTCGTGTGATTATTTGTTATTTTATTTTAGTAGTTAGTCTAGTTAATTTTAATTGCTTTCTTAGTTTTTAGAGATATCAATCTCAAAATATAAGTTGTGGTGCCATGACTGTCCTTACTCTATTTCTTGTGGGATTTGACCATATGCTTATTAGCAAGGTTAAACTCATTTGTAGTAAGTATTTGAAGCAAGGTTAAACTCATTTGTATTAAATTCGTTCTGAGTCTTCTAACCCTTGTAGTAAAGTGTCATGATTGGGCCTTTGACTGAAGGGTAAAATGGTAAAATCAGTTCCAGAAGCTGTTGACTAAGCCAGTGGCAGCAACTGCCAATCTGTTGGTGGCAGTTGGAGTTAGCTCACACCGTTGGAGTGGAGCTATATCACACAGATTAGATGATGAAAGTAGTTATCAGTTTTCATAGTGAATTCTAGATCAGTCTTCTTATTCTCTCTCCTCAATTCTTTGTAATTGTTCTTTCTTTTCCCCTTCTGAGTTTCGGCTCCACAATGTACTGAATTTACCCAATTGTTTAGTGAATTTGTTGAGGTCCTGTCAACTTGGTATCAAAGCACCGATTCTCTGACCATGGCGTGGAGAAAAGATTTGGAAGCGATGTCATCGCACTTTGCAGAAGCACTGGATACGCAAGGCACGAGTCTGTCAGAGTCAAACGCGCAGGTCAAGGATCTGGCCGGAAAATTGGAACGACTCAGCAGCAGTTTGGATGAGAGGCTGGAAAATCACAAGACAAGTCTGTCACAAGAATTGGAGAAACAGTTGGAAAGGATGACGCTACTACTGAGCTCTAAAATAGAGTCACAGCTGGGAAAACGGCCGGAAAATCCTGTACCGGAAGGAACTGCTCAGTCACCACCAGTAGTGCAGATCACAGGAAGCAGCAAGGTAAACTCACAACCTCCTTTGTTGTCAGATCCAGTATTGACTAGTGGAGTGATAAATGAACCTGGATTGCATGCTCAGAAATCTTCTGTGATAGTAAATCCTAGAGTATTGATGCCTATAGTTAACAATAATGTGCCTCTCACTGTTAATGGAGTTAATCAAAGTCAGAACATTGTTGCTGTTGATCAGTGGAAAGGTCTGCTGGAAAGGAATGTTAGTAAACTTGAATTGTCTAAATTTTCTGGAAATAAACCTGAGGATTGGCTAAGGAAATGTGAGAAGTATTTTGAGTTTAATCTCATAGATCAGGATCAGAGAATGAAGGTAATTGAAATATATCTAGAAGGCAAGGCTGAAGTGTGGTTTTTAAGCAAGAAACATTTAAAACTGACCTGGAAGGATTTTGGTGAAGGTTTAAAGAAAAGGTTCTCTGAACTTGGAAGTAGGGATGTGGTAGAGGAATTCAGTAAGATTGTACAGAAGGGTAGTGTATCTGAGTATATTGAAGTGTTTGAGGAACTGAAAACTATGATAGATGTTATGGAGTCAAAATTGTCTGAACAATACATGATGTCTGTGTTTTTGAGTGGATTAAAAGAAGAAATTAGGTCTGGTGTTAAGAGGCTAAGGCCTAAAGACTTGGATGATGTGTTTGAACTGGCTAAGCTTGAGGAAAAATATATAGATATATGGCAGAGGAGAATGAGACCTTTAGGAGGGTTCAATCAGAATAATGGGAGGAATCTGATGGAAAAGAATGGTTGGAAACCACAGTTTGGTCAGAATAAAGAGAAAAGAATTGTATCTGAGGGTTATAAAAAATTAAGTCCACAAGAACTTAAGCATAGGAGGGACAATGGTCTATGCTTCAAGTGTGGAGAAAGGTTTGGTGTGGGCCATCAGTGTAAATTTAAACAGGTGAATTTTATTGGAGACAGTGAAGGTATGGAAGAGGAAATTTGGGTGATGGAAGAGGAGGCTGAGGAGTTACAGCAGCTTGGGGATGATGAAGATCAGGATGAGTTTGTGTCTAAGGCCATTGGAAATGAAGAGAATGTCAACACAATTTCCTTGATTGGAACCATTAATGGACAGTCAGTGAAGTTTTTGGTGGACACTGGAAGTTCTGGAAGTTTTATAAGTCCTCAGCTAGTGAAGAAGTTAGGACTTAGCCATTTTCCTATTAAGAATTTTGCTGTGTCTGTGGCCAATGGACAAATAGTGAAAGGAAATGAGGTGAGTCCAAAGGTGTCTTGGATGGTGCAAGATTATAAATTTCATTTAGATCCGAGAGTATTGCAGATGGGCAGTTTGGACATTGTTCTGGGAGTAGATTGGATGAAGTGGTTCAGTCCCATTGCATTTGATTTTAACACTCAAGATGTGTGGTTGTTTTACAAAGGCCAGTATTGGCATTTTAAAGGAAATTTAAAGGAGAGCAGCTTCAAGAGGTTATATGGATCTGAGGCAAAGGAGTTATTTAGCTACAGAAAGAGAAGGGCTGATGATATGGATGACTCAAAGTTGCACTATGACTATTCACAGGCTACTAGAGCAATGTGGACTGAAGCTGTATCCCATTCAAGGTATCAGCAAATTCAGAATCAGAATGTGGAAAAAATGTGGCAGATGAATGGAGACTCTGAGATGAGCAAGGCTCAGATTCCTGAGATTATTCAACAGGTGATCTCTGAATTTTCTGACTTGTTTGAAATTCCTAACACTTTGCCACCAGAGAGGAATATTGACCATAAAATTCCTTTGAAAACAGATACACAACCTTTCAAAATCAGGCCCTATAGATATGCCCATGCCCAGAAGGAGGAAATTGAGCAACAAGTGGATGAATTGCTGAAACAAGGGACCATCAAGAGTAGCACCAGTCCATATTCATCTCCAGTACTGTTGGTGAAGAAGAAAGATGGTAGCTGGAGATTATGCATTGACTATAGATATTTGAATAAGCAGACAGTAAAGGATAGCTTTCCAATTCCTGTGATAGATGAGTTGTTAGATGAATTGTTTGGTGCCAAATTGTTTACTAAGTTGGACCTTAGATCTGGTTATCATCAAATTAGGGTCAGTAAAGAAGATATACACAAGACTGCTTTTCAGACACATCATGGTCATTTTGAGTTTCTTGTAATGCCTTTTGGGCTAACAAATGCACCTGCAACTTTTCAAAGCTTAATGAATCAAGTTTTTCAGAAACAGTTAAGGAAAAGTGTGCTTGTCTTCTTTGATGATATTCTTATATATAGCAAGAATTTGGAGGAGCATGCAGTACATCTCAAAGAAGTATTCAGTCTGATGAGGAAGCACCAATTATTTGCAAAAAGATCTAAATGTGAGTTTGCTCAGTCCAAACTGGAGTATTTAGGGCATGTATAATCTCTGAAGCTGGTGTGGAAATGGATCTGAACAAAGTTAAATGTATTGTTAACTGGCCAGTACCTCAAAATATTAAGGAGTTAAGGGGATTTTTAGGTTTGGCTGGATACTACAGAAGATTCATTCATGGTTTTGGAGTTATATGCAGGCCTTTGCATGATTTATTGAAGAAGGATGGTTTCCAGTGGAATTCAAAGGCTGATCAGGCTTTTCAAGCACTTAAAAATGCAATAAATACTGCTCCTGTGCTCAAAATGCCAGAGTTTGACAAGCCATTTATAATAGAGACTGATGCATGTGAAACTGGTATGGGAGCTGTTATAATGCAAGGAAAGCAACCAATAGCTTATTTGAGTAAAGCATTCTGCCCCAAAAATAAAGGCTTGTCCACTTATGAAAAAGAGCTGTTGGCTTTGGTAATGGCAGTTGATAAATGGAAACATTACTTAGTGGGAAGTCATTTCATCATAAAAACTGACCATCAGTCACTTAAATATTTGATTGAGCAGAAGTTGACTAATGCTCTTCAACACAAATGGATTACTAAGCTATTAGGGCTGAGTTTTGAGATTCAGTACAAAAAGGGGGTGGAAAATACTGCTGCTGATGCTCTATCAAGGAGGCCTATTTCTACAGAAGAAAAGGAAGCTGCAAAGCTTGAAAAGAATTGGACAGTGGAAGTCAATAACTAGGATGAGGAGTTAGAAGAACTAAGCAGTCAGGAAGAGTTGAATCAAATCTCAGAGTTTTTGGGATGGCACCAATGTATTGTTGCAGAAGGGCAAGGAAAAGTTTAAGAGTCTGAGAATGAGGAAAAAAATAAAATACAGGAACTAATTGAGCCTGAAAACTATGAGAGTGAGAAATGTCCAGCAAATAGTGGTTTTGGACCAGTAGAAATGGTAAATAGAGTAATCAGTGGCAATGTGGAATCTGATAGAGCAGAAGAAGTGATAGCAGGCTGTGCAGTGACAAAGGTGACAACAGAAAAAGGGACATCAGAAGAGTTAAAAGTTGATAAGGGTGTATTATCAGAAATTGTATGTCCCATTACTACAGTGGTCCCTGATTGGATTAAACAAGTGGAGAGCAGTTATGAAGGAGATCAAGAATCACAAGCATTATTGGCTGCTACTGTGTTATCACCACAACAGACAAGTGGAGTTTCAGTAGTACATGGCTTAATAAAACAGAATGGAAAAATATATGTGGGAAGTGGTAATGAAATCAGAAAGGAAATACTGTAGTCTTTGCATTCATCTCCTTTGGGAGGACATTCTGGTCAGAATGCAACTCTAAAAAGGATAATGATTTCTTTTACTTGGCATGGGATGAAGCAAGAAGTTATTGACTTCATCAGGCAGTGTACAGTGTGCCAGAAAAACAAAATTGAGCATTGTCATAGTCCAGGACTATTACAACCTTTGCCTATTCCCAGTCAGCCATGGTCACATGTGTCAATGGACTTTATTGAAGAATTACCAGACTCTAAAGGGGTGAATTCTGTATTGGTTGTGGTTGACAGATTGACAAAATATAGCCATTTCTTGGGTCTCTCTCATCCATACACTGCAAACCAGGTGGCTGAAATTTATTTTAAAGAAGTATGCAGATTGCATGGATTCCCTGAGTGTATTGTTAGTGACAGAGATAAAATATTCACCAGCCATATGTGGAAGGAATTACTGCAAAAGATGGGGGTAAGGCTCAATTACAGCACAGCTTATCATCCACAAACAGATGGGCAGACAGAGAGAATTAATCAGGTACTGGAAAAAATTTTAAGGTGTTTTTGTGGTGAAAAACCTGAAACTTGGAGTCAATGGTTGAATTTGGCTGAATGGTGGTACAACACTTCTTTCCATACAAGCTTACAAATGACACCTCATGAAGCTTTGTATGGATTCAAGCCATTATCCTTACCACTAGGTGATCTAAGTAATTCAGTAGTACCAGCAGCATATGATATGCTTAAACAAAGAGAGGAAGTAACACAGCTGGTCAAGAAACACTTGCAACAGGCTCAGGCAAGAATGAAATATTTTGCAGATTGCAAGAGAAGTGAGAGGGTGCTTGCTGTGGGAGATTGGGCATACTTGAGAGTTCAGAAGTACAGGCAGCTATCACTCAACAATGCACTTAGCTCAAAACTAGCTGCCAGGTATTATGGACCATTTCTGATCATGGAGAGAATTGGTGAAGTTGCATACAAACTGAAACTGCCAGATAATAGTAAGATACACCCAGTGTTTCATGTATCATTACTTAAAAAGCATGTAGGTGCTCCTCCTCATGTCAGTACTGAATTTCCAGTAAACATAGTGCCAGATATACCAATGCTGTATCCTTCCAAAGTTTTACAAAGAAGAATGATCCAGAAAGATGGAATTCCACAACTACAATGGTTAGTTGAGTGGAAAGATATGACCATAGAGGATGCATCTTGGGAGTTTGCAGAGTTTATCAGAGTTCAATTTCCTCAGTTTCAAGATTGAGGACAAGCTGTTTCATAAGGGGAAGGGATTGTCATGATTGGGCCTTTGACTGAAGGGCAAAATGGTAAAATCAGTTCCAAAAGCTGTTGACTAAGCCAGTGGCAGCAACTGCCAATCTGTTGGTGGCAGTTGGAGTTAGCTCACACCGTTGGAGTGGAGCTATATCACACAGATTAGATGATGAAAGTAGTTATCAGTTTTCATAGTGAATTCTAGATCAGTTTTCTTATTCTCTCTCCTCAATTCTTTGTAATTGTTCTTTCTTTTCTCCTTCTGAGTTTCGGCTCCACAATGTACTGAATTTACCCAATTGTTTAGTGAATTTGTTGAGGTCCTGTCATAAAGTTAAACTCATTTAAGTAGGGTTAACACGCACATTGCCATATTTCTTTATAATATTATTTTAAGGAGAAAAACTGAAAAACAATAATCAATTTTTTAAAAAAAAACTGAATTTTGAGTATATTCCATTATTATAATATGTACATAATTTCAATAGAATTTTGGGCATATTAAGAAGAAACGTAATATTCTACACAAATTAAATTACAAATTATTTGATATGAGTGATTAGATGGTGTTAGTGATTCAAATTCATAATCAAGTTTTTGTATGTTGATATGGGTAGAATTGATATTCTTATATAAATAATACTAGCATAGGCAGGTCGCACAAGGTGCGACCATTGCTCAATTATTAATTCATGTATAAATGATATTATTTTATAGAAGTTGATATGATAGATTTAAGATACATTTTTACAGGATTTATATTTAATTAAAAATGACGGGCGAATTTTGATTTATTAAAATGTTATGATATTGTAAGATAATTTGGAGTGCTTGTTAGTAATATGCAACTTTCATTATTTATGCGTATTTTATAATATAATGCAGGGCATGGCTTAGAGTCAAATTCTCATTTTATTTTATATAATTGAGTTGTAATAAGATGTAATAAAAGTAATATAATTCAAAGTTTTAAAATGATTATACTAAGGATCAATTAGATCGTATTTTATCAAAGCACATTTAAATAGAAATGAAATTAACTAAGTTAAAAAATATATTTAAAACCGTTCAATAATAAGATTTTCAATCAATTTGATCCTAACTATACACAAATAATAATCTTAACATACAAATAAATTATAGTTGCAATTAAATATTTTTAGTCCTTTTTAAACACCAAACATAATAGCTTAATAGCAAACGCCTCGGCGGCCTCGCAAACCTATACAATACATAAGCAAGATTGATATTGATAAATTAATAAAAGATTCTGGAATGGTTGTGCATCAAATCAAACAAAGAGTAGAAATGGCCTGATTCTTTTTGCACTGTACACAACAAAAATTGACTAAATACATACATTACCACCATATTCATCCGTAATTAAGAAGAACATTGTTTGATGCCAAATGTTAGCGATTTTACTCCGGCCATTTTCTTTCCGCATTTTTGTCAAAGAATCCTTTGCCTGATTGTTTAGGCAAGCCTTCTAGCTCTGAAAAGTAATGGCAGTGGTGGTACATGGTCATACTTTTTGTGTGCAGAAAAAAAGAAAGATAATCAGAGCATGTTACACATCGTTGCGCCATAATTCATAAAATCACACTTTCCAAAAATAAAAAGAAGGTACAATTGGTGAAATCACCTATCCAGGCACAAAGCCACGAGAAAACGCATTGCCATGCACTTTAGCATCCAATCATGACTTCAGGAAATTAGGTCAATCCCATCACACTGTGCTACCAATTTTACGTCACAGATCTCTCTGTCATTTCTCAAATCAGCTGGCACCATCATAAACAAATTCTACAAATGTAACAGTGCCAGGAAACGACGTCGCGAAGGTGTGGAAAAGTGCAAGTTTTCGAGGTTTGGCCGACCATGAGATGGGAATCATGGGATATATGTCGTGACTGAGATTTGCGGTATCACCTATATTCAGAAAAGAAATCTAAACTATATCTTCTAGGTCTCCGGTTTGCTCAGTTTATATACAGAAATTGAAACTGAAGAAGGGAAGAGAGATCAATAGTTTTGAAAAGGAACGGGATTATTGATCAATAAAAGTGAATTAAAGAGCAAAGAAGAGGAGGAGCCTTTAACTTAGAGAGAGATTAATTCAGAATTTGAAGATGCTGATGAGTTGAATCGAATGAATATTAAAGAAGAAGAAGAAGAAGAACTGAAACTTGTGGAAGTCAAAGAGGGTAGTGTAGGAGGGGTTACAAGAAATCAATGAGGTGAATTGAAAAACATAGAAGATGAGAAACCGTTGAGTTGGAGAAGATAAATTAAATTGAAAGATGAAAGAGGAAGCACAGGGGTTTAGTAGAAGAACCGTTTGCAGAAGATGAAAAGGTTTTAAACAGAAAATTATAATAGTGGGCCAGAATGTGATGTGGAGCTGATATGGCGTATAATGTGTCAATACACATGTTAGTTAGAGAAAGCAACCTTGTTAAAAATGATTGTCTTTTTATATATGGTAGATGTGCATTGGCTCATGAGAATTATTCTATTTTATTATAATTGTAAGATGAAAAAAATATCCCCACACTAATTTTACCCGATGAAAATCCCACAAATCCTCCTGCACTTCGTTTTATATTCGGAAAAATATATAAGAAATTAAACTGCAATTCTAGAATTTAAAAGAGCCTACAACAATACGTATAGGCACAAATCAAAATCACGAGGCCCCGGGCGGCCTCATTTAAAAACAGAAGACTCGAGACTTCTGCATAACAATGGCTTATGTTAGTTGAATAACGCGGTTGGGTTGACCAAGACCCGACGACTCACTCACTATATAATCTACACTTCCTTTCTTCTTCATTTCTAACTAACACCACTTCCTCCTTTTCTTCATTTATCTATCTCATCAAATGACCGGAACTGAAGGCCCTGCCATCGGAATCGACCTCGGCACCACCTACTCGTGCGTCGGTTACTGGAAAAATGATCGAATCGAGATCATAGAAAATGATCAAGGTAATCGAATCACCCCTTCTTACGTCGCTTTCACTAGTACCGAGTGTTTTGTTGGTGATGCCGCTTACAATCAGGTTGCCGTCAACCCCATCAACACTGTCTTTGGTAACTTCACTTCACCATGTCTCCTAAAATTCCTGTTTGTAAGAAAGTCCAATAGTATTGTTATAATGGAGATTTTACTTAAATATAGGGAATTTGAAGCATTTTTGAACTCCAACAGTTTCTCCATCATATTCTCCATAATAGGAAATCTGAGGAGAGAGAAGGTTTGATTCCCCAAATTTGGAGAAATATGGAGAAGATTTGGAGAACCAAAATTTATTGCTACTTACATTATTTTTTGTTATTTCACTCATTAATTGTTTCTCTTCAATAATTTTAAATGATAATATTTTAAAATAATTACAATAAAATTTTATCAAAAATACATAATCTAAAAAATGCATATAAACACGATCGTAATAAGATCTCGTATGACTATTTTTACATATACATGTCTATTGATATTTAATAATCAAATATAATCTATTTTTCAATATAAAGTTACTAAATTTTAAGGTTATAAATATATTTATTTTAACGTTTTTATAAGTCATAACGTTTAAAGTAAATTTTTTTATTAAACATTTTATTTCTTATGGTTGAAAATAGGAACTTGTAACAAATAATTGAAAAGAGATGAGTCTAATTATTCATAATATATTATAAAAATAATTATATTGTAATAATTCGTGATGTGTTATTTTAATAAAATGTATTTTTATCATTTTATATTGTAGAGTAAGTTATTTCATATGAAATATTATTGTAATATGTATTTTAAGTTAATTATTTATTTGTTCATTATTATTTGGACTTATTGAATATTTGTTAAAAAATAAAAGACAATAGGATAAATGTATAGTAATGAATGTCAATAAATTATAGAGAATGAAAAATTGAGAAACTGTTGGAGTTGAGGCAAAAAAATATGGGGAATATGGGATTTGATTTTCTATAATAAAGAATATGAATGGAGAATCTGTTTATATAACATATAAATTTAATATGAATATGGGACTTGCTCTAAAACTTCTCATATTAATTTGTTCAACTTGTAATGTAACAGCTCTTTATATGCAAAGGTTTGAATTATATAATTAATGGACTTGTGTTTTTTCTATTCACTTTCGACACAAGAAATTTAATTGACTTAAGTGGTGTGCCCAATAGTATCAATAGTATTGTGCATTAATAATTCCATACTTTTTATATTTGGATAATTAGAAAAATATGACTATGCCTTTTAATTTTATCCGTACTAGTTCAATATGGTTTAATTTAATTATCTTGATTTAGAAAGTACATAATGTGATGAAAATTGGATTAACTTAGTCATTGCCTCCATTTTTCAAGATGTAAAAACCTTTACTTTTTATACTATTATTCTTCTACTACGACTTTGCTAATTGTGGGACGAGTTCGCTCTTGCAGGACCAGTATCATAGTTCAATTGACAATAATATCCCTGCAATTTAGGAGTTATTGGTCCGGTATTACAACATGTTAATGGACTGAATGCCAATTTGAAAAGCGGACTAATAACTCCAAAGTTGCAGGATTATTATCTTCAATTCAGCTCCAAATTTGGTCCCGCATGAGCAAATCCGTCCTGCAATTACCAAGCTCCATTTACTATTTAAACTTAGCACAAACACAGTATGGTTGATGATGCTTCTTGTTCTCTATTTATGTTGCAGATGCTAAGAGATTGATTGGTAGGAAATTTAGCGATGAAACAGTACAGAGTGACATGAAACTATGGCCATTCGAGGTGACTTTTGGAGCCAAAGATAATCCCATGATTTCAGTCACCTACGAGGATGAGAAGAGGTACTTCCAACCCGAAGAGATATCATCCATGGTCATCACAAAGATGAAGCAGATAGCCGAGACCTATATCGGTTCCGAGGTGAAAAATGCAGTGGTGACTGTACCTGCATACTTCGACCATTCACAACGTCAGGCAACAATGGATGCAGGGGAAATCGCGGGGATTAACATACTTCGGCTCATCTCAGAGCCGACAGCTGCTGCCATTGCTTACGGCCTTGACAACTCGTCAAGTTCAAATAAAAATGTCCTCATATTTGATCTTGGTGGTGGTACATTTGACGTCTCACTCTTAGAGATTAAAAATGGAAAAATTGAAGTAAAGGCCACTTCAGGAGATACTCACCTCGGAGGGGAGGATTTTGATAACCGAATGGTGAACCATTACATAAAGGAATTCATGAAAAAACACGATAAAGATATACGAGAGAATCCTAGAGCCATTAGGAGACTAAGAACAGCTTGTGAGAGGGCTAAGAGGACAATCTCCTCTACTACCGAAACAAGAATTGATCTCGACGCACTGTCTGGTGGAACGGACTTCTCAACCAAAGTCACTCGATCCAAGTTTGAGGAGCTGAACATGGATTTATTCAACAAGTGTATTGAAACTGTAAACAAGTGTTTGGTGGACGCTGGGATAAACAAAGTCGCTCTAGATGAAGTCGTCCTAGTTGGCGGTTCAAGCAGGATTCCAAAGGTTCAGCAACTGTTGAAAGACTTTCTCAAAGGAAAGGAGCTTTGCCGGAGCATTAATCCTGACGAGGCGGTGGCGTATGGTGCGGCTGTGCAAGCAGCGATATTATCCGGTCAGAAAAGTGGCAAAATTCAGGATATTATTTTAACTGAGGTTACTCCTCTATCTCTTGGCGTTGAGACTTCAGGGGAAGTCATGAGTGTGATAATACCAAAAAACACAGCCATTCCCGCTAAACGGGTGAGAAGTTTCACCACGAACATCGATAACCAAAATCCATTGAAATTTGATGTGTTTGAAGGCGAGAGAGCTCGATCAACGGACAACAGAAAGCTGGGAGAATTCGAGCTCGGAGGGATTCAACCGGCCCCGAGAGGAATCCCGAGGATCAACGTGACATTTGAAATCGAAGCCAATGGTCTTTTAAAGGCCACTGCAGTGGACATTAGTAATGGTAAAGCAAGTAGCGTAACTATCGAGTCAGGAAGACTATCTAAGCTAGAAATCGCGAAGATGATCGTGGAGGCTGAGAAGTTTAAGGAGAAGGATGAACTGCACAAGAAGAAGAGTAAAGCAAGGTTTGATTTTACGCAGTTTGTTTACCAGATGAGGGAAGGCTTAAACAATGGCGCCATGTCCGTTATTGAGAAGAAGAGGACTGAAGATGCAGTGAAGAAGGCTTTTGAATGGCTCGATTTGTCTGAAACTAAGGAAGAGTCAGTTGAGGTTCATGAATACAAAGAGAAGATGAAGGAGTTAGTGATCATCCGTGAGTGAGTCGTAGTTGATAACTGATAATATGTTAGTAGTATATTGGCCATCTCCGGTCCACTTCCAAAAAGGCATATCAACCTCATTTGTGCTCACATGAATAGCATGAATGTGCAGGACTATAGCTGCTGAAAGCATAGCCTGTAAAAGCGGCATTTTCCAAGAACATGTCTCCGTCTCCTGGTCTATCTAATGTTATACCCGGAGATTTGTGTGACTTGAAGCCATAGAAGAGTTACCAACATGATTATGGATTGTCGGAATCCAATGATCATGAAGCGAAATCTTTTTACCATTAGCCACTCAAGTAAGATTCTCTCTAAGTAAATTTGTGGTCCAAAGAACCGATCTCCACCCCCAAGAATCTCCAGCATTAGGCTGAACTCTGAGGATGTCCCCACGCCTCATATATTTTGCTTAGCAGAATTGTTTTAACAAAGAGCTTTTGTTCCCAAGGATATTCCAAGCGTGTTTAGCTAGTAGGGTGCGTTTGATAACCACTTTCAACGCTTAACTTAATGGATTAAGTGTCAACTTACGTTCCGCGTGTTTGATAAAGAAATTTTACGTGTCTGAACCAAATAAGTGGATTTGAACAGTGCGTACAATCTGTATGACTTGATTAAGTGATTAGCGTATCACTTATGTCTGAATCTGAAAATGGTATACGTTATTTAAAATTTAATTTTTTTAAAAAAATATACCTTTAAGAAGATAATATTTATGTCAAAAATCATAATCAAATATTCCTTGTGTATTAGATATTTAATTAGAAAATAATTTAGTAATTAATTTTAAAATGATAATCAATAATTGTATAACTCATTTTAAAATATTATAATTATATTATATTAGATATGAGTTGGTCTCTGGAGTGACCGTCTATATTATAGCATAATATAGACCAAGGACTAAATTACAATATGGAAGTAAAGAGGTTCTTATTTGCAAAATTTGGGAGTACTATTCACGGCACTGTTCACGCGCACTATTCACGGCACTGTTCACGCGCACTATTCACGACACTGTTCACGCAAAGAATATGTACTCAAATCAGTCAATATATATTCTGTATTTTAAACATTTGTAAACACAAAAGAATTCAGGTTAGAAAGACAAGTTTCCATATTATAAACATCAGATTTTAGGTACATAAAAACTAGGGTGTTTAGGTTAAATAATGTTGTGTTAAGTGTAGTCAAGTTTCACCAAAGTTTTCAGCCTAAAAAATCACAATCATCACAGTTTTCAAACTAACCAATCAAGTTTCACAAAAATCACAGTTTTCAGCCTAAAAAATCAAGTTTCTACAATCACTCTAGTTTTCAGCCTAAATTAAGTTTTCACAATTTTCACAATAAATAATCAAGTTTCGCAAACACCAAAGTTTTCAACCTAAACAATTAAGTTTTCACAATAAAAACAAACAATCAAGTTTTACAAACACCACAGTTTTCAGTCTAAAAAATATAGTTTCTACAATCACTGTAGTTTTCAACCTTAATAACCAAGTTTTCATAATCACAGTTTTCACATTAAAAAATCAAGTTTTACAAACACCACAGTTTTCACAATAAATAATCAAGTTTCAACACAAATCAAGAAGCCTTTTTTTTTTTTTTGAGGAACAAAAATCAAGAAGCCTAATTTTCAAGTTAAACACATAAAATTTCATATGCAGACAGAAATCACATTAAACAGTCTAGTTTTCAAGCAAACACATAAAATTTCATAAAACGACAGAATCCACATTAAAAATTCCAGTTTCCAAGATAAACACATAAAATTTTATAAGCAGAAAGACATCACATTAAACAGTGTAGTTTTCATAGTAAAACACCTAAATTTTCAAACTAAATAATCAAGTTTCCACGGTCTTCACACTTTTTAGATTAGAACTCACCGGCGACGATCCAGCTCTGCATCGACCACCACTGCCTCATCTTCAAGCTCTCCAACGCGCCACGCGTGCCGGATTCGCTCCACCGGTTTCTATCCGACCCGGATATCACCTTCGTCGGAGTGAATAACCACAACGATAACGACCTTCCGATGGTGATCTCAATGGAGACGCTGGCGGGTCTGGAGCTCCAGATTCGAGTCAGCGAGGACCCGGAAGTTGGCCGGAGCAATTGGAACGATTACTATCTCAGCAACGAGCAGGTGAAGTACACCTGCGGTGGAGAACTGGAACGTCGGATTGCGCCGGAGATCGCCGGAATAATGACGGTTGGGGGGACGAAGATTGGATCGCCGATGGGGTTTTGGAATGAATTGGGGGAAAATTTTGAGAGCAGATTGGGATTGGGGTTCTGGAACGAAGTGGGCCAAAAAATAAAAGAAAATAACTATATATATTTGTGAGGTAAGTTTTGGAATTTACATAATAAGGACCCGCTCAAATGTAAATTGCAAATAAGGAGCCGCGTCCAGATTTAATTGCAAAAAGAGACCGTCTATATTATTGCTATAATATAGACGGTCTATTTCAAGACTAATATATTAGATATAGATATAACATATATTTAAGTTAATCTAATCATCATACACACTCAAATTTGATATCCGAGTACTTTAATGTTGAAACTTATATATATATATATATATATATATGTATATACTATTTTCAAAATTAAATAAATGTAATATTTATAAATATTTTATATTAAATCTTGATCATATTCGCATTATAATAGTTTACTTTTTCTTGTTAGTGTTAATTAATACTGATTTATAAACTATTTCCTAATGTTCAAAAAATCAATTAAAATTTATTCTTCCAATAAACATATTTAGTGTTCAGCACTTATTTGAGTTTTATCAAACAACTGCACATATTAGTATTCAACACTTATCATTTTCAGACTTCACTTTTCAGACTTCAGACATTAGATTTCAGACTTCAGTTTTATCAAACGGAGTCCCTAAAAAGGATCTGAGACCAAGTCATCCGTTAAGTTTGGATTGACAAACCCTCTTCAACGATTTTCAATGTACTCTACTATTTTCCATATCACCGCCCCAAATGAATGAAGATGTCATGCTGTCTAATTTCCTAAAAATTTGTTTTGAAATTTTGAAAATTTCTAAGGGGTAAGCAACAAGTGAGCTCAGTACATGTTGTGCCAACGTGATCCGACCTAGAAAATTCTAAAGTTTAGCTTTCCAGGAACCAAATTTCTCTCTAAACTTCCTAATCAGATATTTAAAAATATCAAATTTGGGAGAATCAAAGAGAATTTTATTACCTAGATAGCTTATTCCTAGTCATTGTCCATGGATATAAAGGGTGTATCTCATAAAACATTTGCATGTCTTCTTGGGTATTAAGACTGAACATTATTGAGCACTTGTCAAAATTAAGGCGCTGACCTAAAATACTTTGCATACGTATCCGCAGTTCTAGCCAAATCCATAATTGCCTTCTTAGTGCTACGGTTAAAAAACGCAATCATCCGCATACATGAGATGCATTATTTGAGGTCCACCTCTGGAAATACTAATTCCCAAAGTGTAATTACTCTCCACAGTTTTCTCTAGTCAAGCCGGCATATATTGCTATGAGATTATGAATAGATATGACGAGAGTGGGAAGACTTGTCTGAATCCTTTATTTGGTGTGAAAAAACTTCATTTAATCCCATCGATTGTAACCTGATATGTTACCGTCTGGACACACATCATTATTAGCGACATCAAGTTCTCGGGGAAAGCCATAAATTGAAGTTCCCTCTCCAGAAAGCTCCATGAGACCTAATCATAAACTTTACTCGTATCTAATTTTATCGACGCTATACCCACTTTTGCAGTCTTGTATTTCCTCACGTGCTCCACTATTTCATGTGCAAGAAGCACATTCTCCGCAATACTGCGACCTGGAACAAATCCATTTTGGTTACCTGCAATCAAAGAGTCCATATGATGCTTCAACCTTCTCGCCATCACTTTAGCAATTATTTTGTATTTCACATTGCAAAGTGAAATCAGTCTGAAATCACAGGCCATCTTATGAAATCTCTTCTTCAAAATTAAAAGGATCAGAGTGCGATTCCAATGCAACGGATTCAAGATTCTGAGAATTGAGGCTGATACTTGTGATCCCATCATGTCTCAATACTTCTTATAGAAACCAACCAGTATTTCATCTTCCCCGGTGCTCCCTAAGACTTCATATCTTTCAAGGCATTCATATTTCCACTTCTGAACCAGGATGCCACAGGGTGTTTTGAATAATTTTTAATGAACTGATCAAGAGTTTTAAGTGTTAAAGGTCAGTGATGATGATTAACTTCCTCTACCTTTGTTATCCGTCATAAACTTTTAATTCATTTATTATTTCTATATATATGTATATATATAAAAAAGCAAGTGGATGAGATCTACAATCTCCCTATAGATTAGTTGAACCCTTATGCATGAGCTAATATATATTATGAAACTCCAAGATTAGTTATGTTGTGTAATAGGATTTATATATAAAAGTAAGTGGATGAGATCTACCGTCTCCCTGTAGATTAATTGGACCCTTATGTATGAGCTAATATATATTATGGAACTCCAAGATTTATCTAGTTATGTTTTGTAATAGGATTCAATATATGCTTAGTTTAGGTTGAATTGTGTTGGAAAATAATGGATATTGAGAATTTGATATTTGTTCGATTTTATTTTGTGGTCGCACCTCAATTTTTATTTTGTAGTAAGGTTAAACTCATTTCATTACTGACATGTACATTGCCTTACAGTTGTTTATTATATTATTTCACGGGGAAAAAATGAACAACAATTGAATCAAGTTTTTCCAAAAATTGAATTTTGATACATTTTATTATTTTATTATTTACATAATTTTAATAGATTTTTGGATGTATTACGAAAAAACATAATATTCTACACAAATTAAATTACAATAATATTGATATGAGTGATTAGATAGTATTAGTGATTCAAATTCATATCCTAACCATTGAGTGTAGAAATGTGATAGAATATATTTTTAAATAGATTAGCGTGCATAGGCGCACGAAAATTGTACTAATTTATTGTAATAATTGTACAAGAGGAAAAAAATATCCCCCGGTATTTATCGGATGTTTAGTCCCACAAATCCTCTTGTTTTTATATTTGGAAAAATCGTTAAGAAATTACATTATTCAATTTTTTTATTAGGATTTAGTATCTTTTGAAAGTGTTTATCATAAAAGAGAGGGTTCTATATGTAGGAATAGTTTACTTCAACATATTCAAATTAAATGTGAATTGACAATAATATTTTTCTTAAATATGTATCATAATTCACGAAACAATAATAATTAGATACGTATTCAATCATTGTATAGATAAGTTTAGACATTTAAGATTAAGATTTCAAAAATTATTTATAAAAGTTAATAAATTAGTAAAGAATAATTCTAATGGGAACTAAAAGAGTTATTACTCCGTTCAATATATAAATTAATAAAAAGAATTAAAAATGATGAAATTACGTAGTTTTGACTAAAACCGCCACATAACCACCGCAAGTTCACCATATTCCGGCGCCTACCATTTTTTTATATTCCCTTTTTTGTTTCTTTTAATTTACGAACTTTACCGAACTTAATATTGTATACCTTATTAATACTATTACCCGAACTTAATCTACGTAATATCTTTAGTATTAATATATTTTTTTTTCTAATATGATTGTCATGGTGTTCATTATCGTGTATATATAATACGCAGTTGGCTGTTTCAATATATATAATATATGGTATGCGTATATTATAGCATATTTTTATAGCATACTAAATAGCTTCCGCCTTCTATTTTTACAAATACAACTCATTCCACCTATAAAATACTATTTTACACACTAATTTACACGGTAATTTCAGTCCATCATGCTAATTAACACATCTACGAAAGAGAAACATGAATATTACATCACGCAATTAACATGAATGTCGCAATCATCCATAATTAATTAAGTATGAAAATATTACATCACACACAATCCATATTATCCACAATGTACACGATGATGGTTTTGAGTGATTATTGTACACGGCATTTTCTCAAGAATTCAAAGCCTTGCTCGAACTGTTCTTGTGGAGTCGGTGAATAGCTACCCGTGGAACTGGAGTGCTTGGACTGAGCTGCAGGTTCTGTGCACCAGTATTGAGATATTGAACGACCTTCATCCTGCCAACCACTAGATTATTTTGTTTGCCAAGTTTTCTCAGTTGGCTTTGATAAGTCCATGGTTTGTATTCGGACCTCATTCATACTCGGACCAGGGCCCGAGAAGGGTCGTGGGCTCGAGATACGCGGAGGGTGGATCCACAGGTCCATCAATGCTAATCCTTATAAGGAATGCGTATATTATGAATGTTCTACAAGGAATATACATCTTCTCTAAGATGGTAATATGATCATCCTAAACATGGTAATACAACCATGTCCGAAATATACCTCTATTATACATGGTTATACAACCTCTATTCGCATAAGAGTTGTATTCATACCATAAATACATATCTTGGTGATCTACGGATTGTAGCCATATAAATACCCTGAAGGTTTGGTAGACCTCTCCATCTAAGCTCATACTTTATACTTTACGCCTTAAGCAAATATACTGACTTGAGCGTCGGAGTGTCTATCCCCGGGAAAACCGGGGCCTTTGTCTTGCAAATCAGTTCGAGAGCCTGGTTCGTCGTCGAAGTGTTGGTGTCCTGCATACATCAATTTGGCACGCCCAGTGGGACATCTCACACTCATTGACGACGTCGCCGAACCTTGTCTCTGATCTGGTCTAGTGCATCTGAAGAAGCAACTTCCCCGACAACATGTATGAAGCCGAGCAACCCAGACGTAGCGCCCGAGTGCTAGGGCAAAATCCAGAAGAGAATCCAGAAACAGAGTTACCCCCCCCCCCCCAAGGACGAGGACGAGGACGAGGACGAGGACGCGATCGACCCGGAGGATCTCGCACACGCCCCACCTCTGAACCACCGTCAGGCTCTACCGTGGGGGCAGGAAACTCCAACGTTCCAAACTCCTTCGGTCCGAATCCTGTCGTATCCGGAGCACCCCTCTCCGGTCCAAACCCTGCTGCATACTGGAGTGCCATCTTCTGTTTCGAACCCTTTGGGATCTGAAGTACCGAACTCGGACTAGAGGATCTTGATCCAGACTGACATAAACTCTAGCGCTCCGAATTCCCTCGGTCCAAATCCCGTCGGATCCGAAACACCATTCTCCGGTCCAAATCCTGCCGCATTCGGGGTACCACTTTCTGTATCGAACCCTTTGGGATCTGAAGTACCAAACTCGGACTAGAGAATCTCGATCCTGACCAACACGAGCTATAACAACTGCATTAACAATCCAGAAGGACTTGACCGAGAGAATGGGACAGAATACAGCGAATCCGACTCGATCTTTTCTGTGAAAGAAAGAACACAAAGGGATCGACAAATCCTTGCAGACAGACAGAGGGAAGGAGAGTTTGTGATAGAATACTATCACAGGTATATGGATCTAGCCACAAGGCGCTATAATCCAGACGAAATCCTATTGATAAATCTTTATCGAAGGAGTATATATGATGATACTCTGAGGACGAAGCTGACAACGACGAATCCTACCACTATTAAGCATCTCCAAACTATCATGGAGGAATATGCCAGCAAAACGGATATAGTGACATGCAAAAGATCCCAAGACCTTGACAATAAGGTGAAGGAGCCCAAGATGAAAATACCAAAGGTCGAAAAGACTGAAGGCACTCCTAAACCAACCTTCGAATCCTACACTCCTCTAGCTAGATCTCGGGCTGAGATATTATCCATTCACAGGCACCTCATAAAGGACCCGCTCGCCATGAAGGACTCAGCCGAGCGTCAAAGGTCCCCGAAATTCTGCCAATATCACCGAGATCGGAGGCATGACACTGAGGAGTGTTATCAGCTCAAGAACGAGATTGAGAAACTGATTCGACAAGGTATTGTGCAACAAATTGCACCGTCGATAGCTGGAGACGGCCAAGGTACTCAGAAAAGGTACGGAGGAAAACCTTGGCAGAAGAAGAAGGACGGCTATCGCAACAACAATAACAACAACCAAGGGGGTGGAGGCAATAATCCACAAGATCCTCCTCCGCCGCCACCAAACGGAGCCAACCGAGTCATCAATGGCTACACAGGAGAAGCAATCTCCCTTACTAAGCTGAAGGATAGTGTGCGGGCCATACCCCACACAGAGCCAGTTAACAAGAGGTTCCGCTCCGAGGAAACTATCTCCTTCTCGGACGCGGACGCCGTGCCAAACTAGGTGCCCCATTTTGATCCACTTATTATCTCGGCAACAATACAGGATACCCTGGTAAAGAGAGTCTTTGTGGACGATGGGAGCGGGGTAGAAGTGATGTTCCAAGACTGCTTCAACAAGCTAGGATTCACCAAGGACGACCTCAAACCTACGGGTCCAATCTCGGGGTTCACCGGAAATCCAGTTATATCTCTTGGAGAAAAAATCACACTCCCAGTCACAATAGCAGAAAAAGCGAAGAGCATAACCTTATACTGCACCTTTGTGGTAGCCGACACCGTCACACCTTTCAATATTATCCTTGGCAGACCTTGGATGTGCCAAGCTAAGGCTGTATGGTCTCCTTACCATCTGATGCTAAAATTCCCAACACCGCCAGGAGTAGCTTCCATTAAAGGAGACCAAGGAGTGACACGTTCATACAGGGTCACGGCCATCCATGACGCCAGGAAAGTAAGTAGCATCTCGGCCGACAACACCATCTTGGGGGATCTAACACCTGATCCTGATCTCGAACAACCCCTGGTGTTTCACTTTGAGGAAGAGGCCTACAACGAGATGACTGCACTATGGCACAAAAGACTCCATCAAATCTTCCAAGTGGGAGAACTGGTAATGCCAGTAGGCCCGTGGTGTACTAACAAGCTAGAAGGAGCGCTGGAGCCAAGGACGAAAGGACCATACAAAGTCTCAACAGCACAATCCGGTGGATTCTACCTCTTGCAAACTCGCGAAGGAGAGCACTTGGACCCTGTCATAATGGCGCCCTTTCTACGCAGCAGTCAATAAACCTCTAATACAAAGAGACACTATGAAACCGTGAAGGGCGAACCCATACCACGAAGATGGAACGTGATTAACTTACGAAAGTATCATGGAAGATGAAACTCAACAAAGAGCCTCACAAAGGTTCGAGAATAACAACCTTGTTCGAGAGCCTCATCAAGGTCCGAGACAATCTTGCTATAGCACAAACGGGTACTCAAACTCAAACCTATGATTTCCTTTGCTTCTTTTCTTAAAAGTTATAAACTTGGATTGAAGTCATGATATTTTTTACACCTATCTTTTTCACTAAGCAGTCTTAAAGGTCCTTTTCTAAAAAGAGGATTGTTATCCTAAGTATAACATGGATTGCTATTCAAAACAATATGCTTTGTAAAGTGTATGATTGGTTAGCTTATATAAGATAAGCTGTTTGGATCCAAAATTCAACTACCAATCGTTTTGAATAAAAGAGATAGGTTCCAGATAGAAAGTACTTCACAAAAGTACTTGATTGAGGTTTATAAACCAAAAGGGCAGACGTGCTCAGAAATCAATCATCTCGAATAACAAAGAGGAAAAACCTCAAAAACAGAAGTTCAAACTCATATCAAAGGTATTACTACATCAGAATATGATGCTTCTAAAAATTCCCAAAGGGATACAGAGAGGAAAAACCTCGAACACAAGCAACTCATATCAAAGGTGTTATTACTCAGAATATGATACTTGCCTATGAGATATACGCTTATAAGCGTGTGATTGATGCTCATCTAACATGGGCTGCTCGAACCAAGTGTCCGAGCCACAGTCACCTCGGGCTAAAATAAAATAATATACTTATAAAAAGTATATGGTCAAAGACCAACATGATACGAGTCACACAAACTAACAAAGTTTGAAATTCGACTCTCCTCGTGATACTCCTATTAAGGCACACATCACTATTTATTCAGGCTATTCATAAGCCTGAGAGTCAATCTTCTCAAGGATTGCAATAAAAAGACCTTTATAAAGGCAAAACCAAAAAGTGTTATTAAACTAAAAACTTCTTACACCTCGTGAAGATCTTTAAATACAGGGGTACGACCCCGACCACGAGAAAAAGTAGAGGCATGACCTCGACCACCATGGAGGCCACGGCCCCAATTACTTTCTTCTGCTATCCTCATCAACTGAGAGGACGTAGGGGATCCACTTCTATTTTCTATAATTACAGGTCGAGCAGGAAAGTCAATAGAGCCACGAGCTCTAGGAGTAGGAGTCACCTCTCTGCCCCTTCCACAAGGGATCCCACGAGATACACCCCCTTGGGCATGAGGCCTTATCAAAGGTCCTGAATATGGGACGCTACAGGGTCCACTTATCTCCCTCCTTGAAGATCCTGAAGGTATGACAAACACACCTCGAGATTCTAGTTCTTTCATTTGGAATCTGCAAGCGTTAAGCTCGGCCTGGCACATTCTCAACTCATCTATCATGGAGGCAATCTTGTGATTCACAGTGATATTCTCATCTCGGAGGGCAGAAATACGAACATCCTTCTCGTGACTTTCAACCTTAACCTTCATTAAGTCACTCCTGACATTCCTCCACTCTTGGTCATACTTCTTATTGGTGGCCAAAGCCTTGTTGAGAGCTTCTTCTAGATCCTTATACCTCTTCTGAAGATCGCTCAATTGCTGATTCAGTTCGGCTCTCCGCTCTAAAGATATCTTCAGCCCGCCACGAAAACTCTCACATTTTTCCCGCATGATGCTAAGACAGTCCTTGGATTCACCCAAATCTTCCTCTAGTTTCTTGCTTCTGAAGGACATCTTCATACTTGACCTGTAAATCAGCACATGCGGCAGAGCAACACTGGACATAAAGGAAGGTAAAGACCAATTAATTCCAAAGGCAAAGCACATGTTCAGAATACATGAAACGCCAAAATCTGGCGAAAAGAAAAAAATCTTGAAGTAAATGACAAGGCTCTAAGGAGTTACAGTCTTCTCCTGCCCATCAGAAGTCTTCGGGTCCTCAATGGAAGTTTCCACAGCCGGCTTCTCCACCAGGAATAACAGCTCAGGATACAAACTGGACAGCTTATCCTGGAACTCCTCCAGAGTTAAAGCCTTCTTCAAAGATTCCAGGCTAGTCAGTAGACTGGTCTCAAACCCCCCAATTTGGCTAAATTTCGCCCGAAACTCCTTCAGATTCTCCGGTACTTCCGGCCAAGTGTAGGCAGGGGCAAGACATTCTTGAATCTCTTCATTGAGAAACCCCTTCAGAGAAATCCACATCTTCGAGAGCTCAGATTTATGATAGAATACACCATACTCTTGGCGATGAGCCTCCATCTCTGGACAGTTGAGGCAGAAGTCTATTATCAACCGAACTAGCCGCCTCTGGCTAACGGGATCAGCATACCGGTCTCTCTCCGCTTCCATCAAAGCCATTTTCCTTTTCAGTTCTAAGAAGGAACCATCAGATAGCCTTTTTGCCTTCTTCAAGACTTGATTCTCCACTTCCAAGGCCTTTATTTTGGCCTTATCCTGAGCCATCTCATTCTGGAGATGCTTCAGCATATCTGAAGGTTCCTTAGACCTCTTGGACATCTCCTCCTTCATCAGCTCAAGCTCGGACGCCTGCCCTTGAGAACGGTTGTACAGTGTCCGAATGGAGTTGTACATATACTTCATCTGACTCACAGACTGTAAAAGAAGACAAAGAGAGTTAGCTAACTACACAGCTAATCCTATTGAGAACTAAACCGAATCATACCTGGCTAATCTCGGGACAGCCTGGTACCACCTCGACCAGAACCTCGGAAGGAGGAGATGACACATATTTCTCGAACTCTTCCAATGGTCCGAGTTCGAGTCTTGGCTTCTTTGGAGACTTGTCTGCAGAGCTCCCTGAAGCCTCGAGATCCCTCTTCTTCTCATTACTGTTCAACAGCCCCCTTGATTCAGCTATCTGAGACAATAAATTTGCTGCCCTGTTCTCCCTAGAAGCACCCACTGCATATAAAAGGGATGGAGTCAGCATAAGAAGTGATTGACACATTATGGACGAGAATAAAATAAACAAGAAGAAATACCCTCTTGCAACACATCTGAATCTACTATAGGGGTTATCATCATGACTTCATCAAGATTATCAACCAGGGTTTGGAGGGCACCAGAAGTCCGAGACACCTCTTTTCTCGGACCTCGGACTAAGGCAGAACCCTCATCCTCTTCCTCATCTGATGGATCTAAAGCCACAGGAACAAATAGGCAGTCTGCCTCCTCAATCACCTTACGTTGGGATTGAGTCTTCTTAGGCCCTTGAACCAGCCTTTTGAACTGACGCCCACGTCGAGCATCTTTCATCAAACCCGAGATTTTCTTATCTACTTCTTTCTCGGATACCTCATCTCGGGCAGCTCTCTCTTCTAATGCCCTAGAGGCCTGCAACGCCTTAGCTGCACCAGCTGGATCCTGCTCCATTGACAGAAGGGTTTCATACCAATCCATCTCAACACCTTCTGGCTGATCAAAATGTGTCAACTTCAAGAAGCTGCAATTTTGAAGAGTACGGCTGGATAGTTGATTCAACCAATCATACATTTCCATAGGCCATTGCCAACCCATTTGATGATCTCCAGATACAAACTTACCCTCTCTAAGTTTGATCTTATCATTCACCAACTTCCCAGCTATATTCAGCAGTTTGCGGGACGACTCCACTTCATGCCAGATCTCATTTTGGACCTCTTCATTCCAATCAGGAACTTCATACTTGGTTCGATCGAAGGTTAGTTTTACCTTATCCCACTTCCTGTTCACAGGAAGCACAAAAAGTTTACCTAAAGAGGTATCCCGAGAGGTCAAGGTCACATTTTGTTTAACAACGGAAACCTTATACATGGTCCGCAACAAGGAGAGGCTAGGACGGTAACCTTTACGAGTACACCAAGTTATTAAGGTCATAATGATTACTATCACATTGGCATGTAACTGCCCTGGATGCACCCTATAATGCTGAAGAAAATCATCCAACAGTGGGGGAAAAGGGAAGGCTAACCCATGCTGCAGAAACCTCCCGTATATGACCCCTCGGGTCGGATTTACTAATTCAGCTGCAGACTTGTCTTCTCCAAAGTACATGAGGTCAGCAGCAGAAGGAATTGAGAAGGGACAACCTTCTGCGAAGATAGGAACATCAGCGCGTGCTTTATCCTCCTTCTGCGACTTTCTACTACTACCTTCGCCATCCATAGATACTATACCTCCGGATGCATGCACTACCATGGGGCTATTCCTCTCTATATGAGCCCTCCTGGCCATAGCCCTCAACCTCTTCTCTTCCTCGGAGGCTTTCTTCTTCAAAACTACATGTTTTTCCCACTTGCTACCTCAGCCCTATGGAGTTCAAGGGAGCTACTCTCCTCAGCCTGAGCTTCTACATACTCTCCCTCATCATGATGGGGGAAGGAAATTGTTCTACTACTATTACTCATGATTACAGAGAATATGGGGGAAAATACGCACACAAAGATAAAAGGAAAAAACAGACACAAGCAAATGCGCAGAGAAAGAAGATAGCACTTACTGATGATGGAAGCAGAAAGCAGAAATATGGGGTTTCAGAAATTGATGAAGTACTGACGCGTCTTGTGAACTTGGAAAGAAAAAAAAATTCGAATAAGAGAAGACAATGGGAATGATTTGGGAAATTTAATCCAAACCCAGACAGCATTGAAGACGAGCAATTACCTCGATTCTGTTTCCAATGCAAGTAATTGGAGAGACGGGGGACAGACCGTCTCTTTTTTCCAATGAAGACACGCCACGTGTATCTACCATCTGGATTTCAAAAGAAGTTAATCTCAGCCGTCCATATATTTAATGGAATACGAAAGAACTTGAAACTAGATATTCAGAAGGGTAAGCCCGAGAGGAGAGTCCCCGAAGGATACCCCGAGCTTAACACCCCGAGTTAGTCTTCCTCGGGTTATTGGTCTTCCCTCGAGAAGCAAGCCTTGGAGTACTCTATATTCTGAAGATCTACCTTGGGGCTACTGATAAGTTCATGGTTCGTATTCGAGTCTCATTCATACTCGGACCAGGGCCCGAGAATGGTCGTGGGCTCGAGATACGCGGAGGGTGGATCCACAGGTCCATCAATCCTAATCCTTATAAGGATTGCGTATATTATAAATGTTCTACAAGAAATATAGATCTTCTCTAAGATGGTAATATGATCATATTAAACATGGTAATACAACCATGTCCGAAATATACCTCTATTATACATGGTAATACAACCTCTATTCCCATAAGAGTTGTATTCATACCATAAATATATATCTTGGTGATCTACGGATGGTAGCCATATAAATACTCTAAAGGTTTGGTAGACCTCTCCATCTAAGCTCATACTTTATACTTTACGTTTTAAGCAAATATACTGACTTGAGCGTCGGAGTATCTATCCCCGGGACACCCGGGACCTTTGTCTTGCAGATCAGTTCGAGAGCCTGGTTCGTCGTCGAAGTGTTGGTGTCCTGCATACATCAGGCTTCTCTTATTGCTGGTTTGGCACTCTCTTATTGGTGGAGTTCTGTTTGGCACCAAGAATATCAGGTAAAGAACGGTGCCTTCTCTTCCTTTTAAACTCCCGACATTGGTAATTGTAGATTGAATTTTTCTTTAAACACATTTCATCCCCGATGTTCATAAATTTGTTCATAATATTTACATTAAAAAAAATTAAATATATCGTGTAACACACGATGATATTTACATTAAAAAAAATTAAATATATCATATAACGCACGATGATATTTAGCTAATAATTATAATAGTTTTCCAGTTTTATTAGATTTACTCAACTAAAAGGAAGCTGAACCGAGCAAGCCCTTTTCAAAAGGGTGCAACCATTCTTGTTAATACGTAGGCGCAAATCAAAATCACGAGGCCCCGGGCGGCCTCACATAAGGCACATGCCCAGGACCAGGTCCTACCTGAATACAGCGAGCAATCAAATTGTTTAAAAAAAGACAGAAGACTCAAGACTTTTGCAAAACAATATTAAAAACCGGAAAATTCTGCGACACAACAATGGCTTATTTTAGTTGAATAACGCGGTTGGGTTGACCAAGACCCGACGACTCACTCACTATATAATCTACTCTTCCTTTCTTCTTCATTTCTCACTAACAACGTCACCATTACCTTCTCTTCTTCGTACATCTGTCTCATCAGAATGACCGGAGTTCAAGGCCCTGCGATCGGAATCGACCTCGGCACCACGTACTCGTGCGTTGGCTACTGGAAAAATGATCGAATCGAGATCATAGAAAATGATCAAGGCAATCGAATCACCCCTTCTTACATCGCTTTCACTAGCACCGAATGTTTTGTTGGAGATGCCGCTTACAATCAGGCCGCCGTCAACCCCATCAACACCGTGTTTGGTAACATCAATTCATCATGTCTACCAAAACTACTCCATCTTGTTTAACATTTTTTAATGTTAGTTTGTTCAACTTATTTTGGAACAAGTCTCTTATATGCAAGAATTTGAGCTATACAATCACTTGACTTGTGTTTTTCTCTTCATTTTCATCTGCAAGATTTCATTGACTTAATTTGTGTGCCCAGTAATAACAATAGTTTTGTGCATTTATAATTTCATACTTTTTATATTTGGACAATTAGAAAAAATATGACTAAGTCTCTTAATTTATATGTATACTAGTTCAATACAGTTTAATAATAATCTTCATTTAGCAAGTATATAATGTGATGAAAATCGGACTAACTTGGTCATTGATTCCATTTTCAAGATGTCAACTTTACTTCTTATACTATTGTTCTTCACAATATGGTTGATGATGCTTCTTGTTCTCTGTTTGTGTTGCAGATGCTAAGAGATTAATTGGTAGGAAATTTAGCGATGAAACAGTACAAAATGACATGAAACTATGGCCATTCGAGGTCACTTCTGGAGACAAAGACAATCCCATGATTTCAGTCACCTACGAGGATGAGAAAAGGCACTTCCACCCCGAAGAAATATCATCCATGGTCATCACAAAGATGAAACAGATAGCGGAGGCCTATATTGGCGTTGAGGTGAAAAATGCAGTGGTGACTGTCCCTGCATATTTCGACCATTCACAACGTCAGGCGACAATGGATGCAGGAGAAATTGCGGGGATTAACATACTCCGGCTCATCTCAGAGCCGACAGCTGCTGCCATCGCTTACGGCCTTGACAACTCATCAAGTTCAAATAAAAATGTCCTCATATTTGATCTTGGTGGTGGTACATTTGATGTCTCACTCCTAGAGATTAAAAATGGCAACATTGAAGTAAAGGCCACTTCAGGAGATACTCACCTCGGAGGGGAGGATTTTGATAACCGAATGGTGAACCATTACATCAAAGAATTTATGAAAAAACACGACAAAGATATACGGGAGAACCCTAGAGCCATTAGGAGACTAAGAACAGCTTGTGAAAGAGCTAAGAGGACAATCTCCACAACTACCGAGACAAGAATTGATATCGACGCACTGTTTGGTGGAACCGACTTCTCAGCCAAAGTCACTCGATCCAAGTTTGAGGAGCTGAACATGGATTATTTCAACAAGTGTATTGAAACTGTAAGCAAGTGTTTGGTGGACGCTGGGATAAACAAAGAAGCTCTCGATGAAGTCGTCCTAGTAGGCGGTTCAAGCAGGATTCCAAGGGTTCAGCAACTGTTGAAAGACTTTCTCAACGGAAAAGAGCTTTGCCGGAGCATTAATCCCGACGAGGCGGTGGCGTATGGTGCGGCTGTGCAAGCAGCAATATTATCCGGCCAGAAAAGTGGCAAAATTCAGGATATTATTTTAACTGAGGTTACTCCTCTGTCTCTTGGCATTCAAGTTGAGGTTGATGAAATGAGTGTGATAATACCAAAGAACACAGCCATTCCCACTAAAATGGTGAAGGGTTTCACCACGCTGTTAGATAACCAAACTCGAGTAAATTTCCCAGTGTTTGAAGGCGAGAGAGCTCGATCAACCGACAACAAAAAGCTGGGTGAATTCCTGCTGGAAGGGGTTCAACCGGCACCCAGAAGAGTCCCGAAGCTCAAGGTGACATTTGAAATCGAAGCCAACGGTATTTTAAAGGCCACTGCAGTGGACAGTAGTAATGGTAAAGAAATTAGCGTAGCTATTGAGTCCGGAAGACTATCTAAGCTGGAAATCGCGAAGATGGTCGCCGAGGCTGAGAAGTTTAAGGAGAAGGATGAACTGCACAAGAAGAAGAGTAAAGCAAGGTTTGATTTTACGCAGTTTGTTTACCAGATGAGGGAAGGCTTAAACAATGGTATCATGTCCGCTACTAAGAAGAAGAAGACTGAAGATGCAGTGAAGGAGGCTTTTGAATGGCTCGATCTATCTGATGCTAAGGAAGGATCAGTTGAGGTTCATGAATATGAAGAGAAGATGAAGGAGTTAGCGCTCATCCGTGAGTGAGTCGTAGTTGATAATATGTTAAAATATTGGTGTTAGTTACACGCATTTTTGTATTTATTTGTGTAATCCAAAAATATGGTATGAACTTAGGAAAATAACCTTATTGGAAAATTTAACAATATTTAGGGGACGGTATTGTAATTTCAATAATTTTGGATTACGCTGAGTAAAATATCGGACTCCAAATAGCACTTTTCTGTCAAATATTTATGGTGAAATATATCAGTTAAATATATATCAGGATCATACTAATATGAACAGTATCAGACACCAATCAGATATCGAACACGATATCTTTAACTAATTTATATTGGGTCATGTATTCAATCATTACCCGGGCGGGGTTATGCATTCAGGGTTTAGGGGTTTTGAAATTTACCAAAAAAAATCTTAATCAATTAAAAAATCTCTACTTTATATGTGTCATATTTTTATTGGCGTCTGGTAAGGGGTATATCAAGATCATCCTGATGAATGTTATTCTCTAATTTGATTTGACAAAATATATTTGATAAAATATAGTATAATTTGGTTTTATCAATATGTTGATTCTTTTTTTTCATCAGTTCAGTTCACTAAAAAGTATAATTCAGCTCAATCATGTTTAATATCTAGGATAATTTTATTAAGTTATGTTCTGATGAAGTATATTTTGATAAAATTTAGCTAATTTAGTTATATCAATGCAGTAAACGAACATTTTGCACCTCATCCCATTTGACAAGCTCTCTCTCCTCTCTTTCTGTGCTCTCAACTAATGTTCCACTTTCTTTCCCCAAACAGTAAACTTCTAACCGTTACTCACATACTTTCCGACTGATCTAGCCGTTAACGGTCACAAACGGCTAGAATGACGTCAGAACCGCCGCTTCCCGGCGGCGGAGCCACCGCCCCTCGCAGTTTTCTCCAAGCTTTGAATACAAAGCCACCCCCGCTTTTCTCCGCACTCCCTTCCAACTCGTCGATTCAGCCCATTCTCACCCACAAAGGGAAAATTGCTTGCTTGATTTCACCGGAGGAGGTTGCCAAACTCTCGGCTCACTATGAAAATGCACTCATAGGAAAGTTCCCAAAAGTCAAACCATCAATGGAGTTCTTAAACGAGGCTTTCAAATCGGTGGGTTTCACAGGCAGGTACCAGATTGGATCCATTGACTACAAGCATATCTTGATCGGATTTGAAGGGCAAGATGATTTCCAGAGGTGCTGGATGAAGTCTCTCTGGTCTCTCAAGGGTGTCCAAATGAAGGTATTTAAATGGACCCCTAATTTCTCTCCTGATATTGAGACCTCTATTCTGCCAGTTTGTATTACTTTGCACAACTTGCTCATTTTCTGGTATAACACTGCCATGCTTGAATCCATAGGAAATTGTGTGGGTAGATACATAAAAATGGATGCAGCAACTGCTAGCTTAACTAAACCTTCTGCAATCAAATTTTGTGTTGAAGTTGATCTATTAGCTAAACTACCCACCTCAGTCACCCTCACTACCAATTTAGATGGAGAAGTAGCTGATTTCCCTATAGAGTATGAGTACCTCCCAGCCTATTGTAAACACTGCAAAAAAATGGGACATGAGATTGGTGAATGTAGGATCTTACACCCTGAAATAAGGCCTATGATCAATAATAGACCACCAGTTAAAGCCCCTGCCCAGATTAGAAGAAACACTCAACATGTGCCTAAGGTTGATGCCATAAGCAAGTCTGGCAGAGTCCATTTTGATAGGGCACTCTCAGCCTCTGATGAGACACACTCAAAGACCAGCAACAGCCTCCCAAACTGACAAGGGTAAAGGGCCTACAGAGACTTCCCCCTCCTGCACTCCCCCTCCCCCTCCACCTCCAACCCACCTATATAATGCCTCTTCCAGTAGCTCAGTCCCACCACTTCAAGCTGCAATCACCCAAGCCCCCACACTCCCCATTGAGATCACCTCAGATGATGAGATGATGTTCTTATCTGATGCTATTACAGAGTGCATTGTACTCACCACCCCTGCTGATCATGTTGAGTCAACTCCTCCCACAAACACCAATCCAGTCATAGAGAGAATCCCAGTTACTACCATTATCCCTTACTCCTCACCATTACAACAGATCATACATGCTTTAAACAAAGCAAAACAATCTGAATGGGTATCTCCAAAGAAGCACAGACACTTTGCATCAGATGATATAAACATTCATCCAAGTAACTCTATGGACTCTAGTGATTATAGTTTTCAAACTGACAAAATCTCCTTCTATTCCCAACCTAGACAGAAAGGTAATATATTCCTCCCTCTGATTGCTGAGGAGGAAGGTTCAACTGGAAATGTCAGTGATCAAAATGAAGATGCTTCAGTCCAGAATGATGAAGTAGAGAAATTGGAAACAACTGCCTCCTCTTCACAGATACATATGCAGGTAACCCCCTCTTCAAATGATACAAATGAGCATGTTGTACTCCTAGAAAATGACCATGAACAAAGTAAGGTTAACACTTATTTTAATCAGGTAAATAAGATCATTACTAGGACAGCAACAAAGAGTCTTAAACCCAAGAAAAAATTATTTATACAACTCTGGGAATAAATGTTCTTTTCTGGAATATTAGAGGCATGGAGACATCTATGCTTAGACTTGCTAGACTCATTAGAACACATAAGATTGACTTACTTTGTATTATTGATCCACAACATAATAATTCAGAATGCTCTTCATATATGCTTAAACTGCACTTCCAACAATGCATGTTTTCTAGTCTCTCCAAGATTTGGTTAATGTGGAATAACAATGTTAGAGTCACTTCTAAGTTAGATCATAATCAATTTCTTTCATTACTAGTCTCCTGTCATACACTGAACACAAACGCAGATTTTGTTTTTGTGTATGGCTTGAGAACAGGAATGAAAGGGATGAATTATGGACTGATTTAATAGCTCTAAGTTTAGTTGATGCTATGTACATAGGTGACTTTAATGCAATGGCTTCAATAACTGACGATAGAGGTGCCTCATCCCCTAGTTTATTTAGCATTAGGCAGTTCAGTAATTTCATTCAAACCCTAGGTCTAGTACAAGTGCATACAGTGGGGAATTTTTTCACATGGTCAAATGGTAGAACAAAGGACAATGGGAAAAAATTAACCATTGAGAGAGTAGATAGGGGAATTTGCACCATACAATGGATGTCAAAATTTCCACATTCTTCTATTCATGTCGTGAATAAGGACCCTTCAGATCATTGCCCTCTATTGTTGAGAATGGGCAGTGACACACCCTCAGTCCCCAGGCCATTCAGGTTCATTAACACCTGGTTTAAAAGAGAGCGGTTCATGGATGTTATACATAACCAATGGACTGTTCCTATTGATGGCCAGGGTATGCTAAAAAAATTTCTCAAGCTAAATAGCCTCAAAAAGGTTCTTAAGTCTGGAACAAGGAGGTTTTTGGCAATATTGATGAAAATTTATTAATGGCTGAAGAAAATCTAAGACTTCAGGAAATTGTTTTTGAAGCAGACAGTTCCACTGATGATCTGATCAAGTTTAAAAAATGTAAAGCTTTACTCACTAAAGCTTTGAATGAGCAAAACAATTTCTGGAAACATAAAGTCAAATTAACATGGTTAAAAGAAACTGATGAGAATACAAAAAAATTTCGTAACTCTGTTATGGAGAAAAAATGTAGGCTCAATATCACAAAGATCAAAAGCTCAGATGGGATATGGTTAACAGAAAACTCTGATATAGAAAAGGAGGCTGTCTCCTTTTACCAAAATCTGTTAACTGATGACTCTCATCCTGACAAAGATCAGTTCAGTTCACATTTTCTCTCCCAGATCCCACAAATTATATCTGAGGAGGATAATATGGAACTGATAAAGCCAGTCACATTGTTAGAACTAAAGCAAATTGTGTTCAGCCTTAATAAAGCTAGCAGTCCAGACCTGATGGCTATGCTGCACTTTTCTTTACGAAAGCATGGAACATAATTTGCCTAGATCTTTTAGAGGCATCAAATGATTTCATGTCAAGGTCTAATATTCATAGGGGTATCTCTAGCACTTGAATTACAATAATTCCTAAAAAAGATATCCCAGTTAGTTTTAATGATTATAGACCAATTAGTGTTTCCAATGTTACAAACAATTTTTTTTCAAAAATCCTTATGGAAAGACTAAAACCTTTGATGCCTAAATTGATTTCTCCTCACCAATCTGCTTTTCTGAAAAATAGAGATATTTCAGACAATGTCATCTATTTAAAGGAGATGTTCAGATTTTTGAATAGAAAAAAATAGGGATCCCAACTGTATACTTAAGTTTGATCTCATGAAAGCCTTTGATAGAGTGAGGTGGGATTTTCTTAAAAAAAATCTCCACACGTTTGGTTTCACAGGCAAGTTCATAAATTGCATCTTAAAAAACCTGTCTAATGCTTGGTTTTCTATTTTAATTAATGGGAAGCATGTTGGTTATTTTCAGGCCTCCAGAGGCATTAAGCAAGATGATCCCCTCTCTCCCTTCCTTTTTGACATTTTTTCAGAAGCCTTCACTAGAAGTATAGCCTATGTTTTTCAAACTGGGAAAATGGAATATTTTTCACTGCCCAGAAATGCTGTGCCTATTTCCTACTTGAACTATGCAGATGATACTATTATTTTTCGTAAGGCATCAAGATTGAACCTAATCAAAATGAAAGCTTTCCTTGTAAAGTTTGAAGAAACAACAGGACAAAAGGTCAATTTTGAAAAGAGTGAGTTTTTTCTAAGTAAAACAGCCACCTCAACCAAGTTTAGACAGGTTAAAAACATTTTAGGGATGAAAAAAGGTTGCTTGCCTGTAAAATACTTGGGTGTACAAATTTTCTGTGGTAGAGTTCTGAAATACATTTCCAGCCTATTCTGGAAATGATAGACAAAAAACTCACCAACTGGAAAAACATTTGACTCTCATTCAATCTTACCTCCTATCTCTGTCCCAACACATTTGAGCAGTGATGGAGCCTACAAAGCAGATTATAAAAAAAAATTGAAAGAAGATTAGCTATCTTTTTTGGGGGAGCACTGATTAGGGTCCAAAAAAATCTTGGAAAAATGGAGAGCTCTCTGTACTCCTACTATTCAGAATGGCCTTGGAATAGGGATCTTATAGCAACTATAAAGGGTTACTCATGTAAACTATGGTGGAAGTATCAAATTGGAGAGGCCCCCTGAACTATTTTCATTGCTTCTCTACCTCACTCTACTAGATCATCTCGGAACTGGAAGAGGATATGTAAGGTAAATCAGATGGCTGAGGAAAACTCTAGAGTTATTCATGGAGCTGGGGATTGTAATTTTTGGTCTGCAAACTGGACAGACTTTGGGCCTCTCGTTGATTTTTTCAATCTCTTGGAAATGAGCACTACCTCAGTTTCTCAGTCAGTAAATTCCTAGCCTCCAAGCACACATACCTCCCTCTCCTTGCCTTGATCCTCCCTCCCAATATCATACTGTTTCTAGAGAAGGCAGAAATACATCCATATAGAAGGGATAGGCTTATCCGTAAGCCTGATCTACATGGGAATTTCGGTATAAGGACTGCATACTCTCTATTCATCTCAGAATCTCAGAAATTTCCAGCCTTTGCTAAAATTTGGAAGCCAGGTATTCCCAAAAAAATTTATGGGTGTGTTTGGTTCCTCAGATTTTTGAGAGTCTGGTTTTTGTTTTTGGTTTTTGAGAGTTTGGGTTTTTGTTTGGGATTTTGAGAGTCTGGTTTTGCAAAATCCTTGTTTGGTTGGGTTGGATTTTGTGAGTATAAAACAAAATTTTTGATTGGTTTTTAGGATTTTGCAAGTCTGGATTTTGGGAAACTTGGTGAACCAAACAAGATTTTACAAAACTGGACTTGGATAGTCCAAGTTTTGCAAAAACTTGCCCAACCAAACACACCCTATGTGTTTACGTGGAGACTTCTGAATTGTATGCTACCTTTTGATGATATTCTGAGCCAGTTTGGCTTCCAATTTGCATCAAAATGCCCCTTTTGCCACCATGCTGACACTCTTCAACATTCTTTCACAAACTGCCCTATTTTTGTGCATCTGTGGAGATGCACCATATATGTGGCACTCTCTTTTTTGATGTGGAAAAACTATGGGATAGACTAGCTACATTATGGTCTTTTACTGGTTTGTCAAATCTCCACGCCCGACTCAATTAGACTGCACCTTGCTTTGTGGTCTTGATCCTATGGAAATGTAGAAATAACATAATTTTCAACAATCAAGCTCCCAACATAAATCTGATGGAAAAGGAACTGCAGGAGTGTATCTATTTTTCCCTGCTTATATCCCCAGTACCAATTACTAGGCCTATTGATGATAACCTGGTGTCTCAGGCATGTATCCCTCCTATGTATATTCCTCCAAAGCCTAACATTTCAGCTATCTACTGGTCTAAACCTACAAATGGGATTAAAATCAATGTGGATGTTGCATGGTGTCAGACCAGACCAGGTTTGGGTCTGAATGCAAGAGGCCACAATGGGGAATTCATATGTGCAAAGGGCTTATGCACTATTGTTGCCTCCCCCTACAAGCTGAAATGCTTGCTATTGAAAGTGGAATTCAATTTGCTGTCTCCTTAGGTTCAAATCTCTTCTCAGTGGAATCAGACTGCAAATATGCAGTTGATATGATCAGTGCACCCTCATCTGCTCATTGGACACTTTACACATTCTCTCACAGCATCAACAGACTACTGGGATCTCATCCCCTCCTTCGTACCTTGAGAGAAGCAAGCAAGTCAGGTGACTCCTTAGCTAAGCTCACTTCACAGCTCAACACAGATGTTTCATATGTTTGGAATACTCTCCCACGCACTATCCAGGGACTCATCAATCTAGATGCATGGGAGGTGCCCTCACTAAGAATTCCTCAAAACTCAGCTTAAGCTCCGTTACTGGCTCGTCTTCTTAAAGGCAGCTGTCAAGGATTTTTACTTCGCTCCAACATGTGATACAGGTCTAGTATTGATCATTCTTATTTGCTCCATCATCTCTCTGGATTCTACCTTAATAGGTGGTTGCCTTGTGTTTCGCTTGCGATTCACTAATAGGCACTCTATTTCTTTTGAGAATTTAGAGTGTTTTGGAGGTTTTCATAGCATAGCTAGACTTAGTATTAGCTCCTCTTTTTTGAAGACATTTATTTTGCTCATAGTCTACATTAGGCTGACCCTATTTTACTTTGTATTTATGCTCACCACTTTTGTGGTTTTTTGAAAAGGTCAGGGAGGCCTAATAAACACTCACCCGTCTCTTGGATGGTTAAAAAAAAAATCAATGCAGTAATTTGTTTTTTCAATTCAGTTTTGTTCAGTTAAGTTTAATTCAATATACTTCAATGGGTTGTTTTGTAATAAATATTTTTAATATATTTATGAAATCAAATCAAATGAATGGTTCAATTCAATTCAATATCTTTCAGTTAAGTTCAGCATTTTTCAGTTTAGTTCAGTAATTTTCAGTTTAATTTAGTTCAGTTCAGTAATTTTCAGATCGGTTCAGTTCAGGCGTATTAAACATGCCCTTAAGCGTAAATGTTAGAATGCTATTTTTTTGTTCGCGTTGGTCCCAAATGTTAAGGCCGGCACACATATTAGCCCAACACACTCCATTATTTCCTTCTTTTTTGAGGGTGTTCACCCTTTTCCCATTAAGAACAAGAATTGTCCAAAAAATTTCTATAATTTGTTAAGGTAAGGAGAAGTTTGTAAGACTATTTCACTGTCCGGTTCAACTTATTACTACATATTTCAGCACATCACAACATTGATCAGCACCGATCAGTACAGCACATCACTGATCATCACAACACATCATTCATCAGCGCAGCACAGCACAGCACAGCACTAATCAGCACAACACTTTTCAGCTCAACACGTTTAAACTCTAGTGACACTATTTTTATGTTTTGTAAAAAAATATTAATTAAGTAAAAATTTTATTTCTTGAATTAAAATTTGTGTTTTTTATTCAACTCAAATGAACACTATTCTACACTTTTAACACTATTCAACACAAAATCAGCCACAGAACAACATTTATCAGCACAACACAACAGTGATCAGCACATTTATCAGCATGACACAGAACTACAACATTCTAAATCTTCTCTATACTCGATCATATTTTCTACAGCATGGCATTATTTCGATCATATAGTATGCTCTCTTTAAAGTACTCCGTGGTACTAATTTCATTAGTAAATCTGTTTTTTACCAATCTGGAGTTTGTCCAATCTATATCCAGAGATTAGTTGAAATTTCAATCTCTATCATTAGATTTGAGTATGATCTGCTAATATGTCTTTCAAGCATAGTGATGTGACTAACTCCTTAGTTAGCCCCTTGTGCTTTTTAATTTGTCTATCACCTTCTCTACACTGCACCAGACCTCGTCTTCTAACTGTAATTCAAGAACCATCACTTGATGGACATTTCTAATTACATTCCTCCATCAATCCCCACCAGTTCCACCACCTGACAGTAGATGCAGGGTAAATCGCGGGAATTAACAGTGCAGCTGCAGTCAAGAAGGCACACTTCAATGGCTCAATCTCTCTGAAGCGCTCATGAATACGAAGAGAGAATGAAGGAAACGTGGCTGAGTTTATGTTGCGTACTCCAAGCAAATGGAAGATGTCATGGAATTCAATATACCATAGAGCCAAGAACTAAACAAGATTAAAAGAAAACTTCAACCAACAGTCTGCAGTTCATTTCATCATCTTCTGAGTTCTAACTAGCCTGCTCTACCATAAAAACACAGTATACAATCATTCTTCACGACACGACTAGTAACGACAGCCTAGTCTAACTAGCTAATCATCCCAGTATCAAAGAATATGGAATTCTATCTACATGCTGGGATTCTTGTCATATTTTAACCAATTTATACACCTAGAACGATTGTAATTTGTCAATGAAGTTGGATGTTCTTCACCTCTGTTCAGAAACAGGACAGCTAGTTGAGATTCTGGTGTAAGTAGCCTCCATGGTTGGTGGGAGGAGCGGGTAGAGTTTGGGTGTCCATCGGAGCAGTAATATCATGGATGCTGGATCGCTTCCTCTCTTTCTTCCCACCGGAATTCTGGCGGAGGTAGTATTTCTGAGCATGGCTCGCTACCTGAGTTGGAGTTCTTGTCACCACCACATTTCTCGATATGCTCCTCCAATCTCCCTTGCCATATTTCGACAGTCCAACCAAAAACAACCTATACAAATGAAGGAACATGTTCTGAGAAAACTTATACTTTACACACCAAATATAAGCTAACATCAATCAAAAGATAAGCTGTAAGCTGAAGGCACACTATTTAGAAGTACCTGATTCCACTCCCAAGAACCAATCAATCAATACATCATTAATTATCAAAATCTCTATGAGCATACAATCAGACCAAACAAGTATGATTTTTTCCAAATAGTAATGATTTTAGAACACCTTATATGATAGCATCAACCAAATAAACCAAATATATACAAAAACCACCTGTTAAAATCACACTCAATCACAAAACACCATAAATCAGCAGACACTCCAGAATGCAATATTCTCAATCAAGATAAGCACAACCAAACATATAACACAAAACTAAATGATCAGATAGAAATAAAAAGATCAGATAGAAATCAAAAAGTTCAGTTCACCATACTCATGCTCCTCCTTAGTCCAGGGGTTGCCCTTCTTCCGCTCGGTGCCGCTCTCTCCGCCGTGCTTCCCTTTCCCAAAGGAAATCTGGGTGGAGGTCCTCGCAGTCGCCGGAGCAGGCGGGCTCCACTCGTCGTCGGCGTACGGCGGCAGCTGCACTTTTCCGTCTTCTATATCCGATACGTCCCTAACAAGTGCTTCGTAGTGGGCCTGGACGTCCTCCGGCGACTTTCCGGGCAGCACCAGGGCAATTCTGTGCCACCTATGGTCGACGCCGTCCGGAAACTCGACCAAAGCTCTCTCAAAGAGTTTATCCTCAAGCGGCGTCCACGTCGCAGGAAACGCACCGCCATTCATCATCACGGGATGGTGATAGCTCATATGACTGTACATATTTTTCTCTGGGAATCAAAAAATCAAAGTAGAATTTGCAGGGATTTTGGGTGGGGTTTTTGAAGAGTTGGATTGCAACTTTCAATGGCGGATATATAGGGAGGGAGAGGATTCAGGGGGATGGAGAGGAGTTTTATTTGAGCACGGATTTTCAGAGTCAATATGTATTTCTGTTTTGTTGACCTTTTTCATTTATTTTTTTCCTCCATTTACGTCGGCCTTTTTAGATTGTTATTTGACTTTCCTTTTTTTTACTGAAAATATTCCATATATAAACTGTATATCCATTATCCAAATTATCCGGAGCAACTAATTCATTAATGTAACACTTATCCGTATATTCTATTTCCCTAATTTAATCGGTAGATTACTTTTTCCAAAAATTACACTCTGCATATCCCTTACAAAATTCAATTCATCCGGTTTTGTGCTTGTGGATAACTTTTTCCAAAATTATACTATAATTTCCTATTTCAGATTATAACTAGATTTATTTGAAAATTAATGGTTGGTCAAATTAAATATACTCCATTGCATTTCAAAATTCCGAAATCGTTTGAAAACAAATGATAATGAATTTAGGCCCTGTTCAGTTCAACTTATTTGGTGATGTGCTGTGCTAATGAGTGTTGTGCTGTGTTGATGAGTGCTGAGTTGTGCTGGTCAGTGTTGTGTTGTGCTGATCATGTATTGAATAGTGGTGGAAGTGTTGAATAGTGTTCATTTGAATTGAAAAAAAATACAATGTTTATTACTTATGAACTAAAAAGTTTACTTAATTAATATTATTTTTACAAAATATAAATAGTGTCCATTTAGAATTTAAATGCATTAAGCTGGAAAGTACTGTACTGATGAGTGCTGTGTTGTGCTGACCAGTACTGTGTTGTGCTGAAATGTGCTGCAATAAATTGAACTGGACAGGGTTTTAGAGCATCTCAAGCACTATCTAGTAATGGATTTAATTTCGTAAAATTTGTTAGTGATCGAGAAACAAAATATAATCACGAGTAACCCAAAATTGGTACGATATAGTATTATTCTCGTGCGTAATTGAACTCTGAATGGTTGATTACAGGCTCTCATGCACTCCATCACCTTTATGACCGTTTGTGTAATATGTAGGGTAAATTTGGCTGAAATTATTTCTTATTGATCAAAACTGAATTGAAATGAACTAAATTAAAGTGAAAACTAATGTAATAAAAATCTAATGAGTATGTCTAAATGTTCCTGAATGTGATCAAATTATGTTTTTGTTTAACTGAATTTAATTGAATTAAACTGAACTAAACTGAATTGCTCTACTTATAAGCTCCAACAAACAAGCCCGTAGAGGTATCTACAGGGTCAGTCTTCCCGTCGGTAGAACAGCATCCTCCATAGATATCATCTCGCCCAAGAAAGGGTCGTTAATCCATGTGAGTCTTTTGCATATAGACTATAGAGGCCTCTTATCATTATGATATCCTTCTTATCATCTTTATTAACCGTTTGTGTAACATGTAGAAGTATATGCATGGTCCAGTTTTCGCGCCAGTAGAACAACGTCCTCCATAAATATCACCTTGCCCAAGAAATAATCGGTAATCCGCGTGAGTATTTTGCATATATACTATAGCGACCTCTTGTTATTTGATATCATTCTTATCATCTTTATTGATCGTTAGTGTAATATGTAGAGGTATATGCACGGTCCAATCTTCGCGCCAGTAAAACAACATCCTCCATAAATACACATTGCCCAAGAAATGATCGGGTTCATATGAGTCTTCCGCATATAGACTATAGTAATCTCCTAATACTATTATGAATTCCTTATAACATATTTAACTAAAGTGAACTAATTTAGCTACGTGTTTGCTATTGTATTTTAGTTGAAATAGACATTACCTTAACTCCTGGTTCTTACTAATGCGCTAATGTGTAGCTTAGTAACAAAATCCTAATAGGTTAGTTGTTGATTTTATATTTCAAGTGGGATGGGACTAAGCAAATGTGTTACACGTGTGACACGTATAATTACAATTATTAGATGAAAATAAGCAATTGAGCTATAGTGTATTTTAATGAAGCGATAAGTGTCACCATTAGAGTTAAAGTGTTGGACAAAATAGACGAAACGCAGAGAACCGTGCGGTGTCGGCAACCGTCTAAGCGGAGGAATAGAGGTTCCCCTTTGTCATCTTATACGTCTAGGAAGCTATACATACGCTACGTATTTGCTATTGTATTTACGTTCTTCAACTTCAAAAACTTATTTTTTTCACTCTAATGTTGTGTTTGATGACATACTTGTCTTTTTATATTAAAATTGTCCAATTAAAGTTGATACAAATCGATTCCTTTCGCTCTAGAAATATGTGTTGTAAGAGCAAATTTAGACTAGTCCATTCAGTAACGTGATATAATATTAATATTTAGAGCAATCCTTCTTCACATACTTGTTATTAGTATGTTTCACTTCATATATATTAGTTGTAGTTGGATGAATTGAGTGAATTTGTAACTCTCTTGAAAGTCCAACTTTCTTAAATATTATGAAATTACCACTATATATTTAAATTTAAGTGATACAATTTGTGTTAAAATATTAATCATTTTAAAGTAAACATTACAGTCAAACATGTTTTAATGTCAAAATTCAAGAAATGTTATGTAAAAACTAAAAATTTTAAGTAACAAAACCGTTCAAATTAAAAGATACACTGTATAAAATGAAACGTATAAACACTTTCATGGAAAATTAGGAAAGTTGAGAGTTCTAGAGATCTTATCTTTTTTATAAGCATGTGTTTTTATCAACCTAATCGAGTATATGGATCATATGACTGTATTAATCTAGCCTTATTCTACTGGTTCGTACGTCAAGTGGCCGAGGTTCTCACTAACACGTTGAGTGGGGTGAATCTCCCACTTAATACACTATCTGATGCATTTCGTCGCTTCGCACTTCATGCGCCAGTTGATGTAGCCCGAACTCACGACTTTGAGTTGAGCACGCCTCTGCGGAAATGGAGATTTGGAGACTAGGAAAAAGTCCGGGGACTGAATTGTGGGAGAGGAAATTGAACCCTAAACCTCTTTCTAGCCGAGGCAACTTGCATTTGGTCAAGTGAGATAAATCACTTGATAATTGAGTGAATGTTAATTCAATGGTAATTTTATATAATCTATTGATGATGCATGCATGGTACATTATTATTGTGTAGAAAATTGTTGGGTGTAAAAGATGAATGTGAAATAGAGCGTACGTAGCCAAGTTCATGGTATAAAAAAAAAGTTCATAGTATAAATATATCGTGGGCATGAATATGTGATGTCATTTTTATAACGGCGTTGCGTCATTTACAAAAGATGATCGGGATAAGCTGACACGTAATCATGGGTTGTGGATGAGTACTCGCCGCATGCATCGATCACGCTCACCTGTGGCCGACGCCAATGATTGAAAAGTCCAGCAAGTTCTATACTCGCCCCGGTTAAACAATACTACTTGAGAGCTTTCAAGCAAATAAAAATGTTAGGAAAGGTTAAGACAACTCTCACTTGTAAAGTTATGCTGTGTCGAGGAGTGTTATGCAGTGTTGAACAGTGTGTATTATACTCAAATGTGTTGTAATAAATTGAATTGGACGGGGCCTTAACCATTTTATATGAATTTATGATTTTTTTCGATATTTTTCTTGCTAAACTCATCATTCATTCCACCACATGTCCAAATCACAAATTGTTGAATTATTAGCGATTTTCACAAGTCAACGTCAAAATGCCACTAATTTCAAATTTAACTTTATTGCAAACCTTATTAACCTATGAAAAATATCGTCTTCGAAAAGTTACCGATCATATAATAAATTTCACTGTCGAAACCTTGTAGAACTCGATATAATCTAAATCTTATCATTAAAACTCATCGACCTTGATATAAATCTCATCATTCAAACATCATCGATATTGATATAAAAATCATCAATTAAACCTCAATGTACGATTTTGATACAAGTCTCAACACTGATCATTGGTCAGTTAATATTTGGTCAACTCCAATCAACAATGGTAGTGAATATGGAACTTGAACTAGTTTACAAATGATAACATTTTGATCATCTAAACTTCATAATAATTTCTATTTCAATTACTGTAATGTCTCTACCTGAAATGTAAATTATCAATACATGTTGCGTAAAAAAAAATGTTTATTAATTGACTTTTATAATAATATCAATATGATAAATTCTATACATTCGTTGCAGTACTACAAGGCTAAATACCATTGCTAAACTAAGTTATCAATTTGAATATCCATTATTTACCAAACTTGATATATCTTTCTTTCTTTCTTCTAAAACTTTTACTGCTCAATTCACTTTCAAAAATGAATGTCCAATTTAAATAAAAATGAATAAAAAGTGAAGCCGACTTCAACTTCAAACATTGTGGTTTTGAGGCCTGGTGGCGGCATGGTGGCTCGACACGTATGGTCTAGAATATGCCACGTCAAGGCCGCCTTCTCTTACGGTTCAAAAGGTCAAAAGGTCAAAAGGTCAAGCTAGATTACGGATAAGGAGGAAGTTGTTTGCCACGCCAGGGATGTTGTCATCTTTTGCTATTTTAGGAAATGGATTATTTTAGTAATGTGTCAGAAGAGATCAAGTCCACCTTTGACTAGTGTCGTTATAATCAATTTAATTTTGTACTATGAATGAGTATTTCTCCATACACATTCTCCATAAAAGAGAAACAAATCTCATATTCTCCATATTTTTTCATTTCAAATCAAACAGTTTCTCCATTTTTCATTCCCTAAAATTTATTACTAACATTTAATACTACATATTTATTCAATTTTCTTTTATTTTTAATAAAGTCATATATTTAATAAGTCCAAATAATAAACAAATAATGAACTTATAATAAAAGTTACAATAACATTTCATATTTGACATAACTTACTCCGTGATATAAATTTATAAAAATATATTTTATAAAAGTAACACATTACGAATTACAATAGTATTATTTTTATAACGTATTATGAATAATTTAGACTTATCTCTTTTTAATTATTTATTACAAGTTATTTTTTTTCAACCATTAAAATAAAACATTTGCCTTTAGTTTAGACGTTATGACTTATAAACAAACATTAAAATAAATAAATTTATGAACTTAAAATTTAGTAAATTTATATTGAAAAATAGATTATATTTGATTATTAAATATCAATAGATATGTACATGTAAAATAGTCATATGAGATCTTATTACAACCGTTTTTATGCATATTTTTAGAATATGTATATTTTATAAAATTTTGTTGTAATTATTTTAAAATATAATCATTTAAAATTATTGAAGAGAAACAATTAATGAATTAAATATTCAAAAACTTTCCAAGAAGTATTAAATGTTGGTTCTCCAAAAACTTTTTCTCATTCTCCAAATTTGGAAAACCAAATCTTCTCTCTTCAATTTCCTCATTATGAAGAATGAGATAGAAAATCTGTTGGAGTTAAAAAAAAGGCCTAAATTCTCCATATTTGAGCAAATTTGCTATTATACCAAAACTGTTGGACTTGCTCTAAGGGCTTGTGTTCTCAGTATTTTTTTTAAAAAAATTGAATATGTTCAGCTCAATTAAATTTATAACTTTATGTTTTTAGTAGTTTTACATTTTTACTAAATATTTTTTATATTTTTACATGCAAATAATAATATTTTAAATTTATTTCAATTTTTAGTTAAATGTTTATATGTTTACAATGTATTTAAATTTATTTAAATATAGTTCAGTTCAGTTCAGTAAAAAATAAACTCTGGAGAACAATGATTACACACACAGTATACAATTTTTATTTACTACAAAAAAACCAAAAATTTTATGATAAAATGTTAACATCCTTTTTTAACATAAACGTTTTATGGTATGAAACGACAAAACATCATGTAAGATATCATTAAAATAATTGTATTATGTACCTTCATATTACTTATATTTGCTTAATATTACGTATATTTAAACTTTTATGATCACAACATGATATGAAAATAATCAAAAAATAAAATAAAAGCAAAGTCTTATAAAAACGGATGGAGTATACCGAGCGGGCTCACAAATTTCAATGTACAAATAACACGCCTCAATTTGCATACTTTTCTTTCCCTCAAACTACAATTAACTAGGCATTTAGTTTCATAACTTTCACACCCGTTCCCCTGTGGTCTTGCATCTTTTTAATATTTCATATTATAACTCACGAACTCATTTTAACTAGGTCCCATCACTCATTTTAACCGCGAGACATTTGCAGATCAAATCCATACATTGTGTTCCTCTTACTTTTGCCTACTTGCTTGCATCGTATCATTCGTGTCTTGTAACAAATTAATCATCTTATCAAACTTCTCATGAATTGATTTCTCATTTTGCACCGGTTAATTTTGATGAGGTTGGGAAAACTCCAATTCATGGAAAGTTTGCCGGCCGCATGTAGCTCGCCGATCATCCTCATAATCACGAAACTTGGATATTCCAACTTCGAGTATGGTGTGGTGGGGTATTGAGGAGAATAGTTACAATCACAACTCCAATGCACATAATAACAACAAATATCACAAAACTTTCGAGATGGATGTGTTCCATAACAATTCCAATAACTTGCCATAACAACTCAATCAAGTGACACTTCCTCAAAATATTCCGCTCAAACGCCATTTAGAGCCTGCAGTTACCAGAACAAAATTTTGTTTGGAACTAAAACCTTCTTTTAAATCCTGGGTAATATATTTAGAACTGCTCTGCTTGGCTAACAACACATATATTCAGGGTATCCAAAAGTCATACAAATCAACTTATACTAAAAGACTGATATAAACAAGTTTGGTTTTTTTATTTTGAGTAGGTTAAACAAAGAAAAAGGTCAAGGCCCAAGAGGGTTTACTAGGGGATATAAAAGGGTAGACTATATGATTTGTGGTTAAACCTATTTTGTCTTTCGTCACTTTAACATGCATCAATTTCAAGTGCCACAACACTGAGAAGTAAGATTGATGTAGAGAGTGCTCTACTTAAACCCCAAACCTTACTTTATACTTGCCTTTGTTCTCAACAGGCCCGTTCGTCATCCCAATGTAACATTTAAACAGGTGAAGATGATTTCAATGGTTTCTCTTTCTAGACTCTTAGGGAGATATCAAGAAACTTAGGTTACTAATCAGATTCTCTCAACAGACAAAGTTCATCCATCTCAAAACCAATTCCATTACTAATTATCATGATGGAAATTTGACCGACACCGACTCTATTCAAGAAGCAATTTTTTTTTTCATTTTGCCAAATATCGGATTTTTTGATAAAAAATAAATTCAAATAACACACATCTCCTCACACTTAAACCTTGCTTGCTCTCAAGCAAATTTAGCAAAAATATAAGGAGGACACAACAAGCAGCAACTAAAAATAAATAAAACAAGGAGGGAGGGATTTATCGAGGGTCATCCTGGATCATATATGACCATGATATATGCAGAATAACTCTCATATGAGTGAGCACGATGATGAATTGATCTACTGTCAGGATGCCTCTGTTTGGATAATTGGAGGTTGTACAGGTCCGTCACTTCTTTCGAGTGCGTGTTATTTCAGTACAATGATCTGTAACATCAAGGAATAAAATCACGAGAAAATAAAAATAAAATAAAGCAATATTTTTTGTTTTGTTTTTCAATTTTTTGGTTTTTATAATAATGAAAATCAAAGAAAAGGGAAAGAAAACCGGGTTGCCTCCCAAATAGCGCTTTTCTTTATAGTTTTTGGCTAGACTTTCTAATGCAGTCAGCAAGGATGTTGAGGCTCTATCGTTGTACCAAGTGTGATATCGGAAGCATCTAGATGATCATCTCCAAAATCCAAGAGCCAAGGTGTCTTCTTTTTTTCCTCACAGTTGCAAGCTTTCACAACCATTTTTTTTTCTTCTAAACCACTACTTGCATCCTTGAATGGCAAGTGATAAAATCCCCAATGCACTAATCCACGAGAAGAAGAGCCACTTAAACCTCCAACAGCCTTGTTCAACACCACTAAAGCATAATTTAACCTCAGACTCCAACCCTTTATTGTAGGATTAATGGTACTTTGATGCCACAACTCATGATGTTCAGGTGATGTAGGCAAGATGAAATCACATGTACATTTCTCTAATGATGGAGACTTTCTCTAAGGATTGAAGACATATTATGTCTTCTTTGGTTTCCTTGTCGTCAATCTCCACCCTATTAAAATCATCAACACAACCGTTTGCATCACTCTCCATATTTTCTTAAATTGAATCAAGTTTAATATTCTCTTGATCAAGCAAGTCAGTCTCATCAGCCTAAAAAATCATCAAATTCGAGGGCATAGTCCAGCTCCGTATAGACAGGTTCTGAATATGTGTGTGGTTTGGAAAGATACAAGCTTTCCACTTCACGCTCCAAAATTTGCTCTTCTTCTGAGGAGCTATTTTTGGGCAAATCAAAGTCCTCCTCGGAACTATTGTTTTCTAGAGTTTGGGAAGCCACGCCTTCTTCATCTTCTTCGATGCCCTGAACTGGGGCATAAAATTGAAATATTTTCTTATCAAACCATGTATTGTGTTCCTCTTGCCTTTGCCTACTTACTTGCATCGTATAATTCGTGTCTTGCAACAAATCAAGCATCTTATCAAACTTCTCATGAATTGACTTCTCATTTTGCACCGGTTAATTCTGATAAGGTTGGGAGAACTCCAAATCATGAAATTTTTTGTCGCATGCGCTCCTCGGTTATCCTCATAATCATGAAAGTAACTTGAATGTTCCCACTTTGAGTATGGTGTAGTGGGGGTATTGAGGAGAATAGTTACAATCATAGCTTCAATACCCATAGTAAACAACAAATATCACGGAACTTTAGAGATCATGGATGTGTTCCATTAACAATTCCAATAGCTCGTCATAACAATTTATTATATTTATAAAGTTTCGATATTATGAAAATACACTTTATATTTTCAATGAATCTAATAATTTAACTAATAATACTATTTCAGTCAAAATATAAAATCTCAATGAAAATTGTTACAAGCACACATTTGAATCGTAGTTCGTTTAGCTTCTTCACCTCAAGGGGTTACTCAGGGTACATGTCAAGCGGTCCAAAAGCTCCAAACATTTTTTCGTCGGAATCAGTTTCACCCAAAACACTGCTAATCTTCCTTGAAGGCTCCGGGAAGTTCCAGAACATATCCGAGTTCTGAAAGAATACGTAGAATAGCAGCAGCGAAGCCAAGAACAGTCCCAGGAGTACCAGGTATAGCTGCCAATCTTTCCAATCAGCAGGAACGGTGAGCTTAGTCGCCATAACTCCCCATTCAGACGAGGCAGTCAAGACAACCCTCTGATTAGGGCAAAACTCCAATGAAGTGATTTCAGAACCCGAATGAAGCCTCTTACTCCAGTGGCGGATCTCCATCGTTTTAACTTCGACTACACATACATCACCACCTTCGCTTCCCATTCCAAGATATTTTCCGTCCAAGCTCATTGCCAGCATCGAAGCTGGTTTGTTCAGTAGTCTTTTGTGTCCAATCTTTTCCCACGTGCTTATATCGTAAACAACAGTCAGTGGTTTATTCCCCCTCATTACAGTGCAAAATAGAAATGGTTTCGTCCCATCTCTTGAAAACCGACATAATTCAATCCTTTCACCGGAGTTTCGCGGCAGTGATGTGACTGGAACACCGTCTGTCTTCCATAACCGGGCCGAACCATCGGTAGAAGTTGAAGCCAGGAACTCTGAGTCCGGGCTGAAGTCCATGTCCAGACAAGATTTGTGAGCCCTTGGTTCGTCTAAGATTACATGCATGTTAGGCCATTCCAATATCCTGACATGTCCATCAACTCCTCCGGTAGCAAATCGAGACCCATCGAAACTGAAAGCTAAGCATCTCTGTGGACCGACGTCCTGAAGTGGATGCAACTCCTTTGCCAGAAGCTCGATATTATCTTCCCGACCATGTACCATGAATAATTTGCAGCCAGCATTGGAGGTGGAGCAGACGAGGTCGTCTCCGCTGGGATGCACCGCAATGCTCACCGGATCCTCTCCTAGATCAAATTCATGCGTGACCTTGGGGGATTCAGAAAGCGAGGTGGTGATAGGATCATAGGAGAAAATCTCGAGCGAGGAGGAACGGTGCTTGTAAGTCTTCCCAATCGCCACCAGATGGGCGTTTTCCGGCCGCCGGATCCACGCCGAGAACTTCACCACCCCATCGCCGCCGTCCATGATCCCCTCCAATCCGATCAAACAGCAATCAAACAAACCAAAAGGATAAGATATAATCAAACAGGTTGTAGTCGTTCTCTATGTTTCCTCTTCGGGTTATATATATAGAGAGAGAATTCGAAACCAACTGGGAAAAGGAGGGAAGGGGAAATTTACACAAAAAGGATCTGATCAAACCCTGCTAACTTGCCTAAGCGACTATGATAATTCTGAATGGATGCGAAACGAACTCTCCATCGAAAGACATTGTTTATCCAGTATTTGCTAAAGTCAAGGTACGTCTACAGTTTTGTGAACCTGATTTTTAGAAGAATCTGTAAAGAGATCAGATTGTTAAAAGTGCTGAAACATAAAGTGTGGTTTAAGGTCTCAACAATGTGTTTTATAGATTTCTCATCAAATAAACATTACAATGAAGATGAAGATCAATGTAGTTTCAACTACCTGGACTATTCAGAATAGAGGCAGAGAGCTGATCAAGAATGATGAAACCTGATAAAAAATGAAATTGCAGAAATTGCTGCTGAGGAACTGTGGTGATTTATTTGTTTACTATTGGTTTGTAAAAAGAATTGTGAACTTAGCTGTATGAATTGGATTATATTGAGTGTTAAGACGTTATACAACATATGTTTCTACTCAAATGAAGAAATTGTGGCGATGACGGTAAAATATTGATGGTGCAATGGAATCTTCTTGCTCAAGATTGTAAATTTTTCTTTCTGAATGAGTTTTTTTTATAAAACAAATTGCCGAAAGCTTTTTCTGATCGTTCCAGAAGTGTGAAGTTAGTGCAAAAGGCTTGATGCATAGTGCTAAAAATGAAACGGTAATCCAAACATTCATATTTAAAAATTCATTCTCATATCAGGCCAATCTTCTCCCTGGCCAGTTTTACTCGTTTGGGCTTTATGCCATCTTTCCTTTCATAGGGTTTTTAATTTTCTCCCACGACGTAATAAATGAGAGAAATTTTTAGGGCGTTGCTATACACAATCCAGTATTTTATTCGTGTAGTCCAAAGTACGGGGTAAAAGTACCAAAATGACCTCAACTTATTTGAATTTTAAAAAACTAGACAATTTACAGGGGGCGGTAGTGTCATTTCATTGGTATTTAGCACTAATCCGAGTAAAATACTGGACTGCGTATAGCACATCAGAATTTTTACTCTCTCTTAGGGATATAGGCAATTTACAACTAGTTGAAAGCAAATTCCCTCCTTCGTTCTAGTTTATATTCCTATGCAGGAGAAAATTTTGATGAAATTAAATTGCAAAATAAATAAATGAGAATGAATTTGAGAAAGCATGTAAAATGAAGGAAAAATGAATAGACCTTACTATGTAAAAAAATGTATAAAATTAGGTGAGACAACAAAACAACCAAATTAGTGTACAGTTTAGTACCGTTACAGAGAGGTTACACTCAATTGATGTTGTTAGATTTTGTCAAATGATGAACTTTACTGTATGTAAAAAATAGATTCTGGAATGATCAAATTAAACAATATGTCAATCACTAAATTATTCATGAAAATAATACATACGAAGATGTTATCCTAACTTCATTGACCAAACTTTTGTAATATTTCACATACTTATAGATACATAGGTACTTACTATTATTCTGTTTAAAATTTACTAGCTTCTTGAGCATGCTTCAATAATATCCAAACCAACATTTAGTCGAATTATATAATTAATCAAGAATTTACTAGCTTTTTGGAATAATATTACCTACGAACAATAGATGTTATAGCACTGGTCTCAATGTAAAATTACAAGTATATATAATTGTATCATACAAAAAGGGTCATGGGCATGCAAACAAAAAACATCAAAAATTTGCTCTCTTCTCATTACCAATTCCCGCCAGAATCTATGTGTTCTTGTTGTGGCAGTTGGGATTGAATCGGGCTCTGAGAAAAAGTCATCGGAAATTGTTGATGATCGGCCGGCACAAACGCAGGTTGTCCGAGCATATTCGCCGACGAATAATAAGGCTGCATATTAATATTGCCTGCATTTTGATCCATATTCTGCTGATGATGAATCCGATGCTGCTGCAAAACCTGTTGCTGTTGTTGCTGATGCTTAGGCACGTTTAGCTTCTCCCCTTCCAACTCTCTGTATTTATTCAGATACATCTTCAGAGGGCTGACATAATCCTCAAACCCTAGTGTTGTAATCGCCCAGATTATGTCGTCGCCATTTATCGTCTTCCTCTTTTCCCGCTGGCATTTATCGGACGCTTCTCCTGTGACGAAGCTGATGAATTCTGACACACATTCTTGAACGGTTTCTTTCGCGTCCTTGGATATCTTTCCGTTTCCCGGAATCACCTTCTTCATTATTCTCCCGACATTGGCGATCGGGAGAAATCGATCTTGCTCTTTGTTACTTCCGCCGCTGTTAGGACTGAGAATGTGACTGGTGTTGATGGTGGTGGAACCCTGATTTTCTAATTTTGGGTGAATATTGTTTGGCCCCATTGATCCTCCACATCGTTCATTATCTGCCATTTAAAATAATTAAGTTTTTCGTGGTGTTTTTATTTTTCTTTCTTTTTGGAGATGAGAGAATTGCTGAGCTTTTTGTTACATGGTATTGGGGTAAATGGCAGTAAAAGCATGAAATAAGGTGACCATTTTTTCAGGATGAATAAAATCAGGGAAGATGGATGGCTTGGATGAATATTATCCATCGGACTCGTTCCTGATGCCGCGTGGTTAAACTGAACCTGGCCAACTAATTTGATTACATTCATATTCCATTTGTTTGATTATATGCATGTATTTTTATAGCTAATTGTTATATTAGTACTCGAGTGTATATATCTCCTCTTTTATCGTGTATTATATATATTAAGAATATACACTTTATTATAGTAACAATGCTATATAAACTATTTATAAAAATTATAAGCTAAAAAAGTTATGAATGTATAAGTGCATATGAAATAAAAAAGGGGAAATATATAGCTAGATTAGCTAATCGTGAGTTACATATTTTATTTTAAATATTTCTTTTTGAAAATTCATTCATGGTACTTGAAAACATACAGTAATGATTATAAATTTATAGTAGAATTAATATCCAATTAAACGCAATTTAACGAAACTAATTAACGCAATCACAACATTGCTATACATTCATATCTCATGTAGCACTTTTATTCTTGTGCTGGGAGACCTCTTAACAAAATGGGCATGCTAGATATAGTCCGTATTTTGCTTATTTTGCGGTTCAAAATAAAAATGCGTCTTCAATATATATGCTATGGGCAATATTTATGTATATCAGACATATGCATCATATATATTATTTCTATTGCATACATTTGTAAATCAGTTATACATCATAATCATTGTATATATGATTATATAATAAAAATACGGACTATAAATAAGTAAAATACGGACTGCATCTAGCAGGCCAGTAACAAAATGGTGGATACTAGGCCACCAAAAATTAAAGATATCTAAGGAGGGGAGAGTTGTAGATATGATATAGTTCATATTAATCTTTACATATTAGCCTATATATCATTACATTTTCAATAGATATGTTATCGTTCATATTTATTTAAATCAGACATATACATGAATCGTAATATATTACTTTTATTACACACAATAGAAATAAAGTACGGAGTGTATCTAGCAGGTCAGTTCATGAACGATAATTTTTATAATAATTTTCAAGAACTGGAACCAAACAAAACATATACTGATATACTTGAGATTTAAAGATAGACACTAATGGATGAACTTCACTCTGTTGGAGAAGAACCTTTAAGAAACTGTTGCAGTCTTTGCAGACCAGGAAACCAGGCGAATAATTCACCCAGTTGCTCTGCTTACAGTCCAATGCAAATTGCACAATACCCAAGGCAATCTTAAATACTGTACAACTAAATTGAAGTTTATCTGAAATAAATATGGATAATGTCTCACATACTGAAAGCAACTCCGGCGAAGCATGGGCGAGTATCAGAGATTCAGAATGGGGTTTGTATTTATACAACAAGCCCATGCAACGTACAAATAATTTCCATAAAGGAGGTAATTATGGTGTTGGGACCCAGAATTTCAGATCGAAGAACAGATGAATTGGAATTGATAAGATTTTGCCAATATCTGATCTCTGCACAAAAGATACACACTGTGCATCACAATCATATAATATTATTTATATTTTTGGGTGATTTATCTAGTCAAAAATATATATTATGTAAAATTTATGTAAAAATGAGTTTGATGGTTGTATGTAGCTTTATTGGTGTGGTTGTTAGAGTTTTTAACTAATGTGCTTTGAGGCACGTCAGTTTTTAGTATTTGTTAAACTGTCAAAAATTATTTATTTAATAAGCAGAAAATATTTTTAGTTCAAAATTAGTCGAAAAGCAGAATCTGATATGACTAAATTTTACTTTTCGCCACAGGAAAAATCAGAAGCACCCAACTTTTTAAAAGAGTACAGATATGCCAAACACACCATGTATCACCTAAAATATGTTTGAGTATTATACAAATGCATCATGGAAATGATTGAAATAAGGGTCTCCTTTTTTTAATAGTTAGATACAAATTTAATATAAGCAAAGGGAAATGGATCTTCTTAAACTATTAAATTTTAATATTACCCAAGGCAATATATATAACTTTTCTTTCGGATAATGTGGCAAATTAAATTCGCGCTGATCTATTCGATAGGGTGTTGCTATTTACACCACCCTAGTGGTGAAAATAATCTCGATATCATAAAAAGTTGGTGGATCACATGATGTAGATAGAATAAAATGCTATTTGCACCTACCGTATTTATTACGTGTATAGCAAAATGTGTCCTACTTATTGTATTTGATTAGGGTATTATGGTATTAGGTAAATTATTATTATATCAGGTAAATTATGTATTCTTGAATATATTTTAAAATGTTTTATTTGATACCACATTTTAAATCACGTTAATATAGAAAATTAATAAAAATATATATTAACATTATATTGATAAAACATTTACAAAAAAATGGTTAGTATCACCCAACCAGCTCCAACTCACATTCAATATCAAAAATTATAAAAAACTAGGTCAATATTTTGAAATATGGTTAGATTGGTTTGTTTTGACGTAAAATAGAAATTTGTGTTCAAATTTATTGAAAATATCAGCGATATGAAAGTTAAATTATAAAATAAGATGGTCAGGTTAATATTGGAGTGAAAATAAATATTTTTCTTATATTTTATTCCGATATAAATCAATATTTTAAATAATTGAATAGTAATTTAGATGTTATTTATTTCTATTCTAATTAATTAAAATATTTCTGAAAATATGTATTATGACTTTTTTAAAATGGATATAAATAAAAAGATACCATATTAAATGAAAAGAGGGTTCACCCAAAAATCCTTACCAATTATGTCTAAAAGTTAACAAGTAATAAATATAAATTTTATAAATTAAGTAAGTGATACACATTAATTTAGACAAAAATGGGACAGGTGAGTGTATTTAGCAATTGGGGTAAATAGAATTTCTCATTCGATATTTCAACCTCGTATCAATTGAAAAATAATACTTTTGCGGCCTGACATTAACAGCATTATATCGTTAAAATAGGTACTAGTGTGAAAATCCAGAGTCGCCTTGAAATGTCTGCAACCTCAAAAGGCAGAAAAATATGTTCCCAAGTTTTTTGTAAAAAAATATATATTTATAAAATCTGTTGCTCCTAATTAAAGTGTTTTTGTTTATTTAATTTGACTAGTTTAATATTATAAATATGATAGTGAATTATGGGTAGATTAACAAACCATAATTATTAAAAGAATAGGTAAACCAAATATGTTTCGGTTTTGTCGATATTGGGTGGGTATGGGTTTGACTGTTCCCTGCCCATGATGCCACCGGCTTCTGGCGTGGCGGTGGCGGTGAATATGAGTCACTGTCTCTGTATAATCTGCCATTGTACTGGAATCTGACTTCAAAGTTTTCAACTTGTTATGCATAACCATCTGGCCCTGCCTATTTGATCTGCTTGCTAGTCGCTAAGGGCAAATCCAACAGATGCTGTATAATGAGGAATTTGGTGATTTATAGGGATTTTGGAACTCCAAGAGTTTCCCTAAACTTGTTTCAAATTGTAGAGAGAGAAGGACATCCCCTAAAATTGTAGAGAGAGAGGGGCTGATTTTAGGGAAGGAGAAGAATAAAAAATTATTACTTTTATAACTATCAACTCCCCAATTACTTCTGCAACAAAAATCCCATCTTTCCTCACTCTTCCCCACCAGCCTTGCACCGACGTGCATGTGTTCGAGTTCGCCGGAAATGGAGCGGAGGCAGTGATCGACCGGTTGGCAGATGGTGGCGTCAATGGGCAGACGACCGTCGATTGGGAGGATGGGTATCATCGATGATGGGGTGGAGTCGGACAGAGAAAAGGGATGGGGCGAAGTTAAAGGTTTCTGGGTATGAGGGTGGCGCCGTGGCGGAGTCGGACAGAGAGGGATGGGGCGAAATCAAAGATTTCTGGGTATGAGGGCGGAGTCTTGTCGGAGTCGGACGGAGAAGAAGAACTGGGATTTATTTGATAAATAAAAATGTATTAATTTATAATATTTACATTCCCTAAAATGTAGTAATTGTTGGAGTTGTTGAGATAGTTTAGGGAAGTATAATTTCAATCCCTATAATTGAGGAGTATTTGGGGAAACTGTTGGACTTGCCCTAAATCTGCTTGACATGTTTGGAGGTTATTGAACTGTTTGGAATTATTGAGCTGCTTGGAAATGCTTGGAACTGTTTGGATTATTTTATTATTTATGGATGAAATTCATATGTGGTTTAAATGTAATTAGACAAGTTAAAATACACAATATTTCATTGACAACAATTAAAGTAACCTTTCTAGTACCTAAATTTCAAAATAATTTATTTATTTTCAAAAAAAATACAAGTCGAATGAAGTTAATTGAGTTGTTCGAACTGTTTGGAACTGCTACCTGCTAAAACTGCTTGCAAGAATCTGAATTGTACAGGGTCTCTGTCTACGATCAAAGGAAAATGCAACCAATTGACCATATTTTACTTTGACAAATAGCACGTAAATAGTTATATAGATGGCTTATCTATAGTGGATTTAGAAATTAATATCAACATAGATGATAGTACAAATCGAGCAAGAATGTATTACAATAATAAGTACGTCAGAAACTGTTACATATTTATTTGGTTGATTCGAAAACCGGCTGACATATGCATAGATCAGCCACCGTACCCAATAGGTTTACTTGGTTTACTTTGAAATGGAGGTACAAACTCCACATGATGCTAATAATTTGCCAAAATGGTATACTAAGCTGTTTTAAAATGTGATTATACAAAATAATTCTTAAAATTTTCTAAATATAAGTTTATAATAAAGTAATTTCATGCTAAAGTTTATTTATAATAATAACAATTAACCTAAAGCTTAAAGCTAATTCTTGGCAAAAGAGATTATAAAGGGAACACATTGACTTTAGGAACATCCACGATACAAAATGCCAAGCATGTGAGATACTAGGAAGATTCACCTTCATCCCTTTTTTTACCTTTCTAACGTGGATGGCATTTGGTTTCATAGTAAATTACAAGAGTAGATTTGTCCGGTTTAATTGTGGTGGAGTTGAAGCTCCATCTTAATCTCTTGATGAATATAGTAAGAACACATTTACCGACCTCCCATTAGTCTTTTTTTTTTCTTTGTTACATCTTAAATTTCAACTCATCAAGTACATCATCTTGACTAGTTTCAAAGAGATGACACAGTTATACTCTTCATGTTATTTCGCATTTACTTATGAATGTGAAGTGGTAACTTCCTTTTCAGTTAGGGTGATTCTATTTACACCACCCCAATTGCTATTTGCACCACCCTACCTCACTTTTACTTAAATCAATGTGCATTAAGGAATTGAAGAAGGAATTGAGTTCACAAGGATGGTCTGGTACTCTACGTTGTGGGAAGGATGGGCATTAAAACCCTAAGCAACGCTCAACAAAGGTTTTCTGTTGGCTTAAACTTGTTGGCAACAAGCACTTTGAGATCTTGAATATGGAGGAAGCTGATCCTGATTTTGATGGTGGTTTAGACGTTTTCACATCAAAGGTTGCTTACGAGGGTCTAGCAATAGATGGTCATGTCATACCATCATGGCGTTCGGATCACTTGGGAATTTCACTGACAGTGTTATAACATCATATTGCACAATAACGTGTTCTTGAATATTACAGAGATAATTAGTGCTGCTTGAGACTGTGTCTTTGGTTGATGGATTGGTTGATTCAGATGCTACTACTAAGCCTTATTTAGAGTCAAAGGATGGAACTTGACGGGAAATGGCTAGGTCTATGCACGAATGGAAGGAGTGAAACTTTGCAGACACTTCTAACGAGAGAATTGTACATTATGATCGTCTCACCCAGTTCTTAAACATGGAGTATGTCGTAGCAGGGATTGGAAGTCCGATAGTAGACCGAAAGAGGTACGGTCTAGCTGAGCTGAATTAGTTTGGATGATCTTTCTGAGAGTTGAAGTCAGATTTATGAGGTTCCCAAGATTGTGATGTTGTACCATATGAAACAGAGTTTGGTACACACAGAGGAGGCTGCTAAGGCGAAGTTAGGTCTATTATTTCCTCCCTATTGAACTCTATTTTCAGATATTTTTGCTCTGATATTTTGGGAGTTTGTTGTTTCTGGGGATATTTTGGTGCATCTTTGGCACATTTTATGTTCCCAAGGGGGAGAATATTTTGATGGATGGGATGACCATTTATTATGGTTGCTTGTTGGGATCAAATGTGTCCATTTATTTTGGAACATTGTTTTGGCTATTTATCTACTTCTGGTGAGTAGGGGGAGTTTAGTATAATATGCATGCATATGTTCTAATTCTGCATATTATTTCCGATTCCATTTGATGCCTTATATGAACTCCGGAGTTCTGAATTTAAGGGGGAGCTATGTGTTAGTTGTGCATCAAAATAACTGGTATGGTTCCAGAAAATGGCAAAGGGGGAGATGAAGAGTTCAGAAGATTCAGAACGATGTAGTTGGCTATTTTGTAGAAGCCACTATATTTAAACACACTGGATGTTTAAACACTTGCTCCAGCAGAATCAGAAACTGAGCGACAGTCATTGAGTTTCAATACAACTCTTGTTCGAGCAAGCCTTTGCCATGTTTATGGCCCCAAGAGGGAGATATTTGAAAAGTGGATGTAGCACATTATGATTGTTACGTTATAACATGATATAATGAGGAGTTGTTCTTATACAAGTCCTAATGGTTTAAGTATTCTGAGACTCAGGGGGAGTTGCTCTTATTCATGTTCTAACGTTTTATTCATTATTGTGTCCAAATGATGATGGGTCCACAAAATACCGAAGGGGGAGATCGTAAAGTCTTTGATTTTGTTTGTTGTTAGCTTTGTGGACATTCACAACTATGCTGGAAAGTTGTGAAGTTGGACAATATTTGAAGATCAGTTATCTTAAACAATGAAATATTATCATGGGATTAATGTGGTCAGAATTCAAGATCAATTCAGTAACTACGAGAAATGAATATTGGGATGAATTGATATAGTTGGAAAAGAATATCAGAATATGGAAAGCAAAGCGTGGTCGTTTGGAAAGACAAGATCTTGCTTTATATGTGCTGAATAGGTGAGTTAAGCAATACCATATTTGATGTGGAATGTCCCATGAAGGTTGAATGCAGTCGTGTAACATATCCAATCATGAATAATGAGGAGTGAATGATTTGGTAAATATGGAAGAAGAATATTCGGGTGTTATTATGGGTAAACAGCGAAGCATGTTTAAACATAGTCTTTCAGAGTTTCGAATATTTGTGTGAATCGAAGACTGCAAACCGAGTCACTGTCATTGTGTTTCAGTACAACTCTTGTGCAATCAAACCAAGATATTCGAAGATATTCAGTTCTGATCTGATTAGATTAGGAATATACTGATGTGTTGTATTTCAGTTAGGATTAGTCTTATTCTGTAGAAATAAGGAAAATTTATATTTCCTACAGATTAGTTATAGAAGTAGAATATAGCATGTAGACTAAATCCAGCCGTGATTATCCAAACGAGGAAGATCAGCACACCCGTGATTAACGACGAGAAGATCAACACGGCAACACGGCATCGAGCTATAAAAGCAAGACGCAAGCTTAGAAGAAAAGTGTTGAACTCCATAGAAAGTATTCTGCATCCAGAATAACTTTACAGTCGAAGGAGCTTGAGTCGACCAATCAACAGCCTCTACCTTCACTGGAGTCTGGAAACCACACGCCTTGAAATCTCGGGAGAGGAAGTCATAGAAAGTTGAGTGAGAAGCTCGACCTAGTCAAGTGAGATGCTTGACATTGACGGGCACGTGAGGGGAGCTCACAAATTCACAAGAACAGATAAGTCATAGATAGTTTAAAGTGAGGGACTTTGTAATTAAATTGATTATCTAGTGAATGGTTCTAGATTGGGCAAGGCCCCGCGGATGTAGGTGTTTTAGCACTGTACCGCGTGAACAATTCTCGTGTTCTTTTACATTTACGTTCTGCATATGCATGTTTAAACATTACTACTGCCATGTTTAAACATAGGTTTAAATGTTAGATTAAAACACAAGATTAGTATTGAAAGTTTAATAAACTAGGTTAGTTTCTTTATGAGAGTTTTTTACATTAACTATACATGCAGGTCCATGTTTACTAATGCAGGTCTGAAAAACAACTATATATTGCCCCTGAATTGTGCTAGTGTACCCAAAATATTATATTTTTCAGACCTGCATTAGTAAACATGGACCTGCATGTATCACCACTCTTTTTTTAACATGTGCTTTGTAATAGTAACAAGATCACTGTAATGTCTTTCTGATCATTTATCATGTTTTCAGAAGGTTAATAAATATCCTCAGTCCACAGATAGTTAAATTTTTTTAAAAAATAAAGCTCAATTTTTGCCATCTTATATGAGCGAACTTGTACAAACTTAGCCTTAAGATTTCCTTTCATTTTCATTAAAAAAAATATTTGCAAGATATAGAGAACCCAAAAAAAAATCCATTCACCTCACTTAAGATTAGGGCTGATAATTTGGAACACGACATGAAAATCCAACCTGAACCGAACAAGAATTTAGTGGATTTGGGTTGACACGAGACACGGCTTGGGTCTATATTGGGTTAGACACGAGTGACCCGAAAATAAATGGGTTAGGTTCAGGTCAAACACGTGGGTTAAATGGGTAACCTGTTTGACCCATATATTTAAGGTGTAATTATGCAAATGATTGAAATTGCCTTTATAAATGCAAACAAATCCTCTAATGCCAAAATCATGGAGATCATCCTACTAATTTAAGATGAAATTGAGATTTGATTTTGTAATTTTTGATTTAGTTTCCATATGACATGATCATTTGAGCAGTATAAATTTTAAAATTTAGTCTCATATTCAGTCCCGTTATTAATAAATAGGTTTCACGGGTTGGGTTTGGGTAACCCAAATTTTTACCGGGTCGGGTTTGGGTCAAGGTTTTGTGACCCGAAATATTATTGAGTTGGGTTTGAGTTTATCATTTCTGACCCGTCAATCCGCCGACACGAATCTGCCAACCCGACCCGATTGCCAGGCCTAATTAAGATGGTTTCAATTTTTAGTTTTTGATAAAAGATGAAGTTTGAATGGTTTTCATAGCACTTCGTGATTAGTTTGAATTGACACTGTATTAAAATCCATTAAAAAACGATTATACTTGATTTGAAGTAAAATAAAATGTTAAAATAAATATAAACGGATAATATATTTCATTCAACCGGCCGCACCATTGTCATCTGTGGAGGAGAGGTCACCCGACACCATATTTCATTAGTGAAAATGAAAAGCTTTTTCTTAATGGAATATTATGTTGCCGGAATTAAAACAGTAAACTCAAATGTTGAACTCCACATAATTTTCTTTTAATTGAAGCACATTATTTATTTTATCCATTCTCCTTCACTAGGTTATCTTTTCGCGGGTTGTGCCAAACATTAAATAAAATATGTAATAACTATAATTAAGAATTTTAATATGATATATTAAAATAATTGTAATTTGAGATTAATAATAATGACTTCAACTTATATCAAATAAAATATATTTTCTATTTAATTTAATCAACCTACCATTTAATCAATAAATTATAAAAAATTAATTTCATCCTTTTTTTAAAAATCTTTAAAAACTTATGTAAATATAAATGAATAATTGTCACATTTCATTAGATTTTTTTTAATGTAAACCACTTAGAAATGGAGTGAAATTTATTAGGCTCACTACACCATAAAAAGCCAAATTAGGCCAAATTTACAATTCAAAATTGAAAGATTATTCGTCTATGAGAGATCCTTGTCCTTACCCATATCAAAATTCACAAACATGTTAGGTCACGCCATAGCGATACCCAATTCTGTCGATGAATCGACTCAATACTTGCAAGCATATTAGGGTTTGCTATGCAATACCCAACTCTGCCGACAAGCACGGGGCTTGAACAAGAATCCCCTTCCTTATACTTTTCCCATGTCAATTTTCACAAGCAGGTTAGGGCACGCCAAATCGATTTCCAATTTTGCCGATGAAAAGACTCATAACTCGCAAGCATATTAGGGTTTGCTATGCAATACCCAACTCTGCCGACGAGTACGGGGAAAAGATAAGAAATAAGCACTCTATTGCATAATTGACAAAGAGAGAAATAGTCTAGTGTATTACAATCCAGACATCATTAGATTGAGTTTCCATGTATCCATTATATCACTGTTGCACATGTCAGCTCCATGCTCCAGCTCCAGACTCTCCAAGCACCATGATTCTATAAGCACCATGGGTCATTTTACAGGTTTGTTCAATACTGATAACCACCACTGTACACCTTGATCCTTGCTTGCCTTCTTGATCCTTTGTATCCAGTCCTCTTTGCTCACAGCTTCTTGCTGTAAAAATTCTTGCTTTGCAGCCACATCCTCTTCTCATATCCTGAATCACATAAACAGAAGTAAAAATTCTTTTTTGATGTTTATATCTGCCTAAGGTAAAGCAATTCCATGCTATCCAGAGATACAAGTCCCTGAATATTCCTTGGTAAATTTTCACTAGTGTATACATGAGAGTTATTAGTTTCTGTAGCAAGCTTGGCTAATGCATCAACAATAGCATTTTCCTCTCTATATATATGAGTAAAAGTTGTAGTTATATCACCTGATAAGTCCCATATATTTCATATATACTTCATCAATGTCGAAAGAATTCTATAAGTTCTATAAATGATCATCAGTAACACCTGTGAGTCCATCTCAACCTGCACATGCTGAAAATTATAATAATAAGCTGTTTCCAGTCCCATAGCCAAAGCAATGGCTTCAGCCTCAAGACTGGAATTTGCTTTTATCACTAAAGATTTAGCATGTAAGACTCTGCCATTGGCATCCCTAATGACAAAACCTGCTCCAACTCTACCATTCTGCAATAAGGAACCATCAGAATTCAATTAATTAACCCAGTTCAGATCAGGTAATTTCCACTTTATGATCCTCTCTGGCCTATGTCTAGCCACTGTATGAACAGAATTGAGTCTGAAGTGGACAGGTGGCTTAAACCTAGACCAAGAAGTAGCATGAGCTTGTATAATGGAGGTGATCAAATTCTGTATGTTCAGAGCTATATTATGTCTATTTGGTATGACATTATCATATAGGAGAGAAGCTCTAGCACACCAAATGCCCCAAATCACAACAACTGGGATCAGTCTAGCTATATTAGTCTTGAAACTAGTATCTTTCAAATTCCAGTAATAGAACAAGATATCCCATAAAGATTCAGAATAAACATGAATAAGATCAAATGATCTGCTTATAGTCTCACATATCCATCTTATATTCCTGCAACTATGAAAAACATGATGTAACTCATCTGAATCAGAGTAGCAAAAACAACAAACAGATGGTTGATGTATACAGATAGATTCCAGAATATCAGATGTGGGAATGAGTCTATTAACCAATCTCCAACACAGAACAACCATTTTTTTGGGAACATATTTTGACCATATATGCTTAAAGGAGTTAACTTTCATCTTTTTAGGTCTGATAAGTTCATAAGCAGATGAAACTATAAAAATTCCAAGTGAACTAGGCTTCCATATCATCACATCATCATATCCATCAAATAATGGAAAGTCTTGTGAAAGCATAGTAACACATAAATCAGGAAATCCATGTTTCAACAACTCAATATAGTATTCTTGATGATTGATAAATTCAGTAACAGTCAACTCAGGAGCAATAGTCTCCTGTGTATCATCCCATTGATCAATTAAAGCTTTACCTCCCATCCATTGAGTATTTCAAAAGGACAAGTCCTTTTCCAATTTGTATATATGTATTTGAAGTTTCTGTATCCTCAACTTCCTTGATTATGCGCCATGTTTTCGAATTCTTCTGATAATTAGGCAAGGACCACATGAATTCAGCCCATAAGCTCCTTCATGCCTGTAATTTCCACCACAACTTTAAAGAGAAGGCTTGCATTGTTAGATGAAGATTTTTAACTCCCAATCCATTCTCATCTGTAGGATAACAAACATTAGTCCAAGACTTCCATACTCTTTTCTGACCATATTGTGAGGACCCCCACAAAAATTTCGAGAACAATACATGCAACTTATCAATCACCCCTCATGTAGGTTTTATGACAGTAAGTATATGAAGGGGTATAGCTGATAAAACATGCTTAATTAAAATTAATCTCCCAGCCTGGTTAAGCCATTTATTTTGCCATATAGCCAGTTTTGATGCCATTTTATCATAGAGGGACTGAAAAATGAGTGCTTAGTCCTACCCAAATAAATGGGACATCCCAAATAGATAAAAGGAAAGTGACCCTCTGTGATCCCTGAAATTTGTTCAAACATGGACTTAACAGATAATTGTGCATGTTTGGTGATGTAATAAGAAGATTTTTCCAGGTTAATCTTTTGACCAGTAGCAGATTCATAACACATTAAGAAACTCCTCAGATTGGTAATACTAGTTCTATTAGTTTTAAGGAACACAACAGTATCATCTGCAAAGTTTAGGTGAGTTATTTTTCTTGCTGAATGTGGCAACTTGAAATAACTAATTCTTGAGTCATTAAACAGTAAACCTAGGTTTCTAGAAAACACCTCGGTGAGTAATATAAACAAAAATGGAGATAAATGATCTCCTTGTTTAATTCCCATTGAGGTACTTAATTTGATAAGATCATCTTATCATCATTATTTTATAGTGGGATAATAGATAATTCATGAATTTATTTGATTAGTTTGCGAAATCTATAATTCTTAATTGCGTTAATATTCATGGTTTTTTAAAATCATTCATTGTTACTAGAAACGTCCAGTAACAAATACAGTGGAATTAATCTTCCAAAAAGAATACAGTGGAATTAATATATAATTTAACTAATACATTACAAGATTAACTAAATCTTTAAACCAGACTCACATCGAAACTATTAAAAATTTGGAGATCCTATGAAACTGTAATGCTGCCATAATAGATATTTACTTGTTATAGCGAGAAAACACTAAAACTTTTTAGGAGGATATTCTCGACAACCATCACTATGCCAAACAGAGATCTGCTACAACTGCAAAACCATTTGATTAAGAGCACAATTCATGTTTTCTAATTAAATTACTAACACCTTGACATAAACAAATCATAAACAAATACACGATGTATAAACCAGATCGAGAACAAATAACGATATGTGATTCAAAAGATTACGACTTTTACAAACAAGTCGACAACAAAATATGAACTCCGGATCACTTATTTTCACAAATTTTTATGCATGGACTGTTTAAGCAACTAAGCAAGTTGTATTATGGGAGCTTTTGGCAGCTCCAGTTGAAATGTATGGAAGTGTTGGTTGGATGCATCAAAAACAACAAAAATGGTCAGCAACCAATTTCCAGAAACCCTACTCGACCGTGATCTGATCAGTGGCGAACAAAATCTAATGAACTCTTCACCATCAACCAATCCTATTTTATTTTCCACCCCATATTATAAATATACCCATATCTCCCCCTTTTATTAGAAATTATGCGGAAAACAAAAGAATGCCCCAAAAAATTGCCCTTTTTCATCTGTTATTAACTATATTATTTACACCCTTTTGTGATTTTTAATTTAGTGTCAGTCTAGTCCCTTTCTTTGTCTTTTTTGAAGTGTTCAAAAGTGCAAAGAAGTTCAATCATAAATCTTTCCATTATAAATATAATATAATTCTTTTAGAAGGCAGAAAGTTTATTTCCATTGTCTTGATAAAAATTTCACTTGATCAAAAATTTAAATCACTCTTAACTAGGATGATTTATATCTATCAATAATTTTAAAAGATTTAAGTTTATTCAGTTTTAGTAGACGATATTCGGGTTGATTTTAGTTAAATAGTATGTCAATACCATTATTATCGTTAATGAACATCTCCCAGTCCAAATGAAAAAAAATTGAAAGGGGGAAATGGTATTCCAAATCGTCGGTAATTACTTCTTTTTAACCTTATATTCAAGCAAACTAAACTAAAGAAACAACAATATTATGCATTTTAAAGGAAAAAATCGTGTTATACAAAATAGTTTTTAAAAGCAACGATTAACAACACTTTCTTTTTGATAAATTTAACAAGAGTGAAATTAAAGTTTCACATGTAATTGCCGTTTATGCTTAAATGCTCAAATTTTCACATTTTATACCAAGTTTCATCGGGCAAGTGTGTGATAATCATTTCGTGTGTTTGGTAGATGTATTGTTTTGAAACTAAGGAACATATTATTTTGTATTTTTTCTAGAAATGTATTCAAACTTGAAAAATAAGTTTTTCCCCAAAATGATACGTTTGTAGCATTACATCTATAATAATGATGCTAGACCATTTTAACCCGGTTGTTCTGTTTCTGTATAACTATGTTTGTATAAAAAAATTGCAGCCCTAATTTTTACCTAACTTATAAAAGATAAATCAAATGTTTTGAATAAAATATGTTCTATGTTGGTTAGTTCTACGTACATAATTCTTGTTATTATCAAATTAGATATACCCTCTTGTAAAAGTTTTGTATGTGCATCAATTTACAACTTTTTCTTTTAAGTTAAACTGTTGAAAATTCAAGAGAGGGATATTTATTAGGTTCCCCAAACCCATAATCATGCCTCCAAATGGAGTCGAGTAGTACATAACAATATCTCCATGGAGGAGTCAGAGTGAAGAGTACAGGGAAAGTACAATACCTTCCATATATCTAATGTCGGAGCAGCATATCGATCAAACTACATATACTAGGGATATAAGAAATGGTAGCAGCTAATAGTACTTCTGACTAGTCCAGGTCTAACTAGCCAAACTACATACTAACTACACTACAGAGGTGAAGCTAAACCAGTAGTCTCATCTTATTCTGTCTCTCTCAAGAACTGTAGGCCCTCATTAATAGATCTAACATATGAATTTTATGAAAGTCCAAAAATTGTACATTTTCAGAATGTTCGGTACCAAATATTGACCATTTTGAATGTTGGGTCCTAAAATTGACATTTTCAGAATGTTGGGTACCAAATATTGACACTTTTGAATGTTGGGTCCTAAAATTGACATATCAATCAATGTTAGGTCCATTTTTTGAAATTTAGTCTTCAACTTATCTTTCAAACCATTTACCTATATGCACTCATGCATTGGTTGTATTTGGATAAATGATGGGCGAATATGTACATGTCAGCATCTAATGGATATGATTGAAAATCATCTCAAGGGTATGAACATTGATGATGATCTCTATACCATAACGTCGATATATCATGTCCTAGTTGTTTCGATATTTGTTTTGCATGTCTTTCTTATTATCTGGTCTCTTTGGCATGTAATCAATGAAACTTTGTTATAATTCTTGACTACTAGATTAATTCCTCGTGCTTAGGTACTGAATGTTATGGCTCTAACATGAGATTCTTATGAGTATAAGTACAAGTCTAAATGTTTAAAGCGTGTAAAGCAAAACTGAAAAACTGTGTTATATGTTGCTTATACACATCACAAACATAATTGTGAAATGACGTGATTTACTGGTATTCCACCATCCGTATCATAGAGAGGTACAATGTTCTAGTCACAACCTTGCGAAGAATTGTGAATTTTGAAATACAGGCTTTACCCGATGTGGTGGGATAGTGTCACTGGTACTCGCAATGATTCACATGTACCAAGTGAAACATGAAGGTGGAATTTGACGATTCTGATTCGGCACTAGTAATTCGTTGGTGGTGTGACACTTGAGTGTTCTTAGGATGGCGTCCTCAACTATCACACACATGAATCATGTGTTTCTTTGCTTCTCAACAAATTCAACCTTTGATAGATCTCCCACTCTTAGATAAACTGTTTGTAATCATTTATCCTAGGTATAACTTTAGAGAGGGACACTCAAAATTTTATTTTAAACCATCGACAACAACAGTTTTACCCTTTAAAATTTTTGGTTTTTATGATCCACCACTGCAAACTACCAACTAACATCTAATCGAAATCAATTGAAAAACTGAATCGAGCTAACAATATAATACTTCTAACTGAAGTCAACGACCCATTAAAATCAACAAGGCACAACCAGACATGACACTAATATATAATAGAATTTTCTAAAATCAAATAAAATTAACAACCTTGCAGATAAATTCAACAAAACTCAGTTGAGAATTAAAATGATGAGTCGGATATGCTGTTGGGCATGAGAAAAGATGAATCAGCGATGGTATTAGAGATGAGTCAAGTGGTGATGGCGCATGAGAATAAGTGTTAGACCTAAATATTAGTAGGACGTTTCTGACCAATTTCACCACGAATAAGTCAACCAGCTAAACATAAATCTGTGCGCTCAACTAAGTGGGCTAATTTACTTGGCTAGAGACAATATCTCGCTCAGCGGAGGTCAGATGCTCGAATCCCCTCAAGCACATCATTTCCAAATTATTTCTCCTCTGATCTCCTTAGATCCTAATACTTGATTATGTCGTTGTAATTAAAGATCAATAGAGTCTTCTTAAGAGAAAAAATATGTACATTTAAAACGAGCGAATCGCCTTTTGTGATAAACTAAACATAAATCTAAAATTTTAAAATGGTATTGTAAGAAAATATTTAGCAATTTGTTGAGAAAATTGATTTTGAGGCTAAGTGAGTTTGAGGTTGAATATGTAACCGAAACTGTAAAGATAATTGAGTCTTTCTACAGTTATATTTTAGAATCGAAAGTGTGCCATTTATTTTAGTATATTTAGTCGGGGAATATGAGCATGTAGTTTAATTTATTACATGTAATTTTCCCTTAAAAAGCATGTTTTTATATAATATTGTCATTTATTTTGACTTTGAGATTTCTTGGTTGACTCAAAATAAACTAATCCAAATTTAACAATTAAATTCACACACATGTGATAACATCACATGTAAGACTGTCGTCATATATGATACAAAATTAAATTTATTTTAATATATTTAATAATTTATGATACATAAATAGTTTTAGATATGTTATACATTATTAACTAACTGTTGATTTGTGTTAGATGATTGTTGTTAGGTAATGGCTCTTTCATTTAGGACGTTACCTATAATTAGTTGTTTGACTTTAACAAGTTTTATTTAACAAAAAATAGTTGTTAGTTGATAGGTATAAAACACTGGAAATTAAAACTCCACTTACTTAACATTAAGGTTTTAGATTTGATTATTATAGTCAAGATGAATCAATTTTTATAATTAAATATTATTATTTATAGTATCAAAAGCTTTAAGTTAATAGATTTTTGAGACAAATTAGATGTTCGGCCAACCCAAAAACTTATTAGACGTGTTTGGTAAATGGGTTATTGAAATAGATGGTTTCAATAAATAAGTCAATCTTGAGAAAGCTAAAAATGTATCTTTTTCTAATTAAATGACTGTACTTGCCTTATAGATTTAAACAACAATCCTTTTATTTGCTTGTCTTATTAGACTTGTTTTTGTTTAGTCAAATATTTGGTTTAACCTTATGTATATTTCATGCCTATTAATTACAATAATAATAAAACCAAAAATACATTTTTTTTACAAATAATATTAGTAATTGACTATAATATTTAATTTATTTTGTTAGTTGGTATTTTCACTAATTTCAAAATTTTGAAATTAGTAAATATTTTCATTTTATTTTAATTAAATGATATGGTTTTGGTTATGTTTTTGTTATTTAAAATGGGGCTCTCTAAAATAAAGAGTTTGAATCATTTTTAGCAAAAAGAATAATACTGCCAACTATTTACTATTTATTATATATATGTATTATTATTTATTGTAATTTTAATAAGTATTAAACTATAAATTAATACTATTATTTCTCACAAGAAATTATCAATAGATATAATATTTTCAAGGCAAATCATCTATTACAATAGCCTAATCAAATAAATTAATGCAATCATCCAACAACCAAAAATTAACTCCTAGTTCAGTCAAAATCTCTCAGCTGACTTTTTAAAGTCAGTTTGCGCCATTATAACATTAATTTTAATATATATTTTTAGAACCAAATATTTGACTACAAAGTCTGCCAATTATTTTTAATTACAGCAATAAAAGTATTAATAAAACACAATACTCAATTAAAGATAATTTTTCCAAGGTAATAAATAGTATTTGAAATGGGATAAAGTGTGAATAAAGAAGAGATATATGGTCAGCCACGGGTACAGTCTCTCGGCGCTCCCTATAAAGCAGAGAGACAGAGTCAGACACTAAACTAAATTAAAAGCACACACTCTTCATTTCCTTTGTTTTTTTTACCCAAACAAATTACCCAACAGCACGACTGTTGAGTGACTCAGAAATGGAGAGCCACCACCACTCCGCCGCCGCGACCTCCTCCTTCTCCTCCCTCTCCGCCTACTTCCGGGCACTCTCCGACACCCCCCACCGCCTCTCCCGTCGCGCCTGCTCCGTTTCCACTTCCTTCGAGGAGGCCAGCCGGGTCCGGGCCCGCTCTGGGCCCGACATGAAACGAACCCTCCGGTGGTACGACCTCGTCGGGTTCGGCCTCGGCGGGATGGTCGGCGCCGGAGTTTTCGTCACCTCCGGCACCGCCAGCCACAACCTCGCCGGCCCCGCCGTCATCCTCTCCTACGCCATTGCCGGCTTCTGCGCCCTCCTCTCCGCCTTCTGCTACACCGAGTTCGCCGTCGATCTCCCCCTCGCCGGCGGCGCCTTCACTTACATTCGCGTCACTTTCGGTCCGTTACCAGTGCCACCCAACTACATACATACATATACATTCATTGATTCATTCACTCTGAATTAATGCTGGTACGTTTTTTTTACAGGGGAGTTTCTGGCGTTTCTCACGGGAGCCAATCTGATCATAGAGTACGTGCTGTCAAACGCCGCCGTGGCGAGGAGTTTCACGCCGTACTTCGTCGCCGCCGCCGGGATATCAACCGACTTGAGAATCACAGTCCACTGGCTTCCAAAAGGTTTCAACGAAATCGACCTTTTAGCTGTGGCCCTCGTTCTCATCATCACCTTCATCATATCCTACAGCACGCAAGAGAGCTCGTGGGTGAACATGGCGCTGACGGCGCTGCACGTGGCGTTCATCCTCTTCGTGGTGGTGATGGGGTTGTGGAGAGGGAAGGTGAAGAACCTGACCCAACCCGAGAACCCGGAAAGCGCATCCGGGTTCTTCCCGTTCGGGGCGTCCGGCGTTTTCATCGGGGCGACCAGGGTGTACCTGAGCTTCATAGGATACGACGCCGTTTCGACAATGGCGGAGGAGGTGAAGGAGCCCGTCAAGGACATCCCGATCGGAGTCTCCGGTTCAGTAATCCTCGTAACCGTCCTCTACTGCCTGATGGCGACCTCCATGTCGATGCTCCTCCCGTACGACGTCATCGAACCTGACTCTCCGTTCTCCGGCGCGTTCACCGGCGAGTGGAAGTGGGTGTCGAACGTGATCGGCGCCGGAGCGAGCTTCGGGTTCCTGACGTCGCTGCTGGTGGCCATGCTGGGGCAGGCCAGATACATGTGCGTGATCGGACGGTCCAGAGTCGTCCCCGAGTGGTTCGCTAAGGTGCACCCCACCACATCCACGCCCGTCAACGCATCGGCCTTCCTCGGTACGGTCTCTCATCACTCTCACTGCGTGTTTTTTTTTTCAAAACAAATTGATTTTTTTCTCTCCGAATTTCTTGAGCTCTGGGTTCTGCGGGGCCCGCCCGCCCAACCGTTTCAGTTAATGTGGATGGGTTTAATATGAATTGTTCATGAGGATATCATGGGATCGATTACTCCTATGGCTACCAAAATTTTCTCGGTCAATTATTAATAGCGTTTTCGTTACATCTCTTTTGTCTGGTTTTCTTATTTTAGATTTTGTGAATTTTCTCAAGATTTCCTATCATATTCTTATGGATTTCCTTTGGGATTAAGCTACATACCTGTCACATTTTATTATAATCATTTTATTAAGTCAGATGATAGTACAAGATGGGAAGGCAGTATGATAATAGTTAGATTGGAAAATACCGTTCACATGCTTGTTCGACAGATTCGAGAATATAATGACGCCTGCCCTATCCTAAGCATAGATCCGTCTCTGGCTGTACCAGATTATGAAATGATCCAGCAAAACATTCAGATGAAATATAATTTATTTATTAGTTTTAACTTCAAATTAGTACAATTTTGATCAAACAAGTATTTGCACATGAAATAATTTGTTTGTTTGAATGCTTTGATTTTGGGTGTGATATTTTGGAAGGATAGTATGGATACTGGTAGATTTTCCATGGCCCAGATTTCGCTTTCTAGAAAAGGCTAAAAATTTTAGGGTGTGTTTGGTTCGCAAGATTTTTCAAAGTCTGGATTTTGTTTTGGATTTTTGAGAGTTTGGGTTTTTGTTTGGAATTTTGAAAGTCTGGTTTTGCAAAATTCTTGTTTGGTTGGGTTGAGTTTGTGAGTAAAAAACAAAATATTTAATTGGTTTTTAGGATTTTGCAAGTCTGGATTTTGAAAAACTAAGTAAACCAAACAAGTTTTTACAAAATTGGACTTGGATAGTCCAAGTTTTGTAAAAACTTGTCCAACCAAACACACCCTTATTGATTGGGGATGGCCCCTTTTGTCTGTTTTTGCTGAATTTCCTCCCCTGCTTTTCTTTCTGGAAATCTTGAACTTGTTTAAGGAACTTTACTAAAAATGTTTTTTAAATGAATCAAATTCTGCAATAAGGCCTTCTATACGCAGTCCGTATTTTTCTTATTTGCAGTTCGTATTTTTTTAAAATAATCATATATACAATGATTCTGATATATAACTGAATTGCAAGTGTATGCAATAGAAGTAGTATATATGATGCATATATCTGATATACATAATTATTGACCATATCATATATATCGAAGGCGTATTTTTATTTTGGACTGCAAAATAAGCAAAATACGGACTGCGTATACCATGCCCCTAATATTATTCTTCCATTCAATGGTTTCTTGTTGTGGACAACCCCCCTTTCTAAATTTGACGAAATCAACATCTTGATGATATTATACTCACATTTTTGACTGGATGATCCATCAGTTTCAGTTTCAAACGAATAAGAATCATTTTAAGTGTTTGCAGATTCTTCAAATTTCGATCGATTTTGGAATATTATCATCAGGAACGCATTTTTGAATTCAGAGAACGTTGACGATTCCTCCTTATAATTTGGCTTTTGATTGGCCTTTCAGGTATCTTTACAGCCGCGATTGCCCTCTTTACTGACCTGGCCATCTTGCTGGACCTGGTAACCATCGGAACCCTGTTCGTGTTCTACCTCGTCGGAAATGCAGTTATTTTCCGGCGATACGTCTCCCACGGGACGACGAACCCATGGCCAACGCTCTCATTTCTGCTCTGCTTCTCCCTGACAGCTGTCATGTTCACTCTCACTTGGAATGTGGTCCCCCACGGGAAGCCGAAGGCCTTCGTGCTCGGAGCATGCTTGGTGATCGCAGTCGGAGTGGTGCAGATATTCCATTTCATGGTCCCTCAGGCGAGGAAGCCGGAGTTCTGGGGCGTCCCCCTGATGCCATGGATTCCGGCCATATCGATCTTTCTCAACGTTTTCCTGCTAGGGTTCGTAGAAAGGCCTTCTTACGTGCGATTCGGGTTCTTCTCGGGGCTAGCTGTGATTGCATATGTAATGTACAGTGTCCATGCTAGCTTTGATGCAGAGGAGGACGGAAAGCTCGGTAAAGAACCGTTCGGAATCGAGGACCGGAGAATCGAGGTGTAGTTGAAGGTTAATAGTGACCTGAGTAAATGCGTAGAGTGGAACAAAATGGATATGGAGTAGGCTGCAAGAGAATAGCATTTCAGCAGCAAGTTGTGTATAGGGGTGGACTTTAGGGTTTATGGAGATTAGGTCAACTTGTCATCATGCTTTGACATTTCTTTAAAGATATCAATGAGTAACCCTAACGGATTTGGCCTAGTGTGTATCTTTTTTTCTCTGTTTTTCTTTTACTTTTTCTGAAAATGTCATCATTTTGAAACGAATATGTGCAAAGGGCAAGTTTAACCATGTAGTGTAGTGTGACAAACTTGGTGATATGGCATGGGAAAAGGTTTGTTTTAAAAGTGCCATGATGAGCTGAAATGTTACTGGGCTTATTTTTAGGTGTTTACTAATCTTGAATGTATAAACTCGTCAATGTAATAATTTAACGCGTGTCCAAATTATAAATTATTTTTTCGTGAACTATAATACATATTTAAGAGGGACATTATTGTTATTTCAAATTTAATTTGTACCTGCAGAAGTAATGTGGACCTGCATTTAGAACCACCCTATTTTTATTGGCATGAATTGAATTGAACTAAAAAAAATTAAAATGAATTAAAAATATTTAAATAAGTCTAAACATGTCTTTTTAAAGATTTTTTCAAAACCATTTATGTAAATGTTACTCTTTCAAAATCATTTATACTAATTCTATTTTTTCAATACATTAATTTTCATTTTAGTATATTTTATTTTATTTTAATTTAATCCATTTCCGTATGAAAAGAAGCTCAAGAGATTATGTACTATTTCATTTGACCTAAATATTGACTCATTGCCTTTTTTGAAGTTTCAATTATTTTTAAAATCACGAATTTTCAAATTAAATAAAATATGTTAAACAAATTGATTTTTTTTGTTGGAGGTTGACTGATCAAAATTTTTCAACCATAGCCCAATTCATATTTAAACGGCTAATATAGATGGATAATGGATCCACATCAGTCTATTAACTTCAACACTAATTCCTTAATAATCAGATTTATCGAATCATGCTAAAAATTGTCACAATAATATGATATTAAACTTAATTTCACAGGCTACAAGAATAATTATTTACTTTGGGATGATAGATCAACCAAATATATATTCTGTGACAGGGGTAGATCTATAAATTGACAGAATATCTGATTATTATTGATTATTGATATGACTCCAATCATATCAAAAATTAATAAAGTAGCAGATTATTATTAAATTATATAAATTATTTTCTATTTCTAACATATTAATCCGTTATTTTTATCGATACAGTTATATATTGAAATATATTTTTTTAGATTTGCCACAGATTCGTGATTTTGTGAGTCAAAAATAATAAAAATAAAAATAATAATAATAATAATAATGACGATGATGCTACGAGATGTGAAAAGCCATAGGAAATGGAATAAGGACAAGGCAAAAAAATGTGTGGGACTTGATTGGTTCAAGCTAATCCTTACTCACATCAAAGCTATCAACCTTTTACAATCCACATCAACTTGGTATCAATTAATGCCAAGGAGAAGATTATCTTTGGTCAATTCTAGCATTATTTCTTGTCTCCCAACTCTTTTGAGTCCATCTTGAAATCAATTGGAATTGAAATTGACTAGTTTCTTGATGAATATTCTTAGCTTGAAATGAAGCCATGATGTAAGATACATGAACTACTAAATTGATTCGAAAAGAAATAAATGGCTTATCTTGAACTCTAAGCAGAGATAGAGGACGGTGTGATGCCATCTTTCAGATGACAAATATGCACAAGTTGCAGTGAATGAGAAGTAAGTAGTAATATAATGGGGGGAGTGGGACAAGGTGCCCTAACTCTTGAAATGGAATCCCTTTTGTCCATTCTCTCAACTAAGTTGTCCATTTGTAGCATCTAATAGCATCCTTATATTGGATTATTGGATTGCAACCAAGGGACCCTCTTCCCCATTCTCAATTATCGTCATCGTACTACACCTTAAGTTTTTCTAGTGTAATCATGCTCTTATGATTCAATACTATTTTTTTTAATTTAAATCGGGAATGACGGGGTTTTAGGGGTGTTATCCCTTTTCCATTAAGATCAATATCAGTTGTCAAAATAGGCTTACAATTTGTTGATATTAGGAGAAATTTCTAAAAATATAACTATGTAATTCTTCTCCGTATTCATGGCGGTAACACCATACTCAGGGCAGCATATTACAAACTAACAGATTTTCTTCCTCCTCCTGAATTTAGACACCTCACCAATGTACAGCATTCCAGGGCTCCAAAGAATTCACCCTCTCAGTTAACAGTGCCAAGACAGCCGGTTCTATTAAAATAAAGACCCTCTACCTGTACCCCTCAATCACGTTGCGGAGTCCCAGGGTAAAAGGGAGTTCCTTATTGTGTTTTGGGCTTACAGTAGAGCAATCCATAAGCATTCCGGACTTACATCTAGCCATGAAAACTAAGAAAAATTCATTTAGAACTATAACTAGAGGTTGCCATATGGATTTCTCCTTTAGAGGTGATATAGTCCATCATCAAGAAAAAGGAATAAATCACAAAAACCATGTATCTAAGATGAGAAACCAACAATAAAGGAAATAAAGGAAAAACGAAAAAAGAAGTAAAACCACCTTCTTAGTCTAATTGTGCCAAATCCAGTATAAACCTGTCCAATTCTGACCGGTCCGACCCGACCTGGCCGAGCCAACCGACCCACCCGAACCGACTCGGATGACCCGAGCCGACCCGGATGACCCGAGCCGACCGACCCGAGCCCAACCAGACCGAGCCGTTGACCTGCAACCCAACCTGTCGGATCAGCATCCCGGTCTCGGCTACTCAGGGCTGGATCTCCGGCCTCTGGACTTGTCGGTTCCGACGCGGCGAACAGCAGTCGCCGTCGGTCTGAACTTCCAGCGGCTTCCTGGACAATCCGACGGTGTCGGAGGGGCCATCTGTGGCGGATCTCGTTCTGCGGATCCGGCGGGCTCGACCGTGAAGCAGGCCGGAAACCGTGCGTCCTCCGGATCTGGCCGTTGGTGCTGCGCGCGGTCTGAATTTTTTGGCAAGAGCTCTGGCGAGCCCGATCTGATTTTCGGCGGCGGTTGGTGGCGGCTCGGGAGCGGTGGCGACCCGCTCCCTCCGACAACTCGTACCGTCCCGGATCTGTGCTTCTGTCCGGCAGCGTGTGGGCAACTCCGGCCGACGTGGCCGTTGACTAGATCTAAAACTGGACCTGTAGATTGTCGAGTGAGAGAGATGGTTTCGGGTAGAGAGAGGTTAGGGAGGGGTGGTTTGAAATTTATTGGTAGGGGGGAGGTCACCTCCGGCCCGGCGAGAGGCGCCGGCCGGAGCCTCCCCGGCGGCGAGTCTATGTAAGAGGGGGTGGGGGTGGGAGCTTTTCTGGAGAGAGAAGGCCACGGGGAGAGACTTTTTTTAAGACATGCTTATACTTGTTTCTTTATTATGATTCAATACTAGGTTAAGATGAACCGGTTTCAAATCTATTTTTTAGTATGATGGAAAGGAGAAATTCGAGTAAAATAGTTTTAAATACCTACTTCTAGCGTGTATATGTATAGTTGTGCATGTGCAATCGGGAGAAATTCAAGTCAAAACTAGTTTATATACTTGACTTCTTGTGGGACGGATAAAACTGAGAATCTATGTAACGAATATCCAAATTACATCTAGTTATATGGTTGTGAGGTGATAACAAAATTATGGATTGTAGACTTACACTGAAATATGGATAACATATAAGTGAATCCATACGATTTAAGACCCATACAATTGAGGCTCCCTTTTTCATAGGAGCCACAAGCATTGCAGCGTTTCAAGCAACGATGGAATTAAAAAGTTGATCCAAGTGAAAACGATAATAGCCACACGTGAGGTGATCACGTGTAATTCTCGATTTTATACAATTAATTAAATCAGTTATCAATATCTTGTTTTTACACTAGTAGAATCATGCCGGAAGACGGCGTCAATTCACGGCGGTTCCGCGTGAATTTAAGAAAACCGCCGTGCATTGCATCTGCCTAAGTTTCCGAATTCGGAAACTTAGCCGGAACTCAATAAACGGCAGTTCCGCGTGACTTTTTAACAAACCGCCGTTGATTGAGTTCCGGCTAAATTTTTGAGTTCGGAAACTTAGCCGGATGCCTATCCCTCTCCTTCTCCCTATCCATCTCCATCTTCGTCTTCTTCTCCTTCTCCCTCTCCCTCTCCTCCCTCTCCCTCTCCCTCTTCCTCTCCGTCTTCTCCCTCTCCTGCTCCCTCTCCCTCTCCCTCTCCGTCTCCCTCTCCCTCTCCCTCTCCCTCTTCTAAGTAAAAGATTGGCTTTAAATATAATGTGTTCTTCATATGATTTAGGCCGAAAATCAATAGATTAGGATAATAGTTTATGTGTTTTTGGGATTTCGGGGTACGATCTAATCGATCCACAAGTACCCCATGATTTGGGCGTGAGACTTTTTTATATTGGTTTTGATTTCACCGGCTAAACTGGCCGGCGTTTTTTTTCCTGCCCGGCTAACTTTTCGAACTCTTAAACTTAGTTGGACTTATAGACATCCGGATAAATTTCCGAATTCGAAAATTTAGCCGGAACAATACACGGAAGTTATGACCGCCGTGCATCGCTGGCGCTAATTGCACGGCGCCACCATAGACGGCGGTCAAAACCGCCGTCCAACTTTCAAAAAATCCCCGTATTCTGGCATGAATTCCACTAGTGTTATCATCATTTCATTACACATACAATCAACTCTGAATTTTGCAATGCAGATAATTATTTATAACCGTAAATTTAAATCATAATCATAGCGATGATCTGGAAAACAATCTTTTTCCCACAACATTGAGAAATCAACACGTCCGGAGCCCAATTGATGAACTCGGGAACTACATCTGCAAAACATACAAGCAGAATAAGTTCGCTTGCAATTGATACGTCTTAAAGACTTCTTGTAGAGTTAATGAGTGTGAGATTTGGAGTATGGTACCCTGTATTGGCTGTATATACTCCTTCTTTAGTTTTTTTCCACGGTATTGTGTCGGTGCAAGAGCCTTTATAATGAACTTAGATCGCAAGAATGTGGAGAATCATGTGAGGCTGGTAGATTATTCTAAGTAAAGAGATCCTCCACTGATTCATTTACTCGTCAATCAAGTGTGAGAAGTTTAGATACTTGTATGCACCAAGGACTGATGATGGACTCACATGATTTGTAATTGTAGAGATCCAATCCTCGAAATTTTAGATTTTGGTGCCATCCCCCACTTTCCGGATCACATTCATACTGATGAGCTCCTTTCCCCAAAGAACATATCTCCAACCTCGTCTCCTACTTTTCCTTATACTTCTAGAAAATCCACGGTACTTAGATAATTAATTGTGTGGACTTGATTTATAAACGTATCTTTGTTACTCGGAAAGCCCCCAACATGCTTTGTAAGAAGGGCTTGGATTATTCCCTATACCGATCTTAGTCTAAAACCACCCTGTGATTTCGACCTGCATAATTTTTTATAGGATTTCAGAATTTCTACTAAATCGTTTTACCCTGATTTTTTCCTTTCCAGATAAACATGGTCAATTGCGTTCAATTTCTTTAGTATCTGCTTGAAAATTCTAAAATTCTTAAGAATATGACGCAAGAGAGCTAAAACTATGTTTGGCCAGTGTGATTCTAAGAGTCGTACTTCTCCTTAACCTTCCTTATCAAACCTACAAAAATATCCTTCTTTCTTCCACCTTGATTGATCGGGCTTCCTAAGCAACTTATTCACACATCCATTCTTTCTTTCATTTGTAAGCCAGAGATAAAATTCAACACTAAAAAGGGTGTCTAACGATGCATTTACTACATTGAATGTATTATAAGTCCTAATACATACATAACTTCTGGTATCTTTTCACCCCTTAGGTCGGGCATCTTCTTCTTAACGCCGGGAGAGGACAAATTATCTTTTAGCCTAAATTTAGAAGTTTGTCATTTTCACTCATCACCAACCGCTTACGAAATATACACAATTATAAGCTCAATCAGTTGCCAACTTTCCCTTTTTAACTAATACAGACAATTTTACCATGAACACCACACGTAATTATTTTATGTCAAATCCCTTTTGGAGGGAAGATCAAGTCGGTCTCAACTTTACCTTCGAGGACATTACTACGACTTATTCACATCTTGTTAAATGAATTGATTTAGTAATGTGTAACAAGATTAAGATCAATTAGTTTTGTTAAAATTTAAATTTAAATATAACATGCCAAACTAAATTCGACTGTATACATGTGATCGGTGACGGAACCATTCAGAGATTTGGATAGGTCTCGGTCTACTCTAAGATTCGAAACTCAGGTCATATTCTATTCTCCGGTTAAATATGAGACTTTCTATCCTCCAAATGAGCCTACAATACTACCGAACTATGTTCACCTACAATTTTGTTGAAAAATATTTTATTATTCAAATTAAATCTAAAATAAATATTTGATTCCGCCACTAACATTTTTACTTGTAAAATTAATGTGCACCATTTGTTTCTGATCCGAATGTGCCAATTGAAAATGACTTGAAATGCAATCTTACCTCATATTAACTCCAGGTATCTTCCAGGAAAGACCTGGGTTATCTTGAAGAGTAGGTTAAAAATTAGAGCAAACTCCGTAGAAAGTCCGACTTTCCTAAGTGTTATGGAAATACCACTATATCTTTAAGGTCAAGTAATACTATTTTGTGTTAAAATATTGATAGTATCAAAGTGAACATATAGTAAAACATATTTTAATGCAAAAAATTCATAAATTTACATTAAAACATTAATAAAATTCAAATAACAAATTTTACAGTTCAAATTAAAAGGTACACTGTATAAGTTAAAACGTATAAAGACTCGTATGGAAAGTCAGGAAAGTTGGAATTTCATCAGACTTTCTCAAAAATTAGTTTCAAAATAAATCCTAAAAGTTGCAAATTATTGCGTTTTGTTGACATAATAAGTAACTGGAACCAATGATTTTCCGAGTACTGGAAAAAAGGTATTTTACTTTGGAATGTTAAAGTAAAAGAGGCACTCGGAGGGTAATATCGTAGGGATGAAACTGTAATTTCCAACCAATTAAAGAGAAGTGCTTATGAAAATCATAATTATGGAGAAGTTAGTTTTTCTGTAAAATTAGTCAAGAAAAAAACAGTATTATATAAATAATGTACTCTAAAACTGTGTGGATTGGAGGATTTTGAAAGATTTGAATTTGGTTTTGGGATTTTGAAAATATGAACTTGAAATTGGGATTTTGAGTTTTTGAGATTACAAATGTTTGTTTGATATATATTTGAATTTTGATTTGAGTTTCTTAAATAAAAAGGAAAATTAATATTGAATGAATTATTTTGTTGACTTTTTATATTTTGAATCACTATCTCCGTCTTGACTTTTCACACTATTCAATACACATTTTTTATCAAGAGTATTTTTATTTACTATTTATCGGAAAATCAAAATTTGATATTTAATACAAATCTATTAATGAATAATCCAAAATTATTTAATCCAAAACTTATACACCTCACTCTCACTTGAATCTGCACTCTGATTTTTTTACACTATTTATTATTAACATTTGACCACATATTTAAATAAATATATAATCATTAATATAATCATATAGTATTCAAATATCAAATTTTAATTTTCTGAAAATATAAGTAACTAAAGATACTGTTCGTCAAAGGTGTGAGTTGGATAGTGTGAAAAGTCAACTGTACAAATATTGAATAAAAAAAATACTTGCGTGTTTAAATTATTTGATTACGTGTTTAGAACCTCTAATATTTGAGAAAGTGTCTGCGTATCTCTTCATTGAATTTAACTTCTTATATACATGTGAAACACTAAAAAAATTTGCGACTGATATTTTAGGTATCCGAATAACATAAAAGAATTCAATGGAAATTACTTGGATGTCGAAAATATTCAACCAAAATATGTTAGGAGTTTTAAGAATATGAAATATAAAACTCCGAATTATATAAATACATAGGCAAGTATTTAAAAGTATGCATGGACTTTTTTCCTTACAATGAGCTATTCGGCCATTTGAGCTGCTTGGAACTGCTAAAACTGTTTGGAATTGTTGAGAGATGCTTGGAGCTGGTTGAGGTGTTTAGAACTGCTTGAAATATGGTGATGCGCTAGCAACTCATAAAATTATGTTAAAAGATAGTATTATGGTAGATTTACGATGATTTATTCTGAAAACTATTTTGTTTGAAGTTTGTACTGTATAACATGTTGAAGAATGATATCACAATTTAATTCAACAGGTATTTTGTTTTAACTCCGCCAATATAAGTAACATAGTCCATCCATATTTTAATTTTGATCGAGATACGTAAGAAACTAGTAATGCAAGCAGGCAAGCACTAGAATGAATGGGTGTGAATGAAAAGATAACAAAGATCGTGAAGATCAGAAAGATGAATGGCACACGTAGAGCATATATAGAACCAAAAAGTGCAGGGAATGGGAATATGGGGATGGTTTCTCTGTTCAGGCGGCCGTGTGGGCATTCTTCTGTCTCCAGAAACTGCGACCCATCTCCAGAAACACCAAAATACATATACCACCAAAATAAAACACAATCTGAACTAATTCTCGTGACGTTCTATCAGTTGGATTCTGGATGGCTGGTAGGTAATGCATCCCAGATTTTTACAACCAAAACGAAATATCAGTAAATTTTACATTAATTAGAAGATAAAGTAGTAGATGTTCAGTATATCAGTTTGGTGGATCACTCCGCATATCTCCAATTGATTTTATGATAGATACTTGAATTATGTGTTGAACATATTGGATTTATGTGTATTTCTACCTCCTAGTTTACTAATAGACCAGTTATTTCAGTTAGAATTTAAAATAAAAAGATATTCAGCACACAAGTGTAACGGGTTTAATTCATCAAATTTATGTGTTAAACTTTATTTCCATAATTTTATGATGTGGAGTAAGAACCTATGGAGAGTAAATATAAGTTTTGATCTTCATTCCATATTTCTCTTTCTTCGTACACCTTGCTAGACTGCACGCCTTACACCAAGTTTATAATGGAGAATTTATTTGTATTTTTATTTGGATTTTCTCACTTAGAGAGACATTTGCTATGGAGGATTAATCTATATTTCTATACGGATTTTCTCAATGGAACTTGTAATAAATTAGTTTTCTTCTAAAAGTGTTGTGCATCCATGCATTATAATAGTTTTAGGATCATTGAAATTGAAATTATTATGATTTGGGGAGTCAAATAAAGTTCTCTGCCAACTGACAGTTTTAAATATTTTTTTAAAAGAAAAATCTTCATACACCTTGAACGATTCCATAGTTCATTTCATAGTTTAGTTATCTAAACTTCTTTATACATCTTTAATGTCTTTTATTCATTTATTCCTACACCACCACTAGTTTCGACGAGCATTATTATGATCATTAGTTACTAATTTGAGAATTAATCATTTGAGCCGAAAGTATTTGTCATTTCTCGAATTGGGTGTCATGATGATTGTATCATTTGCATGGACACTAAATGAGATTACAGGTTGATTAAAAGAAAAGCAGTATTACTTTGGTATTAGTGATGTTTTATTTAGGTCCTATATAGTGGAGTCAAAGATTTGAAGATCATGATGTGAGGACAGCTTTGTTTTAGAAGTCAAAACCAAATGTAAAGGTAATTAATAAGTAGGTGCAAATGATAGGCTACTCCAATAATGTAATTTGAATGATTATTCTGATGTTGATCACATCTTCTCCCGCTAAATATTTTACTAATCAATGATAACACAGAGCATTTGATGAATGTTTGGAACCCGTGCTTGATCACGAACCCACCTCACGAACTAACCTGCAAGACAAAGTTCTGGGATGATTCAGGAGTAAACGTTCCGATACTTAAGTCAGCTTTGAGAAACTTATAAGTATAAGTCGTGGTATGTGTGAGATAATGAATAGTGTTAGGGTCGGGCATCTCACCATCCTGTATGACTCATCCCGACCCCTCATCCTGCATGATGATCGGGCCATACCCGACAGCAGACAGCAGCTTTACCGACCCTGGCAGGAGAATCTTCCCAAACCACCTAACGGCGTGGTCTGATGTGACCAGGGTCAACTTTTCAGCACTATATATATATATATCACACTAGAGAGAGGTAAGTTGACTAAACATAACCAAACACATTCCCACTCTCCGAACAGTCTACTGACTTTAGCATCGGAGCGGGAACGGCAACTAGCCGCCCCGCCCTGACTGAGAGTTCTTGATTCTTAGCAAGGTGCATCCCATCTCAGCATCAGAACGGATCATCAGGACGCACATCGCGACTGTAACATTGGCGCCGTCTGTGGGGATATAACCGATTATCTTCACAGCCCACGCACTGCAAATGAGCAGAGAAGGACAAGACCACGACACTCCTCATCCAGAGGTGGTGGTCACAGATCTGGGCGATGAGGGGGCTGGAAACCCATTCACTCCCTTAAACCTGGCAACAACGCCGATCTCGGCGACGCCTGAGCAGGCTCGGCACCTGGGCGCTTCGCCATCCTTCACAGTTGAGGATGGTGATGTGCTCCGCCAGATCTTGGAGTCACAGGCTACCATCAACAAGCAGCTGCAGGAGCTGCGAAGCACACCGCTGAAAACGCGGCGCCTCGAAGGTGTGGCAAAAACAGTCACACCGACTAAACTTTTTGACGAGTCCACCCGAGGTAAACGCAAAGCTCCCATCCTCACAGAGCTGGATGATGACGAGAACGAGATCCTGGATGATTTAGACGAGGAATGGGAAGATCAAAACGCGAAAGAAGCCAACCCTAGGCCCCAGCCTGGGGAATGGGCCATGACGTATGTTCACAAGTCTAGTGTCAAGCCCAGAGAACCGGCCAAGCAGAGGCTGTCAGTGTTTTACGAGGCCCTAGATTGCCAAAAAAGAGGAAGCCCTTTCTCAGAGGCGGTCACGGAGTTCGTCGCCAACCCTCGCCTCCGGATCCCGCCAAATCTAGGCACATATGATGGTTTGTCGGACCCAGCTGATCATCTGCACACGTTCACAACTAACATGTCAACGTACGCCACGCGCCGAGCCCGTGTGGTGCAAAGTATTTGCCACCACGCTCAAGGAGGCAGCAAGGGTGTGGTTCGTCAACCTGGACAATGGGAGAATATCCAGCTTCGCGCAACTCGAGGAACTTTTCCTCACCAGGTTCATGCAGAGTAGGGAAGTTCACCAACATGACGCAGGACCTGATGAAGATACTCCACAGGGCGTCATCCGGCGAGAGCTTGATGGATTATTATGAGCGCTTCATCGAGGAAAGCAACAGGGTGGTGACCGTGGCGAGCCGCGGTGGTTGGTTGAAATTTTCATGCAAGGTCTGGATCACGAAGCTTTGGATTCAGAACTCACCCTCCGTGCGGTATACACGTTGGATGAGTTGCATATGGTGGTGGAGATGTTTCACCGAGCCGACGAGAATGCAAAGAAGAAGAAGCTGGCAAGGCAGAAGGAGGCCCGACCTTATTGACCAAAGCAGAAGCTCATCCAGGATGGTCAACCAGTCAAAGCGGAGAAGACGTCATCGGTGAATGATAGGCTGGGCCCTAGAGTTGCGCAAGAAAGGATTTTCACCCCGTTGACGAAGACGCCCAGAGAAGTTTTCTTGGCAAGCCGTGATATCATCCCGTTCCCGCGCGCCATGAAGATGCCCCCCAACAAGCGAAACTTGAACAAGTTTTGTGAGTACCATGACGACCATGGCCATGACACAGAGGATTGTATTCACTTGAAGAAGGCCATCGAGTCATGCTTGCGTAAAGGGCAATTGAAGCAATTCGCTGCCATGGCCAAGGCCCACAACAAGGCGACATATGCCAACAGGAATGGTGGCCAGGATCAAGGAGCCAACAGAGCACTTGGCAAAGGAAAGGAGGTGGCTCGTGCTGAGCGACCAGATGAAAAAAGAGCCAAGTACGAAGAAGAGTCGTCACCGGAACGAGAGCCAGCAGGGCGCGCGAGCAATGATATACTCACTATCATAGGCGGGAATGCCGGAGGAAGTTCGGATTCACAAAGAAAAGCTAGGTGCAGGATAACCCTGGAACACACTCCAACGAATAGGAGACTGGGTAAGGATGAGTTGATCACATTCGGCGCTGACGATCCCATCCCGGATCGCCCGGCTGGATGCGACGCGGTCATCATCACGGTCCAGATCATGGATAAAATGGTTCATCGAGCATACGTGGATGGTGGCAGCTCAGCAGAAATAATGTATTGGCATTGCTTCGAGAAGCTGGATGACAATACCAAGGCCAAGTTGGTCCCGACAAGTACGCCGCTGGTGGATTTTGCTGACAGGACGGTGTGGCTAGAAGGAACGATCACACTTCCAGTTGGTGTCGGAGAGAGGCGACCAGGAAAGAGGTGGACATGGAGTTCATCGTGATCAAGGCTCATAGCCCATATAACCTAATACTGGGAAGGCCAGCGCTAGCCCAACTCAAAGGTATTGTCTCAATCCTTCATCTTCCGTTGAAGTTCCCAACCAAAGGAGGGATAGCAACCGTCCGGGGTGATCAGCAAATGGCAAGGGAGTGCCACCGAATCGCGCTGAAGAAGCGTAAGCGTTCAGATGACAAATCGCCACCTCGGCACCCGGTCCACATGGTTCGGTCGGGGTGCCCAGATCCCAAATCCTTATTGGCATCCTGCATGACCATGTTCCTTGACCAAGACGGATGCAGAGGAGTCCAAGTGGGAACAGACCTGCCCGAAGCAAGTCGACAGGAGGTTCTGGAAGTCCTGATCAAGCATCGGAAGGTCTTTGCATGGAAGGCGACAGACATGACAGGAGTGTCACCCGAACTCGGCCAGCACGCCCTCAGAGTGGATCTTTCACACCCGCCAGTCATGCAAAAGAGGCGACCGCTATGCCCAGAAAGGAATGAAGCAGTGAATAAACAGGTAACCGAGTTGGTGAACGCAGGAATCCTACAGGAGGTGCCATATCCGACATGGTTAGCCAACCCGGTTCTAGTCAAAAAGTCAGATGGGAGTAGGCGAATGTGCATCGATTACAAGGCGTTGAATAGGGCTTGCCCCAAGGATTGCTACCCGACGCCCATCATCGACCAGAAGGTGGACGCGCTGGCACCTTTCCCGATCAAATGCTTCCTGGATGCATACAAGGGGTACCACCAAATCCCAATGAAGGATGACGACGTCGACAAAATCGCTTTCATCACGGAGCGAGGAGTTTTCGCATACAGGATGATGCATTTTGGCCTGTGAAATGCTGGTGCCACTTACCAAAGGGTGGTGGACCGGATTTTCAAAGCACAGATCGGCCGCAACATGGAAATTTACGTCGACGACATGGTCATCAAGAGCGTATCATACACAGGGTTGGTGAAAGATCTGGATGAGACCTTGAGGACTCTGAACGCAGCGGGCATGATGCTCAACCCGGCCAAATGCCCATTTGGAGTGGGAGCCGGGAAGTTCTTAGGCCTCATGGTGTCCAACAATGGTTTGGAGGTCAACCCAAAGAAAGTCCAGGCTGTTTTGGACATGAAGCCACCTTGGAATGTCAAGGAGGTGCAGAGTTTGAATGGAAAACTGGCGGCTATGAATAGATTCTTATCCCGAGCCGCGGAGAAGTCACTCCCATTCCTGAGGATCCTCAAAGGCAGCATCGGGCTGAAAGAAGCAATCCAATGGGACCAAGCCGAGGATGAAGCGTTCCTCAAGCTGAAAAATCACTTGAAGGACCTCCCAGCCATGTCCCCGCCCGAACAAGGTGAGACGCTATACTTGTACCTTGCTGCCGGGATGGAAGTTGTCAGTGGAGCACTGGTCAGGGAGGTGAGCAAGATCCAACGTCCGGTCTATTATGTCAGCCGAACGCTGCAGGGGGCCGAGTTGAGATATAGTGCCCAGGAGAAGTTGGTCATGGCACTAGTCCATGCGGCGAGACGCCTCATGTCATACTTCCAAGCACACCCCATCGTGGTTCTAACAAACGAGCCACTCAAAGCAATTTTGAGAAGGCTAGAAATGTCGGGAAGGTTGGCCAAGTGGGCAGTAGAGCTAGGCGAGCACGCCATCGAGTTCGCTCCAAGAAAAGCTATCAAAGGGTAAATAATGGCCGATTTCCTGGCAGAGTTGCCATCCAGGATCGAGGCAGGAGATGAGGTCACCATCAATGCGCCAAGCGAGCCAGCCGACAAAAAGCCACGACGCGTCGACAGGACGGGATGGTGGAAGCTGCATGTGGATGGCGCATCCGGTGTGGAAGGATCGGGAGCCGGGTTGATAATAACGGACCCCAACGGCATGGAGACGACGTATACGTTGAGATTTCAGTTCCCAGCCACAAACAACAAAGCCGAATATGAAGCATTGATTGCAGGCATGGAGATAGCAAAAGCGTTGGGAGCGACCAAGTTGGACGCATATGGGGACTCGCCCTTGGTGGCAAACAAGTTCAACGGGTCATATGCAGCCAGGGAGCCATCCATGCAGAAGTACTTGGCAAAGGTGAAAAGTTTGGCCATACAGTTCGAAGGATTTGAGGTGACCCGAGTCCCCAGATCCGAGAACACGAGAGTAGATGCCCTTAGCAAACTGGCCTCCACAGCAAGTAGCCATTTGTCCAAGGGAGTTCTGGTGGAAACACTGCCGACCAGATCAACCGACGGCATGACGGTCGCCGTCATTGAGGCTGAACCGCCATGTTGGTTGACACCGATGCGGGATTATCTGCTCAGTGGAGCATTACCACCCGACCAGAAGGAGGCGAGAGATTTAGAGAGAATGACGCTGAATTTTGCGCTCAAAATGGGATGGTATGCAAGAGGGGATACTTGCAGCCGTGGTTGCGCTCTTTAACACCCAAGCAAGCGGAAAGGATCTTGAGAGAACTCCATGGGGGAAGCGGCGGCAGCCATCAAGGAGCCCGAACACTTGCACTGAGGGCGACACGAGCAGGTTATTACTAGCCCAACATGAGGGTCGATGCTGACCATGTGGTCAAGACGTGCCATCAGTGCCAGGTACATGACCGCGTGTCATCCCAACCCGGCCAGCCCATGAAGAGTATCACAGGCCCATGGCCGTTCGTGAAGTGGGGCATTGACATAGTCGGTCCTTTCCCCCAAGCCAGTGGCAAAAGAAGATTCTTGGTGGTGGCCGTCGACTACTTCACCAAGTGGGTCGAGGTGGAGCCTTTGGCAACCATCACGGGTAAGAGAATGACCAGTTTCGTGTGGAGAAACATTGTCTGCAGATTCGGCTTGCCTAGGACAATCATCAGCGACAACGGGCGCCAGTTTGAAGGAGGAGTTTTCAAAGACTGGTGCAACCAGATGGGCATCGAGCAAAATTTAACGTCAGTAGCCCATCCGCAAGCCAACGGTCTTACTAAGCGGACCAACGGAACAATTATCCAAGGGCTAAAAAGGAGGCTAGATGGCGCAAAAGGGAACTGGGTGGGCGAGCTTCCATCGGTGCTCTGGGCATACAGGACAACGCCGCGAACTGCAACAGGTGAATCACCTTACTTTCTGTATTTCGGCAGTGAGGCCATCATCCCGCCTGAGCTCATCATCCCGTCGCCATGATCCGCCATCCCGGATGCTGAGGCAGACAATGAGCAACGTTTGAGGGAAAGCCTGGAGGACCTGGAGAGAGTCAGAAAGCAGGCCACGATCAAGGAGGCGGCCTATAAGTCATACGTGGAACATCGCTACAACGCGAGGGTCCGCATAAGGAACCTCAAGCAAGGTGAATTGGCCCTCCGAAAGAATGAAGCCAGCCGGGTTGAAGGCCTAAAAAAGCTGGATGTCACGTGGGAAGGACCGTATGTGGTCGCATAAGTGCTGGGGAACGGTGCATACAGGCTGCAGACCATGTCAGGCGAAGCAGTCCAAAGGACGTGGAACATGGAGAACCTCCGCCGTTACTACGGCTGAGCAGCGTCAGGACCATGAGAAAGGTACCAATTAGTCTGTATATAATGGGGAAATGCTTTTGGAAAACAGATTCCTGAACAGATCGCGACTTTTGCCCTCATGAGGGATGCGATCTTGAGGAAATCTAGTTTTCCCGCCTAAAATTGTATCTTTTGTACTCTCCTCTTTCAATGTATTTCAAGTGTCAAATTCAAGAACACATCATCTCTTATTTGTTCATTTATACCTCTTTTCGAAAGTCGAACGACGTGATCGGAATTAGTGATAATGGACATTAAGGGTGGCAGTTCAGGCCACCGCTCCGGTTAACCGGAGAAGGCATTAGAACACAAGACACATTCCATACTTAGGTTGTGAAGCATCAGAGACGCATCTTTGCTAAATGTGCCAGAAATATCTCTAAAGAGGCAAAGATGTAGTCAAGTGCACCCCCACACCAATGGGCAAGTCGGATGACACGATCCTGATCGTAACCGCCAGACCGAGACTGAGGTTTAGCCGCCCTTCTCGAGTACTGAACGTAGGCGTGGTTTCGTTCAAATACGGACAAGCAAACAGAACAAACCATATCCTCTCCAAATTCGGATAGCTACCGGGTTGGAGAAAAGGTGGAATTTTTCTTCAATGAAAACCCATGTCGGGCATGGACCGATTAACAAAGTCCATGGCTTAGCAGCTGTGGCTTTGAAGAATAAAACCAAGGATGGGGCGACGCCCCTATACCTTGGTGGCTTGGATAGAGTTTAGCAACCTCCAAGTCGGCAGATAGCTTAACACATGGCATCAAGTCGCGCACGGTTAACTCGTCATGTAACTTTAATAGTTCATCATGGCAACTCATCCCCCTTCACGAAGACGGATGATGAGTTCTCACCATGAACGTAGGTGAGCAGAATGACAAGGTATAACAAAGGCATGAGCCAAACAGGTAAAACACTAAGGCAATAATCCATAATGCAAATGCAAAAGTTTCACAGAAATGCAGAAGCAAAGAGTGCAAATTTGTCCCCTTACGGTTATTACAAACCAAAGGAAATTATCCAGAAAGAAAGCAAGAAGGAAAGAAGGAAGGAAAGACTGAATTAATGGTTTTGAGCAGTAGCCAGAACGTTATTGCCCGCATCCTCGAAGTCCTTGACCAGTCCTTCATCCGCCACAACTTCACCGTCCACGATGACAGGCGGGACTGCAACATCTGGCTCCCAAGCAGCAAGCTCAGCAGGAGTCATCTCACCGGACAATGTAGAGAAGTACTCAGGGAAACCATATCCAACATAAGCATCTGTGAGCTCAAAAAGAGCAGTGGCATAGGCGGCGGAGTCATCATACACGCTATCTAATGCATACGCCCGTCGCAGAAACACAGAAGAGCACGCGACAGCACGTTCAGAGCGAGCCACCTTGGCAAAGACTTCACGCAAGCCGGAGGTCAGCACAGTCTGGTAGTCGATGGTGAGATTCGCCTTATCCTCTAGCGCTTTCTTCAGTTGGGCCTCAGACTCGGCATAGCGGGCTTAAAGAGCATCCAGATCATTAGACACTTTGTTCATCTGGCCAACCTTCTCAACAGCCTCGTCAAGGCTTTTTTGCAATTCAGTGGCAGACTTCTGGGCATCATGCAGGACAGCATCGCTGGTTTCCTTTGCTGTCTTCAAAGCTTCACCGCCCGAGATGGCAGATGCCAGTTGAGCGTTGACAGCATCCAGTTGTCTCTTCAGCGCCTGTTCAGACTCCATCCAGTCGTCGGGCGCCCACTCGGGGTCAGCATTTGCCTTAGCATCAGATTGAAGTTTCATTATCTCGGCATCGGCAATAGCCAGCTGTCTCTTCACATCTCCAAGCTCGATAAGGGTGGCATGATGCACTTTCTACTCAGCCTCACGTGCCAAGCACAAAGCGCTGAAGTCAGAGAGGACATCGAGAGATGAACAAGCACCCTAACTTACAGAAAAAAGATGAGAAAGTTAAAGGAGAAAACAAAGCACCAAAAAGTGACAACCAGATAAGACTCACATCAAAGACGGATGAGATTAGATTATCTATGGCAGTCTTGACCCCGTGAAGATTCAGCGCCGGATTCTTCACCCAGGCCCTGAAATGGTCAATAGGCATCACCTCCTTGAGGTACTCTAGCCGACCAATAGGCGAGTTCAGGAAGACGGTGGAAGCGTTGGTTTTACCCTTATCAGTTTGAAAACCACCAATGTGGGGAGGGGCTCTCCCACCATACTGTTGGCCAGTCACGACCGGTTGAATGACGTTAGGGCCACCTTTCGACTGACCGGACACTTGGGGCCGGGTTAAGGCATTCTCGCCACCCACGAGCGCATCACGACCACCGATCCCCATCTGGAATAGCTGGTCAGGCTTCATCAGCCCTCTGGACGATCCGGTATCCTGATACGGAGCGGAGGAACCATCGGCATTGCCATCCTGGCCAGTCTGGAAAGACTGACCATGCGACTGGTTGGACTGATTGGGGCCGTTTCTGTCATCCAACTTCCTACGTTGAGAAGGGCGGTTGAACTTGGACACATCAATGGTTGGACGACGATGAGCCATGGCTGCAGTAGTCATGCGTCAAGAGACAAGTACAGTTGATGCAAAAAATAAAAGATTATAATGATACATATGAAAAATGAACAAAGAGGGTCAAGTCTAGCTACATGCCTTTGTCGGTTTGACCATGTTTCGCGACAGCCAACTCAGGGGGCGGGCTAAAGTTTTCAGCATCTTGTCGGACGGGTTCAGCATCCCGGACGGTATTACCACCATCCGGATCAACAATAGTGTCATCCTGGATGGCGGGAAGCACACGACGGTGAGGCAGGCCAGAATCCTGCAACCTCTCATCCAGCTTCAAAACATCCCAATTCTCTGGCTTTTCTTTCAGAGCCCTGATGACGGCAGCCAAGCGGTTCTGAGACACGCTATCTGGAGCACGGCCACGAGTGTCAGGATCACCCACGGCCTGATTTGGGCGAGAGGCGGCGGGACCATACACCACGTCTTCATCAACAAATATGAATTTCACCTTCCAGTCCCCCGTCTTGGGCATGCCGGTCAGGATGTGCCGGTCAGCTTTGGGGGGAATCTTGATATGGCCCCAACCATCCTCGTTGTCACCACCACCAGTGTAGAAGAACACTCTGAACAGAGTAACAGAGGGGACAACCCCACGAGCGCCACACAGAGTCTCAAAACCAATCATATTCCGCACAGCATTCGGCGTCGTCGAGCCCAGAGTCATGTCGAAATAACACATGATAGATTGACAAAAAGGAGTAAGAGGGAACCTGACGCTGCAGCGGGTCAAGTGCTCGTAATAAACGGGAACCTTGCCCGCCGGAGCAGCGTTGATGGTATCGCTAGGCTTAGACCGGACAATGGACTTCGCCATATCAGCAATTTGAAGGCCTTCAGTAACCCGACAAATCTGAATGAACTCGGCAACTTCATCGACGGTGATCTGGCAGAACGCGCCGGAAACAGGGACATCCGCCATGCCTGAAATCGGAGAAACACGACAAAGGCACTAGCGAGAAAGTACAAAAAGAGGAAACTAAATGATAAGCACAGAATACCTGAGGAGGGAGAGAGCAAGTGTATAACAGAAGGAAGAAGATAAAATGAAGAGCAGTTTCAAATTTGAATCGAAAAGGGGGGAGTTATGCGAGCAGTTAAAGCAATAAATGGCAGTTGCCAAAAAGTTGCACAGTTACTAAGGATAAACCATCCGCATCCCCGAGGAAAAGTGACGACACGTGGTAGACATGCAGTTAAGTCAGAAAGCCCACTATCGCGTGGATTCCAAAAGCCCAGTTACAGCCCCACGCTCGAACCGTCATCTCGAGCTCGGACTTGGGGGTACTTGTTAGGGTCGGGCATCTCACCATCTTGTATGGCTCATCCCGACCCCTCATCCTGCATGATGATCAGACCAGACCCGACAGCAGACAGTAGCTTTACCGACCCTGGCAGGAGAATCTTCCCAGACCACCTAACGGCGTGGTCTGATGTGACCAGGGTCAGCTTTTCAGCACTATATATATCTCTCTATCACACTACAGAGAGGTAAGTTGACTAAACATAACCAAACACATTCCCACTCTCCGAACAGTCTACTGACTTTAGTATCGGAGCGGGAACGATAACTAGCCGCCCTGCCCTGACTGAGAGTTCTTGATTCTTAGCAGGTTCATCCCATCTCAGCCTCAGGACGGATCATCAGGACGCACATCGCGACTGTAACAAATAGAGAGATCTACCAAAATTTTGTATTTATAGGGCTCTAAATCTAACCGTAGATCAGTGAGATATGTAATTATAGTATGAATAATAGTTGAATTCTCATATTTAGAGAAAGTGTATTCTTTGTAGGATATTCATAATATACGTGTTCTTTGTAAGGATCTGGACCGATTGACCCGTGAGTCCATCTCCCGCATATCTCAATCCCCTATCCCTTCTCGGGCCCTGGTCCGAGACTGAACGAAACCCAGAGTGCGAAGATGGACTTATCAGCATGCTAAAATTTAGTACGTGATGAGTTATAAAATTCTGATCACGAGAAAGTCAAACGTATAAAAGTGAACGTATTCTATAACTGATGTCGTCAAACTCTTCAATATTTATATCATTAACAGAGCATTAACTACATAAAATTGACGTGTTGTAGGTTAAGATCCCTTAACATATAAATTGCTTATTTCAAAGCGAGAGTCACGGTTAGTACGAGATCTTGTACAATCGTGTTTTAACGCGTTGTTATGCTCATTGAACACCACAATTCTGGTACAAGCGAAACCATCTTGTATGCGGGCATGGAAAAATCTGATTTTTTTTTTGTCAGTTATATTATAGCAGTTAATCAATAATTTTTATATTAATTAACTTGCAAATTAATTGTTGCACATTGGATCAATATTGCTGGTGTGTAAATTAACAATCTCTGCATTTTGGAGACCTTTAGGTTACCTAATTATCGTGTTATTGGATATGCCTGGTGTCAATACAAGATATCTTTCAATTACTGAAATGCATAATTTGTCATATCCATGTCTTTTTTTGTGCAGTGTCAACAGACAGGCAGTGCGATCCACATAAGTAACCCTATATATATGTATGATTAGCCAGGAGAAATATGACCTTTAAATATCTTGATCGGACACATTTATTTTATTCTTGCTTTTACTTAAATCATCCCCTTTGAACCTTCCCAAATTGATCACTAAAAAACAAGCCAATCAAACGAATTCAAGGAAAGACATCATTTGTATGATTGATCTGTGTACTTAATTAGCTCCAGATTCACAAGGATCTATCCCCTTAACTCTTCCTAGTGTCTTCCCCTAAACATGTAAATTAGAAATTGTATTAATTAATGATAAATGACTTATTTATGAGAAATTTCAAATATAGTAGAAGGTAAAAATTATGATAAATTTCAAATATGATAGAAGGTAAAAAATTTCGATTAAGATGTTTCTTCAACTTTATCCACGAATTGATTTTTAGTTTTCCCTTAAATATTTATTTTAATTCCAAAAGATCATACCACAAGGATGATCATACCACTGTGAGTTTTTATATAGAAATCTTGCACCTCGTGCGATCATCATACTCTGTATAGTCAAAATATATGATCCATCTTTTAGACCCAATTCATATAATATTCTGTATCTGTGTTCTCGCCGAATTCAGGTAGATCCAACTTCAGTCCTCGACATCGTGTTGGCGACGATTATGATAACTATTTTCATCGTATAAATTAAACCCTATAGGTTTTTCTGATTTCTGTTCCTCCACTGGTTTCTTGCCTTTTAATGCCTCGAGAAGTAATGACATTCCTGCTTCTAGAGAAGCCATACGATTTTCCATCTTTTTATCCTTGTCCTCCATGACCGTTCACAAACTAGAATATGTGGTATCAAGGAGAGTTATTGAGAAGTTAAACCTACCTACATTAGTCCATCCAGAATCGTATAGATTACGTAGGTTAAGCGATGGTGATGAGGTAAACATTACTCATCAAGTTTTGATTGCATTTATGATGGGCAACTACGAGGAAGAAATTTATGCGATATTGTGCCTACGAGTGAGTGCCACATTTTGTTGGGTCATCCACGGAAAATTGATCACAAAGCTCTACATTATGAGAAGTCCAACGAGTAAGTGATTGCAAAGAGGAATAGAAAGTTTAAACTTATACCTCAGCCAGCTTCTGGAGATCTCATTACAAAGCATACAACTCACAAACAATATTCATTAGGCTGTGAGGAAAATATTGACAATCATGTTCATGCCAGAAATGGTGATGAAAGTACCAATGATGATATTAATAGTGTGGCTGAATATTGTGGAGAGGCATGATAATAATTCTACTCCTATGACTGAAGTTACAATGTTAATGATGATTATATTAATTCTCCAATTGAAACCAAGAATGTTATCTACTCTTGTTCAATGGTCTCCAATGTTCATGATGAGATTAAAGAAGAAGATCTTGATAGTAGTGACGTGGCAATACTTGATATTGGTGTAAACGAGAGAGATGCAGAGAAAGAACTGGTTCATTCTATAATTGTTGAAGGTCGATACAAAATTGATGAGCAAACAAAATCTATAGTTTCATGAAATGATCAATCGATTTATTTTCTTGATAATGGTGAACTTTGAAGTCATGCAAATTCTGAGTTTGGAAAGACTGGCGACTTTGTTACACATCACAACTTTGATCATGTGTCATTTGATCGATATCCAAAAGGTTGTGAGTTCGACAAGGGGTCACTGAGAGGACGAATTCGAGGGAGAATCCATTCAAATTCGGGAAGGATTTGAATGGATTTTTCCTAAATTCCATAATTTCATACATTTTACTAAATACTTTGACCTGCAACAACATAGATCAATGTTTTATAAGCCATCATTTTGATATCTGAAAGTTGACAACATTATATTTTTAATTGAGAAAGATTTCTTAATATATTAATATATTCCAATTAACTGAGAGAGTAAACATATAGAGTAAAAATTTCACATTCTTCACTGATACTATCTAGATTAATTTTTAAGATTACGATTTAAGTTTTCTAATAGTTTAAGAGAAAAACATTCATCCGGATGATCCTGATATAGGCCTTATCAGGCACCAATAAGATAATGACACGTGTACAATTGTAATGTTTTAATTGGTTAAGATATTTTTAGTAAAATTCTAAAACCCTAATTTAGAATGCCTAAACCCGTCTGGGTAATGATTGAACACGTGACCCAATCATAAATTAGTTAAAGATGATGTGTCGTTATTTAATTGGTGCCTGATATTGCCAATATCAGGATGATCCTGATATATATTAAACTGATAGTTTAATGGGAAATTCCCACAAAAGATGTAATAAGAGTTGAAATTTCAATTTAGGGTCTAAAACTTTTAATATTCATACTTTTTTTTTTGAAATGAATATTCATAGTAATTAAGGATATTCAATTACTTCTAAAATAAATTTACCCCTTTTATTATTTTTCTAAATTTAGTTATAATAATCCACCTGTTTCACAACCGTTTCCATGACCTGGTTCCGGTGTACATCTCCGACCTTCCATATCTCAAGGTTTTTCAAATATCGTGGAGTTTCCTGGAAAACTCGGATCCATAACCGATGAAATCGGGTTGTACAAAAGCTTAATGAAGATCCGCGCCAGGAAAAACTTCTTCGCCGGACTCCGGTCGGAGTCAAGGAAAACCATCTCTCTGGCAAGATTCCAAGTGCTATTTGGCAGATTAAGCTTCGAACTCTCATACTCTCGAACAATCATATCACCGGCGACATTCTGGCAATGATCGGGAATCTCAAGGAGTTGCAAACTTTGAGTCTCGACGGAAACCAACTCGTCTGAAGCATAACGGAGCAAATTACAGAGATGAAAAATATGCTTGTTTAAAAACTTCTTCGCCGGACTCCGGTCGGAGTCAAGGAAAACCATCTCTCTGGCAAGATTCCAAGTGCTATTTGGCAGATTAAGCTTCGAACTCTCATACTCTCGAACAATCATATCACCGGCGACATTCTGGCAATGATCGGGAATCTCAAGGAGTTGCAAAATTTGAGCCTCGACGGAAACCAACTCGTCTGAAGCATAACGGAGCAAATTACAGAGATGAATAATATGCTTGTTTTGAAACAGCTCGCGGCAGCAGATTAGTATTCTTCTCATCCAATTAAACTGATGTTCTGATCCACCTCAACAATGGTTATGAACGCCGTAATGGTGAAGAACTACGAGAATCTCATAGTGGTGGTATACTTGGTTGCACCAGTAAGTGATATATCATTGTTAATGACTAATTATTCCGGCCGGACAAATCAAAATGGGAATGAGTTTGGGGAAGACGGTGGTGTAAGCAACGGAAAACTGGTGTTAGGCGAGCAAAAATACCGAGTGTATTGTTTGAGCAATTAGGTTTCAAAAATAAATTATATAAAATTAAGTAAAACTAAATTTAGAAAAAGAACAAAACGGGGTAAATTTGTCTTAAAAGTAATTGATGCCCTTAGTAGGAATATTAAAAGTTTTACATCTTAAGTAGAAATTTCGACTCTTATTACACCTTTTGTGGGAATTTTTCCCAGTTTAATTTAATTAATTTGCTCTAGGTTTTCTATTTGGCAAAATTCAAGATTCTTTACTAAATAGTATCCAACTTATCCAACTTAATTTCTCTCCCCACGCGGTAGTTACAAGAGTGAACCTTTCATTCAAGAATATAAAACAAAAATACCATTACATGACATGCAAAGGATGTACCAACACTACATATGCATCATACGGACTAAATTCAAATGCAACGTGTGCGGAATAAAGCAAAAATCCATGCCAAGGTAATATCTCTTTAAAATTTTATAATAAACTTTATAGTCTATACAATTTATCTAACGATTAAACTAGTGATTATACTATTTAGGTGCAAATTGCAAGCTCGGTTAATTGATGAAAGTGGAAGCATTATTGGGTCTAAATGCCAAGAAAGTAATGCACGAAACCACTGAAGTTAGAATAAGTAATACCGTAGCTTGTACTTCCTTTATTGTAATATGTTACGAACACGGATTTAATCCAAGGATCTAACATATCTCATACAGAGGCGGCCACTGCCACCCACAAAAAATGAAAAATTGCACCTTTTATGTGTTAATTTGAATTTTTTTAAAATTTTATCCCACTAACTTTTATAAATTGCGTATAAAATTTAAAAAATATCGAATAAAATCCATGAAATTTTACAAAATATATGAATATTTAGATCACTATACATATTTTTAAAATTTGTCAAAAATTACAACACCACTCATTCAATCCTAACTCCGCCACTGATCTCATATACTATGAATTCTGGTCTGCAACATGTAGCTGCTCTCAGTGAAGTGGTACAGACTAAAATGACCTTGGGCATTTTTCAGTATCCTAACATACCTCTCTCTTGAGAATGAGCTTGTCCTCAGGCTCTGAACAGTGACGGATCTAACTTAGCAGATGTTCATTTGATTCGTTGCTTCATGTATTACTCTATTGTTTTAAAAAAAAATCCAATACTGCTTTTATGCTATACAATTTTATCGTTTACTAATATTATATCTTGCGTTAAATGTTACTTGTTTCGTATTCTTCAGTGGCTCTGAACATTGTAAAAGTCACCCACAGTATGAAGCAGCATTGCTCAAGCTCCGAACTGTGAACCAGGTTAGAACATGTTGAAGATAATTTTGCATCTCCTGAAGATTGAAGAATATTGCAGCAATTGATCGGTGTTCCTCCTTTAAATACAGTAGCACGTGTATCCGATGATCTACAAAGTTCCCCGTTCTGAATACTCATGATGTAACTTCCCACGAGTCTCATCACATTGCCATCATATAACATGGCTCCATGCTTAACTGTAATTAATCTGTCCATGTAAAGACTAAAATAACCTTGGGCCTTTCTCAGCATCCTAACATAAAGGCCGAATCATGTTCCGGGAAAATTAAAGTTTACTCTTTTTCGCGCCACCGCAGGTTTGGAACTGAGATGAGAGCCTTCGGAACCCAGAATTTAATTCTTCTTTTTCGCCGGAAATCCCTTCTCCGTTACTCATCTCTTGCATACGTTTTTTCTCCAGAACAAGGCCGCGTTTGGGAAATCGTTGACAGAATTCGCGTCCCGAATCTGCAAGAAATCATCCAAAATTGCGCGAGTGAGAGAAAGATACAGGAAGGAAAAGCTTGCCATGCCCACATCATCCAACTGGGATGGCAATCGGAGAATATCACCGCCAACATGTTAGTCAATTTATACGCAAAGTGTGGCGATATCGATAATGCCCGGAAGGTGTTCGATGAAATGCCTCATAAGGACATTGTTTCCTGGAACACCATGATTGGGACCTACTCTCGGAATGGGCACGAGGATGATGCCCTCCTTCTTCTTAAGAAGATGCATCGAGACGGGACATGTCGGTTCACTGAATTCTCTGTTTCGGGTGTTCTAACTGCATGCGCTGCGAAATTGGCATTGATTGAATGCAGGCAGCTGCATGGTTTTGCTGTGAAAGTATCGCTGGACTCAAACATGTACGTCGGTACTGGTCTGGTTGATGTGTATGCCAAGTGCAGGTTTGTGGAGGATGCCACTCGAGTTTTCGAGTCCATGACTGAGAGGAATGATGTTACTTGGACTTCAATGGTGGTGGGATTTGTGAAAAATGAGCTTTATGAGGAAGCTTTGTTGTTGGTTCGAAGAGCACAGAGAGATGGCTTGGAGTACAACCAGTTCACTGTTTCTTCCGCTCTTTCTGCTGCTGCAGCTTTAACTGCTCTGATCGAAGGGAATCAAATTCACGCACTTGTATGGAAGCTTAATTTTTCTGATAATGTTTATATTGCTTCCACTCTCATCGACCTCTACGCGAAATGTGGTATTGTTGAAGATGCTTACACAGTCTTCTCATCTGCAGAGGAGAAGAACATCGTGCTGTGGAATGCCACGATTTCTGGTTTTGCCAGACATGGAAGGCCTTTGGAAGCTATGATTCTGTTTGAGAAGATGCAGCTAGCTGGTTTTTCACCAAATGAGGTTACTTACATCTCTGTCCTATCTGCTTGCTGCCATATGGGCTTAGTCGAAGAGGGGAGAAGGTACTTTGATAGGATCACCACTGACCATAATATTTCACAGAATGTCTTCCATTATTCTATCATGGTCGACATTCTTGGCCGGAGTGGCCGTGTGGAAGAAGCTAAAAGCTTGATTGATGAGATGCCCTTTGAAGCCACCCCTTCCATGTGGGGATCCCTTTTGGCATCATGCAAGGTACATAAGAACGTTGAGCTGGCTGAAATTGCAGCTAAGCATTTGTTCAAGATGGAGCCAGAAAATGCAGGTAATCATGTCCTGCTGTCAAATGCATACGCGTTGAAGGGAAGGTGGGAGGATGTTGCATCGGCTAGGAAGCGTCTCAAGGACAGTAATGTCAAGAAAGAGAAGGGCATGAGCTGGATCGAGGTCAAGGGCAAGGTTCACACGTTTATGGTCCGAGAGAGGCATCACTCGAGGATTGGTGAGGTTTATCAGAGGCTGGATGATTTTGTGGAGGAGATGAGGGAGAAGGGATATGAAGGAGCTAATGAGCATGAGTTTCACGACGTTGATGAGAGCAGAAAGCAGGATTCTCTGAAACACCATAGCGAAAAGCTGGCGTTTATTTTTGGGCTGATATGCCTGTCTCCAGGGGTGCCTATAAGGATCATGAAGAACCTTAGGATCTGTGGGGATTGCCATTCTTTCATGAAGATGGCGTCGGGTATCAGTGGGAGAGAGATCATAGTTAGGGATAATAACCGTTTCCATCGGTTCAGAAATGGCTCTTGTTCATGTGGGGATTTCTGGTGATTGGATCCTTGAATGGATTTTTGTAACTTCTTATTAAAACCATACATCAATCTTATAGCAATTCAATCTGTAGTATAACCATCTTTTGACTTTGACATTTGTGCGATGCCGTAGTTGCCTCTGAAGGCAGTATTGAGGCAGTATTACGCTTGTATCGAAGACGACTGCCACAAGATGAAATTGATTGCACAAAACAGAGTACAGATCAAAGTATGTTTCGTTAAGTTAATCAAACAACAGTGGCAATATCAGAGCTAACCAAAGATGTAAGATGAATAATTTTACCCAAACAGAATAAGTAAAGAAGCAAAGAGATGAAGGCAATAAAACAACAGATTCAAACTACAGAAGGCAAATGTCATAACAAGCAGGACAAGTCTAATACGCAAAAACAACCAACAGAAACTGCCGGTATAGATGTTTTCCCTAAGTACTTAGAAATATTCATAGAACAAATCCATGCCAAATCTTAAACTCAGAACAAAAGTAACTATTATAAGAGCGACATCATAGAGCAGCACAAGAAGCAGATCAGTATGGCCTTCTGTTGCCGCCACCAAAGCCACCTCTCCCAGCATAACCGCCGCCGCCTACCTGGGTGGTCTCCTCTTCAGCTTGGATGTGCACCCCTGGAAGATCAGGCATGCCAATGGCAGCAAGCATATCCATGGTTTCCTTGTCAACTCCAATATCTTCAATGTTGATTGCAGACTGATCAGGCACAAAGTCCATGCGCCTCTCACGCTCTTCTTCCTGCAGCTTGAGGGAAATGCCACGAACAGGGCCCTTCTGGATCCTCTTCATCAGATGGGTAGAGTAGCCAGCAATCTTGTTGCGCAGACGCTTGGTGGGGATGATGGCAACCTCCTCCAGGACCTTCTTGTTGGTGTGGAAGTCCACAGTCATCTTCGAGTAGTACCTCTCGATCACCTGCCTTGAGGACTTCTTCACAGTCTTGGTACGAACGCGACCCATGTTTCCAGCAACGGCTTCTCACAAACACCTGGTTCAGATGAAAAGACACGTCACAATTTAAGCAACAGGGTCAGTATATACAACACAAGTTTTATATTGGTCTTGCACTACAGCTTTCATACAACTAACAATGGACAGATTGACCATCACAAAACACTTATGAGTACATCAAGGTTTGAAAACTTAAACTACATGATTCTCGACTCTGAACAAACAACAAATTGCAATCTTCAACAACATGTGCTCAGATATGGCATAGCTAATGAACAACAAAACAGCAATCTACATCAATACTTAACAGTTAAACCTCACAAGATCATCCAATACAAGAAAATCTGCAGCATATAGTACTCTAACCTAGATAAAGCAAATGCTTAAACATATTAACAATCTCAAAACAGTGACTGAAAAGCCTACATGAAAACAACTTATATTATTGACAAGGCCAAAAATTGAACTACTATTGACTATCTTTGAAAAACAAAGCAATTGAGGCTAACAAACAATTTCAAAACAGTGATTGAAAAGCCTGCATCAAACACTTGAAATCACAAGATAACAAACTTAACACAAACAAATAGAGCATCACAAACCCAAAAAGAAGAGTAAATTATCCAACCCAGCAACAGAGTTCATATAAATTAAAACAAATACAAATCCATGATTACGAAGGCTACAGCAGCTACAAACAATTCAGACGATGAAAACCAAGCTTCAACAGATGATTACGAAATGGGCAAAATCGCTAAAACCTCACAGATCTTCAATCAGGAAAAGCACAAGCTACCTAAGATCTACGATGAAGGAGATGCAGACGAATGATACGAGAATACTATGAGGGTTTAGAGGACCGAGGAAGGTACCTTCGAGATTTGGGGACGGCGGCAGAAGCGCAGAGAGCTCGGCAGGTAGAGTGAGTTGCTAGGGTTTCGAGACGAGCGAGTGGTGCTTATTATACATATAGGGTTTTAAGGAAGTGGGGTGGTGGGCAGGCTTTAGTTTGTTTGGGCTTCTGGAGTTGTTTGGGCCATTGGGTTGTTTTCGATATGTTCTCCAATTTTCCATATAAAGTTTATTAGTTACACTCCTTTTCAGTTTGGTTAATTAATTAATTAATTTAAAAAGTACATTTGATATAGCTTAATAGATGGTTTATACATTTGTTTTTAAATTTATTTTCTAAAATAGATTAAATTGAACTCAGACCAAAATAAAAATTAATATATCTAATCAAATATATTTTTAAAAAAGTTGCAAATGATACTAAAAGTCAGTGACCTCAAGCATAAAAGAGTTCAACAATCTATGCCCAAACACACTCATAGTGAAATTCTGGTTTAGGAAATTTATCACTGCATTAAAAGTTGAACAGTACAATAAGCAAAAGCAGATTAACCAATGGAAAAATTATTTATTTGTCGACTTCTTCACACCCAACAAGGACAACTTCATCAAAAATTTGTCAACCTCATTTTCCAGCCACCACTTACTAGTAATTGTGTGAATAGTATGAATAACAACATGCGGCTCATAATCACCCCCAATGAAAGCATATTCCTTGCTGCTAGTGATAATATTTATGATCCGTTCAACATGTAGATAATAGCCAGTAGTATGATAAATCAAATTTTGATCAAGACTCTCAAGTTCTTTCCCACTGACATCACAGTAATAACTTGTTCAAGGATGTTCGAAATGATATTGAGAGGATCTAAATACTCGAGGAGCTTAGTAAGTCAACAATCTCTATGAAAACAAGTACTACCCTTACATATCTACAAGGATTTATGAAATGTTGTTGACGTCAAGTATCAAAACCGTGTGATCAAAGCTAGCGTAAACATCAAGCATGTGATTTATTATCATGCGTTTAAAGAATCTGGTCCTAACAATGTACACAAAAGTAAGGTCGTTGATGCAGATTTTAACTGGTAGTTCAGTAATCTGAATCCAAACATCATTACATTGGTGGCTTTGAGATGCCCGTTGAAGAGAGTCACGCATTCTAAGTTCTAGAAAGAATAGAGTTCATCTTTATGACGAGAGCCTCAACGAAGCTCATATGCTCCTTAATCTTTTCTTTCTAGCCTATCATTTTAATCCTTGGAGCCATTCGACTAGCCTTGGAGTAACCCATCTACTCGGCACAAAAGTTTGAAGATGGAGGTTAGAGGGTTTCTCAAGAAGAAATGAATTTTTATACGATGGTTTAAGTTTAAATGAAAAGTGGACCAACAACAAGTAATGCAAAGGTGTAAATAACAATTGGATGGAGCCGTTGATCAGACCCAACAACAACAACTAATTCTTCTCCTTCGTTTTAAATAGGAGGGTGAAATGATCCACCAACCCAATTGAATGGATCCTTTGACCCTGGATTCAGTCCAACAACTAATTATTCCCCTTCCTTCATCTTTTCTAGAAAAAATGAGTGAAAACAGATTAAAATGAAAATAAAATATAGTCAGAAAGAGAATGAAAATATTTCCCTTAGATTGAACCAATTTCGAAGGAATTAACTTGAATATTCAGACCACCAAAACTTAAACTGACAATATTTAAACCTTTTATGCATATGCATACTTACAATACCGTATGGTGTTTTCTTACTCAACTTTATCAGATATATCACGCACATGATTCCTCACTATACGCCTAATTTGAATAAAAGCATGGATGATAAAAATCTTGTGGGAGTCTTTGATGTATTAAATGAGCAAAATGGAATTACAACTGAACTTTTATTCTGTTACTTGAAAAAGTGTCATGCATGTGTAGTTGTGTACCACTCACTAGTTTTTGAAAACGCCCATATAACACGGAATTGATATTGATTTGGAAATCATAAATAATTAGACCAATTATTAATGTTGACTTCTTACCTCTCATAAAATAGTGATTTCCTAATCAAATAATGTGAGAGTTTTACTATTTTTCATGCACTCCTTTTTAGAAATTAGAAAAACAATACTCCATCCGTCCCAGTCGAAACTGCAGAGATAGAAAATGGAAGTTGAACTTTGGATTGTGAAGAGTATGGTGGAAATTGAATTTAAGAAGAAAGGGGGTGAAATGAGTGGAGAAATATGAAGTAGTATTACCATAAAAGGAAAGTGTGCACCTTGGATTGGGACATCCAAAAAAGAAAAGTGTGCAAATTCAACTGGGACGGAGGGAGTATGTGAGATACAACACAAAAACCTAACACTAACTTAGTGGCATGGTAAGTGTAACGCCCCAACTAAACCTCCTATCCATTACGGTGAGTTTAGTCGAGCGTCTGCCTGATTCGCACCAGGATTCGAGATAATTTATAGAGTCGATAAATAGAGTAAGAGTAATGTTTTATTGATACATCAAAGTCCGGGATCAAGCAAACCTATACGAAAGGCACACATACCCTAATTTATATGTAGCTAATAAGTTTCTTAGTTTTAGCTATTATTGATTTACAGCTAGTCAATGTCATAGTTTTAGCCCTCAAGTGACCTCAACCATCAAGTGGTTCCTAGCTACTTTTCACTAGCAAAATCCCTTTGACTCAGAACTGCCATGCAACAAATATTACACGAATGAGTTTTAGCTCAGTGATATCTTCCGTAAAAAAAGAAGAAAAGAAAAGGAAAAAAACACTTGCACGTGCATAAATACAAGAATGGGATGATAATACAAGAACCACACTAACAGGGCATATGACTAATAATACGAACGGGGACATAATAGCATATAAAGGAAATTTCAACTTATATTGTAATATGAATCAAGAAGATCTGCAATTTGTGTTTATTCATCCAACACCTCAACTGGGTTTCACCACCCAACACCTCAACTCCAAATCATCATGGATATAATGCTGCGAGGGCAAATTTAAAATTCAAACCCTTGCACGACTAAAGGCCACACACAAGACCCAGTCGTGCAAGTCATGGTCACAATATACTCTCATAAGCACTATCGTCTCTCTATCCATAAAGGCTGCCAAGTGAGTGGTATACTGCTTAACCCTCACACGTTTATTGGCTGCATGCAAGACCTAAACGTGTGAGTCCCGGTTACAATATACTCTTGCAAATAAACCACGCCTCGATAGTGGCCGTTTGCGAGTAAGGAATATACTCCCTCCGTCCGAGAGCAAGTTGTAGAGAGAGTTTGGTGTTTGAAATTTGGGCACAATTCCCATTAAAATAATTGAGGGTATTTTAAGTCAACTTTGACAAATTGTTGCCCTCGGATAAAAAGGGGGGAAGCCCTTAACTGCATTCCCACCAAAATTAATTCTTCCCACCAAAAAGAAAATTTTGGCCCACAAAGTGGAGGGAAAATTTTGTACAGTAGCCAAACTGAGCAAAAAAGAAATCCCTATAAAATGGATCATGTCCTTATCTAAGATCACTTGTAACTTTCACACAGATATGAAATATGGGGGTGAGATGGGTCTCATCCTAAACTCATCAAGCACACCAAAAACTAAATTCTGTCTTCATCATTCCTTCATCTGCAACAATATTGACAAGTTAACCACTATCATCCTTGTCACAAAGGTATGACTAGCAAGTTAACCAGAATGTTCTAAGTTACTCAAGAGGGTTGCATATGTAATAAAACATATATACTGCAGTCAATAAGAGTCCATAGTGCCTCACATCATTATAAAAACTAAAGGATCACAACATATTCTAATAAACAAAAGGTTGGAGATCTATCTAAACGTTAAACACCACATCATACCAAAAGCTTGCAACTTGTTCACATGTGACTGCCAGACCCAGTGGAATCACTTAGCTCTGAATTAGGCATCACATTTGGACTAACCGACCGTGGCACAACCATTGGTGGCGGCAGCAGTTTCCCCTCCTCATGACTAGTTTCCACGCAATCACGTTTCTTTTTCACACTCCTCCTACCTTCACTATACCATCATATCAACCCAGATATGTTTTCGATCTTCGTTATCATCACTGTCACGCAAGGCTGGCCGCTTGAACGTGAGGTGTTTAGCATAAATTTCCTGCAAATCTGCACCCAACTTTTCTGTAGCATCATCTGACATGAACCCAGACACCACTGTTGCAGAAGTATCGTCAACTGAAGGGACACCATCAACTGCAGGGACAGCTCCACTATGGCAACCAGGCACCAATATGTTACTCCTTCGAACTTCTCTGTGACCCGGTACCATCATATCAAGCCATATGTGCTTTGTATCTTCGTTGTCGTCGCTGTCACGCAAGGCTGGCCGCTTGAACGTGAGGTGCTGAGCAGATGCAGTGAACATTGCTGCCTTCACTCCAGAGCGTCGTGGGTTTCATGGACGTTTGGTTTGTACCCAGATGTGGCATCATCCGCTAGAGAATCGGGTACAATCTCCGGATTTTGGGAAAAGGGGTAACCACGGCGACCTGATGAATTTTTTTCGGAGACGTAATATTCAGAGAGACGGAGATCACTGGGATTAGAATAGGCTGGGCGGCGACCGGTCATGACGGCCAGATCGAAATCGAAATTTTGGGAAGAATTTTGATCGTAATTTGGGGAGAAAATTTATGTTGAATTGGGAAAACGAAGGCTTCGGTCGTGGCTGGGAGTAATTTTATATTTTAGGTATAATTATAAGTTTATTTGGTTGATTAATCTAATCTTATTAAGTCTTAATTGCAAATTTTAACAAATATACTTCAATTGGAATTTGTAAATAATAATTTTGAAAATGGGTAATTCAGAAATTGTGTGTGAATTTTTTACCAAATAAGGTAAGATTAGAAATTAGGCTGCTTTGATTAGAACATGCAAAAAAATAAAGTTTGCACCTTCGACTGGAACGGAGGGAGTACTGCTCATGGCATTTTGGCATTAATAAACAATCCAAAGATATCACACATAAAAAACTAAAGGCTACTCATGACATCATATAAACAATCATAGTCACATAATAATTTCGTATATCACTAGATTTTTATAATATAAAGGATCAACAAATGATTAACAAAAGATACATGCAAGTTCAAAATTAAACAACTAGCATTGTAATCAATCAGACAAGCTGATCACAATCATTCTTGTTTTATAACCTCAGCCCAGAAAATAAAATAAAATAATAATTATTTTTTATTTATTTTTAATTTAATATAAATATGCATGACAGAATCAGTTTAAAAAAGTGAGAATACTCATTCTCGCCTGTGGACTCCGTAAGGGGTAGATCGTTATAATCTTTCTCTCGACCGAACTAGGGTGTATTCTCCCTGGTTAAATTGATCTCCTCCGACTTGTCTGATCCCGTAGTCAACTCCGTTTGTTTGGGATATCTATTACAACTCTCCCTAAATGATGACTCATCCCTCTTGGCCTACATTTCTTACATGTAACTTATCTATTTGGGTTCAACTCTAATACATGTGAACACATTTTCTTGTGAAAAGATTTCCCTACTTTGTTCCATATAAATTATTACTATTATATGTTTTAGCACAAGGCCTAACGTAATAATAATAAGAGTAGTGATACTATTAAATAATAATAAAAATAGAAATAGTAGAGTCATAAACTAAATTTAATTTATCTAATACCTCACAGCGGTTCTTCACAGTAAGTCTTTTCTTGTTTTAAAAAAATGAAGAGTACACTTTTAAATTATGTTAGAGAATTGCTATAATAATGTAAGTGACTCCGAGTAGGGCTATAATGCCAGTGAGTGGTCCTGATTCGAGCGATGATTCAGCGGAGTGTGCTCATTGGCATTCCAAACCTTTTATGCGAAACCCCAACCGCTGCCCCATGACTCGAACCACAATTCCTCTTTCTCTTAATAATCAAACACGTTGAAGAGCTCTGCTTCTCCATAATCCAACCGCCTGATCTCACACTTCTCACCATCTCATATACTCAACAATCAAAACACATGAACAAAATCTACAGTCTATATCTCTAAAAATCCCAACTTTATGCAACCCAATCAGTTTAGACGTGGTGGTGGGATGGAGACACGTCGGGGTATGAATAATAAATGTGATTGAGAGCCCCCAATTTGGAAAATAGTTTATTTTTATTTGTTAATATAGTAATTTATGTGTGGATTGGTAAAATAGAACATTTGTGCAAAAAGAATGTGAAGTTTTTGGAGTTCGATCATCTATTATAGCAATAATTTTGCCAACTTTTGGAATTGTACTCCATCCTATATGCTAACACCACCACGGTACCATCGAAACTTTATCACACTATCCTCATATCCACCTACATTGTTAGTGCCAAACATCCGCGCATGCATAATCATAGATTTAATCTTAAATCGTGGAAAGCAAGTATGCAAAGAAGCCAAACACAACATTAAATTGTGACTCATTGGAACAGAAAAGATTAAAATTAATAGTTAAAATATTTTAAGATCATATTTCAAACTAACCCATAAGTTTCATGCCTCATAGTAATAGCAATTCCAATTCCAATATCCACATCGCCATGTAGTTACAATCATTTGCTAATATCCGTACAATAATCATGTATATGTACTTTTTTTGGACTCGAAAAAACACCAATCTTAAAAATCAGTACTTGTAATTGAATCGATAAGTTAGAGTATTATCATATGAACATATTAGATTTTTCCTTAATAACGATAATGAAAGTGAAATAGTGTAATTTAAGAAAAAATTTGCCCGTTAAAATAATTAGTTTCTTGATAAAACTGTAAATTGAGTCCATAAATTGCACTTACTGAAAAAAGAAAAATCAAAACCACGACTCTTATCGTTAGAGGTCCAGCGGGCTTGAATACGATGAAAATCTGAAAACAAGTATTCCCGGCAAATTGTTCATCGGGGATATGCTCCGATTCCCCACACCAATGGATATCTTCTCCCTATCCTCCACCACCCACGCTCCTCCGCCCTTCTCCACCCCCATCCTCGCCGTCAGGCCCCACCACCACCACATCTTCTCCACTCAGCAGCCCTCCGAGCTGCCGGAAAATCCCCCTTCCACCAGTCTCCGCCGCCCTGCTTCCAACAAACCTACCAAAACCACCCAAATCACCAAAACCACAAATGATGCTAAGCTCCACACCAACCCCCTGAAAAAACTATTGATTACGCAGCATAACCCCTCTGCAACTCGGCCCACCGCCCCATCGCTCACCAGTAAGCTCAGGCTCACCAGCAAACTCGCCCCACCTCCACCAGCGCCGCCTCCGCCGCCGTCGCAAGATATCCTTGTAGAAATGCCGATTGAAGAAGCCATTGAAGCTACGCAGGGCGGGCCTGAAGACGAGTTCGTTGAGAAAGGGAAGATATTCGTTGGGAATCTCCCCTTGTGGATAAAGAAGAACGAGGTGGCGGAGTTTTTCCGGCAATTTGGGCCAATAAAAAATGTGATCTTGATAAAGGGCTTTGATGATAACGAACGGAATATGGGATTCGGGTTTGTGATCTACGACGGTCCCACGGCGAATAAGGCGGCAATGATGGCTGTAGAGTTTGACGGAATGGAGTTTCACGGCAGGGTTCTTACTGTTAAGCTGGATGACGGCCGCAGACTGAAGGAGAAGGCTCGGGAGCGCCTGAGGTGGGTTGACGGTAAAGATGACGGGAAACGGCAGCATAAATCCAGCTGGCATCAGGAGAGGGAGGGTTCACGCTTGGATTTGAGGAGGGTTATTGATTCGCAGCCAGAGAACTGGCAGGCTGTTGTCACAGCTTTTGAGAAGATCAAGAAGGTAAATGTATAGGTTTTTGAATTTTGATCAAGAATGTTAAGACATTAATGGTTCGAGTCTTTTGTAGCCTTCTCGGAGAGAATATGGGCTGATGATCAAGTACTATGCGAGGCGCGGGGATAAGCATCGGGCTCGCAGTACTTTTGAGGAAATGCGAGCTCGAGGAATTGAGCCAAATTCACATGTTTTTACTAGGTGTGCTTTATTGGCTGTCTGAATATTGTGCTGTGTGGTTTGTGTCTTTGCTTGATTGACTTATGCTTTTGTGTAGCCTGGTTCATGCTTACTCTGTTGCAAAGGACATGGAGGAAGCACTCTCTTGTGTGAGGCAGATGAATGATGAGGGAGTTGAAATGACGTTGGTCACATATAGTATTGTTGTGGGTGGATTTGCAAGAACTGGAAACGTCAAGTAAGTTTTAAATCTCGTGTCTTCTGAAAGCATTGTTTTGGACTGTTGTTTCTTGAACTTAAATCTAGAAAAGCATCAGTATTTGTTATGACATAGCTCATCATTGGGCTTTGTGTTGTGACAATTGAGATCTTATAGAATTTCTTACCTTTTGTTTTTCAGTATTCTTACGAATCTTACCCATAATTTGCATGTGGTGTTCCTGGAAGTGCTGCAGAGTTTTGGTTCAAGGAGGCTAAAGAAAGAATTGGAACCTTGAATGCTATCATCTATGGCAACATAATTTATGCTCACTGGTGCGTTTTTATTGCTTTTTTAAAACAATTTTTTGGGGTAGCCTCAACTTTATTCTTTAATCAACATTATGGAGAGTATTGTTTAGCTTATGAGCTACCAGGAGACTGATTCCACTAATATTTGATAGCATTAATGTTTTCACTCACGACATTCATTATTCTTGTAAATTTTCAACTTAGAAGATATATTGTACCTTAAATTGGATGTGTTTGAGTATGCAAATGGCTGAGTTACTATTGCACTCAATAAAAACTTGACTAGATAGAATTCCTTCAGTAAAAAAATCTGCTGGCTGCAATAGGCGGTGGCCGGTTTTACGTGTATATCTGATTACTTTTTAGGAGCTGTATCTGGAATCAACTCATTCTAGTATGGGGGAGAGTATTAATTGGCACTTCACCTCCTCCTTCTTTGTTTGGCATATAGTTTCTCCACCAACAAATAGACACTTTATTCTCCATCAATTTATTCTTAATATTTTCTACTGCAGTCAAAGTGGTGATATGGAACGCGCTGAAGCATTGGTCAGGGAGATGGAAGAAGATGGTATTGATGCTCCAATTGATATATATCATACAATGATGGATGGATATACCACTATAGGAGATGAGAACAAATGTTTGGTAGTGTTTGAGAGGCTAAAGGTATAAATCCTGCTCATTGATTCTGTGGCCATTACGGTTGATTGAAAAAAAAAAGAATCCATATCTTCTGATTGTGCAAAAAGCAACCTTCTTATTGTTTTAACTATGCAGTCCTTGCTTTATATGTTATCGTTTGTATAAACCAACCACTTGAAGGGTCTCGTTTCTCTGCTAGTATTAAGGCAACTGCAATAAAGGAAACCTTTGAAATATTTTAAATTGTTTAAATAAAGACTCCCGTTCCAAAAAGAAAGTATATGGGTTTAGAAGAGTTGTTGTACCTTGGAGAAGCAGGACTCTTCATGTGGGACAGATTGGACTGTTCTGTGCTAAGTGATATGGTAACAGCTGAGCCAATGATCTTCGAAGCGATGCTGTTTTTAGGCATTCAGTAAACTGTCATAAAGGTTTTGGATTTAAATTTGCTGCAAAGCCAAGTAGGAGTAGCCTTTGAATTTTTAATCGTTAAAATTGTAATTTCTACTGGCAATAGTGTCTAGGTGGTAAATTAGAAATTTGTCTTGGTTGGTCTGTTGAATCTTACTGTCAAAAGATAAGTCTGCTTAATGCAAAATCTGGCCAGTTTTTTTAACAAAGGTCTGGGATCCAATAAAATTCAGTAAAATGTCTCCTGAGAATTTGGAACTTTGAATTAATCTTTATGCTCTTGAGTTTTATTTCTTTTTCTTCCTTGTTTTCCACATATTTTGAAAAACCAGTGTACTAACATTAAATTATGTACAGGAATGTGGCTTTACACCTTCGATTGTCAGCTATGGGTGTCTTATAAATCTCCATGTCAAGGTAATCTCATATCATCTTTGCTTTAGCCAGTTATGCTTCTTGATATGATAATGCTATTATAAATATGAGCTCATTTCTCTCTGCTCATTCACGTATCAAATATCCCGGTGTGCCCAATATTTTTCACTCGTGCAGGTTGGTAAGGTTTCAAAGGCTTTGGAAGTTAGTGAAATGATGAAAGTGAGTGGTATCAAGCATAACATGAAGACGTATTCAATGCTGATAAACGGATTTATTAAATTGGAAGACTGGGCCAATGCTTTTGCAATTTATGAAGATATAATTAGAGACGGACTAAAGCCTGATCTAATCCTCTACAACAACATCATTAGGGCATTCTGTGGCATGGGTAACATAGACCGTGCCCTTCGCACAATTGATGAAATGAAAAGAGAGAGACGCAAGCCTACATCACGAACATTTATGCCCATCATCCATGCCTTAGCCCGAACTGGAGATTTGAATAGAGCTCTGGAAATTTTCCATATGATGCGAATGAGTGGATGTCTTCCCTCAGTGTATACATATAATGCTTTGCTTGTTGGACTTGTGGAAAAGCATCAGGTAAGTTTTGCTTGTACACTTTGGGTTATGTGCACCTCTCTTTCTTGATACTTTATAGGGCATTGACTCTTTTCTATGCTCTTTTCAGATGGACAAGGCTTTGGAAACCATAGATCAAATGTTGCTTGCTGGCATTAGTCCTGATGAGCATACATATACTACCATAATGCATGGTTATGCATCAGTTGGTGATACCGGAAAAGCTTTTGAGTACTTTTCTAAGCTAAAAGATGAGGGGCTAAAGCTTGATGTTTTCACATACGAAGCGTTACTGAAGGCATGCTGCAAAGCAGGGAGAATGCAGAGTGCTTTAGCAGTGACAAAAGAAATGAGTCAGCAGAGAATTCCTCGCAACACTTTTGTCTACAACATACTGATTGATGGGTATGGTTCTTAGTTCTTACTGAAAATATGTATTAAGTTTATTTTTCTCCTTTTTACAAATGCATGATACTTTTTATAACAGATGGGCTCGAAGAGGGGATGTTTGGGAGGCTGCAGATTTGATGCAGCAAATGAAGTCAGAGGGAGTCAAACCCGACATCCATACTTACACATCCTATATAAACGCTTGCTGTAAAGCTGGAGACACTTCGGTATGTGTACACCATTCATCTTTCATCAGGCTACAGTTTTTCTCAAGGTTGTAGATTGATTTTTCCCATGTTGTACTTTGACAGAGAGCAATGGCAACAGTTGAGGAGATGGAAGCACTCGGGGTGAAGCCAAATGTGAAGACATACACGACACTCATCAAAGGTTGGGCCCGGGCCTCTCGCCCCGAAAAGGCATTACAATGCTTCGAAGACATGATTCGAAACGGGCTGAAGCCCGACAAGGCTGTTTACCATTGTTTGATGACATCGCTGCTCTCACGAGCCACTCTGTCTGAAGAATACATTGATTCTGGGATTCTGCGCATCTGTGGGGAGATGGTTGAATCCGGGCTGACAGTCGACATGGGGACAGCCGTGCATTGGTCGAGATGCTTACGTAAGATCGAGAGGTCAGGTGGCGAGATCACCGAGGCACTTCAGAAGACCTTCCCACCAGATTGGAACTCACACAAGACTCTCAGTCCGATTTCTGATGCTGATGAAGACTGTGATGGTTATGAACTGGAAGAAGGTGATCTCTCCAATTCTGATGTAGAAAGTGATTCTGAGCTTAGATGAGGTAAAGCCTGTACATTACTACTAATACTTAGTCAATGAAGTGGAATCCAATCATGTTAACAGCTATTATTGGTTTGACATAATTTTGAATAAAACTAAATTAATGGAATTTGGTTCTAAGCTTCTAATCATGGAAATGAATTATTATTGAAGTGTTTGTTTGATGATAGAAGCATCATTAGAGGCTTCCTCTGGACACATATTTGGTTTTTGACAAATCATTTGGGGTGTATCAGCAGACAAGAACGATTCATCTCAATCTTCATTGTTTGATTCATTGCCCCTTATTTTCCATGTAAAAATCTTATTTATATCATCATAAGAACTGAGAAGGTTCAGGTGTTGCTTGGTCGGAAGATGATGGGATGCACCCTATAATGGTGACCTGGACATGATTATCATACAATTCAGTTCTGTGAACAAGATTTTAGCAAAGTTTACCCTGATATATATATATATATATATATATATATATATATATATATATATATATATGGGAGGGGATCCATTCACTCTCTTATTTTCACTCAAAATTTTACTCATCATTCTAACCTTTGATCAAGTTCTAATCTAATGGTTCAAAATTAATCAGATTTTTTACTATTTTAATCACTTCTTATTTATTGTTTCCTTTTTTTCTTCCTTCTTTACCCAATTAGCTCTTCCCTTCTTTCCCAAATAATTTTATCAAATTTGTGTTTCGATCATTTTGTATATTTTTTTCATTCTTTTTTTACATCTTAAAATCTAATAATGAACTTAGAATGCAACTTCATTAAAATATACTTCCCAGCAATCATTTAAACTCGCCCAATTATTTGAAACGATCACGATTCGTAGCTAGGTTTCTGGAAATTAAAATTGTTTCATTGAAACTTTTTTTTTATCAGATCAATGAAACTTTAAGAAATAACATATTTGTGGGAATCAATGGAAATAAATCGAGTGGCTGCCATGATTAGTGACGAAATATCACTCTTTGTAGTTCGTAAATAAATTTGAGGAAGAATGTATGAATACAGCCAAAACATTGCTGAACCAAAGAATTCGAAAGCATGAATAACAGAGTAAGAATTCGAATGGCAGTGAAGATTTGGGGAAAAAGGGGAAGAGCTAAATTGGGTAAATAATGAAGAAAAAAGGAAACAATAAATAAGAAGTGATTAAAATAGTAAACAAATCTGATTAATTTTGAACCATTAGATTAGAACTTGATCAAAGGTTAGAATGATGAGTAAAATTTTGAGTGAAAATAAGTGAGTGAATGGATCCTCTCCCTATATATATATATATATATGACCCTCTAAAATTTGTTGGACTAATTAGCTATCTAAGAGTACTGTATAAATTTGTTTAGTGAATTTCAAGTTCATGTAACATGCTATGTTAGTATTAGGTAAATATTCATAGAGGGTCGGGGTTACGACATAGATCATTATGTATGCATGGTATTAGAGTGGTAGCGTCGACTTTCTTTACATGGCAAATGTCTATACTGACCCTAAACTTAATAGTTAGGTCTCGTTCTTGGTGATTTATCTACACTCTAATTTAACTCATTTCAACGCCGTTCAATAGTCATCTAACACTATTTTATCCCACTGTTAATATAGTCGCATACAAACATCCTAGAAAAACCAACCATTTAAAAAAAGGTTGCCAAGCTTCTAGGTGAGGTTAAAACATGTAACGTCACTTCAAAATTTGCAAATTGCACGAATATGTTGTTTGTCCACAAGTCCAAAACAAACAATGATATACTTTCTCTCTGCAAAGATTTTGGTGAACACCAATAAATATAAGTAGTCGCAGAACATGAATGAAGAGGCCGTATATCATCCAATCCATCATGCACCAAAGTTTTCATGCATTTATGCAATGCATGAAATGATGGCGCCCAGTTTTAAGGCACACAATTTCAGGTTTACATGGTCAAGAACACATCATCATCATCAACTGATTTCAGCATTCAGGTAGTGTATGGTGGTGCACATGACAACTGATGACAATATTTTGTACAACATCATATGCCTGAGCAACTTCTTGTCCCTTCTTCAATTTACACTTCAGGTTCAATATCAACATTTTCACTGGTCATGGAGCAAAAATATTCAGGTGACAAAGGGTGTCGTTATACACATCCCGATATTTGATTCTTGTAGTCCAAAATACAACATGACTTTACAAAAAATATCCTCAATTATTATGTTTATGAGAAACTTAACAATATATAGGGGATGATATTGTAATTTTAATGATATTTTGAATTATAATGAGTAAAATACCAGAGTTTATGTAACACTTCTTTGTAGATGATAAAACACGCTCAACCTAATTTTTGGACCTATAACTAAGTATAACTATAACATTATGTTCTCTTTCACTGTATAATTAGTTGTGACTCTTTTTTGTAAAAGTTCTTCCCATACAAATTAGGGTTTCTGTACATGTCATCCAAACTTAATTATTATTTTTGATTGAAAATCATCATTGAGGAATTTTTTAATTATTATGCATAAACAATATTATAATTTCAATCATACGGGACTGCATTTAATTTGAATTTTATAGTTTTTTTTATCACCATCCTCATTTCTTCATAAACTCATTTTTTTACTATCATCACAAACTAAACTTGAATGTATCCATAATAACAAATATCCTCTATTGGTAGGCCTGCAACTGGGTTAAACAGAGTTCTTAGGAAATTAGCTAACAATGCAGTCTGCTCAATATATTTTCAGGCGGATGAGGATGTACTGCATCTGTTTGTAAATTTGAACGGAAGCAGGTATCACACTAGGACAGACAACTCAGGTACATTCCAATCAATGGTTCTTTGAAATGGTGATGAATATGGCACACACGGAGAATCTTTCAAGCATTGTTTTCCTACTCTGGGAGATATGGAAACAACGAAATTCGACAATCTTTGAGAACACCCTTCCATCTCCGGTATGATGTGTCCAACAAACACAAGATGCGGTGGATATTTGCTCGCCGAGTCAAAGAGCATATCATGTTTTAACATTAGTGGTAATAGTTCAGTGAATGCAGATAGCAGCTCAGAACAAAGGTAGTCTGCGTCTGTAGAACTGATCAAGCAAGGTTAGGTGCAACAATCTATATCGGAGACGTGTGTCTTTAAGTTTTTATGGATCCTTTCGGAAAGCGGAATTGCTTGGAGCGGGTGAATAGTGAATATGAAAATCAGGTTGGCAGGTAAAAAACGGTGTCATTAGCACAAACTTTTACACAGCGGTCACGCCACTGCAAGTTGAAGCGGAGGTCCGTTGGAGAGCATTAAAGACAGCAATGCGATTGGGAATCAAACGACTTAATGTGGTCACAGCTTCAGTGATCTTGCAATTATCAATCATAAACCCTTCAGGAAGTCAAAGAGATTGTCTCGAATATCAGACTCTTGTTGAATTCTATTACAGAATTCGCAATTTTAAAGGGTAATCGTGTCTTCCTGTATAGAAAATATAATATGACCACTATATTTATCCGAGACCTATGTTATAACTCTGGTCTTGCTATTCTCCATTAATATAAATGTCTTGTTTATATATATAAAAAAAGAAATCCACTGCTTCACTTCACCAGCATGTTATAATTGTGAAAAAAGAAATGATTGAGAGTCAACTGGGATTAATTATTTGTTGCATTGCCACCAATATATTGCTGTACCCTAACCAACCGTTGCATAGATAGACCAATCGATTTGGTTAACCAGCGAGAGTTTATTTGATTCGTCACGCATTATAAACAAACTGATATAAACTTCCAGCAACCGACAAAACGCAAATGAATAATTTTTTCCCCTTTTCAACTAGTACGTGCTAACTTTGTTTAATTCATTAAATTTGTTCATGCATTTTGTCCTACACCTAAGAACGAAAACAATTAAATAGTTCGTGGATACATTATGATTGAAAATGGCCTCATTGAGAAAAATCGATCGTAAAAAATTACAATGAGATGAAATTGAACTGAACTGACTTAAATTACTAAAATTTCAGCGAAGAAATGAGCATAAAATTTAACTAGTTAGCATACTTGGATTTTATTTTTTGTCTAGTATGGAGATGGTGCTCTATCATTCTCACCGGCTAATTAATTCAATAAAAGGAGACCTATTCGGTAACCTAAGTTGATGGAGGAGGCAAATGATACATGTGATGTGCTAATGTGGTACAATACAAAGTATTAAGGATATTGATGAGAGTGATTTATTGAATTTACATGCCATGTTTTTACACATTTCTCACCCACTACCACATAAATAACATTTTCTAAGAAAATTTGTGTTTTTGTGTGTAATTGATGTTCATTTTAACTTAAACAGTGGACTGTCATTGGTTTAATCTAAAGATTTTACATTCCATTCTTAGGTGAGGCATAGACATGGGTGTGATTTTTCTTGAGATTCAGTTTGAATAATATTCACTTTTTTAAAGATAGTTTAACTTATAAGTGCATAACATGAAAATGAGACAGCGAATACCAAAGTTTAAATAATATGACCGGTCACTATCAGTTTTAAAAATCGTAAATATTATAATAGATATAATTTACAGAAATTACAGTTCATTATTGAAGCAAAGCTAAAATTGCAAATCACCGCGAAAAAGATCGGACGAATAAATTTACAAGTGTTCACCGTTACATTTTGGTAGTACTGTCATTGATTAGTTTAAACCTTCAGCCTTAATTTCTTATGTTCAGTAGCTGCTTTCGCTTATAATCTCTCTTGTTCATCAAACACAAACACCATAATCAGAGGTCAAAGTGAAGATCAAAGTGAGTGATCCTTGGCAATTTGAACAGGTGGTGGTGGTGGACCGGTGGTGGTGCTGTGGTTGAAATAGTTAATGGGAGGTGGTGAGGTAGCTATTTTGTATCCCTCAATCCAATCTGACCGATTCAATACATTGGCAAGGACAAGCGTGCATTCCCTTTTTCTGCTCTTTCCAACACTAATACAATTCACATGATTTCTGCCTCATTCATTTTAATTACTCTTATTCTTTAACATTATCAAACTTTACAAATATATATATATATATATATATATATATATATATATATATATATATATATATATATATATATATATGTCTCAGATGACACAGCAGCCAATGCATATATAAATCATGACACTGATCAACCAGGCTCCCATCTCATTGGCAAGCATCATTGTGGTTTATGGCCTCTCTCTTTGATCACCATTAATTGTTAAATTCAATCATTCTAAAGTAATTAGTGAGTAGTATACACCTTTTTCTAAGGAAATATTTTATAAAATTTAAGGGTGATGGAAAACGTCCAGTATCGTTTGACAAGATAAATAGTGACGGGAAATCTGAAACATTATCTTCTAAGTTCCTTTTCACATAGATAGCAAGCGAATGAGTTATAACATTCTCGTATTTAGATACCCAACACGAGTGCGAGAAACTATCTTCCACTGTTCTATCTAAAGATTCTACAACAATAAATATAAGATAAAATGTATAATCACCGGAACCAGTTTAGTAGTCGGGATATTAGATTTGACTAGCACCTCTAATTAGATTCAATATCTAATTAGGGGATTCGTAAGAAGGATCATTTGATGGCCTAGTATGATAGGTTCAATCATAATTACAGTGTAAACAACCACCCATCTTTCATTTAAGCCACATAATTACAAAAAATGTTTGAATACGATTCTAATTGCATAACAAATAATCGTATTTTATATCTGTTCATAATATAAATACGAATGAATTCACTATTATTGTTGCTTAGAAAGGATTTCTCTAAAAAATTTAAAAGTGGGTAGCATTTGCCACTCTTACTCCAATCTGGCTCCACCTCTGATTTAGGTAAATAGCGAGTAATATGCACATCCAAAAAGATTCTACACCGATAAATACAAGGTAAAGTATTATAATTATTGGAGCCAGTTCAGTAGTCGGGACATTAGATACGACTAACACTCCAAATATCTGATTAGAGGTTGTATCATTAACACATAGATACAATAATATAACACGTATTCGTTGTTTAGACATGTATAGAACGTAAATACAAATAGTTACGAGTTCCACCGTTGTTTGTTATTGCTTAGAAATGTGCATAGTTAACATGTGCAATGGTGCATAGTTGCATCACTTGAAAAGTACTAATTTTGATGATATACTATATCAAGCACTCCTAACTATATAAGCCAAAAGTACATCATTTCTTGGCATTGAATCATCTTCATTTTTCCTGATCTGCAAAATCTCTAACCACGTTCCAAAAATGGGATTTTGGCGTTATCTCAAGACAGAAAGAACACATTAGGAACTTGCATTTAAACTAATCATCAGACAAGAACCAACAAACACTAATTAAAAGTACATAATTCAATTCAATAGTCAAAAACATTGTTCATGATGATAATCACAGTAATTATTATTATGTTGCAGTAGGCATGCATTGAATACCATTAAACCTACAATTCAATACACACATGAAAGGTCCTACCAGCCCCCATCTTCTTTCCACCTTCCCCCTCTCATATTCCTTATGATCATCATAAATACTACACTCACATACTCACATTTCCTCACCACCAAAAACAGAAACTTTTCATCAAGAAAACCTCACCAACATTTCTGGAAAAACATGAAGATCCCTTCACTCTTCAAGAACAGAGAATCATCATGCAAGCAGGAGGCCAACAAGGATGAGATGTTCAAGACGGTTAACTCGGTGTTCTTCGATATCGGTTCCGGGTCGGGGTCAGGTCAGGAATCCTGGTTCACAAACTCATCAGAGTCAGCCAGCTACACAACAGAGTCCGAGGAGCAGAACTCCGGCGAGGATTCCCTCGAGAGCATTGTTCGCGGCCTGAGGTCATCGCAGAGGCTCTTCTTCGAGCCTGTTGGCGGGAACAGCATCACAAGCTTGATCTTGGAGGAAGAAGAAGAAGATCAAGAAAATGCAGAAAAATGCGCCGAAGAAGAAGAAAAACCAGAGGAAGAAGCCTGTGCTCTGAAAGAAAGCGTGGCTCTCGCCATGGAGTCCGATGATCCTTATGTGGACTTCAAGAGATCAATGGAGGAGATGGTGGAGAGCAATGGTTTGAAGGACTGGGATTCTCTGGAGGAGCTTCTTGCCTGGTATTTGAAGATGAATGGGAAAAGCAACCATGGTTATATAGTGGGAGCATTTGTTGATTTGCTTCTTGGAATTGCATCTTCTTCTTCTGATGATTCCTCATTTCTGTCTGCTTCTTCTTCCTTTTCTTCCCCTACTTCGTCTCCCCGGTCATCTTCTCCGGCAGGGCGAAAAGGAGACTAAGGCTATTTATGTACCAATTGCTTAAGTAGTAGCTATAGGAGTGCTTAGTGGAATGTTACATTCTGTATATTACTAGGCCATATGTCAAACAAGTATGAATTTTGGTTAAATGGTAATGTAACAATTACTCTCAAATTGTTACTCTCAAATTTTCAACTGCTACAACTGTTTTTACAGTTACTGCAGTAAATTCAGATGCTGGAAGAAGTGCAAGAAGATAGAAGTAAAAATCTATGGTTAACTTCCATTTCCATAAGTTTAGACTCTTCAAACTAAGTAACAAAGATTGCCCGTAATACACAATATCGAGCTGGTTAAAGGATGGCATCCGAGGTGGTTGGTCGAATTTGACATGAAACAGAAAATCATAAGAGATTTGCGCAAACACGATAACAAGATATGTAATTCACTATCCTTGCAAAAGGCTAACCCGCTATCACAGACCAGAACATGTGACCTAATGCATATACTGCTGGTCCAACACTCATGGGAAAGTTGTAAGTTTCACATGCATATGGATATGGTTGATCACTCTGAACCTCAAGCTGGAACCACCAGTCCAGGGGTCCAAACAGGACAACATTTGTAAGGAAAGCACAGTACATTAACTTAGGAGTTAGGACAACTTACAACCAATACAACCACCATGGAATGGCCTTCAATTCAATCACATCAACTATGAAGAGGATTCGGACAACAAGGAAAGAGGATTCCATCACTATTCAAGGCCTCTCATAGTTGCAGAAAGAAAGCGACCATTTCCAAGCTGGTAGGTAGGGATGGGACTCAAGAACAAGACAAGGGGTGGCGAAAATTCATGAACAAGACAAGGGTTTCCGAGCAAACCTCATACAGAAAGTTACTATCAGATCTAACACCTGTATTAACTAATGGATAGCCTAGTTAGAAAGAATAATACCCTCACTTGCATCAAGCATCAGGCCATTCACTCGACATTTCCACAGAACCTTGCAGTTCGTAAGTGTAAATGTAGGCAGATTATTCAATGATGAACAAACTTATGATTAGAAAACAAAACATGGCACCACAAAGATTGTAGCTAATCAATATGCTTGTCCTTCAAACTCCTAATAATAAAGTGCATACAAACTCACATTAGAAGAACATCCGATTTGCAAGCCTAGCAAAATGCAATTTTGCAAAGCAAATACAGACAAGCAAAAGTAAGCAATGTACCAAGAAGAGTAATGACAAGCAAGTGTATTAAGGAAGATTTGTAATGAAAAACATAGGATAATAGGACAACCACAACCTCAGACCATGCACAGCTCAAAGAGTATCAAGAAGAAGCAGGGAGAGAGCACTTAATCCTCATCAGAATCTTCAAGGGGCTCCTCATCAGATGGCTCATCGAAGGATCGCATATCAACCTGGTAACGAAGTACTCCACCAATGCCTCCAAAGCCTCTGCAGAATTGAGATCCTTCTTGTGACTTGTTTGTGACAAACTCAAGTGTACAACCAAACTGTTTGTACTCATTGGCAAACCACTCAAGCAATGGCATTTTGTCTTGGACCTCCAACTCACCCCCTGTCTCAGCATCCCTGAAGTTGCTCTGGTCATTTTCTGCCTCCTTGTTGAAATGTTTGATGAGGAGCTCACCAGTAATGCTGTGTTTCAGAACAAAGCGGTTGATGTCCAGATTTTCCCACACTATGAGGGTTTCAACTGCTCCCATCTCCAAAGCCTTCAGAGTGTCATCCACACCAAAAACGTATTTGCCAGTGTCTTGACTGATTTCCTCAAAGAACTTTCCAATCAAGCGCTTTTCTTGTATGAATTTCACATTAGCCAAAATTTCAGCAGACAGCTCTATGGCTTGGTTGAACCCATTTTCCCCTCCATAAGACACATCAACCACGTTCAGTATCTTAGTTCCAAGGCGAGGATCAAACATATCAGATTGGCTAAGCTCCGTCTTAAAGTCAGCTGATCCAGCGAGTATCAGTCCAGACACGTTTGGCTGGCTAGTAGCAGGATTAATGAAGAACTGCGTAGCAAGCTCTGCTGTTTTCCTCACATAATTGTGGCGCTTCTCCATTCGAAGACGAGCAAAACGAAGTGCTGATTGCCCACCTCTTCCATGCTTCTTTGGAAGGTCCACAGTGAACTTGTGAAGCACTTCTCTCGTGTTCCCACTCAAGGTACCAAACAGGGTGCCATTTCCATCCATCACAATGAATCCAAACTTTTCATCAGATTCTAGCAGTTCACTGAGTGGTTCTGTGTGAAACTTGTTGTCACAGAGGTAGAGAGAAGCATTTATAGGCTTGAAAGGCTCAAAGGCAAAGGTAACCTTCTTTTCCTTCCCATCATCAGTTACAACAGTTCCAGTATACAGAACTAATCCATTCGGAGGAACCTTGTTGTAGAGCTTCAGCCTCTGCTGGGCCGAAGTAATTGCACCTAACACAGACTGTCGATTGACTCTGCTCTTAATGTTTGAAGCAGTACCGTACTCTTCAGCAAGCATCTTGTTAGCCCTGGATATCTGATCACCTGGGGGAATGATAAGGGAGATCATGCTAGTGCCATTTCCTCTAGCTGCTTGCAGGGCCTTGATTAGCTTCTTAACTTTCCAGATTTCGATATTCTTATCATTCTCACCATTATCACCCATCGCAAACAAGCTACCTGAACATATAAAATGTAATACATTTGAATCAGCAATTCCATGACAATTCAATATTTCGAAAGACACGAATCAACATAATTAGTTAGATGAAAAGGAGAACATACAGTGTATCCTATAACATCTGTGCAAGAAAGTTCATTGCCATAATTCGTAAAAGAATGCAATGAAGGTTACTAATTGGCACAACCCTATGTTATTTCATAAAGAAAAACTCGTAGAACTGTAAATATGCTTCAACTTTGAGTAATGATCCAGGTTTAACAGGAAAGTAATGAAGTTCCAAGAAATACGATACAACCTGAGTCCTAGATCACATAGATCAGTAAGCATCAAAAAGCTTAACATTTTACCAATCCTTTTTTGGGAGAAGTTATAGGGCTGTAAGAAGACCTTCAAAACTATCACTCTCTTCACAAAATACAAAAAAGATAAACTTTGTGAGAAACAGTAAGCACTACAAAAGACCCTTGTTAAATTAACACAAATGCCGCAAGGATTGACAACATTGTATGCGAACAAGGCCAGTATTTATGCAATCCCAAACAAATTTTACAAAAGAATAATTCAAAAATAGGAACCATCCTTTATTTATACATCCTCTGCACTTCATATACTAAATCAAAAAGACATGGTCACAAGGACAGGATCAACAAGAACTCGAGTACTAAAAAACCCACAGCAAAAAAACTAACAAACATAAAGCCAGATGCCGATTCACAGATCATAAGCTCAAGTATCTTTACAACAGAGTTCACAAACTAAGAATTCACCATACACCCACTTCAAGCATAATTCCAGTAAGTATTACTCAAACAAACTTAAACGCAGTTGATTCAAATCTAGGATAAACGAAGAAAGCCGATGATATATACATATAAAGGGTGGGAATTGATACTTACGGTAAATCTGGGGACGGCGGCGGTGGAGCAGAAGAGCTTCGGAACGGAGCGGGCAGCCAAAGTAAGAGTATAGTCAATTTGCTGCTAGGGCTAACATTTCACGCTTTTCGCTCTTTTGTATTTTCTCCGTATTTTCCTATTTTTAGTTTAGATATTTATTCCAAGTGTTGGAAATTCACCAATAATCATTTATGTGTGAACTGTGAGGGGACACAAAACAGAAAAATGAATAGATGGGAAGTGATTTTTTCATGACTACTTGTTGGTAGATACTTTCAATCATATTTATGCATGCACTTTGGATATTTTTTATTTGTGCATCACTTATTACGGCGCATGCTATACGCAATCCGTATTTTGCTTATTTTGCACTCTAAAATAAAAATACGCTTTTGATATATATGATATGGTCAATAATTATGTATATCAGACATATGCATCATATATACTAATTCTATTACATACACTTACAATTCAGTTATATATCAGAATCATTGTATATATGATTATTTTAAAAAAATACGGACTGCAAATAAGCAAAATACGGACTGCGTATAGAAGGCCTGCTTATTTATCATGGTTTGGACCCGATTTCTCATAGCTTATCTATATTATTATAATTTTTACTAAGTTCATACCAATTCAATTTAATTTATCTATAATAATATAATTTAATAAAGTTCATTATTACTTAATTCTAATTCAGTTTAAATAGATGAGAAAGTCTTGGCTAGAACGGTCTCACGATAAGTTTATGGTAGGATTACTTTTTATTTCTCCGTTTTATAAGTTAAATTTATGTGTTTGTTTAATTATTAGACTCTTAATATGATATTTATAATTAACTATTTTGACAAAAAAATTATTTAAATGTTGTAAATATGTCTATATAGTTAGTTCAAGTGTTTCCGTCATTAGTTCAATTTTGTTGTACATACATCGATTTGCTAAGTTTTTTAGTTTATTCAAATATTATTGGTGAATTAATTGTGTTAGAACAACCAACAAAAATTACAAAGACGCAAATTATCACCGTAAACATATGAGAACTTATTAGTCCTATCATAAGTTTATGGTGAGACGGTCTCACCCAAAACTTTGTATAAATAGAAATAAGCGCATGCTAGTTTTTTAATGATTTTATAAATCCACTCAAAACGTGGAGTGAAATAGGCTTACTGCACCCTTTAAATGCCTTCAAAAGGCCTCAATACAATGCATTAGTATTTTGGCATGGTAGTGTAAACAAATTGAAAAATATTATATGTTTACACCCATGTCAACTCTCGCAAGTATGTTAGGAATTGTTAAGCGAAACCCAAATTTACTGACAAGAAAATCCACTAGTTGCAAGCAATTTACAGGTCACAATTCAAGTCTCAACTCTACCACAGTTCAAAACAAACTATTAGATACTGTTCAACAAAAAAATATATGTAAAATTTTAGGTTTACCAAATCCTAAAAAAATAAAAATGTCCCAAATGACCAAATGTAATTTTTAGTATATCAACAATGTAGTTTTATTTATAACTCTATATCAAATCAATGTCAACTCGCATAAACGATTTGAGAATTGCCAAACAATATCCAATTTAGCCGTCACAAGGACTCCCCTCTTGGAATAGGTTAGTGATCGCTATGTGAAGTACAAATTAATCACAAGAATGAGATTTTGTTAGAACCATATTGATAAGTATTATAGCTAGTCACATAGTACAACATAGTCTTGCCCTCTCATGTGTTTGAGTAATTTCCAAGCGAGAAGTCTAGGTTGCTCTTGGAGGGGAGCCTCCCTCCCCATGGGTCCCTTATTTGTGGGGTTTTGCATTGACCTCCCTCTCAATTATATCATTTTCATCAAACTACCATTTTAAATACTATAATATTAATGTTTGAGAGGTAAATATTTAATGTCCGTTTATGAATTGATTGGGAAAATTAAGGGCCTAGTTACTATTTATCTGAATATTTTTCAATTCAGTTCAGTTCAGTATTTTCGGTTTAGTTCGGTATTTTCAGTCCAATTTAGTATTTTTATATTTTTAAGTTCAATTCAGTTAAGTTGAACGTATTTATATTTTTTCAGTTCAGTTAAATATATTTATATTTTTTCAGTTCAGTACAGTATTTTATATTTTTTCAGTTCAATTCAGTATTTTTATATTTTTTCAGTTCATTATATTTTTTTTCCAGTTCCGTTCAATACTTTTATATTTTTTCAGTTTAGTTTATTTAAATTCAGCGATAAATAAGTTTCAGCAAACATGGCCAACGTAATTTTTCAGAAATCGAATTATTCTAATTAACAAAATAAAAGATAAAAAATATCTATTCCAAAAATGAATTAAAACATTTCACATAATCAGGCCCACATTGGGTCCTATTGGATGTTTCAAAATAAAATGAAAAATTAATTTTCATGAGATAGCCAATCAAAAGCCTACAACTAATAGGGGAGGGAGACTCCCTTGGAGGGAAGCCTATCAATAGACCAATCCATCTTGCTTGAAAAGATTTGTGGATGTGTCATTGTACCAGTATGTCCTCCATGTCCTCCATGATTGCTTCTGCTTGCCTCTGCCCATCAGTTTCATAACGGCCCTGTTGCCTAAAATTTCAAAAAACAGTATTAAAAAATCCCAAAAAATCATCATCGTTTAAGTTCTAATATATATAGGGAAAATTTCTCCCATCTAATTGAACTAAACCCTTAGTTTCTCTTGGCCATGGCTGATGATTAAATGTATAGTTACTTTTATCTTTCCTTACCAATCTAGCTAGAGCATCAACTAAATGTGAGTAAAAGATATAGAATTAAACTCACCATTTAGGTTCCATATAGCTCTCAGATAAGGTTCAATCCTCCAAGGGATTTCAAATTCTATTCTGATCAACTGGAGCAATATCAGAGAATCCACCTCAACTTCTAAGTCCTCAACTCTTTCATAGAATGTTGTCCGAAGACCTTTTACCAAGGCCAAAGTTTTTGCTTTCAGACTACTATTTATGTTCAATTAAATAGACTTTATAATTACCACTTGTCCCGATCTCCTTCTGATCACCGATCCAGCACTAGCAAAGCTTGGACATCCCATGGATGATCCATCTATATTCAGCTTATATTGACCTGTAGGTAATCTCCAGTGTACCATCTGAATGGACCTTGTAATATTTGGCATTACAAGAGCAAGTTCCAACAATTCTGAGTATATAATCCTTCATTCATTCTGATTCCAAGCAACATGCGGACTTTCGTAATACTTTGCAAACGATTAAGTACATGTTCTTTTCATAACGTGCATGATGGCCTAATACTATCATAAATGAGAGCATTTCTACTGCACCAGCTTACCCATGTCACAAATAAAGGCATTATTCTGACAAAGGTTTTATGCAGTTCATATTTTAACATGCACATTCCAGTAGTAAAAGCATCTATTCCACATATCAAAGAATGTCTCTGGTGTAAGGTCAAGAAGGTTATTTTAATATGACCAGATAGCATTAAAAAATGGCAACTACTGAAAACATGTTGCAGGTCATCAGGCTCATTCATATAGAACTCACATATATATATATATATATATATATATATATATATATATATATATGTAAAATACACTCTATTTCATGTAGTATATCAGTCATAAGAATAAGTTTGTTGAGTAGTATCCAGTTAAAAATGGAAAATTTCCTTGGGACATCATCCATAAATACTTGTATGAAATGACAAGTAATTTTTTTTGGCCTCAAAGGTTCATATGCATATGACAATGTGAAAAGACCTTGGGTTCCAGTTTCTATTTGATTTTATCCTCATAGTTCTCATATATAGGAAAGTCTTTTACCAAAAGATTTTGAATATATTGTGGAAATCCATGACTCACTTCAGTTGTTATTTATTGTTGGTTATAAAAAAAATCATTTCAATCAACTCTGGATGTAAAATATCAAGTTCATCATCCCAATAGTTGATCAAAGGTCCAACATCAAGCCAATTAGCATCCCAAAAAAAGATATTACCTTTACCTATCTAGATGCCACTCTTATCCTGAGCTATGTCATCCATCTCCCTGTATCTCTTCCATATTTTTTATTTCTTCTTGCAATCTGCCAAAGACCACATAAAAGCAGACCACAAACTATCTCCCTTTTGGAGTTTCCCCCAAACATTGATAAAGAAAGCATCAACTAAAATATGGAAATTTTTCACTGCTAATGTAATCCATTATCCAGATATGGATAACTCAATTTCTCCCATGATCTCCAAACTTTGTTCTGCTATATTCAGAAGTTCCCCAAAAGCATTTGACAAAAATAACATGCAATTTTTCTATAACCTCATTTGTAGGCTTAATCATTGTAAGTATATGCAAAGGGATAGTTGAGAGCACATGTTTTGCTAAAACTAATCTTCCTGCTTGATTTAACAATTTATTTTTCAAGTGATTAATTTTGCAACTATATTGTCAAAAAGTGCTAAAAGTAAGAATATTTTTTCCTTCATATAGAAATATGATATCCTAGGTATTTAATAAGGGAAAACACCTTTCAAGATTATTAGTCATATCATAAATCATTCTATAATAAGCCACAAGCGCAGAATCAGACAGATAGTATGATGATTTTTCAATGTTAATTTTTAGTTCAATCACCAATTCATATTTTTTAAGGAAATCCATTAGATTTTCAAGACTATGATTACTTGCCTTAAGGAATACTACTGTGTACTCTGCAAAAATCAAACTTGTGATTTTCCTAGCAGAATATGGCAGTTTATAATAATCTATTTTAGTATACTCAAATAGAAAATTAAGAGTTCTGGTAAAGGCTCCAGTGAAAATAATAAACAGAAATGGAGAAAATGGATCTTCATGTTTAATTCCTCTTGAAACTTTAAAGAATCCATATGGTTTTCCATTCACTAAAACAGAATATGTTGTTGCTTTGATGTTGTCCATAATATTTTGAATCAAATGTGCATGAAAACAATTAAAAAAAACTCCACGATACTCTGTCAAAATCTTTCATCATGTCTAATTTGAAAAAATGTTAAAATCTCCATATTTTTTATGCAAGTAATCTGTTAACTCATGCATCTGTAGTGCATTATCAGCCAGCTCTCGTCCTTGAACAAAAGCTGACTGTTTAAGGGAAATTAGTGATGGGATAATGGGCTTTAGTCTATCTGTGTAAATCTTAGAAAAAAAAGTTATTTTAAAAATTAGAGAGATTTACTTGTCTATAGTCAGAAAAATATGTATTTACTCCCTTTTGGGAATCAAAGTGATAACAGAAGTTGTAATAGGTCTAAAAATTGGTACACCTGATAGTGTTTATAAAACTTACCTGTGTATCTATCGGGCCTGGTGTTGTTCAGTAAACTTGAATCATCATGACAAGAGTACTAAAAAGTTCAGAGCTTTCCAGTATCTCGGTGCAATGGTCTTAGCAGCTCCATCCTACTCTCAAGGTCATCAACCATCTCTACTTGTAGCTTCCCAGAATATGCAAAGAGAGCAGTAAAATGTTCCAAAAAGTAGCTATCTTTTCATATATATGGAAATTCCCTTATATCAAGATCAACCAATCCTTTTATGTTTCTAGACACAGAATCATGGATAAAAATCTGGGCATTATTTAAGTCACTAACTATCTTAGAGAGAGGACCTGCAACATCATTTGACTGATAGGATTAATCCAACGACAAATATATATAAGGGTGCTGATATTGCCAGAGCAATAATTAGCATCCAGAGCAAATATTTTATTAAATTCCTAAACTACTCTTTTAGTTAATATCCTTCCTTTTCATCTGCATGTTCTTTCTTTTGGAGCCGTCGTTTGATAACCATCGACATCTTTTCCCCCGCCCCCAATCCCAAATACGGGCGATTCAGCCCCTTCATCTACGCCGCCACATGGACCACCATTCTCACAGTCATCGTCGCCGTCGCGTCTTTCTCGCCGGAGCTGGCCTTCGTCTCCGCCATATCTCCGACGTCGGATTTCTCGAAGGCCTGGCGATGCGATCACGAGCGTGAGGGTGCCGCTGGATGGTCACGGGGAGGTGTTCTGCATCCCGTCTCATTTATTCCGGCGGTCCACGGTTTTCGCGGCGGTCATTGTCGCTACTTCGGCTTACGTTGTCAAGGCGATGGGATTATGGGAGATGGATGATCCTCCTCGGGACTGATAGTGACCGAATTATTTTGGATGACCCAATGAATCACCCATATTTGGGGTTGGGACAGAGGGTAGGTGGAGGAAAAGATGTCGATGGTTATCAAACGACGGTTAAAAAAAAGAATATGCAGATGAAAAGGAAAGGTATTTATTAAAAGGGTAGTTTAGGTATTTAATAAAATATTTGCTTTGGATGCTAATTATTACTCTGACAATATCAGCACCCAATATATAAATGTTATGACCTTTTACTAATTTACAATAACCAACGCTCTGAATAGAAATTTCCCTTATATTTTTTTGTTGGACTTTGAAAGCATGATAACTAAATTTCTAATTGGGCCTTAAGAGGGTTGACAGCCCAAATAAGTAAATGAGCTGAATTCTGAATTGTGTTTATTTGTTCTTCTTCATCAATTCATTACATTTCACGATAAAAATGAATTCATTTGCTTATCTGCTATTCTTTTAAGTACTGGATACAATGTTACTATACCTAGATAAAAATTTGGTAAAAAACATCATAAATACATAATATGATAATATTAAGTATGTTAAAATCTCTATAAATATATTAACAATCCACAATGGAAAATGTGGCAATCCTTTCTTTAGTTTAATTTTTAAATCCTTCCTTGCTGATGCCTGCTGGGTTATTGTTGCTCAGTTCTACGGGTAGATCGCGTGATGTTCCTTCCTCTTTTTTTTTAATTATATTTGGTTTTAGTATATTCTTTTTCTTTTCCTCTCATTTAACTTTTAAAAATAAGTTAAAGGGATACAAGTTTGTACATGAGTTTGCTTTTGATAGAATATTGATCGAGTCTGTTTGTCTGTCAATTAAGTTTTTTTATTTCGATAAGTCTTTCTGCTCAAAGCCTATAATGGGTTTCCAATCTGATTTAAATGAGAACATGCCGAATCAAGGTATATAGAAGTATTACTTACCTCATGGCGATTCTTATTGAATCAAGACATGTAGACTACACGGGATGGAGTTCATTTGTTCTTCTAGTCTGTTGTAGTCAGACAAACTTTCACATGCCCCAGATTTTTGTTACGCCTGTTCCGGATAGTCTCTTACTGGCTTCGACGAGAGAATCCAAAAGATGTCTAATGAGATTGGGGCATGATTGTAGGTTTGGGGAACAAGTCCAATATTGTAACTGATTTGTGTTTGACTAGTCAAACTATGATTAACTTAGAGTGCCGCTAGTTACTACTACTATCTTTTTGTATCAATTTCTCCATGTTTTAAATTAGGATTAGATATGGTATTCAGGTCTTAGCTACTACTCAAATTAGGTGCATAAATGATTCTTTTGAAAATTCTTTGTAATTTTTCAAATCGACTCGACCTTGTAAAATGATTGTATCTCATTTTACGGGATGAATGAGTGAAAATGGCGTAGGCTAAATTAGCAGAGAAAATGGATGTTTTTGATGGGGGTCCGATGCAAAGCAGGAATGTTTGTTCATGGATTTCATGCATACAAAATGTATGTACGTTTTAATTTTTGGGGATGATCCCTTTATATTATTCCATCAATCATTTCCCAGAATGCTTTTGATCTTTATTCCTTTCTCTCTTAACCATCACAGATACACAGTTCCCGATTCCCTTCAAACAGACAGACAGTCCGCTCTTTCTTTTCATCATCTCACTCCTCTCCCTCTCTCTCTCTTTCCTTTCCTCGTTTTTGATGTTATTAGTTTCTCTTTTTTCATTTTTTTCTCACTCCTTTTCTCTTTTTCCTAAAGTTTTGATTGGGATATCTCTATGTAATTTTATTTTGAAACGCTCATCACTCACATATTAAGTGCTTCATCATTTCTCATTACTTAGTGTACAAATATAATAATGATTTAATAATTTGGTGACACTTTATCTAGGTTTCATGTGATTCACAATTTCATCCATTTATAATGGAGCAACGATCCACTTATACCTAACAACCATTTAAGATCAAAATCCTCGTTTTTTTAGAATAGAATGATGAAAAGAATAACGATGTTTAAATATGAACTGCATATAATACATTGAGAGAATTAATTTTTTTATTATTCTATCTAAAAATATTTAAATGACTTCACTTTAATATTTTTTACCTTTGTGTTAAAAGATTTTACCTAATTACTTTTAACACGATGTTAAGAAAATATATGCCTTGTAAAGTTATTGGGAATGTTAGCTAATTCAAATATTCTACCAACTTAGGACTTGGGGGTAAAGTATATGTTATAGAAGGGACAAAAAGAAAATTATGTAAAAGACATGATAATGGGATGAAGAAAGTACTTAGTTTAATTTTGACCACTTGAGAAGAGTTAAAATGTGAAAATTTTACATTTATTTAAATGGGATTTTAACTTTATTGATCAAAGATGAAAAACAAGATGGTGTAGCACACTTTTGTGAAGATTAACATAGGCAATTAACTTTAGTTAATTGTTCCCTAGAGATCAAAATGAGTACACTATTCATTGTTGAAACTTTCCATAAAAGATAGCCAGTCCAACTTCTGATTACCTATCCACCTTTATCCTAAGAGAGAAAAGTTAAGAGTAAACACCTTTAAGTCCTTCCTTCTAGCCACCTTTAACACTCAGAAAACTAAAGAGAAAGAAAAAAATTACAAAAGAAAGAGAGACAACTTAGCTTTGTCTCACATGCATTCCACTTTCACAATCTAAAACCAACAACTACAAGAAAGGCACAATACTCACTTCACATCCACACTCTCTCCTATATCTTCCTCTTGAGATCATCACTCTTCCAAAACCCTCACAAACAATGAATCCTCACAAACCCTAAATATCACTCACTTATACTCTCTCTCTAACACACACACATACTAAACTTCTTGTTAAGTTGCAAGAGCTTAGTCTACCACTAGCAACGACCGAAAATGAGGAATGCGGGCTACACACTTCAACAATCCTTGACCCCTGAAGCCGCCACGGTTGTGAAACAAGCGATAAGCCTAGCTCGAAGGCGCGGCCATGCTCAAGTGACTCCCCTGCATGTAGCAAGCGTCATGCTTGCTACATCCTCTGGGCTTTTCAGAAGGGCCTGCCTGCAGGCCCATTCTCACCCGCTGCAGTGCAAGGCCCTGGAGCTCTGCTTCAACGTGGCGCTCAATCGCCTCCCAACCTCCACTTCAAGCCCTATCCTAGGGCCACACAGCTCCCATCTCATCCCTTCTCTCTCCAACTCCATCGTCGCGGCGTTCAAGCGGGCCCAGGCGCACCAGCGCCGCGGCTCGATAGAGAACCAGCAGCAGCCCATCCTAGCACTAAAGGTGGAGATAGAGCAGCTTGTCATTTCCATCCTAGATGACCCTAGCGTAAGTAGGGTTATGAGAGAAGCAGGTTTTTCGAGCACTCAAATCAAAACCAACGTAGAACAGTTTATCTCCTTCAACAACACTGCTAACGATATGCACCATGATTCCAAGGAAATCCTCAGCTCCAAACCACTTAGGTTAACCGGCACTTTTTCCCGAGCCTCAGCGGAGCAAGTACGTGATGATGACGTCATGAGCATCGTCGGAGCAATGATGAACAAGAAGACGAAGAACACAGTCATCGTCGGAGAATGCCCGGCGACGGCGGAGAGCGTGGTCAAAGGAGTGATCGACAAGTTCGACAAGGGAAATGTTCCGGCGGAAATGAGATCAGTTCAGTTCATCAGCGTCCCTCTTTTCACACTAAGGAACGTTTCCAGGGATGAGTTCGAGGTGAAGCTGGGAGAGCTGAGGGCATTAGTGAAAAGCTACGTAAGTAGAGGGGTGGTTTTGTATTTAGGAGATCTTCAGTGGGTTTCTGAGTTTTGGTCAAAGTATGGGGAGCAGCAGCAGCAAAGTGGTAACTTTTATTCACCAGTGGAGCACATGATAATGGAGCTTAGTAGATTACTGTGTGGAATAAGGCCTGAAAGTGGAAAGCTTTGGATTATGGGGATTTCTACTTTTCAGACTTACATGAAATGTAAGTCCGGTCGTCCTTCACTAGAGACTCTCTGGGATCTTCATCCTCTCACCATTCCTGTTGGCAGCCTAGCTCTCAGCCTCAACCTCGACAGGTAAACGTCTGTTATTAATTTGAATCATATCTCGTGTATCTGATAAAATAAAATGAGATCTGGTATATGAATCATATCTCGTATATTTGATAAAATAAATGAGATCTTATTTTTAATTAGTGGTAAATATATATAAATGTTTTTTTGATATGGGATTTGAATATTTCTTATCTTTTTTCTTCAGTGATTTGAGCAATCATTTCAGAAGCAAGGCAGATGTGGAGGGGTCCAATAACGCAAGTAACTGGTTGGTTTGTAAAGGAGGAGCTGAGAAGCACCTGAATTGCTGTGCAGATTGTGTGGCCAATTTTAAAAGAGAAGCTAGAAGCATAAGTGACTCCATTAATGCTAGTTTCACAAGCTCAAGCTTGCCTTCATGGCTTCAGCAGTACAAGGATGAGAAAAGGAGAGAGACAAACAATATTCACGATCATCAGGTAATTAAATATTATTATTACTTTCTTGACTGTTAAAATTTACTTTTTAGGATTAGAATTAAGATATGAATATACCTTTTTGCATCACTAAACTTATGTTACACTCTTTCTTTATCAGGAGTATGAAAAGATGAGAGATCTGTGCCAAAAATGGAACTCGATTTGCAGATCAGTTCACAAAAAGCATCCTCACTTCTTAGAGAAAGCCACCAACTTTGCATCAACCTCTCCGACCACTTCCTCAGCCTCAGTTTCCTCAAATGGCAAGAACATCTCCAAATTGCACCACCACCAAAGCAATAATATCCTCTCATGGCCGTTGATCTTCGACTCCAACAACATCGACGGCTCTGATGGATCGGTCAAGGAGCGCAAGTTCTTCGTGGGAGACATAAAGCCCGAACTCCTATCCAACCCGAATTCAAGCCCGAATTCAGCTTCTTCAAGTGAAGCAAGTGGAGATCCCCATGATGATCAAATGATGATGCCTAAGTTCAACGAAAACAGCCTCGAGAATCGCAGCATTCTTTGCAGTGCCCTAGAGAAGAAGGTTCCATGGCAGAAGGAGATCATTCCAGACATCGTGAGTACAATCTTGGAATGCAGGTCAGGAAAGAAGAAGAAAATGATGAGTTCCTGGTTATCTTTCTTGGGAGCTGATTTTGAAGGCAAAGAGAATATTTCAAAGGAAATCGCCAAGACCATCTTTGGTAGTGATTCACAAGACAGCTACGTTTCCATTGGAATCAACTGTTTCTCATCATCATCAGCATCGATTAGCAGTGATTCAGGCGAGGAAGTGAGCAAGAAAAGAGGAAGAGAGGAGCATGGAAAGAGCTATCTTGAGAGGTTTGGAGAAGCGGTTCGCGAAAACCCGAGCCGGGTTTTTTACATGGAGGATGTTGATCGGGTCGAGTTCCAGTCTCTGAAAGGTTTGAAGGAAGCCATTGAAGCCGGTAAGGTCAAGATTTCTGATGGTGAAACGGTTCTTCTTAAGGACGCCATTGTTATTCTCAGCTGTGAAGGTTTGAGAGCGAAATCTTCTCCAGCCATTAATGGTGATGATGATCAGAAGAAAGAGAAACCTAGTACGGTTTTGGATCTGAACGTTGCAACTGATCAAGAGGACGAGCAGCCATTCTCCAGGGATCTTGGAATCATGGATCTGGTGGACAAGCAAGTGATCTTCAAGGTTCAAGTTTGAAAATGTTGTTGTATTAGTTTTAATTAATTAGCTTTGTTTTTGTTTTGTCTGCACTACTACTGTTTTTTCATTGGGGGTGAGGGTAAAGAATGTTAACCATAGATCATGAGAAGGTTATACACTTTGGTTTCTGAGGGGGAGTTTGGATATGTAGAAACAATATATTGTACATTAATGCATTAACTCTTTTTTTTGGTCTCTTCATCGTTTTTTTACTGACTGTTATAATTGGCAAATAATAAGACCATGCATGCATGAATCTTTAAAATATTGATGAATAAATTTTTTATTGTGAAGTATATATAATAGATGACTTATATATATTTGAGAATAAATTCATAGGAATTATAATATGAATTCGAAAGGAAAAGGGAAACAGATGACGGCCAAGATTCTTATCAGATTGAAGAATATACGCGCATGCAGCACAGTCCCCCGCAGAGTGCGGCCAGGAAGTGGGCCAGCGGTGGCCGGAGGCCAAAACTGATCATCTACCGACAGCCCTAGTTTGTACCGCCACTGGTGCCGGTTGTACACTAGTCAAATCAAACTAAATATATAGATGGACAACAAATAATGCAGATCGAAAATTATATGATAGAACGGAATGCACGGTAAAGAAAGTGTAATATTTAGTTTAATTTGACTAGAAAGATCTATAAATATAAAAGACTAAATTCATTTTTATGACCCCAACATATGTCAAAAGAACAACTTTTAGCCCCAACACTTAAAATGCACAATTTATAGCTCCAACATATAAATCTGATCAATTTATATATTCTTTTGACATAGATTCTTTTCATATGCTATAAAATAATATATTTAATAATATGCATTTTTCACTTATTAGTTTTTTTTTTTAAAGTCAAAACCATCCAAGTGGATGGGAGAATTATTCACGGCTCCTCAACCCTTCATAAAAGCGGTAAAAATACATGATCGGGTTTTGGTAAACCCAATAATACACATAAAACCTTTGTGGGGTTTCTGTGGCAATTTGAGTGAGGTGCAGAGTGATAGCCGTACTACTACTCCGCCTCGGGGTGGCTGCATGTATTACTAAAAAGGGATACATCGTAAGAAAATCTAGGTCTAATACCCAAGGGTATTCAACTACCTGACAGGTATAATATCCTTAACTTGCAGTATGAAATACTCAGAGTCTACAAAGTCTATGTACAGAGACGCCGTCTATAAAGTGTCAAACCTACAGACGACTTGGATTTCTCCTCAACCGTATACATAGACCGAAACCTAAAGGGGCTTCCCTCCCGCCGAATACAATGGGTAAGGATGGACATGACAAACAAATAGGTAAGGATACTCCATAAATTAGTCAGGACAATTTTGCAAAAAGACCCACTCCAAATCATATCCCACTAAAAACTGGTATATGTAAATTAATATCAGTAGTAGAGCAATCCCACCCAATCCTGGTCTGATTGGCTGGTGGCTAAATTGAACATCAAATGCAATCTAACACAGTATAAGCTTAAAGCTTAACCGGTCTACAAATCTAGTAACAGCATCGCCAAAAGTAAGTATTCAAACTACTTTGACTTGGATTTCTCCTAACTGTATATACTAGATCGGAAGCTAATCGAAGTTTTACTGAGCAAAAAGGACCAGTCAGAAAACTAAGATTAGCAGATCAACATTCAGTCCAATAATTAAGTACAGATATCAATAAGACATATAACCGAAAAAGACTGAAATAAAATTTTAAAAAGAAAAAAAGAAGTAAAACCATCTCTTCCCTCTAGTGGTGCCAACTCCAATAAACCTGTCAAGACCAGTGAAAACCGGACCGAAAAGACCCAACCGACCGACCCAGCCGACCGTCCAGTAACCGGTCCGACCACAGGAACCGGCCCAACCGGTTGACGGCCCGACCGAACTGGGTGCTCCGTCTTCATTTTTTTTAAATTTAAACCATCCAAGTGGACAGGAGGATTATTCACGACTCCTCAACCCTAATAAAAACAATAAAATTACATGATCAGGTTTGAAACCCAATATTACACATGAAACCCTTTTGGGGTAACTGTGGCAATTTGTTGCCCGAAGGCTATATTCCGATCTAATATCGGAAGCAAAGAGAGATATCGGAGATGTGTCTAAAAATATTACAAGAAAGCTAAGTCATCTCTGTATCAATGCCGTTAGGTGCTCCGTCTTCAGATCAGGCGATCTGATCGGACTTTCTCCGCCTCTCGTCGTGTCTCCGTCTTCATCATGTCTGTGTGGCCGTCCTGCGCATCGGCGGCCGTGACTTTTGTGGACCGAAGTGAGCCAGATCTCACCGTGTAGAGACACCTCCGAGCGGTCACGCCGCGACGGCGACCTGGCGGAGATAGTGGACTGATCCGAAAGGTCCAAAGGGCTGTAATATTTCGAGAAAAAAATAAGGGGTTTCGGGTTTGGGGGAAGATGGGGGCGGTTTAGATCTGTTAGGGTCGAGGGGAGGGAGGGGTGGCCTGCGCGCCAGCGAGGCCGGCGGCCACCCCGCCAGGAAAACTAGATCTGGTTTTACAGAGAGGGAAAGGGGGGAGAGGAGAGAGGGAGAAAAGTTTATGTTGCATCTTCTGGACTTATTAGTTTTTTGAAATTCATTCACGCAACTTGGAAAGTGGGAAATGGGAGGAATGTGAATATACATGATCATTGGATTCCAACAATTCAGAATCCAGTTCAGAGAACAGCTGTGGTTTCTACACATACTAACTTAAAAGTGGAACACTTAATTGATCATCACAAGCAGTTGGAGAGAGTCATTGATAAGGTGCATTTTCCCTCCAGAAGCAATTCCACATATTCTGTCTTTGCATCTAGACACATCAGCTGATGATATACCATACTGGAGATGGTCAAGGTTTGGAGAATACAGTGCAAAATCTGGTTATCACATTGCCATGTCTTCTTTAGGTATGGGCTCCCATGGCATCAAATTATCTCCCCAGGCAAGAAAATTTTGGGCAAAACTCTGGAATCTGAACATACCTTATAAGATAACAACTTTCTTATGGAAAGCTGTATCTGGGTGTCTACCTACACAGTTCAATAAATATAAGAGGAAGATTTGTAGCTCCTCAACTTGTGAAAGGTGCAGCATGGCAGTGGAAGATGAATCCCATTTGTTTTTGAATTGTCAGGAATCATCAAGAATTTAGAATGCAGCTGGATTGCCTCAACCACAACATAATCAGATTTTCACCTCTTGGATCTTCTGCTTACTTCTCAACACAGCTCAGGAGGAAGAAATCATCACTTATATTACTATCTTGTGGGAAATATGGAAACAAAGGAACCACGTGGTCTTTAATCAGACTCTCCTACAGACACAATGGTGTGTTGATCAGGCAAAGGCTCACCATCGAACTCTGCTTGGAAGTAGAACCAGTCATTTCCAACAGGAAAGGATGATCGCTGCACAGGAACATATCCAATCTAGACCTAACCACAATCTGTCTTTGGAACAGATCAAGTTGGGACAGCATCCCTCCTTGCTACAGGAGGCTTGTGTTTTAAGCTTTGATGGATTGTTCAAGAGCAATGCAAATCTAGGAACGGGAGGATGGCGTATATGGAAACCTGGATGGCCAATGGAAAACAGCATAAAAGGGACTGATTTCTTTACAGTGGCTAGTCCGTTGCAGGCAGAAGCAGAAACATGTTGGAGGGCTCTCAAAGCAACGCTCATACAGGGTTGTAGAAGAATCAATATGGTTACTGATTCAGTTATCTTGGCAAATTCCATTCGCCAACCAGAACGAGCGTCATTAGAAATTAAATCTGTAATCTCCAGTATATGTAATCTTCTAAAATCCTTTTTAGATTTTAAAATAGCTCAAGTTAGCAGAAACTATCTAGTTACCGAACATAGACTAGCTAAGAGGTTAAGTAGGCGTTTACTTCTTTGTAATATGTTATAACTATATATATATATATATATATATATATATATATATATTTTTCTCAAAAAAAAAAAAAACATCAACATGAAAAATATTTTCAAACATTGTGGATATAAAAAGTATTACATAAAGTTAATTGATACTTCAAAGATCAATATTATGTGAATAATTCACATTTATTCAACAGTTAAACTAATAAAACTTAATCAAATGATTATCTTTCCATCTATTCATAGATGTAAGATAGGGAAATAATTAATATATGAGAGAACAGAGGGTATATGCAATTTTTACTTATCATATATAAAAGTAAAGTATAAAGTACTACACAAATAATTTTGTTTTGTTAATATGACCGGCAAATGATATGAAATTATTTCAAGTGTGTAGCAAATAGTTAGCTAGCCTACTACTCCCATGCATGATGACAGTGTATCCAAGATTCTGATTTTACCTTTTGGAACACAAATTTTCATGTATCAAGTCCAAGGTTTCACCCATCGTACGTCTTTTTATGCAACAACTTTAATTTTATTAGCCATATTGATTATTATTATGTACATTTATTTGGTACTTTGTTCCACTTTAAAATATACAAACCGACCTTAGTATTAGTTAATATGTAACAAAAAAAAAGCATCAAATACGTAAAAATAAATGACGGTGTGATGTCGATCGGTACTATAATATTGTAAATCTAAAACTATATATATTCAAAATGGTGATACACATCTATTTTTGACCTAAGTTTCAATAATGCATGGTACAACTCACTTCAACACATGATCTTCAACACATATAATGTATGGAAATAATATATATTTTTGAGTTGTTCATTGAATCATGGTGGTAATAATATTTTACATTTAAAATATAACATCATTCTGTTGTTATAAATAGTTAGGATTAGAGACGGATGTATCTTAAGGCTGGACTAGGCGTCCGGCTGGTCCTTCATCGGCCGAACAGGCTAAATTACTGTTTACGATGTTGATGCAGATGAGTTTCAAGTCTGCCGCGCCTTCTCCCATTTTGTGTTTAAAAAAAATTTCTTCAAATTAATCTATTTTAACCTGAGCTAGTATGAATTCCTAAATCTGCTACTGGTTAGGATTTGCTTATCTCTCAAATACGAGATGTAAGATAAAGACGGTTGTGTTTCTGGTGAGTTTCTTGAGTAGAGAATATTCTATACTATAGTATAGAGAGTTTGGGGTGGATTACTCTTGTAATATTTTCTAAATTGTTGGTGTGATTTTTTAGTAGATTTAGACCGAATTGGTCGAACCACGTTAATTTTTTTGTGCTTGTTTATTTTTTTTTGTGAACGCCAAAAATTAATATTATAATAACTCTCTTTTCATGAAAATTAAAGGAGGTACGTACGTACTATTGTAAAAGAAATCGCCGATAGGGAAATATAAATAAAGAGATTTTGAATGGATTGATTTATGTCGACTTTATTTTGGATAAAAGGAGGAAGACATCTAAAAAAAGGAGATCGGAACTAGAAGAGATGAAGAGGAATTGTAGTAGCAGTAGCTAGGTATCGAATATTGCGAGTCCAAATTACGTGAAGACGAAGGTCTGTTCCATCAGAATATAATCTTTTTCTAAAAAGCATACACAAATTTGAATCCTCGAAATCTTTTCGAAACCCATATTTTGCCAAATGTTTTTGCCGATCTATATGAATATAAAGTTCACAAACAACTCACTGATTCTTTCCTTGCTTTAATTTGGTTGTTTTTGTTGTTGCTTTTCCTTTCTCTAGTAAAATTAAAGTTGTGAAAATCTTAACTTGCCTCAATTGGTGAAAATATATTATAGTTTTACTATTTTCTAGATTTGCATTAACAAACTCAGAGACATTTCAAGTTAAAATTAACCAGATCTGCATTAGTAAAACCAAATCCGCCTGTAAAATTTCTGTTATAAAAAAAAAGGACATTGTTATATACAGTCCAGTATTTACTTATGCAGTCCGTATTTATTCATGAAATGTCATTAATACATTCACTATGTAATCAAAAGTAAATGTGGTTCTCATAAATGAGGGCATATCAGGAACTTTAAATACAAATACGGATTGTGTAAGTAATGTTGAATTGCATCTATCAATTACCAAAAGATAGTATTACCGGTTAATAGGCAAAGGTTAATAAAACTGTTTACAACCATTTTATTTATTTATATAAATTTTAAAGCAATAGCTATCAAATTTGAAGGGAGATCTAATGATAATGATAATAGAATGATTTTTGATTTACTAGTTTTTCATCTGTTTAATAAATTTCGAAAATGTTTTGATGATGTGAACACGACCTAGTATCTCTTATAAAAGTTGAGATAACTTATAAATTGATGTTTAATATTGTGCATAATTCATTAGTTCAGTGACAAAAAATATGCATTTTTAAAATGTTAGTTGATGGATTTTTGATGATCTACATTATGGCACTTAATATTGAATATTCAAGATTTAACAGTATGCATATGGTACAAAAATAATAATAATTGAGGCATCCTTGATTTAATTAAATAAACACTCGTGGAAGAACAAATTCTGTTGATGATGATCTTGAGACCGCCATGATGGCCCTAAAATGAAAGAAGTAGTATTATAACGTAGCCAACGAGGTTTTGTTTCCGCAGAATATATACAGAGCTGGACGATCAATCATCACTATTCTCTGCTTAAACTTTTTTTGCAAGTTTCAAAACATTCGTGTGATTATTAAGATCCTACATTTTTGGATCGGCCATCATTCAGTACATGATCATCAGATTTAACTGTGGAAAACGATCGATCGCCTCTCTTTTAATCTATTTTCCACATTATATATTCAGCCACATTCATCCTGTAAATGTAATTTGCTGTCAAGTGATGAAATCTAACACATAAAAAGAGAGTTTTCTAAATGCATAGTTTTTTTAAAAATAAAGTACCTATATTGCCCTCTAGCTACATACAAATAAGCAATCTTTAATAATCATAAACCAATTAAAACTATTTCAATAGTTTTTTTCTTCTTTTAACAAATATTATTTCATTAGTATGAGAATGTCTCATATGCGATCCTACATTTTTATTAGTAGTGAGTTTTCTCATCGGCAGAGTTGAGAATCGCTTAACGATCCCTAAATTGCTTGTGAGAGTGTTGACACAGATGTATACTAGAATCAACGTGTTATTGAAACGTTGTAGTATATATTGTAACATTGTAATTTTTTACAATATTGTACATCCTGCCTTATTAAATTTTCTCTCTTATGGTGTGATGAGCCAAATAGAATTTTACCCCGCTTCTTAGTGGTTTTTATAAATGTCTCACATGCGATTGTTTATATATGATGAGACAAACATGGGAAATAATCTCTCCATAAGAGCCGCCCCCTTTCTTAAACCCTAGCAGAGCCGCATCCGAGCTTCCCTCTCATGGAGGCCGCCGGTGTTTTCACCGGCCGACGGCCTTCCACCCCATCCCATAAATAGAAATCTATACCGCCCCTCTCTTAATCTTCAACCCCAAACTCTTGTTATCGCCGTCGACAATCTACGATCCCCGAGACTTAAAAACTCGAATCGCAACCGTTACACAAGATTTGGAATCTCGCATTGGATCGCTACCACCGCCGAGATACCACCAGACGGGTCGCCACCGAGGCACCGACTGGTTTCCACCATCATCACTGCTGCAATGGGGATTCTGGCAGGCCTACCGTCGATCACTATCCGTCGCGAAGATGCCACCGGAGTCTGTAAGCATATCTCCAATTTTATTTCATCAACGCCATGGTCGCTTGATCAGAGCAGCCGCTGGCCCAATGCAATCTCTTTCGAGGAGTCACAATGATTTCGCCTAGTCTTGGATCGGGTCGGGTTCACTGTGCTGTGAGTCGTGCCGATCAGGATGCTCATCATCAGATTTCCTAGGTGGGCTCACGGGCCCGGGCCTTTTGGGCCAACGGTGGACCAAAAAAGTCAAGGGATTGGCCTAGCTAGACGTTCAGTGGATCACCATATTGGTATTTCTTACTGCCTCCGAGGGGAGAAGCAAATAACGTCTAATGAGATTGACTGGGAAGTGATCATAGACTAGCACTTTATTAGTTAGCTTGTGTCGTGTTAGATAAACTTTAATAATGCTTTGATGTTTTAAAAACGATCTGGTAAATCTCTTACTGCCTCCGAGGGGAGATGCGAATAACGTTTATTGAAATGACCCGGTGAGTGATTACAAAATTAGAGCGTTAGAGACCAATAATTACCAGATATTTTAACTCATTAGTGGTTATTATCTCTGGTTTCACCCTCTATTTTATTATAATCCCATTATTTAGTTTAAGCCGCTATTTGATACAACCATACAGGGGAATGCATTGCAATGTTATATAATATAAAATTCCTTGTAATATTACACAAATTGTCTCCTAGTTAGGAGTATTGAGCTTCATGATGTATTTTCAGGTTATTTTCGGTTGGGATGAGCCATGAATAATCATCTCTTAATTAAAAAAATATGATGAGACAATATATTAATTTTCAGTACTTTATGTGGCATATATTATTACTTTATTTTAATTAGTACAGCTCGGTAAATTCTCACAAAATTTATAAGTGCAATGTTTTTGAAAATATAGAAATACTTTATAAACAGTATAACAACTCTATTAAAGAAAGAGAAGATCTCTATAACTCCCAACATTCTTAACCTTTCAGGAAAGTCTTTACACGTTCACCTTATATAGTATACCTTTTCATTTGAACTATGTATTTTGTTACTCAAAAAATGTAAATCTTTATATGAAACTTTTTGAAATTTTGCAGTAAAACATGTTTGACTATATGTTTACTCGAAATGATCAATGTTATAACACAATAATGTATCATTAGAGTGTAAATATATAGTGGTAGTTCCATAGCATTTAGAGTTGGTCTTTCAAGAGATTTTGCCTTAACGGAATCAAACTGTCCAAAAACAAATGTCTCAAAAAAACCCTAGCTAGTCACATTCTTCTTCTTCCTGATGCTACCAGTAAGTTTCGGGATACCAGCCCCGGTATGAGTTGTCCGGGGAGAGCTGAAATCCTAGCCCGCGGCGGATCTCTCACCTAGATCCTGCAAAACAAAGCCCCCGGGGTCACCCGAGGGTAGACGCTCCGGCGTGATTATGAAGATTGTGCTTTATGCAGAGGAGAGAGAATATGAAGAAATACAGAGAGTATTTAAGTCTGATAGAACATACCTTTTTCTGTTGGTCACTCCTCTATTTATAATGGCAATGAGCAGAGAGGGTTTAAGCTAAGTGGTCCTTCCCCTGTCGTCTACTCGGGGTTGCGGGGTCATTTTCATGTCCTTCTTGTACCCGGGTAGATCCAAGACAGCTGATGTCATGGAGGACCACTGATGGGCTGGACTCTCTCTTCTCCCTGTCCTATATGCTTATCGGGCCAGTGTATGGGCTGAGGCCCATATCACCACTAGCCCCCCGAGACCCTGGCTTCCGGGGCTTGGCCCGGTGGGCTGGGTCTCTGAAATGGATCCCAGCGGGCTATAGCATTTGTCAGCCCGTATCACCACGCGCCAAACGTGCATTTTTAGCGTGCGCGTCCCTTCGTCATCCGCTCCCTAATTAATGCTGATTATTGCTTTTTCTCGAATGTTGAGTTTCCTTTTCCCAATTTCTAGGAATTCCTTGTATCTTTCTCTATAAATACCTGATCAAAGTTTTCGCTTTCACTTTCATATCAACAAAGCGCTGTCACTTTCTCCCTTCGCAGCACTTTCTTCTTCTATCCATCACTTTCCCATCTCTGATATGAGTCGCAGCGCCTCTGCCCCGATAGACGATCATTCTCTAGATATCGAAGATATTCCACCCCGTTCGACAGGTGGAAAGGGGTTGATGACCTCAAAAGTGACGGTAGCTTATGGTGCTCCAGTCCCTCCCGACCCGCAAGATCCAGGCGAGACCCCGGTAGATGATTCGGTCCAGGAACTTGTCAAGAGGATGTATGTCCCGCTATCCTACGATGCTGGACTCGAGCCGTTTAGCGGTGACATGGCATCCCGGGCTTGCGTGCCCCGGCATCTTTTCCTTCATGGCCTTACTTTTCCCCTCCCGCCATTATTCACCGAATTCCTGAACTTCTACAATATATCCCCGGCCCAGGTGCATCCCAACGCCGTCAGTGTTATGATCGCCTTTCTCTACTCTTGCCACCAGGCCGGGGTGACCGGGACTGTTGCTATATTCCAGAGTTTTTACTATCTATCCACCACCTCCATCCCCGGGGTGTTCAATGTTCAGCGCCGGAACAAAACGAAGCCTATTTGCTCTGGGAGACTTGATTCTGTGAAGACAAGTGACTGGATGAATCACTATTTCACTTTCAATGAGAAGAAATACTCAGTCCCGGCGTGGAATCAACAACGGGCCGCAGAGATGAAGAGTGCACTTCCCCCGGCTCAGTTCCGTCAGGTATCCGAGAGTCATCACCGGATAGCTGGATTCTTTGTCAATCTAAAGGATTACCAGAGGGTGGGTGGTTATGACTTCCCCCGGGAGGCGTATCCCGCGGAGGTGTTCACCTGCCGTCGCCTGTATGCGAAGCGGAGCCTTGGTAATTTTCTCTTCTTTTTCTTATCATTTCTTTTAAATTCTTTTGCTTCCTGTGTTAGTTTATATTTTATTTCTTATGTGTCAGCCATATCCCCCGGCCAGCGATAGTCCCATCCGGGTCGAAGTCCGGTGAGGGGGCGGGGAAAGGCGCTTCCGAGAAATTGAAGAAGGATAAGGTTGGGAGCGAGAGAGTGGTCATGGAGACCAAGAAGAGGAAAGCCGGGGAAGAGAGTTCCGATGGGAAGGGTCCCGGAGCTCCCAATGTTGTCGGATCTACCGGGGTCCCTCCGGCTGGAAATCGCCGTCCTTTGGCGTTTTCTGTTCCCTTTTCCGGGGGCCATCCAATTAAGAAGAAGAAGACCGAGCCCCATTCTCAAGGTTCGTCCCGGATTCCCCGGAAAGAAGAGAAATCCACTGCTGAGAGCAGTTTCGGGCCTATAGGTGAGAACAAGGCTGGCTCTTCTTCCCATCCTGTTTTGCTAGATGACTCACAGGTACGTGTATCTCCATTCTTTTTATTTTGATTGTGTGTATTTTACATATGTTCTAAGTGTTTATACTTGTGTAGGATCATGCCTCCAAGCTTTTTGGGTTCCCCGGGATGTGAGAGATAATCAACGAGGCTTGCGATTCCCTGTCTGCTAGTCTTTCCCAGGAAGTTGACAAGTTGAGGTCTCAAAATGCCTCTCTCTACAAGGAGCTTTCCGATGCCCATAAGGAACTTTCTCACGTGAAAAGGGACGGTAAACGCGGTTTGGCTCCCGCGCAAGAAGCTCTTTGTCGGGCATTCGTTGATCGGGTCTTCACAAGCCATTCCTTCGAGGAAAAAATACTAGCCCTTTGTGATGTTTCCAACGAAGCAGCCCTGCACGCTGCTTACACATCCGTCCGGGAGTATATACCCCGGGAGAATAGGGCGGAGTTCCGGGCTACCTGGTATCGTCCCAAAGCAGATGGGCGATTCAACTATGCGGTAGACAAGTTGATGAAAGAAGGCATTGATGGGATATCCCCCGGAGTGATGTCCGTTTTTGAGGGTGCTCGGAGTGTTGACCCCCAGGATATCAATGCTTATGCTGAAGATGCTGCCGAACTTGCGCAGGGCAGGGAGGATCCTGACCCAGATGATTTGGCCAATCTTGCTGACATCGAGACTCCGGTGGCTTCAGAAGCAGAAGACGGGAAATCTAATGAAGAGAATGATAATTCCCCGGTCCAGGAGTTCGAGCCAGTGCCTTTGGAGAATGAAGAAGATCAGGTCTCCCCGGAGAATGATGGAGCCCAGCAGGAAGAGCCATCACCCCGGGATGACGATGAGGACACGGATGCTGAAGTATAGTCTAGATACTTAGTTTGTATTTTGGTTTTACTTTCTTTTATTTGGATTGTTGTTTTCCCCGGGCCCCTCTCCTGAACAGTTCTCTTTTGTGAATCAGGGAGGTAAAAAGAGCTCGGGGGATGAGAGCGATGACTCCAATGATGTAAGGGTCTCTCTCTGTTTGCCAAAATTTATCTAAGTCCAACTTTTACAAATGTTTGTTTATACATGTTCTAAAATTTGCATTTTGTTAAGTTTGTACCTGAGTTTTGTTGCTTGTGTAGCCCGGGGATGATCCTCCCGGTACTATTCCTTCCGGGGCCATTCCGGAGAATGAGACGTCGTGTCCCCGGTGTACGGAGTTGGAGGAACATCTAAGTCGTTGGCAACTGGACGACATCCAAACTCGCTATCTTTTAGTTCAATCCGGGATTGGGTCAGTAATAGATGAGTTCCCAAATGTCACTTCATTAGTAACAAAGCTCCGAGAGATATCGAATCAATTTGGATCCCTTTCCCGATGTCAATCCCTAGCTCGAGACCGGGTAAACGCCGTTTTAGATGCAGATAAGACCATATCGATGTTGCAAGCCGAGCATGATGCCTTCAAGTCCCGCCTCAAGGATGAGTTTGACTTAGTATGGTCCGAACTTCCGTTTTATTGCGACAAACTCAAGTGGTTAGAGAGAAGGGGCGATCCCCTCAGAAGGAATCTAATGCTGGAAAGGGAGAACCGGGAACCGGCGGTCCAGAACTTAATCCTTCGAGAGAATTTGGTTACCCTGCAACTTACCTATCACTGGACCGGGTTGCGTTTGGGTCGGGTTTCTCCCCCGCTATATACCAACTTTCCCCGGGAGGTTGGGGCACTGTTAGTACGTATGTTTCATATGGGTTTGAATGACCCCGAGTCTCGGTACTGTCCTGCTTTCGAGGAAACCGCCGCTTGGTGGTAGCGTCAAAGGGAGGGTCAGTATCTCCCCCCATCCTTGGTACTCATTCCAAGTCGAGTTTCCATTGATTTTACTGTCGAAAGGTATCTCGGATTCTGTGTGTCCGTTGATCCGGAGGAATCTGCTCGAAGGGTGGCTAGACTCCGCAAAGACGCTTCCAAAATCCGAGCCTTTATCGCTTCCGAGGACGCCGCTAAGGAACAAAGGCGTTTAGTCCGGGAAAAGAGCAAAGGGAAGAGCAAAGTAGTTGCCACAAAGAAAAAAAAGTCTCCCCGTGCTCAGGAGCCTGTCATCATTGAAGCTCCCTGGAGGGTATCGTCACCTGAAATTTCGTCCTCAGATGATGATTTTGATCCATCTGGCGAGGCTGGTCCTTCTGGTGCTGGTCCTTCCGGTGTCGGTCCTTTCGGTGTCCCCCCGGTTGAGGAGTCTAATGCCCCGGGGAACACAGTTACTCCTAATCAACCCAGTCATCCCACTACTCAAGATGATCAGGGGTCTCCTATTAGTTGGGATGGTCCTCCTTCCCTTTGTTAACTTAGTTTACATAGTGTAGGATTTAGAGTTGTAAATTTCACAGTTATTCATTGCAGATTAATGATATGTGTTTGTATGTTTTTCCCAATACTTGTTCAAGTATTTTTATCAATCATCTCCCCTCGGGTCGCTTGCTCAAGCGTGCCCGGGTGTAATCTTAGCTGTTGTCCGGGTGCTTGTTCAAGTGTACCCGTTACTCTTGCACTAGCCCCCCGGGCGCTTGTTCAAGCGGCCCCGGTTCAACTATACTTGAGAAAATTTTAAGCTTGCAAAACAATCTTCATAAGCACAATAATAAAATGCAAACGCGGGCCACGGGACAACCTAGGCTCAACCCTGGCCAGAGGTTCCCATGCCGCTCTCAAGCTACCGTCCTAGGCATATCCCTTGCTAGAGGGGTAAATACAGAAATGAACTAGGCATAATACCTACGTAAATTTGTGATGTTCCAGTGCCGCGGGACCTTTCTTCCCGGCCTTGTCCTGCAGCTCATAGCTCCCCTCAGGATGGGCTGCCATCACTTTATAAGGCTCCTCCCAGTTGGGAGCTAACTTCCCGCTTGCAATTTGCTGGTTCTTATCATTTCGGCGCATCACCCACTCCCCCGGGGTGAACTGCTCCTTGCGCACTCTCCTGTCGTGATATTTCTTGACCCGCTCCTTCACCCGGGCCTCGTGCAGGGCTGTTTTTCCCGCTTCTCCTCTAACAAGTCTAGGTCCAGCAGCCGTTCATTCTGGTTTGCTTGCTCGTCCGGGAACTTCGAGCGGAGACTGGGAACTCCAACTTCTGCCGGGATTACTGCCTCCGCCCCGTAAACCAAACTATAGGGGGATTCGCCCGTGGCGGAACTCTCCGTTGTCCTGCTTGCCCATAAAACGCTTGGGAGTTAATCAACCCAATTTCCCCTCACTCCCTGAAGACGTGACTTGATGCTGTTGACGAGGGTCCTGTTGGTGACCTTGACCTGCCCGTTAGCCCGAGGGTGGTAAACCGAGATTAGCTTCTGTTCAATCCCGTACTCCTTGTACCAGGATTTGAAAGGGTCATTCTCAAACTGTGCCCCGTTATCTATCACTATGAACCGGGGTATTCCATAGCGGCAGATAATATTCTTCCAACCGAATTTTACACAAGTACTTCCCCTAATGTTGGTCAATGGAGCAGTTTCTATCCATTTGCTGAAGTAGTCAACAGCCACTATCAGATATTTGAAACCTCCGGGCGCTGTCGGGAAAGGGCCTACCAGATCCAAACCCCAACGGATGAAAGGCCAGGTCCCAGATATTCCAATCATCTTCCCCTGCGGCACATGGATCAGGGGTGCAAACTTCCGGCACTGCCCACAAGAGCGAACTGCTTTTTGGGCATCCTCAAACAACGTGGGCCAATAACCCCGTACACATGATCTTCTAGGCCACAGTCCGGGCCCCTTGATGACTTCCGTTGGGACCCTCATGCACTTCTTTTAACAGGTGGCGTGCTTCTTCCCCATCAACGCACTTCAGCCAAGGTTGAAGGTACCCTCTCCAGATCAGTTCCCCGTCCAACACAGCATACCGGGGGGCTTTAACCCGGATTTTCCGGGCTTTAACCTTGTCATCCGGCAGCGTCCCCTTCTCCAAGTACTCTAGGAGGGGCGTGATCCAGGACTCGGTTTCTCGAACTACTGAGACTTGATTGGGGTGCTCATATCCCCGGGTAGTTATCATCTGCATGAAAAGATTCCGATCCTAATCCGGCTTGAGCTCCGACGAGGCCAACTTACTCAGTGCATCCGCCTTACAGTTTTCCTCCCGGGGGATCTGTGTTAGTGTAACCCGGGGGAAACCCTGCATCATCAACTTCACCGCCTCCAGGTACTTCTACAGACTTCTTTCTTTGGCCTCATACTCCTTATTGACTTGCTGGACCACAATGGCCGAATCACTGTAAACGTTTACCACTTTTGCACCTGTCTCTCGGGCCAGGCGTAACCCGACAAGGAGGGCCTCATACTCAGCTTCGTTGTTGGTGGTTTTGAACTCAAACTAGCGCGTACCGATACTCCTTGCCTCCGGGACTGACCAGCACAACCCCGGCCCTGCTTCCCCCAGCATGGGAGGAGCCATCCACGTGCAATTTCCACCCCGGCTCATCTTCCACCGGGTCTTCCACGGCGTTGTCCGCCATTTCAACTAAGAAGTCAGCCAGAGCCTGTCCTTTGATAAACTTCCTCGCCTGATAAGTGATCTCATGCTCTCCCAGCTCAATCGCCCATTTCATCATCCGGCCCGATGCTTCCGGTTTCAGCATAACTTGACGAAGTGGCTGGTTTGTGAGGACTGTGATGGGATGGCCTTGAAAATACGGGCGGAGTCTTCGAGACGCGTGCACTAGGGCTAATAGCAAACGTTCTAGTGAAGAGTAACGCGTCTCCGGTCCTTGAAGGGCCCTGCTCACAAAATACATCGGATTCTGCGCCCTCCGGACCCCCGGACTAAAGCCGCACTTATAGCTTGATCCGTGGCTGCCAGATCCAAGAACAGTTCTTCCCCCGGGACTGGCTTGGACAGGGTTGGGAGTTTCCCCGGGTGCTCCTTCAATTCCTTGAACGCTTGCTCGCACTCGAGAGTCCATTCAAACTTCTTTTCTCTTCTCAAAATGTTGAAGAAAGGCAGCTGCTTCTCTCCCCCCGCGCCAGGAATCTGCTCAATGCCGCCAAGGACCCTGTTAAGCGCTGCACATCCTTAACCTTGCTCGGGGAGGGCATGCTCAGGATGGCTTCGACCTTCTCCGGGTTCACATCGATCCCCCGGTTTGACACCATATACCCCAAGAATTTGCCTGCCGCCACCCCGATAGTGCTTTTCTCCGGGCTCAGCTCCCGGAGATCCTCCAAAAAAGCGTCATGTGTCCTGCTTTTGATCACCATGTCATCCACATAGACCTCCATGATCCTCCCGAGCTGATCTTTGAACACCCGATCCACCATACGTTGGTATGTGGCTCCTGCATTTTTAAGACCGAATGGCATTTTCCTGTAACAAAAGGTACCAAAGTCAGTCATAAAAGAGGTTTTTGGCCGGTCCTCCGGGGCCATGACAATCTGGTGATATCCTCGGTGTGCGTCAAAGAATGCCAGGAGCTGATAGCCCATTATCGCTTCCACCAGCTGGTCAATAGATGGCAACGGGTAACTGTCTTTAGGGCAGCACTTGTTCAAGTCTGTAAAATCTATGCACATCCTCCAAGATCCATCATGTTTTTTCACCAGGACCGGATTAGCAATCCACTCCGGGTAGGTGATTTCTTCAACCATGCCGGCATCCAGCATCCTTTTTACCTCCGACCGGACAAACTCCACCCGATCCGCTGCCAAGGCTCTTTTCTTTTGCCTGATGGGTTTCAGATCCGGATAGACATTCAGCCGGTGTATCGCAAACTCCTCTGGTATCCCCGTCAAGTCTTCTGTTCCCCACGAGAACACATCCTCATACTCCTTGAGCAGTTCCCGGAGCTCCTCCTTCACATTCCCTGGGAGATGCTTCCCGACACTCACCTTTCCCCGGGATCCTACCTCCATGTCTTCCACCTCAAAGGATGCAGGATCTCCGTGCACTGCTCCCACTGTACTATCCTTCCCGGAACTCTCCTCGGGCTCCAAAGCATGTACTCTTTCAGATCCTCCGGCCTTGGCATCCTTTATTGCGGTTAGCATGCAGCTACGGGCAGTTGTTTGATTACAGATAACCGAGGCAATTCCTTGATCTGTCGAGAATTTCATGGTTAAGTGGTAGGGAGAGCATATCGTCCGGACTTGCGTCAACCAGGGGCGGCCTATAATCATGTTGTACGGGGAAGAAGCATTTATGACCGCGAAATTACACAAAACAGTACATCTCTTGTTAATATTTAGGTGATCAACAAGGGTCACCCGTAAGGCTATAACGCCTAGAGGGTGAACTGTCCGGCCTGTAAAACCCGATAACGGGGACAAACATGGCTTCAGGTTCTGGCGTCCGATATGTAATTGGTCAAAACAATCAGCGATCATAATCTCCACGCTGCTCCCATCATCCACAAAGACTCGCTTTATCACCACTCCCTCTACCTCGGCGGAAATCACCATGGGGTCAGAGTGAGGCACCTGGGCCGGGACTGCATCTTCTTTTGAAAAGGTGATAGTCTCATCGTGTTTAAACCTCTTTCCCTGGATCTCCCCCAGGGGGACATATTTACTTTTGGCTTTCACCGCTGACAGTGTCTGTGCCCCATCTCCCACTATACCGTTGATCACATTTATTGTCCGGGGCGCTCCGGGTCCGGGAGCTCCTGGTCTATGAGCTTATGGGGCGGGGTTAGGAGCAATGTTAGCCTCCACCTGGCGATTACCGCCTTGGCCTCGGTTGTTTCTCCAGTTCCGCTTCCTTCCTTGTCCTGCCGGAGCAGCCACCGGGTGTGCATCTCCCGCTACGCAATCCCGTAGCTGACCCCGTTCCACCAACTTCTGAATATCCATGCGCAGGACACGACAGCCTTCTGTAGTATGACCGTAAGATTTGTGAAACTCACACTATTTTTGGGCATTAGCCGGGGCCGGGACCCCTTGTATAACTGGGGGGTCCGTGAAGAGACCCCGATGAATGGCCAGAATCTCCGTCTTGGTCTTGGAGAGTGGAGTATACGTTGGTCTCACGCCACCAACGTCTGTCCCCCCGGTGCAGGTGCCGCTCCTTGGACCGGCGGGCGCCTCACTGGCTCCTGGCGAACACCCTGGTGGGGAGTCGCCCGGAGCGTGGTTGTTTGGGTTGCTGTGGCCGTGATCACCCGCTGTTCAAAGAAACCAACAGTGTTCATCCGAGTGTGGTTAGCTTCATGCACAGTGCAATGCATTTCAACTGTCAGCTGGAGGTGGTAGAAGATTCCCGGCATGTTCTTCATCAACTCGATATAGAACTCTCGTCTCTCAATCCGTTCACAAAGTTGCCGATTAAGACCTTCTCATGCAAGTGCCTATCCTAGACCTTCATAGACTTGGCAATATACCATACATAATACTGCCAAGTAGATTCCGTCTCCAACTGCCGCATGGCCAGGACCGTCGCCAGGTTCACAAAGTTTGTCTTCATAGCTGCATACCGATGGACCAGGATGGTCGCAAAGTCCCAGAAAGTCTTCAATGAACCCTGAGGAAGACTCTTGAACCAACTAAAGCAGTTACCCCGGAGGTAAGGGGCAATAGCTTGCACTGCAGCAGGTCGTCAATGTCCCGGGCACCCATGACACTAAGATATGTGTGGACAAACTCCTCCGGATCCCCGTCCCCATTGTATGTCGGAACTCCATCAGGCGTTTTGGTGCCTGTCGGCCACTTGTAGTTCAGCACCTCTGGAACCCACGGGGAATGAGGAACCATCCCCCGCCTTCCAATCAACCTAGTCAACCGATCTTCAATGGAACCGTTGTTGAACAGGGTGTTGTATCTGCCGTAAAATGGTTGAGCCTGCGGGTTTAAACCGCCTGGGAGCTGCTGATCCGGATACTGCTGCTGACCCGGAGGCATCTGCTGACCCGGGGGCATCTGCTGATCACCGGGTCCTCCTCTCCCATCCTTCTTCAAGTCCACTACATCGGGTACCTTGTTATGGGCCGCGGCCTTGGCCGCTTTCCATGCTTGAAATTCTCCAAATTCCGCAGCGTTGGTATGGATAGTTTCTGGGTCTCCAAGCTCCTCTTCCTCCGGGTATTCTTCTCTAGAATCAAAATACTCCGGTTCGGATTCACCACCATCTCTGAACGCCTCCTGGTTCTGCCTCTTCTTTTCTTGCCGGACCTTCTCCCTCTGCTCCTTCTGCATCTCCCTGAGAGTACGCTCCGGCACCTTCTTCTTCCCTTTGCGCTTCTCAGCGGCCACACGGGCAGTCTCCTTGCGCGCCCGTTCTTTCTCCTCGGCCACTTTCCGCGCCTCCTGGGCAGCCGCGGCCCTCTTTGTCTTAGGGCCACCCTCTGCCTGACTAGCTTTGGTGGGGGGTTCTCCCCCTGTCTTTTTAGGCCTACCGCGGGGCATGGCGAAGCAGAATGTCTCACTGGGCGTGCCAACTGATGCTACCAGTAAGCTCCGGGATACCAGCCCCGGTATGAGTTGTCCGGGGAGAGCTGGAATCCTAACCCGCGACGGATCTCTCACCTAGATCCTGCAAAACAAGCCCCCGGGGTCACCCGAGGGTAGACGCTCCGGCGTGATGATGAAGATTGGGCTTTATGCAAAGGAGAGAGAATATGAAGAAATACATAGAGTATTTAAGTCTGATAGAACATACCTTTTACTGTTGGTCACTCCTCTATTTATAATGGCAATGAGCAGAGAGGGTTTAAGCTAAGTGGTCATTCCCCTGTCGTCTACTCGGGGTTGCGGGGTCATTTTCATGTCCTTCTTGTACCCGGGTAGATCCAAGACAGCTAATGTCATGGAGGACCACTGATGGGTTGGACTCTCTCTTCTCCCTTGCCAATAGGCTTATCGGGCCAGTGTATGGGCTGAGGCCCATATCACCACTTCCCATCTCCATCTAAACTCTGGATGGGGGAAAAAATCTTTAATTATTTTATATTAATTTTTATATATGAATAAGTGTGAGATCTTCACATAAATCCTTTAGATCTGAGCTTTTAGTAAGTTCTTTTTCTTTTCCGGCGATCTTTCTAATCGAAATTCGGACTTAATCTATTAACTGGATCTGATTTTTGGATGCTTGGTTCAGTTCAATGCGTGTACAATTTTATTCAAGGCGTTTACGCGTGTTCGTTGTGTAGTAGATGTTGAAAATCCATGATTTAATTGGTTGCTCATGGCTATCATGACAGTTAGTTAATATGAATGAAGAGGCAGTATTACAATTGCAGATCTCTTATTTGTTATAAGATAATTAGTCTGATTAGCATTTAGTTTGATTATTTTTTGATAAGATCTTTTAGATTGGATGTTGATTACACTTATTGTAATTGTTGTTGGGTTAATTTGAACTAAAAAAATATAGATAAAAAGAGACAAGAGTAAATCTCCTTTTGTTGGATGAAGCAAGGAAAATCTCTTGGTATTAAAAACCTGTTAATTTAAACAAACACTTTCTCCAGTAACCAATGATTGAGGTGGCATATAATGATCAATTCCAATTCACTAATTCCTCTTTCGAGTCCTAAAGCGATCCAATAATTTAAACCAATAAAATGGAAAAGGAGGAGGCCATATGGGTAGCCGTTTTTGAATATGATCTGGTGTTTCCTCTGAACACGATCTGCAGAATGATTACAGTTTGGGGGAAAAGGAGAATCAAAAGGCAAAGAAGAAAGCACTAAATACTTCTTTTTGGTAACATTAATAATTATCAATTGCCTATAAAGTAAAGCATTATGTAATGTACTTTTCAAAGGCAATCCAACTTTTTTTCACTTAGCTACTAATTTAATTTACATTTTGTTTTTGCTAAGAGTAGTAAAATTCATCAAGACAAGCTTCTACACTTAGAAACCTTTATTAAAAGAAATTCTCCTCTTTCTTTGTCACATTTAACTTTGCTTTATTTATCCGCTTTGGTCTTTCAAATTCAAACCACTCTCAACTTTATACTGCAATGGATCTCCTTGTGTGCTGATAAATAATCAGGAATTATACATGCATGTTTGATTTATTATCGCAGGTCTGATTTTGAGTTGAAATGACCCTAGTTTGGTAATGCATGTCTAGTTCATAGTGAAATCATGAAAGGTAACTTTGTCTTGTCCAGCCCTGAAATTAGTAACTTGATCTGAACATATCAGCCCTCTAAGATTTCAGCACCACAACGATCAATCTCACATCTCACTATCTGATGTGAGATTGATCGTCTCCAAGATGAATGAAAAGAAATGCACCTGCAAAATTTTAGAGTACTGTGGTGAATCTTGATTTGCTAGTATCAAAAATGAAAATGTATTGAAAAGACATCAAGATGATCTTGAGAAGCTGTTGAATTAACCTTAAAATGCTGTTTTACTGAGGGAAAAACTAATTAAAAAGAATGCATGGCGTGGAAATGGAGACAAAGTTTCCACACTGCAGAGTTATCTTTAAGAAAAGAGAGGAAAAGGGAGGGAGTAGTACTGTGTCTCTTTTGTATATGGTCGCAATCGATGTGGGATATAAATAAATAAAGGCTATGGGTGAGCTAGGGCTTTTTTGCTTTATCTTTCCTGCTTGTTGTGCTGCTGAGAGAGAAGTGATTTCTGCATGAAAGTAAGGGAAGTTCTCTTGGATCTGGGAATGTATCACTGCAATGATCGAGTGAATAATACTACACTCATAGAATCTTTCCCTTTTCTTTCTTTGTGGTTTCTCATTATGAATGCCTCGGATCCCCCGCCACAACCCCACCACCATCATCTCATCTTTAAACATCATTCTGCAAAACTCACTGACATTTTTCTTTTGGTTAAAATGTATCTGTGGAGAGATGAACATATGGTAAAAAAGATGAATAAGTTATAGCGGAGGTGTACTGTAGCTGTGAATTTCGGCAACCCCAACCTTGTTCAACTGCCCTAAACATTTCCGTCTGTTCTGCCATCTGATCGGTGTTTGTGCAATATAGCAGATAGTACTGTAAATATATTGAGCTCGTGATCAAACAAACCCTATTCGCTAAAGGTTACTATTTTTGACCTAATCTACATTGTACAGAACTCCTGATACAAGCCCTTAAAATTTCATGGGAACTAAATATTACAGCAGTCAAATGATTCACCTCAGAACAAGAACTGTAACAACTACGCTAAATGACAAATATTGTTCATGGTTTATGGGTCCAATTAATGAGGATCATCATCAAAACTTGACATCTTAATCGAAATGTGTATGTCGGTTGTCGAGGTATAGTAAATTTGAAAAGGTACTTTTGATATATATATACATTATTTCAAAGAATATTTTGACAAGATATCTGTAACAATTAAATCACTCCACTAAAGATAATCATCTAATTTGAGGAAAATCTTTTCTCCGTCTAATAATTAGCTCAGAATTATAATGGAGGAGCAAGATATTCACACGGCAGGCAGTTACTATTAATTACGTGATTGCACCGCATTTTGAACCGTGGTGAAAATTCTACGTACCTTCAAATGCAACGTCATCGAAAAAGATAAATGAAACAATCTGCTTTGCTTATAATGTCCGAAAATTGGCACATGGTTTTGGAAGTTGGCCACTGTGGACATGAAGACATCTTTTGGTACAAGATAAAAAGTGCAGAGCAGTACAGATTGTGGATTGATCCAGTAAATTGCTAGCTAGTAAGAAGCGGCGGAACCATAAATTTAGTTTAGGGTAGATTCAAATGACAAAAAAAATAGAGGGCAAAAACACAGGTTCAAAACCGCCCTCTCGTCAGAGACCGGAAAAAAATAAATTTGACCGGTGAACAGTAATATAGGTTAGATTTTGAATTTTACGGTAGACGCAGGCCTACCCGGGTCTGAGCGTAGTTCCGCCACTGCGATTAACAACAGTAATTGTATTAGTAAACTGACATTATAATTAATTTAGTAAATGCAGTAAAGTATTTTGTTCTTTTAACTCAAAATATGATATGAATTTATGAAAATCTTTTCATATATTATGTTCATTGAGAAATTTTAGCAATATTCATAATTATCATTATAATATCAATGATATTTTGAACTACGTTGATTAAAATATCAAACTGTGTTTAGTACAATGATATTTTGAACTACGTTGATTAAAATATCAAACTGTGTTTAGTAATTTTATACAGAGATAATTTACAGGGAAAATATGCACTGCTGTGTCATATATAGAGATACCTACCCCAAATATGCGTGTTTGTGGCATTGGGTGGGTCGTTCGGGAAATCAAAAGAAGGAGGACTCGGTCAAAAAGAGGCGCTGCTTCTGCATAAAAGTCGATCCAGGAAGAATGTTTATCATTTGTCAGATAATCCTTTGGATATTTGGTGGTGGGAGATCAATCAGTACAGTCTCAATAAACTAACATTTTCTTCAGTTAATGGCTGTGTAATTAATTAATTAATAGTCATGCTGATCGATCGTCCCAAAAAATACTTAATCATGCACCTGATCATGCTTGTTAATTAATTGAAAAAAGTGCTATTAAACCCCCAAATATTTAAGAAAGTGCTAACGTACCCCTAACTTTTTCAAAAGTGCCACTATACCCTCAAATGTATAATTTGGGCAGAATTTTCTTTTGCCAAGTGTAAAATGACAAGAATACCCTCACTATTATTTAATGGTAAAAAAGGAAAAAATTATGACGAAAATACCCCAACCAAATCAATGAATAATCATCTAATTCCCGCTTCCCTTTTTACATTCACACCCAGTTAAGAAAGCAATTCAAATCCATACCACCAGTTATCGTTACTTTATCGGATGAACGCGTTTGAAGTCGAGGGGGCCAAAACCACCATGCCCAGAAATTAGTGTTAGCCGGGGACCGAAACCGCCACACCCAGTAATAATTAGCGTGACTAGCTCAAAGTGGCGAGATTATGGTAATTTCACCAATGTTTTCAATTTGTTGAGTTTTTGGATATAAATGTTAACTTTTTTCAATACTGGCCTGCTAGATTTAGGCTGTATTTTTGTTATATAATCATATATACAATAATTATGATATATAACTCATTTGCAAGTGTATGCAATAGAAGTATATATATATACATATATATATATATATTTATATATATGATGCATATGTCTGATATACTTAATTATTGATCATATCATATATATCAAAGACGTATTTTTTTGGACTATAAAATAAGCAAAATATGGACTGCATCTAGAATTGCCCCTTTCAATAATATTGTGCATTTATTCTGTAATTCAATGATATTGATTTTTTGACTATTTTTTCGTGCCCATGAGCATTTGGGTCAAGAAAAAAAAAATCTAACAAGTAAGGGTAAATTTGTCTTTTAATTCAAAATGATGTTGAAAAATGGGCTTTAGAGGTACATTTCTTTATTCAATACAATGATAGGGGTACATCAGCACTTTTGAATTACTCAGGGGTACATTGGCACTTTCATATAAAGTTGGGGGTACATGAGCTTTTAAACCCTAATTAATATATAATCTGTGTTTTAATTTGGAGATAAGAATATAGAGAGATCTGCAGAGAGATTGGCATGTGCATGCAACAATGCCATACTGGGTGTTATATCCCATGCAACATTGTGAGGTTGCCCTCGATTTCGTTCCTGCGTGCACTAAAATATGATTGCGTATTAATTTCCTCTTCATCCAAGAGATAGATACATGCGTAGGTTATGTCTTGCCTAGGGTTCTTTATTTTATTGCGCCAGACTTAAAAAATCCATTGGGAAATTACACACCTCTTGTTTTTTTGTTAAAAGAAAAGGGGGAAAATTAGCCTTAGTTTTTTTTTGAAAGAAATAGATATTTTTATAACTAAAAAAAAAAAAAAAAAGTTCTAGCAAATAATGTGTCCTGACCTACAGGTTGTGTCGTGTACATCCTGCAAGAATACCCGACTAATTTTGATAGCCGCAAACTTAGTAAATGAGTTCAACAGAGTACAAATCTTGATGACTAAACCCTTTATTTCCCACTGGAAATTGTCATGGTTGATTAGAGAAGATGTTAAAATTGATGAATCCGAGATTATGTAAATCCATCTCGCTTGCATCCGTCTTGCAGCCTTAATGGTTCTCTAGCACGCTTTTCCTCCGCTTGCAAAAGGATTACTCATGGGAAGAAATGATGTCCTCTAACTTCCTTAAGTGTAGTGAACTGTTTTTTCCGGATATTCCATGCACATGTTCCTACCGAGAAAGCTGGAGTAAAGGACTCATCGAAGGATATTTCAACAACATCTGTTAGGTCATTCTCCTTATCTTCAATTGTCTCAGGTCACATCTGAGAGCTACCATGAGTATCTGTCTCTACTGGCTCAATTCCTTCTGTAGGTTCCATGCATTTCAGATTAAAGGTCAAACTCTGATTTAGCCATTAATCAGGCATCCCGCACATCACTACCTAAGATATCATCGAACACCTTCCGCTTCTTGGGTTTCCATATACTCCTAGAAGACAAAAATCAATAGTTGCACTAGATGTTGATCCGGTTTGCTCCCTAACCATCGCTTGAAATCTATACCAACATTATTCAACAATTGTTGTTGCCCAACTAGCGGGGATAAGTTCCAAATTTGCCTTGCATGGATGCAAGACAAAAATAACTGTTTGATAAAACTGAAATCTGAAAACTGAACTCTGAAGTCTGAAAGCTGAAGTCTGAATATGATAAGTGCTGAATACTAATATGTGCAGTTGTTTGATGAAATTTAGATAAGTGCTGAAAACTAAATATGTTAATTGAAAGAATAAATCCTAATTAATTATTTGAACATTAGAAAATAATTTATGAGTCAGTATTATTTAATATTATTAAGAAAAAATCAATTATTATAATGTGAATATGATCTAATTTTAATATATAATATTTATAAATATTCTATTTATTTAATTTTTAAAATATTATAATATACATTTCAATTTTAAAGTACTCGGATTCAAATTTGAGTGTGCATGATAATTACAGTAATTTAAATATATATTATATCTATATCTAATATAATGTAATTATATAATATTTTATAATGAGTATACAATTATTGATTATTATTTTGAAATAAATTACTAAATTATTTGCTAATTAATTAATTAATTAATACACAAGAATTATTAAATAAATATTATTATGATTTTTGACACAAATATTATCTTAAATGTAGATTTAGAAAATTTTCAAATTTTCAAACAACGCGTAGCATCTTCAGATTCAGTCATAAGTGATATGCGAATCACTTAATGAAGTCGTTCAAATTGTACGCGCGGTTCAGTGTTACTTATTGACACTTATTTGGTTCAGACACGCAGAATCCATTTATCAAACACGCGGAAAGTAAATAAGCACTTAATCCATTAAGTTAAGCGCTGGTCTTAATTATCAAACGCACCCTAAATGTGTTTCGCCTTCCATTTGAGAATCTTGATCTACCTTCCACTTCCATCAATTCGTAGCTGTTGTTAGACCATGCTGAAGCATTTTGTGGTAGTTTGAAGTACCATTATTGAACCCAAAAATCTGCCTCCAACTGTTGAGATTGTGTGGAGTTTGGAAACACACTAATTAATCATCACCGCTTGATAGCATGTTTTTGTTATATACTTCCCATCCTTACAATCTCGCCACAATGGTTTATCTTTTGTCGTTCCTGATTTTGGAATGTGGATTGCTTGGATATGTGCTATAATATGTGGCTGAAAAGTGCTTCATTGAGTGGCATCCTCCATTGATGTGATTGATCATCTATTAGGTGATGTACCATAAGGTATATTGAGATACTTATCACTGATCGTTCATCCACTGGATTTTGAACTATTGGAATCCACTGATCGCATGCACCATGTTAGGACTGAATATGGTGGAGCGTTTATCAAATTCACGTACTGTCCCGAGTATCTGGCATAAAGATTCACTGTCTTTGCCACATCTATAATGCTACTCTCCGTACACCTTGTAAACATGATGCAGTTATCCGCATACATCAAGTGTGTTACATTGTTACTCTAGGACCCCTGCACGATACCTGAATACCCACTCCTTTCCAGCCATGTTGACAATTAACCTTAGTTCGTTAAGCTTGTTAAGAAACAATTAGCCTATATTAGCAGGCTGATTTACGTCACCCCAAAACGTAACACTTCTACGGGCTAAAGCACAATACAATTTGCAGAACATCAACATTTTTATAAAAAAAACTAGAAAATCATATAACATAAAAATAAAAAAATAAAACACTTTCCACCAAACTCCAAACTCTATGTGTGCGGGCATATACAAACTTAAGTTTTCTGGAATAAAACTAGCTGGTACAGAATAACTCATCTTCTATCCAGTTATTTTGATGCAGGTGGATCCTTCCCGAACCTCATCAGGGCATGAGTCGCCAGCATCGATCCCCGTCGAGCAGCTTCTATGAACCTCCCAACCAGTGGCACTTTAACTGTTTCCCTATTTTTCAGAGGCTTCTTATCCCACCTGCATGCCATTCATTCAAATTCATCATTCCAAAAGCACACTGATCATATTATATTACATGACTGAATATATTAACTTAACATACAGATCTTCGTGTCGGATGACTTTCCCATCCTTGATCTGCAGCTTGATAAGGGAAATCATGTCTATATCCTTCCCCCAAAACTTGTACACTTGCTTGTTATCCATCAGTATCTGAATCAACGATCATTTAGGATAAACGTTCAGTTTTTGTAAAGAATGATATATACTAGTTAGGCTACAGAAATTAAGAATTAAAACCTCCTTAGTTCCAGGGGAAATGTCGTTCTCTTTGATGCTGTATTCAACAATTTTTGAGTCACTGAACACCTGAACTTCATTTAGTGCGAACATTTGTAAGTGGAATATAGAAACTTGTTTTCAGTTCTGGAAATTAACCATGATTGGTGACTAGTAGTACCTTAGGGAGGGTGTAGAATGCTGACTTGATCTGCTTCACCCTGCCAACAATTGAAATATACATACAATGAATGCTAAGAATCCTAACAATGTAGATAATTTAACAAGGTTGTGTGAAAGAGGTGTACCCTTGAGCACGCATGAGTGGATCTTCAAAGGTTGCATCAGGAGCATAGATTTCAAAATCTTTTGCTGTGGCATTTGGTCCATATCTGCAAATTGTCGGGTTTTTAGACACGCGTGACATCAAATGCTTATTTAGTTAGGAGGGATCATCATGTACAAATTTGCAAGCTAGCCTAGGCTCAATTGTTTTTCTATCGATTTTTGTACAGAAAAGGTGACTATAGTCTCTACGATTATTTAAAAATGTCAGGGAATCAAGACCTTCTTAACAATGATCAAATAACAAACATAGCAATATTTAGAGCCTTCTACAGTGGCTTAATAGTTTTATCAGAGACTGAATTCCAATTAAACAAAATTTTCCCTACCTGATATTTTTTTTCTTGCTCTGTCTATACATATCAAAAATATGATCACCCTAAACATATTCATGTTTCATGATTTTATTGATGCCTCATAAGATTTTGCCACAAAATCGGGTATTCGCAACAAGACTAATCAAGGTTTTCAGACTCAAATACTCAAATTGGATAATCAGGAGAAAACTTGCACAAAAGGGAAGAAGTTCAGATCATAAAATGGATCATCAAGAGAAAACTTACATGTTCAAGAGATGAGGAAGAATGCGATCAAAACCTCCGTTCGACGGATCACTATCGACACCACAAGTGTTATCTTCAGCAATCACAATCCCAGCAGCACAACATAGCAAACACAGAAAGGCACCAACAACAACTATTTTAGATTAAGGAAGACTATTCAGTAAAGAATACAATTATTTCATTAAGCATGGCAAAAAAAAAAAGCATCAACCTTTCGGCTGGTTTTCCATGGCGATTTTCGAAGCAGCAGACGAATAATACTTTGCTGTTTGAGCAGAAAACGAACATGCATATGAGGAACGAGAAGAAGGTCGAAGAAGAGTGGAAAAATTCATGAGGCTGGGGGAATTGAGACGTGGCAAAATCTTGTCCATTGTTGTTATTCAAATAGTCAAGAATCACAGCCCAAAATGACCAAGATCTCTTCTTTCCTATTTGAAAGTTCTTACGTTTCATGAATCCCTGTAAATAATTGTAGCAATCAACATAACTTATGGTTAACTTGTGTATTTTTTCAATATTAGTGCCACGAGACTTAAACAATGAATACGGAATACGTGAGCAGTAACGGATCTAGAAATTAATATTAAGGTAGGCGCCTAGACGAAAGCACAGCTTAAAAAGACACTACAGTAGCAATTTAGTTGGAAATTACTATTTACAGACTTATTCGGCAGATTCGAGCAGGCTAGCCTAAGCATAGATCCGCCATTATCGTTAAGTATTTAGTATTGTATGACACAAACTACCTCAAACCATCTTGCCTCACGATATCATGTTAGTGTATCTCTTGTATGTCTTTAGGAAATTTTCATGCGACCGTAACTAGAACCAAGTTACACTAGCACAGTCTCATGAATTATCCACCTATGATATTGACCTAGTTCTGCCGCCAGGTGAAACAGTATCATCTTCAGGCATATAGAAATTCTTACATTTTTCGGGAAAATAAAATAGAATTTCAGATAACAAAAACAGTTTAGACTTCACAAATGACTCTTTAGTTTTTCACGTTTCCCCCCTATTTTTCACCAAAAAGAAAAATGTAACCATCTGTACAAGTTACAAGATCACAAGCCAAAGTTTACAAGCAAATAACCCTCCTATACATGCTGATATGCAGCATCCTGTATTACCTATTTATGAAAATGTACACTCTCTTCGATGTAAGAGATGAGACTTGTATGATCACTAGCCCCACTACATGCAGGTACAGACAGGGATTTGTATAGGGAAAACACGACCAAAACAATAAATCACAAGCCGATGAAGAAAGAATAAATCTTGCTGGCCTCATCTGCAATAGCCAGCTTTCACTTGATTCTATACCTCTACCGCTTTGCCTCATTCACCGACGATCCTTGAAAGAATTCGTCCAGCATATGATCAAGATCTTCAGGTTTGTATTTGATGTATTTCTGGGGAGTCTTTCCTGACTCAATCAAAGGCCTGCGCAACAAATCAAACAGCATAGATGTGATTCAATACCAATAAAAGAGAACAGTTGGAGAATATCTAATGGTGGGAACCAAGTTTCATATTCTGACATTTCCTAAAAGTATCTAAAAGATATGAGAGGAAAGTACCCAAAGCGTTTAAGGAAATTTCGGTATGCTGGGAGTAAAACTTCAGCGACAGCCAGCCTGCACATGTCTCGCAGCTCTGAATCGGGGACTGTCCATTGAGATTGCCTCTGATGGAGGTCTTCAAATTGCATATTAAATGTCTTGAACCTGAATGAGAAGAAAGTGGTATTTAACATGAGAAAGTAATTAAGCTGAAATATAAAATTGGAATTGTAAGGCAGCATGTACATACTTCTCCTTGAGTTGTGTTCTTGAAATTCCACTACTATTTCCTGCATCAGCAGAACTACCACCACCAGATGATGTCAGCCCTTTAGAGGAGAGTATCTCCTGAGTCTATAGAAAAGAATACATGCTAACATTAGTGAAGCCTTCCAAATAACACATAATCAAAAGAAAGCTACAAGGATGCGGAAGTCTAAATGCCAATTTATTTTCATGGCAAGCTTTTTGTACTTGCATTGATGCTTAATGAAGCATAACAGTACAAGAAAAATTCAAAATAGGCAAAAATGTGACCAGAAAACATATAAAATAGATGAAGACAAAGTAAAATTTTCATGTAATGATGGGAGTCCATGACAAGGTTTTAGAGAATACAATTTTGCCCCAGCATTCCTTCTTGTACTGGGTTGCATGTTGCTGTACTATTCTCCTATGCCTTTGCACCCAATCATCTCCCAACAAATCTTTGGCTTCAGATCTGCAACCAACGAGCACATAAGCATACCCTGGTAAAAAACAGACAGTGTCTAAAGCTTTAACAATGACACATGAAACAAACCTGCGCACTGATCTGACCATGTAGTGGATATTATTCATGAGGAAAATATGGCTGAGAGCAGAATCTCTATAATTCTTGGCTTTCCCTTCCAGATTGATTTGCAGTGCCTGCATTATTCTCTTCGTTACTGCACCCAATTCAGTATGCGAACCATCTTCATTTTGAACATCTTGAAAAAGCTGCTTTAATGTTGATTGATAACTGAAATTTGAAGGAAAAAAAAAAGCAAATGAGGGATTCATCTCAAGGAACAAGAAATCTGCTGTGGCCAACATGCAGCCAACTCAATAAGAAGTATTATACCAATATTTGTATATTCACGCATGAAGCACCATAACAACAATTTACAGTAACATTTTTTGGTCAGGATAAGGTTATTTTCAGAATTTCAGATGGAGCCCCCTAACCAGTTTGATAGCCCCAAGGATGCCTCCTTTACAGCAGAGTAGAAACAAATGCCAAAAACCAATAAACTAGTATAAGACCCGAAGAGACTTTCCAGTCCACAAACAGAAAATAAAAGAAGACTTCTAAAGCTAAAGAATTAACATTTCTTACTGTAACCAAAAATGCGAGAGTGGAACTGACACGTGTTCAAAATACTGAAAGAAAAAGGGTTAGAGTAGCAAACTTACTCAAAAAGGAACTTCACATAGTTAATGACATAGCTTGTCAAAGGATGAACAGTTCCATCTACAACAGCAGTTTTCGTAGCATCCTTTTCAACTGCCTCTTCAAAATCACTAAATGTATCTTGTGCTGTGCGAGCTAGACGCTTTGTCAAACCCAAGGCAGATCCTCTAATTTCATTGCAAGGTTTGCCTCTAAAAAGACTTTCAATCTGATAGTAAAAGCATTAGAACAACGAGATAATAGTGGACTGAGAATGGGAGATAAAGGCGGAGCAGAAAACTAAAGTGAAGAAATTCCATTAAGTATCAAGCACACCTCCGAGTGCAGCTCTCGCATTATCTCATACATGTCAAGGAGCACAAATAGCTTTTCTGGAGATCTCTTACTTCTAGCAATTGCATCCCCAAAACTAAGCAGCACAGCTACACTCGCAGCAGTGACTTCAGCAAAACACTGGTCCTTTAGGGTATCAAAATCCTCAAAAATTTGATCACAAATTTTGCGCTCCGCGGTAAACATCAATTTAACCTGTTCAAGACATATTATCTACCAATGAGCACAGAGCCGAGCTAGATGATATTAGGTGTAGAACTTACAGCAATCCGCATATAGTGAATCCAATTTCCAATCTTGGATTCCAAAATTTCCCAAGGCATCTTCTGAACATCATCTTTGCTAAGTTTCTCCACGCCCAGCTTTCTAAGACTTTCTTCCAAGACAGAGGAACGAGTATCCCTACAAAAAAATCATTAAAAGTTATGGCCAATAACTAGTTTGTCATGCTTTTGCATATTTAAAGTGCTATTAATCTATTGGAGAACCATATGTGGTACAACCGCACACTTATCATTCAATAACACGTTCATCTACAAGTGAAAATATTTACCTGTATACTTTCAACAGTTTCTGGTGGTGACCAGCTTGAACCATCTGCTGGGCTAAATCATGCAACAATGGCAGAACCCGAGGTGGTATAAGGGTTGGCAGCGTGTAAATAGCATTTTCTGAATCAGAATTATGGTGCTCATGATGGTGGCCATTTGCTGAAGGGTTCTTGCCATTTGCATCTCCAGGTGATTCAGATGGTCGCATTGCACTAGGAAGGCCCTCAAAAAGACGATCCGGTTCAATAGGCTTGCTGGAAAAGATGGTTTCAAATGATTTTATTTTCTAATCAATATCGAAAAGAAACAAGACAGATCATTCATATAAGAAAATTCAGGTAATTAATCTTTGGTGACTACCCAAAGATTGAAACAATAAAGACGAGTTCATAAAACAAAACAAAAAAGTTATTCTAGCATGTAACTGCTGTTTCCAGACTCACCTGTAAGACAACAAAAGCTGCTTAAACTCCTCTTCCAGCTTAGAGATAGCTGTGTTAAGCAAACTATTGGCATGGCTGAGAACTCCATCACTACTTTTGAAACTTTGGTTACTGCTGAAGAACCCAATGTTTTCTCTGAGCTGTTCAATTGCTATAAGATAAGTTTCAAGATCCTCACGAGGGCCTTTTAATATCTTTGCCTCGGCCTGCATTTTATAAAAGGATAAACTGTTAGGCATCAGGAACAAGTAGGACTCGAAATTTGGGGGAGAACTTGTTGAAATATATTGAAGACAAGACATCATAATTGATAGGTTAAAATTCATTGAAAAGAGCTAAGGACAAGATGTGATGATGGTCAAACTTATATTACAAGATTTTTCCTCTCATATAGGGAAATTAACCCTCAGTTTCAATCCTAGACTTTCTGGAGACCAAAAATGTATCAGGTTATCACAGGGGGTAACATAGGGGCTAGAGGATGCGAAATTCTCTACTCTGGTCTTCAGAATGCTACTACCTTAGTCTTTATAAACAAAAACCCCATCGGCTTTGGGAACTTGTCATATACTAGAGTCCCAACACCCTTAATGCCGGGCATGAAAAATAGAAATGCCAAGGAAGTGGCTAACTTTAATTTGTTGCGAAAAAAAATGCAGTTATTAGCTGCCTAAAAAAGTAATTAAGAACTCGGTGTCAAATTATATGTAAAAAACTCATTGTAAAGTTAAGGACAGGTTGTGATATTTGTCAAACCTATCTATCCCAGGAGGTTTCCGTCCCATAAACAGAAATTAGCCCTCTTTTGGACACCAAAACCTTACGTCAATCTAATTGACCAAAAAAAACATCAAGTTATCACGAAGATTACAAAGCCCCATTCCTAGTCTTTGACCTGCTCCCATAGTATTTACTTAACATATACCCCATCGTTAGCATTGTATCCCACGGCGGCTTTGGAATTGTAGCAAACATGCAGTAATTAGCCCCAAAAAATGAATCACGTAACTGCAGTCCCTATATACCCTAATGTCAAGAATAAAAGTAGATACGCCATTAAAACAGCTAGCCGCAGAATGGCGCCAAAACAATTGCACTCGCTACTTATTTGCTGCCTAAACTAGCAAGCAAATAGTGCGAAAATACCAGGCTACACATTCCAAACATTTCAATCAATAAACATCCACTAAACTGCTTAAGGCGACCCACATTCTTATCCTCTAAACAAAACATGTCAACACATTAACCAAAGAAATCAAAAACTCAAAAGCCGAATAAACGCTGCTGACCTGGCGAGTAAGATCAAACTGCCCCAGTATAACATCTGCAGACTTCAAAGTCTTATCAATGTTCTCATGAGCCCTCCTGATAGCATGAGTCCTTATCTGATACACACATACACCAATCAAACGCCGATTAAAGGTAAACTCATAATAAAATCGTCAGATCCTCCAGTAATTCTGCAAGCAGAAAAGCGCCTAGAAATGCAGATCGAGAGAAGAGCGAACCTGGGTGGGACGCATGGCGGTTTCGAGAGCAGAGAGGCGGTGATCGAAAGAGCCCAAGATGGTGACCATGTTCTCAGTGATGGACTTGCTCTTCTGCAGCGATTCCTTCATCCTCGCCGCCTTTTCGCTCAGCGAATCGGCGCCGCCGCCCATTGCCGCCGGAACACCCATCGAATCTCCTAGTCAAAAATCTTCAAAATCGTTTCTCCTGTCGTCCGGTTGATGAATTTGGACCCCTTCTTTTACTTGTAGTTGAACATGGAAGAGCTGGTGGAGAAAGATTTAGAAAATTCGTAACAGAAGATGACTTCTAACTTTGTATTTATAGTATGGACTAGTGGGGTGAGCCGACGACTGTTGTAGTGTTGTTGATTGGCTCGGCTTCGCGGTGGACTGAGTTTTTTATTAATGTTTTATTTATATAATTATCGACATCTGAATATACATAGAATTTTAAGATAATTATTTAGATTATATTATACAGGTTATTATAATATAAGAACTAGATCCGGACATACATATGTTAAATGACTAGCAGGGTTAGACGCGCAAGGTGCGATCAAGGTCCAATTCGATGGTAAGTTGTGTCATGTTTTTGAAAAGTGAAAAAAAAAACATAAATGTTTTCAATTGTGAATATAAACTAAAATATACAATAAAAATTATGAATTAGTGAAGAAAGAAGAGAGAGACCACAGAGATCAACTGCATTAAGAGATAATACATTCATTACATCTATTTTTAAGTTATGTTTATGTGTTCTGAAAATTAAGTACGTAAAACTTAAACAATCATGAGACTCCTTGGGAGTAGTTTCATCAATAATGTAGTGAAAACGAAGTAGATCCATCAACAATGTAGTGATACGGTTTTTAAATAACAATGTAGTACAGGAGCTTTCAGTCTCGAACCAAAAGAATAGTTTCGAACCAGTTTCATTCAAAAGTCGAGATCTAGAGTTCTAATCCACGTGAAGCATTGTTTCCTAATGTAAGATCTACTGTCAATGTAGTTATAATTTACTTCATGGCAGATCTTTAACATGACTTCTCTATTTAAAACAATCAATGAAACCAGTATGTATATCTATCACAAAAAAAGTGATTCAAAATGCGCACAAGAGACTCTGCAAGCAAAAAATCCCTACACTGCTGCTGCCGAGATTCGAATCTTTGACCTATCACAATGAACCCAATGTACCAACCAATGGGTTACACACGTGGGTGTACCAATGTGTATACATACAAACACTTAAGAGAAAGAGACCATTGCTAAGTTTAACTCAATTTTTTAAAAATACAACAAACTATATAATTCAGTATGTTACCAATAATTCAATATATAAACATAACCCTTGTATCATCTCATCTAAAATTTACTCCATTCTACGTTTTCTCTTCCATCTGAGCCGATTCCACTTCTGTATCAATATGTTCTTTCATCTTTTCTGATTTCTGTCACTTCTACTACCCAACCCATATTTTCTACTTCAGAAATCCCTCTTCTGATATAGGAAAGTCATAAATCAACTACTATAACTTTTCTCCAAACACACACACATTGATGAATTCAAGATTTGAGAAAGAAGTTATTTTTGGAATAGGGGAAATTTCTGCACTGCCGTTTTTTACGGTTTTCACAAACTGTTTTCACATAAGAAGATTACGTACAGACACAGATATTCTTTCTCAAAGTGATAAAACTCATCGGTATATGGTAGATGATGGGTTTAACCTGTCTAAAGTTATATATGATTCCCCGTAGAGCAATACCTGGACAAAAGATGTACATGAGCAAATCATCAAGCAACAAACACAATAATATTAACGGAAAAAAAGGCCAAAAGTTATCATCTTTGGCTTTCATCTGAGATTTTCTAGATATTCAAGGATGAATCCAACATAATGAATATAAATTGCAACGTTACCTAATCAATGCGGAATACGGGAGCGTTCTTAATCACTAATTTTTATAATTATGAACTCATAAAGTATTTTTAAGTTTAACTTAATTAATGACATGACGATGAAATAGTTTTTAGAATAGAAGATGGTGTGGTTGCCTGTGGCCCTGTGGGAGAGATCTATGAAGTTGCCGGCCACCGAATAAAGCCATTTATATATCGGTGGTGCACGTACGTGTATTTCTTGTTCGTTAATTAGGTCAAAATGGACAAATTATTGCGTGTAATATTGTCACTTTCATTCCAATTATCCCGTTCCTAGATCGATCAATAATATTGATGATTTGCAATATATATATAATTCGTCACACTTGGATCTGCAATTTAATTATTTATATATATTAGCCAAATGTGTATAATTTTATCTTTAAAATAAATTGATATCATAAATAATTCATAATATGTTATTACATATGATTTTACTTGTTTAGTAATATATGTATTTCAAAGCATTAAAATGTAGGTTTGCAGCTAATTTAAAATATTAATGATCAAGTATTATTTTAATCAGCAAAAATTTAACCGAAACAGATGAAGTAGCACATAGTGAAGAAATACAAGAATTATAATTGAAAACCCATGAAAGTACAGGAAACAAACACCCAAACTTAGTACGTAGTTGTTGATCGTGAATCAATTGCTGCACAGACCAGCAAGGTTGCCATTTCCAAATATGCCGCGGTTGCCGCACCTGTAACCCACGCATTCACGGTGTCTCTCGCTCTGGCACTCGTTGTCGCCATTACAAACGATCTGATTGCAGGACAGAGGAACATAATCCTGCAAATTCTGCAGCAACCTTCTCGACGTGATCATCATGTTTGCAATCTCCTTCTCATCACCTTTCACCCCTTCTATCACTAGTGGAAAACGGAACGGAACACGGCGGTTCCGTCCCGGTTGGACGGCGGTTTTGACCGCCGTCCATGGTGGTGCCGTCCAATTGGCGCCACCGTTACTCGGCGGTTGAAACCGCCGAGTAAGGTTTACGAGTTCGGAAACTTACCCGGATGGGTACATTTCCGGACTCGTAAACACCTGCTGCTAGCAGGAGGCTACCCCGGCCATTACGGGCCGGACGGTTAGCCGGAAGGAGGTTTTTGCGCACCCGGACGGTAAGCCGGGAGATTTTCCGGCGGCAGCAGTAATCCGTTCACCGTGAAACGGTGGCGGAAAATATGTACTTCCGGATAGGATTACGGTACCGGAAAGTTAGCCGGACAGAAGTGTTTACTTAACCGGACGCCTGCCAGGGAAACGTTCGGGAAAATGGGTGAAAAGAAGCCAATTTCGTCCTGCCAGAATTCCAAAACCGGAAACCTAGCCGGAAGTATTTTGAACTGTCCGGCCAGGATTTCAGATGTCGTAAAGGTTATCCGGATGATTCTTTAAAATCTGATTTTTATTTATTTCGGCTTTTGAATACAAAATAGAAAGTATTTAAATGGCGCTAGTGAAGAATTATATGTTTCAAATGATTGTGATGTATTACGAATGAATGTATAATGTAATAAATCACTTGAATGCGCTAAATACAACAATTGCCAATAATACATAATGTGTCAATTTTGAACTAGAGCATGTGCATACGAAGTTACGACAATTGATGCAATAGTACTCCTCGGTCGATTCAGGTCTTCGGGTGAGTAGGGCCTTGTATCCTCTTCGAAAATCTGTGCATTAGCATACACAATTCAATATATGACGCAAACATATGAATATGTGTAAGGTAGATGCCTTATAGATTTGGAACTTACGGGATCAAGGTCTTGGTCGAATTCGTTAAATCCCACTACCAATTTGAGCTCATACAACATAACGTAGTACCCGCATTCCCAGCTGCTAACTTGTCTCTTGTACTTTAACACAAAAGGAAGATCACATTGTTAAATACAATCGATCGATGTCGATAATACTAGTGTTATTAATGAGGGAGAAACGTGTAGAGTACCTTGATCTCAGTCATTCCAAACTCTCTCCTAGAGGGATTGACATGATTCAAAACTTGTCTAAGGAGGTGTTCGAAAGACGGGATTGGCGGACGATGGAGAGGATCTATCCAATAAACTTCTTTGGTTTTTTTGTGGATCAAAACCAAGCTCCAATGTTTACTAAATAAAAAATGCATATCCATTTGTCAATAATGACAACATAAAAGTTAACAAGAAATAATAATGTATAGAATTAGTTAATATGAAATGCTTACCCGGAAATGAGTGGTGCTAGGAAGAATAATTTGTCCTCCACACCGAGAGCCTCTCTCATGTAACTTAATCGCTCTGCATCAGTATGACCTAATTCTTGGATTCGCTCAGGGCATAGGAAGCCTATCCATGGCTTCAACCGTTTTTGAACTAATTGATTCAAGAAACTTAAGAAAAAAAAATATGAATGGTTAAAACAACGGGGAGAACGGCGGTTGAAAACACACAAGATAATATAGTCTCGACATTAAAATTACTTACAGTTGGAATAAGGACATTAGGGGCTCGGTTACCTTGTCACCCTTCCATAGATCTTCAAAATCACCCCAACACATTACAATTTGCCTTCCAATACCACCAAATAATTCCGTTGGAGCCGGGAATTCGTAGTATCCAAATTTGCAATGTGTAGACAATTTATCATACAACACCTTCATAGGCGGTGTCATAGATTTAACTACAACATCTTTTGGGGCGGTCTTTGGGGCGGTCTTTGGGGCGGTCAAGGGTTGGGGAATTGTTTTTGTAATTTTTGGCTCAACCTTGCGTGCAACGCTCGTAATTGGGTTGTATAGGCTAGCGGGTTGAGTCTCTCCTAAACTCTCGACAACAATTAGCCTACGAGGCCAAAGTAAATACATACCTTCCGCCGGTCCAACAACCTTACACGGGCCTTTGGGTATGGGAATTCGAGCGGTTGAAACCAAAGTTTTTTTCAAGCAAACCTCCCCCAAACCGGTTGCAATTTTAACGTCGCCATGCATCTTCGCCGACTCATTGAAAATTCCATTTGCAACATGCATAGTAGGCTTTCTCACTCCACCATCGATATATAATTTGCATGGATATGTGACATCGACCTTGACCTAATTAAAATAGTGGATTCCATTTTTAAAGTAAGGCGAGGTAAACATGCTAAGACTATTAAGAGAACGAATAGAGAATTTGAATAAGAATGCGATCGAAAAGTGAGTTAGTGTGTTTACCTTTTTTGGTCGGTTTAAGTTATCATCACATATGTTTGGTTGTGGCGATGGTGGATTTGGTTGTGGCGATGGTGGATTGCCTTGCACCTCACAAACATCGGGTGAGTGACGTGAACCACATGAAGGAGGTTCCCAATCGTCGCTTAGATCATTCAAATTTGGTGGGAGAATTGCGCCCGTTTGCTTGGCTATTATGTGGAGAGCTATGTCCCTTTTCATCATATTCTTCACGGCCTCATCAAGCTCCTTCTTGGTATCACCGAGCTCTTTTTTTGTATCTCCAAGTTCCTCTTGCAACTTGTTGTACTTGGTATGTCTTGGTGGTTTAGAAGATTTTGGTTTGCCGATGAGATCTCTCTTCACCACATGTGATGCATATCCACGAACTCTACCGGGGTGTTCCTTCCGTTCCGTCGCCTTACAAAGGATGTCATCGTCTTGTGTGGGAACGAATTCTCCCGAGGCAATTTTCTCTTTGACATCATCCTATCATTTAATAGAAAAAAAATATATGGTAGAAAGAAAAATAGATAGGAATAATATTTGTAATAATATTAGCTCAATATATTCAAAGAAACAACTTACAATATCTTTTATCAACTTCTTGTTTCCCTCGTGTGTGTATTCGCCTTTGCTATCTTGTCGACCAATCAAGAAGCTAGTGAGTTTATCGAACTCTTTAGGATTAACCACCTCGGTGCTCTCCCGCGCTTCCTCTTCCGTCATCCCACTATCCATTTTCTCTTGCACCTCATCTTCTTGTTTCTTGTTTGCATGTTTCATTAGTCTTATAGTATAGCCCTCCCTACTCATTGTGTGAGGTGTCGTATTAGCTTTCGCATTGGTGCTATTCGTCAACCTCACACCCTAACACATAAATGAATTTAAGTTATGTGAACGAAGGAGTAATACTAGAATGGTAGGAATTAATCTTACTAGTCGGTCATTCTCCAAGGTGCGTGCTTTGAATATTGCCCAACTTTCTTGTAGAATATCGGTGTAGGCCACCCAAGGGTCCTCATCCTTAAAATCTCCATAAATGTAATGTTTAGACAATATTGCTCTATGATCCCGTGCCGCCTTACTCAAGCGAAATATGGTTGTGTCAAAAAGTTTCTCCATATTTGGGGCAACAATTTTGAATGGTACCTACATAAGGTTATAAGAAAATTTGGATAAAATCTCATTCACGTGTACAAAAAAAAAAAATACCTTAAATGAAGGTAGAAACTTACCAAACACTCCTCCCATAATTTAGTCTTCTCCTTGTCGGGGACCTCGTGCCAAGATTCATACTTTATATCCACACGAGTTCGACCAATTTTACCAACCCAACTCTTCCATAAATAAAACTCTTCCGATATTGGTTCCCCACCATCGTTGAACGTCATGTCCGTCAAAATCCCCTTCTTCATCCTTTTTTGTAGGACGGCACAATATGTCCTAGGACGCCTCACCCCCTTTTTTTTAACACCTCCCGCGGTGCTAGGCGTTTTAGAGCTTTTGGGGATTCCTACTACCTTCTTCTTAGGTGGTGCCATAACTCCTCTACAAAAAATAGTTTACATATATTAAATAACCTCACTATCAAGAAAGAATAATTATATGCTAAATTAATGGTAAGTAGTCACTTTAATAATCCTATTATTATCCTATTAGACTAATGGTAAGTAGGGTTTAATTAGGATCCTATTAGACTAATATAAATTGCCTATCACATGCTTCACCCTTAATTCTTTGTAATTAAATTAGTGCATACATATATGACATACTTAACCCTAGATTAGTAGTAACAGAACTAGTGACCATCAAGACTAATCAAGAATATAGCCCATAATCCCAATTGATTAATCAAGAATGTAGCCCATAAAACAAAACTAGTTTGTAGTAATAATTAAGCAAAGCCCATGAACAAATAAGACAAATTAGCCAATAAACAACATTGATTATACAATTGAAGAAATACCTTTTCAAGTAGAATAAAAACCCTAATAGTATGGACAAAGAAGCTACTTTCTTGTTCTAGAACTCAAGAAATGGGGCCAATGTGAGTAATGGTGTTCTTGGTGGTTGGCGAAGAAGATTTTGTTGGTGGAAGAGAGTAAATGGGTGGGAGGAAAGTGAAATTTTCGGAACTAATGTTGAGAATGGGTAGAGGACTAGCTAAGAAAATAGTCTAAGTGTTACTTATTCTGATTTTTTGTACTGACCGGCCACGTTTCCGAAACAGTGAAGTTAGCCGGATAAGGGAAAAAAAATTAACCTCACCCGGCTAGATTTCCGAGTTCGTAAAACCTAGCCGGAAGTGTTTATTATAAAAGGGGCAGACGGGTTTTTTTTCCCCAAATCTGCAAACCCTCCCCAAGTTCATCCCCAAACCAGTCCACCCTCTCCAAATTTTTCAGTCCAATCTCTCACCATGGTTAGGACTAAAAATCCTTCCACAGGCAAGCAAGTCGCGGAAATCCAACGACAACAAGAGGTGCATTACGAGTCCTCTTCCGAGGAGGAAGGAGAGTCACCTCCAAGAGCCGAAGAACACGTGGGTGGGAGCCGATTAAGCAAGGCCAAATCGAGGAAGACAAAGCGGCAAAGAGGCCATGATAGGCCCCCTGAAGCATCGGCAAGTCGGAATTTCTTCAATCGTAGGGCGGAGGCCAACTATGTCGAATGGTGTGGGCGGAAAACACACACCACCAAGGTGATTAGCCCTACCTCTATTGACACTTTGCATATAGGGTATTTGGTTGCTCATTTTCAGCCTAGTTATTTAGATAAATTGCTCTTGCTTGAATCCCCATGCCATCAAGATGAGGTTGTGCAATTTTATGCAAATTTAGGAGAGTATGAGTCGAATAACATGTGCACTAAGGTGAATGGTAAACTGATTCATGTCACTAAGTTTCATATAAATGAGGTCCTAGGCTGCCCTTATGTTGATAACTCATACTTGCGCCCTAATCACCCAGAAGGCCCTTATGAGATTTATAATTTCAACAATTTTCCTGAAACCGGGCCAAACCAACCCTTAGACCTTGAAGCAATGGGACGTAAGTACTTCAAAACTACTTGTCAGGGGGCGGGTAGTTGTCCAGGTGATTTTAATGTTGAGGAGCTTACGGTTGAGCAGAGGATTGTATTTGACTGAGTTTGTCAGAATGTGTATCCATCGGGGGGTCATAGTTGTGAACCTAGTTGTGGACGTGTCCTGCTCTTCTATTACTTGATGGAAGGGTTGAAAGTAAATCCTGGACACTCGATAGTTGAATACATGTTCAAGGTGGGGAGAGGGTCGAGGTAATGGTTTCCATATGCCGGACTTGTCACTGAGCTGATTAAGAAGCAAGGTGGAGGTGTTGTTGATCGTCCTGAGCCTCTAGAGTACTACGATGGCGATTGGTTTGATCATAAGGGTTTTGCACTGGATATAGAAACTCAAAGGTACGTCTTGAAGGCCTTAGCTCCGGGCGCAGCAGGAAGAGTTGCTAGGCGAAGAAAGCTAGAAGCCAGAGGTGCGAGTTTATCGGGTACAAGTAAGTGAATATATTTTTTCCCTTTATTGTTTAGTTTCGCAGGTGAAAATGTGTTTTTTTTCGAAAGCTAATCATTTGTTTGTTTCGTAGGTGAGGAGGGCCGGTGGATGCGTAAGCTCTCAAAAATGTGGGAATGCTTCACCGGACAAGTCGACAAGGCTAAAGAAGAAGTAGCAATGCTCCGTGCCGAACAAAGGGCTTACATTGATCGGAAGGGACTTGATCTCCAACTTAGCCCGGAATTGAATGAGCCGGATTTTGGTCATCTGCCATCCTCAAGTGAAGAAGATGCGGCCGGGGGACCATCCAGCAGTAGGGCGACAACCTCACATCCTGGAGGAGTAGGGCTTTGTTTCTAGTTAATAATTTTCAAGCAATGTACTTTTAAACATCGAATTTGTTCTTTTCGTTTGTGAAACTAATCTATTCTAGTACCTTATTCATGTGGATGTAAACTTGATCGATTTTAAAGATTTGAGTGCTTCAATCTATTCTGGTATGATTTTGTACATGCATTTTGTTTAGATAAAGAGGCAAATATGATGGTGAAAATGTCTGTTTAAGTGTAGTTCCGGATAGATTTCCGATATCTGAAACACTATCCGGATAGTGTTAAATTTTTTTCCAAACTCGGAAACCAAACCGGATGGATATTTTACTTATCCGGATGGCTATCAGGGAAACCTTCGGGAAAATTTACCAAAAAATGAGAATTTTAATTAAATAGTTCCGGCTAGACTTTCAGACACCGTAATCCTACCCGGATCAGCTTAATTCTCCATCCTGCTAGGTTTCCGAGTTCGGAAACGTGTCTATATATATGGCTGGTTGACTTTTTTTTCAGATCACAACTCACAAACTTCCCCCAAATCCCCAATTCAGAGTTCGGAAATCCCGTCTCCTACCCGGACGAAACGGCAAATCAGTTCCACCACACCCAATTCCCGATCAACCCATGGCACCGAAAAGCAAGACCGTGGCGAGCAAGCACCCTCCAAACTGGTATGATTCTGACAAGTTTATCAGTCTCGATGCTTATAAGTATTATGGTATTCTTGTTAACAATGCAACAGTACTAGACTCATATGTGTTGGATAGAGATCAGGTTGAGGCACTAGGTTTAGGCCCTATGGTTGAGAAGTTTGCTATTCAAACTTGTGATGCCCTGTTGTTCGATGTTAGTGATCACACCTATAAGGATGAGGTGATGCAATTTTATGCTAATTTTGATGAACCTAGTGATGGTAAGTACACTACCATGGTTAATGGGAAAAGGTTTGAGTTTGATTGTTGGGTGATGAATGAGTTGTTGGGGAATCCTATCAAATCCGATGAGGACCTTTATCCCAAGCTCAAGGATGGGCCACTTGATATCTTCTATGCTAATGTGTGGCCGGGAACGCATATGATTAAACTCCCGTACTTGAATTATCTGAATTTAGGACATCACTATTTTGGTCGGGACCCGTATGATGAAAGTTCAGCCGATGGGTGCAAAATGGCGTTCTGCCCCATTGATGATCGCATTGTGTACGAGTGGGTGCATAGAAGTTTCATCCCTACAGGAGGAAATGTCGGCGAGCCTAATGTTACCACGGTTATGACATTTTACTATGTCGTGAAGGAGGTTCCTATCAATCCCGGCTTTGCAATATGTAATTGGATGAGAACTGCGTGGGCTAACGAGCGACATAAGAAAAACCTACCCTACGGGAGCTTAATCACTAAGTTGCTCTTGAAATTGGACCAAAATTTCCGATTTGAAGATGATCCCACCCCTTGCAAGCTATACGACTACCACTCTTTGAAAACCATAGGCCGAAATGGACTTTGGCCGATGGAAAATGGATTGTGGTGCCTCCACAACAAAAGGCTAAGCGGGCATCAAGAAGTAAGTCATCTTCACCTCCTTATTCACAATTTATGCTACTTTTGATCATAGTTTAATTCAAATATGAATTTTCATTTTTTAGGTAGGGAGGTACCCGATGGAGAGCCTTCACCGCATGTTGCCAACATGAAAGCTATGTACGCTGGCATGAAATCCAAGGTGCTCACATTGATTGGCGTTAGGAAGGACGCTTACGAGGCAAGGAAGGAGTTGAGAGCCCTCAAGCGTGCAGAAGGATTTTCCACAAGTGGGGACGCCTCGCAGGGACATGGTGGCGGTGATCATCACACCGACTATGACATGGAGCCTTGATTTAGTTTAATTTGTTTTGAATTTTTAGTTAAGAATTGATTTGCCTTATCGAATATTTTACATTTTAACTGTATTTCAGTAACGTTTGAATGCTACGGAAATTGATCAAATGTTTGTGCATTTACAATTCGTACAAGTGTTTGCAGTATCAATTTTATATAACTACTGATTAGTGAGTGCGCGCTAGTTTTCGCCTCAAAATAACACTTCCGGTTAGATTTACGAACTCGGAATTCTAGCCGGATCAGTCATTCTATGTTTACTAAACCGGATGACAACCAGGGAACCCGTCTGGAAGTTGAATAAAATGTCTTGCCAAAACAAAAAACTTCCGGGTAACTTCTTTCCGAACTCGGAAAGTTACCCGGATAGGCTTGTGCTACATTTTCTAAACCGGATTGTTAGCCGGAAGTAGGTAAACCCTAATTTAACACTATCCGGGTAATGTTTCAGATACCGTAAAACTATCCGGATAGGTTAAAAATTGAGATTCGTCGACTTTCTTTTATTCTATTGGATAGATCAAACAAAGGTGCAACCAAATGTTTACATGAATTACATATTCAAACTAAGTTCGGACTAGTTTTATTATGAATAACTAATAACACAAAAAGATCAACGACTAACGCCTCAACTTAGTCTTCGGCTTAACTTTGAAAATCAACTTCCTCTTCCGTTCTTTTCCTTTGCTGTCTATCACTATGCGTTCGGCGTGATCGGATCTTGCGTGATAGTTTGACATGTTTTCCTCTGTTTCCTCCATATTAATCGCGTCTTTCTTCGTTGGCACAAAAATGTGAGCAGCTCGTTTGTCATACTCCTCGAATAGCTCATCACCACACACCATTTGTTTCCCATCAAGAACAATCTCGTAGTGCCGATCAGAAGGATCCTGAACATAGTAAACTTGGTCACCTTCTCCAGCAAGTATGAACGCATCCGACTTTGATCCCACTTTCTTCCTATCAACCAATTGAAACCCTAAAGGATCGGTCTTAGTTCCTGTCTTTTGATCAACCCACTGACACTTGAATACAACCACCTTCAACGCCACATAGTTTAACTCCCAGATCTGAACAATGGTACCGAAATACCTATCAAATGAGTTGGATTATTCTTCCGCGACACAGCGATTGATTCGGAAAATGTAGTCACACCGCTATTCTGCGAAACACCTTTAGCATCGCTCTGTTTGGTCCCGTACGAGTAACCCTTCACATCATAGCCGCTGTAGCTGATGACCGTCGTAAGCGGCCGTCTGGATAGCCATTTCACGTCCTCGGGATGGTCACCAATCTCTACCGTGTCCCTTAACCACTCACAAAAGGTTCTAATATGTTCATCATGTAGTTGGAAAGGCTTTAGGGTTGGGTATAGACTTCTCAATTCCTCCATATGAATGTCAATGTAAGGGCGAACCGATTCATGGTTTCGCATCACATACAGATGAGCAGCCTGCAAATCGACCGCTGGCGGGTTATGCAGCGTGCCTCTAGTTCCATGCCCGTTGAAACAAAAATCATGCCTCGAGGTGGGTAGTCCAACCGTGTCAACCTCATCTAAGTAAGCCGTACAAAATTCAATCGCCTCCTCCGCGACATATCTAGATACAATGCTTGCGTCAGGCCTGTACCTATTCTGCGAAAAGAATTTAAATATCTTCATGTATCTCTCGAAAGGATACATCCACCGGAGGAACACCGGACCACACTCCTTGATCTCCCGCACAAGATGGACAATCAAATGCACCATTATATCAAAGAAAGAAGGGGGGAAATACATCTCCAATTGGCACAATACTTCAACCACCATTGTCTGCAGCTTATCTAGCTTACGACGGCTAACTGTTTTCTGGCAAATTCCCTTAAAAAATAAGCAGAGCTTGCTGATGCACATCCTAACATGGCTTGGAAGAGAACCACGAATGGCAATTATGTTCAAGTCTTGCATCAAAGTGTGACAATCATGTGATTTTAACCCTATCAATTTTTGATCCTTAACATTGACATACCAATGTTTGAGGAAAAATTAGAGGGTACCTTCAAATCTTTCAGGCACTGCAAATATTTTGTCTTCTCAGCTGACGACATATTGTAGCAAGCTGGAGGCAAGAAAGTGTTCCCATTCTCGATTACAGGAGCCAGTTCCTTTCTAATACTCATTCTGTCCAAGTCTTTACGTGCTTGAAGTCCATCTTTGCTTTTTCCTGGAATATTCAGCAGCGTACCAAGCAAACTATCGCAGACATTCTTCTCAATGTGCATTACATCTAAACAATGTCTGACAGCCAAGTGCTTCCAATATTGTAAGTCAAAGAAAATGGATCGTTTCTTCCAAGGGCCGGGGATGGGCATCTTCCTACGGTTTTTCCCAAAATCATTTTCAATATCCTTGATTTTCTCGAATACCTCCTCGCCACTGATAGGAGGGGGGGCGGTGCATTCTCTTCCTTCCCATTAAACCAGTTCTTAGCCTTACGGAACTCGTGACTGCATGGTAAGAAACGACGATGTCCTTGATAAACAATTTTTCTCCCGTGTTTTAATTGAGAGAAACTAGTATTCTCCTCACAAACAGGACAAGCTAGATGACCTTTGACTGAATAACCAGCTAGATTACCAAGTGCAGGGAAATCGTTCACAGTACAGAACAACATTCCTTTCAACTTAAACCATTCCTGCCGATATTCATCCCACGTCCAATTCTCTTCGAACCACAGTTTCTGAAGGTCCTCAACTAAAGGTTCTAGGAACACATCAATGTCATTACCAGGCTGCTTTGGCCCTGCTATCATCAACGACAACATAACATATTTCCGCTTCATGGTCAACCACGATGGTAGATTGTAAATAACAACCATCACAGGCCAAGAACTGTGTGTACTACTCAAATCTCCATACGGATTCATACCATCAGGATTCATACCATCAGTGGATAAACCCAACCTTACATTCCGAGCTTCCTTCCCAAATTCAGGATACAATTCATCAATTTTCTTCCACTGATCACCATCTGAACAGTGTGCAATCACATCATCATCTTCAACCTTCTCTCTATCTGCATGCCATGTCAAGTTCTTAGCTTCTTCCTTGTTAGCAAACAACCTTTGAAGCCTAGGTATAATGGGGAGATACCACATGACCTTCGCGGGAACACGTTTGTTGGTTTCCTTAACAACATCTCCTCCCACGTCCACTTTTTGTTTCACAGCTTTGTATCGTGACTCGCCACAAGCGCTACAATTTTCCAATTTCATCTCATCTTCCCCTCTAAACAACATACAATCATTAGGACAAACATGAATTTTCTCAAGTTCCATACCCATTGGACATAGTACCCTCTTGGCAGCATATGCCCTATCAGGCAATAAATTATCAGTGGGAAGCAGCTGTCTAATCAACTCCAGCGCCTCTGTTAATGCCTTATCTGAAAGCCCATGCTTGGCTTTTAAATTCATCAACAATAAGGTCGCGCTTAAAATAGTGTGGATTGACCCCTCATACAAAGGGGTCTGCTTATCATTATACATCGCTTCAAGCGCCTCTGGTTTTCCAAAAAAATGCATGGCAACATCATCTACCAAGTCATCCAATTTATCGTCATAATTACCAACCATTGAATTTTCTCCTACAACCTTCATTGGTTCATTAACAACAACAGTGCTACGTTCTTCCCCATACCATACCCACGTGGTATAGGAATTTTTGAAACCCCTAACAATCAAATGTTCACGCAAACCTTCAACTCCTAAATACACATCGTTAGTGCAATCCTTACAAGGGCACCGCATGGCCGACTGATTTTCTAATCTTGCATTATCAGAAGCAACATCAATGAAATATTCAACCAGTCCCATATACTCTGGTGAGGTCCGACGATTCTCCCTAATAATCCTACTACGTTCCATAACACTTGTGTACCTATTTTCATAAATTTAAGCAAATATTAATGAATTCATTCATCTACATCGTGCTACTTGACAACATATCAAATACAATATGGTTTCATAAACACTAATAACTAGGAATCAACACGCAAGTTCATATATTATTCAAGCAAATTAGGGACACACATACATATTCATGCTTGAAATTAACAAACATCCGCCCATCAATACTAAATTTAGCGGGAGATTACCTCATCGCAGCCTAGGATTCAGCGAGCCCAAATATTAGGAGATTCTCTGCGTCCTTCAACCCAAAACAAAGATGGAATAGAGTAGATAGAACAAAAGGATCCGTTTCTCGTTTTATAAGATTCTGTTTTAGCTCATCCGGTTACGTTTCCGAGTTCGTAAATCCTGCCCGGCCATTTTTCCCACTATCCGGACAAGTTTACGGTACCGTAAACTTACCCGGACGACTTTTTGACTTGACTCCACCGACATCAGAACTTTGCCCCGTCGACTTGACCGTCAAAGTCAAGCCGGTCAACGGGGAAAGTTCCGGCTAGCCATTTCCGGTGTCGGAAATGTAGGTTGGTCGGCGGTTAAACGCAACCGCCGACCAAAAATGGCAATTACACGGCGGTTGCATCACAACCGCCGTGTAACAAGCCATCCGGCTAGACAACGAACATTTACGAGTTCGTAAATGTAGAAGGACGGCGGTTTCCTTATTTTCCCGCGGAACCGCCGTCCTCCGGCGCCGTTTTCCGGCGGTTTTCTACTAGTATCATCGTCAGAGAAGCATCTGCAAAATCGGTTGAAACTGAATTGAATTAAATGGTTTGATAAACGCGAGATTTAGATCTGAAGTGCTATACACACTCCAGTACTTTACTCAGCTTAGTCTAGAATACCATTGAAATTACAATATACCCCTCCTTTAATATTGCTAAGTTTCCCGACAAATCTAATAAGTAATGATATTTTTATAAAGGGGAGGGATCAAGAGACTCTCTTATTTTCACTCTCTTTTCACTCCAAATCTAAACCCTTGATTCAATCTAATCTTAGCCATTGATCAATCATCTAATTTGTTTCAGGATTATTTTTATTCACTATTTTTACTGCATCCAAGTCAAACCTTGAAAAAACCCTCATCCACCCAATTCTCGGTTCTCTATCATCGCCGGGATTTTCTTCTCACCTCTCAACATCATCAGAAATTCTGAGCATCTGAATCATGCATCATCTTTTTTTGTTTATTATATGAATGAGCAGTATCCATTTTTAAATTTCTACTTCTCAAATATACAAACCTAAAAAAAAAACTAAGCTGAACCTGAAGACTTCTGCTAAGCTGCTGCTGAGCATGAAGAAACTATAAAATGGATGCCTTTCTGCACTATATTATAAGACTATAAACAAGTTTCGACAATGGTGCACCTAATTATAATCCTTTCATTCATCTTCTTCAACCAAATTCTTTTCCTTCATCGCTATGCTTACCGGATCAGAACCTCGTGTGGGAGTTCAAGCAAAACATCACCATAGAACCTGATGCCTCCTTGATGTGCGGATCCTCGTCTACTAAGATACATTCCTGGGACATTTGTTTCTGGGATGGAATATTTTGTGACAGAATCAGCGGCGGAGTTCTTCGTTGTGGCATCACCGGTGATTCTGTCACTGGAAATTCTCTATATTTGTACTGTTAAATGGACTATAAACAGAGTCTATATACTCTATATTTGCTCTGAAAGTGCTGCGTTTTTCTTTCTCCACGGAATCATTGTACTCACGTCCATAACTAGCTACTCTATTTATATCTGTAGAATATGATGTTGAATCACAAAATTTATCATTCCAACCTGCTTGAAGACTACTGAAACAATAAACTAAAAAGAGAGTCAACGATTTAGTGTTACATTAAAAAACGGAGTAATAATAGAAGAAGCATTCTCCCACTTAAAAATTATGAAATTTGAGTGACGAGGGACCATGCACAAAAATGATTTATACAGCGGGTGTGAACGGCAAGCAAGATGAACCAGTCTGCTCCACCCTCAGCCACCAATTTCCTCTTCTGAGTTTTCCCGAAATGTTCTGCAGCAGCGTGCTTCAAATCACTGGCCCTTATTGTTGCCGATAATGTTGAATATGCTGCAAAAGTCTTCTTATTTGAGATGAATATGGAGTATGTGAGTTGTTTCAGCGGGACTCCGGAGAATTATGGGTATCAGTGGATGATGAAAAATGGTCCGGCACCATCTTCTTCACTTCACTGGTGCTGGATAATGAAAAGGGTGAACTTGTGAGGGCCATGATAAGGCCAGGGCAGAAGGAAGTTAATGAAGAAAAGGCATTGCTTGCTTTGAGGAATCACAGCGAAGCCGAGAGGCGAAGAAGAGAATGAATTAATGGTCATCTCACTACCCTCAGGAGTCTGATCCCTGGAACGAATAAGGTACTGCATATTTTCCTTCTTTATCTTGAATGTTATACAAGCGGGTGTATTACTTTCAAGGCTAACATGAAGACTCGTATTTTTAAATTGTTCTGGTAGATGGACAAAGCAGCATTACTCTATCAAGTGATCAGGGCTCTTCTGTGCTGTGATTATAATCATCACCATCTTTCTGACCTGAAACAGTTAGGGCTGAGATTGCTACCTAGGAGATAGGATGGTCAATAATTTTGATATGATCAGGTGCCATCAACAAAGTCCTGATGATGCTCAAAGTTTTCGAATCCTTGTGGATTCCGTTCGTCATGCTTTCAAGTCTGTGTTGGATAAATTCTACGCATCAGAAGAGTTCTTGTCCAAAAATCAACCCTCAAGCAAGAAGCGCAGAGTCTCTTGCTTTAATTCTATAAGTTCATCGGAGTTTGTGGAAAATCTCGGCGATGATGGAGAATTGGGTTGATGAGGGTTTTAAAGGTTTGACTTGGATGCAGTAAAAAAAGTAAGTGAATAAAAATAATCCTGGAATAAATTAAGATGGTTGATCAATGGCTAAGATTAGATTAAATCAAGGGTTAAGATTTGGAGTGAAAATAGAGTAAAAATAAGGGAGTCTCTTGATCCCTCCCCTTTTATAAATTCATAACCATATTTTGGAGTATAAGAGTAAAATATCGGACTGCATGCGTAAAATACACCTGTAACTTATACAAGGTTTTGAAAATTGAAAAACAATACTAAGTTCATCAGTAAAATAATTAGGTTAAGTCATGACTTACAAAGAAGGGAAATGATGAGCAAAGATGCCAGGGTTGTTGATTTAAGTGAGACCTTCTCCATATTAATTTCTAATATATGAATTCAACAATGTTTAGCATGAATTTATAGATGGTAATTGTACGTTTGGTTCGGCTCGGCTCCGGAATATGGAGTCAAACAACATAACTCCAATTTGTTTGATCTATTAGAGTACCAAATTGACTGAGTTTTAGATATATATTGAAAGCTTCAACATGTGATATGTATACATAAACATTGCTTTCATATATACGTGTTCTTACATTTTTTTAAAAAATTATTATCTTTTTAGTGTAATGTGATGTTTGCAGATGTATACTTTGGCCAACAATGTTCAATAGTATGAACTATGAACACAAACATGAAATTAATTAAAAGAAAGCAAAAAAAACATAATCCTCCAATAATACTAATTAATCTGAATATATATAGTTTACAAATTTTCTCACATTAAAAAAAATCCAACCTCTCCAAATAAAACTGTTTTATTTTACTAAGCTGTATTTCTTCTCACAACATTCATAAATTGTTTCTGGAATAAAACTCCGGCCACCAAAAAGGTGCAGATGATGGAAACAACATTGGAGAAGATGATGGAAACTCCAGCCACCAAATTTTTTCATCAGCAGCAGCAGAAAACAAAATATATGTTTAATTATAGCTTTAGCCTTTTGGGTGTAAACAAATCATGATGCTCCCTCGTCTAGAATATGTCACCGGCATCATATTGCTCCCTGAAATAGGCATGAAGCTGCTTTGCCCTAGTTTTGTCGGAGTTGCGCAGAGCAGTGATTCCATGAGCGAGAACAGCATTACGGCTCACACTAGGGTGGGGCATTGACTCACAGATCTTGAGAAGCTTCTCAGCATGGGGGATGAGATCGTTCTTCGAACCACAGCTCTTGCAGTAGTAGTCTGCATCAATGATATGATCAGCTCGAGTACTGCACATAGTGTGCGCCACCTGCCCACAGATGGAGCCATTGACAATGGCTTCACATCTAATGTGGTTGTACTCTACATCTTCGCCTTCATACTTAACTGTTTTCTGACAAAAGAGGCAGATGGTAGGTTTGACTAAACTGCTTCCAGCTGGCACAATCGCAGCAGTTTCTGCCTGATGCTGATCATCCACAGTGGTATCTGCAAGAGAACATGAATGTTAACTATATTGAACTGATGCCGTGGAGTGAGACAATATCTAACTCAGCCTGCAGGCCAGTCATTGCAGATCACTAAAACATAAAAACTTGGGCATTTAGCTCATTGCATGGATCCACAAATATGATGATTATAGTTTTATGATCATAAGATTCTTTAATGCTGAAAAATTTATACATTGTGCAAATATGCTTAGATGATCACAAATTGTGTTCCAACTGCATCATAACTAAAAAATCTTGAGAGCACAGAAGATGTAACTTTTTGCCCTTATTGGATCAGCTTTAGTTCAAAAAAAATACAAATGTGGTACATTTGCATCATAATATATAAAGGAAGAATACAGATTCATGATCATTTGAACAAATCAACAGGACATGACAGTCTAAAATTCACAAAGAGCTAAAAGATTAAGTGATATTTAATTAAATCATCATACTAATTTTGTAAGGTGATATTTTCTTCAAATCAATTAAATGCATGAATATGGCAGGGACAAAACTTTAATCTCAAACAACCAAAATATTAAGGATCATTAGCAAAAAAATTGCAGTTTGTAGAGTAGTCAATCAAAGGAACTTTTTTGCCGCAGCAATCAAGACCTAAAAGGAAATTAGTCCTAAGTCAAAAATTGCAGATGTCAATTCAAGTCTGTTTTTGACTCAATCCAAGTTTTCTACTTATATATGGTGTCACAAAAGCAACACTACGTACATTTGCAAAAACATAACACACATAAATTGCCTGGATATGCTTAGGATATCAAGAACCAATTTTTTCTTTGTTCAACCTACTTAGAAAAGACATTTTTGATGATATTTATCCACATATTTAATTGCAATCCAAAAATTTCAGAGTGTGAGGCATTTACTGAGACAGTGCTCCAAAAACTTGGTCCTAATAGGAGGCTTTGAAAGCTTATTTCATTTTGCATAGAAAAACAAGCATTAGATCTACCTGGATCTGAATAAAAAATAATATATATATATATGTTGGAAAATAAATAATTTTTGAAAATCAAAAAATATTATTACTTTGCACACAAATCTAGTGTATTATGGCCCATACAAATCACATAAACAGAAAAATGTATTATGTCAACTTGAAAGCTGAAAATGTATTTGGGCTCAAGAACTTTACAACATTTTTTTATTCAATATGCAAAAATATAATACATAATCAAACATACACACATATTAATTGATTACCGTGCTTTTATGCTGTCTCAAAATCAATTTTGATGCTGATCAACAAATCCATTTTTTTTTCAAAAGCAGGCTTTAATGTCAATCAACAAGCCTATATATGATGCTAATGATTGTGAAGAAAAACATCTAGAGCACAAAGAAAAGTTTATGTTGCTGCTTTACAACTTTCAAGTTAAAATTTTTAAATAGCTAAATGATATTTAAGAACAATTTATGTAATTTAAAATACATTAGGCTTTATCCTTTCATGCATCATATGTATTACATGCTAAAATGATAGCTTTCTACAGACTAACTGCAAATAAAACCATCTCCATCACTTATGGCCTTATAACTCAGGGTATAAGGCAGATTTATCTTAATTTTAAGTCTGCAAAGTTGCGTATCATATGAATCTGGCATATCATATGGATGTTTTTAGTTCAGTCCATAAGGTATATACGCACCAACACTACACTTTCAAAAGAAATAATCGATTTGTTACCAAAAACTGAATCACACTCATAATTTAATGCTTAGGAAATCAAAATGAAAGTACCATCTGGGAGCGGCTGATCATGTTCAGCTAAACTTGTTCCATCTGACACAATTGCAGCAGTTTCTGCCTCACTCTGATCATCCATGGCCGTGGTATCTGCACAAATAAAAAGATAACTATTCATCCGTCCCGTGATAGTATACAACAGAACATGAATATTAACTATATATATTGAACTGATGTCGTGGGGTGAAAATATCTAAGAATGACAAATAACCATATTCTGTTGCTAATTAAAAGATTTAATCATGAAACAATATCTAACTCAAACTGAAACATAAAAATTGTGCTAACTAATAGCATTTCTTGGATTCATGACAGGTGCAAACCAAGGAAGTTATTTGCTACAGAAAAGAAAATTTTCAGACACCAAACACATACATGCATAAACCTGAATAGAATCAGACACATATATACATTGTCCGTGCTAGTTAATATGAGCATCCAAAGATCATTAGCATCTAAAGGAAGTCTTTGATGCGGAACCAAATAAGATGGATTAAAGGAAGTCTTTGATTGGATCCACAAATAAGATGATTATAGTTTTATGATCTTAAGATTCTTTAATGCTGATAAATTTAGACATTGTGCAAATATGCTTGTAAAACTAAAAAATCTTATAGATGTAACTTTTTGCCCTTATTGAATCAGTTTCAGTTCAAAAAAATACAAATGTGGTACATTAGCATCATAATAAATAAAGGAAGGATACAAATTCAAGATCGTTTGAACAAATTAACAGTACATGACAATCTAAAATTCACAGAAACCTAAAAGATTAAGAGATACTTTTTAAATCATCATAGTAATTTTGTAAGGTGATATTTTCTTCAAATAAATTAAATGAATGAATTAAGGATCTCAAACAACCAAAAATTTAATAAATTAATAAACCTGGACAAACATGATGAATTAATAAACCTGGACAAAAATTAAATCTCAAACAATCAAAATATAAAGTATCATTAGTGAGAAAGTTTGTATAGTGTTAAAAGCAAATTAGTCCTTAAGTCAAAATTCGTAGATTTCAAAAGTTGCAGTATGTTTTTGGCTAAATCAAAGTTTCTGCTTATGGTGGCTCCAAAGCAACACTATGTATGTATATTTGCAAAAGCAAAATAGTAATAACCAATGCCTGGATATCAAGAACCAATTTGTTAGGATATCAAGAACCAATTTTTTTCTTTTTCAACCTGCTTAGAAAAGACATTTTTGATGATATTTATATTCAAATTTAATTGCAATCCAAACAATTCAGAAAGTCAAGCACCATCCAAGACAGTGCTACCAACAGCTTGTAAAAATGACACATGTCCGTTATAATTAAGGTCCTAATAGAAGGTCTTGAGAGCTTATTTAATTTTGCATAGGAAAACAAGCATTAGACCTGGATTTGAATTTTAAAAAATAAAAACATGGATCTTTTTGCGTAAAAACAATATGCATATGTTGGAAAAGAAATAATTTTTGAAAATAAAATGTTCCAGTAAAATGCACTCAAAGCTGGTGTGTTATGGCCTATACAAATCATATGAACAGAAAAATGTATTATGTCAACCAGTAAGCTTAAAATGTATTTGGGGAACATTATAACATTTTTTATTCAGTATGCAAAAATATAATACATGATCAAACATGCACACATATGCAGATCAACAAATCTATTATGATTTCAAAAGCAGTCTTTAATGATTGTGCACAAACACCTCTAGAGAACAAAGAAAATTTTCTTATTCAGATACGTGCAGATGAAACTTTAAAACTTTCAAGTTAAAATTTTGGTGATAAATGATATTTAAGAACAGTTTCTGTAATTGTATATACTGGATGCTTAGGAAATCAAAAAAAAAAGTACCATCTTGGAGCGGCTGATCATGTTCAGCTAAACTTGTTCCATCTGCCACAATTACAGCACTTTCTGCCTGAGGCTCATCATCAACGACCGTATCTGCACCAGGCTCATTATTCACAACAGTAGTATCTGCACACACACACGCATATTTCATATATATATATATATATATATATATATATAAATGAATCTGGCATATCATATGGATGTTTTTATAAGTTCAGCGCATACCTTTTAAATCCAAATATCTATGGTTTTTATAAGTTCTAATTAGTTCAGTCCATGGTTTATGTTTATAAGGCATATGCACCAACACTACAGAATTTTTAGAGATATAATCGATTTGTGAAAACCAAGAAACTGAATCAAACTCATAATTGTATGCTGGATGCTGGATGCTTAGGAAATCACAAAGAAAGTACCAGCTTCGAGGGGCTGATCATCGCTGTCGTGTTCAGCTAAACTGCTTTCATCAATTTCCGCCTGAGGCTGGTCATCTGCACCCGACTGATTGTCCACGACGGTAGCATCTGCACATATAAAATGATGTATGTTTATCTAATCCCTTGACATTACAATCACCAAAATGTAACATGCTTTAGTTATTTATATATCAACATCACCGATAAAAAGTACACATAAAAATAAAGAAGAGGCAAAATACCCAATACAAGGCAACATTTCAATACTTGAAGTTGAAGGTGTGTGTGAATCAGCTTGAGTCCAAAAAGAATAAAATTTAATGAAGAACAAAACTAAATAAACAAATCAAACGAGAATGAAAATCTGGAAGGCATAGAAACTTCAAATTAACAGACACATCTAGAACTTACAGACAGAAGAACATTCGTTAAATCACCTTTGTATATGATAATTCTGAAGTCTCAAAGGACCATAGAACATATAAGAGACAGATCTAGAACTTAAATCCAAAACCCTTACACAATCATCAACAAATCAATTTACCCGCGACCTTATGCCCATCTAAGTTAAAGGTACTCATGTGATGGTCGATCGGATACGAATCCCGGAATTCAGATTCTTAAGGATTATAGGATAACTCAAATGAAAGCAGAAAATGTATGTTGTCTAAAGTTCTCCACGGTTTAGTTTTCCCCCTTAACGGGTGCGCCTGTGTGTTTAGTTAATTAGGTATAATTTTCATTTCGACACCCATAACTAAACGGTACGTTTATTTAGGGTTTAAACAAATAAATTCAAATCTGGTGCCCCAAAACTATACGACTAACCTCTCAACAGAGGCCCTCCAATCTGGTGAGATGGAATCTTCCACTCAAATAAGGCCATGAAAGCCCCGACATCAGCTCCAGGGAAATTTGCTCTGACAAATCCCTCCACTGCGCGCTTGCTATCAAGAGCCCTTCTGGTTCGAGTTAGGTTCTGAAGAGTCGGAGGCGGTTCCAGGTACCGGTCCATGTAATAACCGGAAGGTAATATTCTCCTACCGGTTTTCCATGTCCATGTGTCTCCTGTGCTCGGCCAGTTCTCGGGAGCATACGGTAGTCCATATCCTTCAAGTTTTTCTCCACTTGTATATGTTGGTCGACCTTTCTTTGAAGAACTGCTGCGAACAGGTGCACTTGCCCGCATAACGGATTTCGGCCTCCTGTATTTCAGTTTCAGTGCAGGTCGGCTATTTCCTGTCATGATCTCATTCAGACTCGCGTATTTCTGAACTTGTATGCCATTAATCTTCATAACTGCCTATTGAGCAAAAACACATCCAATCAATCAAATAATACTTAACCAATCAAATAAAACTAATTACATGTACAAAAATACAAAAGAGAGCATACAAGAACAATGCTAAGCAAATGCGCAAATCACAAACCTAAAAGGCAAAATGGTAAATTAAAAAGTGACTTTTTATTTCTTAAAAAGTAACTAAGGTGTGCAAAAAAGGTACCAAACCTAACCTGATTCTGTGCGCCTTAAATAAAGAAATGAAAAACGGGGTCCGGGAACTTCACTCAATAGAGGATCTGAGACTGGATTATTGGATTTTGTGCGTTGTAGGATCTTAGGACGATGGATGTATATAGTTCGAATGTAGGATGAAATTAGGGGTAGAACTTGTGCTGATTAGGGTTTATATAAATCAAGTCATACTCAAACCCGTAAATATGGATGTAATCTTTTAGGTTTGGGCCATGTGTCAGACCCATACGCATCACTGATTTACGCTAACATATGTATGGGCTTTTTATGGCTTGTCCAAAAACTCTAAACTTGGTCTTATATTCGGTTTCACGCAAATCTCTAGCTTTGCTCTAGTTTTGATTTTCACTTTTAAATTTATTTTTAAATTATTTTTTTCTAGCATCAATTACCTTTCATTCTCTACCTATATGTTATTATTCTTTTTTTTTCTCAATGGAAGGATTTTTTTAACATGAGAAATTGTTACCTTTACGAACTTTTGAAAAGGTTTGCCATTAGATGCATGAATTTACATTAGGAGCTTTTCATTAGAAATTAGGATTGTTACTGTTACACCAAAAAGTCAAGGCCCTAATCGCCACTACAAATTTGAATGCAATATTCTAGGAATATTGAAAACAAGGGAGGTAAAAGGAGAATAAGGCCCTGCACCAGCTTCCTCCCAAAGAGGACCCCCTACTAGGAGTTTCAAGGGCCCGAGTTGCCACCTCATCGCTAGCATACCTTAGATCGCACTCAGGGGTGGGGTGGGGAGGGGGGGGAGACACCCTACAAGATTTAACATAATCTCGGGCCTTCTTCCGACCCACCCTCACATCAGCCGAAACCTCGTTCGACCCCTTTGCTGGTGTGAAAGTGCTTTCTTTCTTCTGACGAGGCATCACATCCCTAGACGCTATCATATCAGATATTTTTTTCTTGGTCTATTGGGGAACAGAGCACAAGGGCGTTGCGTCCAAATTAGCGTCCCTAATACTAAAGGGTGACTGTCATAAAAGTGTATTCACTAGCCCAATATCCATGTCCCCTCCTTAGGGTCTAGGAACAGTCTGGCGCTTGTCGGTGGCAATAGCCGCTCGGCGACTACTCGCTTCCTCCTCATTTACTTCCAATTTGGAATTTTTATCCTCTCCGTCATCATGAATGGCCTAATCTTGGGTCTCAAATTCAGAACTTGAGTGGGACATGATGACTGAGTGAATGGGGGATGTCTGCAATATGGAAGAAAAGAATCATATCTAAAGAAAGAAAGAGAGGGTGTTAGACACTTGCTGTTTCTCGGATTTGGATTTGGGGTTTCTAGACAAAAGGATGACATTTGAAGAGTGGAGAGCATTTGCAAACAGAAGCAACAGATGAAAGCGAAAGTGAATGCGAAAAAGGAAGATATTTGGAGATATATATAACCCAAAATTAAAAGGCATTTAAGCGATTAATTACCTTGATCCGAGTAACGATGCAAGCAAGTGGTGGGGTGGGATTAAACCGCCATCAACACCGTATAAATAGGCGACACGCGTTTCCAGTTTTCAAATTGGAAGGGAGTTTAAACTCAACCATCTACACGTCATGATAGAATATTGAACAATACAAAGCTTGATATTCAGATAAGTCAACCCGAAAATATGCCCCGAGTTAACCCCTTGAATTCGTTCCGAGTTTACCCCTCGAGTTGAAGCCTCGAAAGCTCCCTCGAGTTGAAATCTTAGGTATCAAATATCTACCTTGGGATCACTGATAAGTCCATGGCTCGCTATATGCTTTGGGTTATATCCCCCAAATAATGTCTTTTCGTATCACTTATCCTTTTTCATCTCTCAGATTTGCAGACGCTCTAAACTTCTCTCAAATCTCATTCTTTTTTCTTAGAAGCCCCGAATCTTCATCCAATCCACTGTAAGTACCTAAATCACTTCTCTGATTGTTTAGATATGCTTGTTTTCTTCTGTTTTTTCCTTCCATCGCATATTTACCTTCATCTACTCTACTATCATGTCAAATTTGAGTTTCGAGTTCAAGGTCCAATCTAGCGCCGATCATGATGACATAGAGGGGGAAAACACTGATTTGGAGAAGTCGCGGAAGAAGTGAACAATCATCAAGCCGATATTACCGCCAACAAGGCCAAGTTGTGAACCCAAATATTCCCATCTACAAGGAAAATGTAAGCAGATTGGGCTAGTGAATTCATTGTTACGGCCAGAAACTATTAGTATTCGGGATTCAAACAGGTATGGGAGGAGGGCTTTACAGTCGGTTCCCCCGACTGGTCGAGCACCTCCGGACTGGTAGCATCAGTTGGAACACCCAATGGGACCACGAGTTCTCTCTATTGTGCTCATACCAAGTATGCCGATTGGAAAATCCAGGAAGTCGGATGGGGTAAACCCCCTCTAAATGCTGATGAAGCTGAAGGAGACCCAAAGACTAAGATGACGGCGGCCGTCCTCGCTGCTTGTAAAGCAGCGGAGGAGAAGGAGCGAGCGGTGAAGGAAAGGGCCCAGTTGGCCGCGGAAAGAGCCCGTGCCGCAGCGGAGCGGCGTCAGGGAAAGCAGGTCGCCTCTAACAAGGCTCGTGGCTGGAAGACCCCGGAGCGGACCCTGAAAGGGATACAGCGGGAAAATCGGGAGAGAATGCGTATACAAAAGGAACTAGACAGACATGAGGAATTCAGTGATGAGGAGTCTGAGGAATATGCCTCGGAGGATCAGGAGCCGCCACATGAGGAGTTAGACCTGGAAGAGAAGAGTATCTCAGGAGAGTGGCGAACCAGAATATCTTGCGAACCAACCTAGTGGAATTCTAGGAGTTCTAGGCCTGGCAAGCTTCCTAGCAACCGCTAGTGAACCCGGTTGCAACCGACCTGGTATGGCCGCCCCCAGATCCCCAGTTTATGTCAACTTGGAAGAAGATCCAAACCATGTGGAGGGGTACCGTGGGTATAAAAATCTCTGTATGGGAGAACACCACCGATCCGACTTGCAGTCCCCCAATATCAGCCACCTCTGAATGGTTTGAACTCTACAGCGCCGCCGTATTAGGAAGGGCAACCTCCACAACAGCACATGGTGTACTGCATGGGTCCTCCAGTCGTCCCTGTGATGGGATATAAGGGGTATGGCTATCAGACCCCTTTTAATCCGGATTTTATTAAGGATTTCCCTAGCAGAAAAGAGCATATGTATGCCCTCCAGTTCAGTTTCAAGACCACCAATAACGAGATGAAATACGAGGCACTCTTAGCCGGCCTGAGATGGCTCTGGAGGTTGGAGCAAAAGAGCATAAGGTTTTTAGCGATTCTTAAATCGTGGTTTGGCGGGATAATGGAGAGTACAAAGCAAAGGAGAGGAACTTGCAGAAATACTTGAAAGTGGTGAAGCCACTGATGGGGAAGTTTCAGAGGATAACTTTAACGAAAATTCCCCGGGAAGAGAACTGCAAGGCGGATGCTCTTAGTAAGCTGGCCTCCTCCGAGCTAAGGCCAGATACTGACCGGAACCTTTTGATGGAGATGATTACCGCCCGGAGCTATGACGTATTGCAAGTGGTAGTGATGGAAAATCCATTGGAATCGTGGATGACCCCTATCTTCAAATACTTGCAGGAGTGGAAGGTTCCGGAGGACAAGACGCAAGTAAGGAAGATCTAGGTGAAGGCCTCGATGTACACCTTTCTAGATGGGACTCTGTTGCAAAGGGGGTATCTTAAGCCATGGTTAAAGTGCGTAGACACGGACGAGGCAAAACACCTGGTATGGGAGATGCATGAGTGTCAAAACGGGAGCCATCAGGGAGCTAGGACGATTGACCGGAAGATCATGTGCACAGGCTATTACTAGCCCACCATGTTCGAGGATTCACAGAAACATATGCAAGCTTGCTTGCAATGCCAAAGTTTGCGCCTTTGATCAGGCCCGGCCCAATAGGTGAATCCTTTGACTAGAACTAGTGTTGTCAGTTCTTATCCGAACTAAAAATACCGACCGAACCGAACTCAAATTGATAAAAAGAGGTATCAGACCTAAATCGATTCGAACCGAACTCAAAAATCGATTTGATCCGAGAATTTATATTCGAACCAAACCGATTACTGAATTTTCTTGGACTGCACCGATTTGAACCAAACCGAAATCAACCGAAACCAAACCAAAACCCTTAATAGAAAATCAATTATGGATTGACCTTTGATTAGCTATACTAAATTTAGTTGGTGTCTAAAAAAATTCATATAAGAGGCAGTGCCGGTCCAAAGATATTAGGGGTCTAAAGAAAAAATAATAACATATCTATATTTAGAGTTGATTGTAAAAACGAGGCTCATTTCTTTGTCATTTTCTGACTCATTATGTGCAATTATTTATTTTTTACCGTTTAAATACATATTAAATACACACAAAATTAATAAAATGTAGCCTTTTTTTGGCCAAAATTTGGAAGCATGAAGTGGTGGTCACCCATGGGCTTTTTTTTAAAGTCAAAACCATCCAAGTGGACGGGAGGATTATTTACGGCTCCTCAACCCTTCATAAAAAGTGATAAAAGATACATGATTGGGTTTGGATAAACCCAATGATATGCATAAAACTCTTTTGGGTTTCTATGGCATGTTGAGTGAGGTGCAGAGTGATTCCAGCATAGCCGTACTACTACTCCGCCTCGGGGTGGCTACATGTACTACTATAAAAAGGGATACATCGTAAGAAAACCAAGGTCTAATACCCGAACATATCTAAACTACTTGACAGTGTCCTTAACTTGCAATATAAATACTCAAATTTTACAAAATCTATGCACAGAGACGCCATTAGTTAGGTGAAAAACCTACAAACGACTTGAATTTCTCCTACCTCTTGCATAGACTGAAACCCAAAAGGTCTTCCCTCCCGCCAAATACACAGGTTAGGAGGGACATGACAAACAAATAGGCAAGAATACTCCATTAATTAGTCAGGACAGTTTTGCAAAAAGACCCATTCCAAATCATATCCCACTAAAAACATTATATATATATCCGTGTGTGTGAATTAATCTCAGCACTAGAGCAATTCCAACCAATCCTGGTCTGATTGGCTAGTGGTCAAATATTGGATATAGCAAACGCAATCTAACACTATATAAGTTTAAAGCTTAATCAGTCTACCAATCTATCACTATCGCCAAAAGTAAGTATTAAAACTTCTTTGACTCGGATTTCTCCTAACTGTACTAACCATATCGAAAGCTAATCAAAGTTTCGCTGAGCGAAAGCACCCGTAAGAATACTAAGATTAGCAGATCACATTCAATCCAATATTTTAGTACTAAAATCAATACACATATATCCTAAAAAATACTGAAAATAAATTTTATAAAAAGAAAAATGAAGTAAACCACCTTCTCAATCTATTGGTGCCAGCTCCATGGAAACCTATATGCTCTGGTCCGACCGCTGCCCAACCCAAACCGGTCCGACTCGACAAGTCGAACCGGCCCGACCCGATCCTACTGGTCTAACCGGCCTGAAATCATCCATCCGCCCAGTCATCGTCTCTGTAAGCCGGCGCGTGGAGCCAGTCTCCATCGAGCACCCTGGCGGAGTTGATCGAGCCGGACATAACCATTCCGTTTGTTCTTCACATAGACGCCGGATCTACACACATCGATGCCGGATCTGCACATATCGGCCTAGTAGCGAGCTCGCTGGAGCCGTCTATTTCGGTGAGGAAACCAGAGCCGTCGTTTTCGTCTGGAGCAGTCGGTGGAGTCATCGGGATCGCTTGAAACGGCGGAGATACGATGGCGACCTGCCTCTCGCCGGAAGGCTGAGCAGTGATTTCCAAAAAAGAGCTATAATTAGTCGAGAAAGAAGGGGATTTCTGGGTATAGTGGTTGAGATCGGGGTGGTTTGATGAGAGATTAGGGTATTGGGAGAGGAGGAAGGCTCACCGACGAGAACACCGGCGGCCACCTCCTCCCAAGAGGACTTTCTTTGAGATGTACTGTTTGGGAGAGAAAGACGCGAGAGGAGCGTTGTACTTGCCGATCTTGTGTAGTCACCCATGGGCATGATAAGAGGCCATCTTTAAATTCGATTTAGTTAGCACATAGAGAAAGTTAAGTAAGTTTAATCATTTGATTAGTTAAATTCAATCTAGTTAGTGCATACACAAATTTAAGCTACAAATATCAAAAACCAATATCATTTAATTCATTTTGAACTCGAACCCGAACCCGAATCGAACTGATTAACATATAACCGAATCCAAAATAATCCGATTAAACTTGAATCAACTGTAACCAACCCGGCCGATATGAACCGGCAAATAAATTATTTTGACCCAAAAATGTTCCAACCAAACTGCATTCGACCGAATTGACACAACTAACTAAAAGCGTAGAACATACGATTATATATCTAAATGGATTAATTTACAAGTTGATTCGATCCTAACTGGATTCTTCGTGTCTTATTTAATATTCATTCATGTCTTACTATAAGTTGATCTAAATCCATAAAATTCGTTTTCTATAAAAGAAAATTCATCAAATTCATGTTCAATTTGGATCGAATTTTCTTGTCGTGTCAAAAATTACCAAACTATTCAAAAATCACCAGTATTGGTATGAATATAAGGAAGTGTAGGGGGTTTTATGAAAAACTAGTAAAGTACAATTCCGTTGCCGGCCATGGTATCAGCGTAAACTTGGCGAACCAATAAATGGCCTTATGCTTTTCCCGATTTCTTTTCAACTCTCACCCAGCCCCGATTCCACTCACACTCCACCAACCTGCAATTCCCGGACGCCGTGCATTCCGGTCTCAATCATCCATGGAAACCCCACCTCAAGGCTACCGAACCAACGTCGGTATCTGTCTCATCAATCCCTCCTCCAAAAAGGTATTCTTTTCTTCAATCTCCGCCCCAGAGTTCAAAAGATTGTTTTTTTTAACGTATCCAGCTTGTTGTAATTCGTAGATATTTGCTGCCTCAAGACTCGATATCCCGGACGCTTGGCAAATGCCTCAGGTAATGCTCCGAACCAGCGTAGCTTGATTTGTCATTTTGTTATTTTAATGCAATATGTAGCTGTTCGGAGTTGTTGGAAAATTGAAATTGTCCTGTGCTGGGTGATTTAGGTTCCACTTAATGTAGTAGTTGTAATAATCCAGTCGAATGCTGCCCCGTGTGTCAATTGTTAAAGTTCGCTTAACTCGTTTTTTAAAGTGATGGTTATGATAATGAGCAGGGAGGGATTGATGGAAATGAAGATGCAAGAACTGCAGCGATGAGGGAACTAAGGGAGGAAACGGGAGTCACTTCAGCCGAGATTCTTGCTGAGGTTTGTGATTCTTCTGCGTATTCTGTTGCTATGAATGTGAAATGTTAGGCTTGATACCTGGCAGTGATTAGTATGTTCCATTACCGTGGTCGTGTAAGCATTTATTCCTCAGGTTGCTGTTCGGTTCTAGGATCATAAGTGGTTTGAGTTCTTGCTGTTTTGATGGTAAAATTTTGGGCTTTCACTAGATAATCTACAGTTTTTATGAAGTTAGGAATGCAAAAATGCTTGGGAACTGGTATAGTTTCAAAAGGAAAATCTTTTTTCGAGTTTGGCTTCACAAGAAAGCAAAAGCTTTAAAAAGATAGGTTTTACCTGCAATGAGTTTTGAAAGTAGAACAAAATGCAGGTACCATATTGGTTGACATATGATTTTCCTCCAGCAGTGCGAGAAAAGCTAAATGCTCAATGGGGATCAGACTGGAAAGGTCAAGCACAGAAATGGTGAGTTCAAGTGTTTGGTTATTCATGCCATATTTCTGAGTAGTTTATATTAGAAAGAAAATCATCATTGGTTTGCGAAAGTTTTTTAAATTGGTGTTGAATTTTCTCACATGATTGATTCCCTTTCCATCAGAAAATGTGGTTTGCCTTCTAAATTCTAAAGATGAACAAAATTTGGCTAAAGGGATTGATTTTTGGGGTACATATCACATACATGAGTGGGTTTTTGTATACATTTTCCTGACTTTACAATTTGTTAAATCAGGTTTCTTTTCAAATTTAATGGGAAAGATGACGAGATCAATCTTATGGGTGATGGGACTGAGAAGCCTGAATTTGGAGAATGGGCGTGGAAATCGCCACAAGAAGTGATTGATCATGTAAGCTCTCATTGAGATTAAACTCTTAACAATAACTGCAAAATAAGATTTTTAACAACCTTGAACATATTGTAAATCCCTAATTGTAGGCGGTAGATTTCAAGAAGCCTGTGTACAAGGAAGTTCTGTCTGTCTTCTCGCCTCATCTTGAGTAGTCTCATCCACAGCTCTTTATTCTTGCAAGAAATAGTACGCATGCTTCATTTTGTTAGTGGCAAGAAGAGTCAAATCTATCTTTGTAAAATGTACTAGAGCTTCAGATATCTATTGTTCTGAAACTATGCATGTTTTTGAGATAGTTCTCATTCCATGTTTTGAGAATTTCACTTTTTGGCTTGGATATGTCGGTTGCCCTCTTCTAGTGTGATCTACAATGAAAACGTTGTACTTTTCACTGCATAATACTAATAGAGTAGAGTATTTGATATTTTAGTATACATTGTGGCCAGATGACAAAAGTCATCATTTCACGTAAAGAAAAGGTTTTGATTTCTAAATAGCAAAACTAGTCACCACAATTTTAGAAATGTAACCTTAGTTTCATGAGCTCTCTAAGAAGAGGCCAAACAAGGCTCGGAAAAGCATGAAACCGAAGGTCTTTTGAATCGCATAAAATGAGAGTTGGATGATTACATAAACACTTGAAGAAAAGAAAGATCAAATAAAAATAACTTGTGTGGTTTTTGTTGTCCTAATTCTTTTCATGAGTTCCTCAAATCAAGCCTTCTTACTGTAAGTGAGGTTCACTCCAATGCCATGACCAATGTGGATAAAAAATAGCACCACAATCTTTTTCTGATCCCTCACACGAAATCCTAATTTGTTTACACACTTATTAATGAGAAACCTTTGAGTTAATGTCCTAAACTTGAGGAGAGAAATCTTATCCACCACTCAATCAATTAATGTCCTAAATGATATTCACTCTGAATCAGCTTCAGCACGCAGAAAATGCTGATAAATTATCAGAAAAGATAAGCTCTTATCTGATTGATAAGCATTTATTTAGATATGATAGGTACTAGGAAAAAGATTCCTTAATTAGTAACATTCCATTCAAAGATAGGTGGATAATATCTACACGTAGTGTAGTCACCATTTCTTCACTATAAAAATGCTGTTTTTCCCCAGTAATTTACATCATTTACTTACCAGAAAATGGCTGTTTCTTTGCACTCAGGATCAGAATCTGAGGGTGTTTTTGTTGCTCCTGAGATCAACTCATTTGGCCAATCATTCAGGTTTGTATTCATCTTTTGCTTTCTTGATAGTTTTTGTCGAACACTTTATAATGTCATCTGCATTCAGGGATTATAATGCTGAATCTGCGAGGCAGAAGCTCGTGGAAGAGTTCTACCGGCTTAGCCACATTAACCAAACATATGAATATGTAAGCATGCCATATATATGTATGTATGTATGTATATTGCAGTGTATTGAAAGCGGTTATTTGGAAATGCAGGCGAAGAAAATGAGGGATGCTTACAAGAAACTGGATAAAACAGAAATGAGCATCTGGGAATGCTGCGTGCTGCTGAATGATGTCGTTGATGACAGCGATCCCGACTTGGATGAACCTCAGATTGAGCATTTGCTGCAAACTGCTGAAGCTATCAGGAAAGACTACCCTGATCAAGACTGGCTGCATCTCACTGCCCTGATCCATGGTGCATATTTCTTATCCTTAAATTCCTCAAAAAAAAAAATATAAAAATCAAATTCTATATTATCTCACTCCACATTATATGCAGACCTTGGCAAAGTGCTTCTCCTCCCTAGCTTTGGAGGTCTTCCTCAGTGGTCTGTTGTCGGTGAGTAATTTAGGCTTTTATTTCTTCAAAAAGCATCCCGAATGCGCCTTAATTTCGTCGCTGGTTTGCAGGTGACACATTTCCTCTGGGATGTGCCTTTGATGAGGCAGTTGTTCACCATAAGGTAGTACTAAATATTACAGATACTATTGTTTTTTAGCAGAAATTAACGTTGGATTTGGTAATGTAGTACTTCAAGGGCAGTCCTGATTACAAGAATCCCCTTTACGGCACTAAGAATGGAGTCTACACTGAAGGCTGTGGATTGGACAATGTAGTCATGTCTTGGGGGCACGATGAATACATGTATTTGGTATGCTCTTTTCCATTTCTTGATCTTTTTATCCACTGAAATGGAAATGAGGAATTTTTTATTCTGAATTTGTTTGCGAAAATTATGAAGGTGGCTAAGGAAAACAAGACTACCATACCAGATGCTGGCCTGTTCATCATCCGCTTCCATTCCTTTTATGGTAAGAATCAAGGAAACATCACTGCACATTCTTTCTAAAATTGTCCAGTCTTTGTGTATCCTTAACACTTTGTTTTATTGCCTGAAGCTTTGCACAAGGGGGGAGCATACAAGCACCTGATGAATGAAGAGGATGTAGAAAATCTGAAATGGCTCCATATATTCAAGTAATTAACAACTTTTTTTAGATATTACTCGATTTTATATCGCATGATTCTCCAAAAGATGTGAATGAATTTTGTATATATCTGCAGCAAATATGATCTTTACAGTAAGAGTAAGGTTAGGATCAATGTGGAGGAAGTCAAGCCATATTACCTTTCTCTTATCAACAAGGTAAATTTTTGTTTCTCACCTCAAAACTCAAAAGTAAGGAATGATTTTTTACCACGGCCTGATTCCGATTTTGTTTTTACTTTTTACAGTACTTTCCCCCAAAGCTAAGGTGGTGATGAGATCCTGAAAGTGTTACAAGGAGCAAGCTGGTTGTGGCAACATTGTTATCATTTATCATTGATTTGAACTAATAAGAAGATTTCTATTTTGCACGAGTTTATAAACATTTCATGAATTCTTTGTTATGATATCAGTAAATAAATAATGTCTGTTTGATGAATGTTAAATTGCTATCTTTTTTTATACAAGAGACTCCAATTTTTGAGTAGTTGATATAGTAGTTTGCTAGAGAATGGAAGAAAAAATATAAACTAATTAGTATTTAGTGGGGACAAGAATAAGAAGATATAAAATGAGTGCTCTTATTACAAGAGAACCTTGTGGCTGTGGTTTGTGAAGACAAAAAGGTTGTATTCTTGGAGTTAACAGAAGCAGAAAGAAGAGATTTTCATGGCTATGAATGCTGCTCTTAGTTTCACAGTTGCATCTAATGCCAAAGCAGCAGATTCCGGCGAAAAAAGGCGCAGAACCGCCGGAGTAAAAGACAATGGAAGAAGAGGGCTCCTTGTTTCAGCTGCCATTGCTGTGGCTCAAGTTCCTGATTCCCAAACAGAGCTACTTAAGAGTATGGTTCCAGATTCTTATCATAATTAATTCAATTGCAAAAACCTAGTTTCTTACTGTCATTTTGACAGAATATCTGAAGAAAACAGAAGAAAACAAAGAGAGGAATGACAAAGAGGTAAACTTGCTTCATCAGTTCTTGTTCATTTCTGGGCTTAAATTTTCTTGCATCCTAATTTTTGAACTTTGTTTTGTAGAGGTTGGAAGGCTACTACAAGCGCAACTATGGCGATTATTTTCGCTCCATAGAAGGATCCCTGAGGCAGAACAAAGATCAGCTCTCCGAATCTGAGAAGCAAATTCTCGAATGGCTTGACAAGAACAAATGAATTAGCTACATTTCTTGTAGATTTACGAGTTCGGATCTTTTGTAACTTCAGAGAGCTTGTGTTCGGTGAAACTGGTTTATTTTGAATCGATTGGAGGCTTCATTTCATTGTTTAGAATTCGCCAAACTGATTTCTGATGAACTTGTAAACTGAATTGAACTGAATTGAAAAACAGTACGAATAAGATCAATCCAAAATTTACTAAACTGAGCTACACCTAAGCCATCCTATCAAATGATCTGATGCACATTATCGACCTAAGCCAGGCTATCAATGATCTGATGCACATTATCAACAAGAACCTGTGCAACTTTCTTCGGGGAAAACTTGCTTACCATGTCTTCTCTAGCTTGCCTGCCTTTCGCTCGAGCTTCATCAGCATTAGTCATCACGCGCCTCATCAAAACCTGCAGTTTCTCAACCGATGGCTCAGCCCAGAGATGCCCTCTAAAAGGCCCTTCCACCACTTCGCTCATCCTATCCACGCCCAAGGGGTACCCGTTCTCCTCCATTAGATACTCTGTGGGGCCAGACCAGTTTGTGGCAATCACCGGCAACCCCATCGCCATGGCCTCCACAATCGGCCGCCCCCACCCCTCCCCTCGAGAGGGCAGCACGAACGCATCAGCTGCCTTGTACAGCCTGGGAAGCTCAACCTGAGGAACATGATCATCAACAACATACACATTAGGCCAGCCATTTGCAGGTTTTTCCAGGTCGGAATCCTCGACAAAGGTCGCTATCTTATCATCAAAATCATCGTCGGTATGGAAAGGATTGGTTAGCATAACCAGTGCTACATCATCATCCCCAGAAAACTCTCTCAAGTAAGCATTCAACAGCACATCCCAGCCTTTTCTGAACTCCCATTTGAATATACTCAAGAATGTGAACTTCATTTTCTCAGTCTCTCCGCCTAGTACCAGGTATCTCGACAGGTCCAGGTCTAAAGGCTCGTACTTTACTGGATCGAAGAACTCAGAATCAACAGGTTGAACAATCTTCGCAACCTTGGATGAATCCACCCCACTTTCCACAAAGCTCTTAACATGAAATTCAGTAGGAACCCAAACAGAATCCATCTTATTGCATCTCTCTACGTGCATTGAACCTACTCGATCGGACTCAAACATTGTCCGGCCGACGACGGCCGGAAAACGGCCGTAATTGGCCGGAGGGCAGGGGACGGTTTCAAACAGGGGAGGGTTCCACGCCCCAGGCTCGCTGTGGCAGACCACGATCGTTTCATTGAATCTGCACTCCGTTCTGATAAGCTGAACCGCAAGATCCCTCATTTCCTGAGGCAGACCGTACCAGAATTCTGGGTTTTGCAGATCGCCATGGTGCTCGATGCTGAGTTTGAATCTGGGGTGGTTGGTTTTCCAGTATTCTTCGAGGGCTAGGATGTAGGACCAGGCTTCTGAGCTGTAGCCTCCTCCGGTGAGGAAAGGGGCCATCCATAGCAAGCAGTACGGCGAGGTTGGGACGGTGGCGATGGTTTCCGGCGGCGGCGATCGGCGGAGGTAATTGGAATGTGGTAAGAGGGTTGGTCTGAGGAATCTGGGGAGGTGCGCTTTTGGGATGGTGATTGAAATTGCAAGAAGAAGTGCAGAGATTGAGAGTACATAAATGGTTTTCATTTGAATCTCACTTTAACGTGAATATTAACCAAACTGAGAGAATATATATGATGGAGCTCAAAACTCAAAGAAAAGTTTCCTTAAATTACCAAATCATAGTATATATTCATTTTGTTGGTTGAAAGAGTCTCATACATTCAGGAAACATTCATATACAGGTTTCAACATTTATGGTGTCTTTAGATGTAGACAATTAAACATGTACACAAGAAAGAAAAGAAAACTCAGTCCAAGCGTCGGACATTATTCCATGAGCTTGTTTAGCAGGTTTCATAGTTTAGATCGGGCGCGGCTCAAACTAGCTTCAATGGCTCCATGAGGTTCATCGACAGGTAGATATACATCATCTTCAAACTGCAAAGCAAAACATCAGAAACAAACAGCGTATCTCTCTTTATCCATATCAGCGTATGGGAAGTGTGGGAGTCCTACCTTAACAATGACTGGATTGTCTTTGCTTGATAAGTTAACTGGAAGGAAGTGAAGATTTGGCATCTTCAAGCTAACAGACGATATGTCCTGGAACCTGAACGTGAATGTCATTAGATCTCAAACCTGAGAATAACACTGACCATAAATATAAGTTGAAGACTGTTATAACCTTCCAAGAACTTTCTTTGCCATCTCGTAAAGGGTGTACTGAACAGATGGGCTGTAGACGCCAGATTCATGGCCGAAGAAAGCTTCCAACAAGACCTTTTTCACATCCCTAGATTTATTTAAGAAGTAAAAGGGCTCCACTGGGACATCATGAAGAGATTCAAATGCATATCTGTACAGAGATCAATGTTCAGATCATGATTCTAGCTATTCTTCATTCATAACTATTGCCAAGTTTATGTTCCCTAGATGGATTTCTAAGCACAAATTGAAGATCTTGAGAGTTCCTATTGATGATACGAGGATAATAATAATAGTACCTCCATGATGCAGTGACTTCAGTCCCCAATAATCTCTCTCTGGTCTCTGGCAAGATAGTGTACTTGTCCCTTATGAATCCTTCAAAACCTGACTGCGTTAAAACATGGAAGAAAACAATATCAAACATAAGCCGCCCACACTACACTCATCCGCTTCCATTAAGATACAGATTTTACAGAGAATAAAAGTACCAAAGGGATATACTTATGATTACTTGCAACTTGCAAGTTTCTACCTATGAATGTGTGTTCTTACGGGATCAGAAATTTGGACTTTGCTAGCATTATTTAACATGACATTTTCGCATTAATACAGCCCTCATTTAATACAGCATCTAAGTAAACTTTTGAGCATACTAAAACAAACAAGCATAAATAAAGATAACAGAAACATAAACAGCATACCTGGGTTGTCTTTAGCAATCCCAGTTTCCTAACTCCAGAATTCACCTGCAAGTCGCCACTTTTCTTTAATGAAACTTCAGTTGTATGCTCCTCAGATCCAAGCTTAAAACCTGGAAAGAATCATGTACAGGGATAAAGTTTAGATATTGATCAGTTCCTTATAATTAACCAGCCAAATACAAAAGTTTAATGGAAAGGATATATATGTCAGAGATACCCAAGGTTAACGGAAATGATTTATTATGTCAAGATTATGACAAAGTAAGTTTGCAACACAAGGTCGTTCAGACGAGGAATTAGGCAAACTATAGTACATAATTGGATGCATACAATGCTAAAGATAAGCCAGTAGTGACATACAACCTAAAGTTTATTTATTTGGGTATCAGCCACAGCCAGAGCTATGAGGACATCAACCTTAAAGAATCATAGACTTGAAAAAGGTATCCTCTTCCCTATGAAATCCCACAGAAATCTATATCATAGAATGGTCATATAAGACCTCAACAATAATCATTGATAGGCAATGCAGAAATGCACACAGCAGATAAATCCAATCAATGGAACCACAGTAACAGACCGCATACCATATGCTTATGATGAGTCAGGCAAATTAAAAAAAATAATACTTGGTCGTGTGCAGAAGTTTCCATAGAAAATAGATAAACAACAGCATCAATCAAGAAGATCATTTCTTGCTAGATTTTCTTGGGTGATCCAAAAAGACTAACCGTGTTTGTGAGGATGACCATCAATGGATACCCGCTCCCATTGCTTTTCAACTATACTGATTATTGCACCCGTAACCTACAAAAGAATGGGAATCATACAAATTTAACTACTTATCAATTGTATTTATCTAACCAGCAAAGTACAATGCTCCTAACTCTATTGTTCTATCAAGCTGTCCACTACTAACAAAACGAGAGAAAAAATTACATGCCACTCAGATCATTCATTTGTGCGGCTAAGATGCAATAAACAGAAGAAAAGCATTCACGAGAAGCTAGGATATATGCTGCTGGATGATGCAAGTTCAGATTATGAATAGTAAAAAACCCAACTTTATGATCAGATAAAATTACCGGCTTATAAAAAGTAGTGAAATGCTTGGCCAGATTGATTGCAAAAACCTCCACTGGAATCCTTTCAGAAGACTCCTTAGCCTTAAAATACACCTAGTTCGGATTCTTGAATATCAGCACCGGAACATAAAAGAAATAAAATTGATCAATCTAGCAGCTGATTGATGAATCGCTTACAGTGTTCTTCATGGTGTCAGTAGCGACGATGTCGGAATTGTCGCCGGTGAGATAAGCCGGGAGGCAATCGGAGAGGAGGCTGACGGCGACGTTCCATTCGGCGAAATGATGAGTTCCGTCGGAATCCCTCCACACCCGCCCCACCCTCACTCTGTCCTTGCCGTGGCGCTGCTCCAGCTTCAATTTCTCCGCCATGGATGCACAGAATCGCAGTAGATACTGTAACTATTACCAGGTAAACTGATTTTACTGCCAAAAAGCGGTTCAGTTCTACAAAGGAAAACAAAGTTACAGATAAAGTGCGTCACAATTTCTCAGCAGCGGCCAACAGTATTACTTTTCCTGTGAGTTAATTCACAGTCACGCTCACGCAATGCGTCAGCTTTCATAGAAGCATAATTTGATTTGAATACGATCACCGTACATATGGAAGTTAGTTTAATGAGTCTTCTTCTCTTTTAACAATTTTAATTGGGAAAATGCTCGGTTGCCTTGGGTTCGCATGTATACTCATCTACCCAATAGGCCATTACTTTTGAGAAAATGCATGTATATTCCATGAACGAACTTTGACTTCTTATTATATATTTTTCAAACCTATTCTGGTAGAATATATTTGATATTCGAATGATATAAAATATTCAATGCGAGTATTTATATATACTTTGTTTTGAATTAAAAAGTCAATTCAGTCAAAACTTATGTGAACACTTTTTCAAAACTTAAAAATATATGAACACATATGCAAGTATTAAGGATTACGTGAACACTTTATTCATTTCAATCTCTTCATACTTATCGGTTTAATTCAATTTATTTATGTTCAATGAAATATTTTTACTATAGAGTTGGCAGAGATAGTGGTGGTGGCAATGTCGTCATGGTGGTTGGAGTGGTAAAAGTGTTGGTGTCCAGAGTCGTAATGGTGTTGGAGTGGTTGAAATAGTTATAATGACAAGGGTGGTGATGGTTGGGGTAGAGTAATGCTGGTGTTAGGTGGTGATTGTAGTGAGTCGGATTAGTAGTGGTGTTGGAATGATCAGAGCATTGCTGGTGTTAGAGTAGCCGAAATAGTGTGGTGATCAGATAGGTGGTGGTGATCGGAATAGTGATTCATGTTGGAGGAGGGGATGGAGGTTGGAGTAGTGGTGGTGCATTGAATTGAATTTTTCTACTGCTGAAATCGAATTGTTTATTGCATTGAATAAGTTGAACTAAGAACCAGAATGCTGCTTAGATCATTTTACTACCATGGCAGGATTTTCGATCCTCATTGTCACCACAATCTGCTTTCCAAGACATTGAAGATATTCAACATGTTATCAACGTATCTTGTCCATCAGATGCTTTAGATGCTCAAATTAATTTTCCAAGAAATTTTCGTCACATTCTTATGCCCGATGGTGCTTATTGGCAAAATAACTGACATGGTTATGAGATTAGACAAATAGGAATAGAGCCAAATGTTCAACCTTCTCGAGTGCAACACTCTGTGACTTCATCAACATTGACGGCAAAGGCCAAGGAATGCTGGTTTGGACTCCTATTAGTTCTCTCAGATTCACATGCATTATTCAATCTGAAACAAGACGTGGAACGTGGATTTTTTTCCTTAAATAAATTAATGAATGTATATAATATTCCTGGAAGTTCCATTTATAGGGAATCCGATATTCAAAGTGCTGGATTTTCGAAACCCTACAGTGAAAGTACCGGATTTTCGAAACCCGACAGTAAAAGTAATGGATTTACTTATTGACGAATAAGTAAATTGCAACGTGGCGCGCACATGACAAGTGCTGCAATCAAAATGTCAGGTTTCAATTAAACCAAAACATTTTAAAAACGGATCAGACTAAGCAGCAAGCAGAAAAGGAAAAATCGTAGGCGGCGACGATTTCGACAATTTAGGTGGCTTTGTCGACCAAATCAGTGTCTTCAGATGGTGGGTTAGCTGTGTTTTATACGCTCGCTCAGGGTGATTGCGAAATCCCATCGAAGCAAACCTTGATTTCAACATTTTTGGGATGTAAGGTTTATTTAAATTACTTTTGAATCCCTCTAACCTTTGTAAAGAGTAATTTGAACAAGGTGACCAAGACGATGGAAATGAAAATGGATCATCACCTTATAATGATGAATTTTGTCAATTCTCACGACGTCGTTTTCAGAACTTTAATCTTTTTTTAATCGTGATATTAAATTTATGAACTCGTATATTATGATTTTATCAGTTAAGCAAATCACATTTAAACTTAGTTGCATAAGTCTCGCAACGAGTTATTTTTTTACTAATTTTTTAAGATTATATATTACGTTTTCTATTTCGTTAATCTCCAATATAGTTGCTCTCGGTTCAGTCTAGGTACATTGTAGGTTATAGGCAGAAAAATTATGCCAAATCCATAGGCGCCCTCAGCAGAGTGATTGTCACATTCTTATTTTCATTTTTATTTAGTTCGTCAAGACATAAATTTGGTAAAAGAAGACATTGGTACCTTCACCTTTCTCTTTTTATTGATACTTATTTTAAGTGAGTGAATGATTTTGTCAAATTAACTTTTTAGAATATAGTTTATATTAATTTCATTAATCCAACTAATGTTTCTCTTCTTAACTTAAAATTAATTTTTATTAAAAATATTGTGCTGAAGTAAAATGCCAATTAAATAGAGGGAGGAAAATAATTTGCTCTTATTAAACTTTTGTTGGTAGAAATTACTATAGGCATCAATTAGATAAAGGTCCCTTTTGACATGTAGGTCATTATTTGCAACAATAAAAAGTTTCACTTCACAAAAAAGGACGAAAAAAGTCATGTTGTACCTCAAATATTCAAAAAAGTGCTAATGTATCTCTAAATTTTTCAAAAGTGCCACTATACCCTCAAATGTATAATTTGGGCATATTTTTCTTTTGCCAAGTGTAAAATGTCAAGAATACCCTCACTATTATTTAATGGTAAAAAAAAAATTTATAGCGAAAATGTCCAAAAAATCAATGAATAATCCTCTCTTACCTAATTATTCATCTAATTTTCGCTTCCCTTTTTACATTCAACCCAGTTAAGAAAGGCAATCCAAATCCATACCACCAGTCACCGTTACTTTATCGGATGAAAACGTTTGAAGTCGAGGGGACCAAAACCACTGTAATCAGAAATTAGTATGAGCCGGGGGACCGAAACCGCCACACCCAGTAATAATTAGCGTGACTAACTCAAGGTGGCGAGATTATGGTAATTTCACCAATGTTTTCATTTTGTTGAATTTTTGGATAAAAATGTTAACTTTTTTTAATACTGGCCTGCTAGATTTAGTCCGATTTTTGCTCATTTGCAGTCCGTATTTTTGTTATATAATCATATATATAATAATTATGATATATAACTGATTTGCAAGTGTATGCAATAGAAATAATATATATATATATATATATGATGCATGTGTCTGACATTCTTAATTATTGATCATATTATATATATCAAAGACGTATTTTTTTGGACTATAAAATAAGTAAAATATGGACTGCGTCTAGAATTGCCCCTTTCAATAATATTGTGCATTTATTTTGTAATTCAGTGATATTAATTTCTTGAATTTTTTTTCGTGCCCATGAACCTTTGGGTCAAGGGAAAACAAATCCAACAAGTGAGAGTAAATTTATTTTTTAATTCAAAATGGTGTTGAAAATGGGATTTAGAGGTACACTTCTTTATTTAATATAATAATAGGGGTACATCAGCACTTTTAAATTAGTCGGGGTACATTGACACTTTCTTATAAACTTGGGGGTACATGAGCTTTTAACCCAAGAAGAACAAAGTTACATATGTCAGGTGTACGTTTCTTTTTCATTTTGATTGATATACTCCATTTTACAGCACACACATATTTTAAAAAAAATGATAAAATAGATAAAATAGTGGGAATTCTATCCTATCCAAACAAAATCATAATAAATTATCTAAATTTGTTAACTTGTTATCAACCAAACAAAATCAATATAAAGAGTGGAAATCAAATAAAACAGAGGAAAATATTGAACTTGTGAGCTGTGACAACTCACAAAAGAAAAAAGTAAAAAGAAAATAAAAATAAAAATAAGAGTTGTTTTGTCAAAGCTAGGCTGACCAAATATTCCAGCCTCCGATGATTCCAGTGTGACGATCCTCTGATGCCCAAACCTTTACAGAATCCTTCCTCGTTTTTTCATCAAACAGTTTATATACCAATTAAGAATCATATGGAACCTTCTGATTGCATATTTGCATTACTATAAATTCATCCATTTCTCGAATCAGTTATCAAGTCAGAATCATTTCATCTGCTGTAATTTCAGTATTCTTATTCCTACAGAAGACTAAAGCTCGCATTTTTATATCAATCCCATCGTTTGGAATCACTTTGATTGTAAGAGAAATGGATGCTTCTGCTGAGAAGAAGAGAGTGGTGGTCATCGGCGGCGGAGTTGCCGGCGCGTTCACGGCCAGGGCGCTTCAAGATCAGGCCGAAGTTTACCTCATTGACAAGTAAGCTAGCTGCATACGATCACTTATTCATGTAATCATGTCCAAGTTTTGGTTTTTTTTTGATGAATATCATAAGCATTACAAATTTACAATGTTTTATCAAGATTATTTATGAATGTTGTGATAATTACAGGAAGGATTATTATTTTTATGTAAAAATATTGTTTTTTTCATGATTATGATTGTGATATCATAGGCATATCATTACAATGTTTGGTTTATGAATGTTGTAATGATTCCAGGAAGGATTACTTTGAAGTTTCTTGGGCAAGCTTGAGGGCAATGGTTGAACCAGGTTTTGCGAATAGATCAATCATTAACCACGAGGAGTACCTGCCAAAAGCACACCTGATTAGGGCTTCAGCTGATGATATCACAGAGAATGAAGTCGTGGCCGGAGGTCAGAAGATTGCATATGATTATCTTGTCATTGCCACTGGCCACGTGGATAATAGCCCTCCCTCTAAGGCTGAGAAGATTGAATACTATCAAGAAGGTAAGAACACCTTGCCTGTTACTCTCTGTTGTTATTCAAACAGATAATTACTCTTTTATCATAGAAAAATCATTCATACTTACGCCTTTTGATGTTAGTATCGATATATCTCCTTACATATATTTGTATAACAGCTAATAGTTCTTGATGGCTGATTTTTAGTTTTTTGCATGCTAATATCAGTTTGGCACATTTAAGGGTAGGTCTTGATCTAAGGAGCATTTTGCTATTATTCTGCTATTTAGATTGTGAGATGAGATTTATAGTTTGAAATTTTGAGTTAGCGTACAGAATCATTGAAGATGGCTGCTTAATGTCTATTTCTCAACTCATATGTTTAATAGTATAATCTCATTTTCTATCTTCTTGAACATTTGTTGAACTTTGGTGGTTAGCTGTTGGTTTTTCATTAGTTCACTTATGGTTTTGCAGAGCAAAATAAGATTAAGTCGGCTAGCTCGATTTTGATAGTTGGCGGTGGGCCATCTGGTGTAGAACTTGCCGGTGAGATAGCTGTGGACTTTCCTGATAAGAAGGTGACACTGGTTCACCGTGGATTTAGGCTGCTGGACTTCATTTCAGACAAAGCAGGCAAAAAAGCACTAAACTGGTTGGTTTCGAAGAAGGTCGAAGTCATTTTGGGCCATTCTGTAGACCTAAACGATGTTGTAGATGGTATCTATCGTACTGATGGGGGTGAAACCATCAAAGCCGACTGCCACTTTCTTTGCACAGGCGTCCCAATCGGCTCATCCTGGCTAAAGAACACAATGTTCTCCGAAAGCTTGGATGCTAATGGCAGGCTGATGGTGGATGACAACTTGAGAGTCAAGATCCATAAAAATGTATTTGCCATAGGAGACATCACTGATATTCCTGTAAGTACATCAAGATTTGTTTGATTTGGTCTAAATTCTTGCATTTGTTTTCTGTATTTTGATCGAGAATTTGTGATGTTTAGGAACTCAAGCAAGGATATTTGGCTCAGCAGCATGCTGCAGTGGCTGCCAAGAATGTGAAAGTGTTGATAGCAGGTGGAAATGAGAGCAAATTGGGGAAGTATAAGGCCGCCTCGGGAAAGTTGGCAGTCGTTTCCCTCGGGAGAAGAGAAGCTGTTGGTCAGTTCAACTGCGTGACCATCTCGGGTCGACTACCAGGGATGATGAAATCTGGGGATTTGTTTGTGGGGAAGACGAGGAAGGGTTTAGGTTTACAGGCTTAAGCTCTGGTAGTGTTTAAAGCAAGGATAGCCAAAGTTTTTTGGTTTCTTGAAACTATTGTTCACATCTTTTGTGTGCTAGTGTTGGTTTTTTTATTTATTATCAGAAAGAATGTATCTTCATTTCATTGTTACGAAAATAAAATATATATCGTGTGTGTTTTGGACAAAACTACGAAGTGAAATCTACTCATTATGAATACAAAGTACAAAGTGCGTTTTGTAACTCCTTACATTTCAAAAAGCATCATTTATGTTCTCTAAAATAAAAGTATGACTTAAAGTGCAAAAACTAGACCGAACATTGGTCAAAATACCCAATTTTTAGACCCAACATTCAAAGTGCTCAATTTATAGTACCCTACATTCTAAAAACACTCAATTTCTAGACCTTGGTTAATTTCTTCAGTTAGTTTGAGGGGTATTTTAGTAATTTATATTCTAAAAAATTATACTTCCCAATTTTTCTTCGTATCTTCACAAAAAAATAACTGGGTTGACCCAGAAAAAATCGGGTTTGACCCAAACCGACCCGGAACCCGGAAAGTCAAACCCGGAAAGTGAAAAAAGTGTTGTCCGGAATCTGGCTCGTAATTTTAAAAATCTGAGTCCGGGTCAAAAAATTCGGGCCGGGTCGGATCAATTTACTGGGTTGGCACAGTATCCCTATGTCGGGCGCTTGTGAGTCGCTGAGAGAAAGAGGAATTGGTGATTTTCGTGCGGGAGATACGAAAAAAAAAGTGAAGTATGATTTTTTTTTTAGAATATAAATTACTAAAATACCCCTCAAACTAACTGAACTAACGGAGAAAATTAACCAAGGTCTAGAAATTGGGTACTTTTAGAATGTAGGGTACTAGAAATTGAGCATTTTGAATGTTGGGTCTAGAAATTGGGTATTTTGACCAATGTTTGGTCTAGTTTTTGTATTTTAGTCTAAAAGTATCAAATTATGGTCCCTGTAATTGTAAATATAAATTTATGTCCCCTAAAATTCTAAAGGTGTTTGCTATATGTAGGTTCTGTTTGCTTATGCAGGTCCAATGAAAGTGGGAAAATATCATAATTACCCTTTATTATTTCATTAATTTTTACAAATATATTTCTAAAACCCCAACCTTGAATGCATAATCCCGTCTATGTAATGATTAAACACGTGTCCAAATTATAAATTATTTTTTCGTGAATTATAATAAATATTTAAGAGGGACATTATTGTCATTTCTGATTTAATTTGGACCTGCAGAAGTAAAGTGAATCTGCATTTAGAACCACCCAATTCTAAAATATATAATTCATGACCCTAACCACTACTTTTGTTAGACTCTTAACTTCGTAAATGCTTTATTATACATTTTTTAAATAAAAACTAATGGTGACATCATCACATGTCACCATCTTCATCAGGTTCAAATGTACGTCACCCACAATGCCAACACCGTCGTGTTCGTCATTGAGATATCTCCAATCATCATCCTGACGCCATGCTGGGCGTATAGCTGCACTGTTGCTTCTCTACTCCCCTGGCTCCACTTGTCACGATTGCTATCACATCTGTCTGTGATGTGATTAATTCGACTTCTCCAACATCAAGCAGTTCAAACTTCTCCAATATCAACAGTCTAGACGAAACTTCGATTCCGACGCCATTCTTTAATTTAGAATTCATATGCATTTTTTTATCAGTTGTAGTCCAATGACTTCACAAAGTAGTAACTTTGTGAGTTGGCATTACTAAACTCAAAATTTAAAGAAGGCTGTATATCAATTAAACAATTATGACATTTAGGGAATTTTTGTGAGATGAATGATTTGATGGTTTAACTTTTCCGATTTATCGAGATCTCTTCGTATTTGGATTTGGATTTGATGTGGTTTGATATGGTCGACCGTGAATAGAGATGTCATGTTGAGATGTTAGATGGAGGCGGACTAGGGCGGTAATGAGCAGCATGATTGGGATAGCATTGATGATTTACTTATTTTTAATACATTTTATAATTTTAGGCGTTTTGATTTGACACTTTTCTTTTAGGGGTTATAAATGATACTTTTTAAAATTTAAAGAGTCACCATTTTTTTTGTTTTGTAAATTTACATAGACAAAAATGGTGTGGTTACTAGCTTTGCCATGACTAGGTTAGAGGATACCATTTGGAATTCCATGCTATCGTTTATTTTATTAAATTAAATGTTTTTCCATAACTTAAAATTAATATAATTTTTCCTTAAAAAGTCAAATAAAATGATGTGGTGGTTTTCATTTCTGAAGTGTCATACACAATGTAGTATTTTACTCAGTATAGTCTAATATATTATTGAAATTATAATAAAGATTTCTGAATCTTTCTCAAATAAATATAATAAATAAAAATAATTTATAAATTCATACCGTATTTCAGACTATGATAATATAAAATATCAGTATAACAAATTTTATTTGATGTGGTGGTTACTGGTTAATCACGGAGTAAACGCGCGTACATGCGTAATACGTCGTTTTGACTGGGCCGATAGACTCCGAATACAAAAAGATGAAAAACTCCGCGTCGACGCAACCCAAATTTTATTGGAAATTTCCATATTCTGTCATTGTCCTTTGATTGAAAGAGTAATTCATCCCAGAGGACCCAAACCCCTCAAAATCCCCACATTGTTTCTTCTTCAATCTCTGCGATTCTGGAGATAAGATACGTCTGTAAACCCTAAATCGATTGAAGATGAAGAGAGTGTTCGGCGTGAAGAAGGACAAGGAGCCTCCTCCCTCCATTCAGGATGCATCCGATCGGGTAAAACGAATCGCTTTTCTATCTGTTTGTTGCTGTTCCCTTGGATTCCTGTTTATTTACTGTTATCCATTGCGCAGATCAATAAGAGGGGAGACTCCGTGGACGAGAAGATCAGGAAGCTTGATGTTGAGCTCACCAAGTTCAGGGAGCAGCTGAAGAAGATGCGGCCCGGCCCTGCCCAGGATGCCGTCAAAGCCCGCGCTATGAGGGTTCTCAAACAGAAGAAAATGTTAGTAATTCAATATATTCAGTAATCTTGTTCCTTTTCTGTAGATTTTAAGCTTTGATCTGACTTGTAATGCTAATTTAAGCTATGATGTTAGTCGAGTGGAATGTGCGTTAACCTTGTGTTTCTGCGAGCAGGTACGAGGGGCAGCGGGATATGCTCTATAACCAGACGTTTAACCTTGATCAAGTTTCCTTTGCTGCCGAGGGAATCAAAGATGCACAGCAAACAGTATGTTTTAGTTTTACACTATTTGCTGGATGTGCTTATTTTTGTTTCATTATATGTGCTTGTTACCTTTTGGTTGTGACTTGCAAGTTTGTGTGACTATGTTTGGGTAGAAGAAACACATGGTTATATTAAGGGAGGATTACATATAGTTTTCTTTACCCTACCACTCCTAGTAGCTCAAAGATTGCGATTAGTGATTGCAGTGTTACCGTCGATGTAGCAAATGTTCCATTATTTATTCATGTTTATTTCTATGAAAAGCTGCATATTTTTATTAGGGTTTCTTTTTCATGGTAGCGTTCTACGGGGCAGAGTTCCAGGCCTGTCAAATGGAGCTTGTTTTCTAACCTGATGGGAACCTGCCGCCTGCCCCCCTAGAGGTAGGAGAAACCCACAGGAGAGGATCTTTATTGTCATAGAGTTCATGTGTCCTGTTCAAGTTGATTGTTCTTGAGTGTACATTGGATTTGAAGTCACTGCGAAGAAGAAATTAAACACCTCTAATATATTCCAACTAATCAAGTCTGAATTTGAATTGAGGCTGGGGGATTGGTAGTTGGTCGAATGAATATTTTCTTTATCATTGACATATTTTTTTCTCTTCTAATTGGTTTATATTGATTAGCCACCTCTACAGTAATAATTCTATTTCTGTTTGCAGATGTCAGCTTTGAAGACCGCTAACAAAGAATTGAAAGGGATGATGAAGACAGTGAAGATTCAGGATATAGATGTATGTGTTCATTGACTTCTCTTGTTGATTTACTGCTTTTGTCTAATTTTGTTATCGTCATTCGAATTTCATACAATCTTCATTTTGTTGCAGAACTTGCAAGATGAGATGATGGACTTGATGGATGTGAGTAATGAGATTCAAGACTCTCTTGGTAGGAACTACAATGTCCCTGATGACATTGATGAAGATGACTTGATGGGAGGTTTGCTTTCTCACTCTTCTATGGCGTTATCCTTGAGAATTTTGTTCGAAATATTACTTATTGTTTGCTTTCAATGCAGAGCTTGATGCTTTGGAATTAGACATGGGAGAGAGTGAAAGTGATGGAGTGCCTTCTTACCTTCAGCCTGATAAAGAATCTGATCTGGATTCAGAGCTCAACCTACCACCAGCTCCAACTGGGCATGGACCTATGCGACCTAATGCACAGGTAAACTAGACTAAGAAATGCTTGGTAGCTTTCAAAAGAAAGATATCTTATGGATATTTTGAGACCCAAAAGAATGCCTTAAGACGCAGCTTGCTAGACAGACTATAATAAAATAGAGCACAATTAAAACCACTAGGTCACAGAAAAAGGATCCGAAAAAAAAAAATGTACCTGCCCAATGTGGTTATCATATTAGTTTAAATGATTGAATTGGAGTCATTGTTATCTGTCATCATTCATTTTTCAAATCCTTTGTTTTGGTTGAAGGTCAAGAGATGCATATTGAATTTATTATCTTCTTGAACCAATATATTCCATGCTACATCTGCTGCAACTTATACTTTCATTATCTGATATTTTCTGTCGTCTGGGCAGTTTGAGGATGAAATGGGTCTACCTGCTGTTCCTCACGCGTCTCTCCGCGGTTAGTGCCAAGCTCTGCTCTCTGCAAATTAAGCTGTAACTCAGCCTTCATTGTTTTAGGAGGCAAGGTTCACTGGTGAATGGCCATTATTAATGTAAACATCTGTGCAAAGTTAATATCTTGATTTTTACAAGATTTAGGGAGTTGATTGATGTCTATATACTGTGACGAATTGAAGATATTTCATTTGAAGTTTACGAAGTGTTACACACCACTCATCAAATGTACATCACTTCTATCTATCTTTAGAAGATATGCATTACTCTAGCTATATGTCTGACCTGCATCAAGTTGCAACTCGTCCAAAAAGATTCAAAGAGGAGACAGTGTTTTCACAATTCTCTTAAGTTTATTTATTAAAACCCTTCAAAGTTCAAACTTAGATGACAGCAAGCGCAATGCAATGCTGCCATTGTTCCACAAAGATGCTTCCATTGAAACCCTAATGATGGTATCCAGGTGGATTGCCATAAAACACAGTTTGCCAGAAATGCTAGATTTACAGGTTTCTAGGACTTCTCAAAAGCAAGGCATCTTAAGAATATTGGATTGCTCTAGTTGAGATCAAGTTTTCCCATGTCTAAATATGCCCAACTTGGATCTGAGCTCCCCAACTCAGCAGAGCGAGTACGCCTGAAGTTGCTACCGACCTTGTTCTCTGGAGCATAAGCCAAGAACTTCAACCTATCCACTTCTTTCCTTAGAGACTTGTACTGACCTGCAAAAGGTAATTTAGACAAGTACAATACAAATCCATTATTTTGAAGATAACCCAAAGGTAAATCCATGTATAAGAGCTGCTTTTCTGACTCCAAGAACTGAAAATCGAAACGAACAGTGAGGAAATATTGGCATTTGAAATGATGATTTACAACTAAAACAAACTTGTGACTAACCATCCACCACTTGCTTTTCCCTTTGCAATTTGACTGCCTGTTGCTTTAGTTTGTTGTTCTCCAATGACAATGCAAGACGCTGTTGAAGCAATGCAGCAACCCTAGATGTCATGTCAGTCTCTACTTTCTGCACCACGTATACACATTCATTTAGTTTTAGGTAAAAAACAATCTGTGCATAATAGAGACGGTGTATTGAAGTACCTGAAGAACGTCAACAGTTTTTTCCAGTTCCGCAATGTATTGAAGTTTGCGGACCCTTGATCGTTGCCCAGGGTGCCTGCAGTTGAAGAAAGAGGAATACCACCCCATCAATATTCAAACTAAGATCCCAGTGTGTAGACAGAGAGTTGAGGAAGTAGACTACAATAGCTAAAATGAGTGGCTTTTCTTTGAGGAAAGGGCAGTTTAAACAGTGCAGTATCTTGTTTCATTTCTTTTTAGCTAACTATTTATCATTCTTATATCGACACATCACCGTAGTGAAAGAGAGACTATTTGATAGAACATGTTCATAATCTTTAAAATGCAAAACGAGGATCTTGTGAGGAAAACCTATTCAAAGAGAGAAAAAAGAGTATGACCTAGACAAGCAACTAGAATAAAGTCGAAGAACATACTAGAAGAGATGATAGCTTCTAAAAAGTCAAAGAACTACCACACATTCAGAAACTTGAATCAAATGTCAACAGTACATGGGTTAATTGTGAATTTTGCTTTTTTCACAGATTATTCAATGTTCCTACAACTGCTTGCTTATGGAAAATCTAAAAGGGATAAGCTACCACATACTCCAGTTACCCCAACTGCAAGCAAAAGGTAAAGTACCACTACTGGCAACTAGTAATTCTCACCTAAGAGTACCGTAATCTGAGTTTTCGATGATGGATATGATTGTTCACCAAGAAGAAACTTTTCAGTAAAGGTTATTGAATTGAACAGAAATGCAATATATCAAAAAATAAATGCTAGTTCAGAATCAAACCGTTTAGCTGCCTTTCCCTCTGCAACAGTCTCGTTGGGTGAAGCACAGATATCTTCTAGTGAATCCAAATATGTAGCTCCAGACATAGACAAATTCCCATGCCACTGATGCTCTTCAGAAATATATTTCGACAGAGCTGAAACCACTTCATCCTCTGGGAACCCTATGTTACCTTTAGCACGAGGAGAATTCGGGCCATAGAAAGAAGCAGAATCTACCATGGCATCAGTTTTAGAGGAAGCAGAATTATCAGCTCCACTACGCTGCAGATTTTTCAGCGGAACAAGGTTATCCAAAAGGGTCAAGGAATCACTAGCTGATCGGCGATGCGATGATCCAGAAGAGGAAGAGGTCGAGTCAGACTCATCCAAAAGATCATCAAGCCAGGCTGGTTTTTCCTCCGAAGCATAGCTCTGCGACACAGATTTCTGGTGCCTAGGGCGAAGATGAGCATCGTTCAAGGTTGGCGGATGACAGCCAGTTACATTTTTCTTTTGAAAGGGGCATCGAGGAGGAAGGTGAGCTTGTCTCGACATCATAGACTACTAAAGCTACTGGCTGAAAACTGGAGCCTGATTAAGTAAGGTTAGTCATAATACTGTATAAAGCCTGATTGATATGCAAACAACACCCTTATTACTGTCTCTCTGCTACAGCTACCTAATTATACGAAGTTACGGACAATTATGAAAAATCAAAACAAAAATCACATTGAGTGAACTAACAAAGAACACCAAAAATCCCAGAAAAACCAAAAAGCCTTTCACACAGATGGATAAGGTTCATAAAAGCAAAACACATAGAATAATCTCCATACACGACTCATTATATTGTCAACTGTACCAAAATATTTTGTATTTTTTCTGAGAAAAATCAAGAGCCTTAAGCCATTATTTCAAGATATCATCAAGCTGAAATGATTGACAAGTATTAAAACAAAAGGGATACAGCTCAGGATATACTCTAATGACACTGACATTAAACAAATATAAAACGTGATGTTTGTAAATTGGATGTAACAGTAGATACAAACAACAGGATTGACTAGAAGCAAGATCTGGAAAACACACACTAACTTTGACTCCATAATTTCATGGGACTGCTCTTCATGCACTAGAAACACATACTGATGAGCTAAAGATGAACCCTTTATTTCAGGGAAGCCGGAAAACAAAAAGAAAGAACACAACTTTTACATATTCGAAGCTTTTTTCCTCAATTTAAACACCATAAACGCATAATTTGAACAAACAATCCCAGAAAACAAAAACCAACAAATAATCAAGAACAGATTGCTACCTGTTCCAAGGTTGAGGCCTATGAAAAAGGGAGGACTTTTGAGTGAGAGTGAGAGTAGAATTAATGGGTGCTGGGGAATGAGGTGAGTTGTTCCCAGCTCAGCAGGGCTCTCGCTTTTGGGGTCGCCATGACAACACAAAACACAGCATAAAATAGTGTGACTAGCAGACTAGTCCCCAGCTCCACTAACTTTTAGGGGAAGAGAGGAAAGAAATTATGGAGATGGTGAAAGGGGGCCTTGCATTTGGGTTAATTATAGGATGTTGATGTTGGATTGGAATCCACAATCATGAATCAACCAACTTGGAGGCTTCTTTCTAGCTTGTAGACTCCACTTCAAGTTTCTCACCTTTTTCTATTTCATCACATTTTCACCTCCCACTTTATTAAAGCACGAGGCTACTTGTTTTGTTACAAGAATGTTTAAAAAATAATTTGAAAATAAAGTGTTAAACTTTGTAGGTTTCATATTTAACTAGACAGAAACATTTTTAATTCTGAATTTCAGAATATGTTACTGAAAAATGCCCATCAACAATTACTTTGAAATTAACATTTTATTTAATTAGTCTATTGAAGGGTAATTGAATGACATATCAACTAGGTCTATACCATCACATATTTATAATCCAATCCAATAAAATTGTAATATATATATATATATTTTTTTTTTCATTGAAATCACATTACAAAGTATCATAAATGGAAAAAAGTAACCCGAGACGTAAAAATAATCTCACATTTATCCTAATCTAACTATACTCTACCCCACTGATCACGTACGTCGAGCGGTCAAGATCATCACCGTGTTGCTTAGAGCGGGGTGAGAATCCCACTTACACCGGTTTTGATGCTCCCTTGCTATGAACACCGTTAATATAGATCCCGTCTCTTGATCATCAAAACCCAGATATGGACACCGTATATATAATTCCTGTCTCTTGATCAAACACTTCTGAAGACTTTGATCTAGAGGGTAAGAGGAGAAATGGTTTCTTAGAATATTACGCATGAGAGAACTTGAGCCCCTGACCTCTCCTAAGTGGGAATCGAATACAACAGAGAAACTTATTTTCTTTTGACAACAAACACTGTTATTAAGCATATTATAAAGTACAAATTGTTACTAACTGATATCAATGTTATGCTCCTCTTTTCGGAAAGAAACTTGAGAAAGTAATGAAGTATTGCTCTACCTTTCACTAGAAATGAATATTTCGTATTTAATGATTATTATTTTGTATGGAAGACAAGTAGATAGCTTGGACTATACTACTTTAATCATTGTAATTTATCAATTTATAATGTGTTGTGTGTACAAGTGTATTTTATAGTGTCCCATCTCTCTTATCGCATAATTAGCCATTTTCGTCCTATTCGTGGCGTAACGGTAATGATAATCGTGTTTTGCTATATTTAGATTGGAGACAAATTCTAAGTGAGGTAATAAATTACGTTTCTAACAACATTTTACAAAGAGCAATTCTTTTTAATCACAAATTCAAGTATAGATCCAAAACTTCCACTTTTTGTCAACTTTATCTTTCACAATTTTTTAAATTTTTAATATAAAAAATACTCCATCAAAATTTACAAAACTTTTTGACTCCCCTCCATTGTATACTTCATTAATTTTGCTAAACCAAACTCAATTAAAACTCACTGATCTAAACTAAACTAATGTAATAAATCAATTTTAGATGAATGGAGCTGGAAAACCCAAACTTAATGAGTTTGAACTTAATTGAACTATATATAAAGAGTGGTGATACATGCAGGTCCATGTTTACTAATGCAAGTCTGAAAAATATAATATTTTGGGTGCACTAGCACAGGGGCTACATATAGTGTTTTTCTGACCTGCATTAGTAAATATGAACCTGCATGTATAATTATTGTATATAAACTAATTGTTTTTGGCTTATATTACTTTTTATTGAAACAAACAGAGTTGAAATAAAACAAATCTGACTAATGAATCGAGTTGCCATGAATCCTAGTTCATTCACTAATGAATTCTTACAAGATACCTAAAAGCCTTTTGTTGATTATGAATTTGTGTCTTATCATAAAACTCTCTGATACAATTGTTTGTGTATTGGGAAAGTTAAAATATGAAGTTTAAGCCAAAAATATTCCGCCCCCGTATCTACTCCCACTAGTAAAATTAGACCTATTGTAACACTTCAAAAGTGTTAGTTTAGGTACTAAAAATGTTGCATTATACCTATTGCAACAATTTTTTAAAAAAGCATTACATTAGGCGACGTTGCATTAGCTCTAATGAAATACTTATCATGTCTATTGCAACACTTCTTAAAAGTGCTACAGAGTTTGACCTGAGGCAACACTTTTTTAAGGTAGCACTGATTCCAATCTAGTGCAACAGTTTCTGAGGCAACACTTCTGGAAACCTAAAGCAATACTTCTGGAAAAAGTCTGCGGTAGCATTTCAGTAGAGTCTAGTGCAATACTTCAGAGGTGAGGTTACACTCAAAATTGCCGTAAATATCTGTCTCCGTTGCCGATTGGATGGAGTTTGGTCTTGATTTCATGGACAAAGAGGTGACAACTCAAATTAAGAGCTGATCTAGAATTTAGAATGACTTGTACGAGAGGAACCTCACGTCTTAAAGGAATCTGGGGAAATCAGAGACCATGGATAGAGAATCCTCTCCCCCGAGTAGAAGGTAGCCAATCAAGAAAGGATGATAGTCACTCTCGAATCTTTGTTACAAGTTGAGAAAGAGTTCCTCTATATATTTGGTTATCGGCCTCCCAACAAAAATTGGATTTTTACTAAGGGAGCGAACATAATTGTTGAAGAGGAGGATGACTCCAAGGTAACAACAGAAACAAAATATTTTGAAGAGTCGTGCGTCTCCAAAACCTTTGGGAATTGCACATACATGTTCAAACTTTCCGGAACCTTGTTTATTCTAGGCTTTGATAAAGATTCGGACAAGAAACGTCATCAACATGCATTTCAAGTGGTGTGCTTCATATCGCAGAAGAAATATGTTTTAGTGGGGGAGGCTCCCCTAACCTTCCCAGGCCGATCAGCCCCGAAAATGAATGCTACAGGTTCACGAGTTGAAATATGTTACAAAAGAGAACAAATAAAAATATCATGACTTCACAAAAGAGTCTATGTAAGTCTAGAATTTTCCGTATATGTTTTAGCATTTAAGCTACCATATTTCCACCAAACTCGTCCATCAAAACTCACCGAGCAAGTTAGTGATCCTAAGGAAGCACAATTTAGCCAAATGAGTGATGGAGGGTGTGAAAATCTACCAAAAAGCTAGTTCATTGCTCCACCTCAATTCCTCACTTATCTGCCGAGTTTGGGTTATCCCACTGGCTCCCTCCAACAGGTCTTCAGTTATCGGCCAAGAAAAGAATCACCAGTATATGAACTAACTAATTCTAAAATTATGAACACTTATTGCATCTAATTAAACCAACCCTTAAGTTTATTGGGAGCATCAAGTATTTGCATATATTTATATAAGTTCAATTCAGAGCTCCTCCAACGCCCTATGATTGAGCGACAAAGCCAAGACGACGAAGAAACGGGATCAGCGTGTTAGCTCTTAAGGAGCTCGGTTTTTGAATCACACGAAGTTTCATGGACAACCTCCGAATTTGATTTGCAGGTTTTCGGTAATGATCGGCGGTGGCAAAGGCGATATCACTGTGAAGTTGTCTTGAAATCTGTAGGATTTTGAAAGATATTTGGGGGTTTTCAGTCCGGGAAGGTATGGGTGGTTTGGAGAGCATAATAAAAGTTAAGGGAAGGGGAGGGAGTCAACTCCGGCCAAAGGACTCCAACGGCTCCCTATCCAATATAGACCCATAATGTGGTTCATGTCAAGTCAAACCCACTTGTTTCATGTCCGGTTTGGATAAACTTTTCGTATCATATTCCAATTTCTAGCTGTGTTGTATATGTGGGCCTTTCCTTTTTATAAGAAACACTTGTGTAAGTTGGTCTTATGGTAAGACAATGGTCTAATTCTTCATGTTTTGGGCCAAAATTAGTAATTATCCCATTTTAAATACATAATAATCCTGTTAGAACATAGTGATTAGCCAAAGGCTAGATTGGGTAAAGCAACTCAATTGAGCTTAGATTAACAGTATAATGAAATTAGATTTTTGGATTATAATAATTAATGCATAATTAAGAGAGACAGACTCAACTAAGTACTATTCACTAGCTTACAAAAAATATCATGTTAAATATGATATGGAATCTTAGTCAATGACAAATATACCCTTAGTAACTTTGGAGATTCACAACAAAACCATCTCTCTTAAATAGAGCATGTCCTCAAACTTGGTATTCAGGAAACCGGTTTTGTGATTAAATTATGCGTCTTCTCAAGAAGTCTCATCAGCATCCAAGTTTCTCCATAATATTAGCCACTGCACCACCTGTTTATCTTCTTTGATCACCATCCTGCATTGTAGTATTTTATGGGCAGATTGTCTAGACTGATGTTGGGATAAGAGCTGATCACCACACTAAGATCTCCCACAAATTTCTTAAGTAATGGGCACATGGAACACATAATGTACATTCTCTCTACTGGCAGTTTGAGCTTGTATGCAACCTCCTATGAAGAGATTGATGCTTATACTTGTTTACCTTTAGAAGTACCAATTCCCCAACTTCAAATTTCCAGGTGCTTTTAGCAACAACACGGTATAAGAAAAACCAGGTGCTTAATTTTAGCAACAACCTGGTATATGCATTCACGCTGCCTTGGAAACTGCATATGCTTTAAAAGTAATTATATATGCAGGTCCATATTTACTAATGCAGGTCTGAAAAATACAATATGTGGCCCTGAATTATACTAGTGCACCCAAATATTATATTTTGGATCTGCATTATTAAACATGAACATGCATGTATAACCACTCTACATAAAAGGAGGCCAGTTGTTGGCTTACAGTAAACTGTTTTGAAAATCCAGAAAATCTTTCAACACCGCGTCCACATGGTCCTCCGTGAGGTCTTATAATATTCACATTTCATAATCATCTCAATGTAAGTAATATGGAATTAAAATATGATATGTAACAATTTCTGTTAATATAAGGAATTATTCCTATTTACTGCGCTTTTTTTAGAGAGTATCAATATACATATGGTAACAATGGGTGGAAATTATTTACTTTAATTAAATATTTTTCATAATAAAAAAGCTATCACCGTAAAATCTTAACACCGGTATAAGACTACGTAGTTTTAATTAAAACCACCACATCATCTTTTACTAGGTATTTATATATAAAAGGAGAAAGTGGCGGCATAAATAAAAATAAAAAAGAAACACCGCCGCTGGAATTAATCTTCTACAACATAAAACGGCCTCTCACAATGCGTTTTGAAACACACTGCCGCCGGCCGTTCATATGCATATTTCTATGTGTGATGAATTATTCTATATGCAAGTACTCTATATGGAGACTACTGATGTAAAATAGAAAACGCACTATATTTATGTTAAGCCACTCATTAAGGTAATCAACTAATTTATTAATCAATTAAGCCACTAATTTTATATATATATATATATATATATTCTATTACCATAAATTAATATAACATCACCGTTTGTAACATCGTCGTTTTCCATATGCAAAAATTAATATATGTTAATCATCTGTTTATTATTTATAATACTATTTGCATCATAAATTTCATCATATAATACTTTGTATTGACATATTCTTATTATTATTTTAAAATTACATCATTAAAATCGCGCAACGCGCGGTCCGGTTAGCCTAGTATTTATAATAGTACGCAGTTTTAGTTATAAAACCACCACATAACTGCAATAATACTACGTACATAGTTTTAGTAATATATATCAATGAATATAATTTTATGCCGTCATAATGTATTATTCAATATATACATAGTAAAAGATGAGTTGGTCTCATGAGTGACGGTCACTATATAGTGACGAAGGACTATATTGAAATATAGAAGGAATGAGGTCCTTATTTGCAATTTTGACAAAAATGCACTATTCACTCATGCGCACTGTTCATTCAGTCTAAAAAACAAGCATTTTAGTCTAAAAATAGACGTTAGCACTAGTAGAAAGTGGCCGGAAAACGGCGCCGGAGGACGGCGGTTCCGCGGGAAAATAAGGAAACCGCCGTCCTTCTAGATTTACGAACTCGTAAATCTAGTTTCTCTAGCCGGATGGTTTATTACACGGCGGTTGTGATGCAACCGCCGTGTAACTGATATTTTTGGTCGGCAGTTGCGTTTAACCGCCGACAAGCTTACATTTCCGACACCGGAAATGGCTAGCCGGAACTTTCCCCGTTGACCGGCTTGACTTTGACGGTCAAGTCGACGGGGCAAGTTTCTGATGTCGGTGGAGTCAACTCAAAAAGTCGTCCGGGTAAGTTTACGGTACCGTAAACATGTCCGGATAGAGGGAAAAATGGCCGGGCAAGATTTCAGAACTCGGAAACGTCCCCGGATAAGCTAAAACGGAAAGTTATAAAAAGAGAAACGGATCCTTTTGTTCTATCTACTGTATTCCATCTTTGTTTTGGGTTGAAGGACGCAGAGAATCTCCTAATCTTTGGGCTCGCTGAATCCTAGGCCGCGATGAGGTAATCTCCCGCTAAATTTAGTATTGATGGGCGGATGTTTGTTAATTTCAAGCATGAATATATATGTGTGTCCCTAATTTCGTTGAATAATATATGAACTTGCGTGTTGATTCCTAGTTATTTGTGTTTATGAAACCATATTGTATTTGATATGTTGTCAAGTAGCACGATGTAGATGAATGAATTCATTAATATTTGCTAAAATTTATGAAAATAGGTACACAAGTGTTATGGAACGTAGTAGGATTATTAGGGAGAATCGTCGGACCTCACCAGAGTATATGGGACTGGTTGAATATTTCATTGATGTTGCTTCTGATAATGCAAGAGTAGAAAATCAGTCGGCCATGCGGTGCCCTTGTAAGGATTGCACTAACGATGTGTATTTAGGAGTTGAAGGTTTGCGTGAACATTTGATTGTTAGGGGTTTCCAAAATTCTTATACCACGTGGGTATGGCATGGGGTAGAACGTAGCACTGTTGTTGTTAATGAACCAATGGAGGTTGTAGGAGAAAACGAAATGGTTGGTAATTATGACGATAAATTGGATGACTTGGTAGATGATGTTGCCATGCATTTTTTTGGAAAACCAGAGGCGCTTGAAACGATGTATAATGATAAGCAGACCCCTTTGTATGAGGGGTCAATCCACACTATTCTAAGCGTGACCTTATTGTTGATGAATTTAAAAGCCAAGCATGGGCTTTCAGATAAGACATTAACAGAGGCGCTGGAGTTGATTAGACAGCTGCTTCCCACTGATAATTTATTGCCTGATAGGGCATATGCTGCCAAGAGGATACTATGTCCAATGGGTATGGAACTTGAGAAAATTCATGTTTGTCCTAATGATTGTATGTTGTTTAGAGGGGAAGATGAGATGAAATTGGAAAATTGTAGCGTTTGTGGCGAGTCACGATACAAAGCTGTGAAACAAAAAGTGGATGTGGGAGGAGATGTTGTTAAGGAAACCAACAAACGTGTTCCCGCGAAGGTCATGTGGTATCTCCCCATTATACCTAGGCTTCAAAGGTTGTTTGCTAACAAGGAAGAAGCTAAGAACTTGACATGGCACGCAGATAGAGAGAAGGTTGAAGATGATGATGTGATTGCACACTGTTCATATGGTGATCAGTGGAAGAAAATTGATGAATTGTATCATGATTTTAGGAAGGAAGCTCGGAATGTAAGGTTGGGTTTATCTACTGATGGTATGAATCCGTATGGAGATTTGAGTAGTACACACAGTTCTTGGCCTGTGATGGTTGTTATTTACAATCTACCATTGTGGTTGACCATGAAGAGGAAATATGTTATGTTGTCGTTGATGATAGCAGGGCCAAAGCAGCCTGGTAATGACATTGATGTGTTCCTAGAACCTTTAGTTGACGACCTTCAGAAACTGTGGTTCGAAGAGAATTGGACGTGGGATGAATATCGGCAGGAATGGTTTAAGTTGAAAGGAATGTTGTTCTGTACTGTGAACGATTTCCCTGCACTTGGTAATCTAGCTGGTTATTCAGTCAAAGGTCATCTAGCTTGTCCTGTTTGTGAGGAGAATACTAGTTTCTCTCAATTAAAACACAGGAGAAAAACTGTTTATCAAGGACATCATCTTTTCTTACCATGCAGTCACGAGTTCCGTAAGGCTAAGAACTGGTTTAATGGGAAGGAAGAGAATGCACCGCCCCCCTCCTATCAGTGGCGAGGAGGTATTCGAGAAAATCAAGGATATTGAAAATGATTTTGGGAAAAACCGTAGGAAGATGCCCATCCCCGGCCCTTGGAAGAAACAGTCCATTTTCTTTGACTTACAATATTGGAAGCACTTGGCTGTCAGACATTGTTTAGATGTAATGCACATTGAGAATAATGTCTGCGATAGTTTGCTTGGTACGCTGCTGAATATTCCTGGAAAAAGCAAAGATGGACTTCAAGCACGTAAAGACTTGGACAGAATGGGTATTAGAAAGGAACTGGCTCCTGTAATCGAGGATGTGAACACTTTCTTGCCTCCAGCTTGCTACAATATGTCGTCAGCTGAGAAGACAAAATATTTGCAGTGCCTGAAAGATTTGAAGGTACCCTCTAATTTTTCCTCAAACATTGGTATGAATCCGTATGGAGATTTGAGTAGTACACACAGTTCTTGGCCTATGATGGTTGTTATTTACAATCTACCATCGTGGTTGACCATGAAGAGGAAATATGTTATGTTGTCGTTGATGATAGCAGGGCCAAAGCAGCCTGGTAATGACATTGATGTGTTCCTAGAACCTTTAGTTGACGACCTTCAGAAACTGTGGTTCGAAGAGAATTGGACGTGGGATGAATATCGGCAGGAATGGTTTAAGTTGAAAGGAATGTTGTTCTGTACTGTGAACGATTTCCCTGCACTTGGTAATCTAGCTGGTTATTCAGTCAAAGGTTATCTAGCTTGTCCTGTTTGTGAGGAGAATACTAGTTTCTCTCAATTAAAACACAGGAGAAAAACTGTTTATCAAGGACATCATCTTTTCTTACCATGCAGTCACGAGTTCCGTAATGCTAAGAACTGGTTTAATGGGAAGGAAGAGAATGCACCGCCCCCTCCTATCAGTGGCGAGGAGGTATTCGAGAAAATCAAGGATATTGAAAATGATTTTGGGAAAAACCGTAGGAAGATGCCCATTCCCGGCCCTTGGAAGAAACAGTCCATTTTCTTTGACTTACAATATTGGAAGCACTTGGCTGTCAGACATTGTTTAGATGTAATGCACATTGAGAATAATGTCTGCGATAGTTTGCTTGGTACGCTGCTGAATATTCCTGGAAAAAGCAAAGATGGACTTCAAGCACGTAAAGACTTGGACAGAATGGGTATTAGAAAGGAACTGGCTCCTGTAATCGAGGATGTGAACACTTTCTTGCCTCCAGCTTGCTACAATATGTCGTCAGCTGAGAAGACAAAATATTTGCAGTGCCTGAAAGATTTGAAGGTACCCTCTAATTTTTCCTCAAACATATGTAACTGTGTCAATGTTAAGGAGCAGAAATTGATAGGGTTAAAATCACATGATTGTCACACTTTGATGCAAGACTTGAACATAATTGCCATTCGTGGTTCTCTTCCAAGCTACGTTAGGATGTGCATCAGCAAGCTCTGCTTATTTTTTAAGGGAATTTGCCAGAAAACAGTTAGCCGTCGTAAGCTAGATAAGCTGCAGACAATGGTAGTTGAAGTATTGTGCCAATTGGAGATGTATTTCCCCCCTTCTTTCTTTGATATAATGGTGCATTTGATTGTCCATCTTGTGCGGGAGATCAAGGAGTGTGGTCCGGTGTTCCTCCGGTGGATGTATCCTTTCGAGAGATACATGAAGATATTTAAATTCTTTTCACAGAATAGGTACAGGCCTGACTCAAGCATTGTATCTAGATATGTCGCGGAGGAGGCGATTGAATTTTGTACGGCTTACTTAGATGAGGTTGACACGGTTGGACTACCCACCACGAGGCATGATTTTCGTTTCAACGGGCATGGAACTAGAGGCACGCTGCATAACCCGCCAGCGGTCGATTTGCAGGCTGCTCATCTGTATGTGATGCGAAACCATGAATCGGTTCGCCCTTACGTTGACATTCATATGGAGGAATTGAGAAGTCTATACCCAACAAGCCTTTCCAACTACATGATGAGCATATTAGAACCTTTTGTGAGTGGTTAAGGGACACGGTAGAGATTGGTGACCATCCCGAGGACGTGAAATGGCTATCCAGACGGCCGCTTACGACGGTTATCAGCTACAGCGGCTATGATGTGAAGGGTTACTCGTACGGGACCAAACAGAGCGATGCTAAAGGTGTTTCGCTGAATAGTGGTGTGACTACATTTTCCGAATCAATCGCTGTGTCGCGGAAGAATAATCCAACTCATTTGATAGGTATTTCGGTACCATTGTTCAGATCTGGGAGTTAAACTATGTGGCATTGAAGGTGGTTGTATTCAAGTGTCAGTGGGTTGATCAAAAGACAGGAACTAAGACCGATCCTTTAGGGTATCAATTGGTTGATAGGAAGAAAGTGGGATCAAAGTCGGATGCGTTCATACTTGCTGGCGAAGGTGACCAAGTTTACTATGTTCAGGATCCTTCTGATCGGCACTACGAGATTGTTCTTGATGGGAAACAAATGGTGTGTGGTGATGAGCTATTCGAGGAGTATGACAAACGAGCTGCTCACATTTTTGTGCCAACGAAGAAAGACGCGATTAATATGGAGGAAACAGAGGAAAACATGTCAATATATCGCGCAAGATCCGATCACGCCGAACGCATAGTGATAGACAGCAAAGGAAACGAACGGAAGAGGAAGTTGATTTTCAAAGTTAAGCCGAAGACTAAGTTGAGGCGTTAGTCGTTGATCTTTTTGTGTTATCAGCTATTCATAATACAACTAGTCCAAACTTAGTTTGAATATGTAATTCATGTAAACATTTGGTTGCACCTTTGTTTGATCTATCCAATAGAATAAAAGAAAGTCGACAAATCTCAATTTTTAACCTATCCGGGTGGTTTTACGGTATCTGAAACATTACCCGGATAGTGTAAAATTAGGGTTTACCTACTTCCTGCTAACCATCCGGATAAGCAAATGTTGAACAAGCCTGTCCGGCTAGGTTTCCGAGTTCGGAAAATATTTACCCGGAAGTTTTTTGGTTAGGCAAGGCTTTTTATTCAACTTCCAGACGGGTTCCCTGGTTGTCATCCGGTTTAGTAATGATAAAATGACTGATCCGGCTAGAATTCCGAGTTCGGAAATGTAACCGGAAGTGTTATTTTTAGGCGAAAACTAGCGTGCACTCACTAATCAGTAGTTATATAAAATTGATACTGCAAACAATTGTAGGAATTGTAAATGCACAAACATTTGATCAAAATCCGTAGCATTCAAACGTTACTGAAATACAGTTAAAATGTAATATTATTCGATAAGGCAAATCAATACTTAACTAAAAATTTAAAACACATTGCACTTAATCAAAGCCCCATGTCATAGTCGTTGTCTTGATCGCCGCCACCATGTCCCTGCGAGGCGTCCCCACTTGTGGAAAATCCTTCTGCACGCTTGAGGGCTCTCAATTCCTTCCTTGCCTCATAAGCGTCCTTCCTAACGCCAATCAATGTGAGCACCTTAGATTTCATGCTAGCGTACATAGCTTTCATGTTGGAAACATGCGGTGAAGGCTCTCCATCGGGCACCTCCCTACCTAAACAATGAAAATTCATATTTGAATTAAACTATGATAAAAAGTAGCATAAATTGTGAATAAGGAGGTGAAGATGACTTACTTCTTGATGCCCTAGCCCGCTTAGCCTTTTGTTGTGGAGGCGCCACAATCCATTTTCCATCGGCCAAAGTCCATTTCGGCCTATGATTTTCAAAGTAGTGGTAGTCGTATGGCTTGCAAGGGGTGGGATCATCTTCAAATCGGAAATTAGGGTCCAATTTCAAGAGCAACTTAGTGATTAGGCTCCCGCAGGGTAGGCTTTTCTTATGTCGCTCGTTAGCCCACGCAGTTCTCATCCAATTACATATTGCATACCCGGGATTGATAGGAACCTCCTTCACGACATAGTAAAATGTCATAACCGTGGTAACATTAGGCTCGCCGACATTTCCTCCTGTGGGGATGAAACTTCTATGCACCCACTCGTACACAATGCGATCATCAATGGGGCAGAACGCCATTTTGCACCCATCGGCTGAACTTTCATCATATGGGTCCCGACCAAAATAGTGATGTCCTAAATTAAGATAATTCAAGTACGGGAGTTTAATCATATGCCTTCCCGGCCACCCATTAGCATAGAAGATATTAAGTGGACCTTGCTCGAGATTGGGATGAAGGTCCTCATCGGATTTGATAGGATTCCCCAACAACTCATTCATCACCCAACAATCAAACTCAAACCTTTTCCCATTAACCATGGTAGTGTACTTACCATCACTAGGTTCATCAAAATTAGCATAAAATTGCATCACCTCATCCTTATAGGTGTGATCACTAACATCGAACAACAGGGCATCACAAGTTTGAATAGCAAACTTCTCAACCATAGGGCCTAAACCTAGTGCCTCAACCCGATCTCTATCCAACACATATGAGTCTAGTACTGTTGCATTGTTAACAAGAATACCATAATACTTATAAGCATCGAGACTGATAAACTTGTCAGAATCATACCAGTTTGGAGGGTGCTTCCTCGCCACGGTCTTGCTTTTCGGTGCCATGGGTTGATCGGGAATTGGGTGTGGTGGAACTGATTTGCCGTTTCGTCCGGGTAGGAGACGGGATTTCCGAACTCTGAATTGGGGATTTGGGGGAAGTTTGTGAGTTGTGATCTGAAAAAAAGTCAACCAGCCATATATATAGACACGTTTCCGAACTCGGAAACCTAGCAGGATGGAGAATTAAGCTGATCCGGGTAGGATTACAGTGTCTGAAAGTCTAGCCGGAACTATTTAATTAAAATTCTCATTTTTTGGTAAATTTTCCCGAAGGTTTCCCTGATAGCCATCCGGATAAGTAAAATATCCATCCAGTTTGGTTTCCGAGTTCGGAAAAAAATTTAACACTATCCGGATAGTGTTTCAGATATCGGAAATCTATCCGGAACTACACTTAAACAGACATTTTCACCATCATATTTGCCATTTTATCTAAACAAAATGCATGTACAAAATCATACCAGAATAGATTGAAGCACTCAAATCTTTAAAATCGATCAAGTTTACATCCACATGAATAAGGTACTAGAATAGATTAGTTTCACAAACGAAAAGAACAAATTCGATGTTTAAAAGTACATTGCTTGAAAATTATTAACTAGAAACAAAGCCCTACTCTCCAGGATGTGAGGTTGTCGCCCTACTGCTGGATGGTCCCCCGGCCGCATCTTCTTCACTTGAGGATGGCAGATGACCAAAATCCGGCTCATTCAATTCCGGGCTAAGTTGGAGATCAAGTCCCTTCCGATCAATGTAAGCCCTTTGTTCGGCACGGAGCATTGCTACTTCTTCTTTAGCCTTGTCGACTTGTCCGGTGAAGCATTCCCACATTTTTGAGAGCTTACGCATCCACCGGCCCTCCTCACCTACGAAACAAACAAATGATTAGCTTTCGAAAACAAACACATTTTCACCTGCGAAACTAAACAATAAAGGGAAAATATATATTCACTTACTTGTACCCGATAAACTCGCACCTCTGGCTTCTAACTTTCTTCGCCTAGCAACTCTTCCTGCTGCGCCCGGAGCTAAGGCCTTCAAGACGTACCTTTGAGTTTCTATATCCAGTGCAAAACCCTTATGATCAAATCAATCGCCATCGTAGTACTCTAGAGGCTCAGGACGATCAACAACACCTCCACCTTGCTTCTTAATCAGCTCAGTGACAAGTCCGGCATATGGAAACCATTGCCTCGACCCTCTCCCCACCTTGAACATGTATTCAACTATCGAGTGTCCAAGATTTATTTTCAACCCTTCCATCAAGTAATAGAAGAGCAGGACACGTCCACAACTAGGTTCACAACTATGACCCCCCGATGGATACACATTCTAATAAACCCAGTCAAATACAATCCTCTGCTCAACCGTAAGCTCCTCAACATTAAAATCACCTGGACAACTACCCGCCCCCTGACAAGTAGTTTTGAAGTACTTACGTCCCATTGCTTCAAGGTCTAAGGGTTGGTTTGGCCCGGTTTCAGGAAATTTGTTGAAATTATAAATCTCATAAGGGCCTTCTGGGTGATTAGGGCGCAAGTATGAGTTATCAACATAAGGGCAGCCTAGGACCTCATTTATATGAAACTTAGTGACATGAATCAGTTTACCGTTCACCTTAGTGCACATGTTATTCGACTCATACTCTCCTAAATTTGCATAAAATTGCACAACCTCATCTTGATGGCATGGGGATTCAAGCAAGAGCAATTTATCTAAATAACTAGGCTGAAAATGAGCAACCAAATACCCTATATGCAAAGTGTCAATAGAGGTAGGGCTAATCACCTTGGTGGTGTGTGTTTTCCGCCCACACCATTCGACATAGTTGGCCTCCGCCCTACGATTGAAGAAATTCCGACTTGCCGATGCTTCAGGGGGCCTATCATGGCCTCTTTGCCGCTTTGTCTTCCTCGATTTGGCCTTGCTTAATCGGCTCCCACCCACGTGTTCTTCGGCTCTTGGAGGTGACTCTCCTTCCTCCTCGGAAGAGGACTCGTAATGCACCTCTTGTTGTCGTTGGATTTCCGCGACTTGCTTGCCTGTGGAAGGATTTTTAGTCCTAACCATGGTGAGAGATTGGACTGAAAAATTTGGAGAGGGGCGGACTGGTTTGGGGATGAACTTGGGGAGGGTTTGCAGATTTGGGGAAAAAAAACCCGTCTGCCCCTTTTTATAATTAAAACGTCCGGCTAGGTTTTACGAAATCGGAAACATAGCCGGGTGAGGATATTTATTTGTTGGCTTATCCGCTAACTTTACGGTTTCGGAAACGTAGCCGGACAGTACAAAAAAACAGAATAAGTAACACTTAGACTATTTTCTTAGCTAGTCCTCTACCCATTCATCCCATTACTTCCGAAAATTTCACTTTCCTCCCACCCATTTACTCTCTTCCACCAACAAAATCTTCTTCTCCAACCACCAAGAACACCATTACTCACATTGGCCCCATTTCTTGAGTTCTAGAACAAGAAAGTAGCTTCTTTGTCCATACTATTAGGGTTTTTATTCTACTTGAAAAGGTATTTCTTGGCACTTTGCTTCAATTGTATAATCAATGTTGTTTATTGGCTAATTTGTCTTATTTGTTCATGGGTTTCGCTTAATTATTACTACAAACTAGCTTTGTTTTATGGGCGACATTCTTTATTAATCAATTGGGATTATGGGCTATATTCTTGATTAGTCTTGATGGTCACTAGTTATGTTACTACTAATCTAGGGTTAAGTATGTCATATATGTATGCACTAATTTAATTACAAAGAATTAAGGGTGAAGCATGTGATAGGCAATTTATATTAGTCTAATAGGATCCTAATTAAACCCTACTTACCATTAGTCTAATAGGATAATAATAGGATTATTAAAGTGACTACTTACCATTAATTTAGCATATAATTATTCTTTCTTGATAGTGAGGTTATTTAATATATGTAAACTATTTTTTGTAGAGGAGTTATGGCACCACCTAAGAAGAAGGTAGTAGGAATCCCCAAAAGCCCTAAAACCCCTAGCACCGTGGGAGGTGTTAAAAAAAAAGGGGTGAGGCGTCCAAGGACATATTGTGCCGTCTTACAAAAAAGGATGAAGAAGGGGATTTTGACGGACATGACGTTCAACGATGGTGGGGAACCAATATCGGAAGAGTATTATTTATGGAAGAGTTGGGTTGGTAAAATTGGTCGAACTCGTGTGGATATAAAGTATGAATCTTGGCACGAGGTCCCCGACAAGGAGAAGACTAAATTATAGGAGGAGTGTTTGGTAAGTCTCTACCTTCATTTAAGGTATTTTCATTTTTGTACACATGAATGAGATTTTATCCAACTTTTCTTATAACCTTATGTAGGTACCATTCAAAATTGTTGCCCCAAATATGGAGAAACTTTTTGACACAACCATGTTTCGCTTGAGTAAGGCGGCACGGGATCATAGAGCAATGTTGTCTAAACATTACATTTATGGAGATTTTAAGGATGAGGACCCTTGGTTGGCCTACACCGATATTCTACAAGAAAGTTGGGCAATATTCAAAGCACGCACCTTGGAGAATGACCGACTAGTAAGATTAATTCCTACCATTCTAGTATTACTCCTTCGTTCACATAACTTAAATTCATTTATGTGTTAGGGTGTGAGGTTGACGAATAGCACCAATGCGAAAGCTAATACGACACCTCACACAATGAGTAGGGAGGGCTATACTATAAGACTAATGAAACATGCAAACAAAAAAAAAGAAGATGTGGTGCAAGAGAAAATGGATAGTGGGATGACGGAAGAGGAAGCGCGGGAGAGCACCGAGGTGGTTAATCCTAAAGAGTTCGATAAACTCACTAGCTTCTTGATTGGTCGACAAGATAGCAAAGGCGAATACACACACGAGGGAAACAAGAAGTTGATAAAAGATATTGTAAGTTGTTTCTTTGAATATTTTGAGCTAATATTATTACAAATATTATTCCTATTTATTTTTCTTTCAACCATATATTTTTTTTCTATTAAATGATAGGATGATGTCAAAGCGAAAATTGCTTCGGGAGAATTCGTTCCCACACAAGACGATGACATCCTTTGTAAGGCGACAGAACGGAAGGAACACCCCGGTAGAGTTCGTGGATATGCATCACATGTGGTGAAGAGAGATCTCATCGGCAAACCCAAATCTTCTAAACCACCAAGACATACCAAGTACAACAAGTTGCAAGAGGAACTTGGAGATACAAAAAAAGAGCTGGGTGATACCAAGAAGGAGCTTGATGAGGCCGTGAAGAATATGAAGAAAAGGGACATAGCTCTCCACATAATAGCCAAGCAAACAGGCGCAATTCTTCCACCAAATTTGAATGATCTAAGCGGCGATTGGGAACCTCCTTCATGTGGTTCACGTCACTCACCCGATGTTTGTGAGGTGCAAGGCAATCCACCATCGCCACAACCAAACATATGTGATGATAACTTAAACCGACCAAAAAAGGTAAACACACTAACTCACTTTTCGATCTCATTCTTATTCAAATTCTCTATTCGTTCTCTTAATAGTCTTAGCATATTTCAAAACCGCCGTCCAACTGGGACGGAACCGCCGTGTTCCGTCCCGTTTTCCACTAGTGTAGCAAACATATCCACACAGTCTAAAAAACAAGCATTTTATTCTAAAAAACAACCCGTTAAGCGTGAAATACAAGCATGTTCTAAAAAACAAGCATTCAAGGGTGAAATTCAAGCATGCTCTATAAAACCATCTTTATTTGCTTCAAAACACATGAACTCTAAAAAGCAACCTATTAACTGTGAAATGCAAGCATTCTCTAAAAAACAACATGTTAAGTGTGAAATGCAAGAATGTTCTAAAAAACAACCTGTTTGGTCTAAAAAACAAGCATTCAAGTGTGAAATTCAAGCATGCTGAATGCAATTTGCATAAATTGCAGAAAAACCCCCGTCCCAAACTTCTTTGCATATAAACCCCGTCACTATATAGTGACCGTCACTTCCAAGACTAATTAGTAAAAGATAAACCTTACTATATATTCAGCTCCGAAATTTACATTAGTTTACAAAACTTTTGATTTTGTAAACTTAAAAATTTGAAGATTAAAAAGTAAAGAGTGAATTTTAGTTGAGAACCAAGTTCAGTTAAATATTATTATAAATGTTATTTGGATAAGGGGAGCCCTATTTGCAGAGCCACATTCCCTATTTGCAGAGCCCAAATCCAACAAAAATACAAAATTGTCCTTAAAAGTACATTTTGTAACTCTAGTTTACAGAAAGCTAAGCTTGCTTGTTTCACAGACACAGACCTTTTCCCCTACCGGCCGTAGCTCCGTCTGCCAGCTCATCTGTTTACCCGAGCTTGCTTATACTGCTAGCAAGAAGCAATCCTTACCTTACTTACAGTGAAAGAAGGCTACTAAGTAGGCTAAGCGAAGCGAAGCAACTAGTTTACTTGCTTGAAAAGGTGCGGCTAGTCAGGAGTCGAACAGAAGCATGAGATCAGTGGTGCAAGACCATCGCCGCCGAACGGCGGTGGTGGCGGTGGTTGACTTTTTTGGCCGGATTTTGATTCACCCGATCGGCGGCCAAATTCATCGGATTTCGATGATTTTTTTGGGGAATCTGGGGTTATGAGGGGCGGGCTTTCAGATCCCTAGGTACCCATAACGTGAATCAGAGCAGAGGATGGTGTTCTTGATGATTTAGGTATTTCGGGTTTTTTGCAAAATTTTCTGAAAATTTCTCCCAAATGAAATTAAGTGGAACAAGTGGGTCAAAATTAAAGAAAATGTACTACTATTTATTGAGGACAATTTTGTATTTTTGTTGGATTTGGGCTCTGCAAATAGGGCCTGTGTTGGATAATCATAGTGGTCAAACACCGAAACTCCGCACGAGTTGAACATCTTGATTATCTGGGTATGAGTATAATTCACGAGTATTTTAAGAACTATCCCGATCGAAAATCATATACATGTAATCATCCTGAGTTGGATTGCATGTGATACGAGTATAAATGAAAAACTAGGTTAATTAGGAATTATTCTCTCACCAAGAATTTTTCTATAAAAATGTGTTTAATTCTAGTAAGATTTTATTTATTTTCCATAATAGTAATAGAATTAGATTTATTATTTCCAGATTAATGTTAGGATTGTGATTTTATTCGAGGTTATAAATATATGCCTCAACTTTGTAATTTGGAGAGATTTATAAAGAAAATGGAGGTTTTCCGGATTAATTGACAGTTGTTCAATTTCAAGATTCAGTTGAGTCGCCCATGACAGGTGTTCGTGGTTTCTAGTTAATTAACTGACAGTTATTCAAGCGATTTTCATATCCCATAAGCAATTTATATATATTCCACTGCAAGAACGTGAATCACCGAGAAAATATGCATCAAAGTGGTATCAGAGGCAAGGTTTTCACAAATTCTAGTTTGTGAACGGTCATGGAGAGTATGATGGAAGAACGTATGGCTTCGTTGGAGAAAATGATGGCGCTTGTGTCAGAATTCGCGAGGCAGGGTTTTAAGTTGGATATCCAGGAGTTTGGAGAAAAAGTAATCCAAGAAAGCTATCTGGAATGGATTGAGCGATGTGAGAGAATTTTTTACTTTAAAGAGTATGATGATTGCACGAGGTGCAGGATTGCTATACAAAAACTCAGAGCACGTGCATCCTTCTGGTATGAAATTTTGGAATTAAAGCGAAGGCTTCAGGATAAACCAGAAATCAACTCGTGGATTAAGTTGAAGAAACATCTTAATCGACTATTCTTACCTTCTACCGATATGTTAAAATAAGGGTCTTTGTCTGTGGTTGAACTTGTGGCGAGTAACGAGCAATTTGAGGCAAAGAATGATGTTGATGGTTGGGTTAATGCTAATGTTGAAGATATCGTTGAGGATGGTGAAGAGGATAATTCTACTTCTCTAACCGAAGTCGACAATATTAATGATTATTCTACTCCTCTGATTGAAACCGAGAGTGTTATGTACTCATGTCCTATTGTCCTTAATGTTCATGATGAGATTAAAGAAGAAAATCTTGATGGAAGTGACATGGAAATACTTGATACTAAAACCGACAATATCAATGATATCGAGATCAATTCTGAACCTTCAGTTTATGATGACGATTCTCAAATAAACCATTACTATGTGGTGCGGGTACACATGACATTCAGGATTCTTTTACAACACAAACATTCGATGTTGAGAATAAAAATAAAGATCTCAATGATAGTGACATAGAAATATTTAATATTGGTTTGGAGGATGGAGATGGAGAATTGGTTCATTTTGTAGTTGCTGGATCTCAATATGAAAGTGTTGAGAAAGAAGTTGATCCTTTTAGAGATAAAGATGAACCTGTGAAGATGACAGCTCGAATTCTTGAGGATGTTGAACTTGACAATGATGATGAAATCATCATCAATGTTGAAAAAGAATTCTACAAGGAAGAGAGGTTGCATACATATGAGTTTTTTGAAAAAAATTCAGAGGATAAACTTTCCAGATCAAAGTTTATTGACACAGTGATGATAAGTGAAATGAATAATCATGTCAAGAAGTTACATGAGGTGTATACATCAACGGAATTTGCAATGGGGATTGAAACTCGTGATGGCGATGGACCTAACGTTCAAGACAAGATGATTTGCAATTACACATATATACTGCTTTTTGAAGAATACCAAGAATTGAGGACAATTCTTTTCGAAGAAGATGAGTATGATACGAGTATAAATGGAAAACTAGGTTAATTAGGAATTATTCTCTTACCAAGAATTTTCCTATAAAAATGTGTTTTAATTATAGTAAGATTTTATTTATTTTCCATAATAGTTATAGAATTAGATTTTTTATTTCCAGATTAATGTTAGAATTGTGATTATTATTCGAGATTATAAATACATGCCTCAGCTTTGTAATTTGGAGAGATTAATAAAGAAAAATGAGGTTTTTTGGATTAATTGACAGTTGTTCAATTTCAAGATTCAGTTAAATCGCCCATGACAGGTGTTCGCGGTTTCTAGTTAATTAGCTGACAGTTGTTCACGCGATTTTCATATCTCATATGCAATTTATATATATTCCGCTGCAAGAACGTGAATTACCAAGAAAATACGCATCAGCATGGGTCTATCTTTTAACAAATTTTAGCCTGTGTGTGTATATATGCCCGGTTAATAAAAATTGGCCCTTTTGTTCTTGTTTTTTTTTTTTTTTTTTCAATAGGCCATTTTCTTAAAATATACATTGAGTTAACAAAAATATGCGGGAGGCATGCATGAGGAAATCATGAACTTTAAATTTTTTTTAAAGAAATGTAAGATTCTGAAATAAATATTTGTAAATCTGAAAATAATTAATAAATCAAATGTACAAATCAGATATGTGTTCAGAATTAAGGTTTTTGTTAAAAAAAGAATTAAGGTTTTTACTGATTTTGCTAATATAAACGGCGCAAATTAAATGCACCGTCCCTGTATCCATAGGTTATGCAGCATTGATAGATGTTATCAAAGGTTTTCAACATAAATTTGGTTATGTACGTTTAGTAAGAAAGAGGGTAAGAGAGGCATGTGCATATTACTGCATATCTTAATCTTATTTGTACTTCTAGTTCCGTTACATGAATTAAATAACCGTTATATTTTAAAAATCAATCTCAAATTGTCGCAATGAAGATACCTTTCTCATTTAAGATTCCTTGATTTTCTACACTTTTTGTGTTTCCTAAGGCAAGAATAGTAGTAGAAACATTATAATAACCTATATAGAATAACCACGAAATTTTAAAATTCTTATGAAATATTGTATCACTCTCCAAACTTAATATATTCTTCTTAACAGATATCAACTAAAGACATTTGATTATAGAAAATATTTCCATGGAACATAATATAACTTTAGAAACAAACGAGGACATTATCCTCTTATTATATATTTTATTCATTTAAAAATCTTTCATGTCTTCTCTCGCAAGCATAGCTCTCTTAACTGCACTATCATATTGCTACATTGCCACATTCACCATGTCTTCAACCTGTCATCATTTAAAAAAAAAGTAAAATTTCAGCTACATGATCAAAATAAAGTAAATGAATGAAATGGCTAAGAAACAAACCTGCGCTGAAGAGGATCCACTTCGTCTCTAAGATTAAATTAATATTTTTTAAAGCTGTTGTGCAAAGTAAAATTGGAAAAGTTGGGTAGAAAGATCATTTCTTCATTCTCCGTGGACTGTCCTCCCATTCGAACATCATGTATTTCTAAGGGAGGTGAGTCAACACTTGCATTGATTGTCTTGGTTGGAGTAACATTATCATTGGTAGTAGGAATAAGACTGATCAATGAGTGCTCAATATATGATGATGGGTCAGGTATTGTGCGTGAGTGAGTTATTTGATCAATAGGTTGAACTTCTTTGGATGTCCAAATTCGAGATGCTCCCTCATTTATATCTACACAGTCCATCCATCTTTCGGAGGTGTTTTTCTCTTCAGGAAAATAGCTAGCATGAAGATTGAAATTTGTGAGAGTCTCACCATGTTGCTCATTTCCTGCAAGATGGGGATTTTTATGCACATTCTCACGGGATTTGTGATCAAAATGAGGCATACTCCCAAAAGTTCTCATCTTTTGCTTTCCCTTTCCCACACTAGTAGCACATTCTAACTTCTTTTGCTTTTGAGATTGGTTCGTGCATTTTGTATGGGATCTCCAACCACGAAGGCGACATTTCTAAGTAAAAAAAACAAGTAAGGGTCAGATTACATAATTTTTATTCCCCACAATACAAAAATGCTTTGTATAAATATCTTTCCAAAGTAAACAGAGTTCACGTAGTATTATTGTGAGTCTCATGAATTATAAAATAATAGGCAGATTGAACATACATCAACAAATGGAATATTTGATACAAATACAAATAGTTAATTGATATAAGTTAATTACACTGACAGAGTAAAACAATATAAAAATTCAGAGCAAAATTTAATGAAATGATTTAACCTGGAGATGGCTGGCGACTTGCAATCGCGTAAGTCCAGGAACGTTCATTCGTTCTACAATAGCTTTTGGATAGCAATCTGATACAAATTTTCACCATAAGTTAGTATATCAATAATGTGGTACAATACAACTATTTCATCTTTATTAACATTTATAACCTACATTAGAAGTCGAGTTAGTACTTTAAAGTAAAGAAATGAACTATATGCACTTACTTCCTTCTCCTAGTTGGTTAACAACATCTAAGAACTTTTTGTGCAGCTCGTTGGTCCATTCGATGCATGTCTTTTTCTTTTTGAGATTATCATCAAAATATGAACAAACATCATAGTATTGTTGGTCGCATAATAGGTTGGCCTCCTCTGGAGTGGTTCTCCTCATATATTTTCGTTTTGGTCGAGCAGAATCTTCATTAACACCCCAAGTCAAGTGCATTCCATTGGGTGAACGACTTCTCACTAATACCATCTCTTCGTTTAACACTTTCTTATTCTTCTGAATTCTTTTCCTCATCACAGATTGGAGCAAGATATTCAGAATAAAATCATCAGCTGGCTTCTTGACCAAAAGATAAGCTCCATTATCCAATGCTTTGTATGTCAATATCAACTCAGGGTCCTCCTTTGCAGTTGTTGCTAACAAATCAAAATTTAATTAACAATTTTAATGAAATAAATAATATGAATATATGATGGCGTCTTAATAAGAAATTAAAATTCTTTTAGATGACTTTGGATTGTGTTTAAAAGAATTACCAATAACTAGAATGCCCATTTTCTTGATCTCCTTGCAAAGTTGAAAACTATCCATATCAGGTAAGTCTATATCTACAATGACCACATCAAATGGGTTCTTCTCAGCCATGATTGTCTTCAACGCCATAGAGGCAGATACCATCACTGTCACTAAAATTCAAATAGATACAAAACATTATAATCACCGAACTATACTGAATTTTAAAAAATATTTGTATTAGGAATAAATTTAGAGGGTAATGGTACATTAAACAATTTTAATCGAAATACATACATATGAATGAAATGTTAATTAATATAAGTCAATCCCTACACTAAAGTTTAATTTGTAATTTCATAGAAATTGAGATGGACCTATATAAATTTTAAGATGTTAAAATAACTAAAAACTGGACCGTTAGAAATTCTACTCGTATAAAAAAGTAAATATGATTTATTTAAGTAATTTGCAAGTACAATTTTAGAGTTGACTTAGTAATACGGAGATAAAGCAAGTATTGCATGAATAATGTTTAACGTGATTGTATTTTGCATTATATTTAATATTAAAGTCAAACAACAACATTAATTAAGAAATGTATAAAAAACAACATCTACATAAGTTCATTAGATATCACAAGAGATTCACACGGACGATGGTAGAAATGTCACTATAATAACAATGTAAAATAACAAGTTAAAAACCTATGATTCAAAAGAGAAAACAGTAACTTTGCATTAAAAGAAAACCCCTTAGAGAAGTCCCAATGTCAATTTAGATGAATACTAGTACATTTTAAGAAAGCTATGAATTTGTTTGATACAACTCAACAAAGAAATTATCAAAGTCAACTGAACCAAACATTACTTTTTGTACAGTAAATTACATTGGCCAATGAATCAATTAATGGTTTGAAAATGGTCTAATTTATTATACGTTATTTTTTATTTGCATCATTTTTAGTATATTTTACCAAAATGTTAAACATTTGAATACATCAAACAATTTTTTTTTAAAAAAAACACATATTAAAACAACAATTTATACATCAAATGTATTATTGGCGCCCATTTTTTTGATACAACCAAAAACTCAATGTTAACAGCAAATCATACATAAGTACCTGGATAGAAATTGTGAGTAAGATTTTTGTATAGTGAAACCATGAATTTCTCGTCATGATCAAGCAACAGAATTCGAATTTCACATTTCATGGCGTTACTAGTCGGCTCTTGGACTGGAGTTGAACTGGATCCAAATTCAAATGAGGATAATTGGCGATGTGCTATTGAATCTATAAGGTTCATGTCATTCCTATTTCTACCCAGAAAATCACTGTCTGTAAACATTTTTTTGCCCTTTACTAGAGAGAATAGGGGGAACTTGAGGTAATGAGGCTAGTAAATATATTGTTAATTTACAAATCAAAGGGTGGTATTTGTAGTGAGGCATCGAGTTGGAAAATTAATTGTCACCACTTTATATGCTAAATATTTTTTAGTTGGGAAATGGAAAATCACCAAAATACAATTGATATATTTTCCATAAATACGGTATTTGGTATCCTTCTATTTAATCTCAATTATTCAATTTTAATGTTCTTGTTTTTATATTTACCTGCCAACTACTTCATGTTTAACCTTTCATTTCAATTGTAAATATTATGGTAGAATTTTTAAATTAATGCTGAAGTATTATACTTGTGCTCTATAGAATAGTCAACATAGATGGCTTTCATTAACAACTGGCGTCTTTATCTTCAATTTTACGAATTTGATTCTAAATTACATTTATTTTCAAATGTGCTTTATGTAATAAAAGTAATAAAGATAATATATCCTTTCCAAAAAGTAATAAAGATAAATATGATTTTGTGAAAGATAGCCAAGATGCTGGGAGCTGTTCAGAATTGGTCAATAGTCAATACCCATCTTCGGCATGTTTGGCACCGAGCATAGGAATATTTTTCAGTTCAATTGAGTTTAAATTCAGTTCAATTTAGTTCACTTTAATGTTTTTTAGTATAGTATTTTACTTTCATGTTCAGTTCATTTCAATATTGTATACCTTTTCATTTATTTCTAAACAAATTATATATTAATAAATCAGTTCAATTCAATCCAATCCAGAGAAAATTTAATTTAATTAAATTCTAGTTAAGTGAAAATATAATTTGATGATTTTGAGTTTATACTGAAAATTCAATTCAGCTCTATTTACCAAACTGGAGAATGTTCACTAATTTGTTGGCAAGTCTTATAAATAGTTCATCCATGCATAAATCTTCCTTAAAATGATTTCCCAAAATTGGTTGGGTGACTGCCCTGAGATATGTAGCCACATATCTGGCTCTGTTGAAGTCACCGCAGCTTGCATCCAAAGGAGTCTTGAAAGTATGTATCTGCTGTATTTCGAAGGAGCCTTCATTTTCAACTATTTGCTTTGACTCATCGACTGAAGGCGCATACCAAGGAAGATTGAATGAATCCAGTTTCTCTTGTGTTGAGTGTCCCTACACAATTTTTTGACAGACAGAAATTATTAGTCCCGTACGTCTGATAAAAAATTTATGAACTTAATGAATTTGATGTTATAAAGTAAGTGTAATTATTCAAACGAATGATTTTAGGAGCATTTTGACCAAGAATTAACAGTTTAATTACCTCAGCGACCATCTCTTTTAGAGTCATTCCCAACAGAAACCAGAAATGGGAACCTTCAACTTCCTCCTCATCTTTACATATGAATGTCAAGAGCATCTGACCATGGTGCACCAATTCCTGAGAACGCATCCTCAAAAACAAACTAAAATCTTGCCTGAATTGGCCCAAATATGCTAGATGCACTTGAGGGGGGCTTGTATTCGCACAATATATGCTGACCTTATTCTCTGGGATGCCACTGGGAACCTATATGCACATAATATTGGACCATAAAATATATGTATCAAATTATAAAGTTTGACAAATTTCTTGGAAAATCTCATATGGAGAAATGCAGAAGAAGTTAATGAACCTGAGATAACCAATGAAGGCAGTAAGAGGAGTGGAAGAAGTGCATGGATCTGTCCGGGAATAGCTTGCTGTAAAAGCTATACCGGGCATAGCTGCGATCAGACATTTCGGCCTGAACTTTTCTGCGCCATTTTGTCTCTCTAACTTGTCATAAAATTCGTGCAAGCCCTTAAACACCAGATTAAAATCATTGGAAACAAGATCATTCAGAAAATATTGGATCAGTTGGACGCCTTGTTGATCATTAATATTTCTGATCATCTGGGAGGCTTTGCAAATTCCTTCTAAAATGTGCTCTACAGTCAAGAACAAATTAGGGCTTGAAGAGCACCCCAAGTCAGAAACTCTGATGCAATTCTGAACATTATTTCCCATATCTCCTAATAATTCTTCTATGCATTTCATAAGGATGGGTTTCACTTCCATCAGAACTTGCCTCTGAACACATGCCAAGAAGTTATTTTTTGTTTTTTTTTTTGAGGAAAAGAAGTTGTTAGTTATATATAAATGCATGTCTTTCTTAATTTTAAAGCACAGAAATCTAAAATATTACTTGATGGGTTGAGTTTTTAGCGTAGCTGGCATCTTCTTCTCCTCCAACCATATGCAAAACTCTATCCATGTTGTATGTAACGAATAATATATATACTTGAGATCGTAATTTTATATCCTGCAAAATATTTAAGAAAACATTAGAATGCTATTATATTTTCGATCCACTTTACATTTTAATAAAACCATTGTCAGCTCATGATCAAGAGGCAAAACTAGAAACAAATAACAAAAGGAGCAACCTTTGTCAAATTTAAAGAAGAAAGCATTCCTTATAGAGAGCTGATTCCTATTTATAGTACTGGTGCAGTCGATATCATAACAAACTGGAGCCTAGCTAGCAAGACTTTAAAGTTTATAATGTCGATCGTACGAACTATATTATATTAAGTTTTGAAGATTTAAGTGAATTTTATTCTTATCTTCAATTTTCTCATTTTAGATTCTTATCTATATATATCTAAGCAGAATGTTCTTGCAACTTAGAAATTAGAGTATAATTATGTGAGACTATGAGAGGCAAATTGGATGAAATATTATAAACCCTCGAAGTATTATCTTTATATAAAGAATTTTACTCACACATATGAAATAACATATAATACTAATTAATATTCCGAGGTACACTGCTCCATCCGTTTTAATGCATACATGTTATAGGCCACTAAAATCCATTTACAAATCTATGCACATTAATGTATGAATCAGTTGTCTACTGCAATTCTATATGAACCTCACAAAAAGTAGAAATGCAGTAATTGTTTGGGCCGATTGATTACGACCGATCACCGGCCGGAAGAACGTCTAGAGGGCTCCGGCCGGTTTCGACCATATATCACAGCTGTACGACATCGATGAACGCCTGAATGCTCATCATGACGATGTTGAAAGTAGGACTGCTCATCATGAATTCATCTTTTCTACCACATATGATCATTTGTTATATCAATTTTTTTTACATTTAGTAAACATGTTTATTACATATATATTATTTAAAACTTATATTTAAATGTACAAATATTTTCATGATGTGGGTGTTAATTATCTAGATAAAAAACCGATTAGGGGTGCAAATTTTGTGATTGAGAAATTTGGTTAAAGTTTATGTTCGAGTTTGGGTTGATATCAAACTTAAGTTCAAACTCAAACTCGCTCATATATATCGATATAAATATATTATTACATGCATACACGCAAAATTAAATTGAGGGTTACACTATTACACTAAAAGGTCTACAAAAGAATATCCACTATTACATACACGCATAAATAAATTAAGGAGGTCAATTACAACCCAGCTAGCATGTCTTTTGCTATCTTATTTTCTCTCACATTGAATCCTAAATAACACACTGTATATTAAAGACGGGTTTGCTCGGACCAATTTAGGAGCTGTATTGTGGTGGTAATGTGCATATTGATGGAATGAATGCGGATTTAGAAACCGGACCAATAACTCCAAAACTACAGAAGTATTCTCGTCAATTCAGTTCTTACTTTGATCTTGCAGGGGCAAAACCCTCATGCAATTAACAAACCCGTGTGTATATATATATATATTATCATTCCGAGACCTGGACATATAGATCCAGTGTATAATAGGGTAACATGCATTACTAGTAAGTAATCCAATATTCGAGGGGATTAATCATCGCTTGCGAAGGGAAATGACCAGAACTTTGTGAAAGCATCGGCCTAGCTGTATATGATCCACCAATCTGTCTGCATATCTCTGAAACAAATTATCCATGAGACTCGTCCCAAAATGAGTTTCCAGAATAGGTTGGTGAACTGCTCTGAATTGTGCTGTTACATATGTGGCCCTGTCTTTTGCACTGTGATCACCGCCATGAGATCTGGGTTCATAGTTAGCATCTCTAGGAGTTCTGAAAGTGTAGATTTTCTGGATTTGAAATGAGCCTTCGCTTTCTATTACCTGCTTTGTTTCATGCACCCAAGGCGCGTAGAAGGGTAGTTTAAATGAGTTCATCTTTTCCTCCTCTATTACCCCCTATATTAATTACATTGTGCCAATCAAATTAGAAGCATTCATACTATTAATTATATTAACACCTAAAAAAGAGAAGGAAGAATTACATTAATGCAGAAACGTTGTTGATTTTGGAACCTATATTGTGTTTAAATAATATAGGCTCTTTTGATCTATATATGCAGAAAGGAAATGAATAAAATCTTGAACCAAGAAGGCAAAAGCATACATATGAGATATATTAAATCTAATTTTTTAGAGATATTTACTTAATTATTCAGTTAATTTGTTTATTCTTCTTAAACAACTTGCCACACATTTTCCAATTTTTGAAATCCCTCTTTTTAGCCATTGTTAAAATAGCAGAAATACCTCAGCCACCAGATCCCTCAAAGCCATTCCCAGAAAATCCCCATCCTCTTCATCTTTGCACAATAATGTTAGAAGCAGTTGTCCAAACTGCACCATTTCTTGAGAACGCATCTTCAAAAAAGCACCGAAATCTTGAGTAAATTGATCCATATATGCTTGCTGGCGTACCTCACCAGATCCCGATGCCAACCCTCTGGGAACCTGAAACACATTTGTTTGAAAAATGCTGAAATGAAATAACAGATACTTGGCCTGTTGGCCAATTTCATCAGAGCTGAACTGAAATGAAATGAATTGAATGGAACTGAAATTATTTTAGATACTTGGAAGAACATGCTCTAGTTCAAACCTGAGATAACCAGTGAAGGCAATAAGAAGAGTGCAAAAAATGCATAGATCCGTCCGGAAATAACTTGCCATAGAAGCTACCCGGCATAGCAGCAATGAAGCATGACCAATTTTTGCTCTCTGGATGTTTCTCCAGGTTATGGTAGAACTCCGGCAAGCCTTTAAAAACTAGGTTAAAATCATTAAGCACCAAATCATTCAGAAAATATTGGATCTGTATTTCTCGATGATCACCATCTTTTCTGACAATTTGATAGGCTGTGCCGATGCTTTCTAAGATGTGCTGTGCTGTCAGGAACAAATTAGGGCCTGAAGAACACCCTAGATCTGTAACTCGAATGCAGTTAGGGAGATATTCCAAATCTCCAAATATTTCTTCAATGCATTTCGTCAGGATGGGCTTTACTTCCCTAAGAGCATCCCTCTAAATTCATGGAAAAAAAGAGGGAGGAGAAGATCAGAAGATGTTAGTAGATCCGGTGCTATGAATATTTGAACTGTGACTGTTTAGATCTAAAACTAGGTGTAGATCCAATATTACCTGTTGAGATGAATTTTTGGCATAACTGGATTCGTCGTCATTGCCTCCGACCATATGAAATTTCTCCATTCTGTGTAAAGAACACCCTAGCTGAAGTTGCTCAAAAGCATTTCTGATGGATAGGTAAATATTTTGCCTCTCTTATATATCTAGTTATATATATTATATCCACAGCTTTAGAATTTTATTATTCCACATAAATCTTAGATCATTATTTGCAGGCAGACTCCAAGAAACATTGATGATGATCAGTCTACTCTCAAGATATGTAGAAACGGAGTAATTGGTTGGGTCCAAATAAAATATGAACCTTATGAATTGGAGTTATTAGTTGGGTCCGGAGAGCTGGAAAAGGTGCTAATTAAACAGCCTAAACTGAATTTTCAATTATAATTTCACCGGTTAGATTAGTCAACACATAATTTGTAAAAACTTTTTGTTATACTAGGTTGGCATTGTCTGCAAATGCAGCGACTGTTGAATAAAAATATTATGGGTGTATTTGGTTCGCAAATTTTCTGAGAGTTTGGATTTTGTTTTGGGTTTTTGAGAGTTTGAGTTTTTGTTTGGGATTTTGTAATTCTGGTTTTGCAAAATCCTTGTTTGGTTGGGTTGAGTTTGTGAATATGAAACAAAATTTTTGATTGGTTTTTAGGATTTTGCAAGTCTGGATTTTGGAAAACTTGGTGAACCAAACAAGATTTTACAAAATTAGACTTGGATAGTCCAAGTTTTGCAAAAACTCGTCCAACCAAACACACCCATAGTTATTATATATTTATAAATGTTGGAAATTATAATATAATATGTCAAAATAATTGTTACTTTAGAATAATGATTGATGGATGTCTACAATCCGCACTTGATCACGAACCCTGCTCACGAACTGATTTGCAAGACAAAGGACCCGGGTGTCCCGGGGATAGACACTCCGACGCTCAAGTCAGTATATTTGCTTAAGGCGTAAAGTATAAAGTATGAGATTAGATGAGAGGTCTACCAAACCTCTTAGGATATTTACATGGCTACAATCCGTAGATCACCAAGATATGTATTTATGGTATGAATACAACTCTTATGGGAATAGAGGTTATATTACCATGTATAATAGAAGTGTATTTCGGACATGGTTGTGTTACCATGTTTAGGATAGCTGTATTACCATCTCTGAGAAGATGTATATTCCTTGTAGAACATTCATAATATACGCATTCCTTATAAGGATTAGGATTGATGGACCTGTGGATCCATCCTCCGCGTATCTTGAGCCCACGACCATTCTCGGGCCCTGGTCCGAGTATAAATGAGGCCCGAATACGAACCATGAACTTATCAATGATATTGAGTTAAATTTAAGATTATAATATAATATTTAATTAAAAAAATATTAAGGGTGTGTTTGGTTGGAGATATTTTTGAGAGTCTGGATTTTGTTTTGAAATTTTGAGAGTTTGGGTTTTTGTTTGGAATTTTGAGAGTTTAGTTTTGCAAAAACCTTGTTTGGTTGGGCTGGGATTTTGTAAGTCTAAAACAACATTCTTGTTTGGTTCGTCAGGATTTTGCAAGTTTAAAACGAAAATTGTAAGTCTAAAATAAAAAGAATTGTAAGTTCGGACTTTGAAGAATAAAACCAGACTTGGGAGTGAGAAAATCTAGACTTTCTAAAATTATGCAAACCAAACAAAATTTTCTAATGCACTTGGTGATTCAAATGCACCCTAATTCATTTAGTTTATTTCAACCTACCACTTAACCAGTAGATTATAATAACTTTTATTACATCCATAATCGGAGAATAGGAAATTGAATTAATTGATATTGTATTTGAGTGTCATATTTAATACATATTTTTTATTATAATTTAATATATTTTAAGATTTAGAAAATTTTATAATAATATAATAAAGCCCAATCTAATGTGAATCAACAGGGTAAGATTATGGTTGATAATGTAAATTAAAACTTAGCACGTATATAAACGATATCTTAGCAACTCAGTGTAGAGCTTAGTGACCGTACATGAATTCTACTTCAACTTTCTCTAAATCTTGCAGGTTCTACTAGGACGAAGGAGTAGTGAATTTGAGTAGGAGGCAAATTAAGTCCAGAACTGGTTGAGCATAAGTAATTCAGTCACCTAGTAAAAATACTTATAAATCTGAAGTAATATTTTTGCATTTGTTATTAATTTGAAATTTATATTAAAGAATTTTCCCACATACATGAAATATCTTTTATGACCATTAATATTCAAGGCACACTGGTCCATCCGTAATGCATAAATAAAATTTATATATATATGTATATATGTATATATATGTAAGTATATTGTATGATCAAGAAGCCTAAAAATAGCATAAAAAATAGATGAACCTCACAAAAAGTAGACATGCAGTAATTGGTTGGGCCGGCTGATTACAATCGTTTAGCCAGATTTGGACCATCACGCCTGAATCTTCATCATGACGCTGTTGAAAGTAGGAGGACTGCTCATTATATATGTATCTTTCATAATATACTAGATGATACCCGTGTCGATGCACGGAAGCTTATGAAAAAATTTTAAACTATAAAAATTGACTAATTTTTATGATTGAACTGTAATATTCATCCAATGATACTCAGACATATGCCCGAATTCATATAAATTGATGTAATATCATAATTCTCTATTTTTATTGAAATTTTTATAAACAATTTTATTTATATGAAAGGAAAAACATTTTAAACCAATTTATCTTAATGTTAGTACATTTCTATTCTTCTTATAAGAAAAATTACATTTCTATCCTCAATTTTTGTGAACAATATTTTATATTTGTTACTTTGATTGTTTCCTTCTGCAAGCCTCTACTTTTTCATTTTTCTTCTGAAAAGATGTTCATAACCATATATCAAATGATTTGTATATTGTAAAAATAGAGCCAATTTCCTTTTAAACTCTGCATTTGTATTCTAAAATAATGTTCATTGGAGAAGTTATCAAAATTTTTTTTTGTTAGAATACGCCTTTCCATACATACATTGCTAAATAAACATGTCTATGCTCGAAGGTTTTGACTTGTAGAGGTGATAATTATTTTGTTAATTCAAGAATAATTAGTCCTTTTTTCAGAAGAATATGTAAAAGAAAATAGTTTTTTTATGGAAGTGTTCTATTCTTTTATTCTTTGTGATAGTAGAATGTGTTGCTAAAACTAAATAACAGTTGGAAAAGGAATCAATATCGAAACTTAACAACCATAACAGTAAATTTACACCAAATCAAATTACCTAAAACAATAAAGTTTTTTTTTATCAAGATAAAACAATAAAGTTAACAAAAAACTTTTTTCAAAATTGAGGCTTTGCTTTCTTAAAGTCACAGCCACTACAAAACAATTCAAACAACAGAACTCTAAAAGAATCTATAATATTTGCATAAACTCTTCTTCTAGGCTGGTTATAATCAATTGGAGTTAGGCAAGCTTTCTGTTCTTGCAATTTGTGAGCAAAGACATGACTTTGATAGTATATCTGCTACAATCTCAACAACCAAAGGCAACTGTGCAGAACTGAATAGTACTCAAGTTAGTCTTTATTCAAAGCAGCATCAACATGGTACAAAGACATGCAAAAACCTACATCCTGCATATTTTCCAAGAGTAAAATTAAGCATCTCAGATATGAAGGGAGTCATCCTGGATATGGAAATCATGAAATCAAGCAATCCTGAGATGTCAATCCAAAACCCCAGGTAACATAACAACATTACCTTCAACGGAGACCAAGCATGCGTTATCTGGAATAAGGGAGCGAAAAGAATCCTTCTCTCTTGTGCACTTAATCTGATGTATCAAAGTTCAATTTTAAAGCAATCAGAATGTGTATTTCTGACCACACAAAGTAGCCATTCACATTGCATCCATCCTCTCTGCAATGTTCATAACATACAACATTTACCTTGCTTTTGCACCAAATTAACATAATTTTTTACCAAAAGCACACTTTATTGCAGATAATAACTGTGTGAGATAGTCATTGTGATACTTGATCCTTTTCTCATCCTTCTGCACATTCTTTATCGAATGAAACCAAGGATTTCCCTCATCCATCCCTGCAAAGGTTGAAAAATTATCATGTTAGAATAATCTCAGTTTAAAGAGGTTCTTAAATCTTCATGGCTACCTGGATTTGAGAAATTAATGTACCATTTTCAGTGATTATAACAACAGGATTTCAAAGTTAACCCTGATATAGTTCCAAATGCGGCTCCTGCAGTTCTAACCCCAAACTTTGGTTCTTGAATTCCTTCACAATTCGGAAGCTGATCATCATGGAAGCCATTTAAAAGTAAAGTTAACAAAAATAACTTTAATTCACAAAATCAAAGTTCAAGATGTCAATAGGAACGTTAGAGATCCTTTTACGCATTGCATAATAGCACTGGCGAAAACTTTCAGCTTTCCTCTTCCCTGGACTGCCATTGACATCAGTCTTCTATGTCTGTAAAAAAGAATTCATCTATAATTTGTTCAAAAGTTAGTCTTAAAGTAGTGAAGAACTAAATGGTTTGTTATACACAAGCAAATTATCTGATAAACATCACAACAAACTATCTGCAACCAAATTTCCTGCACATCTTGGATGTATCCAGAGTTAAATTAAAGACGTGCATCCATATTGAACTGCTGTAAATCAACTTTCTTATGCTTCAAAAATACATCTTTGTGAATTTTGTGAGTTCATCTTTGTGAAGTTTGCGCTTTGAATCATAGGATTCTGCTAGAATGATATTATTAAACCTAATCATCAAAACAACATGTGAATTTAAAGTACTCCACACACTCAACATGACCAACAATGGCAAGCCAAAACATATCACAAATAATCGACTACTAAAATTTAACTGAACCTGATTGGCGTTGTGAATTCATAAAATCTAGCCAAACGAAGTATAAATTAGCAATAGAAATTTCTGGAAAAAATAAATAAACTCATAATCAAGACTAAAGAAAGGTTTAATTGATAAACCTGGATTGAGTCACTAATCATCGAAATTGAACCTCCAAACTGACCAGAGAACCCGGATGGAGCACCAATTGATCCTACCAAACAAAAAAAATCCCAAATCCGCTAACGCAGATGAATCTTAAAGAATGGAGAGTACTTAATAGCTAAAACTAAGGCTGAGCCACCTGCAAATGGAATCAACGCAGATGAATTTTAAAGAATGGAGAGTATTTAATAGCTAAAACTAAGGCTGAGCCACCTGCAAATGGAATCAACGGGGTAAGAACACCACTCTTGGATCCATCTTCACTCCACTCAGAAATATGAAGAAAATGTAGTCAATTTTGGATATTATATCAATGAAAATGTCACATTCTGGTGGGAACAACTTCTCCGAAAAATTCCCTATATTCCCGAGAACAATTGGTCCCAATATCACACCAGCCTAATCAAACAATAAACATCAATCCCTCTATAGCAGATTAATGGCAACAGCAAAAAGAGAACAACCATTACAAAATTACCTAGTAATTTAAGGTATCCACATATCAAAATAAAACCTCAAAGGCATAAGATTCTAAAAACTCTTACATTTTGTCCTTGAAAGCAAGATTGATCCAAACCTGCAACCCCTTCTGAGTACCTCCAGCAGCAGGCATCTCAGAATGAACTATTCCTCTACCAGCAGTCATCCACTAAATTTGAAAAACCAACAAAAAAATGTGAAAAATGTTCTCACATTAATATTATTGACACAACAGTAAAAAGGTACATACTTGTACATCACCGGCATGGATTGTACCCTTGTGACCAGCAAAATCTTGATGAGTAAAAGATCCCTGAATCAAAAAATAACAATGTTTTTATTAATCACTTTCTGTCATCAATCCATGAAATTTCCATCCAAGAAAGGCATGTAAAAAATATTCACCTGTATCATGTAAGTAACAGTCTCAAAACCTGCAGAACACCATACAAAAAAAACATAAGATTTATCAAAAAAAGTTGCTAAAAAAATCAAACCTCCAGCTGCCCATGAGGCCATAGAAAACCTGCAAAATCACTCCTGAAAGCATCCCCATTTGAGAGAAAGAGCACGGCAACGTCAGAAGAACCTGCGCCACCTACAACAACACCAAAAAGAAGACTTATTTTCTCCGAAAAATAAATACAATCAACTTTTTTCAAAGTTCAAAACAAAAGATCATATAAAGATCATCTTTTCTTCATTTCTATAGTGATCGGACCTTCACTATAGCAACTTCTTACAGCCTTATCAAAGTTTCTTCTTTATGCTAGTCGGCCTCAGATAGAGTGAGGAACTTTTGTGTTCTATACATTGATTATTGTAGTAGATGGTTATAGACTGTGTAAGACCACGTAATAGGTGTTTTATCACCGAACTGTGTTAACAATTTTGTGTGTTCCTATCTTTATTTGAATCATGTTTATATATACAACTAACATGTTTAAACATGCTCATTATAATTAAGTAGAGCACATTATTTAGAAATATTCAAATCTGGTGATGAGGATGGATTTTTACATCAAAATCGAGTGAATCAATGCTTGCAAAGGGAAATGACTAGACTTTTGTGAATGCATCGCCCCAGCTGTAAATGATCCACTAACTTGTTTGCATACCTCTGAAACATATTGTCCATCAGATTCGTCCCAAAATGAGCTTCTAAAATAGGTTGCTGAACTGCTCTGAACTGAGATGTTATACATATGGCCCGGTCTTTTGCACTAATATCACCACCATGAGATCTGGGCTCATAGTAATTGGCATCCCCAGGAGTTCTTCTGAAAGTGTGGATTTTCTGGATTCGAAATGACCCTTCGCTTTCTATTATTTCCTTTACTTCATGCTCTGAAGGTGCGTAGAAGGGCAAATTGAATGAGTCCATCTTCTCTTTTTCTATTTCTCCCTGAATATTTACATTGTGCCCTGAATTTAGTATTTCATTATTCATATTATAATAATAGCGCTGATAGGTGCAGGTTCAAATGAATTATACAGGTCTAAAAATATGGTTAAATGACTCAATTACTCTCAGAAATTCTGTTTTTCAGATTTAAACCCTAATCTTATAGGGATATTTCAGACATTTAATCATATTTTTGAACCTGCATGATCTATTTGGAATTGCACTTAAAATCCTTGTATAATTATAATAATACCAAAGGAAGAATGTATTAGCAAGAGTACTATACATGATGACTAGGGGTTTTACTAAATATATACATCCTCTATCCTTCCTGCACATAATCCTTTTTACACTTGTCATGTAAAATGTCTCGACAAGTTTGAATGTAAAATTTCTTTAGTTAGGTAGTTAATACATTTTTTCATATTTAAATAATATATTTTGAGATGATTAATTTTAAATATATCACATATAATAATATTTTGAAGTTTATATATCTATATAAATTTACAAACATATTTTGATAATATACGATGTCAAAAATTAAGGTGTGCAAATTACGTCGGGACGAAGGAGTATCTAGAAAATATTGCTGCTTTCCTAACTTTTTTTATAAAAGAAATAAGGAAAACTTTTTTTTATCCGAAATAGACAATCTTTTCAAAAAACTAAATACATTATACAGACAAGAAAGTTAACGACAAATTCTAATTTTAATAATGTAATAATGACAAGCTAGAAACATAAATCTTGAAGCCAAAGTCTTAAAATAATTGTTAGATATTAATCAACAGATTTACCTCAGCCACCATGTCCCTCAAAGCCATTCCCAGAAAATCCTCATCCTCTTCATTTTTGCACAATAATGTTAAAAGCAGTTGTCCAAACTGCACCATTTCTTGAGAACGCATCTTCAAAAAAACACCAAAATCTTGAGTAAATTGATCCAAATATGCTTGCTGGCGTACCTGATCACCAAATCCCGATTCCAAACCCCTTGGAACCTGAAACACATCGATTGAAAATGTTGAAATGAGATGTGGCAACTATAAGAATAAGAAAAAGCATCATATTCAATAAAATTATCCAAGTAAAAAATAACAGCTATAATTAGAAATTAGCTACGTTCTCTCCAATTTATTTGGCCAGAATTGAAATTAAGTAAAAATTAGAAATATAACAGCTATATTAGAAACTAGGGCATTTTATTTGAACCGAACTTAACTGCACTGAATTGTAATGAAATGAATTGATATTAAAATTAATTTGTTAAAAATAATAACACTACGACTAAGTAAGGAGGTGAATTTTACAAAATCACATTTCATTAGAACTAAACTGAAATAAACATATTCCCTCCGTCACAGCTGAATCTGCACCTTTTTTCACAAATGTTTCGGACCATGTTTGACCAGAAATTTCAATAAGTACATTAATAATACTATATCATGTAAGATATTGTTGGATTCATAATGCACTCTATTTTTGAATTATTGAATTTTTATACGTTGTTAATATATGTAAATAAAGTTATCAATGATCAAACATGCCCAGAAAAAGTTGATCAAAAAGTGTGCAGATTTAGATGGTACAGAGGGTGTAATTGAATTGAACTGGAAAAATTTAGATACGTTGGGAAGAACATGTTCTAGTTCAGACCTGAGATAACCAGTGAAGGCAATAAGAAGAGTGCAAAAAATGCATAGATCCGTCCGGAAACAACTTGCCATAGAAGCTACCCGGCATAGCAGCAATGAAGCATGACAAATTTTTGCTCTCTGGATCTTTCTCCAGGTTATAGTAGAACTCCGGCAAGCCTTTAAAGACTAGGTTAAAATCATTAAACACCAAATCATTCAAAAAATACTGGATTTGTACTTGTTGATGATCGCCATCTTTTTTGACCATTTGGTAGGCTGTTCCAATGCTTTCTAAGATGTGCTGTGCTGTCAGGAACAAATTAGGGCCTGAAGAACACCCTAGATCTGCAACTCTGATGCAGTTAGGGAGATATTCCAAATCTCCAAATATTTTTTCAATGCATTTCGTAAGGATGGGTTTCACTTCCTTTAACACATGCCTCTAAACTCATGAAAAAAAAGAGAGAGGAAAGAAGATCAGATTATGTTAGATCTTAATTTGAACTGTGACTGCAAACACGAATTACTTGGTCAGATGAATTTTGGGCATAACTTGATTCGTCATTGCCTCCAACCATATGAAATTTCTCCATTCTGTTCTGTGAAATGCTTGAAGTGGCTCAGAAGCATTTCCCTCTATTAAAAGGCTCAGAACTTGCCAACTTCCCTCTATTAATAGAAAATATAGAAAGGTCTGGGGATCACACACGTCGGCTCGGGCTTATATTTAAGTAGAATGATTCAAACACTATACGACTCTCTGTCTAAATTAGAAAGTGTGTAATATTCAAACACTATACGACTCTCTCTCTAAATTAGAAGTGTGTTATCACGTACCTTTTGATATTTTATTTTTATAATCGAAAATATGATATAAATTTAAGAAAATATTTTTATTTTTATGTTTATTGTGAAAATTAAAAACGTTTAAGTGGAAATATTATAATTTCAATAGTATTATACACTATATATGTTGAGTAAAATATAATATTACATGGTATCAGCCTAACATGCCGATCCTTTTTCTTTTTTCCTCTAGAGTTTATGAAAAACAAATCCCTCCCTCTTTTCTTCTTTTTTGTGGCCGCCGCCGTTGCCTCTCTTCCCCTTTCCCCTCATCAAGATTTCTTCTTTTTGCATTTTTCTTGCTCTCTAATGATTTCTGATGGACGTTCCGATAACATCTCCCTCAACACAATGATTCATATGTTGAACACTAAGGTTGATGCCACTACGTACTTACAGTGGAAGCAGTACGTTCAATATGTCCTTCGTCCCCAAGGACTGTTCGGCCATCTTGATGGCTCCTCTCCCTATCCTGAGCTTCCGGTGCCTCTACCACCATTCCTCCTGATGATGCTGCTGTTTTGAAGGCCAAAGAGGCCTATGATGCTGCCAAGAAGACCTATGATTCGTGGATGTCAGATGTTCAAGGGATTTGTGGCGTTCTGTATTCTCCGCTTACCCCTGAAGCGAAGAATGAGGTTTCACAGTGCCACACTGCAAGGGAGATGTGGGATGCCTTTGCAACGGCGTATCACCATGGCTCTGCTGTTGCTAAATTCAGCTTCCGTCACTAAGGTGCAGCTCTCAAGAAAACTGGTACTATTCATGAGCTCCACCTCTCCTTTATAAATTTTTTTGAACAATTTGAATGTTATGGGTGATCCGGTTGATAACCGTGAGAAATTGATTTGGTTCCTCAATACGTTGGGACATGAGTTTAGCTCTTTCAGTGCTCCTATAACTTCTGGAGATCTTGCTCCTTTTTATATGAAGGTTGTTGACGAGGCTAAATCACATGAGGCTTTTTTGGCCAATTTGGCCAAATTGAATGGTCCGATTATCCAAGCATCAACACCGGTGGTCTTTCTAACTGAATCCCAGCAGTAGGGACAACCTGCCGACGCAGTAGAAGGGGGCGCATGGGCCCACGCACCGACAGATGGCGTGCGTGAGGGTGGTGTGTGGGGCCCACACGCGGCCGGTTCGGGCCGCTCCGGCAGCCGTCGTTTGGCAAGTTGTCCCAGACAGTTTTCTGATCGCGGTCGTGGCTCTCAGATCCAGTGTTACACTTGCAGTGCTTATGTGTATTAACATTGTATTATATTATTGTATCAAAATCAAGAGAAAATGTGTATTATATATCATCTAAAATTGTACGTGCATTCTTATGTTGTACGTGACTACGTGTAATCTTATACTCTAAAATGCACATTTACAATACACATAGGGTAACATAAAATAGTCATTTTTTGATATGTAAAAGTTGTTATTTGTGTATTTGATAAAAATTAGAAAAGTAAATTCAAAAAATGAACAATATAGTGAATTAAAAAATATAGTACTATATTATCACGATAACACAATTTTTTTTGGCGGAAGGAATACGATAATGCAGAAAACAAATTACATGAAATCATTATAAATTCAATGACATATTACATAATAATAATCAAACCAGAAGTTTTGACAGGAACTGAGGAAATGATAAATTACAGACATTTAAGGAAAGCCTTTTATTCATGCACGGACGTCAACCACCACAGATACTTGGAACTATTGAATCAGAGCTTGCTCAGGGATACGACCAGATTATTGAGGAGGCTGAAGGCGTGGTTCAGCTGAAAAGCATCGACTAGTTTCTTTTCATATCCCCTGAACAGATCATCCATGGAGAGATCCTCTCCAAAGTGACCTGCTATAATCGGTTGAAAAACTGCCCTAATCGTCATCGCAACAGCTCTGGCCCCGTCTTCTGCAGTTGGAGAGAATCCAGCGCTAGCATCCATACGAGTTTTGAAAGTATGAATTCTGTGGATTTTGAATGAGCCTTCGGTTTCAACTACTTGCTTCAGTTCATCAATGGAAGGCGCATACCAGGGAAGCTTGAACGAATCCAGTTTCTCTTCTTTTATCAGTCCCTATTATGTATATATAGTATCATTAAATAACGGAGTAAATGGATTGAATAATTTCTAGAGAGAGAACATGAATCAGTACTCACCTCTGCAACCATTTCACGTAAAGCTGCGTTCAAGAGACAGAGATAGTGGGAGCCTTCAACTTCCTCCTCATCTTTGCACATGAATGTTAGAAGCAACTGTCCGTTCTGTACCAGTTCTTGAGACCGCAGGCCTAAGAACTTACTAAAATCTTGACTGAATTGGTCAAAATATGCCCCATGCACCATGGGAGGAGCTGTGTTCGCACAGTAAATGCTGCCCTTGCTTTTTAGGGCACCCGGTCCCGTCATCACTCCACTTGGAACCTGAAACAAACCATTGACCATTGAGAAATATTGGTTGAAGATATTTTTAATAAGGAATACACCTTTATAAGTGTCTCTTCCTTGATTCTAGGTTAAACTTCAATTTCATCAACTATTTAGTCAAACTTTAATCACCCAAATGTTGATCTTAAAATTGAGTAAATAAATAAGTGTAAATATTAATTAATGATAAAATTGTAATTAGATCTAACAAGACCTTATCCAGTTCAACTTATTAATTGCATCAAATTTCAGCACAACACATCATTGATCAGCATAGCAGCATTCATCAGCACAACACAATACTTATCAGCACAATACTGTTCAGCTCAGCGCATTTAAGCTCTAATGGATATTATTTTTATGTTTAGTAAAAATAATATTAATTAAACATTATGTTTTTTTCTTCAACTCAAATAAATACTATTCAACACTTTCAACACTATCCAGCACAAGATCAGCACAGCACAACACTGATCAGCACAGCTCAGCATTTATCAATACAGTACAATACTGATCAACACATTACAGCACCGATTAACACAGTACAGTAACAAATAAGTTGAACCGGAGAGGGTCTAAAAGATGTATAGTTTAGGTTAGGACAAAGAAAGTATCTAAGTCAAGTAGTGATTCAACATTCGAGATACATTTTCTACAAATATGTTCACTGTCACTTAAATTTTGATGCACCAATATAAAGTCATGCCGCCTAATTACATTCAACGTTTAAATGTAAGCCTGACTTCATGAAATAATATTTTTTGAGATCCAGAAAATGACGGGCTTATAACTCTAGTCAAAATATGGACCAGAAAAATTAAAATAGTCATGTAAATAGAAATTGAAAGATCATCAGTATCCAGAAGAAATGAAATGCAGAAGAAATCAAACAATATCTGATCACCTGGGACAACCAATGAAGACAATAAGAGGAATGCTGAAAATGCATCGATTTGTCTGGAAACAGCTTTCCATAGAAGCTGCCGGGCATTGCTGAGATCAGGTACGTCGACCCGGTATGATCACTTTGTTTCGCCAGCTTTTCATAGAAATCAGGCATTCTTTTGAACACCAGATTGAAATCATTAGACACCAGATCATTCAAAAAATATTGGATCTGCAGATCTTGATCATGGCTTCCGATCATCAGGCGGGCTTTGTCGATGCTTTCGATGATGTATTCAGCAGTCAAGAACAGATTCGGCCCCGAAGAGCATCCCAAGTCTGAAACTCGGAAGCAATTTGGAACATGTTTCAGATCTCCTAACAGCTCTTCAATTCCTTTCACAAGCACCGGCTTCACTTCCCTCAGAACTACCCTCTAAACACATTAAAACGGAGATAGTAAATAGATCATTAAATGGATTTTTTTAAAAAAAACATAAAACACTACTATACATGAACCGGGCATGCTAGATGCAGTCCATATATTGTTTATTTGCTGTCCAAATTTTTGTTATATAATCATATACAATAATTTTGATGTAAAACTGATTTGCGATTTGTATGCAACAAAAGTAATATATATGATGCATATGTCTGATATACATAATTATGAAGCATAGCATAGATATCAAAGACGTATTTTTAATTTTTGACTGCAAATAAGCAAAATACGGACTACATCTAACATATGCCCCTAAAGGAAGTGGGGATGGATGGAATTACTTGTTGAGATGAGTTTTTGGCGTAGCTTGCTTCGTCCTCGCCTCCAACCATATGCAAGATCTTCTCCATATTCTCGTGTAAATGTGTGAGATCTAGCTTGATCATGAATTAAAACAGTCCGGTGAACAAATTAATATTCGACTATCATATGATCTTATTATTATTCAACATAAAACAGAGGAAAAAGAAAAGAAAAGAGCTAAAATTGCCAACTCAGTTACCTTTTGTATATTCTCTTTGTCAGATAATCGTATGTTGGTTTACGTGTTAGATGCTAGTACTCCTCGTATATATATAGGAAAACTAAACCTCGTACAGTATAATAAGACAGATTAAGGGTTTACTTATAAAATTAATTTTAGGTCAAACTGACTATGTCCTGAACTTATCACGTCCTAATACACAAGTTTAGTTACAAGGCCCTATCCAGTTCAACTAATTTAGTGTTATACTGTGCTGATGAGTGCTGTGTTGTGCTGATGAATGTTGAGCTGTGCTGATCAGTTTTGTGCTGTGTTGATCCTGTGCTGAATAGTGTTCATTTGAGTTGAAGAAAAAACACAATGTTTATTACTTAAGAACTAAAAAGTTTACTTAATTAATATTATTTTTACAAAACATAAATATAGTGTCCATTTAATTTAGAGCTTAAATATGTTGAGCTGAATATGTGCTGTGCTGATTAGTACTGTGCTGTGCTGATCAGTGCTGTGCTGTGCTGAAATGTGCTGCAATAAGTTGAACTGTACAGGGCCTAAATATATTTAGTTACATTAATTAATGTTCAAATAAAATTAATATCTAAATATACTGTTTTGAGATAGATTGGCATTACATATAATAATATTAATATTAATAAATTTTATTGAAATATCAAATTTTCATAATAAACAATATTCAATATCAAAGTGTAAAAAATAAGAGGTCGATCGATCAGTTTGAACAAAACAAGAATCATGGAATACAAATTCAAAGCCATCAGAATCTGTTCAAGCAGCCGTCTCCTTAATTTGATCGATATATCCTAATTAATGATAGTTTATCTTGACCCCCGTTGTTAAAAAAATTGACACCACCCACTTGATATAATTTTCATAAATTAATCGGAAAATCTGGGTCATCGCGTTCATAATTTCTAGGTCAAAGGTATTAATGGCTTTTTTTAATTATCTGACATATAGCTGGCTGAATTTTACCTCTCGCATATTCCCTTAGTTAATTAATCAGTTGACCATATGTTTTTGTATCTAATTGGATGATACCTAGCGAATGAAAACATCGTGTATAAAATTAATACGACAAATATAAGGATTTATTGAGTAATAATTAGGTATTCATGACATTCTATGCAGTTGATCAGATTTGAACAAAGAAAAATCATGGCATGCAAAATGTGAAGTCAACATATTGAACATTTCGTTAAATATTTTCGATATTTATTATTGAAAGTTTAACATGACCCGCTGTTAAAAAAAGATAAGAGGAAGATTTTGATTATTAATATATCTACATTTACAATTTTTTGTACCCCACCCATTTAAAAATGATAATTTGCACATTAACACAATTTATAACACGATCAATAGGGAATAACAAGTGTAACATATTTCATTTTAATATTTTATAAGTTAATAATATTAGCACATTGAAAATAGAGTGCACGACTTTTACAATATAATGTAACTTTTATATATAACTAGACTAACTGGACCGCGCGTTGCGCGGTTTTATGATGTAATTTTAAAATAATGATAATGAATATGTCAATACAAAGTAAATATCTGATGTAAAAGTATTGTAAAATAATAAATGATGTAAATTGAATAATTGTTTGTGCTATAAAAATCTCAAAAAATAAAAATAATTGAAAAGAACTAAATTACAATAATTAATGTAAAATGTTGCGTTTGGTTCCCTATTTACATCAGAATCGATTTCAATGTATTCTTATATTTGAGTATCTGCGGTCTTTGTAATTTTGTTCATTCGTAGTTGTATCATTGTAATTTTTTAGACTGTCGATATTCTAGCCATTTGTGTACAACATGTTAAAACTTTTCCTAATAAGAGGCTTGGAAGGCTCCAGTAGTCTTTGAAGGATTTGTGATATGTGTGATTAGTAAAATATCATCACAGAATTCGAAAATGGATTCAAATTAAACAATGACAAGTGATGGGAGAAATTTTGGATTTTTTTTACCAAGCAAGCAAACTACTCAAACATAGAGCAAGTTTCTTGCAAAAAGAAATTCAAAAACTTGTGATTGTATATCGATTGGGTTCAAATAATGGTCAACAGACTAAAAACTCTAAATATAATAACAATATAAAAGTATGAGCTGGCGAATGGTTATTAATTAAAACTCTAATCTCAAATTTAATAGATTTGTCAATTCGATCTCTTGAAGATGAAAGTTGTGTGATTCTCTCTTTTTGCTTGTCCAAACTTATGTTCAATTTTTTGGTTCAATACTTCGTCTAATGTTTTACCTTTTTACCCTTAATATTTTCCCCTTCGCACCTTTTTGAGTTTAATATGGTTTCGATTATGATTCTACTTCTCTTTTTTTCTATTTCGATTATAATTTGGTTTCTCTCCCCTTTTATATTTCGATTATGATTTGATTTCCTTTGAACTCAAACAGAAATATAAATTAATAATTACTGAGAAATCGGGGTTGCATTGATTCGTATTATTATTTGATGAAATGGTCTATTAAACATGATATACATTCGGACCTACTGATGTTTTTTTGTAAAACGTCAAAGAATACCCTAATGAGATGAATGAGTATTTTCCTATGATTAATTTTTTTAATTTATTTTTTTATAACTAAAATCTAAAATTAGTAATATTCGATATATTAGTTATGGTAATGTTAATTAATTACTTATTATAAAAATAATAACAGTTATTTAAATAGAAATATATACTTTATGCCATTATTATGTAATTTAGTGTCAAATATTAGGAACAAACCAATCAAATTTACTGACGTGATTTCATGTTATGGCAATTGGTATAGCAATACATGTCAAAATATTCTTAAATCTCCTAGCAATTTTATATGCTCTTGATATAAAAACTAATCACTTGATAAGTGATAATGAAGAATAAAAGACTAATGTTAAAAGTGATTTCAAAGATTTGATGTGCTAAATCTTGGAGATTTTGCTAAACAAAAAGGACTTATACATATATGTCTTCAAGTTAACCAAATAAATGACCGGCGAACTAAGTTTAAGAAGGTACGTTTTTTTGTCATAACAGAAGATTTTAATATTAATCGTATCTTTAAGACTCCGAACAAATTGAAAACAACCAGACAATTAATATGTTTGCATAACACAAAACAGTGAAAACACTACACCAACCACCCTTATTCTCCCTAACCAGAAAGACCAATAAGAGTTGTATGTCACTGTCTCTCGAGCTCCGTCGAGAACTGCAAGTACGACATCACCATATTCACCATGCTCAACCACAGTTGTTAAGTTTTGATGCAGCAGGAAGATTAAAAGAAAATTCTTGTGTGATAATATTCACTCAGCAGCGTCGAAATTATCAATTCATCGCTGGAATTAAAATATCTCATGTCTGTGGCTACACCAGAGTCTATCAACAGACAACAACGATACAAATTTTAAACACGAAAAACACATAAGTCGGATAGAGGCCACTTTAGGTAGAGTACCTTCTTCCAAAATTTTGTTTAGAATAGAGCCATAACTTCCTCTTGATGCGCAGTATTCTTGTGTTTTGAAATTGGTCATACAAAGCTTATGATATTTTGCCCAGACTTGTCGCATCGCTACACCAGAGTCTTCTTCCACATTAAAATTGTACAGATTCCTGCTGCAAAGATGCATACTTTTGGAAAACCATCATGTGCAAATCCAAAACAATATTCTCTTTATCGTAGACATGCAGATAATGCAAGACGGCGCAGGATTTAAACAATCTGAAGAACCCCTACATTTTTTTTTACTAAAACCATACCTTTTAATTTGTTATGGGATAGAATATATATATTAAGATTTTTTGATTTTTTGGTAGGAATATATTATGGAATAACATCCATATTTAATTAAACGGTAACGGTGGCAAATAATGCCGTAACAATAATTATAGTTTGTTAGAAACATGGCAAGCCTAAAATAAAATATGCTATATGTTTTCCATAGAGAAAATTCCTAAAATATATACTTATACACGCAAATTCCTTAAAATATATGGAATATATCACATAAGAATATATACTTATTACGTAAACGTTTACATATTTAAGCAATTTAGCTGGTTCATTCCATACATAAATTTTAATTATACCCTTGTTTACATACCGTGTTTTAATATTTATTTTCCTAATAAAAAATTATCACCGGAAAATCACAATACCGCTATAATACTACGTATTTTTAACTATGTATACATTAAATTGTGAAAGTCCGGCGGTGTTTTTTCTTTTTTATTTATATTTACGCCGCCACTTTCTGCTTTTATATATATACCTAGTAAAAGATGAATGTTCCAACATTCAAATCAGAGCCATTACATGAATTCATTGTTAGGATCAATTTAACTATTAATAGAAACAAATTAATTACAATTTTAGTGAAAATATGATTCCAAATTATATTTATTCTACTAATAAGTTAGAGTATTAGCATTGAGTTTTGAGCCTACTACTGAACTCGTGACAACTCATATTTCATATATACTTTATTATGGAACTAGTACCAATTACTGTAGATTTACATAAAAAGATTTATATATAATTATTATTTTTGATATTTTTTAAAAAATTATACATCTTAACGCTTAAAAAATGGTTGAATAAAGAGTGACCTGATTCTTGAAGAATAATGTATTCCAAACAACTGAAGATTCGATCTATATAATTTACATTCATCACAATTCATCCAATTCAGAAATTGATTGAATAATATTGCTTATGTATTTAGTTATGGATAGAATTATCTTAGACATAGAAGAAGGATTGGATAGAGATAAGGTTTATTCCTTTTCTACAGCATTTGATTAGATCTATACATCTATTAGATAGAAATATTCAGCTGTGCGTGATAGAAGAGAGCTAAGTCATACACAGGTAAAAGTGAGGAGTTTTGTACACTATATTTATTATCTAGTGGATGATTTCTGGTCTAGGCAAGGCCTGCAGGTGTTTTAGTAACGCGTAAAGCCGTAAACAATTCTCGTGTTCTTTGAATTTCAAATTCTGCATTACATGTTTAAACATCACTACTATTATGTTTAAACATATGTTTTACATTTAGACTATCACTTGAATAGAGCAATCACCTCTCACTACTGGAAGAAAATATCAGGTATAGATACAGTATAACACTATTCTAGCTCCATGACCAAAATTCAGTACTTTATTCAAAAAAGCGTGATATTCTGTTCTCACTACATGTATGCTCGTCATTGAAGCTACATGTTCACTTGGGAAGTATTCCTCGGGGACTTACGGGTGGCAAGCAGAAGAACCTCTAACCTCTATGTTCCTCTGTTCCCACTACATAATTAACAACTTAATGAGAAAGTGCAGAATCAAGATTCATTCACTCTTAATTTCAGATTTGGGAGCATCCTAGATAAACATCCTCGTTTTCACCTCCACTATGAGAGGGTGATTCTACACGATGTTACTCTAGAGTTGGATCAGACTGAATCAAACAACGATTATGGCAAGGAACATTTTACGGTTCTCCCCTTTACCATATCATTACATGCAAAAGAGTTTGAACTTTGTGAACTCCGGAGGTTTCTTAAAGGGCAAATAGGAAGTTTGTTGTCTATTTCAAGTTCGAAGAAAGTGTCTCTTCAGAATTATTTTAATAACATTCTCAGTCAAAGTTAGGTTAGAATTTGGATGATTATGTGACTTCTTACTTCAATGTATTAGGTAAAATCGTGGATTTAGATAAACTCAATTGTACCATGTAGCATACAATAGGTAAATGGTATCACGGGTGTACATGTGAAATCCCATTCCCGTAAGTCTGTTATTAAATCTTAAGAATTGTAATATAGTGAATTTCGAGCGTATAGGTGGTTGTAGTAAAGGATAAATTATTTAAATAATTAGCAAATCGTTAGGGGATAAAAGGTAATAATAAAATTAAAATAATAACAATAATAATAAAAATAAAATAAATGAAATAAAATAGAATAAACTACAAAATTAAATAAATAATAAATAAAGAGGGATAGTAGTTCTTAGGTAAAAGGTAGTAAGTGAAATAATTAAATTACCGTTTAAACGTGTATAAGCTTAGTACGCGACACGTACCCTTCCACCACACATTAACGTTTGCCATCTGTTACTCAACTTTTACCTTAACGTGCCACGTATCGTCACAACCCTGTACCTGTCTTGATCTGGTTTAATGAACCCAGACGTAACAAAAACTTTCCCTGCCCATCTAACATCCCTCTCAATCCCATGCCACTCGTGAAACCCTCTGAATCCTAATTTCCATATAAACAAATCTCACAAATCAAATACCCAACCTCCTACACGTATAATCTCCGTCTTAAGTTGATATCCATTTGGATATTCTCCTTAAGCCAGACGATTTATGCGGCTTACCAAACTCAACTTAACCAAATCTGATCTTCATATACAGGTATATCTCCATCTCTTCCTAGTTAATTATCAGATGTGGTGAGAGAATTAAATCAGATTGAGTGTAACTCTGTACTATAATTTACGATAATAATTGATGGCGGTCGATAAGAGTTGTTAAACAGGGTAAACGATGGTGAAAATGTATATTGTCAGGAATCAAAACTGTGTGTTATACGTTTAATCAAGATCACTTCTTAATTATAGTAGACATCGATTCATTCTGTATTCGATTTGAATTTACAGAGTAAACCTTAATTGTCTAAAAATGATAAGTAAATAGGTAAAATGATAAAATTTAATCCTAGGCAGATGACCTTACTTCTACACGATTTGGTTTATTTAAAATATAATTCTCAACCATGAATTTCAACTGTGTTCTAATCAATGTTATTATATGAACCCTATAATTTATGAACAAAGTAGGGTATGGTTAAAAGTCAATATTTGCCAGGATATAGTGTGGAGGGATAAACCCATTTATCTTTGACTTTCTTGGTCTCAATTAGGGTTGATCATACCATAGAGAACTAGGCAATAATAGCTACATAGTGGTGATGAGTTAAGGGAATAAATAAACATACTTGAAGTAGATCAAGTATATGAAATCATGCAACAAACCTTTACTAAAAACAAACTAGAAATCAGTATTGAGAATTCTTACTTGATTCACTACTTTCACAGAAGGGAACACACCTAGGGAGGCAGAACTAATCCCAGAGGACTTTGACCCGAACTAAAGGTGAGTGTTTCACCGCCCTACTATATGCATGAAATGAAAACAATTGGTTAGGAACATGTTATAGGACTAAATGGTTGACTCTTAAATTGATTCGTACTCTTGTGTTTACTGTGTGATTACATACCTTGCTATATATTTGAATTGAAGAGGATGGGGTGTACTTTATCACACCGTCCTCACACTGATTGATTGATTGATTCTGTGTGTGACTGGCTTGTACTTTATCTTGGCGCGTCTATTTGACTGATTGCTCTCCGCTATTTGATGTGAATGTGAACTTGATAAATTCGGGGCCCCCAGCAGGATTGTTGTTCGGTTTAGATCGGCAGGGACGGCAAGGGCCGGACTGACCGACTAGATCGGCTGCACCTGATGTTTCGGTATGCATGCATAACCTACTGTTTTCGAAATGAGCTCATATATGAATATGTTTTCGGGCGTGGCTGACGAAATGTGATTTTCGAACTCTTGGCCTTCGGGCAATGTGGAACTTGTTTTCGGTATTATACTTGGTTGATGGTCAAAGTACCCATCTAGGGGCTTGACTGCAGCTTGGTGTAACCGTCTGTATCCTTTTACTATATGTTAGGAATTTATGTGGCTATTTTACTTATATGATCGCTAAAGTCACTCGGTTATTAAATGCGATGGACCTCACTGAGCTTAAGGAAGCTCATCCTAGTTAAATCAAACCATACAGGGGTACCAGCATAGGTGAGAGATCGCTGACTGAAGTGTGTGCCGCCTTTACTTCTTTTGAGATAGGATCCTCTAAATAAATGATCGCGTGCAATGAAACTGCGCACTGCCTACTTTTGATCCTAATCTGAAACCCTTGTAAATTATCAATTACTAGATAAATATGTACTGTAATAGATAGTACCTAAATATGTATTTCTAACTCGCTTCCGCATAATAAGGTTTGCTTGATCTACATTTGTGGTCCAAAGCGATTTGGACTTTTGTAAATCTCCCTCAATTTTGCCTAGTGCCTGCTAATAAGCAAGACACTCGGATTGGGGTGTTACAAATGTGGTATCCGAGCCTCCTCAAATCAAGTAAAGGCATAATCTAAAACATAAATAATAATAAAAATAAAATAGAATAAAATACTTTACATATACTTAATAAATGTCTACCCTAGGTTATAAGATATACGATTAATCTTAATATTATATATCAAAACTGGCATTTTGTTATTCCGATAGATGGACCGCAGCACCAGAGTTTCTAGTAATAACTTCCGAGAACCTATTGATGTAATGCGACACATGAGAGCTGAACCGGAAGAGTTTGTTCCTTGGAGGGGAACCTCGGAGCCTATCCCAAATAGGTGGTCAACTTTTTCTTACCCTAATTGGGTGGTGGAGTCGCTAGTGCGAGAACGTGGAAATTTGATTATACGAGTCCATGAGCTTGAAAGCAATGAGCAAAGAATGAAGGATGCCATGTGGGAACAAGTTTTCCGCCGCCATGATGAAACGGCTAGAGCTGACGGGGTCACTCTACAGCTTAACACACTACATAATGTAAGGGAGTCAGACATTGGTCTCCGAAACCTGGAGCGTAGAGAAACTGAAAATGGGTTGGGTCCTTACCCAAGCTTCCGTAGGAATATTACGTGACCGCATGATGGGAGCTCACGAGAACCCAACCGAAAAAAACTGGGGTCATGCTTTCGCAGCATTAAGGGATGTCGAACAACGTATCGATACCCTACATGGGGAACTTATAACGCAGTCAGCTCGTGACGCCCAGGGCAGCACCAACCTGGAAAAGGGCGAGGGGTCTATTAATAACTAGGAAAAAAGGACTCGATATCGCTCATTTTGTGTAGAAAGTGTATATATTCGTATCTTGTCTGGGTTTGACAAACTATGACACTAAATCAGACTTAGATCAATGGTTTGATAATAAGGTCTAAGTACCTTCCCGGTTAGTTTTGTGTAAAATAAGGTCTAAGTACCTTGTCTAGTTATGTATAATAAGGCCGAAGTATTTTATCGTCTAGTTATGTATAAATGTAGTATGAATGCAACTACCCTTTGGTTTGCCAAACGTGTGTGCTACTTTAAGAACGTATCTTTGTAGCCAAAACCTATGTGTAATAGAAACCATAATTAATATTTCGTGCATCTTTGCTTGTATACAAGTGATATCATATTTAATATGATACTTGCACCTTCTTCCATTCCATCCTCACCCTATTATCCGCGCATCAAATTATAACGTGATGAATAACTTGGTTTATTATCTGTTCATCTAGAACGCTTGAATGGAAGGAGATTCAAATCGTGGTGCAGACTCCTCGGAACAGGGATCTGTACCTGCTGGGATGGAGCACTTTGCCAGTCAAGTAACGGCAATGCTTGAAAGATTGGTGGAAAGAGAAACTCGGCCTCACTCACCTGCGAGGGAGTATAATCGAAGGACGGAAACGGAGGATGTCGCGCTAGAGCGTTTTCAAAATTTTCGACCCCCAAGGTTTGATGGCGGGCCAGACGATGAGGTAGCCGAAAATTGGGTCGAAACAATGACCCGAACCTTCCGAGCCTTGGGGTACGCCGACGAGAGGAAGGTGAACTTTGCCATATTTCAACTTGAAGGAGCAGCCCGAGATTGGTGGAACGTCGTGCACCGGAAGTGGGAAATGGAAGAAACCCCAAGAATTTGGGAAAACTTTGAACGGGAATTCAAGATGAAGTACATTCCTCCTCTAGTAAGGGAGAGGAAAGAGGCGGAGTTTATCAACCTGAAGCAAGGCATGATGACTGTGGCGGAATACGAAGCCAAGTTTGCAAAGCTCTCTAAGTTTGCTGAGAAATTGGTCTCCACTGATGATGAGAGAAAAAGAAGATTCCTTCAAGGATTGCGACTAGAGATGAAAGATGCGCTAGCCCCAACATACCAAAACAATTATGCCTCTACTGTAGAGTCAGCTTCCAGAGTAGAGGAAACCAAAAACGCTCTTAGGGCAATCCATCAGGCGAGACAGGCAAGTGTAAGGCCTCGAATGACGTATGACGGCAGCCCACTAGGTACGAATGCCGGACCCACTGGGGGACCTAGAAGGAATATAACTCCGACATGGACTACCCCACGAGATTCTACCGTTAGGAATGATCAAAGAGGAACACCAAGACTCCACTGTAATTATTGTGGGAAGGGGAGCCATGAAGAGAAAGACTGTTGGAAGAAAACAGGCAAGTGTTTACACTGTGGGAGTGTGGACCACAGGGTCCAAGATTGCCCAATGTTAGTCCAGAGGACTACTCCAACTCAACCTAGGTCGCAAACCTCGGTAGCTCAACCCAATCCAGGACGCATTGCGAGTGGTGGCAATAATCCAAATGTGAAAGCTCGTGTTTATGCATTGGAGAATAGTGAGACCCCGGCTTCAACAGATGTTATTGAAGGTACGCTACCCATCATGGGGAAACTTGCTAAGGTCTTAATTGATCCTGGCGCATCCCACTCTTTTGCTAGCTACTCTTTTCTTGAAAACTTAAAACAAACTGAAAAGCCTCCCGTAAAGTTAGAGGTTAGTACCCCCACCAACGACACTAAAATTATAACTAACCGAGTTTGTAAAAATTGTGGGGTAAACGTGGGCAATCACGAATTGCCAATCGATTTAATAGCCATACCCTTGAAAGGGTATGAAGTCATTCTAGGCATGGATTGGTTATCCAATAACCATGCCCAGTTAAATTGTCACACGAAGGAAGTGAAATTGCGGCGACCGGGGAAACCGGTCATTGAGGTGAACGTCAATCGAGCACGAGCTTCTTCGATGATAGTTGCGGGGGTGAAAGCACGAAAAATGATCTGTAAGGGGGCGACAGGGATACTTGCGTATATTATAAATAGATCGACGGACCAGGTGAAGATAGAGGATATACCTACGGTGCGAGACTATCCGGAGGTTTTCCCGGAAGAACTTGAGTTACCCCCAGAGCGGGATGTTGAATTCACCATCGATCTAGTGCCAGAAGCCACTCCAATTTCTCGGACCCCGTATCGATTAGCGCCATTATAGCTGCGAGAATTGAAAGTGCAGTTGGAAGACTTAACTTCTCGAGGATTTGTCCAAGCAAGCACTTCGCCATGGGGTGCTCCGGTGTTGTTTGTTAAGAAGAAAGATGGCTCATTGCGGATGTGTATCGACTATCGGGGCTTAAATGACTTGACCATAAAAAATAAGTACCAACTTCCGAACATTGAGGAGCTGTTTGACCAACTGCAGGGAGCAATGGTATTCTCTAAACTAGATTTACGGCAAGGGTATTACCAAATACGAGTGAGAGGCGAAGACGTACCGAAGACGGATTTTAATACTCGTTATGGCCATTACGAATTTTTGGTAATGCCATTTGGGGTGACAAACGCGCCAGCTGCCTTTATGGATCTTATGCATTGCGTATTCCGGCCGTATCTAGATCAATTCGTCGTTATTTTCATCGACGATATCCTTGTTTACTCGAAATCTCGTCAAGAACATGAAGCGCACTTGAAAAAGGTGCTGGAATTGCTGAAAGAACACAAGCTTTATGCCAATTTGAGTAAGTGTGAGTTTTGGCTGAGTCAGGTGAAGTTTCTAGGCCACGTAATCGACCGAGAAGGTATCGCAGTAGACCCAACGAAAGTCGAAGCGATACTAAGCTGGAAGACACCGACTAACGTCACTGAGATTCGAAGTTTTCTCGGATTGGCAGGATACTATCGACGCTTTATTAGAGATTTCTCTAAGCTAGCCTCGCCTTTATTTCACCTCACTCAGAAGGGAGTTAAGTTCGAATGGAACGCAAAGACTGAAGCCAGCCTTCAAGAACTAAAGAGAAGATTGTCGACTGCCCCAGTTTTAGCCTTGCCAGAAGGAAAGGAAGGATTTGTGCTATATACAGATGCTTCGGGGGATGGTTTAGGCTGTGTGTTGATGCTGAAAGGACACGTCATCGCCTACGCATCTCGCAAGTTGAAACAATATGAGCGAAATTACCCAACCCACGATATGGAGCTCGCCGCTGTGGTGTTTGCCTTGAAGAAATGGCGGCACTACCTTTATGGCGTTACCTTTGAGGTGATGACCGATCATAAAAACTTGAAATACCTTTTCTCTCAAAAGGACTTGAACATGCACCAGCGCCGATGGATCGAGCTATTGGGGGATTACGATTGTACAATTAACTATCATCCCGGTAAAGCGAACGTCGTAGCAGATGCCTTAAGTCGAAAGGTAAATTTGGCTCGAACTATGGTTAAGGAGTCGGACATGTTGGCTCAGGTGCAGAATTAGGATTGCAATATTAAACCTGATCGAATAATTCTTTCTAACTTAAGAGTACAATCGACCCTACCCTTAGAGATAAAAGCGGCTCAAGAATACGATGAGTTGACAATGAAAAAGAGAAGCCTTGCCATTGAGGGGAAACTACCAGGGTTCGAGATTGACGATGGAGGGATTTTGAAATGTAGAGGCAGATTTTATATTCCTCGAGATTCTGGACTCAAACTCCAGATCCTGGAAGAAGCCCATATGTCCCGATATTTCGTACATCCTGAAAGTACCAAAATGTACAAGGATTTAAAACTGAGGTATTGTTGGGACAACATGAAGAGAGACATCGCGGAGTACGTGGCACGATGCTTAGTATGCCAACAAGTGAAAGCTGAGCATCAACGACCATCAGGGTTATTACAGCCGCTTCCGATACCAGAGTGGAAGTGCGATCACATTACTATGGATTTCGTAACTAGCTTGCCTCGAACCCAGAAAGGACATGATGCAATCTGGGTGATAGTGGATCAATTAACCGAATCCGCGCACTTCCTACCAATTAACGTTAAGTATCCACTACAAAAATTAGCAACGCTCTATCTCCAGGAAGTAGTGAGATTGCTTGGGGTGCCCGTTAGTATTGTGTCGGATAGGGATCCAAGATTCACCTCTCGATTCTGGCAACAACTACAGTCGGAATTGGGAACCAAGTTAAACTTTAGCACCACTGCACATCCGCAAACGGATGGCAATCAGAGAGAACGATCCAGACTTTGGAGGATATGCTCCGAAGTTGTGTGATGGATTTTGGGGGAAATTGGGACCATCATCTACCCCTAGTGGAGTTTTCCTATAATAACAGTTACCAATCGTCCATTGGTATGGCCCCATATGAAGTATTATACGGTCGTAAATGCCGCACTCCACTGGTTTGGGAGGAAGTTGGTGACATGAAAATTCTCCCGAGTACAATTATGCCTTTAGTTGAAGAAGCCAGGGAGAAAGTCAAAGTGATAAAACAACGACTCCAAACTGCACAAAGCCGGCAGAAGAGTTATGCCGACAATCGAAGAAAAGATTTGGAGTTTGAGGTGGGAGACCGGGTGTTCTTAAAGGTTACTCCGCAGAAGGGCCTAGTGAAGCATGGGAAGAAAGGAAAATTGAGCCCTAGATATATCGGTCCGTTTGAAATCACCCAAAGAATAGGACCTGTTGCCTATCGATTAAACTTACCTTGCCAGCTGGGAAAGTTACATGATGTGTTCCATGTATCCCAGCTCAAGAAATACCACCCGGATCCAGAGCACGTGGTAAAGCATGAAGATCTGGCTCTAATTGAGAAGTTAGTTTACGAGGAAATTCCATTAAAAATCCTAGATCATAAGACCAAGACACTACGCAACAAAGAAATTCCATTGGTGTTGGTGTTGTGGAGGAATCATAACGTCGAAGAAGCAACATGGGAATTAGAGTCTGAGGTCAAGGAGAAGCATCCAGAGTTATTCACAGCGCAGGATTGAATTTCGGGGGCGAAATTCTATTAAGGGGAGGCGACTGTGAAATCCCATTCCCGTAAGTCTGTTATTAAATCTTAAGAATTGTAATATAGTGAATTTCGAGCGTATAGGTGGTTGTAGTAAAGGATAAATTATTTAAATAATTAGCAAATCATTAGGGGATAAAAGGTAATAATAAAATTAAAATAATAACAATAATAATAAAAATAAAATAAATGAAATAAAATAGAATAAACTACAAAATTAAATAAATAATAAATAAAGAGGGATAGTAGTTCTTAGGTAAAATGTAGTAAGTGAAATAATTAAATTACCGTTTAAACGTGTATAAGTTTAGTACGCGACACGTACCCTTCCACCACACATTAACGTCTGCCATCTGTTACTCAACTTTTACCTTAACGTGCCACGTATCGTCACAACCCTGTACCTGTCCTGATCTGGTTTAACGAACCCAGACGTAACCAAAACTTTCCCTGCCCATCTAACATCCCTCTCAATCTCATGCCACTCGTGAAACCCTCTGAATCCTAATTTCCATATAAACAAATCTCACAAATAAAATACCCAACCTCCTACACGTATAATCTCCGTCTTAAGTTGTTGATACCATTTGGATATTCTCCTTAAGCCAGACGATTTATGCGGCTTACCAAACTCAACTTAACCAAATCTGATCTTCATATACAGGTATATCTCCATCTCTTCCTAGTTAATTATCAGATGTGGTGAGAGGATTAAATCAGATTAAGTGTAACTCTGTACTATAATTTACGATAATAATTGATGGCGGTCGATAAGAGTTGTTAAACAGGGTAAACGATGGTGAAAATGTATATTATCAGGAATCAAAACTGTGTGTTATACGTTTAATCAAGATCACTTCTTAATTATAGTAGACATCGATTCATTCTGTATTCGATTTGAATTTACAGAGTAAACCTTAATTGTCTAAAAATGATAAGTAAATAGGTAAAATGATAAAATTTAATCCTAGGCAGATGACCTTACTTCTACACGATTTGGTTTATTTAAAATATAATTCTCAACCATGAATTTCAACTGTGTTCTAATCAATGTTATTATATGAACCCTATAATTTATGAACAAAGTAGGGTATGGTTAAAAGTCAATATTTGCCAGGATATAGTGTGGAGGGATAAACCCATTTATCTTTGACTTATTGGTCTCAATTAGGGTTGATCATACCATAGAGAACTAGGCAATAATAGCTACATAGTGGTGATGAGTTAAGGGAATAAATAAACATACTTGAAGTAGATCAAGTATATGAAATCATGCAACAAACCTTTACTAAAAACAAACTAGAAATCAGTATTGAGAATTCTTACTTGATTCACTACTTTCACAGAAGGGAACACACCTAGGGAGGCAGAACTAATCCCAGAGGACTTTGACCCGAACTAAAGGTGAGTGTTTCACCGCCCTACTATATGCATGAAATGAAAACAATTGGTTAGGAACATGTTATAGGACTAAATGGTTGACTCTTAAATTGATTCGTACTCTTGTGTTTACTGTGTGATTACATACCTTGCTATATATTTGAATTGAAGAGGATGGGGTGTACTTTATCACACCGTCCTCACACTGATTGATTGATTGATTCTGTGTGTGACTGGCTTGTACTTTATCTTGGCGCGTCTATTTGACTGATTGCTCTCCGCTATTTGATGTGAATGTGAACTTGATAAATTCGGGGCCCCCAGCAGGATTGTTGTTCGGTTTAGATCGGCAGGGACGGCAAGGGCCGGACTGACCGACTAGATCGGCTGCACCTGATGTTTCGGTATGCATGCATAACCTACTGTTTTCGAAATGAGCTCATATATGAATATGTTTTCGGGCGTGGCTGACGAAATGTGATTTTCGAACTCTTGGCCTTCGGGCAATGTGGAACTTGTTTTCGGTATTATACTTGGTTGATGGTCACAGTACCCATCTAGGGGCTTGACTGCAGCTTGGTGTAACCGTCTGTATCCTTTTACTATATGTTAGGAATTTATGTGGCTATTTTACTTATATGATCGCTAAAGTCACTCGGTTATTAAATGCGATGGACCTCACTGAGCTTAAGGAAGCTCATCCTAGTTAAATCAAACCATACAGGGGTATCAACATAGGTGAGAGATCGCTGACTGAAGTGTGTGCCGCCTTTACTTCTTTTGAGATAGGATCCTCTAAATAAATGATCGCGTGCAATGAAACTGCACACTACCTACTTTTGATCCTAATCTGAAACCCTTGTAAATTATCAATTACTAGATAAATATGTACTGTAATAGATAGTACCTAAATATGTATTTCTAACTCGCTTCCGCATAATAAGGTTTGCTTGATCTACATTTGTGGTCCAAAGCGATTTGGAATTTCTTAAATCTGCCTCAATTTTGCCTAGTGCCTGCTAATAAGCAAGACACTCGGATTGGGGTGTTACAGTACATACCCCAACAATTATTTTGAGTGGACCTTTTTATAAATAGTAAATATATTTTATACGTTTGAAGTTTAACCATTACCCACTCCCCACTAAAACTGTAACCACCGTAGCTTCTCTGTTGATAATACAATTTATACTGCGCATTTCACCAGACCATTCTAAACCAACACGCACGCGCTATTACTGAATTGGGTGATGAAGATTATATATACACAACCGCGCTACTATTGGATCGGGTGACATACCAAGAGGATTTATATACATAAATCAAACCAGATGATTTGTTGTTGTTGATAAGGTTTTAGATACTCAACCAATTGATGTTTATTCGAAACTAATAAACATTATGTGTTGATTTAAAGGTAAACTTTTTGTTTGTATTGATTGCAGGTTATATTTTTCATAACTTTACCAACAAGCTTAATGATGGAGGATAAGGATTTTGCTGATTCGCTTGTAGTAATGCCGGCAGCATTAGTAATGTATTTTTACGTTTATCAAAATTTTGTGCTTTTGGTGGGCTGGATTGTGTTATAACGTTTGGTTGTTGGATGGATAGAGTTGTATATGATTAAAAGACATGTGAACTTATAATATATGTGGTAGTGCTTTGGAGGGGCACTACCACATATATGGTCTTCCCACTCATGTTCCTAGAAAGATCGATCGGTAACCAATAAACTTGGCCAGAAATGTCGGTAGTGAGCAAGTGTAACAGGATCCTGTAAAATAAATGGTAAACAAATATGTTAAAAAGTGAAATTTTATTTTTCTAACAATAACATATTAATTATGGAAAGAGTAATATTGTGAATATTTAAATTAATTAAGTAACTTACTGTTACGGGAACGTATGCATTTGAGTATGGAAGTCATGTACACTGTTTTAAGTTTGACGTTTACATGTTTGGCCAGGCTCCATGTATAACAAAATATCATGGTACAGTATGACAAGGCGGCTTCCTCCTCCTTACAAAATTGCATGGGCCGGGTAACGACCACTGCTATGAAGTCGTAATAAGGTGCAGGCTGAAGGTTCAGAGACGATGATAGCGTGAAGGTGCAGAGATTGGCATCCAAGAAGAGCTCGTTGGTGTTGGTGATCACGACGACATAGTGATAGCCGGTGAAGCAGAAGCGGAAGCGGACAATCACTAGTATGCATGCATGATTGATATACAAACATGTGGTACTAGTGCTTGATTCAGCTCCTTTGGGAAAAGGAAACGAAATAAAGAGTTGAAGAAGAAGATAGTAGCGTAAGATATGTGGTAAGTATGTTCTTATTGTACGCATTAATGTTCAAAATTTCTCATCGTGGTTGATGTTAATGAAAGCATGGTACCAATTAACATATTATTAATGCGTGCGTCAATTATCGAGAGAGATGTACGCATAATATTTGAGTCATTCTACATAGATACATGACATAATTTCAGTACATATGCAATTGAGAGGCCATTATGGACACCTCAGCAATCCAACATGTACTTTATTTTTTATCGTGATACTTCTCATAAATCCAACACGTACTGTTATTATTTTGTTCGTGATACTTCTCCTACATGCATGAAAAATAGTAATCTTTGAACACATTCACGTGCAATTTTGATTGTGGCGCGTATATGCTTAAGTTTATGGAGTTTCACCAACAATAGTTCTTGGAAAAAAGATATGGATGTGGGCCTTAACCATGCTACTTCTGAATCTGTGCGAGAGAAGATGTTCTCATACATGCATGAAGAATAGTAATTTTTGAACACATTCATGCAGTTTTGACTGTGGCTGTATATGCCTAAGTTTATGGAACTTTACCAACAATATTTCTTGGAAAACGATATGGATATGGGTCTTAATCATACTACTTCTGAATCTGTGCGAGAGAAGATGTTGCTGGATATCATCTACCATGAAGATAATATACATCTAGATTGAATAGTCCTACAATCAAAGCATTTAGTACTACCAAGTGTTGCATTTCATGCATACTAAGCCTGTAGCCTGATTGTAGTAAAACCTTGAAAGATTAATTAGCATCTTATTGAATTTTCCAAATCATCTAGAAATTGCCTTCTTCTAACTCCGTTTTCTTTACCACTTTTAATTATGCATTATTTGAACTAATTTCTTAGTGAATCCTACAAATAATTTATATCTTCCCATTATCCTCACATTTCCCATTGAACTTAAGTTTATATATGTTCTAGTGTTCACTCAAATCACACTTGACATTCTTTTTTGGTTTAGAATCCCTCTGCGCTGTTATCCCCTGCGTTTTATCAAAATACAGGGTAAAGGTGTTTCTTACAATTTCAGGATCATACAAATAAAAACAATCAATTAAATATTTAAATTGGAGTCATATATAAAAAGATACGAGTATTTATAAGCACTTGTATTCAGAAGTTAGCCCCGAATTGCAAAATAAAGAAATCTTTAAGGAACTTGTAACATTTATAAAATAAATCTTGATCTCATAATGTAGATTTGTGTCGGATTTGCAAATACGTAAATTATTTTAAATTCCAAATATATAAACCAAATATAAATAAAGTGCATTTTATGTCTCCTTAAATTTCAAAAAGTATCATTTATGGCTACTAATATAAAAGTATAAAATTATTGGCCCCTAAAAATTGTAAAATATAAAATTATGGTCTAAAATATATAATTTATGGCCCTAAACACTATTTTTATTAGATTCTTAACTTTTATCAGGGGTATTTCAGTAAATGCTTTATTATACATTTTAAAAAAATAAAAACTAGTGGTGACATCATCAAATCACCATCTCCACGAGGCTGTCACCCACAACGCCTGCGCCACGGCCATCGCGTCGCCGTGTTCGTCATGGAGATATCTCCGACCACCACCCTGGCGCGCTACAGAGCGAATAACCTATTGCTTCTCCAATCCCCCTGGCTCCACCTATCACGACGGCTATCAAATTAAATCTGACTGTGATGTGATCGATTCGACTTCTCCAGCATCGAGCAGCTCAGATTTTTCCAATATCAGTAGCCTAGATGAAGCTCCGATTCCGGCATCGTTCTTTAATTTGGAAATATTATGCGTTTTTTTATCAGTTGTAGTCCAAAGACTTCACAAAGCAGCAACTCTGTGGGTTGACATTGCTAAACTCAAACTTTTGAGAAGATTATTCAGGAGGATTTTGATTAAACAATTATGATCTTTAGGAAATTTTGGTGAGATGGACAATTTGGTGGTTTAGCTTTCGCGATTAATCGAGATCTCTTCAAATTTGGATTTGGATTTGATCTGGTCTAATTTGGTCGACCATCAATAGAGATGTCATGTTGAACCGTTAAATGAGAGGCGGCCTGGGGTTTTGATTTGCAGCGGGATTGGAGTGGTGATGATAAATTTTTTTTTAATTATACTTCAGATATTTACCTAACTAAACTAACAAAATGTATAATATAGCAGAAAATGGTCAAGTCCACGAAGAATACATTTCGGGTGAAGCCCAATGCTGAAGGTCTCGGACAAACCTTGATCTAATTTTACGAGCTCCTCGAGGGAGTGTTGATCAACTTCATCTTCTTATATTGTTTCGCCACATAGAGCATATTTAAGAGGCTCGCTATATTGTACTAGCTAGGCTGGGTATATATATTGAAATAATATAGGTAATGGAAACGTGATTTGTAGAAAATATAAACATCTTTACATTAAATTAAATGAAAATTAAAACATCAACATAACAATTAAAATGAGCGATTGTTAACAAAAGATCTAAGAAAATTTTAGTCACAAATTTTTAGTCATTTAGATAAATAGCTAAGAAAATTTAACTAGTAAAGTTGGAGATGCTCTTAATAACTCAAATCCTAAATCACAATATGGTGATGGCGACTTCCAAAATTACAGAGAATTGCATTGGGAGAAAATGAGCAGATGTTGCAGAGCTTTGAGATGCCTTCTCTCTCTATGAGCTCGCTATGATGCTATTTTTTATGGGATTTCCTTGGTATTTAGACTCCTTAATTAATTAAACTAATCCATCTCGATACATAATATTCTTTTTTTTTTCTTTTGAAAGTCAGCTTGAAATTTTTTAATATTTTTCTGTTGTGGTTTATAATGTGCTACGTATAACTATCCAATTTTAGCACGGCTCTCGATTGCTCGATAATAAATTCACGGCCATTCCCCTTATTTGTCTGACTTACGTCTTACATTATCCTGCATAATTAAGGTGTCAGAAAAAAAAAGTTTATCGAAAATTGTGAAGATAAACAAGTTATTCCAAAATCATCATACTACTGAAAAACTGCGAATTTGATTTTATTTATTAATTAAAAATTTTATAACCGTATTTAAAAATGGTGGTTTTATATGCAGGGTTGGATTTTTATAGAGATTCAAATTAGATCTGATTTGACGATGATATCTTTCTTAAATATTTATTATAATTTAAGAAATGATGTTCTGAATTAACAATAATGACGATGAATCTAAGTTCATTTTATATGAATTAAGTAGATTAGATGAAGTATAATAAAAAATCTCATCCTCATACTCATCATCATCAAAGTATCATGTATGCGTTTCTTACATTAAACGGAATAGATCGATGTTGAATCCATTCCCAGACTAGCAAATAAAGTAAAAAAATGCTGTGATACAAGAACTATTTCCAGTAAATAACATTTCAACAAAATACAGTTTTGGAGGGAACTACAAATTTATTGTTTGCTAAGGGAAATGACCAGATTGTTGACGAAGCCAGTTTTGTCCAGCTGATAAGAATCGACTAGTTTGCTTGTGTATTTTCTGAGCAGAGCATCCATGGACAGATCCTCCCCAAAATGAGCTGTTAAAATAGGTCCAAAAACTGCCCTAATAATATTCGCAACAAATCTGGCCCTCTCTTCTGCAGTGGGAGAGGTTCCAGATCTGGCACCCACAAGTGTTTTGAAAGTGTGAATTCTGTGGATTTTGAACGACCCTTCATTTTCAACTAGTTGCCTTGTTTCGTCGACAGACGGCTCGTAATATGGCAATCTGAATGAATCCAGTTTCTCTTCAGTTATGTGCCCCTGTTATATGTATGTAATCTCTCATTAAATAAAATGATTTAATTAAATTCCGGAAAATAATGAATGTATTTATAAACATAACTCACATCTGCTACCATCTCAATCAAAACCATGTTCAACAGAGTGAGATAGTGAGCACCTTCAGGTTCATCTTCATTTTTGCACATAAATGTTAGGAGTAACTGTCCATGGTGCACCAGCTCTTGAGAACGCATGCTTAAGAATTTGCTAAAATCTTGGCTGAATTGATCCAGATATGCCTGTTGCACCATGGGAGAGGCTGCTTTTGCACTGTAAATGCCCTTATTTTTCAGGGTACCCGATTCTTCCACCAATCCCTTGGGAACCTAAAACAATCAATCGGATCAGAAATTGACAGCACGAATTAAGATATATATATATATATATATATATATATATATATGTATGTATATATATATATATATATGTATGTATATATATATATATGTATGTATGTATTTGTTGAAGAAATTGTTAACTGTGCGGAAAATGAATTAATATAAAGGAGCTGATGAAGTGTAGAAGCAATCATGTATCTAACCTGGGACAACCAATGAAGGCAATAAGATGAATGCAGAAAATGCATGGATATGTCTGGGAATAACTTTCCATAGAAGCTGCCGGGCATTGCTGAGATCAGGCACGTCGACATGAACTTTCTCGCATCACTTTCCTTTGCTAGCTTTTCATAGAATTCAGGCAAGCCTTTAAAGACCAGATTAAAATCATTAGACACCAGATCATTCAAAAAATATTGGTCTCCGTGATCAATGGATATTCTTGATCTTGATTTCTTATCACTTGGCAGGCTTTGTCAATACTTTCGATGATGGATTCCGCAGTTAAGAACAGATTAGGCCCCGAGGAGCATCCCAAGTCTGAAACTCTAAAGCAATTTGGAACATGTCTCAGATCTCCTAACAGCTCTTCAATTCCTTTCATAAGGATGGGCTTCACTTCCCTCAGAATTAGCCTCTAAACACATCAAAAAGGGAGAATTTCTTATTGTTGCAAGTTTGTTCATAGCTTATGGGTGCAAAATTTGCGAGATCAGATTAAAATCTATAATAACAACAGTAGAGGGATCGAGATTACTTGATGGAATGAATTTTTGGCATAGCTTGCTTCGTCTTCGCCTCCAGCCATGTGAAAAACTTTGTCCATTTTCTACTGTGAATGATGTTGAATAATCCTCCCTTCGAAAAACAATATAGCAGTGAGAGCTGATTTTCCATTATATAGAGTGTAAGCAAATTAGCTAAATATATTTAGAGTTGATCCGATCGTAACTAATTGGATTGGAATAAACAAATGAAACCGAGATCTGTATGATCATTACTAAAAAGGATTTTAATAAACATATAGGAACGTATTTTCTGACAATTTCTTGTCGATAAGTTTTATTTTTTTGTTATAATAGCTCATGATATAAGCTTAAACAAAGGAGTAACATGTTGATAGGTATGGGTTAGTTTGTAATGAATTCGACATCGATCGTTGATATATGGCATGCATGGATAACCGTGTATGCATATGTGACTAAATTTTTAATCTTATCTATACGATCCAGATCCCATAATAATTATGTCAGCGGCCATATTTATATTCAATCAAATTTAGGAAAATTTTAAAAGTATTCTCCATTAGATACGATTTATTTATATGTATTTTTTAAAAGCAAACTAACATATCATTTTTATTTTGAAAGGTTATCCATTCAAAACGTTATGGACCCGTTTAAAAAACTATTAATCTCATAACCCTCTAATCTCAGCTGAAATTAGAGGCTCGAATCCGGTTAGACGCATCATTTCAAATCATTTCCCATCTGCCAACCCTTCTGAAGTGCTCGATCAAGAGATGGGAGCTGTATCGACGGTGTATAGAGCATGGAAACATCAAAAATCGGCGTTAATGGAATTTTCACCCCACTAGAAAGATTGATCGTAGCACCATCGAATTATATCGGTTTTTTGGAAAAACCGGTTTAAGAATCGCATATTGACAAAGTCAATGGTGGTGTTACGTTCATTGCATCGTAAAAAAAAGTGCGTAGCACCGGCCAAATATTTGGTTGACCAGTTGACTAGTTTTGTAACATCGGACACAACGATGCAACGGAATGGGTCCCCTTTCATTGCCGATGAATATGTTGACCAAAATGAATATTTTATTATATAAAATATTGAACCGCACGGAAAATCGATGCAATGTCGTGGAGTTCCATGGGGTTTGGCCCCACAGTTGATAAATAAATTCCACGTGGATGTAATTTTAATTAAAATTTATTATTTAACGTTTGCACCGTGTTACGGATCGGTGCAATATAATCTTAGGCCCATATTTTGGCCCATTAACTTGAACCGATTCCAGTTAGTGGTGCAATGTACTTATAGATTTTACCAAAATTCTAAATAAAAAAGTCAAAACTTGCCATAAACGCTATGTCCCCCCATGTCACGTCATGTAACGCAATGGACTGCAATAGTGTATGACTATAAAGTTTTGAGAAATTGTCATAAAATATCAAATTTTGACTATTAAACCTGAATTTTTTGTTGACTATGTTAATTTTAATATGTATAAGACACTTTTGATATATATTTACTTTGGTATTAGCCCAATGAAAGGTACGTGTAGTGAGAACTTTAGTAGCAAGAACTTCAAAAGCATTACTAAGATTATAACATGCAGTTAACTATATAATTTTGAGTCATATTTCAACCACAGTCGTGATCAATTTATTTCCATTACTGTTTGAATTAAGTACATTTGAGTCTTTTTTAAAACGTTCTAACTTAAATTCTTGGTGTTATCAATGAAATAACATTGATATGACCGAAAAAATGTCATAAAATATCAAGTTTTAATTTTCAAACCTAGATGGGTTGATGATTATGTTAATTCTATTATATATATGACATTTTTTTTTGTAAATTTACTTTGCTATTGTCTCAATGAAAGTTACGTGTAGTGCGAACTTGAGTATCAATAAACTTAGAATCACTACTAACACTATAACTTGGTACTTAAGCATATATACTTTGGAGCCATATTTCCACCATAGTCGTATTCAATTACCAAATGAAATTAATTATATTTGAGTGTTTGCGAGACATTATAATTTATAGTCCATGAAATATCCCTGATATGAATGTTAAGTTGAATGAAAATTTGAAAAATAATTGTCATAAAATATCAAATTTAAACTTTTAAACTAGTTCTTTTATGACTATGATAATTTTATTATGATTACGATAATTTCTTGATGTGATTAAAATAACACATGAATTTGAAAGTTTGACTTGGTGGACCAAATTCACAAAATAATTATCTTCATGGTATACATAGCAACAATTAACTGCTGTTATGGGTATGCATAGCAACAATTAAGTGTTGCTCTGGGTATACATAGCAACAACTAACCACTGCTCTTGGTATAATGTTTTTGGAAAATATCATGAAATATCAAATTTTGACATTTAAACTTTGAATTTTTTTAATGATTATGTTAGTTGATAACGTATAAGACACTTTTTGTGTAAATTTTCTTTGGTATTGGTTCGATCAAAGGTATGTGCGGTGAGAACTTTAGTAGAAAGAACATGAGAATCACTATTGGGACTATAACATGTAATTAAGTATATATAGTTCGCAGTCATATTTCAACCATAGTTATGATCAACTTATTTCCATTATTGAATGAATTATGTATAATTGAGTGTTTTTGTGACAATAACATAAAGTCAATAAAATAACATTAATATGAATGTCCAGATCAGTAAATATTTGTAAAAATATCATGAAACATCCAATTTTGTTTTTTGAACCCGATTTTTTTTATGATTATGTTAATTTGATAATGCATAAGACATTTATTGGGTAAATTTTCTTTGGTATCGGCTATTTGAAAGGTACGTGTAGTGAGAACTTAAGTAGTAAGAACCCGATAAGCACTACTAAGACTATAACTTGTTACTTAAATATATATACTTTAGAGTCATATTTCCATCATAGTTGTGATCAATTTATTTCCTTACAAATGAAATTAAGTAAATTTAAGTATTTCTAAGACATTTTAACATATAGTCATTGAAATCGTATCGATATGAATGTTCAAATATTCGTTATCAAGCGTAAAAGTTACATTTTATAGTGAAATCACTATGTTTTCAATCTTGATATACCATTACAATGTACTAAAATGAAATAGTTGTACTAATCATTCTTCATTAACCTTATAATGTGCATGTTATCATTTTGATACGAGTATAAATTTGGAGAGTTGAATTTTAAATTTATTAAAACATTAATTGAGAGCTTTTTATGCCACTATTTCCATCATTTTATGCAAAAATTATGTTATTCGAAATATATAATTTATATCAATTTTAAAAATCCATGATTTGTGTTGAAATTGAAGTTTAAAAAAAACATTTATTCCGTCATTTAGATTAAATTAAAATTCATAGATTTATATGCAATTATTAGGATTTAAATGTTGACCATGAGTAATTTTCATGTAAATATATAAAAATAAATTCTGAATATTTTTATACCATTTTTAAGTTATATGATCTGATATGACAATTAATTTTCACTTAATCCCAACCATTGATTCTTTACATATATATAAAGAAAACCGTATCCTCTCCATGTCTATGCATCATGTAACTGTGGAGAACATGAAATCTTATCCTCCCAATTCTCATGAGTGATTCTATTTACACCACCCCAATTGCTATATACACCCACCTGGCCCACTTTTGTCTAAATTAATGTGTATACTTACTCAACTTGCAAAGTTGATATTTATTACTTGTTAATTTTTAGGTATAAATGGTAAGGGTTTTTGGGTAAACCTTCCCTTTATTTAATATGATATCTTCTTATTTATATTCATTAAGAAAATCATAATACACATTTTCAAAACTATTTTAATTAGATAATTAGAATAGAAATAAATAATATCTAAATTATTATTCAATTATTTAGAATATTGATTTATACCGGAATAAAATATAAGAAAACCATTTATTTTCACTCCAATATAACATGATCACGACTACAATTGGAGAGAAGATGCGTGTTGTAAGTACTAATATAACTCAAATATGGAGTAATCCACGCATCTGCACAAGTTTCCAATAAATTTGAACACAAATTTCTAACCAATCTAACCATTTTTCAAAAATTGACCTAGTTATTTTATAATTTTTTATATCAAATGTGAGTTGGAGTTGGCTGGGTGATACCAACCATTTTTTGTAAAATTTTTATCAATATATTAACATATATATTTTTATTAATTTTCTATATTACTGTGATTTAAAATGTGGCATCAAATAAAGTTTTAAAAAAACATTATCCAAAAATACATAATTTACCTAATACCATCATACCCTAATCAAATACAATAAATAGGACACACTTTACAATGCACGTAATAAGTATGATAGGTGCAAATAGCATTTTATTCTATCTACACCACATGGTCCACTAATTTTTTATTATACCGAGGTTATTTTCACCACTTGGGTGGTGTAAATAGCAACACCCTTCTCCATTCACCAAAACTCGGAATCAACGGTGCACATGAGGGCGCCGATTCCCGATAGAAATCACAAGCCTTGCGCCACCGCCTCTGTTTCCCCGCCGCACTCCGCCCGGTAGCCACCGTCGTCTCCAATCACTTGTCTACTGATTCTGGTACATTGATAAAGCCCTACGTTTTTGTTTAGTATGTGATGTGTATGGTTTGGAAATTGGATCTTCTCATGATGTCAAGAGTTGTTTTACAGGTGAAAAGGTATTGCAAACGGATATGGTTTCAGATACCCTGGCTCAAAACCGGGGTCCCTCTACGTTCAGATACCCTGATTGAATTGGTCTGGTGTAGTGGAAGGGGACTTTCTTGAAGATTTATCGATAATTGTATGTATTCTTCTTCCTTTTCTTCTGATTATAAGTGAAAAAAACAATCTTGGAAGTGTTAGCTGATGAATTTAGTTTGGCGTTTTGTTATTTTTCTGAGTAGAAAAAGTCTTTGAAACGTAGATTGTATATACTTAGCTCAGAAGAGTGGAATTTTTGAGCTTTTCAGTGGACTTTGTTACCTTTCAAGTCCTGGAAGGAAGCTATGAACTTGTTTTTATATGTTTGAAAAGTTATGAGCGATTATAATCATAATTTTACTTCTTTAACATGATATGTGCTATTCGTAAGGCTCTTGTTACTGTGGCGATCATCAAATGCAAGCCTACATGCTCCTTTAGAGGGAATGAATTTTATAGGACTGGTTTGGATTGTATTCTTTACGTTTCTTCTGCTTCTTCAGACTAGTTTCGTCCACGGTTACTTAATAGGTAAAGAAACATAATTGTTGTTGTTTCTAAATTGAAATCTGTACTGTTCCCCCTCAACTTGGTTCAGAAACAAAGGACAAAAGCTCAAGCAATCAATGCAATTGAAGAGGTAATAACAGTAAAGATAACTGCCAGGGGCTGACATAATTTTTATGTAATGGAGCCGTTTTCCATTTATTTCATGGATTGAACTTTTCATTCATGGTGTAGGATGAAAGTACAGGTGTGAAAGAACCATCTCTGGTTGTTTACAAAGACATGCTTATTTCTGGTGTTGGTCTGAGTTCTTCTAACGAGAGTGGTATTGTAAGTGAATCTTCCATCATATGTTTATGCAGCTAGTTTTAGTTTCTTTCAGAGAATGAGATATCATATTTGATGTTTGATTGTGTATACATTACAATAGTACTGTTAGCATGCAAAATATCTTCCACGCCTATATTTCTTTAACTGCATTCTCTAACCCTCACATAATCTCTGTTGTATTGATCATGCATGGGCATTTTACTAGTAATGATGCACCAAGCCATGTTTTGGTAAATGTGAGACGAAGGCCGAGCTTGAAAAGAAGCTGATTAGATAGGGCAAGGTTGGTTATTCTTCTCTGCACTTGAGATGACATTCTCTGTTGAGCAAGCCAAAAAAATGAGTCATAAGGTTGGAAGCCTAACTATACCTCTACCTATCTTTTGATGGATCTTTTGTAAAGTAAAAGTGCTTAGATGGATTTCCTCCTTGCTGCTGCAGATAGCTTAGATGGATTTTGGAATCCTTGGAGATCGAAGAATGATCGTAGTTTTTATAGATTAGTTTTTACTTAGTGCATATATAAGATACTTTTGGATATATGAATAAAATAGGAGATGTTGTACATTTTGGTGATTTATGAATTTGAATATATATTCTGCATATTTTTTCGTGTTACACCGGTTCAGCTAAATACAATGTTTCACCGCCATAAATAGTAAAATTGTAATGGGATTTCTATTTCAAAATTATGATTTTATATAACACCAGTTAATATATAACACCGGTACATGATTGAATTGGGCTTTGAATTGGGCTTTAGTTACTAAGCCCACAAACGGTGCAACGTGTAAACAGTATGTGGACTATTCAACTTTATCCAGTCAGCATGCCACGTAGATAGATTGGCCCACCATTGGTCCCACAACCGGTGCAATAAACCAACATAACACCCTACTCTATACAAACCGGTTGCTTTGTGAAACAGACCGGTTGTATGCCTAGAAAAGCCCGGTTTCAATTGTTGTGCTTCCTAGTAGTGCCACTCAACTCAAGCATCAAGCAGGGTGAAGATCTCTGCCACTCATCATACGGAATCAATAGAGTAGAGTAGAGTCGGATTGGATTAAAATAGATGCATGTAGGATTCTTGTATTAGAGTAGATAGTTGTAATATGTAAAAAAAAAAAACTAACCATAGGGGAATATAGCTTTTTTTTCCCCACTTAGAGAGATAAACCATGTATATTGAATATATATACATGGTGATAAATAGAGAGATGTAAAATTGAATACTTAACCTAAAGACAGTGGTTTAAAAAAATGACCAGCGGTATTCTGTATCACATCAATTTGATCCACCGGAAGTTGCATATTGACGATCCAATCCCCGTCTCGAAATGGGCTTGGGAAGAGCACAACAAAACAAATTGGCAGGCCAGGTGGAAAATGATAAGATCCAAATAACGGTGCACCCCATCCAAAATCCATTTCCTTGTTCGGAAATCCCTTCACAGACGACACCACTATTGCCAGATCCTCTCCTTCCGGCACAGCCATTCTGCTCAACATCAAATCTGGTCGATTTTCTTCCACCAGATCGACCAGCCCTTGAAAATGTTCCTTCCTCACCGCTGTATCAAGAAACTTATGAATATCACTGGCAATGGAGCTCAGAGTCATTTCTTCTAGCTCCTTTCTAGACTTTCTTCCAAATGGGAGTGAAACAAGATTCCCACAGTAATTCCTCATTTCACCTCCATCGACAATCCTTTCCCTCCCGTCGACCATGACGCCTAGCCGACAGTGGTCACCGCGGGTACCAAGTATTTTCCACAAATAGGCGCTAAGGGCTTCCACCTTGGTCGTGTTTGGATTTACATTACTTGCTAACACTTGTAGGTTGCAGATCTCCTTTGCAGATACAGAGTATAAGCGACTGACATACGGTGATCTCGGTAATAAATTCTGGGGAAGTGGTATTTTGGATTGCTGAATAAATACGTCAGTGGATGTATCAAACCGACCGGGACGACGAGGTGACAGTAGAGATCGACGAAATGAGGGAAAGTGGGATAAGGGTTTTGATAGAGCTGTTTCCGCCCATGACTTCCAAAACATGTTAGCTGAGTATCCGTCGGCCACTCGATGGTCAAACGTGCATCCCATCACCACCCCACCACACTTTAGCTGAGTTACCTGTACATCATATAATTTAAATATAAATCAAAAACTCATATATAACTTATATAAAATATTATAATAATATTTATCAGGATAATTCTGATATAACTCTTATCAAACACCAATAAGAATACAACACGTGTACAATAGAGATGTTTTAATTAGTTAAGATATTTTTTAGTAAATTTTTAATACCCTAACTTTGAATGCCTGAACATCTTAATTTGGATAATGATTGAATACGTGGCCCGATTATAAATTACTTTAAGATGACGTGATCGCTATCTGATTGGTATCTGATACATGCATATATCAGGATGATCTTGATTAATATTAAACTGATATTATATAGATTAAAAATTGAGAATAACATTCACCGGAATGATCCTGATATAGCCCTTATCAGGTACCAATAAGAATATGATACGTGTACAGTAATGATATTTTAATTGGTTAAGATATTTTTAGTAAATTTCTAAAACCCTAACCATGATGTTTAAACTCGTCAGGGCAATGATTTAATATGTGATCCAATTTTAAATTATTTTAAAATGACGTGTAGCTATCTGATTGGTGTCTGATACATGCCTATATCAGGATAATCTTGATAAATATTACGGTTTTTCTAACGAGTGCCCATGGGCACTCGTTAACAACATTTGATTCCTTTGTATTTCGTGCAATTTCTAGGTCATTTAATTAGACAAAGTAAATGCACATCTTTGTCAACCCAGTCATCATCGAATAAATACATCAATTTACTGTCATTATCGATTCGTACGCATAAGTAAATGCCTTTCCTAATTTACCCCTACTAGTCATATACGCCCACCATTCCCTCCAAAACTCTTATGCATTTTCCCTCCATTGGTATGACGTTTTATGTGTGCAGCTGCTGTGGATGATACACATGAAATGAAATGGCGCCATTTCCTTCTAAATTTTGTATATGACGTTTCGTGAGTTGAATACCAAGCAAGTGAAAACTTGTAGATTTTGCAGGATACCAGGCCATTATTATACTACTTGTCCACAAAGAAGAATGCTTGAAGATGGTAGTCAAACTCAGCAAGCCGAGAGGGTGAATGATAATATGGTAGAAAATTTGAATCCAGTATTTCATCTTAAATTTTAGATAAAGTTTCAAATTCATATAATATGTTTTAGACGGTTTTATTGATGTTTATGAATTTTGTAATTCTACTTGTTTGGAATTTTATAAATCATTTTAAATTGTGAGGGAAAATATTATATAGTGGAGATAGGAAAAATATACAAAATTTAGAAGGAAATGGCGCCATTTCATTTCACGTGTATCATCCACAGCAGCTGCACACATAAACGTCATACCAATGGAGGGAAAATGCATAAGTGTTTTGGAGGGAATGGTGGGCGTATATGACTAGTAGGGGTAAATTAGGAAAGGCATTTACTTATGCGTATGAATCGATGATGACAGTAAATGATGTGTTTATTCGATAATGACTGGGTTGACAAAGATGTGCATTTACTTTGTCTAATTAAATGACCTAGAAATTGCACGAAATACAAAGGAATCAAATGTTGTTAACGAGTGCCCATGGGCACTCGTTAGAAAAACCGTAAATATTAAACTGTTAATGATATAAAATACCCTGAATATTGCAAGTTATATAAAATATAAAAAATTTCAATTATAATTAAACATGATAAGTGTGGTGCAGGTAATACTACTAGATCATCAGAAAAGGCTGGATCATCAGAAAATGGTTATTACCTGAGCGGCTAGGACGCCATTTCCCCTTACGGGCAAAAAATGGGCTTCAATGCTCTCGTTCAGTTTGAACAGATTGAGATCCCGGAGACCCACATCGGCATATGCTTCCTCAAAATCCACTCCCCGGTTGCTGCAGAAAAGCTCCGGCTCTCCAACGCTGTTGGTGTCCATCTCACCGGAAAATGCATAGTACGGAACTAATGTCTTGCTTAATGCTTTCTTCAGAATACTTACGACGGAGGGGAAGGAGTGGTTAGAAGGTTTCTGATAGCAAAAGAAGACGCTGGTTTCGATCGGCGGAACCAGCAGGTCCAAGTTGGACAGCGGCAACCAATGCTCACGCATCGGAACCGCCGCTGCTACGGCCGTCTTTCGTAGCTTGCTCACTCGGAAAGAAGACATTTCTTATCTGTGTATGTATGACCTTCTTCATGCTCCATAGTGTATATATACACACTAATTAGATTTAATTAGAACAAATGGTAATTATTTATGCATGGTGTATATAATCAATGGTAGTTATGCATGTTATAAATATTGGTGTAGGAATTTCAACGTTGTACAAGAACGACCTTAACTAATAACAATATATTATATAATTTGCATGCTTTTAATTATTTGCCATTAATTTCTTAATCTATGAATTTCTCGTATTGTGGTAAACTATTGTCGTACCTAACTCATATAAGGAAAATAAAAACCAATATTTTAGAATCGCGATCATGATTATACTTAATACGTACATTATTTTATTTTATTTATTTTTAAATATCATATTTTCAATTTTGTTGTTTTAATTTATGATCAGTTGCTTTCTTTTTTTGAATGTATATAAAATTTGCATCCTATTAAAGTAGCTTAATTTAATGTGATTATCAACGGTACTAAATAAAGAGTCCAATTTAGTTTATCTCTACTTCTTGATCATCGTTCGACAATATTATACCCTTAATTAATTAATTGGATTTGAACACGGCAATCTGAATTGAAATTGTATTTCAAATGCATTCACGGAACGATGAATAATGATAGAATATGGGGTGTGAATTTGACTAATAATGTTGTCCATTTTTTGAACATTGACATCAGCCTTAAAAAAACCCAGTGGCTACATATTTCAAACGCCACTGCTTTCTTTAGATGAAATAAAGAATCTGCTTTCGTCATTACTTCCCCTAATGAATTAATCAACAGTCAGGACAATGTACAGAATAAGAACTGAAATAAAGTATACTGAATCGAATGGAATTGGAGTGAAAATTAATATATCGAAAAATAGAATCAGTATGACTGAATATATATATATATATATGTATATATCATCAAATTAATTTTTAACTAAATTGATTTTTTATGGCACAACAATCGTCAAAAGAGTAACTTTCAGCCCCAACATATAAATTGCACAATTTATAGCCCCGACACACATGTAAATTTAATCAATTTTTAAACTGAAGTGCTATACGCAGTCCAGTATTTTACTCAGGTAGTCCAAATATCAATGAAATTTGATAAATATATTATTATTATTACAGAAATTTGAACACACACATATATGTATTTTGATTGAACATCAATCAACATGAATTTATCTAAAAAACCTACAAATGCATCAATCAACATTTGTTAAATTTCTCCACCTTCTTCAGAGAAATGACCACTGTATTGTAGAAGAGTTTCCCATTCTGCAGAGCGTCTACCAACTTATGAGCATATCTATGAAACAAATCATCCATAATGGCATCTCCGAATCGGCTCGCCAAAACTGGTTCGTAAATTGCCCTAAGATACGTGGCTACGTACAAAGCCCTAGCAAGCACTGGATCATCATCATCGCAGAAAGTACTGAATTCGTAGCCACCATACAGAGGAGTCTTGAAGGTGTAGAATTTGTGGATTTCAAATGACCCCTCGTTTTCGATAATTTTGTATATTTCATCAACTGAAGCATTGAATATGGGTAAATTGAAACACTCCAGATTCTCTTTCTCTACATAACCCTAATTAATCAATCAGAAGAAGTCAGCCATTGCACCAAAAATTTGCTGTTCTTGACCAGTAAATGAAACAAAAAGAGAGTTTTCCAGATATTACCTCTGCAACCAGATCACTTAAGGTGGATCCCATCAGATCTAAATGGTTGGGGCTAATGTCTTCAGTATTTTTACATAAAAATGTGAGAAGTAGCTGTCCCCGGGGCACTAGTTCTTCAGAACGCATTCTCAGAAAGATGAAAAAGTTATTCCTAAATTGATCCAAATACAGTTTCTGCACCACTGAAGGACTTGTTTTTGCACAGTAAATGCTCCTTTTGTTCATGGAAATGCCCTCTTTGGTCACCAATCCTTCAGGTGCCTGAACATATAATTATAAAATATACACTATAGATAATTAACAGCTCCATTTTGTCAATCATACATATAAATATGTTTCAAATAAAAAAAACTGCATATATACCTGTGATAGCCAGTGGAGACTGTAAGAAGAGTGCAGAAAATGCATGAAATTATCCGGGAACAACTTGCCGTAAAAGGTTCCAGCCACAGCCGCAATCAGGCATGAGCCATTATCCTTTCCGATCTTTTTATAAAATTCAGGCAGCCCTATGAGGACTTGATTAAAATCATTGGACACCAGATCATTCATAAAATACTGAACTGTGGGCATTTCCTTCAGTAACTCATAATGATTCATGTTCATCTGATAGTGTCTGTCAAAGCTTTGTATGATATTTTGTGCAGTTAAATATGCATTCGGCCCTGAAGAACATCCCAAATCACCAACCCTCACACCACCTTGCAGATCAGATCCCATGTTATTGACTAATTCTCCGATGCATTCATCAAGGATGGGCTTCACCTCTTCTAGAATCAACCACTTAACACACAAACATGCAGTAAAACATTTCAAAACGGAAGCATTTTAGTGAAGAAAAACACATATGTAATAGACAAGGGAGTTGCAGATTTTACCTGAAGCCATGAATTTTTTGCGTAGCTTGTTTCATCTTCCCCACCGATCATATGAAAATTTTGCTCCATGGTATTGGCGGCTGATGTGCAACAGTTGAAGAAAATGTTTTACTATATCGTTTGAAATTAGTAATATTCATTTGGTATAAATACTATATAAGAGGAAAAAAGAGGATATCTGATTGCTAAGGGAGGCGTGCAAATCTGACAAACACAGCTGTGATATGCGGTCATGCATGATGTGTAACGGACAAATCAGGCCATAATGGGAATGGCCGGTCGACGAATCCAGCCATCGAGATTCCTTCTGCGATTGGATTGTCAGATCACATGTCACATGACTTTTTTTTTACTTCCTCTGATTCGCTAATTAATATCGACACGGTTATTATTATTTTTATTTTTCATAACATGTTTGATGATGTATTTGAAATATTACATAAAAAAACAATACAAATATGTGGTATGATTTTGAATTTTTCATACCACCTCCGTCTCACTTGAATCCGTGTACTCTCACTTTTTTTACATTATTTACTTTTAAACTTTGACTGCATATTTAATAGAAATTTAATCACTAATATTATCACATTTGATATCGTTAGATTAATTACAACATATAGTATTCAAATATCAAATTTTAATTTTCTGATAATGAAAATAAATAAAAGTACCGTTGGTCAAAGATGTGTGAAAAGTCAACTGTGTAGATTAGACGGGCCAGATGTAATGCTACATATCTCTAAAAAAGTATCAAAATTGGATAACTGCGTGGATGTTAGTTGTGCACAATTAATAATGAAGTATATACATATATTTCAAAAAATGATAATGTCTGAATACTTTTAAATAATAAAAAAACATTGGAGTAGGGTATTGTATAGGATTTGAAACCTGGATTGGATTGGATTATAGCTTTGGCTTAACGTACGTATCCGGAGCGCACATTGAAAAATTATAAAAAATATATATGGAGATATTATTTGCACAATCAGATCCTGATATGTATAACATGGGGTACTAATTTAGGGCTCAATTATTATTATCACATTTATAATTGTCTTTTCAACTCTTCTCACACATATTTGTCAGCATGAAACAATAAGTACTAACTAGTAATAATGTACCTCTTGCATACAATTACCAGCCTCAGGGTCAAATGGTCATAAAATTCTTGATATTTGCAGAGCCATAATAATGATGTAAGTCGAAAATAATTTAAATTGATACAAATAATTTGGATCTCACTTCTAAACTATCAACTAACTTTATTTGTAAAATAATTATTGCTTGAGTTTATAATTTGGTTTTACTTAGAAGTCATAAGATGGAGACCTCATTTATTTGAACAAAAAAGGTACAAGGTATACAACTGCATTAGTAATATTGTTGTTCGGCAAAGAACAACCTTTATTACATGTTTCCCTTACATTGAATTAGTTTATTTCAAATTTTAATATATATTTTAACTAATTATATTTATACAAATTTCCATTTTATTATTGATACACAACTCTGTAGAGAAAATTGTTAGGGCTTCCTTAATTATTTAAATGATTATAGTATTGAAATTTCCGAAATTAAGTCTTGGGTCTGTCCAACCATAAACTTATAGTAGGACGGTTGATTTCTCATATGTTTATTTGAATAATGTGCATGATAGTAAACAATATTTGTCGTTCAAACTCAATTATTTCATGTTCAATATTATAGATTTTGAAAAATCACAAACGGAGAAAAATACGATAAAATATAACTAGTGATACAAACACTTGAACTAAATATATAGGCATAATTACAACATTTGAGTGATTTTTTTGGTTAAAATAGATAATTAAATAGTATCATATTAAGACGTTAATAAAACAAACACATAAAATAATAGGGATTTAGAACTCATAGCTCATACTCTGAATTTTAGGTTCACATCTTAATCTAATAGTACGTACCTCTCTTCTATGTAAACAATGTAAATCAACTACAAGAATAAGTATGGATTGTAATGAGATCTGACAGTTTCTACTAACGTTGAAGTGAACTCGGATGATTTTTGCATTGCAACATGTAAACCAGTGGCTAAACTGGTCATCATAAATGCACAAGGGGACTAGAGGAGGCACATATTCACTAGTATAAACACCCTCCTTAACCGGATCAGAATGCACAAGGGGAGGCACATAAATGCAAAGCTTTCTAATCAGATCAGAGAGAGATTTTGTTTTTGGACGGAGAAGTATTTGTGAGTTCGTAACTTATTTCTCTATGCCTTTCGAAACTATTTACGAAAACTTAATTTATTTCCAGCGTTTTGAATAACCGTCGTATTTCAAATGCCAATTTACGGCACATGCAAAGAAGACACTTTCAAAACGCCTTCTGGGAGCCGAATAAACCGCCTCATAACCAATACATTTTCACTAGTGGCTGTAGTTTCAGATTGCATGGGACAATAACGGCAGAGTTGTTAAGGTGCAAGGGTAGCAAATGCTACCCACTTGAAAAAGTTCTATATAAAATTTTAAAATTTATTTTCTTGCTACGTAATATTCTGAAATTTATACTAATAACCTTAATAATTTTCTATGATTTGCTACCCACTATCAAATTCCAGGCTCCTTTACATGGGAAATGAAACAAATATAATTGCTGAGACTAAAACTCTACAATTTGGTTTGAAGATAGAAATTGCAACATGGTTTGTGAACATGGAATTTCCTTAAACTTGTGAACATGGTAAGGAGGGAATTCATAATTCTAGATCTATGAAAATAAGGTATATTTGCAAGTCGATCTATGGAACGTTTTCTCTTACTTGTAGAGAATCTAACAACATAGACTACTATGTAGTTGATGCATTGGCAAAATTGGTGAGTTCAGCCCAGATAACTTATGTTTTTGGTTGTTCCCTATAACAAGGAATATTAAGGGACTGATTGTCTTAGATGCCATTCTTACTCCTCATATTCCTTTGTGAGATGACAAGTACAAGAAGAATTGAAGGAAACTGGAAAAACAGGCCAGTCTAGTATACCTGAATAAAGAGGGAGCATAGATGTTTGAAGGCTGGCATTTCATATTTAATTGTAAAATTATAAGTGATTATTATATACCGGCGTCGAATACAGTTCAGATTGTGCTTTACTATTGTAATCAATGGAAAATGATAGTCTAAAATGTCTTGAGTAATCGACTGTTGAAAACCATGTTCTTTCATTGAGCTGTTTAATTAGCTCTAATAAAAATTTCGCATTCAAAAACTCAATAATTTTGTGTTTCCAAAACCTCCGTCTTCTTTTTCTTTAGAGATACGACCACCACATTAAAGTAGAGGGTTTGCCCACTGTCACTACACCAAAAATGGCCTTCAGTGACGAAGCGTCACTAGGGATCGTCACTAATGGGGGTCAGTAGTGACGAAAATATTTTCGTCGCACGTATATCGTCACTAATATGAAAATTATTGACCAAAATTATTTTCGTCACTGTATGTATTTAGTGACGCTATTTAGTGACGCTCTTAGTGACGAAAATTACGTTTCGTCAAAGCAAAACTTTTAGTGACGAGATTTAGTGTCGACATCTAAAACTTACCAGATTTTGTGACAAATATTTGGTGTCGAAAATATTTTCGTCGGTAAATCTACCAGTGACGAAATTATTATCGTCACTATTTAACAGTGACGAGATATGTAATCGTCACTATTGTAACAATGACGAAATTGGAGCATTGAGTTTGGGCCCTTTTCTTGGTATGAATTTTTGGCCCATGTTCTATGCATTATTTTGGGCCAGGAATTTGGTTTATAAAACGGGCTAAAAATATGCCTCATTTTATGAAATTGTTTATTTAATTTATTTTAAATTATAACTAATCTCTAACTACAAACAAAAAGTCATTTTTACGTCATATTAAATACTGAAAATAATGATATTACCATTTTATTTAATTAGAGCCGAACATCACGTCACCATATTGTAAGATATAATATTAAGTAGATAGTTAATTTATGGGGGTTCTATATGCAAGTCCACTTTACTTCTGCAGATCCAAATCTGAAGTGACAATAATGTCCCTCTTAAATATGTATTATTATTCACGAAAAAGTAATTTATAATTTGGACACTTGTTCAATCATTACATAGACGGGTTTATGCATTCACGGTTAGGGTTTTAGAAATATATTTGTAAAAACTAATAAACAAATGAAGGGTAGTTATGGTATTTTACCATTTCCATTGGACATGCATAAAGTAAACACCTTAATTTACTTCTTATAATTGAAGAATCAGTGATCAACCGGAGAATATATTGAATGGGCTCAACCATTGTGAGTTTTGATATGTTTTGAATAGGTTTGGACATAGGGTTTGACTTTTAAAGCTGAATTTTTTTGAATAATTATGTTAATTTTATTATGTATAAGACACTTTTCATTTAAATTTACTTTGGTATTTGGTAGTATCTTAATGAAAGGTACTTATAGTAAGTATTAGGAACCTGAGAAGTACTACTAAAACTATAACTTGTTACTTAAGTATATATACTTTAGAGTAATATTTCCACCATAGTTTTGATCAATTTATTTCCATTATAATGACTGAAATTAAGTATATTTGAGTGTTTTTGAGACGGTCTAACATAAAACTCATGAAATTTCATTGATATTATTATTCAATTCATTATAATTTTGAAAAATGTCATAAAAAATCAAATTTTGACTTATGAACCTGAATATTTTGGTGATTTGTGTTAATTTTATTATGTATACGACATTTTTCATGTAAATTTACCTTGGTATTGTCTCAATGAAAGGTACGTGTAATGAAACATTATAGTATCGAGAACCTGAGAAGCACTAGCTACTTGAACTATAACTCGTTACTTAAGTATATATACTTTAGAGTCATATTTCCACCATAGTTGTAATCAAATTATTTCCATTACTTCATTATATTTGAGTATTTCTGAGACATTCTAACATAAAATTCATGAAATTTCATTGAAATGAATATTCAGTTCAGTCAAAATTTGAAAATTGTCATAAAACATCAAATTTTGACTTTTAAACCTCATTTTTTATGACTGTAGTAATTTTAGTATGTATAAGACATTTTTCATGTAAATTTACTTTGGTAATAGCTCAACGAAAGGAACGTGTAGTGAGAACTTTAATATAAAAAAATTAGAGAATTAATGTTGTTGGTATATGCCTTGAATACCGTATTAGCCGCTACTGCGAGTGAGCACGGAGTGGGTGAATTAGGTTAGCTCTTTATTGGGCGTTGGTGGCCGAAAGTGTGTTTTTCGGGTCAGTGCCTATGATTTAGTGAAATAGTCTCTATAAGACTCTTAGGACTCTTTCTCTTACTGTAACTTAAAACATTCTGTTTCTGGACATTGGACGATAGGAACATCTGTAATAGGCCACCTACCTAATACAATTTGTCTTATTCTTGTGGATGTAGCTTATCTCTGGTGAATCACGTAAATATGTGTGTTTTTGTTTTCCTCTCTACGTGTATTTGCTTCTTTCTCAATAGTCCGCACAACAACTAGTAAGACTATAACTTGTAGTTTAATTATGTATACTCTGGAATATGGAATCATATTTCCACTATAACTGTGATCAATTTATTTTCAAACCTAAATGAATTAATTAAATTTGAGTGTTTATGAGACATTTTAATACAAAGTTCATGAAATCGGATTGATGTGAATGGTCGAATATTCATTATCAAATATAAAAGTTACATTTTATGTTGAAGTTATTATAGTTTCAAATCTAATATTCCATTTAAAATATACTAAAAATGAAAATATACGTACTAGTATAATTCATCATTAGTGTGAAACGCGCACTTCATCATTTTGCAATGAGTATAAAAATTGTAGGTGTAAATTTAGAATTTATTAAAACTTTAATTAAGAGATTTTTGTCCAATTGTTTCCACTATTTTCTGCAAGATTGTGTCGTTTAAAGTATCCAATTGATAGTAATGCTGAAAATCAATTATTTGTGTTGAAATTGAACTTTTAAAGTATTTAATCCATAATTACAATTTATATTAAAATTGAACTTTTAAAGTATTTAATCCATAATTACAATTTATATTAAAATTGAATTTTTAAAGTATTTAATCCATAATTAAAATTTATGGGCTTGTATACAATAATTAAAATTTATATGTTGCCCAAAAAATAACTGCATAATTTTCATAAAAACATAAAAATATAAAAATATAAATTTTAATTCTGGATTTTTTAAGACAATTTTTATTTTGCATGATCTGATCCGTCGATTAATTATGTTCATTTAATCTCAGCCGATGATACTTCAACTATATAAGCAAAACCTTATCCTCTCACATCGCGTTCCTCCCAACCCCATCACTCTGCCCCGACGCCATCCCCTCCACCCCAGAAAATTAGCGCCGCCGTTACTTCAGCTGTCAACCAGCACCGGGGTTCTTCGATCCCGGTGGACATTCGCGCCATCACCGCTGCCGTACTGCACCACTTAGCCATCACCGCTGCCGTACTACACCACCTAGTTGTCGGATACGCTGGCTGGAGACTCGTCGGAGCCGCGGCGTCCTCACTGGCTCACCGATTCAAGCCCGGCTCGGACTCTTCGATTCAGGCTCGGTCTGGGCTCTCCAAACCTGTTCATGACGTCGCCGAGCCCGCTGCAGGAATCATGGAGCCTCAGAGTCTCTCGACTGACTTGGGTTTCTACTTTTCCGGTGTGGAACCCTAATCCCCATCAGGATATGTGGGGTCACGGCCATCCTGACGCTGGGAACGCCTGTGTATGGCCTCGGAAGAAGTGTTCTTGAGCCAGCCCAATCTCCTGGAGCTCGAATCGCCCATTAAGATTTATGGTAAAAAATTGAATTTCTTCTGTTGTGTGAATAGGGATTCTGCAGAATATTGTTTTTATGTGCGTGTTTCTTTGGCTATTAACGTAAAAAGGCCTCTTTTATATGTTTTTTCGGTGTTCTTAGGCGTTTGCTGGTAAAAATAAGGATAGTTTGCGAAACCCAAATGCTATGCTTAAAAATGCCTCTTTTATTATATTTTGTTGTGTTGTTTTGAGGCTTTTCATTGGTTTTCAGAGGTGTGGAATGCTTGATTGTTTGTTTTTGTAGTGTGTGTCTACGTTTGTTGTTCTGTTTTGAAAAGAATTACTGTCATTATATAGGCACCTATTATATGGTTTTCGAGTTCTTAATTATTTGGTTTGTTTCATTATATATTATTTATCAGGTTTTGATGGGAATCAGTATTGTCTTCTCCATCTTCTTCTAATCTTCTAAATAATAATAAATATTACTTATCGATGGAACTAGATGATGGATGACGTATTTGCCTGAGAAAAACAATTAATTCTGGTGGTTTGCGTGATTTAGTTTTCCTTATTAGTGTGTTTTTCCTGAATGATGAACCAACTGCTGCTGGAAATTGTACAACCTATTAAGCTGCAAGATTCATTTAACATTTGCTGTTTTACTGGCAGATGGTGTTCTGAGTTACGGACTGGCCAAAGTTGATGGTTTGATGAACAAACACGTTAATCAGTTGCTTGCGGGCATCTGTGAATGTGGTGGATAAAATAAGTAATGATGACCGACAAAATGCTGAGGAAGTTCTCAATGTAGTTTCAACTACTAATGACACTGTAAGTTTTATTACGAAGCCATTGTTGGTTAGAGATGTATCTTCAGCTGACTTTTACTGTGGGATAGATTTATACCTTTAGCTTGTTGTAGCTTATATGGAGTGTTGTTTGTTACTGTTTGTCCCGTGCAATGCTGTATTTGAAAACCATATGATCTGTTGAGAATCCATCTTCAAGCCAAAACATCTTTTGGATAATTGTTTGTTTCCCCAAAATTTGTGTTGTTTCCTAATAATGCTTTCAGCATTCCTACTTGCGAAAGTGTGAATTTTGTTTATTTCCTGCTTGTAAAATGTTGAAAATTTGTTGAAGCAAGACTGCTGATTTCTGATAAGCTGCCTTAATTTGTGTGTTAAGAGTTTCAGTGCTTTCTTTAATTCATGACTTTGGCTTGATTACTTGATCCTAGATGCGAACTCTTGATAATTTTTCTTGTTAATCTCAGAAACTCAGAACATACAAAACTAGAGTCACAACAAAGGTATCAACTACTTTCTCTGCCAATTTCAAGTCTGATGGAACTTGTAGGGGAGAATACGAATTGAAATATCGGTAGTTAAGCTGCTTTTCTTTTGTTTGGTATCTAACAAGTTTTCATGTCTAGAAGTCAGTTATTGTAATGTAGGTTCTTGGAATTTCATTGAGCATTGTGAATTTGGAGGCATGGGAGGCTTCAAGGAAGTGAAGTACCCCTGATTTGAGTGAAGTTGGAGGCATGAGAGGTTTCAAGGAAGTGAAGTACCTTGAAGTTTGCAGCACTGTAGGTTTAGATACGTTTTAGTGTCAAGTTTAAGGAGTTAAAGTTACATGTATTTGTATTATAGTTATTTTAATATATTAATTATTAATATTATTTTTGATCAATTTAATATATAAATATAAATACTGTTGACCAATTGCGTGGTCACTAAAGATGGTCCCTAAAGGATGCTGACCCAATAATAATTGTCACCAAAATTCGTAGCTAAAGATACAAACGATCGAATGTTTTTCGTCACAAAGTTCGTCACTAAAGCATTTGACCGTAAAGTAAACATTGACTGTTAAATCACATCGTGACGAGTAATTTTGTCACTAACTCTCGTCACTATTCCCTTTAGTGACGACTCTGGTCCTTTTAGTGACCACCATTTAGTGACGGAAGTTATCGTCACAAATCTTTCGACGACACATTTTTCATCAGTAATTGCCACCATTCAGTGACGAACCTACAGTAAAATGGTCACCCGACCCTTCTGTAACGACCCTCTTTCGACCACCATCCGACGACTCATTTTTGGTCACTAAAGGGATTTAGTGACGAAATCTGAACTTTTAGTGACGAAATAGCTCTGTCACTAAATCCCATTTTTGGTGTAGTGTGTACATACAGAACATGCATGAACTTATCAGCATATCTATGGAACAAATCGTCCATGATTGCCTCTCTGAAAAGGGTAGCCAAAATCGGTTGAAGAACTGCTCTGAGGTATGTGGATATGTACCTAGCCTTACCAGGCACTGGATCATCATCTTGTTCATAATAATCTAGTGTTGAAGGAAACTCTAGTGTTGAAGGAAGCTCTACTCGGGACAGATTAAATGGAGCGGAAAGATGTAGCAATCACATGCGACTCGCTCAATTTGGTACATATTATTCATGGCGAAATAGATCGCCTCCAGAGTTGTGCAGAGACCTAGTGGCAGACATAAAATCAGAATTCATGAGACTAGAGATAAAGTGGTCATGCTGGTTAACACGGATGCGCAATTGGAAGCTAGTTTTGCAAAACTTAGTAACTTCGATTTTATAGAGTGGGAATCCACACCATAATTTCTTTTGTCAAACGTTGTTGGACGTTTCTCCAATATCTTGATATGATATAAACTTTTTTTCTTCAAAACAAATAAATAACAACCCCTAATTACATGATTCCCTGAAATTGAACTAGTTTATCTCAAATTTTAATATATAGTTTTACTAATTATATTTATGTAAATTTTCATTTTATTAATTGATACACTGACTCAATATGGAAAATTGTGAGGGCCGGGCTTCCTTAATTATTAAAATGATTATAGTTCTATTGAAATTTCCGAAATTAAGTAGTGGGACGGATGATTCTCATATATTTATTAGAACAATTTGCATGATTGTAAATCAACTTTATTTGTCTTTCTAACTCAATTAATTCATGTTCAATATTTAAATATATTTTAAAATAGCAAATGGAGGAAAATACAATAAAATATAACTAACAAACACAAACAGTTGAGCTAAATATATAGACATATTTACAACATTCAAAGTATTTTTTTATTAAAATAGATAATCAAAAAGCATCATATTAAGACGCTAATAACACAAACACATACACTAATTATATGGATTTAGATCTCATAGCTCATAATCTGAATTTTATGCTCAGATCTTACTATAATAGATCTTATACAAGAATAAAAATTGGAAGCTTTATTCAGAGGCATTCAAAAACTCAATAATTTTGTTTTTCCAAAACATCCGTCTTCTTCTTCTTCTTTAGAGATACGACCACCACATCAATGTAGAGGGTTTGGCCACTGCGCAGAACACGCATGAACTTATCAGCATATCTACGGAACAGATCATCCATGACTGCACCTCCGAAAAGGATAGTCAAAATCGGTTCATAAACTGCTCTGAGGTACGTGGCTATGTACCTTAGCCTTACCAGGCACTAGATCATCATCTTCTCCGAGCTTAGAACTGAATTCGTAGCCGAAATCCAGAGGAGTTTTGAAATCCTTGAATTTGAGGATTTCAAAAGATCCTTCATCTTCAATTATTTTCCTTATTTCACAAACCGCAGCAATGTATATGGTTAAATTGGAATTCTCCAACTTCTCTTTCTCTAAGCACCCCTAGAAGTAATTTTAAAATAATTAATTAGTGTGTTAACAAATAATGCAAATTAAAACACAAATATATGTATTTCTCATTTGTTGTTGTTGCAACTTTAACTTATATCTATACTTAAATTTTATCTATTTTTTATTCTTAGGATGAAAATTAGTTAATTACAAATTACTTAAATTTTCTTCTGGTTTAATTAGTATTACAAAGTGAATAACTTAGTTTAAATGATGGAAAAAAACGAAAGCATATGTTTTACCAATGTAACAGTTACATGATAATATTCTACCGTAACAAAGATTTTCAAATGTATTTTACTTGGTTATCTTTCGTTGAATAAAACATGTAATATTTACAAATATTTAGAATTATAATATAATATATCTAATTAAAATATATTAATTCATTTGATTTAATCAACCTACCACGTAATCAATAAATTATTAAAACGTTATTTAATCTTTAATCGACAAGTATAAATAACGATGAGTATTGTATTAATTGTATCTAATTTTTATTATATAAATGTTTAGTAAATTGTATGATGATGATATAGTAATAGAGAATGAAACCCATGTTTAATTAAGACATACAAAAACTGAATGAAATTCAATGGACCAAAATAAAAAAAAATTAACCCAATAAATACTAAAATCAGAGACAATCAGACAACATCGGACAAAAATTATGGAGTATATGATGAGATCTCTTATATGATCAGGGGAAAAGGAGAAACAATTAAATAAGACGGTCTTATAGTAATGTATGATTTATTATGTAGTGAAAATGGGACTAATTAATAATTTGGACCCAAAAGATGAATAATTAGACCATTGACTGAATTATAATAAGACTGTTTTACATAAGTGTTTATTGGAGAAAGTATTCCAAATAAATAAAATTAGAATTAAAATTACAACATTATTAACTCAATAATTACTACGCAATGAAACAAATTATAATTATTATGATGTGATGAGTAACAAAAACAATTCTATATTGAAATCTTTATTTACCTCCTTTACCATACTCAAAGCTGATCCCATCAAATGCAGGAAGTTGTGGATATCCTCTTCCTCTTTATTTTCACATAAAAATGTGACCAGTAACTGTCCATGCTCCACCAGTTCTGGAGAACGCATCCTCAGAAACATGTCAAAATCAAGCTTAAATTGATTCTTGTATGCACTTTTCACTCCCGGAGAACTTGTTCTTGCGCAGTAAATGTTCAGCTTGTTCATCGCAGTGCCCCTTTGGGTCACCAATCCCTTTGGTGCCTGAATGATTAATTAGTTAAAACTTAAATTGCGTTTTTGTTTCTGTTACAATTTTTTTAGAGTACGTGTCGTATAAAATATTGTTAGATTTACAATACACTCTATATTAAAAACAATCAAAATTTTCAAATTTGTCAATACATGTAATAAAATAAAGTTTTTAATAGTCAAACATGGCCCGAAAAGGACAACAACACAGATCTAACAAAACAAACACCTTAACTAAGACTCTCTATTCTCTTGAGCGCTTATCAGTCGATCGGTCAGTTTGATTCAGTTCAATAAAACTATAATTTGATCAGCTAAATTTAATACCGATTCCATATTTTAAACAAGAATTAAGATCATGAAAAAAGAGCCTTACATAATAATATTTACAACATCAAAACATATTCCTACAGAGAAAATAATAAAAAGTAAATTTAAAATGAAAATATCACATAAAGTAATCTCTTCACTTATTATTAATTTATTATACGATATGAGACTTTCTCATACATTTTTATGTAAATATTTCAAACAAATAAAATAAAATAAATATCATTGGATCATGACTATTAAACAAACCTAAACCATTTGTAAACAATTCAATACACAAGTGAAGGTAGTTTGATGAACATATATATACTGTGTGTGTATACCTGAGATAAGCAGTGAAGACAATAAGAAGAGTGCAAAAAATGCATGGAACTATGCAGAAACAACTTTCCATAAAAGGTTCCAGGCACATCAGCAATGATGTATCCTCCGGTATTGTTGCCGATCATTTTTTCATTGAATTCAGACAAGCCTTTGAACACGAGATTAAAATCATTAGACACCAAATCATTCATAAAATACTGAATGATGGGTATTTCTTTCAGAGTTTCGTTCTGATTTAGATTCATCAGCAGCTGGTAGTGTTTGTCAAATGTTTGTATGATGTTCTGAGCGGTTAGAAATGCATTTGGCCCGGAGGAACATCCAAGATCACCAACTCTGACGTCACTCTGCAGTTCCAATCCAATGTCCTTAACTAGTTCGGTAAAACATTCATCTAGGACTGGCTTCACATTCTCCAGAGTTGACCTCTTCACAAAACAAATATAACATGCACATAATTAGTTGGAGATTCATACAGGGTGTGTTTTGCAGGATTTTTCAGGTGCTGTGCTTCAAAGCATAGCAGTTTTAAATAGTTGGTAAACTGCCAAATAATAGCTTGTTTCACAAGCAGAAAGCATTGTTGACCATAAAATGGCCTCAAAGTAGAAGCAGTTCATATGAGTTTCTGCTTTTCACCACCATAGTAGTAATCAAAATCACCCAATTCTTTTTAAAAAGTACAGCTCCACGAAATACATCCACACTCTAGTCACAAATACAGTATTATATTTCAATTAATTATATTTTATTGTCTTGTTATGGGATTCAATGTACTATTATATGCAATTACTGACACATAAGAGGGAGTAAGAAATTATACTTGAATCCAAGAATTTTTGGCATAGCTTGTCTCATGGTCACCACCGATCATGCTAAAGTCTTGCTCCATTGTGATATAAATGAAAGATTAAAATGTTCAATTGAAAAACTCCATTCAAAGTGGATATTTATAGGCAAAAACTCCATCTTACAAAAACGGTTGTTGCTGTGTCAAATTTGATGTCAAACCACATTTGCTGGCATTTCCAACTTTGGTATGTTTGCATTTCAGCTTCCACACAATGCTTGCTTGGCCATGATAAAGCTTATGCCAAACAGTTAGGCTTTCCGAACGTGGAAATTATGAGCTTTTTCGATCACAATTATGTGCATGCCAATTTATCAATTGAAATTTCAAGTATTTACAAAGTCTTGAATGAGAACGGCCCCCACAAGTTTACGATGAGACCAAGGACTAACATAATACTATAGAATTAAAAAGAAATGGACGGAGGGACCATTCTGTAATTTTTTAAAAATATTACAAATCTCGCCGGTCGGATTTTCGGGTTATAAGATTGAAAAACGGATCAACTCCTTGGCCGGATGCACTGGGCGTCACGTGTTTGCTTTTATTCGTGTGCTACAAATTGTTTTCTCAATCTCTTTCTTGAGAGTTGGTCTCTGAAATGACTGTTTATATTATAGCTATAATATAGACCAAGGACTATATTACAATATGGAAGGAAGGAGGTCCTTATTTGCAAAATTTGGGAAAAGCACTATTCACGGCACTGTTCACGCGCACTGTTCACGCAAAGAATATGTACTCAAATCAGCTAATATAATTTCTTTATTTTAAACACTTGTAAACACAAAAGAATTCAGGCCTGTTAGAAAGACAAGTTTCCATATTATAAACATTAGATTTTAGATACATAAAAACTAGGGTGTTTAGGTTAAATAATGTTGTGTTAAGTATAGTCAAGTTTCACCAAAGTATTCAGCCTAAAAATTCATTTGTTCACAATCATTACAGTTTTCAACTTAAACTATCAAGTTTCACAAAAACCACAGTTTTCAGACTAAAAAATCAAGTTTCTACAATCACTCTAGTTTTCAGCCTAAATAATTAAGTTTTCACAATCTTCACAGTGTTCACAATAAATAATGAAATTTCGCAAACACCAAAGTTTTCAACCTAAACAATCAAGTTTTCACAATAAAAACAGTTTTCAACCTAAACAGTCAAGTTTTACAACCACCACAGTTTTCAGCCTAAAAAATATAGTTTCTACAGTCACTGTTGTTTTCAGCCTTAATAACCAATTTTTCAAAATCACAGTTTTCACATTAAAAAATCAAGTTTTACAAACACCACAGTTTTCACAATAAATAATCAAGTTTCAACACAAATCAAGAAGCATAGTTTTCAAGTTAAACACACCAAATTTCATATGTGGACAGAAACCACATTAAACAGTCTAGTTTTCAAGCTAAACACATAAAATTTCATAACAAGACAGAATCCACAAAAAAACAAGCTGGCTAAATATCGAACAACTGCATCAACAACACATATATTTGCATCAAACAACACAGCACATAAAATAACTGCACACACATATATAAGCACCCCAACACAGCACATATAGATGCCTCACGGCAACTGCATAATCAGAAACCACACAACACATATATTTTGCATTAAACAACTGCACATACATATATAAGCAACCAACAACACACATAGAGATCACATCAGCAGATCAACAGTTAAAACAGTATATCCTAACATAATCACAGCAATCAGAGCATAAAAATATCACAATAATCGAAATCACAACAATCAGAGTATACATAAACATCACAAAACAGATCAACAACGAGACAGCAGATCCTAACATTATCAGAGCAATCAGAGCATAAATCGGAATATAAATCATCACAGCAATCGAAACCACAGCAAATCGAAACCACAGCAAATCAGACACGAGAAGTTACTAGGAGCCGGAGTCGATCCGAATACGAGTTGAACGCCGACCGGAAGACGATTTGAAACGATCGGAAAACGCCGAGCTGAAGCGCCAATCAGAGCTCTCGAGAATTTGGGGGAAAGGGGAAAAGACGCGTTTAAGAATTTGGGGGAAAAGGGCAAATCACTGTTCACGTGTATATATATTTATTAGGTTTCGGAAGTTGCATAAAAAGGACCTGCCCAAAATAATTTGCAGGATAGAGGCCGCTTCCCATTTTAATTGCAAAAATAGACCGTCTATATTTATATATATTTATAGACTAGGGAGTTAACCATAAATACTGACATGCACAGCTCCTTAAAATGCAAATTATGAAGACTATGAATTTCACGCGCGCGTGTGCGTATTTCTTTTTTCTCACCACACACGCACCTATTTGACTCAGTATCACTACACTTCCCAAATCCCAATCACCTCCGCTCTTTCCACGCGTGCATCACCCTCACTTTTTATTCTAGAACTAGAATATATTAAAAATAGATATTTTATGTTAAAAACTAGAAAACTTAAACTATAAAAAATAAGCATTTTATACTAAAAACTAGAAAATATAAAAAAACAATAAATTCATTCTAAACACTAAAATTTTTTAAAAAATATAAAAAATAAGCATTTTATGCTAGAATCTAGATAATTTCTTAAAAATAAGAATTTTATACTAAAAACTAGATAATATGCTAGAAACTAGAATGTATTAAAAATATAGGTATTTTATGTTAAAAACTAGAAAATTTAGACAGTATAGAAAACAAGCATTTTATACTAAAAACTAGACAATTTAAAAAATAATAAGTTTACACCAAACACTAAATTTTTTAGAAAATATAAAAAATAAGCATTTTATGCTAGAAACTAGAAAATGTTTTAAAAAACAAGTATTTTATACTAAAAACTAGATAATATGAAAAACAAGTCTTTTATGCTAGAAACTAGAATATTTTAAAAATAGATATTTTATGTTAAAAACTAGAAAATTTAGACAGTACAAATAACACGCATTTTACAATAAAAGCTAGACAATATATAAAATAAAAATTTTATACTAAAAACCATACAATATAAAAACAATAATTTTTATGCTAGAAACTTGACATTTTATACTAAAAACTATAAAATATAAAAAACAATCATTTTTGTGCTAGAAACTAGACATTTTATACTAAAAAGCAACGTATACTTGCACACGCTTTTTGAAAGTTTAGTAGAAAATAATTAGAGATGGCTATCTCATATTAATTCATCCTCTCCACTTGGTGGGTCATTATCCCCTTCCTTCACTCCCCAGTATGCGTCCTATCTCCTCCACCACACGCACATGGAGAACAGAGAAGTTGGGTCTCCGATCGCCGCCACAGACGATAGTAATACACTACTATTTTGACGAATATCGCTAGGACGGAGGATGTCTAGAAATCTGGAATTGAATCTTTCGATTTCATGGCGGTGAAATTAATTTATCGGTTATAATTGGGGATTGATTCATACAATCTCAATCTCTTTCCTGACGAGCTGCCAATACATACATGTGGGGTTGGGATTGACCGGCGAGTTCCCAGGAGATGAAATCAGAGAAGTGAATGGAAAAATGGAAAAGAGATGGTGACCGGATCTCAAAATTGGAAAGGGAAGGTGAGCTGATCGATCTGAAGGGGAGAGGGTAGCGCGTGAGACGCGTGAATTCAACCAGTTTACCTATATTGCAAAGGGGTCCCTCCGTATTTTACATACATAGGCCTGTAAACTTTAATTACTGGTCTTATTAGTTTAAGTATTTCACATATTTATTTTTAGCAAAAGTTATAATGGATATATACTTCACATTAAGTTTATCAGCTAAAATAGTATTGTTATGTTAGTGGAGACTAGAATTAGAAGCACAAAAAAAGAAGAATTAGAAGGAGTATAAATTAGCAAGGATGAAAGAAACGGGTCAGGCAGGCTCCCTGAATCCTGATCCCTCCGTCAAATTTCCTGGAGCGCATGGAGAATTCATTGAAACAGGTTATGTTATAACCCGTTTTGACCCGCTTTTATACCCGTATTTTTTCTATAATGTTATATAAATTGCCCTCAAGTCCTTAGTCCTACTATATTGTTCTGGTTGGACGGTTCTAACCAAGATTTTCTCCCAAGTATTATATATTGAGTTTATTTTTATTAAATAAATTGATCATTGCTTGAATGCTATTCGGGGTTCATATTTTTCTTACTTATGGAATATATCTAGATCTACATTTTAAAGTAATTAAATTAAGTCTCATTCTTCGAAATTCAAGTTTAACTATTCATTAAATCAGTTCAGTTTAATTAAATTTAGTTTATTTCATTAAAATATATAAAATTTAGTTTTAATTACTCATATTATTTCTATTTTTCAAAATAATTATTTAGTTAAACTTATTTAAACACGAAATAAACTCAAAAAAAAATCTTAAGCAGATTCTATACTCGTGCATGTTAACTGATTGCCTTTATTTGTGGTGGAAACTGATTGCATTCTTGTTATGCAAGGGATTAAAACCCCCTCACTTGTTCAGTGAAACTGTTTTAATTTATGTGATGAACTTAACTGATTAGGAGTTTATAATTGCATTACTCCTGTTTTAAGGCAAAGCAATAGTGTGTAATAAAATATCTTAATTAATTTAGAGATATTCTTGTATTTTTGTAGAATATATCCATTCATATTTTAGAGTAGTCTAGTTTAGCTCTCTTGTATTATATATTGTACACTCTCGTATCAATGAAATCATTCTGAATTTCACATTTACATGGTATCAGTTTTGGTTAATGATCTCCAAAATTTTTGCCAAAATTCTTGTTAGGTGTCCTAAACCCTAGCCGTCAAAGCTCTAGGTGTTCTCTTAAACCCTAGCCGCTGACTGTGCTTGGTGCTCTCCGATCAAATCCTAGCATCTCCGCCGTGCCTTAGGTGTCTCCGATCCAAACCCTAGGTGTCTCGGTTGTGCCCTAGGTGCTCCGATCAAAACCCTAGACCTCCATTCTAGGTGTCTCGCTCTTCCATTGCTCGCACCCGCTGCTACTTCACGTTTTTCTGACCAACTCCATGGATTCCGGGAAGACCCTTACCTACGCCACCATGATCCATATGCTGCCGATCAAGCTTGGATCCGACAACTTCATGGCTTGGCGTTCACATGTGCAAACTCTGTTCGAGTCGACAGGACTCTTTGGTTACCTTGACGGATCCATCGTCAAGCCTCCTATCTCTGCTCCGGCCGTGCCCAGCTCCTCGACGGACGCTCCCGACGCTGCCTTGAAGTCTCCCGCCGCTCCATCCGCGTCATCGGACTCGGGTCTCACGCCGGAATCCTGGACCTCCCAGGATAAACTCGTCCAAGTTCTTCTCTGTTCGTCCCTCACCGACGACTCGATCATGGAGACCATCGGCTGCCCGACCGCCGCTGCCATGTGGGAGGTTCTGGTTGCCGCTTATGACAATGCCTCCGATGCTCGAGAAATCCAGCTTCACGACGAGCTCCTCTCGGCACGCCGCGGCTCCTACACCGTCATGGAATTTCACCGCCGTTTCAAGTTTATCACCGACGAGCTCGCCGCCATTGGAACTCCGGTTGCAATCAGGGACAAGGTGCTGCTTTTTCTCCGAGGTCTCGGCGCCGAATTCGACACCTTCGTCACGATCCAGTTTGTGTCTGAGATCGTCGCTAGGGCTCGCAGCCATGAGATTATGATGTCCACCGGTGGTTATGGAGCATCGCCGGCACCGGAATCACTCCCAGTAGCCTTCGCCGTGTCGGCTCAGCAAGGTTATGGAAACCCTAGCCAGGCGCGTGGGCAGCATGTGCCGCCGTCTGGCGCGTCGGCTGCCACGGGCGGCCGCTTCGGTTGTGGTCCTTCTGGTGGCAAGTCTGGTGGTCAATCTTCTGGTGGTCGCAATCGTTGTGGTCGCAAGAAGTGGAATCCAAAATGCCAGCTCTGCGACAAGTTTGGTCATACTGCAAAAACATGCACGAATCCCAATCCAGAGTCGAATCTTGCTGATGCGTTTCAGTCCAATGTGTCTCTCGACAACTCTTCTGACTGGTATCTAGACTCGATGCAACCAACCACATGGCGTCCATATCTTCTGGTCTTGACAACATTGCTCCTCTCGAAGAAGCTTGCGACTGTCTGAAAAATCTCGAAATAAGTGATGCGCCGCTGTCTCTCCTAGGATTAATAATTTTATATGAATATGAAATCTCACATTTGAGAATTCAAACTTGAACTGCTTACTGTGTGCATGTTTCTATGTACATTCCAAGATTTATAGAAGAGGAGGCTTATGGGATACACATACCTGCTCTAGAATCCAGTGGAAGCAACGAAATTAGCTGAATGAGACAATCGTTCGGAACTGCTACAGGCTCCAGCATGTTGATGGGAAAATATCGATCACAAAGACTAATTAAACATAGTAAAGGAAACCGCTACTTATGCAAAAATGTAATGCCTATGGAATCTTTTTACCATTTTATCATTTGTTTAAATTCATGTGTTTCGTCTTGACGATCACTAATTTATTTGGTGGAGAATGGTGTAAGATTTCAACAAATTGACAATAAAGATAAATGCAACTTCTCCATGCTACCATGTTCGACATATATAGGATCAGTTTCATTAATGCTTTTTCATTCTTACAAATTAGTAGAACAATTTTCTTTTGATTCTCTTTCTGTGAGACTTTGACTTTTGCTTTTTATTGAGGTGTAGTAAGGCTAATAAAATCACTCCACCGTGACATGGTGGAATTAATGAAAAAATACGTACGTTTAGAGTGAAATCCGTTTTAAAAAGTATGTCAATCGTTTTAAAAATGTGGTACAAACTAATTAAGGGTTTTTTTTTTTTCATTCTATCCCTTTCTAAAAATGCATGGGGTTTAGTAAGTTATTAATATCCACATACCCAAAAGGTATTCTATTCTATCCATTTCTAATTGTATTTTGAGATTATGAACGAACTCAGCATAAACATTTGGGATATCAATATCCTCTCTCACTATCCTCTCGCATCCAGAGGAGTCTTGAAGGTTTGGAATTTGGTGATTTTAAAGGATCCTTAATCTTCTATAGTTCTCTTTATTTCATCAGCTGGAGCAAAGTGTATGGGTAAATTAAAATACTACAGCTTCTCCCCCTCAATGTTAACATATGTTAGTATTGTTAGTAATATTGATATTATAGTAGGGATAGTTTAGTCATTTATTGTATTATCTCTATCTTATTTGTAAGAAGAGAGCCACTCTCTTGAACACACTCTCTCCCTCTTGGTTCTTCTACCATGAACTCAATATTGGATTTCCCAAAATTCATTCATCTTGTTGTATATGTTTACATGGTATCAGAGCTATGATTCATGGGTTTGTGGGTCGAAGGTTTGTGGGTTGAACAAGATCAAAGGTTGAAGTGATTTGTGAATTTTCGTGAAAAACTTTCTGTTTCGGATTTAACTGCGCAACCGTCATAGATTTGATGTATCTTGTCATCCGACCGTTGGAAAATTTTGAAATTTTGAGGGTTGTTCGGAAGACGTGGATCTACGATTTGACCGTTCGGATTGAGCATTGGAGCTATGGAAATGATGCAGTTGTCATCGGACTGAACTGTGAGTTTTTGTTGTTTCTTGAAAAAAAATTCAGATTCGGATTTTGTGAGTTTGTTTCGATTTGCTTCGATTATTAGCTTGATTTTCTTGGATGAGATTATTGTATGGGCACTTGTCTTTTACTCTCAATTGGGTGTTTCTTGGAATTAGTATTGATTTGAGATTTTTCCTAATCATAGTTATGATTTTGTGGGTTAAGCCAACTTAGTGATTTGGTATGAACTTTGAGGGCTCTCGTATTGGATATTTGATATTGTATCGGTTTGGTATTTTGAAGTGTTTGTTGGATTTGTGGGTTGTGGCTTGTTGACATTAGTGTTGGGATTTGGTTTTGATTTTGATTTGGAATTGTGTTGATTTGTTGAGCTTGTTATGGTGTGAATTTGGCTTGGCTTTGATGTGTTGAGAATTTTCGGATGTGTGGTATTTTTGATGTGTTTGGAATTTTGAACTATTATAATGGAAAGTGGTAGCGATCATGGTTCTCAGTCATTTAGTGTTGAATTGGCTCCGTATATGTTTGAGCAGTTTCAAAAGTTTCTCGCATTTCAGCAACCTTCTGTCATCTCCTCCTCTACAGGGTTGTCATCATCGTCCACCTCACCTATTTCTTCTCCTTTATGGACTTTGGATTCTAGCGCCTCTAACCATATGTCCCCTCATTTGCCCTCTTTTACTATTCTATCATTTGCACCAGGTTCAGTATTGACCGATGATGGCACTCCAATGCCATTACAGGGTATTGGTTCTACTGCCACTTCTAATGTCTCATTGGGTGATGTTTATCATATTCCTAGTCTCACACTTAACCTCTGTTCGGTTGGTCAATTGTGTGATTCTGGCTTAGGTGTTTGGTTCTCTTCTTCATCTTGTGTGGTTATGGATGTACAGTCTAAGAAGGTGGTTGGGTCTGGCTGTAGGCAAGAGAAACTTTATGTTTTGGACGAGTTGAAAGTCTCAGATGTTGCTGCTTCTACTGCGGATTTATCTTCCTTTCGTTTGACTCGATCTTCCTCTGATTTTTACTTGTGGCATTCTCGTCTGGGTCATGTTTCTGCATCTCGTTTGAGGTATTTGGCCTCTACTGGAGTTTTGGGTCAGTTGCACTCTCATGACATCTCTGATTGCAGTGGTTGTAAACTAGCAAAATTTTCTGGCTTACCTTTTCAGAGAAGTATACCTTCATCTGTTGCTCCATTTGATCTTGTGCATTTTGATGTGTGGGGCCCCTCTCCTGTGCCTAGAAAGGGGGGTTCTCGATATTATGTTTCATTCATTGATGATTTTACTCGTTATACATGGGTTTATCTTATGAAACATAGATTTGATTTTCTTGAGATTTATCGTGAGTTCAGAGCTCTTATCAGTACACAACACTCTGCAGTCATTAAGTGCTTTCGTTGTGATTTGGGGGGTGAGTACACCTCTAATGTCTTTTACCAGTTGCTTGCCTTCTAATGGAACCATCTGACAGACCTCTTGTACTGATACTCCTCAATAGAATGGTGTTGCCGAAAGGAAACACCGTCACATTGTTGAGACTGCTCGTTCCTTCTTGCTGTCGACTGAGGTTCCTAAAATATTTTGAGGGGGAAGCCATTCTTACAGCATATCAATAGGATCCCGACCTCACATAATTCTGACTTGTCACCTTTTGAGGCATTGCATGGACATGCACCTGACTACTCTTCCTTGCGGGTATTTGGCTGCGCTTATTTTGTTCTCCTACCTTACGTTGAACGTACTAAGTTGTCTCCAAAGTCAGCTTTGTGTGCCTTTTTGGGTTATGCTAGTGGTCAGAAGAGGTATCGGTGTTTTGATCCTATTAAGCAGAAGTTATATGTCGCCAGGCATGTTGTGTTTTTGGAACATATCCCGTTTTTCTCAGTTCCGTCAAGTTCACACCATTTGACTCAGTTAGATCTTATTAGCATGGATCCTTTTGATGTTGTTGCTGATGATGTTCCACCAGATTTAGTTCCAGACACAGATGCACCCCTTACTGAGCCTCATGCTGCTGATTTGCCTCTTATCCGTGATATTGATTTCCCCTCAGAGCCTCCACTACCATCTCCTGAGATTGTGATCGATCCTCCCCCCCTCCGTCGGTCCACTCGGACTTCTAAGTCTACTCAAAAGCCAGACTTTGCTTACTCGTCCTATTCTCCTGCATTTGCCTCTTTCCTTGTATCTATTCACTCTTTGTCTGAGCCTACATCATATAGAGAGGCTGTTAGTGATCCTCTTTGGCAGCGTGCTATGGCTGAGGAACTCACTGCTTTACATCAGACTCACACTTGGGATTTGGTACCTTTGCCTTCAGGAAAACACACCATTGGTTCTCGTTGGGTCTTTAAGATTAAGACCAAGTCTAATGATTCGGTTGAAAGATACAAAACTCGCCTTGTTGCAAAGGGTTATTCACAGGAGTATGGGATGGACTATGATGAGACCTTTGCTCATGTTGCCAAGATGACTACTGTTCGTACTATGATTGCGGTTGCCTCTGTTTGCCAGTGGAAGATTTGGCAGATGAATGTTAAGAATGCCTTCTTGTATGGTGATGTTCACGAGGAGGTCTATATGACTCCTCCTCCCGGTGTAACACATGAGCCAGAACATGTCTGTAGGCTTCGCAGATCTCTGTATGGTCTCAAACAAGCTCCTCGAGTTTGGTTTGAGAAGTTCTCCACTGTGATTTGTTCTCTTGGCTTTCGTCCCATTCTTTATGACTCTGCCTTGTTTGTCAAGCATACAAGTAAGGGTCATATTCTCCTCTCTTTGTATGTTGATGATATGATTATTACTGGTGATGACTGTGAGGGGATTGAATTGTTGAAAAAGGACTTGACTCATTACTTTGCTATGAAAGATTTGGGTGTACTAATGTATTTTTTGGGTATTGAGGTTGCCTCTTCTCCTAAGGGCTATCTGTTATCTTAGTCGAAGTATATAGCCGATCTTTTTGAGCGTGCCCGTCTTACAGACAATAAGATGGTCGACACTCCTCTTGAGCTTCATGCTCGCTATTCTTCTACAGATGGGATTCCTTTGTCAGAAACCACCCTATATCGTACAATCGTTGGCATTTTGGTATATCTCAAAGTTACTCGCCCAGATATTGCGCATGCAGTTCATGTTGTCAGTCAGTTTGTCACTGCTCCTACTTTAGTTCACTGGGCTGCTATTCTTTGTATTCTGAGGTATCTTCGAGGTACCCAATTTCGTTGTCTCCTATTCTCTTCTTCGGCATCCTTGGATTTGCGTGCTTATTCCGATGCTGATTGGGCTGGGGATCCTGAGGATCGTAAGTCCACTACTGGATTTTGCATCTTTCTCGGCGACTCTCTCATTTCTTTGAAGAGCAAGAAACAGGATGTCATTTCTCGCTCTTCTACAGAAGCTGATTACCGTGCCATGGATTCTACCACCGCTGAGATCGTTTGGTTGCGCTGGTTGCTATTTGATTTTGGAATCAAACTTTCAGGTCCCACTCCATTACACTGTGATAATCAGAGCGCGATCTACATTGCCCGTAATGCAGTGTTTCGTGAGCGAACCAACACATTGAGATTGATTGCCACTTCACTCGCCATCATTTGCAGATTGGTACGATCTCATTGCCATTTGTTCCATCATCTCTCCAGCTTGTTGACTTCTTTACGAAGGCTCATTCAGCTACTCGCTTCTGCTTCTTATCTGACAAATTCTCAATGCTTCTTGCTGTGACATCGTGAGTTTGAGGGGGGGGGGGGGGGAGTTAGCATATGTTAGTATTGTTAGTAATATTGATATTATAGTAGAAATAGTTTAGTCATTTATTGTATTATCTCTATCTTATTTGTAAGAAGAGAGTTCTCCCTCTCGAATCTTCTACCATGAACTCAATATTGGGTTTCTCAAAATTCATTCATCTTGTTGTATATGTTTACGGTGTATATATCCCTGATTAATAAATGAAAAAACAGATATTACAAACTTCAGAAGTTCGAACATCAGTATAGTAATTCAATGACGGATCATTCTACTTCAAATTTTTGATTTGTTTTAATCATAAAGGCTAAATTACCATGGGTAAACCGCATGATGCGCGGTTTCTACTTAAAAAGATTGAAATCATTGAACACCATATCATTCATAAAATACAAAACAGTGGGAATTTCTTCAAGAACTTTGTAATGATCATTCATGCGGTAGTTCTTTTCAAAGCTTTGAATGATGTTTTGGGCGGTTATAAATGCATTTGGCCCCGAAGAACATCCCAAATCACCAAATATCACACCATTCTGCAGATCTCCCATGTCTTCAACCAGATCTCCAATGCATTCGTTGAGGATGGGCTTCACTATTTCCAGAATCAACCTCTTTATAAAAGACAAACATGCAAGCACATTAGCATACCTTGTAACACATATATTTAGAATGGTAATCAGAATCAACCTACCTAGCTAGGTGAATTTTAAGAGCAATTAATTAACTGGAAGCGAAGAATTTTTTGCATAGCTGGTTTTATCATCTCCACATCATGTGCATGCCTGGCTCCATATTACCCTCTTCTCCACAATTGAGAAGAAATATATATTAAAATGCACTCAAAGCAAATTAAAGCCTATTAAACTTGGAAGAATGAAAGTATAACATGCACTCACTGTACGTAGAAGTAGAATTGGAGTAATGTACACCGAATATATAGCTGTATAAGATTTTTTGAAGTTGCAGAATGGAGTAATATACACAGAAAAGCAAGTATAATTCGACACAGTTCAGTCGACTGCTTTAATTAAATACGAGTACTATAACATGCATGCATCTTGCAGAACGTGGGGGCTATAACATTAGGCATGAATGAAAGGAACAAGATCCCAACACTCAGGATGTTGGGTGAATCTTACATTGCATGTATATGCATGTCTACTTTATTCAAGTGTAATGATTTTTTCTTGTTTCTTCTCCTCCTCTTCTTGTTTCTCCTCCTCCTACCGACATATGAGGTGGCGGAGAAACAAGAGATGAAATTGCATGAAGGAATAAGAGATGGTACACAGTAAACAAATAGTATATATTGGAATAAAAGAGTCACATACTTGGGGATATACAGGGCCGGATCCAAAAAAAAATCTTAGTAGAGATTGACAATACACTTACATAAACTAGGAGTAAATTTAGTGTTAATTCTAAAACAATGTGATAAATTTAGATAAAATATGACTACATATATGAAAATATAAAAAAATTAGTCTAATTTATTTGGCAAGTGGAGATTTGAGCACTTACAAGCCCCACATAAATCCGCCTGTGTGGATATTTCTATCCTTTATATTAATGATATTTTTGAAATTCACAGTAAATAGCAGGAAAATGTCGCAATAAAACATTTTTGCATTCCGGATTTTTTGCATACCGGGCCAGGCCCCGGGTCACCTTTTTAGCCCATTCCGGATTCTGGGTCCGATCCGGGTCACACCCGATTTTTTCCGAATCAGCTTGGGAGCCTGGTTATATACAATAAATATGCAACTATTACTTAGATATTATCTTGTTCTAGTTGTAAGACCTTCCATTTTGTAGTAAAAAGGTGTCAGCACTTTCTTCTAGTGGGCTAAAAAGGTTACTCACCAAATGGAAGGTTACTCACCAAATGCATTACTTAATGTTTTCTTTTAAAAATAAATTGAACATCTTTATATATTTATTAGTCATACAATTTATTAAGAAAGAACAATGTGGTCTATTGGTTATGAGATTATTACACAAAGGTCTGTTAGTCGAGTCTCCATGGAAGCACTTTCTTTTTGTAAAAAAAATGTGTAATAGAGGTTCTAACCGGGTCAATCGGTCCGGTCCGGATCAAATCGGAAAAATTATGGACCGGGTCCGGTCCAAGTAATAGTCTAACCGGACCGGGCCCCGGTCCAAAATTTTAAGATATTCCGGGTTCGGGTCAATCCAGATCCGGGCCGGGCCGGGTTGAACCGATTGTACAGCCTAATCAGCAATACATTGGTGTCGCAATATTATGAATATATGATGAATACGAAAACTCATGAGCTACTATACATCAGTTCACGAACAAATTGATAATCCATTTTGTGACACTCCTGAACCACCTCATTGCTTAGGCCGGGGTTTAATTCAACAGGTCACTTGTCTAGCTCATGCCAGGACTCAGTAGTAGTAGATAAGCATGCTTTTATGCATATATGTATTGATGCAACAATCCTACTTTACCATATACATGTTAACTTGTATTCCCTTATTAAACAACAGAAGTTATATCTGCATTTCTACAATCTCGTGGTCCATTTCATTATCCATGTCAAGATCTTGAACTTCTCCTCACAAGCTTATGTAATTCTTGCTTATCTAAAAAAATGAGGTTTGAACGAGGTGAAATTAAAAGCTCCATGACCATGGGAAAATCGTTTTAATCATGTTCCTACGTATTTGCAGTTAGCAATAATATTTTCATGAAGAGGTTGTCTAAGCCACTATTTGAGTTTTCCGATCCAAGTTACGCGTTTTGGCGTATCTGACGCTCTGCTCGAATGGGGTGTTAGAATAGATGAAATCAGCTAGATTGGGCCTAATCCATTATCTAGATTATTCTACTTACTAGGCCATAGTCTAAAATATTCAATGTATAGTCTGGACTCATTGAATCTTGTCAATATTGGACGCATACAGCTATTGCTACCAGCGTCCAGTAGTGTGTGTTTACCAATGTTGTTGGTACTTCCCAGTTCAAAGCCTTGCATTCCAAACTTCTTGTTCGTGCTCGAACATGAGCTTGCGGGAGGGTATTAACGTGTAAATCCTATTTACCATAGACTTCTTCTTTTACTGTCTTTTATTAGTTTCTGGCTTAGTCTAGATATTTTCAGTTGCACAAAACATACGCAGAATATTTTCATAATATACGTAGAAGTCCTGATGTATCAAATTAGAGATATTATATGATAGTAGTTAGGAAATACTTGTATTTATAGAAGTGTTCAATCAATGAGAAAATAAACGTTTGCAGTCAACTCAAAACTAGAAAATACTGACTTTTTGGCGCCCCTCAGATTCAGATTAGTAGACTGTACATTTTGGTTTTCTAGCCTGATTTAGTGAGACAAACTTGCCAGCGCCCTTATTCTGTGAAAACAAAAAAGAAAATCTTTTACTGGCCCCGAGGGGGGAATCCGAATAATGTCTAATGAGACTGAATGGAGAGTGTGATTGCAAGCTTGGGGTACTAGTCTGGTATTGTAGGCAGTTTGTGTTCATTTAATCTGACCTTGATTAGGTGGAAGTGCCGCTGTTCTATGGCTGTTACGTTTTCTATGCACAATATCCTTTGTTTTTTATGATTAGATGTGCTATTCTGGCATTAGATTAGATGCAGAGATAGTTTCACTAAAAATTTCTTTGTAAGCTTATTCACTGCCTCCACTTTTGTGGAGTTATTGTACCAGTTATTCATATAGTTTGGGGATGCCTAATATAATATCCCTCCACATTTAGTAGTTTCACTTAAAAAAAGTTCAAATTAAAAGGTACACTGTACAAGTTAAAAGGTATAAAGATTAAATATTTTCATGGAGAAACAAACTAGTTGGGAGTTTGAAAGATCTTCATTAATAATTAAGTGTATATAGATATTTAAAAATAATAATTTCTGAATAATTTTAATTAAAGCAATATAATAATAATAATAATAATAATAATAATAATAATAATATTGAGCGCTCAGTGTATATGTTAGATAGTATTATGGGCCTAGAGCCCAATGTGTATCAGCCTAGGGTTTAACTAGGGTTTCTATCCATGTACTGTCTATATAATTGTGAATATGAAACACACCTCAGTATTGAGGTTTATCCCTTTAACATGGTATCAGTCGCCTTTACGATTCTCCGACCTGATTGTTGAGCTTGTATTGTTTGACCTTGATCGTCTGTTAGTTGGTCTGTCGCCGATCATCATCGATAATTGGCCTACCGCCGGAAAGAAGCCCGCTGAGAAGAAGCCGGCGGACAAGGAGGAAACCGCATCCGCCGTCGCTGAGAAGGCCCCTGCCGCCGTCGCTGAGAAGGCTCTGCACGAGAAATACCGTTTCCGATCCATCAACGACGCAACCAGATCCACGCGCCTCTGCAGCGCGTGTTGTCACGCGCCCGAACAAGATTCGATTCACGCGCCTCTGCAGCGCGTGTTGTCACGCGCCCGAACAAGACCAGATCCACGCGCCTCTGCAGCGCGTGTTGTCACACGCCCGAACAAGACCATTCGCACCACTCGCGCGTGTTCGCACGCGCCAGGTTAGTGCGTCTGTGCGGCCTGCTCTCCTTTCCCGCTTGTTTGCGTGACTTGGCCCACCTTCTGGTTTTGTTATTGCCCATTGCGTCTTCTTGGTATTTCTCGGAACTTTTGATTTTATTTTCTTTTCATCAAGTTGAAGCATTTTCGTACGGATTTGAGTAATTCTTTTTGAAGAATTTATGAGTTTGAGCTGGGATATTTTATTTAAACCCAAGGGATTGGAGTTGGGAGATTTAAATGAGCATCACCGGATTTGAGTAGTATTTGCATTTGGTATTTTTGTTTTTGGGATATATTGATTTGTGGTGTATGCACGTTGTGTTGGGGTTATTTCGGATTTTATGATGGTGAATTTGGCTTTATTATCACGGGCAGATCGCTCCAATAGTTGGATTGCAGATAAGGTGAATCATTTGAATAATTCTGATCGTAGTCATTTTTCGAGCCAATGGATTGTTGATTCTGGTGCTACAGCTCATATGACTGATAGTTCTCGTCGTCTTGGGAATGTAACTCCTTACTTTGGTCCACCTGTTTATGTTGGTAATGGTCAGCCTATACCGGCATCTCACATTGGGGAGTGTAATATCTCTGGTTTATCCATTCGTGATGTACTTGTGGTTCCTCAGATTACTAAGAGTTTGTTGTATGTCAGTAAACTCACTCTTGACTTGCCAGTGAGTATCACATTTGTTGACGATGTCTTTTCTATCCAGCATAAACAGACAGGACATATAGTTGGTAAAGGCCATCATATTGCGGGCCTTTATTATTTGGATACTGGTGATTCTTGTTTTTTGAGTGAGCTGCGCTCTGGAAAGCTCCGGGCCCCGTTTGAGCTATGGCATTCTCATCTTGGGCACGTGTCCTATGACACTGTTCAGTTGCTGAATAAGAAGGGTCACATTTCTGCCACTTCACCTTTACCTGCACCTGTTAGTTGCTCACCTTGTCAGATGGTCAAGAGCAGTCAGTTACCGTTTTCTTTTAGTGATAAGAGGGCAACGGGTTTGTTAGAGAAGGTGCATTGTGACTTATGGAGACCAGCTCCAGCATATGCTGCATCCGCACGTGGTTTTTCATATTATGCTGTATTCATTGATGATTTTTCAAGATTCACATGGTTTTATCCATTACGGCATAAATCGGTTTTTTACGACACCTTTCTTCGCTTTCAGAAATTTGTTGAGACCCAATTTTCTGCGAAGGTTAAGGTTTTTCAGAGTGATGGTGGTACGGAGTTCACTAATCATCGTTTGCAGGCTCACTTTGTTTCTTGTGGCATTCATCATCAGATGTCATGTCCCTATACACCTGCTCAGAATGGCCGAGCTGAGCGTAAACACCGTCAAATTACAGAGACCGGCCTTGCTATGTTATATCACTCATCTGTGCCGCATTCTTACTGGGTAGAAGCATTCTCTTCGGCTGTTTACATAATCAATCGTCTCCCCAGCTCAATTCTTGGTGGCAGATCACCCTTTGAGACTGTCTATGGGACTACTCCAGACTACACAGTCTTTCATCCTTTTGGTTGTCGTGTGTACCCGTGTTTGCGTGCGGTTGCTGAGAATAAGTTTGCACCTCGTTCTATACCATGTGTGTTTATTGGTTATAACCCCAGTTACAAGGGTTATCAGTGCCTCGACCCTACTAGCGGTCGTGTCTATTTCTCTCGCCATGTCCAGTTTGACGAAACATGTTTTCCCTATGTCTCATCCTCTAGGGAAAGACCTGTCTCGGATTTGGAAGTCTCATCATTCTTTGAACCAGCAGGTGCACCAATCGAACGTTCGCCAACTGTACCAGCTGATCCTGTGTTGGCTACACCAGTTGAGATGCCGTCGCCTGCACCGTCGTCTTCCAGGTCTTGCTCTATCTGTCCTTCAGATGATCATTCCTCATCTGCAGCTGTTCTGACTACTCCTTTACCGAGGATGCCCGCTACTTTATCACCACCACCATCTCCACTATCTCCGCCATCTCCATCAGGCTCTCAGACTTCTTCTAGATCTGATTCCGACTCTACCACTGATTCAGATTCTCCATCTCACCACAGACATCATATGGTTACCAGTAACCAGGACGGTACTCGTCGTGTGATATCTCGCCCAGACTTTGTTACTACTAGTTTTCTTGCTCAGGTTATGGACCATTCTGAGCCTCGGGATTATCGTGCAGCCCTTAAAGACCCGAAATGGGTTCGTGCTATGGATGAAGAAATGGATGCTCTTCGACTTCAGAAAACTTGGGAGTTGGTGCCTCGACCAACGCATGCAAACATAGTTGGCTCCAAATGGGTATTTCGGCTGAAGTATCGAGCTGATGGTAGCATTGAACGCTACAAGGCTCGACTGGTTGCTCAGGGATATTCTCAGATTCCTGGTTTTGACTTTGACCACACTTTCAGTCCAGTGGTCAAAGCTGCAACGGTGCGTACAGTGATTGCCATTGCTACTTTGAGACAGTGGCCTCTACACCAGCTTGATGTGAAGAATGCTTTTCTCAATGGTGTTCTTGACACTCCGGTTTATATGGCTCAGCCTGTTGGCTATAAGGATCCATCTCGGCCTGACTATGTTTGTCGACTCCAGAAGGCCATTTATGGACTCAAACAAGCTCCTCGTGCCTGGTTTGATCGGTTCAGCTCTTATCTCCGACAACTTGGATTTCAGTGTAGTTCTTCTGACACGTCGTTGTTTGTCTTCTCACGAGGTTCTACTTTACTATACTTGTTGGTGTACGTGGATGATATCAATCTTACTGGTAACGATGCTGGAGCCATTCGCCAGTTCATCGCACAGACTGATCGAGAGTTTTCGATCAAGGATTTGGGGTACTTGAATTAATTTCTTGGCCTTGAGGTCTCTTCTACACCATCTGGCCTCTTTCTTGGACAGGCTAAGTATGCCAGAGATATTCTTAGTCGGGCGGGTATGACAGATGCTTCTCCGGTAACCACTCCATTCGTACCACTTTCGCAGCTTCACAGTAGCACTAGTGCACCGTTCAGCAATCCGACTCTATACCGGTCTTTGGTTGGTGCACTTCAGTGTTTGACCATTAATCGTCCTGATCTGTCATTTGCGGTGAATTCTGTTAGTCAATATCTCCAGGATCCTCGTGAGGATCACTTTGCTGCAGTTACCAGGATTCTACGTTACGTGGCTGGCACGCCTCATCATGGTCTCACATTTCGCTCCGGAGGTTCGTCTACTCTTTGTGCTGATATTTGTACTTACTCAGACGCTGATTGGGCTCGTTGTTTGGAAACTCGACGATCGACCTACGGCTATGCGGTGTTTTTAGGCGGTAATCTGGTATCTTGGAGTGCCAAGAAACAACCTACAGTATCTCGTTCGAGTTCAGAGTCCGAGTACCGTGCACTTGCCAATACAGCGGCAGAGGTTGTCTGGTTCTGTCATCTTCTTCGAGACTTACAGTTTCCTCTTGAAGGGCCGCCATTGTTGTTATGTGACAATAACAGCGCCATTTTCTTAGCTGAGAATCCAGTGGCTCATAAGCAGGCCAAGCACATCGACATTGACTATTACTTTGTTCGGGAGTTAGTTGCTTCGGCTAAGGTCCGTGTTAGTCATGTTCCCATTTCGTTGCAGTTAGCGGACATCTTCACTAAGGGTCTTCCAAAGTCTTTGTTTGAGTTCTTTAGATCCAAGCTTTGCGTCTCGGTTAACCCGACGCTTAGCTTGAGGGGGGGTGTTAGATAGTATTATGGGCCTAGAGCCCAATGTGTATCAGCCTAGGGTTTAACTAGGGTTTCTATCCATGTATTGTCTATATAATTGTGAATATGAAACACACCTCAGTATTGAGATTTATCCCTTTAACAGTATATACCTCTTGCATACAACCAGCTTTAGGACCAAATTAACGGTCATATATATCTTGATATTCAGCGGAGCCATGCTCCATACGTTTCTTTTATAAACGCACACTATTATATTTATTGTAAATAATTAGACCAAACACTAAAACTAAATACATAATCGACTGTTGAAAGGCAGTTCAGCTCTGATACAATTTTTATTTTGTCGCATTCAAAAATTCAGTAATTTTGTGTTTCCAAAACCTCTGTCTTCTTCTTCTTTAGAGATACGACCACCACATTAAAGCAGGGGGTTTGGCCACTGTGCAGAACATGCATCAACTTATCAGCATATCTACTGAACAAATCATCCATGATTGCCTCTCCCAAAAGCGTAGCCAAAATCGGTTCAAGAACTGCTTTGAGATACGTGGCTATGTACCTAGCCTTAGCAGGCACTGGATCATCATCTTCTCCAAGCCTGGCGATGAATGGGTAGCCGAAATCCAGTGCCGTTCATTGACATGTGCAGTACGTGCAGTTGCACTAGGCCCCAAAATTTTGGGGGCCCCCGAATATTTTTTACTATGTATATATATTTAGAATTTGTTTCCTTTTTAAATATGGTAAATGAATAATTAGTTCCTAAAAATAATAAATAAATTTTGTAAACCTCAAATAAATTCTAAATTTGTGAGACTCCGTAAAAATCATTCGTCTACCTTCTCTGCGACTCTGCACGACATGTATAGCATAGCCGATAAACACGATGGTGATTTTTTGAATCCAAAAAATTTGCAATGCTCTGAATATGTTCATGTTTGATGAAACTAAAATAAGGTAATCATTTATTATTGTTTCTATGAATTTTGGTATTGCCATACTTTAGCAATTCGGAATACGTACGTTTTAGTTTTCTGTATGTGGTGCTTGGATTTTCAAGATAAATATGATGATGCATATGAAGGCTATGGGTATGACACAATATAAAATTGTTTCGCTTACATTCTTAATACATCTGTTGGGTGGAGAGCTATAGTAACATAAAGGTGCATTATGTTTGAAATTTTCTGAGAATATAAGTGAAATTTTGAAATTTTTTATTGCTCGTTAAATGATCACATTCATAATGAATTTTTATAAATTTTATCAAATGAGTGTATTTGAGGGGTCCAAAATTTCTTTTTGCACTAGGCCCTCAAATTTACAGGTACGGCCCTGCCGAAATCCAGAGGAGTTTTGTGATTGTTGACTTTGAGGATTTCAAAAGATCCTTCATCTTCAATGATTTTCCTTATTTCACAAACCGCAGCAAAGTATATGGGTAAATTGGAATTCTCCAGTTTCTCTTTCTCCAGACATCCCTAAAATTAATTCTTCAGAAATTAACCAGTGTATGAACAATTAATAATGCATAGTAAAACACAAAAATCCGTGTTTGAATTTGTTCCAGTTAATTAAATTTTATACTTTTATTTATACGATTTTAATTAATTAATTAATTTATTATAAAGTTTTGAGCGAGAACGCTTTACGTAGGTCGAATGATTTCTTGTATGTTTATCATGATTATTTGCATGTTTGTAATCTTTATTTGTCGTTTTAAATCAATTAGTTCATTTACGATATTTAAATAAATTTTAAAACATTAATAAATGGGAGAAAATACAATAAAACGGAATAATGAACTATTTATGTATTTGCATTTAAATTATGTAAATGATATTTTTGTTAAAATAAATAATTAAAGATACTGCAAGGCAGAGTTGGATTTGGAAGTTCTTGATGAGGCTGTAGGATGTCATGAAGGATAAACTACAATACTGCACCAGCAGAAAAGAAGGTTTCTCTATTACTGCTGCTTTTAATGCTTTGAAAGGAGCAGAGCATGAGGACCCTTGGACACAGCTGGTCTGGTACACCAAGTTTCTGCTCAAGCACGAATTTTTTCTATGGCTACTATTCAGAGGAAGATTGACCACACAGACTACAGAGATTCAAGATCATGCATTAGCGATCTATGTGCTGTCTACGTGGCTTAGAGGATGAAACTGCTTTGCACTTGCTTGCTAAATACTCATCCTACAAAGAGGTTATGCTTTCTACTGGACTGCGGCCGGTAGGGGTGTTCAAAAATACCCGGCCCGACCTACCCGCCCCGTTGACCCGGTGACCCGGCATAAAATAACCGGGTACTTTCTTATATTTTACGGACGGGTACCCGACCCGTTAATTTTGTAAATTACCGGGTCCGGGTCCGGGTCACATAAGTGTCATTTTCCGGGTACCCGGAAACCCGGTATAATATGTATTTATTTAATTAATTATAATTATAAATATAATTTTACCTTTTAATATTGATATTTTTAAAATTTAAATACCAATTCATCCTAATTAGACTCAACCTCTTAAGTTTCCAATCCACCTCTCCAACCATTTAATCTTTTGCTTTGACATGCTACTTTTTCTTCAACACAAGCGCACAATCGCATCCCGCATTGCATTGGAGTACATCCACTAATTTGTCTGGAATGATAATTATTCATAATTTTATTGATATTTTCATATTAAATAATATTTAATTAGTTTTGGGCTTTTATACTGATAAAGTATATTTATTATTAAATAATTAGATGTATTTTGTAGCACTTTTTATAAGTAATAAAATAAAATAGGGTACCCGGTTACCCGGCCCGCATAACTGGGGTACCCGGTTGTACGGGTACCCGATATTTCCGGAACGGGTCACGGGCCGCATTTTCAACTACCCGCATGTACGGGTACCCGGTTGTACGGGTACCCGGAAGTACGGGTACCCGGTGTTTGAACACCCCTAGCGGCCGGTGACTCTTTGAGGGCATTGAGGAAAAGTCTTTTACACTAGACAAGAATAGGTCAAGTTTAATAGCTATTCTACCATGCCTCTGCACTGTATCATGTGTGGGAAGAAATTGCAGAATTTTTCAGAACATGATTGCACTGGCATCAACTGTGCGGAAGAGAATTGAAGCAAAATTTAGCTGGTCAAGTGAGTGAGTATTCACTGATTTTTAGTACATATTGTCTTTGATCCTAGAAATAGGACCATTTTGTATGTGGCTGGGTTGGAAGGTCTAAACTTGTGTTGGTATTTGGTGATTTAATAAAAATTGGTTCATCAAAAAAAATTTAAGTATCATTTTAAAAGTCTAACGCAAATACATAAACTAATATAATAAAAATGTGAAATTAATAGGACCGGCTATCCAAAACTCTCTCTCTCATTTTATTTTAACATGATGACATAATAAAAAGTACAGGTTTTGTCAATGTAACTAGGTTAAATGATGTTATTTTATCGTAAAATTATGAAGTTTTTTCAAATAACTTCAATGACCAGCGGAGACAATAAGAAGAGTGCAAAAAATGCATGGAACTATCCAGAAACAACTTTCCATAAAAGGTTCCAGGCACAGCAACAATGATGTATCCTCCGCTGTTATTTCCGATCATCTTTTCATTGAATTCAGACAAGCCTTTGAACACGAGATTAAAATCATTGGAGACAAAATCATTCATAAAATACTGAATGATGGGCATTTCTTTCAAAAAAAATTTCTGATTTCTATTCATCAGCAGCTGGCAGTAGTGTTTGTCAAATGTTTGTATGATGTTCTGAGCGGTTAGAAATGCATTCGGCCCGGAGGAACATCCAAGATCACCAACTCTGACGCCACTCTGCAGTTGGAATCCAATGTCCTTAACTAGTTCTGTAAAACATTCATCTAGGACTGGCTTCACATTCTCCAGAGTTGACCTCTTCACAAAACATATATAAGACGTATTATGCAGAACTTTTCAGCTTCCGTGTAAAAAAAACTACTTATTTTATAAGCAGGAGATATTTTGGCCAAAAAATTACCCAAAAGTAGAAGCGGGTCATACCAGATTCTACGTTTAGCCACATCAGAAGTTGAAATTACCCATTTTTTATCCACCTAATTAACACACCCATACTCTAATTACAGATAGAGTATTATATTTCAATTAATTATATTTTATTGTCTTGTTATGGGATTCAATGTTATGGTATATGCAATTATTGACACATAAGAGGGAGGGAGAAATTATACTTGAATCCAAGAATTTTTGGCATAGCTTGTCTCATGGTCACCACCGATCATGCTAAATTCTTGCTCCATGGTGTCCTTTTTCACTGAATATAAATGAAAGGTTAAAATCTGCAATTGAAAAACTCAATTCTAAGTGGATGTTTATATGCAAAAACTCTATCATATATACAAACAAAAGGTTGTTGCTGCATCAAATTTGGTGCATGCCAACCCACATAATTTGCTGGCATATCCAACTTTGGTATGTTTGGCATGCATTTCAGCTTTTACACAATGCCTGTTTGGCCATGTTAAAGCTTATGCCAAACAGTTAGGCTTTCCGGACGTTGAAATGATGAGCTTTTTCCAACACATTTCCTGTTTAGGTGAATGCCAATTTCTCTGTTGAAATTCCTAGTATTATATATGAGGATTATTTTTATTAAATAAATTGATGATTGGGGGTTCATATTTTGCTTTACTTATGAAATATATCTAGATCTACATTTTAAATTAATTAAATTAAGTCTTGTTCTTTGAAATTTAAGTTTAACTATTCATTAAACCAGTACTTCAGTTCAGTTGAATTTAGTTTATGTCAATAAAAATATATAATTTTTTAAAATTTTGATTTTATTTACTCATTATTTCTACTGTTCAATATAAGTACTTTTAGTTAAACTCATTTAAATTCGAAGTAAACTCAAAAAAATATCTTCATCGGATTCTATACTCATGCATGTTAACTGAATTGCCTTTATTTGTGGTGAAAACTGATTGCCTTCTGCTATATATGCAAGGGAATAAATCCCCTCACTTGGTCAGTATAATTGTTTTAGTTTGTGTGATGAACTTAACCGATTAGGAATTTATAATTGCATTACTCCTGTTTTTAGGCAAGGCAATAGTGTGGCTGACTTCATTTCTCGAACAAGCCCGCAACTTGCCTTCTTTGGAAATGAATGATGCATTACTGTCTCTCCTAGGGTTAATCTTTTTAGATGAAAATGGAATCTCACATCTGATAATTCCAACTTGAACTACTTACTATGTGCATAATTCTATGCAGATTCGAAGAGTCATAGGAGAGGCGGTCTATGGGATGCACAGACAAGCTCTAGAATCAAAGGGAAAGCATCGAAATTACACGAATGAGACCAATCGTTCAGAACTGCTGCAACAGGCTCCAGCAGATTGATGGGAAAATATTGATCACAAAGACTAATTGAAGATCGCAAAGGAAACCGCTACTCATACAAAAATATAATGCATGTGGAATCTTTCTACCATTTTTATTGATCATTTGGCTAAGTTATATTTTACCTTGACGAGCGCTAAGTTGTTTGATGGAAAATGGTGTAAGATTCTAGCAAATTGGCAATTCAGATAAATGCAACTTCTTCATGCTACTATATGTACGACATAGTATCAGCTTTATTAATGTTTTTTCGTTCTTACAAATTTGTAAAGGGTGTTGTTACATCACGCTAATATATTTTTCTTACTAACGCTCTAATACGTATAAATACATAATATATTTATTTTTAGGGTAAAATTAGTGAAATATTTATAACTGATTAATACTAAACTAATCCAACACTAATGAATTTAGTTCAAATTAGACTTGATTTAGTTTATACTTTCTAAGGCAACTGATTGAATCTGGAGAGTGTAAAGGACTGTACAAAAAAGTGAGGAAAATTTTAAATGATGAATGACAGCTTTATCAGATCTATTTTTCTGCATCAGAGATTCAGAGAGTCACTCTCATTATTCATTCTCCTCAATTTCCAAAGTAAAAACAGGTAAGAAGGATTTCGGCAAATCTAATTTTGATTTTTGGATTTTGAAAATCTATCTTTGAAATTTGAATTTTGAGTTTTTAAGATTACAATTTTTTGTTTGGTATAAATTTGGAATTTGAATTTATTAAATAAAAGGAAAATCAATATTGAATGCATTACTTTAGTTGACTTTTTATATTTTGAATTACTACATCTGTCTCAGTCTCGTCTGTACAGTTGAATTTTTACACTATTTAACACATATTCTTAACCAAGAGTATTTTTATTTACTTATATTATCGGAAAAATCAAAATTTGATACTTAATCTAAACGATACCAACTATTTAATCTATTTAAATAAGCGGTCAAAATTTAATAATAAATAATTTCAAAAAATCAGAGTGCACATTCACGTGAGACGGAGGTAGTGTATTTTTGTGTAATAGGCATGACAGAAGTTTTATAATTATGACAATACATGAGAGAAGTTTTTGGATCGGCAAATGGGGGGAGGGAGGTTGACTTTTGTTATAATGTGATACTATCTCCATCTTACTTGAATCCGCACTTGACTTTTAACACTATTTATTATTAAAATTTGATCGCATATTTAAATAGATATGTAATCATTAATATAATCATATTTAGTATCGTTAGATTAATCGCAACATATAATATTCAAATATCAAATTTTAATTTTTCAAATATATAAGTAAATAAAGATACTATTGGTCAAAGATGTGTGTTGGATAGTGTGAAAAGTCAACTGTGTAGATTAGGCTGAGACAGATTTACATTTTTTGCATAATTCTATTATTCAATAAAAAAAAATACAAGTGGGCTAAAACTAGATTCAAGATTTGGATTTGCAATCTTGGGATACCACAGCATTTGTGCAAGATTGGATTAGAAATCCTAAAATTTAAATCCAAAACCTTGCTACATGGAGCCTAACTTCCATGGAGTTTTAAAAGATTTTTCCGATCATATGTGTCAATTTTCACTTCAATGTCCTCGACGCGCCATAATTTTTCATAAAGGGCACGTCAAAAATATTTTAAAATGTGGAATGCATCATTGTTAACTCAATTTTCATATGGTCTCATTCTTAAATTGATTTCAGTATCGAGTGGTTGAACATGTGAAGTAGCGCAACCGTATTCTCAATAGTGAGTGAATCGGATGGTTTCACAAGTAAAGTAGCACAGCCGCCGCCGCATCCGGGTCCTACGGTTGAAGATGTGAAATCTTTTTTATCCTATCTTTTAGGATCAATCAATTTCCTCCTATATTTTGGAAGTAATTATTTTCCTTTTTCAGTTCAAGAAAGCAGTGGAGGAAGGTAAAGATGAAAAGGGCACCCGGGCGTGGATCCATATGTGCATCGATTACCACGTCGATTACTACGAGGGTAAAGCAAGTGGTTTTCCACCGAGTTTGGCTCTCCATGCCCTCTATGGAAGGGTTAGTAAAGGGGAACTTAAGCGGCGGGAAATGATTGTGCTAGAAAGTTGTGATCTTTACAAGGGGGTATAAGATGCTTTGATAGTTATTTTTCCAAGATGGAATATATTCTTGATGACCAGAGATGGACGATGGGATGCATGAATATCATGTATGCTAGACATTGCATAGCAACCAACCTACCTATTCCACAGTATTACGAAAAATCAATCAACATGTACAAGCTACTCAAATGTGATTGATTGCTCGATCACATCAACAAGATGGGAGCTACTAGTTCAAGGGTAATCAAGGAGGGTAAATTGGTTAGGTTTCCGGCTCGGATTCTCCGGTGGATTGTGGTGAATGATTTCTACAGAAACTCCGAGAGCAAGGTTAAACCATCAATCAAATTGAAGTATCACATGGATAAGAAGGTACTGAGATGTGTACAACTATATTATGACTCTACAGGTGAAGATCTCATATTTAATGAAAATGGAGATGTTGTATCCCCTGGGGTGGGGGTAAATTTGCTGAGAATCGCGAAGTTGGGACTAGAATGGTAAAGGTAGCATAGCAGTGGTAGATTGGGAATCTGATGAACCTGTGTATGTGATGCTTGCTCCTCTTCCCCAAGAGAAGATTCGAAGGAAGGATCCACCAAAAAAGGTATTAATACATCCACCATAAAAGGTATTAATACATGATCCGATTGGAGTCTACACTGATGTCCCAGCTCCTGAAATGGGGACAAATGCACAAATTAGAACTTACAACTTAGTAACTGTTTTGCATCATTGAACATATAGCTTTTTTGCTAGATTGATAATGATATAAGTATGAACTTTGGACACACTATGACATGTATACTAGATAAGTACTCGAAATTCCATGACTATTCTCCTACCGTGGGGACAGGAAAGCCAATTGTAAGTCTTTCTTCTCTGTCAACATTGAATTTTTATTGGTCTTGAATGTTTATTGGAGACTGAGATGATAAGCCACTTTGAATCAGGATCTCGGTGGATCACTAGGCAGAGATGCAGCTACTGTAGGGCAGCGATTGGCTTTGTAACCGAAGCACTCCTCTTTGGAACCGAAGCACTCCTCAGCGAGTATGAAAAAGGCATTGTAGGGCAGCGATTCGTTATTCAGGTGCAGTTTAGATTTCAGTGTCTTCTTAATGTAATTTTACTTTAACAATGTAGTTCAATACATAAATCTCGATCTAGTAATTTAAATTTCGAGGTCATGAAAAAAGTCTTCACATGTCAATTAGTACTTTCCGTCAAATCATGCACTTGAACATGTCCCATAGAAATGACATTTTACAAACTTTAAAACTAGACTTTAGAAGAAAAAAGTGGTTAGCCATAGAATCTTGAGAGACAAAAAGAAAGAGAAGGAGCATAAAACACAATTATGATTTGTAAATGTAGAATTTAACTCTCCGTTGTACTCATGAGCCTTTAAGTAAAATATTCTTAGTCAAGCAACATATAAGTGATGCTTTGTGGAAAAAAGAAACCTCATTTGGTCATAGGCTAAGATAGGTATAGTCCCAATGAGTTTATACTTCCGAATATGCTCTTTTTTTAATCCTACATATGCTCTTATGTTTTTAATTATTAGGCCTTGTTTATAAAAGACCTACATTATACTATTCTCAATGTGAGAAGAGTTATTATATTATAAATATAGAATTAAAAATTAAATTGTAGAAAAAATCATGTCTAATTCAGCTTAATCTGTTCTACTTATCGTTTCATGCAGTTTCATACAATATTCCTTTAGATTTTTCTACAACTTCTTCCTTTGATTCATGCAGTATTCCTCCGGTTTCTTGCATCCAACCCAACCTGATATAATATTTTCATATAACAGTGTTGTCGATGAATGAATATAAAATTCAAATTTTGTTTATCAATATTCTAATTTCATTAAATAAATTCTATATATGATGAATTACAAAGTAAAAAATGAACTGAAATCGATATGAGACAATGAAAACAATTAAAAAAAAACGTCGAGGTGTAATTTCTTTTTCAAACTTCAACATTTACGATTTTTTATTGTAACTTAGTAGTGAACCAAATGCTGGTGGAACATAATGATGAAATGATGTATGATATATTGACAAATAAAAGTCTTACAAGTTAAAAAAAATCCATTAATTTTGTTGCTAGATACATTATTCATAGATCGAATAATTAACTCTGCAATATATATAGTCCGTTAATGAGTTTTTTGGGAGGTATGATTGTGGCTTTTGATTTTATGGGCACTAAAATATGAATTTTTTTCAAAGTTAAATTCCATAAAGGAGGAGGTTAAATCATGGCCTCTGATATTGGATGGTTAGGTATTGCGCATGAATATCTTGAGTGTCAATATTATTCACTTCACATGGCTACCACTTCACACTTATTTATAACATATTACATGAATTTTGGTTTATATATATTTTTTTTTAAGTAGAAACCACTTTTGAAGTGGAGTGAATTTATTAGGCTCACTAAACCCTTAAAAACCCATTGGGTAAAAAATGTCATACAAGTTTTGTAGTATATGAGAGGAAGTGAAATTTTAAATCCCATGTCTACTCTAGCAAGCAATTTAGGCATCGCTAAGCGAAGACCAACTCTGCCGACTTGAGGACACGTAACTAGCAAGCATTTTAGGGATCGCTATGCGAAGCCCAGTTCTGCCGACAAGTACGGGGATCTAAGAGAACACTTTTCTAGTCTATGAGTATCATACTTCATTTAATTTGTATAAATTGTAATCCTCTATGTATAATGCCAGTCGAATTGTCCATTTGTCTTGTGCGATCCTCAATTTGACTTGATCAGCTGCCTTATGATAAATCCAAATATACCAGCAACATCCATCCAGCCCTGGCCTTGCGCCTGTAACACAGAAACAAGCTCAGCAGTAACTAGACTCTTAAATATGGAACATTTCTACTATCCAATAAAACTAGACCTCTAATTTTAATTGGAAGTGTGTCATGTGTAAAAAGTGAAGATTGTCTATCCCTACTTGCTATTCTTGCAAGAGCATCAGCAACAGAGTTTGCTTCCCTATATATGTGCTCAAAAGTAATAGAAGAAGGTGTTGAAAAATCACTCACCAGTTGCCATATATTCCTCAGTAGTTGTTCCAACTTCCATGGAATTGTAAATTGTCTTCTGATCAGCTTTAATAATATCAATGAATCCACTTCTACTTGTAAATCTTCTATCCCCTCATGATATGCAGCTTGAAGTCCTTCAATAAGTGCCAATGTCTCTGCTTCTAGGCTGGTTTTTGTGTGTAAGTAAACTACCTTTGCAATCACCACTCTTCCAAGTCCATCTCTAATAACCAGTCCAGCTCCTGATATTCCTGGATTCCCAAGCGAAGAGCCATCTGTGTTTAGCTTGAAATTTGAAGGATGCCTCCATTGAACCTGTTTCACAAATGAAAATCTGTTGCTTTGATAGCCAACAGTAGTTAGGTGTAATAACTCAGGGAATAGTGTTCTGGTTTCAGATTGTTTCCATTTCAAATTGTGAGCTTTAAGCATATTCTGGATATTACTCAATGTATGTTTGATCATAATGTGAACCCTTGGCTTTGCTTGATCATATAAATAGGCAGTTCTACTGCACCATATGGTCCATGTCACAAAAAGTGGCATGATTCTGACCAGCAATCTATGTAGCTCAGATTTCACTGTGATGTTCCAATAATAAAATAACCTATCCCACAGATTAGCAAACACTTCTGGAGTGAGATCAAGCATATTATGAAAATGTATCCACAGTCTATGGGTAAAGGTGCATTCATTAAAAACATGTTGCAAGTCATCACCATTATTTCCACAGAAAGAACATATTGATGTTGCATAAATATGGTTTTCCTGTAATATATCACTCATAGGAATCAATCTATTTAGCAACTTCCAGTTAAACATAGATATCTTCTTTGGAACATATTTCATCCATAAAAACTTATAAGATGGTATCACCATCTTTTTATCTCTTAAAAGCTCATAAGATGATGAAATACTAAACTGGCCAGTTGGTTCAGGCTTCCAGATTAACTTATCTTTATATCCCTCATATATAGAAAAATCTTTAAGCAAAAGATCATTGATTTCCTGAGGGAAGCCATTAGTTAAAGATGCAGCAATGTCATGCTGATTATAGAAAAACTCTTTAACTGTTAACTCAGGTAACAGTATATCAGAATCTGAATTCCACATATCAATAAGCATGCCGTTCCCTAGCCAATTACTTTCCCAAAAGGAGATCTCACCTGAACCTACCTGGATGAGAGTGTTTGCTTGGGCAATTCCATCTACCTCTCTGAATCTTCTCCAAGTTCTAGATTTCATCTTGTAACCTGGCAAAGACCACATAAAAGAAACCCACAGACTATCTCCAAGTTGTAATTTCCACCAAATTTTCAGGGAAAAACTATTCATTAAAGTATGCAAGTTTTTAATTGAAAGTCCATTTTCTGTATATGGATAGCACATATTAGACCATGACCTCCATACTTTATTTTGTCCAAACTCTGATTTTCCCCATAAAAATTTAGCAAATATCACTTGTAATCTATCTAAGACTCCATTTGTAGGTTTAATGACTGCCAGTATATGCAATGGGATAGCAGATAACACATGCTTAGCAAGAACTAGCCTTCCTACTTGATTCAACCACTTATTTTGCCAGGATACTAATTTTGCAGTTATATTATCAAAAAGTGGTTGAAAGTATGAATGTTTTTTCTTGCCAATAAACACAGGGCATCCCAGATATTTAAAAGGAAAAGTACCTTTACTCATACCTGTGATATCATGTATCATTCCGTGATATACAGCAGGGGCTGATTCAGATAGATAATAGGAAGATTTGTCAGCATTAATCCTCTGCCCAGAGACTAACTCATACTGTCTCAAAAATTCCATAAAGCTAACAAGGCTGTGTCTATTAGCTTTTAGAAAAGTCACTGTATCATCTGCAAAACTGAGACTTGTTATTTTGTATGTTGAATTTGGCAACTTGTAATAATCAATTTTAGTCTGTTCAAAAAGGGACCTTAAGTTTCTTGTAAAGGCTTCTGTCAGTAGGATAAAAAGAAAGGGAGAAATAGGATCTCCCTGCTTGATACCCCTAGAAGCTCTAAAAAAACCAAAAGGTTTCCCATTGACTAAAACTGAAAAATTGGTTGCTTTAATGTTACCCATGACATTACTGACAAAGAATTCTGAAAATCCCATTTTCTTCAAAAGTTTAGATAAAAAGTCCCAAGATACTCTATCAAAGGCTTTCATCATATCTAATTTAAAAAATACATTGAATCCTCCAGATTTAGTGTTTAGAAAATTAGTAAGTTCATGCATTAGTAACACATTGTCAGCTAGCTCTCTTCCTGGAACAAATGCTGATTGTTCAGGAGATACTAAGCTAGATATTATGGGTTTTAACCTATCAGTATATACTCTTGAGAATATTTTATTTAAAAAATTGGATAAACTGATAGGCCTGTAGTCACAGAAGGTTGTATTTACCTGTCTCTTAGGAATCAGAGTAATGAAAGAGGCTGATATAGCTCTGGGAATAGGTATTCCCAGCAAAAATTCATTGACAGCCTGCAGAAGATCATTAGCTATAATTTCCCAGCAATGTGTGTAAAATTTACCTGTGTAGCCATCTGGTCCTGGAGCTGATTCGCCATCCATATGAAAGACAATGTTTTTTAGCTCTTCCAGATCCAGCTGCTTGGTTAGATTTTGATTCATCTCAGCAGTTACCATAGGAGGTATATTTTCTAGCATGCTACCTGTCATATTCTCATCAACAACATTAAAATCATCAGATAGCAAATTTTTAAAAAAATCAGCTGCCTCCGCACCAATTTCATCAGGGTTTGAAATCCATTCATTTGCTGAGTTCTGTATAAGGGCTATCCTCTGTCTAGCATGTTTAGCTTTTACAGTTGAATGGAAAATTTTTGTATTTGAGTCTCCCTCTTGTAACCATCTAACTCTCGATTTTTGTTTCCAGTAGGCCTCTTCTCTAAGCAAAGCCATAGTCAATTCAGCCTGAGCTTTGTGAAGCTCAGTTCTGTTCTGATCAGATTCATTTGCCTGGTAATCTATTTCTTTCTGTGCTACTCTCTCCTCTGCAAATTTTACTGAGTCATGTATATTACCAAAAACAGTCTTATTCCACTCTTTTAGTTTATTTTTTAGCCTTCTTAACTTAACTGAGAAGTTAATCATTCCAAAGATACCAGTAGGTTCAGACCAATTTTTTTTACTGTTTCAATAAAATCATTATGAGAAAGCCAGCAATGTTGAAATTTAAATGCTTTACCAATAGAGTTTGCAGCAGAATTATCAAGTTTTACAAGCAAAAGAGAGTGATCAGATGCTAATCTAGATTTGACCCTTATACTAGTATTAGGGAACAAATTTTGAAAATCACTAGTCATTAGACCCCTATCCAATCTTTCCCAAACCATGCCAACATTTCTAGATCTCATTCTTCTAGCTCCAGCCCATGTAAATAAATTCCCAGAAGAAGGCACCTCAATTAAAGAATTATCTTCTATGAACTCATTAAATTCTAGCATAGAATCTAAATTTGGTGAGGCCTGTCCTATATACTCAGATGAATATCTTATCACATTATAATCCCCCACATAAATTGTATTTCTGTCCGAATATTGACTCAATACACTCCATAAATCTCTTCTGGCAACCATATTATGTCTTGCATAAATAAAGAGAGCATTCCACTTATGAGTCATAGATATATGTTGAATTTCAGTACAAAGACACTGATCATGAGTAGATAGAATCGTAATATTAAAATCATCATTCCAAAAAATCCAGATTTTATCTCTAGGAGATGCATGATAATGACTGTAACCCAAAGTATAAGCTATAGATGGTATCTTGCTGCTATCAAGAAAAGGTTCAATAATAACAAATAATCCAATTTTATATTTCCTTTTAACATGCAAAACCCTAGCTTGAGTTGTTTTATTTCTAATTCCTCTAACATTCCATACACAAAAATTAATTCCAGACATGGATTAAACAAGTTGAGTAGGATCAATTTGGGATCTAGTCACAACATTTTTTTGGGAACTGGTGTAATCTTTATTTTTTCCTCTAGTTTTTTTACCAGTTTTAGGCAAAAGAATTGTAGAGTCATCAGTGGTGTCCATATTAGGATCAGTTATCATTCTATTAAACCTAGATTGATCTATAGGTTCTAAAATAAAATCTCCTTCAGCCTCTTTTGATTTCTTTTCCTGAGACCATTGAATATTAGGGCTGTGTGCTAGATTTTCAATTAGCCTAAGATCATCAGATGTCAGAGGAGATTTTACCTGTGTGTTTACCTCCATCTGATTTATGTTCTCCTGGTTTGTCTCTTGTGTATTTGCTGATGCTGTATCCGTAATGAGGATCATATTTTGCACAGCCTCTTGTTGATGAAATTTTTCACCTTGCACTTCTTCTTCAATTTGCTGGGATTGAACACCAAAATCTGCTTCATCTTCATTACTATTCAGCAGCTCAAAACTGTTGTGAGTTTTAATTGGCTGACTAACCACTTTTACTTCTGAAACTCCAACCTTTGCCTTTCCTTTTGCTTTCCACACCTGTTTTCCTGCATCAATACCTGTCTTTTCCAAGGAGGTGTCTTCAACAACTTTGTTAGATAAATCCACAGTTATACTTCCCTTTTCCTTACTAGACAGACCAGAGGTAGTTGCATTTTGTTTATCATTTTTTTTTCTATAAGTGTAGGTTTCCAGTAGTTAGTTCCCTGTCTATGAGTAGTATCAGTTTTGCATATAGATTCAGTGTGGCCTAATTTAAAGCATTTACTGCAATAATCAGGCACTCCTTCATATTCTACATACTGCCAGAAACCTTTTTTCCTGTAATTTATCCAAATTCTCTCACATAAAGGTTTAGAAACATCTACTTCCACACACACTTTGGCAACATGGGGTCTGGATCTATTAATTGTTGCTTTATCCACCTTAACTGGGGGCCCTATTAAATTACCTAGAGACAACATAGTGTGTTCATCAAAGAATTGATGTGGAAGGCCATAGAAACATACCCAGACTGGAACTAATGATGATTCCGCATTAGGGTTGAAATCCGCACTCCATTTGGTGATCTTGAGTGAGTAAAAACCGAAGTTCCATACTTTATGCATCCAACACCTGTAAAAATCGTCAGGAAGTTCAAAATGTATAAAAACATGTCTACTATCAACCAAAAAAATTCCAAATTGCCCAGTGAATCCAGCAGTTTGAAAATCCTTTCTCAGTCTCTCCATTTGAGGCCGAGATCTGGAAAAGCTCCCCACCAACGTGTATCTCAAAGGGGCCTCCAGTTTATCACATTCCTCCTCGGAGAAAGTGATCCCTGGTTCCCCCAGATGATCCACACGAGGCTTTGGATTGAAGGGTTCTCTAGAATTGGGGCTTTTTGCGTATATGATGAGGTCTGATTTATCTGCGAAACGGGTGTTAAGCATTTGGGCATATGAGAGCAGGGGTGGTGCTTGATCGCCAATCGGCGGCTCCGCCATGGTGGCGGTGCCAAGCAATTAGCGGCGAAGTTGATCTAATAGTTGATCTTGAAACGCCACCAAATCAATCCGGCATCCGAGCTGATCAGAGAGCCATGGAGACCTGGTGTCGGTGAATCCTCGGCCTCGGGTGCCTGACTGTTCGATCGATCGGCGGTGGTGGATTGGTGAGCGGCGGCGCATCAAAAGTCTTTTTTTGCTGGTTTATATTTGTAGTGGGATTTCAAAGACCGTAGAAGTTAGGGTTCGGTCACAATCTGGAACTTTCATCAATAGTGGAAGTATATATTCTGATGAGGTGAGAAGTATATATTTTAGGAGTAATTGTACTAAACAAATCCATAAATTTATGTTGTATATCTTGTGTTGCGCAGTTTTCTAAATTAATTAAGAATTAATATAAAAAAAAGTTGTATATCATAGAATTAAGAATCAAATTATTCATATAAAATTAAAAATGAGAGATTTGGATAGGACCATCCAATCATAATATTATGATAGGACCATTCTTTACTTCACATTTTTATTTAATTTTTTAATGTGTTAGCTTTTTTAGGCTATTATATGTGAGTTAATGATATTTGTCTTATTATAATTTCACATGTAGATGAATTCAATGAAGTTTATTTTCAACATCAACATATTTCTTATAGTCCACGATCTCAATGTGAGTGAGTATTTTCAACATTCAAATTGAAGTAACATTATTAATCATATGAAATATTATAAAATTCGTTAAAATGTGTATTTTCATAATATCAAAATTTCAACATAAACAAATACAACTATTGATGATAAAAACAATATATATGGTCAATGTAAAAATGTCAACTCGTGAAATTTATGCGGGAACGTAAGGAGTCCGTAACATCAATGAAAACACACAAAAAATTATGAGGTTGAAGTCAAACTTTCCCACCTTTTCAGAAAAATCCGTATACGTTTTAACTTAAATGTTTATACCAACAAATTAGAATAAATTTGATATCGCTCTAAGAAGTTGGACTTTCAATAGAATATACGAAAAATATGCCTTAATTAAAATTTGATACTGTAAAAATAAAATATATAATGTATAAAAATATTTAAACCATTTCTAAAAATAGAAAAACAAAACGTTACGGAGGATATGTAAAATTACGAAAATAGCAACTCACAAAGGTAGTCAAGAGTACAACTCAGAAAGGGGATCGTGAGAAACGGAACGGAAATAGAGATTAACTGGCGAAACAGAAAGGCAGGGAATATACCTTAGCAGATCCCTCATAGCAGCAATCACACTCCCACTTTTTTTCCTGTTTAAATTAACAACAAAACTCATCTGAATCCCCATCGGACTCCAATTCATTTTATACAATCTCCACTCGGATTTCAAACTCATCATTCGCTATATAAGGTACGAAAAAGCTGTTTTATGTATGTATTCGCTGCAGAGATCTGTGTTTAGATTTGTGTTTTCATGCAAAGGTGACTGAACATTATTCGATATTCTTGTTCTTGAACAGATTATCATCAGCCGCCTGATCATTTCTGATTTTTACATGATCTCTCTTCTCTTTCATCTGGTAATTTTCTCTCTTTTACTGGTTTTTAATATTTCATTTCATGATCTGTTGAGCTGTTCTTGCTGAATCTGGAACAGATCTTTATGATCCAGAAAAATTTGATTCAGATTTGTTTATCAGATCAGTCGTCACTGATATTGTGTTTATATTTCTCCTAGGAATTAGGAACTGATTTAATTTCCGCACGTTTCCAAATACTGGATATTTTAAAACCAATTTCCAATCTAGCGTTATATTATAAGTTAAATAGGTGCATCACTGTTCATAAATTCACGTTGTTTCAATTCAAGTTCCTAATTTGTGTGGTTTTATTAACAATCTGATTGTTTTGTGAAATTTGTTTGTTTGCAGAGAAAGGAGGAGCTGAGTAATGGCTGGAGAAAACCTTAAAGTCCTCAACGCGCTCGACACAGCGAAGACGCAATGGTACCATTTCACGGCGATCATCATCGCCGGAATGGGGTTCTTCACCGACGCCTACGACCTCTTCTGCATCTCCCTCGTCACTAAGATGCTCGGCCGGATCTACTACCACGTGCCCGGCTCAGCCAAGCCGGGCAGCCTCCCGCCCAACGTCGCCGCCGCGGTCAATGGCGTCGCCCTCTGCGGAACCCTAGCCGGGCAGCTCTTCTTCGGGTGGCTCGGCGACAAGCTCGGCCGGAAAAAGGTCTACGGCATCACTCTCATGCTCATGTGCCTCTGCTCCATCGCCTCCGGCTTGTCCTTTGGGAGCGATCCGAAATCCGTGATGGCCACTCTCTGCTTCTTCCGGTTCTGGCTAGGCTTCGGCATCGGCGGCGACTACCCTCTCTCCGCCACCATCATGTCGGAATACGCTAATAAGAAAACCCGCGGTGCTTTCATTGCCGCGGTTTTCGCCATGCAAGGTTTTGGAATCCTCGGTGGTGGAATTTTCGGCATGGTCATCGCTAAAGCGTTTGACGCGGTGTACCATGCGCCGTCCTACGCGGAAGATCCCATCGGCTCAACCGTGCCACAGGCGGACTACGTCTGGAGGATCATCCTAATGATCGGAGCTCTGCCGGCGCTTTGTACTTACTATCAGAGGATGAAGATGCCGGAAACCGCTCGGTTCACGGCCTTGGTGGCGAAGGATTTGAAGAAAGCGAACGCCGATATGTCGAAGGTTTTGAACCGTGACATCGAAGCCGACACGAGTTTGGCTAAGGTCAGCGATGAGGCCAAACTGAAATCAGACCGTCACTCTTACGGTTTGTTCTCTAACCAGTTTCTTAAGAGGCACAGTCTGCATCTGCTCGGAACTACTAGCACGTGGTTCTTGCTCGACATCGCGTTCTACAGCCAGAATCTGTTTCAGAAGGACATCTTCTCCGCCATGGGCTGGATTCCGGCGGCAAAGACGATGAACGCTATTCAGGAAACCTTCACCATTGCTAGAGCTCAGACTTTGATAGCTATTTGCAGCACAGTTCCGGGCTACTGGTTCACGGTTTTCTTCATTGATAAAATGGGTCGGTTTGCTATCCAGCTTATGGGATTCTTCTTCATGACGGTTTTCATGTTTGCGTTGGCGTTCCCTTACGACCACTGGACTCATCCCGGGAATCACATAGGCTTCGTCATTATGTATTCCCTCACTTTCTTCTTTGCGAATTTCGGGCCTAATGCAACTACATTTGTTGTTCCTGCCGAGATTTTCCCGGCCAGGCTCCGATCAACCTGCCATGGAATCTCAGCTGCTTCCGGGAAGCTTGGAGCGATTGTCGGGGCGTTCGGGTTCTTGTACTTGGCTCAGAGCCCGGATAAGACTAAGACTGATGCAGGATATCCTCCGGGTATCGGTGTGAAGAATTCGCTGATTGTTTTGGGAGTGGTTAATGCCGTTGGGTTTTTGTTCACTTTTCTGGTGCCGGAATCCAAGGGAAAGTCGCTCGAAGAAATGTCCGGCGAGAATGGCGACGAGGAAGAAACGACGTTGGGCGCATAAACTGATATGTGCTTTGTCGATCTGGAGTGCTATTTCAATTCTACAATAGTTTCTGATTTTTGTAGTTCTTTTTACTTCATGGAGTGTTTAATGTAGAATAATCCAGCATCTGTTGTAGAATTTAATTCTCATTTCTAATCCAGCATATCAGTACTAGAACAATTTCAATCAATCATGGTTTGATTGGCCGGTGGCTGTATATTGGATAGACAATTGCAAATTAACGCGATATAAGGTTAAAACTTAACCGTTCTACAAATCTAGTATTAGTATCGCCAAAAGTAAGTATTCAAACTACTTTTAATTGGATTTTTCCTAATTGTACAAATTAGATCTGAAGTTAATCAAAGTTTAACTGAACAAAATGAATCATAAAAAAACTAGGATTAGCATATCACATTCAGTCCAATATTTAGTACAAAAAACAACACACATGCATCCTAAAAAAGACTTAAAATAAATTTTTAAGAAGAAGTGAAAACACCTTCTTAATCTAATTGTGCCAGCTCCAATAGACATGTTCGAACCAGTCAAAACCGAGCCGACCAAAAAAGCTGACCCGACACGACAAGTCCACTCGACCCGACCAGGCCGGCCCTATCCCCAAATATGCGCCGACTTCAGATGGGCCTCGTGGGAGCTCTGACAAGCTGGAACTTTAAGCCTCGTCCATCACTAGGGTCCGAGTGGGATCGCTGTCAATCCCCAGCAGGATCGGATACCCTATAGCAGGCCTTCTCAGGTCGGCCAATCAACCATTTGGAACTGTGCCCGTCAACAGCAAGCTCACGGGAACAGCGGTGGCGTGCGAGCGGTAGCAACCCACTCGTATCGACAACAGACTTTGATCGGATCAACTTTTGTAAGGTCTGTGGGATTTTGGGGCTGTAATTTGTGGAATAGGAAGGGGAGGTCGAAAATAAGGTTTGTGGGAGGCATCCGGGTGGTGGAAGCACCGGCGGTCTCTGTAGAAATCATATCTGGGGGGTTTTAGAAGGAGGGACACCAAAACTAATGAAAATTCCATTCAATTTATATTCATTATAGTTCAGTACAGTTCAATTATGAAATTGTTTTAAATTTTATTTAGGCTCAATTATACAAATATATTTATTTTGTTCATTTTAGTTTAGTTCATTTAAATATATTTTTCAGTTCAATTCAGTATAGTTCAGGATATTTATATTTTCAATTCAATTCAGTTCAATTCAATATATTTGTATTTTTTTCATTTCAGTTCTATAGATATATGTATATATATATATATGTATATATATGTATGTATATATATGTATATATATGTATATATATGTATGTATATATATGTATATATGTATATATATGTATGTATATATATGTATATATGTATATATATGTATATATATATATATTCAGTTCAGTATATTTATATTTTTTCAGTCCAAATTGATATATTTATATATTTTTTAGTTCAGTTCAGTATATTTTTATTTTTTCAGTTCAGCGATAATTAAGTTCAGGTAATCAGAAATTTAGAAGTGAGCCAAATGCTGATGGAACATAATGATGAAAATGCATATATATCTCAGAAAATGCCAAATGGGAAACACTACTCCCGGTACCACAGCCCTCCCAAAACCCCCCTCTCTCCCGAAACCTTCCCCTCCCCCACCTTTCCTAATCTAGCGCCGGGGAGGCTCCGGCCGGCGTCTCTTGCCGGTCGGAGGTGACCTCCCCACCCATAACCCAATAAAAGTCTATACCACCCCAATCCCTACCCCCAACTCGAAACCCCATCTCAGCCAAAAAATTACATATCCTTTTTAAATCTCCGACCACCTCTCTATGGATGGTTCGAGCGGGTCGCCACCACTCGGCACCGCCACTGGAATATCCGGCGAGATCAACCTCAATCTGGCCGGAACGACGCCGAATCCACCAGCCCAGGACTGCCGCCAATAGGAGCTCAAGAGGATCGGGCCGGAAAGTCAGCGGTAGGACCGCACGAGATCCCCCCGGAAATCGGATCCGGGCCAGCGAGGACGAGCAGCTCAGACGGCCTGGTGGTCAGAGGGGCACACCGCAGAAGACAAGGGCGGCCAGATCCATTTCGATCGGGAATGGATCTGATCCAGGCAGCAAAGTCAATGGCTCGGGTCGGCTCGGGCCGGGCCAGGCAGAGGTTGGACAGATTTACACCGGAAATGGCACAATTAGACTGAGAAAGTGGTTTTACTTCTTTTTCCCCTTTTTAAAATTTATTTTCAGTCTTTTTCGGGTATATATTAATTAATGTTTGTACTAAAATATTGGATTGAATGTGATCTGCTAATCTTAATTTTCTGACGAGTCCTTTTGCTCAGTTAAACTTTGATTAGCTTCCAATCTAGTTAGTACAGTTAGGAGAAATCCAAGTCACAATAGTAGTGAATATTATTGTTGCGATACTGCTACTAGATTTGTAGACCGGTTAGGCTTTAACCTTATATCGAGTTAGATTACATTTGCTCTATCCACTATTTGGCCACCAGCCAATCAGACCAGGATTGGTTGGGATTGCTCTAGTACACATATTAATATATATATATATATATATATATATATATCCATTTTTAGATTTTTGTGATTTTTTTCTTAATGCTGCGCTGTAGAATATCACCTTATAAGAGAAATCTTTATAGCAATCTCTAGTTAGGCTCTTGATGAAGCTTTCCTATTAGTATTATGGCTGGATAGAATAACTCGGTATGCTTTACATACTACTCTGCTGTCCAACCTTGTGAAAACTTGATATCTTCCGGTGGTCCATAGGCCACCGGGCTCAATGGGTAGTCGGTTGAGGTTCAAGTAGAGAGTATTTGTTATAATAGAACCGAGTTTTCTGTTTTGACTGTGAGAAAGTGGGATGGTGAATTCTAGCGAGCTATAAAATACTGTACTTGGTGATGTCTATACGCAGCAGAATGAGGAAAGTCTGGTTTTAGCTATGCTGTGACTGGCATCGATACAGAGATGACTTAGTTTTCTTGTATATTTTTAGACACATCTCTGATATCTCACTTTGCTTCCGATATTAGATCGGAGTATAGCATTCGGGCAACAAATTGCCACAGTTACCCCAACAAGGTATCATGTGTAATATTGGGTTTCAAACCTGATCATGTAATTGTATTGTTTTTATTAGAGTTGAGGAGTCGTGAATAATTCTACCGTTCACTTGGATGGTAAAAAAAAATTGCATATATATCTAAAGAATCCATTAATTTTGTTGTTAGATACATTCGTAGATCAAATTATTAACTCTACGGTCTATAAAGTTCTTTTATGGTTTTTTTTTTAGGTATGATTGTGGCTTTTGATTTTACGCGCACTAAAAATGTGAACTTTTTCGATTGTTAAATTCCAGAAAGGCCTCTGATATTGGATGGTTAATTAGGTATTGCCTCCAGGCTCCATGGGCATGAGTTTTGGCCACAATCTGGAACTTTCATCAATAGTGGAAGCATGTATTTTGATGAGATGTGGTATGTTTTGGAGTAATTGTACTAATCAAATCCATATGGATTAGAATTAGTATGTTGTATAGTGCGTGTTGTGCAATTTTCTAGTTAAGAATCAAAACAAAAAAGTTGCATATCTCAAAATCAAGAATTAAATTATTCAAATAAAATAAAAAAATGAGAGAATTTGGTAGAACCATCCAATCATAATATTATGATATGACACTACCACAAACACGGTCATTGAAGGCACAAAACAAAGGCGTTTATGCCCGATTGAATTTTTTCGCCTTCCCATAGGGTTACGATATCGTAACCTATACTGCATGTATTGATAAAAAATTATGCAAGGCGGAAAAGACACAGTTTAAGGCGGAAAATTATGTGCCTTTTAAATTTAACGTTTAAGGCGTTTAAAAAATTTCCACGTTGGAAATTTTTTTCTGTTACGATATCGCTTGTAAAATCGACAAGAAATAACATGAAATTACGAGATAGTAACCCAATTGTTTCCAGTATTATATGTATCGAATGTTTGAACGATATCGTAACATGATTCATGAGACTTTTTAAATTTATTTTATTGTTACGATATCGCAATGTAGTCCGCCTAACTGGTTAATTTTTATCATAATTTTTGGCTTTGAATAATATATACCTTACGAAATGTTCCATATTTAAGAGTCTAGTTACTGCTGAGCTTGTTTCTGTGTTACAGGCGCAAGGCCAGGGCTGGATGGATGTTGCTGGTATATTTGGATTTATCATAAGGCAGCTGATCAAGTCAAATTGAGGATCACACAAGACAAATGGACAATTCGACTGGCATTATACATAGAGGATTACAATTTATACAAATTAAATGAAGTATGATACTCATAGACTAGAAAAGTGTTCTCTTAGATCCCCGTACTTGTCGGCAGAACTGGGCTTCGCATAGCGATCCCTAAAATGCTTGCTAGTTATGTGTCCTCAAGTCGGCAGAGTTGGTCTTCGCTTAGCGATGCCTAAATTGCTTGCTAGAGTAGACATGGGATTTAAAATTTCACTTCCTCTCATATACTACAAAACTTGTATGACATTTTTTACCCAATGGGTTTTTAAGGGTTTAGTGAGCCTAATAAATTCACTCCACTTCAAAAGTGGTTTCTACTTAAAAAAAATATATATATATACCTTACGAATTCATAACCGGAATCGCAAGGTGGTATACAATATATGATTAACTTACGATATCGTAACTAGAATCGCAAGGTCATATGATTCTCCCTATAACTGATCTTATCTGTAACTCTTATCTCCTTCCTCTTATCTCTTCTACTTCTTCTTCTTTCTTCTGAGATTCACATATCTCATTCCCAACCAATAGAGCCATCCTTATCAATCATCCCAATTTGATTCTTCCCTATCTCTTCATCTTCTTGCCAAATATCTCTTCCACTCTAATCGATTTCTTAGTCCCAAAATTCCAGATCTGCAATTTTTTTATCGGCTGTGGTGATAACAGTCATGGTGATGATATGCTTCGATTTTAAAGGTAATGGGTATTTCGAATTCGGAGTTGTATAATTTGCTATGTTGGATGATGTTTTTTGATGAATCATGTTGAGATTTGATGGGTTTTTCTCTTTGTTTTACAGATTGGGTTATGTTTATTGTTAGAGATGGTTGTTGATCGAATTGGGTTGATGTTCAATGATTCTTTTGGATTTTTGTACAGATCCATCAATTTGATGCTGGAAGATTTCGGCCTGAATTATTTATATAGCTGCCCGGAGCTCTCCAAACGGAAAACGCATTTTTTTACTGGAAAAGAATTGACTTACGACTTCGCAAGTTGTTCCGTGGTTCATTTTTTTATACAACAGATTTGACTTACGAAATCGTAAGCTATTCTGTTTATTCATTCTTTTTACACGATAGAATGGACTTACGATATCGTAAGTTGTTCCGAATCTTTTAAGGTGGAAGGGACCCACCTTAAAATGTTTCTGATTTTAAGACACACCCAGAGAAGATGCAAAACTTCCGCCTTCCTACGTTCACAAGGAACCGCCGTTAATGGCAATGTTTTGTAGTAGTGTGACTATTCTTTACTTTACTTTTTTGTTAGATTAGTTAATGTGTATGTTTTAGGGGCATGCTATACGCAGTCCGTATTTTGCTTATTTTGCAGTCCAAAATAAAAATACGCCTTCGATATATATGATATGGTCAATAATTATGTATATCAGACACATGCATCATATATACTACTTCCATTGCATACACTTGCAGTTCAGTTATATATCAGAATCATTGTATATATGATTATTTTAAAAAAAATACGGACTGCAAATAAGCAAAATACGGACTGCGTATAGAAGGCCTGATGTTTTATTAGGCTCTTATTATAATACTTTTAACCATTTACAATGAAAAGTCAATTTGTGAAGGTTATAATGGAACGTAGGGATATAACAAATAAAAATATTCATGATCAAAGATATTCATGGTCAAACAAAGATATTGATGATCAAAAGTATTCATAGTCAATCTAAAAAAATTAAATTTTAAATTTTATTCTGAAACGTAGAGAGTATATAATATCATTAAAAACACGCAAAAATTTATAGTGTTGATCTCTTTGAAGTCAAACTTTCTAAATTTTTCAGAAAATTCGCATACGTTTTAACTTAAATGTTTGTACCAATCACGTACAATAAATTTGATGTCTCTCTATAAAGTTGAACTTTCAACAGAATTATGCAAGAATTATGGCATATTTAAATTTTGTTAAAAGCTTAATAATTTTATGTTGTACAAATAAAATATATTGTACATTAAAAAATTGAAATTTAAAACCATTTCAAAAACGGAAATGAAAAGTTATTGGGACGTTAATGTAAAATTACAAAAATAGCTTTAAGAAGTGATAAAACTTATCAAAAGTTATAAAGAAAATGAAAATTGTTTATCATTAAAAAAAAAGTATGGTGGACGAAAAAAAGTCAGAGTACAACTCTTAAAGGGGTCGGGAGAAACGGAAGGGAAATAGAGATTATCCGGCGAAACAGAAAGGCAGGGAGGCAGGGGGGGAATATGCCATTGCAGATCCCTTATAGCAGCAATCCCACTCCCACTCTTTCCCGGTATAAATTAACAACAAAACTCAGGTGAATCCCCATCGGACTCATATTCATTTTATATAAAATCCTCTCGGATTTCAAACCCATTATTCACTATATAAGGTACGACGTTTTGTACACCAATCGACAAGAAAAAGCTGTTTTTTGTACGTATTCGGTGCAAAGTAATGGCTGGAGAAAACCTTAAAGTCCTCAACGCGCTCGACACAGCGAAGACGCAATGGTACCATTTCACGGCGATCATCATCGCCGGAATGGGGTTCTTCACCGACGCCTACGACCTCTTCTGCATTTCCCTCGTAACTAAGATGCTCGGCCGGATCTACTACCATGTGCCCGGCTCCGCCAAGCCGGGCAGCCTCCCGCCCAACGTCGCCGCCGCGGTCAATGGCGTCGCCCTCTGCGGAACCCTAGCCGGGCAGCTCTTCTTTGGCTGGCTCGGCGACAAGCTCGGCCGGAAAAAGGTCTACGGCATCACTCTCATGCTCATGTGTCTCTGCTCCATCGCCTCCGGCTTGTCCTTTGGGAGCGATCCGAAATCCGTGATGGCCACTCTCTGCTTCTTCCGGTTCTGGCTCGGCTTCGGCATCGGCGGCGACTACCCTCTCTCCGCCACCATCATGTCGGAATACGCTAATAAGAAAACCCGCGGTGCTTTCATTGCCGCGGTTTTCGCCATGCAAGGTTTTGGAATCCTCGGTGGTGGAATTTTCGGTATGGTCATTGCTAAAGCGTTCGACGCGGTGTACCACTCGCCGTCCTACGCGGAAGATCCCATCGGCTCAACCGTGCCACAGGCGGACTACGTGTGGAGGATCATCCTAATGATCGGAGCTCTGCCGGCGCTGTGTACTTACTATCAGAGGATGAAGATGCCGGAAACCGCTCGGTTCACGGCTTTGGTGGCGAAGGATTTGGAGAAGGCGAACACCGATATGTCGAAGGTTTTGAACCAGGACATCGAAGCCGACACTAGTTTGGCTAAGGTCAGCGATGAGGCCAACCTGAAATCAGACCGTCACTCTTACGGTTTGTTCTCTAACCAGTTTCTTAAGAGGCACGGTCTGCATCTGCTCGGAACTACTAGCACGTGGTTCTTGCTCGACATCGCGTTCTACAGCCAGAATCTGTTTCAGAAGGATATCTTCTCCGCCATGGGCTGGATTCCGGCCGCAAAGACGATGAACGCTATTCAGGAAACCTTCACCATCGCTAGAGCTCAGACTTTGATAGCTATTTGCAGCACAGTTCCGGGCTACTGGTTCACGGTTTTCTTCATTGATAGAATGGGTCGGTTTGCTATCCAGCTTATGGGATTCTTCTTCATGACGGTTTTCATGTTTGCGTTGGCGTTCCCTTACGACCACTGGACTCATCCCGGGAATCATATCGGCTTCGTCATTATGTATTCCCTCACTTTCTTCTTCGCCAATTTCGGGCCTAATGCGACCACGTTTGTTGTTCCTGCCGAGATTTTCCCGGCCAGGCTCCGATCAACCTGCCATGGAATCTCAGCTGCTTCCGGGAAGCTTGGAGCGATTGTCGGGGCGTTCGGGTTCTTGTACTTGGCTCAGAGCCCGGATAAGACTAAGACTGATGCAGGATATCCTCCGGGTATCGGTGTGAAGAATTCGCTGATTGTTTTGGGAGTGGTTAATGCCGTTGGGTTTCTGTTCACTTTTCTGGTGCCGGAATCCAAGGGAAAGTCGCTGGAAGAAATGTCCGGCGAGAATGGCGATGAGGAAGAAACGACGTTGGGCGCTTAAACTGATGTGCTTTGCAAATCTGTAGTGCTATTTCTGTTTTACGTATAATAATTTCAGTTCTACATTTTGTAGTTTTTTCTGGAGTGTTCATTGTAGAAGAATTCAGCATAATGTTGTAGAATTTAACTCAGTGTTGTACTTTGTGTTCTGTTAACAATGACTATCTAGTATGTTTAACCATTAATTTATAGTACTACATCAATATTAACTATTAATTTAAAATAATATATTAATATTAATCTAACTAGCATGTTTAATTATCAATTTAGACTACTACATCAATATAGATATAAAGATCTGATATAATTTTGAATTTTCCGTAACAAATATTTTCAAAATATTAAATTTTTACCGATACTTAATGCATGTAAATAAAATTGTCAACGAAAAACGATCAATTAATACATTATTAACCGAATGGAGAGAGTATGAATTAGAGCTTTAGTAAAAAATTCTTAAGTCAAGCAACATATAGTAATGCTTTGCGGAAAAAGGAAACATCTCATTTGGTGGGTGTTCAAAATTACCCGACCTATCCGGTTCGATATCCGAAATACCCGAATGCTAATGTCCGGGTAATTTAAGTATAAGCGGGCCGGGTACCCGACTCGATAATTATGTTTATAATAGGGTTCGGGTACGGGTCACAAAAATTGAGTTTCCAGGTACCCGAAATATCCGATTAAATATTATTATTACTAATAACAATATGATAACAAATATGTTTGTTATATTGAGTACCCGTAAAAAAATATTAATATATATTCTCTTATTTAGCACTTTACATATTTTCGATAACATATTTTTTTCATGTACATATTACATAGAAAAGAGATGTAATGAATAATTTTGGGTTATATTTGCATTAATAATTACGCATTTTTAACGAAAAAGATATTATTTCTTGTAGTTATAAAAAATTTAAAACTTAATTTAGATGTTTGCTATATCCAGGTCCAGTTTACTTCTGCAGGTCTAATGGATGTGGGAAAATACCATAATTACCCTTCATTCGTTTATTATTTGTTACAAATATATTTCTAAAACCATAACTTTGAATGTCTAAACCCATCTATGTAATGATTGAATACGTGTGCAAATCATAAATTACTTTTTCGTGAATTATAATACATATTTAAAAGGGACATTATTGTCACTTCAGAAGTAAATTGGACCTGCAGAAGTAAATTGGACCTGCATATAGAACTACCCTTAATTTAAAGTAGTGGTTGAATTTTTAGATTTTATTTATGCTTGCATATGTGCAAATATAAACATAATAATTTAGTAAAAGGGTTATAGGGTACCCGTCAACCGGCCCGAATTTTTCGGGTACCCGAAAGTACGGGTACCCGCATTTCCGGATTAGGGTACGGGTCACATATTTTACTACCCGAACATGCGGGTACCCGAAAGTACGGGTACCCGGTTATGAACACCACTAATAGTCCCAATGAGTTTAAACTTCCGAATTTGCTATTTCTTTAATCCTAAATATTCTCCTACGTTTTTAAATATTGTGCCTAGTTTATAAAAGACCTACATTATATTATTTCCAATGTTAGAAGAATTCACTTCAACTAGTATAAATCTATTATAATATCCGTCTATGAAGATTATATATATATATATATATATAGAATTAAAAAGTAAATGGTAAAAAAAATCATGTCCAAGGCCTTGTCCAGTTCAACTTATTTGGTGTTGTGCTGTGCTGATGAGTGCTGTACTGTGCTGATGAATGCTGAGTTGTGCTGATCAGTGTTGTGCTGTGCTAATCTTGTGCTGAATAGTGTTGAAAGTGTTGAATAGTGTTCATTTGAGTTGAACAAAAAACACAATGTTTATTGCTTAAAAACTAAAAAGTTTACTTAATTAATAATATTTTTACAAAACATAAAAATAGTATCCATATAGAACTTAAATGTGAGCTGAATAGGTGTTGTGCTAACTAGTGCTGTGCTATGCTAATGAGTGCTGTGGTGTGCTGATCAGTGTTGTGCTGTACTGAAATGTGTTGCAATAAGTTGAACCGGACAGGGTCTAACTCAATTTCATTTGCTCTAATTACAGCTTCTTGCAGTTTCATACAGTATTCCTTCAAATTATTCTCCGACTCTTGCATGTGCAGTGAGTTTCTTGCATCCCATCATTTGGACATGACATCCAACTCAATCTGATTTGATATTTTCATATAACAGATTTGTTGATGAATGGGTTGGTATATGGCTTGAATGCCGTAATAGCCGCTACTGCGAGTTAGCACGGGGTCTCGCTGAGGTGTTGGTGATTTGGGCCCAAAGTGTGTTTTCGGGCCCAGTATCTAGGGTTTAGTGAAAGAGGCTCTATAAGACTCTTTCACTTGCCGCAACCTAGTTTGTACTGTTTTCTGGGTATTAGACGATAGGAACATTGTAATCTGGTTACCTATCTAATACAATCTGTCTCCTTCCCGCGGATGTAGCCAATTATTGGTGAACCACGTAAATCTCTGTGTTCTTGTTTTTCTTTTTACGTTTAGTTTGCTGTTTTCTCATATTCCGCACAACAGAATGAATGTAACATTCAATGTTTGTTTATCATTCTTCTTTCACTAAATAATTCGTATACTAACGTGAAAAAAATATATATGATGAATTACTAAAGATTACGAGACAATGGAAATAATGTATAAAAGGCGTGAAATAAATAATATATAAACGGAATTATATTATTAAGAAACGGAATCATTAGAGTTATTGCAATGATTTCTAGTAAGGTTTGTGGCATTTTATTCCTGATCTAGGAAGACACCTTCACACATTTAACATATTACATAAATATGGTTTATATTTTGGAGTGGGAGTATTGTACAACTTAGGGTTTGTCACAATCTGGAACTTTCATCAATTGTGGAAGCATGTATTGTGACGAGATATAAATGATGCTAAATGGGTCATGACTCTGAAATATCGTGAGTCGTGACATATCTTTTGACCAAAGGCAATGGTGGGGCGTTGAGGGCAGGTCCGATCCAGCCCATGAAACAAATGAAACCTGCGCTTCAAACCTTCAAAAAATGGGTAGAAATGGAGCTCATTTTTTTTTAAAAAATACTTAGACTTGTGTACTTTTTTTTAAAAAAGTATTCATTTAATATTTTCTAAAAATTGATCAAAATAAGAGTGCCATTTTTTTTAAAAAAAACCCCTCATTTTTACCAATCTTAATTTTTTTTTCTCTGGATCCTATAATTAGAGCACTTTTTTAAAAATATCGATTTAGACCTCAAATAACTAGGGCCGACCCTGATTTAGGACGAACAAACGCCTTTTCTCCATGTATTTTGATGAGATGTGGTATGTTTGGAGTAACTGTACTAAACAAATACATATATATCAGAATTAAGTATGAAATATGGTATGTTCTAGTGCAATTGCGCATGCGACAAATATAAACAGGTGAGAATAAGTATGAAATGAGGTGGGAAAAGTATTATAACTGTATAGGGAAAAATTGGATATAAATTAATTTGGTTAAACAATTAAAAATTGATACAAATCAATCTAGTTCATTAAATATTTAATTCAGTTATATTCATCATCATTTTAATGCATTACTTTAGTTTAGTCAAACAAGAAATAGAGTCAATCAGAGAAGCTTTAGTTAAGCAAATAAATAAATTTTAATTTATTCAATCAATTCATTTCATTTCATTTCTTTAAGTTTTATTTTTAACTAAAATTTGATATATTTCTACGAAATAAAATGATATTTAAATAGAATATGTACATGAACGTGAATTGACACGTTACCTATTACTCGCCCCCTCAACCAAAATCAAACTAAAATAATTTTGACCATCAATATTTTTTAATTTTTGCATGCAATTTTTTTTGAAACATCATTACTTAAAAATATATGTTTGCATGAATCTAATAATATATTAAGTGACAATATTATATAATATTATATAATAATAATTAATAGTCAAAATTATTTCTGTTTAATTTTTAAAAGTCTAACATGACGATTTATTGCAAATTTAATTGATAGTTGAAGTCTTCTTTGTTTAATTTTAAAAAGTCTAACAAAACACTTCATGCAATGAATGTATTCCATATTTAAATTGCATTTTTATTTCATGGAAAGATTCAACCCTAATCCCTAACCTTTTTTAAAAGAATTTCTTAATGTATACATACGAAATTAAAATGGATAAGATTTCCTATATAAAAGTTCCAGAAAATATTACTAGACATATATGGTAATTGAATTAACCACAAAGGTATATGCTTTTACCTATTCTTTCCCAAAATTACAAAAGTTAAAAGTTAGGAAGAAAACTAATTTTAAATACAAATGGAAGCCAATCCTATTATCGTTTAAGATTCTTAAGATCCTAATTAACCTTTCAAAAAGAATTTCTTAATATATATATACACGAAATTAAAATGGATAAGATTTTTTATATAAAAGTTCCAAAAAAGATGACTACACATATAAGGTAATTGAATTAACCACAAAGGTATATGCTTTTACCTATTCTATCTATAAAATTACAAAAGTTAAAAAGTCTTTTATCTATTCTATCCGTAAAGTAAAAAAAAAAAAAAAAAAATCTTTTGAATACACATGAATACAAAATAGATGCCATGGTACATTCTATTTCCAAAATCAAATCTCTAGTTTGTTGGGATTTTACCATCCCAATATAATGTGAATGATATTCGCTGCGGTTGAAATTAAAGTCAAAATCTTTCTAAATCTGTAAATTTATTTCCTTGTTAAATAATTCAAAGTTTTTATATTTCACGTTTATTCAATTTTATCAAACATTTTGACTTTTACTAATACTAATAATTAATATACTAAATTAATCAACCTTTTTTACAAATTAATATACTAAATGTTATAACAACCCTAAGAAGTTTTTAGATGATACGTTTGTCCATATACATGCTACTAACAAAAAATGAACAGATTAAAATATAGTAACAAACTGTAACTGAATTAAAGTGAAACTTTAATTAAATTATATTTTATTAAATCTAAAAATTCAATATAAGTTAGAGCAGAAATTGATGCTGGGATTAAAAAATAGTGTATCATAATTTATTGTATGTGGATGCAAATAAAATATATATAATCCTCCAACTTTTTTTTTAAATCAAACGTTTCTGAATTGAAATATGATTTATGTTGCCTCAAAAAATCGTAATATATATAGATATTAAAAGTGTAATAAATTAGGATATGCTTTTGGATAAACAGATTAAAAGGGTAAAAAGATAAGTAATCTATATTAAAAGTGTAATAAAATTAGAATATGCTTTTTTGGGTAAATAGTTTAAAAGGGTAATAAAATTAGAATAGGCTTTTAAAGGTAAAAACAATAAGGAAAGTGTAAAAAGGATGAATGAATTTTAGTTGTATTAGAAATGCAGTAAGAGTACAACTGGCGAAACAGACAACCAGAGAATATACAATAGCAGATCCTTATAGCAGCAATCCCACTCCCATTCCTTCCCGGTATAAATTAACGCCAGAACTCATCTGAATCCCCATCGGACTCCAATTCATTATACGATCTCCACTCGGCTTTCAAACCCATTCTTCATTATTTAAGGTACGACGAAAATGCTGTTTTTTGTACGTATTTGCTGCAGAGATTTGTGTTTTCATGCAAAGGTGACTGACTTTTATTTGATATTCTTGTTCTTGAACAGATTATCATCAGCCGCCTGATCTCTCTTCTCTTTCGTCTGGTAATTTTCTCTCTTTTACTGGTTTTTTTAGTTGATTTGATGATCTATTAAGCTAATATATTCTAATTTGTATTTTTTTGGTTGCTGTTATAATAATGATGATCAACGATCTGATTTTTTTGTGAAATTTGTTTGTTGCAGAGAAAGGAGGAGTAGAGTAATGGCGGGAGAAAACCTTAATGTCCTCACCGCGCTCGACTCAGCGAAGACGCAATGGTACCATTTCACGGCGATCGTCATCGCCGGAATGGGGTTCTTCACCGACGCCTACGACCTCTTCTGCATCTCCCTCGTCACTAAGATGCTCGGCCGGATCTACTACCACGTGCCCGGCTCCGCCAAGCCGGGCAGCCTCCCGCCCAACGTTGCCGCCGCTGTCAATGGAGTCGCCCTCTGCGGAACCCTAGCCGGGCAGCTTTTCTTCGGCTGGCTCGGTGACAAGCTCGGCCGGAAAAAGGTCTACGGCATCACACTCATGCTCATGTGCCTCTGCTCCATCGCCTCCGGTTTGTCCTTCGGGAGCGAGCCGAAATCCGTGATGGCCACTCTCTGCTTCTTCCGGTTCTGGCTCGGCTTCGGCATCGGCGGTGACTACCCTCTCTCCGCCACCATCATGTCGGAATACGCTAATAAGAAAACCCGCGGTGCTTTCATTGCCGCGGTTTTCGCCATGCAAGGTTTTGGAATCCTCGCTGGTGGAATCTTCGGTATGATCATCTCTAAAGCGTTCGACGCGGTTTACCATGCGCCGTCCTACGCTGAAGATCCCAACGGCTCAACCGTGCCGCAGGCGGACTACGTGTGGAGGATCATCCTAATGATCGGAGCTCTGCCGGCGGTGCTGACTTACTATCAGAGGATGAAGATGCCGGAAACCGCTCGGTTCACTGCTTTGGTGGCGAAGGATTTGAAGAAGGCGAACGCCCGATATGTCCAAGGTTTTGAACCGTGACATCGAAGCCGACACTGGTGTGTCTAAGGTCAGCAATGAGGCCAACCTGAACTCAGACCGTCACTCTTACGGTTTGTTCTCTAAGCAGTTTCTTAAGAGGCACGGTCTGCATCTGCTCGGAACTTGTAGCACGTGGTTCTTGCTCGACATTGCGTTCTACAGCCAGAATCTGTTTCAGAAGGATATCTTCTCCGCCATGGGCTGGATTCCGGCGGCAAAGACGATGAACGCTATTCATGAAACCTACACCATTTCTAGAGCTCAGACTTTGATAGCTATTTGCAGCACAGTTCCGGGCTACTGGTTCACGGTTTTCCTCATTGATAGATGGGGTCGGTTTGCTATCCAGCTTATGGGATTCTTCTTCATGACGGTTTTCATGTTCGCTTTGGCGTTCCCTTACGACCACTGGACTCATCCCGGGAATCATATAGGCTTTGTCATTATGTATTCCCTCACTTTCTTCTTTGCAAATTTCGGGCCTAATGCGACTACATTTGTTGTTCCTGCCGAGATTTTCCCGGCCAGGCTCCGATCAACGTGCCATGGAATCTCAGCTGCTTCTGGGAAGCTTGGAGCGATTGTCGGGGCGTTCGGGTTCTTGTACTTGGCTCAGAACCCGGATAAGACCAAGACTGATGCAGGCTATCCTCCGGGTATCGGTGTGAAGAATTCGCTGATTGCTTTGGGAGTGGTTAATGCTCTTGGATTTTTGTTCACTTTTCTGGTGCCGGAATCCAACGGAAAGTCGCTGGAAGAAATGTCCGGCGAGAATGGTGACGAGGAAGAAACGACCGTTGGCGCGTAAACTGGTGTGCTTTGTCGATCTGGAGTGCTATTTCAGTTCTGCATCAATTTCTGAATTTTGTAGTTTTTTTTCCTTCTCGAGTGTTTAGGATTTGTAACAATACAAGAAGAATTGGAGGACTGATTTATTAATTATGTATGTACTTTGTATATTGCATTTACGTGCCTTGTATGTAACTATATATAGACATGCTTCTGCCTTATTCTAATCAAAGAATCAGATATTCTTTACATGGTATCTAGGGTTCTTAAACCCTCTCTCCCTTTTTTCCTTCAGCGGCCGCCGCCGCCTTCATTCTCTTCCTCCTTCACGCACGCACACAAATCATTCCCTCCCCCTTCACTTCAAAAATTTTCTGCCCTCTTTTTTTTTTTTTTTTTTTGTTCATACGACGATGGCTGCTACCAGGGATGATACTCTTTCAATCAACACGATGGTTCATCTTCTCAATACCAAGTTGGAAGCTTCAACATACCTGCAGTGGAAGAAGCAGATAGAGTATGTGTTCATGCCTCAAGGATTGTTTGGCCATCTGGATGGCTCTACTCCTCGCCCTCCCGTTCCCGTGCCGCCAACGGCCGCTTCTTCATCCTCCTCACCACCGGACTCTGCCCTTCTCCAGAAGGAGCAGGCCGCCTACGACACTGCCCTTGCTGCCTACAAATCCTGGATGATCAGAGACTTTGTAGTGTGCTTCTCTCCTCATGCACTGGCAGCACTGCTGATGCGTTGAAAGAGATCACCGGGTGTACTACTGCTAAGGAGATGTGGGACACTTTTGCCAGCACCTATCAACACAGCACTTCGATTACTGTATTCAGCCTCCGACAGCAGGCTAACCTCCTTTGCAAGACTGGTACGATTCATGATCTTCATCTGTCTCTGGTTAAAGTTTTTGATCAATTAAGCATTATGGGCCAACCTGCGGATAACCGCGACAAGCTTATGTGGTTTCTCACTGCCCTTGGTCAAGAATATATAAATTTTAGTGCACCTGTTGCTGTTCTTGATCCCTTGCCCCCGTACATTACTGTTGTGGATCAAGCCAAGGGCTATGAGGCCTTTTTGGCAAATTTGGAGAAAACGAATGTGCAGGTACAGGCTCCTGCGAGGCCGGTAGCCTTTGTAGCGGCCGCCCAGCAACCTGCCCCGACTGCCCAGCAACCAGAAGGCGGCGCGTTGGGCCCACGCGCAGCCGGCGGCAGCTGGTTCGGCAGTCGCCGTGGCGGTCGTCGTCCCTGGGCAGCTCCTGGTGTGTCCAGATCTGGTGTCTTGGGTGCTCAGATTCAGTGTTACACGTGTGGAGGCTTCGGACACATCTCTAGGTTTTGTGGGAACTCTACGCAAAGTTATGTGACTCCACCACCACAGCCTTATGGCCAGCAGCAGTACCAGACTTATGTTCCTCAGTCGGCACAGACTCCATCGGCTCCTCAGGCTCTTGTTGCTCAGACCTATGCTGCTCCGGTTGCTCCTGCGGCAGTGACTCCTCAGCCACTTGTGTATGCACCGCAGTATGTGCCCTACCAGGCTCCTCAGACTCAGCCCGCTACTGCTCCTACAGCTTCAGACTGGTATCTTGATTCAGGGGCTACCAACCATATGAGTGCCACTTCTTCGAACTTGACTGCTCTGGCTCCATATAATGGTAATATCTCTGTTTCTGTTGGTAATGGTGCTTCTCTTCCTATTACTGCTGTTGGTGATGCTAGAGTTAGCCCCTCTATACATATATCTGATGTCTTGGTTGTGCCTGCTATTACTAAAAACCTGTTGTCAATTAGTAAGCTTACCAAGGAGCTATGTGCTATTATTTCTTTTGATGACAAGTCCTTTATTATTCAACACAAGCTCAGCAGGGCAATCCTGGGGCAGGGACACAGTGAACATGGGCTGTATGTACTGGACCGTGGTGAGTCAGCACTTATTTCAGTGGTGAAGAAGAACAATAATAGAGCATCTTTTGAAGTGTGGCATGCTCGATTAGGACATGTGTCCTCTGCTATTCTTTCTTTGTTGAACAAACATGGTTTTTATCTTTTACTTCTGTACTTCCAAAACCTGGTATTTGTGAACCGTGTGCTATGGCTAAAGGCCACAAACTGTCTTTTGTTGAGAACCCCAGACGGGTTAAGAATGTTTTGGATTTGATTCATTGTGATTTGTGGGGGCCATCTCGGGTTGTTTCGGGAAATGGTTTCTCCTATTATGCTTTGTTTGTGGATGATTATTCGCGTTTTTCGTGGTTCTACCCTCTACGTCGTAAGTCAGACTTCGTCGATGTCTACTTCCAGTTTGAAGCATTCGTAGAGAACCAATTCTCATCTCGCATCAAAGTTTTCCAGAGTGATGGAGGGACTGAATTCATCAACAGGTTGCAGTCTCACTTTGGAACTCGTGGCATTCATCATCAAGTCTCATGCCCATATACACCTGAGCAGAATGGTAGAGCAGAAAGCAAGCACAGACACATCACGGAGATGGGACTCTCCATGTTGTTTCATTCACACCTGCCGCTGTCTCACTGGGATGATGCATTCAGTGCTGCTGTCTTCAGTATCAACCGACTGCCAACTCCAGTGATTGATAATAAGTCTCCTTTTGAAGTACTCTTTGGACGTTCGCCTGACTACTCAAACTTTCATCCATTTGGTTGCCGTGTGTTTCCCTATGTTCGGCCTACATCTGAACATAAATTAGCCCCTCGCAGTCTGCCATGTGTCTTTTTGGGCTACAGTGCACACTACAAAGAATTTAAGTGCTTGGATCCTACCTCTGGTCGCATTTATATGACTCGTCACGCTCGCTTCGATGAGGGTCACTTTCCATTCTCGAGAGTATCCACAGAGGCTCATTTCTCCTCTTTGGATGTCTCTTCCTTTGTTGACCCCACTGATCCTGATTTAGAGACATCTTCTGTCGAGATCATTCCACCACAGCAGCCCTGCACGGTATGTCATGAGCCTTCTTCGACTGCACCAGTAGCAATCGCCGATGAACCTGAATCAGCCACTCCAGTGCCTTCTCCAATATTCTCGAGTTCTTCCGATTCACCTGGTGATTCAGTCTCTTCTGGAAGTGGTACTTTGACTCCTCCTGCTTCCACAGCTCTACAAGTTCAGCAGCCCCACCTGCTCCTCGAGCTCACTCGATGGTCACTCGTCATCAGGATGGAACAAGAGTAGCTCGCAGTCTTGGACCTGATTTTGTGGCTACGGGTTTAGTTGCTGAGTTACTGGTACAGAAGGAACCGAGAAACTTCAAAGCTGCAGTTAAGGACTCACGATGGGTTACTGCTATGGATGAGGAGATTGATGCACTTCAGCGACAACAGACATGGCAGTTGGTGCCTTGCCCTCCATATGTTAATGTGGTTGGTTCCAAGTGGGTATATCGATTGAAGTACAAACAGGATGGCTCTATTGAAAGGTACAAAGCACGTCTGGTAGCTCAAGGATTCTCACAGGTTCCGGGGTTTGATTTTGATCATACCTTCAGTCCAGTTATCAAGGCTGCTACTGTCCGCACAGTGATTGCTATTGCTACTATGAGGAAATGGCCGCTTCATCAGCTCGATGTCAAGAATGCTTTTCTGAATGGTGTTCTTGACGGTCCAGTTTACATGGCGCAACCAGTTGGATATCAGGATCATGCACGTCCATTAATCATGTATGTCTTTTGAGGAAAGCCATCTATGGTCTTAAGCAAGCTCCTAGGGCATGGTTTGATCGCTTCAGTGCCTTTGTTAAAGGCCTTGGCTTTGTTGGCAGTCTGTCGGATCCGTCTCTGTTCGTATTTACCCGTGGCTCAGTCATCCTTTACCTTCTCATCTATGTCGATGATATCATTCTTACCAGGAATGATAAGGTTGCTATTCAGAGTTTCAAAGCTCGGGTTGATCGGGAGTTCTCTGTCAAGGATCTCGGATACCTCAGCTACTTCCTTGGCTTGGAGGTTACACCCACCTCTACCGGGTTGTTCTTGGGTCAAGCCAAGTATGCTGGGGATATTCTTCAGAGAGCTGGGATGTTGGATGCTACACCGGTCTCTACACCGTTTCTTCCGTTGTCTCAGTTACACAGCAGTACCAGTGGACCATTTCACAATCCGAAGTTTTATCGTTCTCTTGTAGGTGCACTTCAGTACCTCACACTCGTCCTGACCTATCCTTTACTGTCAACTCTGTGAGTCAATACCTTCAGGATCCACGGGATGATCATTTTGCTGCAGTTACTCGTATACTCAGATATGTTCGAGGCACGCAATATTGTGGATTGACCTTTACTGCTGATGGTGTTTCGGAGATACTAGCCTACTCTGATGCTGATTGGGCGCATTGCTTGGAGACACGTCGCTCTACTTATGGATATGCAGTTTTCCTTGGTGGTAACTTGGTCTCATGGAGTGCGAAGAAGCAACCTACAGTCTCTCGGTCAAACTCTGAATCGGAGTACAGAGCTCTTGCGAACACTGCTTCGGAGGTAGTGTGGCTGTTAAATATTCTTCGGGATCTGCGCTTCCCACTTCAGAGATCTCCGGTGCTTCTTTGTGACAATAACAGTGCTATCTTTCTTGCGGAGAATCCAGTTGCTCACAAGAGAGCTAAGCACATCGACATCGACAATCACTTTGTGAGGGAGCTAGTTAGTGCTGGCAAATTACGAGTTGGTCATGTTCCGACATCCTTACAAGTTGCGGATATCTTCACCAAGGGGCTCAATCGTGCGTTGTTTGACTTCTTTCGGTCCAAGTTTCGCGTCTCAGTCAATCCGACGCTTCGCTTGAAGGGGGGTGTGACAATACAAGAAGAATTGGAGGACTGATTTATTAATTATGTATGTACTTTGTATATTGCACTTATGTGCCTAGGGTTTAGCTAACTTCAGTATTTAGGTTTAGGCCCTTGTATGTAACTATATATAGGTATGCTTCTGCCTTATTCTAATCAATCAATCAGATATTCTTTACAGGATTGAACTGTTTCTTTTTTCAATGTTTGGAGTGTTTTATAGATTTGAATTATTTTGATGTTGTCTTCTTCATTCGATTATCAGTATCAGTTTGAATTTCAAGTATTACAATCCCACAAATACAAATATATATTTAGGATTTCAATTTGCTCTTTCTCTGATCACTTCAATATCCATTTCTGAAGAATCAGTGGCCTGAATTTCATAATGAATTCCATCCAACTCTCTCTTGAACCTTTCTTTCGAAGTAGCGCAAAGCATCTTGGCGCGAATCCGAGACACTGCCGGCGACCTGGCAATTATCAATCCTTAATCAGTTCTTATGTAACATTAGTTTGATCATGGCACTGTTTGTCTGAAAAACATCTGTTTATGCCTCTTCTTGTTTGACATTAGCTGATTAAAAAATGTGTTAAACTGTTTCAATCACTAACCATGCAATGAAGAAAATCTTGCTCTTCTGACAGTTTTCTGAGGTGACAAAATCATAGTCATAAACAGCAAAACGACAGTCGGTTTCAGGCAAGGAAGCTGTGAAATCCTCGTAGCTTTCGGATGGATCACCGGCCTTCTCAACCACGATCTCCTTCTTCTTCTCGTCGATCTTGAAGATGACGTATCGGTAACTCTTCTTCCTCTTCAGCTCCAGGAAGGCATCTCTGCTGTGATCAGAAACTCCCATGCCTGAACTAGCATTTTGCTGAAACCACACAAAAGTAGAATCAATGAATCATTTTCAGTTAGAATTGAATCATTGATCATACAAGAACTTACTCCTCTGATTCTGAAGGACATGTCTCGATGATGGCGGTGGTGTAGAGGATATGGTTACGCATATGTGATCAGATGGAGAAAGCAACTTGAAATTCCCTCTTTATTTATTCTAACTTTTTATGAAACAAAAAGCAGATTCTCAGATTTAATAATCTAATCCCATTTTCAAATTGTTCTATTTATGAGTGTAGTAAATGGCATTGCAGTGCGGAATATGAGAAAGCATCAAATAAACGTAAAGATAAAAATAAGAACACAGAGATATATGTGGTTCATCATTGACTGACTATATCCATGGAAAAAGACACATTGCATTAGATAGGTACCCATATTACAGATGTTTCTATCGTCTGATACCCAAAAACAGAATGAATAGGTTGTAGCAAGAGAAATGCATCTATGCTCTTTCACTAAATCCTAAATACTGGACCGGAAAACACACTTTCGGCCAAATCACCAATGCTCCAATAAAGAGATAACCCTTAAAGCAAATGCCCGTGCTAACTTGCAATAGCGGATATTACGACATTCAAAACACATGTGTTATCATTTTTCTTTTAATATTATGTAAGTTTAAGATGAACAATTTTAATTTGGACAAATACAAAAACTTTTTGCCAAAAAAAGGATGATTGTCTTGTGGAAAAAGAAGCAGAGGATCAAAATGAACCAGCGCTTCTTTCCCAACCTTCCTTTTGCCTTCATCAAGCAAATTTCTAGTGGACACTGGAAAGTTTTCAAGCACTCACTACTCCATTACATCCAAAGTCAACAACTTCACATGTATATTACAGAATAAAAACTTATTGCAAAAGAGGGCAAAGATGACTCAAATTTGGCCACAGCCAGATATAAACTTTTGATGTTGTCAACTGTTACATTTCTCATTCAGAACCAATAACAACGATATCTGTACACAAAATGTAGGCTTGCACGAGTTAGAGGCTGAAACTGTTACCCTTTGGTATCAGTTAGAAAGCATATGAGCTAAAGGAGAGGTATACACTACCAGTGTTACATCATATCGGCCTCTTCTTCATAATCTAAATCTTGTTCACTTTGCCGAACTCTCTTTGCATCTCTAAAGCCTCCTCTACCCCTCTTTGGTTTCCCTCTGTAAATGAAGCAAAACATGTTCTAATATTTTAACATTCTACCACTAAGATTAAAAAAATAAATAAATAATCAGGCACTTACTGTCCACTCGAGAATAAACCCCCAACTTCTCGTGCAGCAGCTTGTTCTTCTGCCTGCAAATGATCAGAAGAATGGAGTCAGAGACGTAACCTTTTCAGATATGACCCTTGATACGGTTAACGATAACTATGCTGTCACAAGCTAAACAGTATTCCTAATAAGTAACTGAAGAGTCCAGAAGACTCAGCATAATATAGTTGGCTATTTTGTAGAAGTTATCATGTTTAAACATGCTTATGTTTAAACACTTGCTGAACTGAAATCAGAAACCAAGCAAGAGTATCGAAGAAGGAGTACAACTCTTATGAAATCAAAGACAATATTCGAGAAATCAAGATGACAAGTGAAGATTGATTTTGTATCGATTGAATTAGTTTGAGAATATTTGATAGAGTTGTATCTTAGAAAGGATTAGTCTTAAATAAGGAAAGAAGATATTTCTTATCCTTTAGCTATAGAAGTAGAGTATAGCTAGAAGACTAAGAGTAGCTGTGACAAGTTGGATGAGAAATCAATATTGCCGAAATTGAAGGATCAAGAAGATAAACGAGGCAACACAACATTGAACTATAAATACTCAATGAAGCTGCAACAGAAGATCATCCATCTTACAAGAAAGTATTCTGCCGATCAGAATAGCTTTACAGTTGGAGCAGCTTATTGAAGGGAGTTCAATAGGTTTTTGCCGAACGCCAGCAGTCTGAAATCAACAGCCTTAATACTTCAGGGGAAGTGGTCAAGACAGCAACGAGGAGTTGCTGACCGGCAGTGAGGGGATCTCACGAATCCATATGAGAGATAAGTCATAGATAGTTAATTGTTGTGTGAAACTTTGTAACATATCTTGATTATCTAGTGGATGAATTTCAGACTGGGCAAGGCCCCGCAGATGTAGGTGTTCAACACCGAACTGCGTAAACAATTTTGTGTGTTCTTTCTTTTTATGTTTAAACTCTGCCGTATGTATAAACATACTTGTTAGTTTAGAAAGAATAGTTGAGAACTATATTGAAACTGATCGATAGTAACTTTCAATTGGTATCAGAGCTAGTCCACTGAGGTGTGCCTTTAACAAGGTCAGTGGAGATCCCTATCGATCATGGCGAACCAAGAGAAGGATGGTTCAATATACACGCGTGCACCCATGCTGGATAAAAATAACTATGGTTATTGGAAGGCAAGGATGAGACATTACATTGATGCTCTAGATGAAGAAGCATGGTATTGGGTTGAGAACGAGTGGTCACCCGCCAGACATCCACCTACAGCAGGGGCAGTCGAAGGTGTTCTGAAAAACAGAGAAGAACTGACAACTCAAGAGAGGAAGGATAAGCGACTAAACAGCAAAACACTCAACTGCATCAACTCGTGTGTTGATCAAGAAGCGTTTCGCTTGATTTCAACTTGCTGCACTGCTAAGGATGCATGGGAGAAACTGAAAGCAAGCTATGAAGGAGATGCAAAAATGAAACGACAAAAAATGCATACAGTGAAGACAGCATTTGATACTTTGATTATGAAGGATAACGAGACGATTACTGATTACAATGCAAAAATCAGGGATCTTGTTAACACAGCATATCAGTTGGGAAAACCATTTGTTGAAGACGATATTGTTCAGAAGATATAGAGGTCTCTTCCACCGAGGTTCAAAGGGAAAACCATTGCAATGGAGGAATTACATGATACATCTGAGATGACTGTTGATGAAGTCATGGGAGCACTTTCAGCCTTTGAAATGAAGGAGTTAGCAACAGTCAGACAGAGTGATATGGCATTTACTGCAGCTGCTCATAAAACAGCTGAACAAAATCCAGTGTCTAAACATAATTCCATGTCTAAACTCTCTACCAGAAACAGCAATGAAGAAATGGACGAGGATGAGCTTGCACACATATCAAGGAGCTTTGCAAAAGTTCTGAGAAAATCTCAAAATAGGAGAAATGAAGGAAGCGAGCAGAGTTCAAGTATGAATAGAAGAGCAAATAATGATCAAGCAGAACCCAAGCCGGCATTCAAACATGCTGGAAAAATTCAATGTCGAGAATGTGAAGGGTACGGGCATATTCAATCACAATGCCCAAGTGGATCAGCAAACAAGAAGGGGAAAGCCTACAATGCTACATTTAGTGATGCAGAAGATTCTGATGAAGAACATGTCAGCAATCATGTGGCGTTTGGAGCAGTCACTGTTCAAAACGATAAAGAAAGTGAAGAAGAAAACTATGTTATGTTTGGTGTTGTTGTTAGTCCAGAGAATAAGAGTTTAAACTTAGACTCTGAGGTGGTTCATGAACCTTACGACAAACTCCATGAACTCTGGATCAGTGTGACTGAACAAAATAAAGTGCTACAGAAAGACAACAATAGTTTGAATGAAGAAATTGAGCAACAACAGATAACTATTGAGGCAATGAGAAAGGAACTGAAGATAGCTCTCATTCGAGCAGAGGTAGCAGAAGGAACCATCACCAAACTAAACAAAGGAACAGCTGCTCTGGACGAAATTCTTGGTATGGGAAAAGTTGCTGGAGATCGACATGGATTAGGGTATGATGAAATAGAAGTGGCTAACAAGAATAATCAGTCAAAAGGGAAGCTGAACAAGAAGGTGATGCAACCAAGTTCAAGTCAAGTTAGGAGAGAAAAATCTATTAAGACTTTGAACAATTCTGTCAATGTTCCAAAGTTTGGTATAGGTTATAAACCGATCTATCCTCGTCAGCAAAACAAATTTCAACCATGGTGGGAGGCAAGGTGCAACTACTGTCGACGTCCAGGACACTATAAAAGGCGTTGCTTTCGTCTGTTACAAGATCTAATGCAAGAATCAACACATGGAGCAGGTTACAACACAGGAGCGGGTTATAACACTGGAGCAAGTTATAACACAACTGCAAGTTACAACACTGGAGCAGGTTACAATACAGTACAATCAGAAAAATCTCCATACACTGCTAAAAAGGTATGGGTTCCAAAAATCATTCACTGCTATGTTGTTCACACTTGCTATAGCTCTTATGCCAGAGATTCCTGGTATTTCGATAGTGGATGTTCTAGACATATGACAGGTTCTTCTGAGCTGTTGAGCAATATTGTTCCATTGACTGGAACTGTCAGATTTGGAGATGGGAAAAAATGCAGAATAACTGGAAAGGGGGAGTTACAAGTCAAAAACTTTCTAGTGTTTCAAGACGTACTCTTGGTGGATGGACTAAAGGCAAATTTGCTCAGCATTAGTCATCTGTGTGACAACAAACTAACAGTTTTATTTGATGATAAAATATGCACAGTCAGGAAGGATGAACGGGGTGTTCTTATTGGCACTAGATCATCAGATAACTGCTACATATTGGATGAATCAGTTAGTTGTCTCAAAGTAAGTGTGGATGATACTCTTTTGTGGCACAAGAAGCTTGGTCATGCAAATCTGAAAACACTGGCTAAGGTAACAAAGCTTGAAGCAATAAGAGGAGTAACATTACTCTCTTATACAAAGGAGTTAAACTGTCCACCATGTCATGAAGGTAAACAGGTTAAGTCTCCACACTCTAAACTTCATGAAATCACTACATCTCATAGTCTTGAACTACTGCATATGGATTTGATGGGGCCAATCAGTCCAGCTAATATTTCGGGAAAGAAATATATCTTTGTCTGTGTAGATGATTTTTCCAGGTTCACATGGGTAAAATTCTTGAAAGAAAAATCTGATGCAGTGGAAATAATTATTGAGCTCATTACACAAGTTAACACTGAAAGATCACATGACGGTCTCCAAGTGGTTCGAGTAAGGAGTGATCATGGACGGGAGTTTGCAAACTCTACTATGATGGATTTTTGTGCAAAACTTGGAATCAAGCATGAGTTTTCTGCTCCAATCACACCACAACAAAATGGTATTGTTGAACGCAAAAACCGGACTATCATCAACATGTCAAGGGTTATGATGGCAGAAAATGATACTCCAAAGAAATGGTGGGCTGAGGCAGTTCATACTGCATGTCATACAATCAACAGAGTTTATCTTCGTCCTCTCACTCAGAAAACTGCTTATGAACTATGGAATGGAAGGAAGCCAAACGTCTCGTACTTTCATGTATTTGGAAGTGTGTGCTACATTCTCAGAGATCGTGAACCTCTCGGTAAGTTTGACAAACAGGCTGATGTTGAGATTTTTCTTGGGTATTCTCAAAATAGCAGGGTATACAGGGTGTTCAACAACCGCACAAATGTCATGATGGAGTCCAACAATGTTGTTATTAAAATCTGAAGGATATCAGTAGCGGAATCCTACTTGAGGATGAACCTGAGCAGTTAATCGTTCCAGAAGTTGATCCACCTTTGTCCGATGTTACAACACTGTTGGATGTTACAACACTACCTGATGTTACAACATCTTCTGAGGTTCCTGAAAGTAACACAGTATCTGAAGCTACATCTGATCCAATTGCATCTGTCACTCCTCCTCCTAACCCGTATAATCTAAGACAGACAGCACGGAAAGACTACGCAAAAATGAATGCTGGGATGCATGTACTTCAATGTTTTATTTCATCCATAGAACCCAAGAATCATAAGGAAGCATTGACTGATGAGTATTGGATTTCTGCCATGCAAGAGGAACTGGAGCAGTTCACCAGAAGTGATGTATGGTATCTTGTTCCACGACCTTCAGGTGTAAATGTCATTGGCACTAAGTGGATTTTCAAGAACAAGTCTGATGGAGATGGTAATATCACCAGAAACAAGGCTAGACTGGTGGCTCAAGGATATACTCAAGTTGAAGGAGTTGATTTTGATGCAACCTTTGCTCCAGTTGCAAGGTTAGAATCTGTTCGTTTTTTGCTTGCAATGTCCTGCATTATGAAGTTCAAGTTGTTTCAGATGGATGTCAAGAGTGCATTTTTAAACGGCATTGTTAAGGAAGAAGTCTATGTGGAGCAACCCAAGGGTTTCGAAGATCCGTATCTGCCAGATCACGTGTACAGATTAAAAAAGGCGTTATATGGTCTTAAGCAAGCTCCCAGGGCGTGGTATGAACGTCTCACCCAATTTCTGTTGCAGAAAGGCTATCGACGAGGGGGAGTGGACCGAACGCTCTTTGTGTTTAAACATGAAAAACATATTCTGCTTGCTCAAATCTATGTAATATTGTGTTTGGGTCAACATCTCAAAAGCTGGTTGATAGCTTTATAGAAATGATGAAGAGTGAATTTGAAATGAGCATGGTTTGCGAATTAACATACTTTTTGGGGTTTCAAGTCAAACAGCACAAGGAAGGTATTTTCATCAATCAAACCAAGTACACCTTAAACTTGGTTAAAAGATTTGGGATGGATGATTCTAAGAATATGCGAACTCCAATGGCATCTACGAAAAAGTTGACTTATGACAAGTATGGTGTGAAGGTGGATATCAAGTTGTATAGAAGTATAATTGGGAGCTTATTATATCTCACTGCAAGTAGGCCAGACATTTGTTTGAGTGTTGGACTATGTGCAAGATTTCAGTCTGATCCTAAGGAGTGTCATCTGGCTGCAGTCAAGAGAATCATCAGATATGTGCATGGGACTGCTGAGTATGGTCTCTGGTACTCTAGAGGAAGTCAAGCTGAGATTATTGGCTACAGTGATTCTGATTGGGCTGGAAATTCAGAAGACATGAAGAGTACTACTGGAGGTTGTTTCTATGTAGGAGGGAATTTAGTATCATGGTACAGCAAGAAGCAGAATTCTATATCACTATCTACCACTGAATCTGAGTACTTAGCAGCTGGAAGTTGTTGTCAGCAATTACTGTGGATGAAGCAGATGTTGAAAGATTATGGATTCAAGCAGGATGCCTTAATTATTAAATGTGACAACAAGGGGGCTATTGATCTCTCTCATGATCCTGTTGATCACAAGAAGACAAAGCACATAGATATCAAGCATCACTTCATCAGAGACTTGGTGGAAAAGAAGGAACTGATTATTGAGTTTGTTCCTAGTGCTGAACAGTATGCAGATATTTTCACCAAACCACTGGATTCTGCAACGTTTGAGACACTAAGACAACACTTAGGTGTTTGTCGAATTTGAGGTACCTCTGATCACCTCTTATTTGTTGTATGTTAGTGTTTACTGCTTTGTGTTATTTTATTTTTGAAAAAGAAAAACAAAAAAAAATATAAAGGAAGAAGGAAGTTGGTGTGAAGTGTGTTTAAACACTGAGAAATCAGTGTGTTTAAACTCTGAAGAGTTAGCCGAAAATGAAGAAGAAAGTCGATTGGGCCGTACTAGTTATTGGGCTGAAAAAGTTGAAGTCAGTGGGCAAAAAGTTTAATACGGGCTGAGGAGTTACTTTTGGCTACATATTTATTTTATGGGAAATCATCAGTACTTCCAGAAAGATGAGGGATCAGTGTGCAATTGTGGATTTATTTTCCAAATTGGGTTCGGATTTGAAATTCTGAAAAATATTAAGTATAAGAGGGAAAATCTTTGTCCCTTTTTTTCTCATAATTGCTGCAGCTCTGTCGTTCCCCCTTCAACAATACCTCCTCCGGCAATCAACCGAATCTCACCGTCAAATCAACGCATCGATCGGCTTTCATCGCAACCAGAATCTGGTCTGAGCTACACATTGCTCAGTCTGCAGCCCGAGAACAAGAAAAAACCTGAGCTTTAGTCGACTGAAGGTTCGGTCCCAAATCTGTGCATGCAAGAGGTATTTGGTTCTGATTTGCTCAAAGATTCAGTTTTTCTGGTTAATTGAGTAGTTAGAGTGCTTGCCGCACTTAGGAGTTGTGGTGGTTGTGAATTTCTGAGATCTCTGGAAGTCATCTTGTGTGTTTTAACCTACTGTGTATTTAAACTACTATGGGCAATCTTCCATCCAACTTACCTATCGACTCCATCCCCACTACAGAAGAGTTGCTTCAGGCTGAGCAACTTGGCCTGAATATCAATAGAGCCACACCAGAATCTGTGGCTCTTGAGAATAATCCCACAGTTAGGGTTGGGGTTGAGTTTGAAGGGGCCCAGACTTACACTTTTTCTATGAGAGTTCAGAGGTTGAGGATCAATCTGAACAGAACCTGGGTTCTAAAAAAGGGGCACCAAGTACAGTGGTTAAGCAGGTTTACCAGAGGAAGAGGAAGAGGGGTCAAGGAGTTTTTAATACAAGTACTGTTGAGCATGAGAAGCATGCTGATGTTGGGCAGGAAGAAGAAGAAGTGGTGGAACAGAAGAAGCCTGATGAGACTGAGCAGGAAGTTGATGTAGATAGGATTTTGGACAATGTCAGAGTGATGATGGAGCCTCTGACAGAAACAGCACCAGACAGTGAGGATAGCCATCGTTTAACTGTGAAATTCAATCAGCTACAGGAGTTGAAGAGAGAGAAGTTGAGGAAGAAAAAGTCTCTTCCACCAGTTATTCAAGTTTTTTCTACTGAGCAGATGAGGGTTGGAGAGCCAGAGCTTAATCTGAGCTGTGATGAAGTACCACTACCTGAAGAAGTACCATCTGCAGAACCAGCAGCTTCAGATTCTGAGAGCAGGGGCTCTGCATCTGAGATGAAGGAAGATGATGTATCAGATGAACCAGTTACATCAGAGCATGTGGAGATTAGCTCTGAATGTGAGGAAGAGGAGGATGATGAGACAAGTGAGCCTGCTGCAGAAGATCAGGAAAACAGCAGCTCTGAATCTGAGTCTGAGGAGGGAGATGAGGCAGCTGAGGTGCCATTAGTGTTCCCAGATGATAATCCCCTACTGGAAAATGCTTGGGATGATATATTCTATTCCAGGAGGGTGATGACTGTGTATGAAGGGCTGGTCAACAGGAAGATGCATGTTGAAAAGAGATTGACTGACAAGTTTAAACATCCTAGGTTTGTAGCCTTTATGAAGAGAATTCAGATGTTTGGGCCAGCAAATTTCTGTATCAAGGCCAACCATTCTCTGGTGCTGGAATTCTATGCAAACCTGAGAGGAATAAATGGTGCTCCAGATTCTGCATGGTACAGAAAGGTATATCTCAGGGGCAAGCTTTATAGATTTGATGCTCAGTTGATCAACCAGCTATTAGGGACAGGGAGACATGATTCTATCTGCCCAAACAGTGCTTATCCAGAAGGTTTTACTCTGGATTATGATTTGGTAGCACTGGAGCTTACAGGGGGCACACTTGGAGAATGGTGTGCAGCCAAGACTCTTAAGGCAGCCTATCTCTCTCAGAAGTATTACTGCATGTACAGGGCTGTTGCTAATCTGTGGATCATGTCTACCAATGTATCTCTGGTGACTGAAGAAATGGCATGCTTGATGTACTGTATTGGGACCAGAAGACCATTCAACCTTGGTTGGTTTATCTATGATAGGGTTCTGCTAGTAGCTCAGCATCAGAAATCTGATGAGTACATCACCTACCCTGCTCTCCTAACTGGCTTACTATATCATGCTGGTATAGTTGATGGACTAGATGATAAGATCATCTTCTGTGATGATTTACAAGTTAACAAGTCCATTTACAGAAAAAGAAATGATCTACCTGCTGCTGCTGAGGAAGAAGAGGCAGATCCAGAGGAGGAACCAGCCGAGATCAACTATGCTGTGGTAAGGAAGAAGGAGCTTAGAGGGCTAATCAGATACCATAGACAGAAGATGCATGACTTTCAAGAGGAGCTGGAAGCTCTTGAAGAAACTGAGGATGAGACTAATGGTTCTGATGCATTCTGAGACTGTTTACTTTTTTTTGTCTATCTTTTGCCCTCAGTATTGTGATATATTCTGGATATTTGTTTTATGTTTTTCTGGATATTTGGATGTTTGGTACTTTGGCACATTTTCTGTTCCCAAGGGGGAGAAGTTTCTGATTTATTTTGATGCCTTGGTAGCCATATTTTGGATGTGTGTCAATTTATTTTGGAACACTACTGATGTGAAATATATATGAGCTCTATCTAAGTCTGGCTGATAGGGGGAGCATTGAAGTCATATATATTGTTTGTTTCTGATTTATTGATGCAAGCATGAAGGTCTATATGACAGGGGGAGTGAATTATTATCTGTGCATCAAAATAAGTGTTATGGTTCCACAAAATGCCAAAGGGAGAGATTGAAGAGTCCAGAAGACTCAGCATAATATAGTTGGCTATTTTGTAGAAGTTATCATGTTTAAACATGCTTATGTTTAAACACTTGCTGAACTGAAATCAGAAACCAAGCAAGAGTATTGAAGAAGGAGTACAACTCTTATGAAATCAAAGACAATATTCGAGAAATCAAGATGACAAGTGAAGATTGATTTTGTATCGATTGAATTAGTTTGAGAATATTTGATAGAGTTGTATCTTAGAAAGGATTAGTCTTAAATAAGGAAAGAAGATATTTCTTATCCTTTAGCTATAGAAGTAGAGTATAGCTAGAAGACTAAGAGTAGCTGTGACAAGCTGGATGAGAGATCAGTATTGCCGAGATTGAAGGATCAAGAAGATAAACGAGGCAACACAGCATTGAACTATAAATACTCAATGAAGCTGCAACAGAAGATCATCCATCTTACAAGAAAGTATTCTGCCGATCAGAATAGCTTTACAGTTGGAGCAGCTTATTGAAGGGAGTTCAATAGGTCTTTGCCGAACGCCAGCAGTCTGAAATCAACAGCCTTAATACTTCAGGGGAAGTGGTCAAGACAGCAACGAGGAGTTGCTGACCGGCAGTGAGGGGATCTCACGAATCCATATGAGAGATAAGTCATAGATAGTTAATTGTTGTGTGAAACTTTGTAACATATCTTGATTATCTAGTGGATGAATTTCAGACTGGGTAAGGCCCCGCAGATGTAGGTGTTCAACACCGAACTGCGTAAACAACTTTGTGTGTTCTTTCTTTTTATGTTTAAACTCTGCCGTATGTTTAAACATACTTGTTAGTTTAGAAAGAATAGTTGAGAACTATATTGAAACTGATCGATAGTAACTTTCAGTAACAACTTAAACAGATTAACAACGAAAACAAGGAGAAAATGAGCAGTTATTTAAACAGATTCATCAATTTTTTTAAAATTTTAAAGCAGTCTGATAATCTTTCCCTGCCTGATAATCTTGTAGATGACTTCAATTGCACAAGGATGCATGTGGTACTAACTAATTGAGGGTTTTTTTTGTTCTATATATGCCTTACTAAAAATGCATGTGGTTTAGTAAATGAGTTATTACATTTTAATATCTACATACCCAATAAGGTATTTTATACTATCCTTTTCTAATTGTATTTTGAGATTATGAATAAACTCAGCATAAACATTTGAATACCAATATCATCATCTCTCACCATTCTTAATTATTAAGTTCAAGTAAATTCATTATGGATTTTTCAAAAAAACAAAAACAGCCTTATTAACAATATCATAGTATATATTATACATTATTTTGTTCATGATATATATGGAAATGTGCAAAGTTCATGAGTCATCCCAATTTGGCCCCTTCCTTCTTCAGAGAAACAACCACTGTATTGTAAAGGAGGTGGCCACTATTCAGAGCGTCAACCGATCTATCTGCATATCTATCGAACAAATCATCCAGAATTTCCTCTCCGAAATGACTACCCAGAACTGGTCCAAAAACTGCCCTAAGACAGGTGGCGACGTACCGAGCCCTACCAAGACTTTGATCTTCGTAATCCCTGAAAGCGCTGAGCTCGTAACCTGCAGCATCCAGAGGAGTCTTGAAGGTTTGGAATCTGGTGATTTTGAAGGATCCCTCATCTTCGATAATTCTCTTTATTTCATCAGCTGGAGCAAAGTGTATGGGTATATTAAAGTACTCCAGCTTCTCCTCGTCAATGTATCCCTGATTAATATATAAATGGAAGAACAGATCGGTATTATAAATTAAAATTCAGAAGATCATTTTACTTAATTACCTCTTTGACCATATCACGTAAAGCTGAACCCAGTATACCTACGAAGCTGTGGCTATCATCTTCCTCACTGTTTTTGCATATGAATGTGAGAAATAGCTGTCCTTGCTGCACTAATTCCCGAGAGCGCATCCCCAGAAACATATCAAAATCATGTTTGAATTGATTCGCATACTCTTCTTGCACCGCCAGAGGACTTGTTCTCTCACTGTGAATGTTCAATTTGTTCATCGATATTCCCGCTTCAGTCACCAATCCTTTAGGTACCTGAAAATATCATTTGTAAACTTAAGTTAATTAGATAATGTTATTTGAGTATTTTGTCCGGAAATTATTTCATTTCTGTCACCAAATGTTTTTTAATTAATATATATATATTACATGACAACGTGTATATATATATACCTGAGATAACCAGTGGAGACAAAAAGAAGAATGCATAAAATGCATGGAATGATCCAGGAACAACTTGCTGTAAAAAGTTCCAGCCACGGCAGCGACGATGAATGATCCATTCGTCCAGTTATTTTGCTTTTCCATCTTATCATAAAATTCAGGCAACCTTTTAAACACAAGATTGAAATCATTGAACACCATATCATTCATAAAATACAGAACAGTGGGGATTTTGTAATGATCCTTCATTCGGTAGTTCTTTTCAAAGCTTTCAATGATGTTTTGGGCGGTTATGAATGCATTTGGCCCCGAAGAACATCCCAAATCACCAAATATCACACCATTCTGCACATCTCCCATGTCTTCAACCAGATCTTCAATGCATTCGTTGAGGATGGGCTTCACTTTTTCCAGAATCAACCTCTTAACAAACAAACATGCAAAAGTATTAGTATATCTTGTAATACATATATATATGTATATAATTCTAATCAGGGTGAATTTCAATAGAGAAATTAATTAACTGGGAGCGAAGAATTTTTGGCATAGCTTGTTTTATCATCTCCACCGATCATGTGAATGCCTGGCTCCATATTACCCTCTTCTTTGACTTTATGATCACTGAATAAATTCCAAAATTGAGAAGAAATATATATTAAAATGCACTCACAAGAAATATATATTATTAGTTTTCATATATAATAGTGAATGAAAAAATAACTGAAAAGTTTATATTAGTATCTCTGTTTGGAAAATTGAAGTTTACAAAATAAAAATATCAGCAATGCATCTGTGTCGCAATATGATGAATACGAAAACTTTCTTCTTTCATGAGCTACTGTATATCAATTCACGAACAAAGTGGTAATCCATATTGTGACACCCCTCCCTGAACCACCTCCTGTTTTAGCCGGGGTTTGATTCAGGAGCGTCACTTAACCTAGGTCAAGTTAGGAATCGGTATAGTAATAATTAAACGGAATTTCTATTTACGGGTTTTGTTTTACTGATGCAGTCAGTATTTTGATTGAAACTGATAAGATTGTTCTTATTGATTTATCTTGTTTAAATTTTATCCACTTGATTGGAGGTGTATTAGTGTTTTCTAAAAATAATACCGACGTCAAACGTAAAATACATTACTCTAATTAAATAAGCATGTTTGGATGTATATCTATTACGTACGTGTTTACTTGAATTCCCTTATTAAAAAACGGAAGTTATATATGCATTTCTACAATCTCGTGTTCCGTTTCACTATCCACGTCAAGATCTTGAACTTTCTTACAAGTTTAGGTCATTCTAGCTTACTTAGAGTAAATGTCACATCGAAAATAAAGTGAGTGATGATCAGTATATAAGTTGGTGGGCTAATCTACATACTATTGTCAATTGATATTATGATGGAACCTTTAACTTATTTAAGGGACATGCTGGATCTATGTGTCTTTCCACATCACAGTTTACCAACAGCCTATGTACCTATCACAGTTTACCAACGGCCTATGTACCTTTTCATATTACAGTTTACCGACGGTCTATGTACCTTTTTATATAACAGTTTACTGACGGAGGACGGACCAATTATCTCCCTCAGAATTTGTGATAAATAAAGCACAGAATTAGCTAAACAATATTAACATCAACAAGTGGCCCTATCCTCAAGCACCCTAGATAATAGAACTTGAACATAATCAAACTAGGGCAGAAAACACATGATTTTCAAAGCCAAACAATAAAATATCAAAAGCAAAACATCATCAGAGTTCTTGATGAAAGAACAAGCTAGGTTTTAATTAGTACGCTAAAGTGATGGTCTAAATTCTGAAATCAGTTCCTACGGGTCCCTTTCGGAAAAGACTTACCAAGCAAATCCTGGAGCAATTCCTTCAAACCCTCGAGTCTGTTCTGATTTTCCTCAAAGGTGGTAACTCCTTTGATGATACTAGGGATATATTCTGGGATTATGGAGAGAGTGTGAAGGTTGGAAGGATGGTTTTTATCAGGATCCCAATCATCCTATTTATAGAGAGAGGGTAATTAGTCTTCAACCGCCTTTCAATCCTTAGCCTCTTCAAGACACGACCACAGGTGTTGCTTCAGTGTGGCTTCTCCTCCCTTATCGAACTCTCCAGCTGCGACACCTGTCTTTCCTTTTTCACCGCCTACGACTCCAAGAGTATTCTGCCGCCACCGTCGACGTCATTATTATTCTCTCACTTATCTTCAGCCGCCATCGAAATTATTCAGTACCGTCTTTGGTGTCATCTCGTCAGTTTTTGGCTGTCTTATTTTAGTCCATAACTTCATTGGATTTACAGGCTTAGTAAAATGTCGTGATCCCGCTAATCTGGACGGAAAATGACGATCGGAAAACTAACTAATTTCGGTTATGAAACGGATTTAGAGACAGAGACTAACTTGTATGCACTGTTGTATTATACCACCATTCTGCTGATGCTAATCAAGAACTCCATGAATCAGGCTTGTCACTGCAAAAACACCTCAAGTATTGTTCCAGTGTCTGATTTGTTCTTTCACTCTGACCATCTGTTTCTGGGTGATATGCTGTGCTGAATTGCAATTTTACTTGCAATAATGCCATCAATTCCTTCCATACATTGCTGGTGAAAATCTGATCTCTGTCAGAGGTGATAGTATCAGGAATGCCATGAAGTTTTCCTATTTCATCTAGATACAATCTGGCAATCTGTATGGCAGTAAAAGGGTGACTGATCTTGACAAAGTGGCTATACTTAGTCAACCTATCTACTACCACCAAAATGGTATCATACCCTTTTGACACTGGTAACCTCTCAATGAAATCCATTGTCACCTGTCTCCAAGCATGAGATGGAATAGGTGATGGCTGCAACAATCCAGGACTTAAACAGTGCTCAGATTTGTTTCTTTGGTAAATCTCACATTCTCTTATATATTGAATCACCTGCACTTTGAGTTGAGGCCAAAAGAAAAGAGAAAGAACTCTCCTTGTAGCAGTTTGACCAGAATGTCCTCCCACAGTTGATGCATGCATTGTACTGAGTATATCCCTTCTAACGAAACCATTACTTCCAACCACTAATTTGTGACCTTTTTTCAAAATTCCTTGAGAAAAAGAAAATTCTTGTTCTGAACTAGGATCCAGTACATATTTGTTGATCAGATCTTGACAGAAATTATCACCTTCATATCTTTTCTCTATTTGCACCATCCATAAAGGAACCAGAGAAGAACTATGTCTTTTCCCATGAGTGACAATGGGACTGCAAGTGGATGAAATGTTGCAGCACTGAGTAGGACATTTCATTGCTTCTGGTATTACTAAATCAGCATTTCCATCACATACTGTATTTTCCACAATAACTTCTTTGTGAGGAGAATCATTTTGATAAAAAGAAGCATGCCTGGATAAAGCATCTGCAGCAGCATTGGATTTCCCAAATTTATATTGTATCTCAAAACTGAGGCCAAGCAATTTTGTGATCCAGTTATGTTGCAAAGCATGAGTCAGCTTCTGTTCTATCAGATACTTAAGACTCTGATGATCTGTTTTTATTATAAAATGATGTCCGACAAGGTAATGTTTCCACTTGTCAATAGCTAAGACCACAACAAGTAACTCTTTTTCATAGGTTGAAAGGCCCCTATTTTGTGGGCTGAAAGCTTTACTGAGAAATGCAATTGGCTGGTGGTCCTGCATCAATACAGCTCCCATGCCTAATTCACTGGCATCAGTCTCCACCACAAAATCTTTATCAAACTCTGGCAACCTTAATACAAGAGCAGTGGTCATTGTCTTCTTCAATTTCAGAAATGCCTCAGTAGCTTCAGAAGTCCATTTGAAAGAATTTTTTTCTTAACAGCAGATGAAGAGGCTTGCAAATAATACCATAGCCTTCTATAAATCTTCTATAATACCCAGTGAGGTCTAAAAATCCTCTCAGTTCTTTGACATTTCTGGGAATAGGCCATTTTTCTATAAAGTCTATCTTTTGATGATCCATAGCCACTCCATCCTTTGATATAACATGACCTAAATAATCCACTCTAAGGCTAGCAAAAGTACACTTTGAAAGTTTAGCTATCAATTGATGCTGTCTGAGAACCTTTAACACAGTTGCTAGATGAACTTTGTGTTGCTCCAAATCTTTATTGTATATCAATATGTCATCAAAAAATACCAACACAAAGTCTCTCAAATAAGGTTTGAAAATTTGATTCATCAAAGATTGGAAAGTTGCAGGTGCATTGGTTAATCCAAATGGCATCATAATAAACTCATAATGGCCTTGATGAGTAGAAAAAGCAGTTTTAGGTACATCACTTTCCCTAACTCTGATTTGATGATAGCCAGCCCTTAAATCCAACTTTGAAAAATAAACAGCACCAAATAATTCATCCAAGAGTTCATCAATAACAGAAATGGGAAATCTATATTTCACTGTTACATTGTTTAATTTCCTGTAATCCACACAAAGCCTCCAAGTTGCATCTTTCTTTTTGACTAATATCACTGGTGAAGAAAATTCACTGTTGCTGTGCTGAACCACTTTATTATCCATCATTTCTTGGACTTTCTTTTCAATCTTTGCCTTGTAGGTATGGGGGTACCTATAAGGTTTAAGTTTGAAAGGTGAGGAATCTGGTTTAAGAATTATTTTGTGGTCAATAGGTCTTCTTGGAGGTAATTCAGAAGGTACAGTAAAAATATCATTAAAAGATAATAGAATCTGTTTCAGATCCTCAGGAATGGTCATTGCTTGAACTTCTTCTGCAAATAGTTTCCTCTTAGTGTTCTTGACAGCAATGGGATGATTTTCTTCAATGGCAAGAGCTCCAGAAATTCATTGATTAGCTTCAGCTTCAAAATCTCCAGCCTTCCTTTTCTCAGTTTGAACTAACTCAGGCTTGATTTTGAGTTTACAACCACTTGTACTTCCTTCCAAGATCCAGAAACAACCATGACTATAAATTGCTACCTTCTGTTAAAACCAATTAAAGGTTACAGGGTCAAACCTATACAGTCAATCCACTCCCAAAATCATGTCATGCCCTCCAAGTGTCATTACCTTCATATCATGTACAAACTTATGCTCCATCAATTGCCAAACTACTCTGGGACACAGTGTTGAACCCCTAATAATGCTTCCATCTACGATCTTCACTGCATATGGTCTAGTCTTCAAAGTTCCCAACCCCACCTTCTTAATAACAGATGGATCCATGAAGCTGTCAGATGCTCCAGTACCTAACAGAATACTGACAACAGTACCATACAGAAAACCATAAAATGTCATGGTATGTGGCTTCTTAGAAACTCAGCTAGGAGAATTATCAGATGGACTATCAAAACTTCCCACAGATTTCAGAGAAATTTGCTGCTCAGTATTATCTTCTTCAAGTAATGCTAACAAGCCATCCTCATCTTCCATAACCACTGTCTCTCCAGGTTCTAACTGCTCTCATCACCAGTAAAATATACCTCTCTTAAAGTGCACTTATGTCCAGGACTAAAACTGTCTCCACTTTTATAACAAAGTTTGTGTTCTCTCCTATACTTCTGCAGCTCAGGAGAAATTCTTTTGAACCTATCTCCACCACCAGCCTTGTCAAGTTGTCCTCCTTTCCAAGAAGCTTTCTCCACAGGCTTAGAATTTGGAATCTGATGGAAACTAGACTATGGACTGGGATTTGACATTTTCTTCTTAACACTTAATTCCAATTTCTTCTCCTCCCACATAGCTAGTTCAACAGCTTCATAGAGTGTAGTAGGTTTGAGCATCATTACTCCTGGCTTCAAATCTTCTCTTAAACCACTAACAAAGCTTGAAATAAAATACTTCTCAGTAGGACTAAGATTCATCTCAGCTAATGAATTTCTGAGTTCATCAAATTCCTCAATATACAACTTCACAGTGGATTTCTGATACAACTTGTTAAATTCCTGTATATCATCCCTCAGACTCACAGGAGCAAATCTCTGCTTTAACAGCACACAAAACTGCTCCCAATCATTAATTCCTTTTCCAGCAATAGCTACTTGATACCAAATTCTTGCTCTATCAACCATATACAACTCTATAGTGGCTACCTTTTGGTGCTGAGGAACTTGATAATAAGTGAAGAAAGTTTGGCATTTACTAATCCAATCTTTAGAATTAGTGCCATTGAAACTAGCTAAGTCTACCCTAGCTCTTTGCATCTCAGCTCCTCTTCCAAACCTCTCCCTCCAATCCCTATTATCACCATTATCAACATCTACTGGCCTATACTTCATATTCTGAGCTGAAACATTCAAGTTAATACTCTCATGCACTGCATTTCTACCCTCCCAAACTTCATTTCTAGGAGACACATTCACAGATGTAGCAGGCGTGTTCATCTTCCTAGGCTCAGACATAGTTTTACGATAATCATGCATAACAACTTTTGGATTCACAATTGCAGATGCAGAACTACGCAATGAATGATTTACTACTTCAAAAGTAGGCTCAATGGAATTACCGTTCACCGGAAGAGGTGGTTGACGGCTGGAACTGGCTTCCATCTGAACTGACAATTTCTGCTTCTCCTTATCAGCCGAGAGCAGTTCCAAGAAATCCTGCCGCAGTAAGTCACGCAATTCCGATTGACTACGCCGGAGCTGCTTGGAATATTCCAGCTGAGATGACTGGAATCGCTCTCCGATCTCTCGGAAATCCGCATCCAGTTTTGTCTGCAACTCCTGCTGAACTTTGACAGCTAACTCCACCTTATCCTGCAGATCGCGATTCAGATTTGTCGTCGCAGTCAAACGCGCTGACGAATCTGCAAGCTGTGCTTCCACGTGCGCCTCGAACGAACGCCATTCTTGCTCCATTTGTGCTGATTTGGAACAACTGGTCATCACAGTCCGACTGGAACAATTGCTCTGATACCAACTTGTCGTGATCCGGCTAATCTGGCTGGAAAACGACGATCGGAAAACTAACTAATTTCGGTTATGAAACGGATTTAGAGAGAGAGACGCGAGAGAGAAATAAATAAACAGAAAGTAATTTTTCAATATAATTCTGATCCAATTCCAAGGATAATCCCCAAAAGTTTCCCTAATTTCTGTTATATAGAGTCACAGCTCTATTATTTCAGCTAACTAATTACAGTTGCTAGCTCAACTGTTCTAAAACAGATTTGATGCTCTTATGCTCAGAGAAAGACTAAACTACCCCTCTCCTTACACATAATTGCTATTAAACCATGACTATTTACAAAACAGTCCTTAGATCATAACATAAAAGTCCAAGAAGGTTATCCAACAGTCCATGAAATTAATCCCAAGTCCAATCTGATTCCCTTCTTCTTCTTTATTTTTAAATATATTTTTTATTAATTAGATATATCAGTTTCACCGAGACATGTTATCTTAAAATAATTTATACTTGGATCACATATTCAATCAGGTTTAGGCATTCAGAATTATGAATTTTGAAATATACTTAAAATATATAAACTAATTAAAACATCTATTATCACGTGTCATACTATAATTGGTGCATGATACTCACTACTACAATCACCTTCATTTAAGGCACAAGTTTAAGGCGTTTGGGGCGGGTTCAAAATCTTCCGCCTTACTACTTACTTGCGAATTCGCAAGCCACACTCGCTAGGTTTTAAAAACACGTTTAAAGGAGGAAATGACCGTTTAAAAGGTGGTAGTCGTATGTGACGTTAAAAATGAAGAGTTAAGGCGGAAATGTCATTTCCGCCTTAAAATCCTGTTAGTTGTTGCGAGTTCGCAACAAGTTAGGTCAGTCGTAATAGTTACGAGCTCCCATGTAATGAACGCTTAGGGTTATTTTAGCAAGTTAGGATCTAGCGAACTCGTAGATGAGAAAGTAAATAAACTCATTTTGGTCACGAGCTCGCATGCATGCTCGCTGATGTTGTTGCAAACTCGCCACTAATATCATGGAAAAATTTGTTTATGAAACGAGTTCGCCACCCATAAGTTAAGTGTTGACATATGTGTAGCGAACTCGCTAGTCAAATGAGTAGGTATGCGTGAATACTTGCGAGTTCGCAACAGTGAAGACTATATAATAAAACAGCAGCTCCTAGCGGATTTGTAAACAACAAATTAGACATTTGAAAGGTTGTATGTATCATTTTTCCCTTGTCTTACCATAAGATTGATTAGGTAACCTCTTTTTTTGGAATTCCGATCGTTTGCAAGGTGGTGGGTAAGCTATTTTCCGCCTTACCATGTGGTTGTTTGTTTGTTGTTGTCGTGTTCTTAAAAAGTTGTTGTTTTTGTGATGATTTTGTGATAGTTTCATGTTGATTGTAGGTTTGTGAGTGATATACCACTGTGGGCTAGCTTTTTTGTTCAACGATTTCTAAGTTGATTAGAGTTTGCGCCGTGTCGTGCATTATGGATCGTGAATCCATCATGAATAAGAATGCTCGGTTGTCGAAAGAATATCTAGATTTGGTTGAAGAATTCTTAAGAGTTGGGTTGCGACATTGTAAGCTGAGGAGCATAGGTGGTGTTAGATGTCCATGTAGGGATTGTAGGAATAACGCTATATATGAAGATATTCTTGTTGTGCGTGAACATTTAATCTGTAGAGGATTTGACAAATCGTACACTGAATGGGTATGGCATGGTGAGGGCAATTATGGGAGTGAGAACATGGAGGTGAATGAGGGAAACGAGGAGGAAATGCTAAAGTATAACGATCAATTGTCGGATATGTGCGACGATGTTGCAATGAAATTTGTGGGGAAAAAAGTATGCTAGAGGCTATGTATGCTGATAAAGCGACAAAGTTATATGTTGGCTCAAGCCATTCAAGGTTGGGTGCAACATTGTTGTTGATGAACCTTAAGGCTAGGCATGGGATTTCAGATAAAGGAATGACTAAGTTGTTGGAGTTAGTTAGAGAGTTGCTTCCTCAGGACAACTTGTGTCCAGATCGGGTTTATACTGCTAGGAAAATCTTATGCCCCATGGGAATGGAGTTTACCAAAATCCATGCTTGCCCGAATGATTGTATGTTGTATAGAGGGGAAGATGATTCTTTGAGGGATAATTTCAAGGTGTGCGGTGAGTCAAGGTGGAAAAAAAAGGAAGGTAGAGTTGAGGTATGTAGGGAAACAGTGACAACATCGACAAAGCAATGTCCTGCTAAGGTAATGTGGTACATGCCTCTTAGACCACGATTGGCACGCTTGTTTGCAAATGCAAGTGATGCGAAACTATTAACATGGCATGCCGATCGAGTTCGAGAGGGAGATGATATTATTTCTCACGCTTCAGATGGTGATCAGTGGAAGAAGATGGATGCTAGGTACCCTGAGTTTGCTAATGAACCTAGACATGTGAGACTCGGACTATCCACGGATGGCATGAACCCTTTTGGTAACATGTCTAGTACCCATAGTTCATGGCCTGTTATGCTTGTTATTTATAATCTCCCTTCTTGGTTGATGATGAAGCGAAAATATGTGTATTTAAACACTATGATCTCAGGCCCTAAGCAACATGGCAACGACATTGATGTTTATCTAGCACCTCTTGTTGAAGAGTTATCATTTTTATTTGAGATAGGTATGGTGATTCCCGATGGTAGTCGTGGGGATGCTGAGTTCAAACTTAAAGCAATGCTTATGTGGAGCATTAATGATTTTCCGGCGCTTGGAAATCTCGGAGGGTGCTCGGTGAAAGGACATTTTGCATGCCCGCTATGTGAGAGTAATACTAGTCATTGTCAGTTAAAGCATGGAGGAAAGCCTGTTTATTTGGGTCATCGACGTTTTTTGCCTGCTAGTCATCCATGGAGGCGTGCTAAGAAGTGGTTTAACGGTGAGGAAGAAAACGGTGCAGCCCCTGTCCCACTCTCGGGTTCAGAAATTTTTGGCAAGGTGTCTAGGATAGAATATGTTTTAGGCAAGGGTCATAAGAAGAGTAAACAACCTTCCATTTGGAAAAAGTGCTCTATATTCTTCAAACTTCGTTATTGGGAGCATTTGGATGTACGGCACTGTCTGGATGTGATGCATATAGAGAAGAATGTATGTGAGGCTTTGGTGGGGACGTTGTTGAATACTCCCGGGAAAAGTAAGGATGGATTGAAATCGAGGAAAGATTTAGTGAATCTTGGCATTAGGACATCCCTTGCCCCCGTGCAAGAAGAAGTAAGTAAAACGTACCTACCACCTGCTTGTTATTCATTATCATCTGAAGAGAAGGAAATTTTTTGTGCAACTCTAAAGTCAGTGAAAGTTCCTTCTAATTACGGTTCAAACATCAGTAGTTGGGTATCGACTGCTGAATTGAAATTGGTTGGAATGAAATCGCACGATTGTCACAATTTGATGCAGGATTTGAATGTCATCGCTCTCCGTGGATGCTTGCCTACACACGTTCGGAAGGCGGTTGCAAGGCTATGCTTATTTTTTAAGCAGATATGTCGCAAGAAGGTTAGTCGGTGTAAATTGGATGAGTTGCAAACCATGGTGGTAGAAGTGTTGTGTAGGCTTGAGATGTAATTCCCCCCCTCATTTTTCGACATCATGATTCATGTGATAGTCCATCTTGTAAGGGAGGTCAAGTTGTGTGGTCCCGTGTACCTAAGATGGATGTATCCATTTGAGAGGTACATGAGTATTTTCAAACATTTTGTCAAGAATCGATATCGTCCAGATGCAAGTATTGTACAACGGTACGTGGCCGAAGAGGTGATCGAATTCTGCACCAACTACTTACAAGATGTACCAACAATAGGGCTACCAATTGCTAGGCACGATGGGAGAGCTGATGGTGTTGGACTACGGTATAGGTCAAAGTTCAGCCCTTCCTCAGATGAGATATCTAAAGCCCATCTGTATATCCTACGCAACCATTCTGCTGTGAGTCCTTATGTCGAAGTTCACCTAGCAGAGATTATGGCCGCGCATCCCGGTTTGTTAGGACCCCGGGCTTTTGAATTACATTGTAAAGATTTCACTAGTTGGTTGAAAATTCATGTGCAAAATGGGGATGAGCATCCAAAAGTCGTCAAATGGTTGGCTAAGAGACCACTGGGCACAGTTACGTCGTTTAGTGGGTATGATATAAATGGCTACACATTTGGTACAAAGTGGAGCGATGATAGATCGGCGACACAAAATAGTGGTGTATCAGTACCCGGAGAGGGTGGTTTGCATGGGGAAAATGCTTTTTTTGGTACAATCACTGACATCTGGGAAATGGATTTTGTCCACGTAAAAATAGCACTGTTTAAATGCCAGTGGGTTGATCAAGCAGAAGGTACGCGTCTGGAGGAGTTGGGGATGATTCTAGTGAACAGAGACATGCAAGGCTCAACTGAAGATCCATTCATAATGGCCGCACAAGCTCATCAAGTGTTTTATGTTAAAGATCCAGTATATTGTTGCTGGGAGGTCATGGTAGATGGAAAGAAAATGTTTGTTTATGGTGATGGTTTTTTGACGATGACTGCAACATTTCTAGTGAGAACATTCCATTGTCGATTTATGAGACATTGGAAGACGATGATGACATAGTTGCCCGAATTATATGTCGGATGGACCACGATGAAGGAATGTGGATTAACCCCACAGGAAAAACTACTAAAAGGAAGAGGAAGCAATCAAAGAAGCATAAGAAGGCGACTATGAAGAAGAAGAATAAGAAGAAGAATAATAATAATTTAGTAACTGACGAAGAAGAAGAAGATGAAGAAGAGGAGGAGGAAGAAGATGAGGAGGTCTAATAAGCATATACAATACATTTGTAGTTTTTCTATTTTGTATGGTGTGTAAAATAAAATAAATTGATTGGATATATGGTACGTTTTGGTAGGTATAAATTGTTTGGATTCACATGATTACCATAAATTGAGGTAACTGTGCAGGCGCGTTGCGACATCGCAAATTTGCACGCAGATGCAGACGAGGAAGGTTACGAACTCGCAAGGTAGCATTACACGCAGCGATATCGTGAGAAGAGATTCAAATTTCGCCTGCTAAGCTCTATCACTCTGTTCTAGCTACCTGCGAGCTCGCCAGAACCAAGCTAGGGTCTTGAGATATCGCCAGTTTCCATCATTGAATTTTCAACATAAGAAGTATTGACATGACTTTGGAAGCTTGTGATTTCGTTACCTGACTCGCTTAGATCTTGCGAGTTCGTTAACTTACTCGCTTAGTGACATTTTGCAATATTCAGCTTCCAATTTCATAATTATTGGTTACAGTGGACAACAAAGTAATGTTAAAATACTGTTGAATAATTGAGGGAGATGTATAGAGTAATTTTTGAAGATAATAAATTCGATTTAAATCCAACAAAAACTTCAAAAGAAGGAAACAAATTGTAGCGCACAACGTATAAGTGAACTTAGCATCCAATGTGATATACAAAAAAACAGAAAAACACTAATCTATCCTTCAGTAAATGGTGTTGGAGACGGAACAGTCTTCTTGGCCTTCTTACTCGCTTGTGCCCTTTCTATTCCACGTATCACCTTTTCGGTATGTTACAGTCGCGATGTGCGTCCTTGATGATCCGTCGCGATGGCACGATGAGGTGTACCTGCTAAGAATCAAGGAACTCTCAATCAGGGCGGGGCGGCTTATTGTCGTTCCCGCTCCGATGCTAAAGTCAGAAGACTGATCGGAGAGTTGGGATGTGATTGATTGTGTTTAGTGAACTTACCTTTCTCTTGTGAGAAAGGGATATATATATGGTGCAGACAGTTTGACCTGACCTGATCAGACCGCGCCGTTAGGCGGTCTGGGAAGATTCTCCTGTCAGGTTAGGTAAAGCTGCCATCTGCGGTCGGGTCTGGCCCGATCGTCATGTAGGATGAGGGGTCGGGATGAACCATGCGGGATGGTGAGATGCCCGACCCTAACAAGTCCCCCCAAGTCCGAGCGCGGAGCAACGGTTCGCGTGATGGACTGTATCTGGGTTTCTGTGATCCGTGCGACAGTGAGCCGTCAGTAATAACTGCATGTCTGCCACGTGTCATCACTTTTTCGAAGGGATGCGTGTAAATTCAGTCTTTGTAACTGTGCAACTTTTGCAACTGCAATTATTACTTTAACTGCTCGCATAACTCCCCCCCTTTCTTCATTCAAATACGAAACTGCTCCTCATTTCTGCCTTCTTCATTTCATTCTCGAATTCATTGCTCACAACTTTAGATATTCCGCACACGCCTGCATACCTGCTTCACTTTGATTTCTCGTGTTCTTCCGCCTCTGTAGCGTCTTGCCTGTTCTGATCATGGCTGACATCCCTGTCTCCGGCGCGTATTGCCAGATTACGGATGAAGAAGCGGCTGAGTTTGTTCAGATCTGCCGCGACACCGAGGGCCTCCAGATCGCAGATCTGGCCAAGTCAATCGTTCGCCCCAAGCCCAGCGACACCATCAATGCTGCCCCGGCGGGCAAAGTTCCTGTTTACTATGAGCATCTGGCTCGCTGCAGCGTCAGGTTCCCTCTTACTCCTTTCTGCCAATCCATTCTGTCCTACTTTGACATGACTCTGGGCTTGATGACGCCCAACGCTGTGCGCAACATCATTGGCTTCGAGACCCTGTGCGGTGCTCGCGGGGTTGTTCCCTCCGTCACCCTGTTCCGGGTGTTCTTCTACACCGGCGGTGGTGGCGACGAGGACGGTTGGGGCCACATCAAGGTTCGCCCCAAAGCCGACCTGCACATCTTGACCGGCATGCCCAAAACGACCAACTGGAAGGTAAAGTTCATGTTTGTCGATGAAGATGTCGTGTATGGGCCTGCCGCCTCTCGCCCAAGGCAATCTGTTGGCGATCCTGATACGCGCGGCCGCGCCCCAGATGGCGTTTCCCAGAATCGCTTGGCCGCCTCCATCAAGGCTCTGAAGGAGAAACCGGAGAGGTGGGACGTCTTGAAGTTGGATGAGAGGTTGCGGGATTCCGGCCTGCCTCACCGTCGCGTGCTCCATGCCATCCAGGATGAGCCTGTTGTCATCCCAGATGCTGATAAGCCCGTCCAGGATGAGGGCAACGGCCCCCCAAATGTTGATCTCTTCAGCCCTCCTGCTGCTCTGGCACTCGCTCCGATTGGTCGCCCTGATAAAGGTATGTCAGATCCCATTTGGCCCTTTCTTTCATCCTTTTTGGGCATTGTCATGACCTTTCGCTCTTGCCTCAACTGTATTTTCTTCATGTTGTATGTTTTCCAACAGATGTGGCTCGCCGCCGACCAACCATTGACGTGACAAAGTTCGTCCGTCCCTCGCAGCGCAGGAGGTTGGAGGACAGTACTGGCCCGAACCAGTCCACTCAGTCGCATGGTCAATCCTTTCAGACCGGACAAGACGGCAACGCTGAAGGTTCCTCGCTTCCCTATCAGGACACGGGGTCGTCAAGGGGTTTGCTGAAGCCTGACCAGCTGTTCCAGATGAGGGTCGGCGGTCGTGAGAATGTCTCGTCCCGACCCCAAGTGCCCGAGAAGCTGAAGGGCGGCACTGAACCCACTGGTCCGCAGCATGGTGAGAGGGCCCCTCCGCACGCTGGTGGCTTTCAAACTGACAAGGGTAAAACCAACTCCTCCACCGTCTTCCTCAACTCGCCCGCCGGTCGTTTAGAATATCTCAAGGAGGTGATGCCCCTTGACCATTTCAGGGCTTGGGTGAAGAATCCGGCGTTAAACCTTCATGGGGTCAGGACTGCCACGGACAATCTGATTTCGTCTGTTTTCGATGTAATCTTCATCTTCTTGTCTCCCCTTTCGTGCTTAACTTCCTCTCCTGAATCTGTCCTCCTAACTGTTGTATTGTTAGGGCGCTTGCTCATCCCTCGCCGTCATCTCCAACTTCAGCACCTTGTGCTTGGCGCATGAGGCTGACAAGAAAGTGCATCATGCCACCCTCATTGAGCTTGGAGACGTGAAGAGGCAGTTGGCCATCGCCGATGCCGAGATAGTCCAGCTTCAAGAGGAGGCCAAGGCCAAAACAGATGCTGATGCCCAGTGGTCACCTGATGATTGGATGGAATCCGAGCAGGCGCTGAAGAATCAGTTGGACGCTGTCAATGCTCAACTGGCGTCTGCCATCTTGGACGGTGAGGAACTGAAAATAGCCAAGGAGACCAGCGACGCTGCTCTACTAGATGCCCAGATATCTGCCACCGAGCTGCAAAAACGCCTAGATGAAGCTGTTGGGAAAGCTGATCAGATGGACAAGATATCTGGCGAACTGGCCACTCTTCAAGCTCGCTTTGCCGAGTCCGAAAGTCAACTGAAGAAGGCGCTGGAGGATAAGGCCAGCCTCGCCATTGACTATCAGTCTGTGCTGACCGCCGGCGTGCGTGAGGTGTTTGCCAAGGTGGCTCGATCAGAACGCACCGTCGCGCGCGCTTCTGCTTTCCTTCGACGGGCTTATGCGCTGGACAACGTGTATGAAGACTCTGCTGCCTATGCCACTGCTCTTTCTGAGCTCACCGATGCCTTTGTTGGCTATGGCTTTCCTGAGTACTTTTCTACATTGACCGGTGAGATGACTCCGGCCGAGCTTGCCGCATGGGAGCCAGATGTTGCAGTTCCACCTGTTTTGGTCGATGGTGAAGTTGTCGCCGAAGAAGGGCTGGTGAAGGACTTGGAGGATGCTGGGAGCAATGTCCAAGTTTCTGCCCAAAACCATTAGTTCTGCTTCTTTCCTTTCCTTTCTTTCTTTTGGATTCCTCCTAAACTCCTCTGAATAATTTCCTTTTGGTTTGTAATGACCCATAAGGGCTACATTTGCTTTACATTTCTATTGAATTCTTGCTTTGACAGCATATATTATTGCCTTAGTGGTTTGGCTGTTTTACTACTTAATGAAACTCTTGTTTGTGCATTTGCCTCACTGACTGTTGCCTTAATGTTTGGTCGATACCTTGCCATTCTGCTCACCCCTGTTCATGGTGGCGACTCATCATCATTCTATATGAAGAGGGATGAGTCAGCAGGATGAACTAACCGGGGTGAACAATGATGTGGCTTGAATTTCTTGTCAACTTGGAGGTCGCTAAACCCTGATCAAGCCACCAAGGTATATGGTCCTAGACCTTTCCTTGGTTTTTCTCTTCAAAGCCAAAGCTGCTAAGCTATGGTCCTTGTTAATCGGTCCGTGTCCGACATGGGTTTTTCTTAAAGAAAAGATCCCACCTTTTCTCCAAACCGGTAGCTATCCGGGTTTGGAGAGGATATGGTTTGTTCTGTTTGCCCATCCGCATTTGAACAAAAAACCACGCCTATGTTCAGTACTCAAAATGGGGCGGCTAAGCCTCAGTCTCGGCCTGGCGGTCACGATCGTGATCGTGTCATCCGACTTGCCCATTGATGTAAGTACACTTTTGAACGCATCTTTGCCATCCCAGACATATGTCCGAGATGCTCGGCAAAGATGTGCCTTTCATACTTCACAGCCTAAGTGAGGGATGTGTCGAGTGTTCTAATGCTTTGTCCGGGTAACCGGAGCGATGGCCTGAACTGCCTCTTTTAATGTCCATTATCACCGATTCCGATCATGTCATTCGACTTTCGAAAAAGAGGCACAAATGAGACAGAAAAAAGAGATGATGTGTTCTTGAACTTGACACTTGGAATTCATTACAACACAAAAGGGGGAGTACAAAAGATACAATTTTGCACGGGAGAACTGAATTTCCTCAAGATCACATCCCTCATGAGGGCAAAAGTCGCGATCCTATCAGGAATCCGTTCTCCAAAAGCATTTCCCCATTATATACAAACTAATTGGTACCTTTCTCATGGGTCTGATGCTGCTCAACCGTAATAACGGCGGAGGTTCTCCATGTTCCACGTCCTCGGTACCGCTTCGCCTGCCATGGTCTGCAGCCTGTATGCGCCGTTTCTCAGCACTTCTGCGACCACGTATGGTCCTTCCCACGTGACGTCTAACTTCTTCAAGCCCTCAACTCGGCTAGCTTCATTCTTTCGGAGGGCCAATTCGCCTTGCTTAAGATTCCTTATGCGGACTCTGGCATTGTAGCGTTGTTCCACATATGACTTGTAGGCCGCCTCCTTGATTGTGGCCTGTTCTCTGGCTCTCTCCAATTCCTCCAGGCTCTCCCTCAGACGCTGGTTGTTGTCCTCCTCGGCATCCGGGATGGCGGATCGCGTTGATGGGATGATGAGCTCAGGCGGGATGATGGCCTCACTGCCGAAACACAGAATGTAAGGTGATTCACCTGTGGCCGTTCGGGGCGTCGTCCTGTATGCCCACAACACCGATGGGAGCTCATCTACCCAGTTCCCTTTCGCGCCGTCCAACCTTCTCTTTAACCCTTGCACAATCGTTCCATTGGTTCGCTCGGTGAGAACATTGGCCTGTGGATGGGCTACTGATGTGAAGCTCTGCTGGATGCCCATCTGGTTACACCAGTCTCTGAAGACTCCTCCTTCAAACTGGCGTCCGTTGTCGCTTATGATCGTCTTGGGCAGGCCGAATCTGCAAACAATGTTCCTCCACACGAAACTTGTCATCCTCTTGCCCGTGATGGTTGCCAGTGCCTCCACCTCAACCCACTTGGTGAAGTAATCAACGGCCACCACCAGGAATCTTCTCTTGCCGGTCGCTTGGGGGAAAGGACCGACAATGTCGATGCCCCATTTTGCAAATGGCCATGGGCCTGTGATGCTCTTCATGGGTTGGCCGGGTTGAGATGACACCCGGTCATGTATCTGGCACTGATGACAAGTTTTGACCACATGGTCGGCGTCGACCCTCATGTTGGGCCAGTAATAACCTGCTCGGGATGCCCTCAACGCCAGTGTCCGGGCCCCCTGATGGCTGCCGCCGCTTCCTTCGTGGAGCTCCTTCAGGATTCTTTCTGCTTGTCTGGGCGTCAAGCATCGCAACCACGGCTGCAAGTATCCTCTCTTGTATACCACTCCGTTCCTGAGCGCAAAATTCAGCGCCTTCCTCTCTAGGGCTTTCGCCTCCTTCTGATCGGGTGGTAACGCTCCACTGAGCAAGTAGTCCCGCATCGGTGTCAACCAACATGGCGGCTCGGCCTCAATAGCCGCGACCGTCACGCCGTCAGTTGATCTTGTCGGCAGTGTTTCCACTAGAACTCCTTTGGACAGATGGCTACTTGCCGTGGAGGCCAGCTTGCTGAGGGCATCTGCCCTTGTATTCTCGGATCTGGGGACTCGGGTCACCTCAAATCCTTCGAACTGCGTAGCTAGACTCTTAACCTTGGCCAGGTATTTTTGCATTGATGGCTCATTGGCTGCGTATGACCCATTGAACTGGTTTGCAACCAAAGCCGAGTCGCCGTATGCATCCAACTTGGTTGCGCCCAACGCCTTTGCTAACTCCATGCCTGCAATTAATGCTTCATATTCGGCTTCATTGTTCGTGGCTGGGAACTGGAACCTCAACGCATACGTCGTCTCCATGCCATCGGGGTCAGTCACGACCAGACCTGCTCCTGATCCTTCCACGCCGGATGCGCCATCCACATGTAGCTTCCACCATCCTGTCCTGTCGACGCGTCGTTGCTTTTTGTCGGCTGGCTCGCTTGGTGCGTCGATGGTCACTTCATCCTTCTCCTCGATCCCGGATGGCAATTCTGCCAGGAAATCAGCCATTACTTGCCCTTTGATGGCTTTCCTTGGGGCGAACTCAATGGCATGTTCGCCTAGCTCTATTGCCTACTTGGCCAACCTTCCTGACATCTCCGGTCTGGTTAAAATTGCCTTGAGCGGCTCGTTTGTGAGAACCACGATGGGGTGTGCTTGAAAATATGACCTGAGGCGTCTCGCCGCATGGACCAATGCCATGGCCAGCTTCTCCTGAGCGCTGTATCTCAACTCGGCCCCCTACAGCGTTCGGCTGACATAATAGACTGGACGCTGGATTTTGTTCACTTCCCTAACCAACGCGCCACTCACGACTTCCATCCCAGCGGCAAGGTATAAATACAGCGTCTCACCTTGCTCGGGAGGAGACATGGCTGGTAGGTCTTTCAAATGATCCTTCAACTTGAGGAACGCTTCCTCCTCGACCTGGCCCCATTGGATTGCTCCTTTTGGCCCGACGCTGCCCTTGAGGATCCTCAAGAACGGGAGTGACCTCTCTGCGGCTCGTGACAAGAACCTGTTCATAGCCGCCAGCTTTCCATTCAGGCTCTGTACGTCTTTAACGTTCCTGGGAGGCTTCATTTCCAAAACGGCTTGGACTTTCTTCGGATTGACCTCCAAACCGTTGTTGGACACCATGAGGCCCAAGAACTTCCCGGCCCCCACTACGAACTGGCACTTGGCCGGGTTGAGCATCATACTTGCCGCGTTCAAGGTTCCCAAAGTCTCATCTAGATCCTTCACTAGACCTTCGTACGACACGCTCTTGATGACCATGTCATCGACATAGATTTCCATGTTGCGACCGATCTGCGCTTTGAAAATCTTGTCCACCACCCTCTGGTAAGTGGCACCGGCGTTGCGTAAGCCAAACGGCATCATCCGGTACGCGAAGGCTCCCCTCTCCGTGATGAAGGCAGTTTTGTCGATGTCGTCCTCCTTCATCGTGATTTGGTGGTACCCCTTGTATGCGTCTAGAAAGCATTTGATCGGGAAAGGGGCCAACGCGTCCACCTTCTGATCGATGATGGGTGTCGGGTAGCAATCCTTGGGGCATGCCCTGTTCAGCGCTTTGTAATCGATGCACATTCGCCAACTCCCATCTGACTTTTTGACCAGGACCGGGTTGGCTAACCACGTGGGGTATGGCACTTCCCGTAGGATACCTGCATTCACCAACTCGGTTACCTGTTTGTTCACCGCGTCATTCCTTTCTGGGCATAGCGGCCGTCTTTTCTGCATGACTGGTGGGTGTGAAGGATCCACTCTGAGGGCGTGTTGACCGAGTTCAGGTGATACTCCCGTCATGTCTGTCGCCTTCCATGCAAAGACCTTTTGATGCTTGATCAAGACCTCCAGAACCTCCTGACGACTTGCGTCGGGCAAGTCGGATCCCACTTGGACTCCTCGGCATCCGTCTTGGTCAAGGAACATGGGCAAGCAAGATGCTGACAAGGTTTTGGGGTCCGGAATCCCTGACCGGACCATGTGGACCGGACGTCGTGGTGGTGATTCGTCATCCGGACGCTTCCGCTTTCTTAGTGCAATTCTGTGGCACTCTCTCGCCTTTTGCTGATCACCCCGAACGGTCGCTATCCCTCCTTTGGTTGGAAACTTCAAAAGGAGGTGGAGAGTTGAGACGATACCTTTGAGCTGGGCTAGCGCTGGCCTCCCCAGTATTAGGTTGTACGGGCTATGAGCTTTGATGACGATGAACTCTATGTCCACCTCTTTCCTGGTCGGCCTCTCCCCGACCCCAACTGGAAGTGTGATTGTTCCTTCTGGCCACACCGTTCTGTCCGCGAAATCCACCAACGGTGTGCTTGTTGGGATCAACTTGGCCTTTGTGTTGTTGTCCAGCTTTTCGAAACAATGCCAATACATTATTTCTGCTGAACTGCCACCATCCACGTATGCTCGATGGACCATCTTATCCATTATTTGAACCGTGATGATGACCGCATCGCATCCGGCTGGACGATCGGGGATGGGATCGTCGGCGCCGAACGTGATCAATTTATCTCTACCCAGCTTCCTGCTCGTCGGGGTGTGTTCTGGGGCTATCCTGCATCTAGCCTTTCTTTGAGAATCCGAGCTCCCTCCGGCATTCCCGCCTATGATAGTGAGTATATCATTGCTCGCGCGCCTTGCTGGTTCTCGTTCTGGTGATGACTCCTCCTCATACTTTGCTCTCTTTTCATCTGGTCGCTCGGCCCGCGCCACCTCCTTTCCTTTACCACGCCCCCTGTTGGCCCCTTGATCCTGGCCGCCGTTCTTGTTGGCATATGTCGCCTTGTTGTGAGCTTTGGCGGTGGCAGCAAATTGTTTTAACTGCCCTTTGCGCAGGCATGACTCGATGGCCTTCTTCAGGTGGATGCAATCCTCTGTGTCGTGGCCGTGGTCGTCATGGTACTCGCAAAACTTGTTCAAGTTTCGTTTGTTGGGAGGCATCTTCATGGCACGCGGGGGTGGGATGACGTCGCGGTTTGCCAAGAAGACTTCTCTGGGCGTCTTTGTCAACGGGGTGAAGACTCTTTCTTGAGCAACTCGAGGTCCTAGGCTGTCCTTCACCGATGACGCTTTCTCTGCTTTAGCCGGTTGCCCATCCTGGATGGGCTTCTGTTTTGACCAGTAAGATCGAGCTTCTTTCTGTATTGCCAACTTCTTCTTCTTGGCATTCTCATCGGCTCGGTGAAACATCTCCACCACCATATGCAACTCGTCCAGCGTATGTACCGCGCGAAGGGTGAGCTCCGAATCCAGAGCCTCGTGATCCAGGCCTTGCATGAAGATTTCGATCAACCACCGCGGCTCGCCACGGTGCACCACCCTGTTGCTTTCCTCGATGAAGCGCTCATAATACTCCATCAGGCTCTCGCCAGATGATGCCTTATGGCGTATCTTCATCAGGTCCTGCGTCGTGTTGGTGAACTTCCTCTTCTGCATGAACCTGATGAGAAAAAGTTCCTCGAGCTGCGCGAAACTGGATATACTTCCATTGTCCAGGTTGGCGAACCATACCCTTGCTGCCTCCTTGAGCGTGGTGGCAAAGACTTTGCACCACACGGGCTCGGGCGTGGCGTACGTTGACATATTAGTTGTGAACGTGTGCAAATGATCTGCTGGGTCCGACAAGCCATCGTACGTACCTAGATTTGGTGGGATCCGGAGACGAGGGTTGGCAACAAACTCCGTTATTGCCTCTGAAAACGGGCTCCCTCTTTTCTGGCAATCCGGGGCCTCATAAAACACCGACAGCCTCTGCTTCGCCGGCACCCTCGGCTTGACACTTGGCTTGTGAACATACGTCATGGCCCATTCCCCAGGGTTGGCCTCTTTCTCGCCCGGATCTCCCCACTCCTCGTCTGAATCTTCCAGGATCTCATTCCCGTCATCATCCAGCTCTGTGAGGATGGGGGCTTTTCGCTTAGCTCGTGCGGGCTCGGCAAAGAGCTTTGTCGGTGTGACCGTCTTCGCCAAACCTTCAAGATGCCGCGCTTTCGGCGGCGTACCTCGCAGCTCCTGCAGCTGCTTGTTAATGGTAGCCTGTGACTCCAGTATCTGGCGGAGAACATCACCATCCTCCGTTGTGAAAGATGGGGACGCGCCTGGGTGCCGAGCCTGCTCAGGCGTCGCCGAGATCGGAGTGGCTGTTGGGTTTGAAGGGGTGAACGGGACTCCAGCCCCTTCGTCGCCCAGATCTGTGACCACTACCTCGTCAATGAGGACCGCGTGGTCTTGTCCTTCTCTGCTCATTTGCAGTGCGTGGGCTATGAAGATACTTGATTATATCCCCACAGACGGCGCCAAAATAAAATAAATTGATTGGATATATGGTACGTTTTGGTAGGTATAAATTGTTTGGATTCACATGATTACCATAAATTGAGGTAAATGTGCAGGCGCGTTGCGACATCGCAAATTTGCACGCAGATGCAGACGAGGAAGGTTACGAACTCGCAAGGTAGCATTACACGCAGCGATATCGTGAGAAGAGATTCAAATTTCGCCTGCTAAGCTCTATCACTCTGTTCTAGCTACCTGCGAGCTCGCCAGAACCAAGCTAGGGTCTTGAGATATCGCCAGTTTCCATCATTGAATTTTCAACATAAGAAGTATTGACATGACTTTGGAAGCTTGCGATTTCGTTACCTGACTCGCTTAGATCTTGCGAGTTCGTTAACTTACTCGCTTAGTGACATTTTGCAATATTCAGCTTCCAATTTCATAATTATTGGTTACAGTGGACAACAAAGTAATGTTAAAATACTGTTGAATAATTGAGGGAGATGTATAGAGTAATTTTTGAAGATAATAAATTCGATTTAAATCCAACAAAAACTTCAAAAGAAGGAAACAAATTGTAGCGCACAACGTATAAGTGAACTTAGCATCCAATGTGATATACAAAAAAACAGAAATCACTAATCTATCCTTCAGTAAATGGTGTTGGAGACGGAACAGTCTTCTTGGCCTTCTTACTCGCTTGTGCCCTTTCTATTCCACGTATCACCTTTTCGGTACACCAGCATTCCTGATTAATATGCGCGATTTTTTCTCTCATAAGGTCGACTGTGTCCTCTAGGCCTCTGTAGTATGCTTCCGGTTGGAGCTCTGATCAAACATTGGAAGCAAATGTTACTTACAACAAGATCTTACATACAATAGCATATTTAAAAGCTAATAAGACATAATTAGAATGCATCATGACTAGATTAGTGTACCTTCAACTTGATTTCTGACCTCTCCCTCGTCGAGCACCAACGGCTTTTTGGTTGAATCTTCCACCGCCTGCCAAGAACCATCCACCAGCTCACATTTACCTTTCCTCTGAAAGTATTCCATAGTGTAAAACATACACTCTTGAGCCTTTGTTTGCGGACAATTTCATCTTCGGGAAAGTGGTTGTGAGATACATGGTAATGAAGTTACCATATGGAAGCTTAGTCACAGGGCGTCGATTCTCAACTACACTTTGTCTCATATGCTCAAATATGACATAGCCCGGGTTCAACCTTAGCTCCTCCATCACACAATAAAACATGACAATTGTTGTGTAGTTAAGCTCGGTTATCCACCCGCCTTTCGGCACAACTGATCTAGCTATCATTTCGTACAAGATTCTTTGGTGACAAGTCAACTTCTCAAGTTTGTATTCCCTCGGCTTACCGAGAGGACCCTTAGGCCGGCCAAAGTAATTGAAACCTAAGTTTTGTAGGTAAGTTTCGTCAAATCCACCACTTTCAGGCCACTTTTCTCTACAATAAAAACCTTCCGGGGGAGGGTTACTGTAATCCTCTTCTACAGCATACGACACGCCTAAAGCCTTGTTAAAAAACTCTTCTCCTATCTCAAAATCCTTCTTGTTTACCCTAGTAAACCAACGCCCTGTTTCCTTCTCCTCCTCAATAAGCTGATGGAAATTGGCATAAAACTGACAGGTTTCTTCCTTATGAAAGGGGTAGTTCAGTCCTAATAAATCATGCAAGTCATGATCTCTAAAGGTTTGTAGCACATTAGTCAACCCTAGTTGCTTAATCTGATCGAAATCTAACACATAGCAATCTAGCAGCGTAGCATGCTTCATTAGGTCAGAATACGTATCAAAAGCAAGTAAACTTACAAACTTTTGCTTGTCATAAGCAGTTGAGGAAGCCGGTGCTTGATTGGTGGAAGACGATGCTACCTCTCTGCGACTGGAACCAAATGGATTTGGGGCTTGGTGCTTTGTTATTGCCATGGCTGATAGGAATCACTGGGAAATTTGGGCTTGGTTAGATTTGGGGGTTTTTCCTTGAATTGAAATTGGGGATCGCGTTTGGAATAGAACTGCACAGGTTTTTTACTTTTATACTACAACATGCTTGCGATATCGCCACACTGCTCGTCTACTGTCAAAACGCTGTCGTTTTAATCTATTTTTTCAATTAAATTCTGTGGTAAATGTTTCTGAAATCGCCACTGTAATCTCAACAGCTAGCGAGCTCGCTAGTTACCCATCAACTCAGCTCTGTTGGTTGAATATTAAACGTAGCGAGCTCGCCACTTATATCTCACACTTTAAGCGAGCTCGCTAGTTACACGTCAACTCAGCTTTGTTGGTTTAATATTAAATGTAGCGAGCTCGCCACTTATATCACAAACTTCAAGCGAGATCGCTAGTTACACGTCAACCTAAGCTCTGTTGGATGAATATTAACTGTAGCGATTTCGCCACCCTTCTCATCACACTAATGAGCTCGTCAGGTAAAAGCCTGCTTATTCCATATTAGCTTGTAACTTTGCGAGATCGTGAGTATTTAGAGCCTCTTCGTCAGCTTACTAGCGAGCTCGCAAGTGAGACTCTTGTTTGGCTCTGTTGAAGATTTCAAGTTACTTACGAGCTCGTCAGCTTCTAGACGAGATAGTAGCGAGATCACAAGTAGTACTCATATTTGGCAAATTTGAATAGTGCGAGTAGGTTACGAGCTCGTCAATGGTTGGCGAGACACTAGCGAATGCGCAAGTCTAACTGATGTTAGGCTCTGTTGAAGATTTCAAGTCACTAACGAGCTCGTCAGTTATTGTCGCTAGTTCTTGCAAGCTCGCAACACGGTAATCTAGCTACAAAAAAAAAAACTTGAGCAAAATTTGATGGCATATTTCAACAAAAACAGATGCCTAACTACGATCATCTCATTCATAATTCTTCATCAAATGCTACCACAACTGTTACTACACAAATTGTACTTAAAAAAAGGTCATAGTATGGCCAATGTTTTATCACAAAAGAAATTAAACTAAATCACAACCCCTTAACTAGAACATCATGTAGTTCTTCACTAGTCATGTTCTGCGAAGCATCGGTGTTAGGTTGCGGTTTGGCAATGTCTTGAGTCCCTTCGACTTGATTGGTGGCACTTGTGCCAGCATCTTCTTGAGCTGTCGATTTCATCCCCAACGTCGCCTCCTCTGCTATTCTTTCCTCCTTCCTCTGCATCTCAGCCTTCTCCGCTGCGTCTTCGCCATCTGACAGGTCATCCTCTTCATCATCGTCATCGTCACTATCATCAACCTCATCATCCTTTTCTCGGCCCGCCACCTTTCCATCAGAGCCATCTGTGGCCTTGCTTTTCCCTTTATCCTCGCTACCCCCTGGCGCGCTCACCTCATCACGTAGCTGCTGTAAAAAATCTGGGATGTCTTCAGAATCGCTCAACTCGCAGTCGATGGCTCCGCTTTCAAGAAGTCGATTGAGTGCGTCGTTGTTCGCCCGTGAACGTTGCTGCGCTACTTCAATCTCATTGGCCAGCTTGCCAATTTTGACTATCAACCGACCACGAGCTTCAAACACTGCGTCTGCAATTAATAAAACATAGAATCAGTTATGAATGGACTTATGCAACTGTTTTTAAAACGAGCGAAATTTTTTATTACCTGATACACCACCCCTAGCTCTTCTCGCTGCCGCTTCAGCTTCCTTCTTCTTCCCGTACTTCCCATCCGCCTTCAATTCCAGCCTTTTATTACGCAACCAATCATTGTCGTAATAAAAAATCTGCATTGGCCTACCCCTTGGGAAGATACTGGCTTTTCTGATCAAGGCAGTCACCAAACCCCCATACGGAATTGCGGCTTTCTTATGCCTTGCCATCTTCATCATGTGGCTAAGGATCGTGAAGCCGGGATTGATCTTCATCTTCTCCACGATATAGTAAAACAGCGTCAAAGAAGCAATCGATGGCTCACAGGCATGGCCTAGAGTAGGCAGCACATTCCCACATATCATTTCAAAGACTAACCGATGCTCCTCGCTTAGTCTATACACTGGGTATGCCCTAGCTCTACTCGCTCTATTCGAGGTCCTTTTAAACCACTTTTGAGCCATCTCTACTACATTCAGTGGCTGTCTAGGGCTAGTGGCTGGAAAGCGCTGTTCATAGTAAACCTCGTATGGGCCATCGGGCTTGGTTGGTCTAAGATCTTCACTGCTCTTGTAGGGGCATTTCAACACACTATTTATCATAAATTTATCAACCTTAAACTTAACCCCTCTAACTATGGTGGTTATTTCATCGACCCCTTCCTCTAACCCTAAATTAGCATAAAATTGCAAGAATTCCTCATAGTAGATGGCATCGGGAAGCTGTAAAAGGTGATCTAGATTTTGTTCCCTAAAATAATCTAGCACATGATCAAGCTTCAAAGCAGGCACAGTGGTACTATCAAACACCTTATTCTGAATTACAGAACGAGACTGTAAGCGGGCATATCTAGCTCTTGCTTTGTCATTGAAGAACTGTGGCTCGTCGTTGGCATTATCTACCTCCTCGCCGGCCTGTCCCGGCGGATTTCCGGCGGTCACCTCTTCCTCTGGTCGGCGGGCACTTGCTCCTCCACGGTTTTCACCTCTGGATGGCGGCTCGACCTGTTCCTCACCGTCCACTCGCTTCCTCTTGGATCCGGCACCGGCCTGGCCTCTCCCACTCCCCTGCGAACGGCCTGATCCTCTGGTTTTGGGCGGCATTGCTAGATCTCCGGAAAAATCGCAGAGGGCTCGGCTAGGGTTTTTAATTTGGGCAAAAATAATTTTGCCCGACCTTTAATTTTTTTTATATACTTCACATGCTTGCGAATTCGCCAGTTGACTCGCTTGGTTGTTAAAATTAATTTCCAGTGCTTGCGAACTCGCAACCATGCTCGCTTATTTTTATATACTTCACATGCTTGCGAATTCGCCAGTTTACTCGCTTGGTTGTAAAATTAATTTCACTACTTGCGAACTCGCAACCCTGCTCGCTTGAAGTTTTCCCACATCGCCAAATCAAGAGTCAGTTTTTCAGTATATATTGCTCAAGTTTTCTGAATGGTTCGATAAGTCGCCGACCCGCGCAAACTGAACATGAAACACACACAATGATATGCAGGCCAAGTAGGCCCAATCTATACTATATACAGCACTATACTACCACCTACAGCCCATCAATGACTAAGGCCCAACCCCCAAATGTTTTTGGTGGTTATACACACTAGCGAGTTCGCCACTTGCTCGCACATGGAGGGTCAGTAATTCGGGTTTAGGGTTTTTGGGTTTAAATCTAGCGAGTTCGCAAGGTACTCGCCAGTTCATTTGTGGGCTTAGGGTTTAGGGTTTATACTACCAACCTTGACACTAACGAACTCGCAAGCACTCAGGTTCATGTATAGATTTTCTATCTCAAATCATTTTTGTTAATTGTACATATTTTATATATATTTGTAACATAAACATTTATGAAATAGTTTATTGTTTACTTTAATTTAATATAATTTTGCCCATGAAACTTGAGTTGTGGAAGTGAAAAACATATATGTTTGTAAAATCATTTCATCTTATGTCACAGGTGCGATTTAATAGCCAAAGTTACGTTCAAAAGTTGTCGAACTTGTTATGTTTTTACATTAATTTTTTACTTCATTTGAACTAATCAGTCATTACTGTACATTTATTACATCCAACACTAATAGTACTTTGTTCTAAATTACATGTACGTGACGACTACTGGTTATGAACACTTACGCAGTATTTACCAACAACAATGTTAATGAGGATGATCTAATTCTTTTTTTACATTACATGATTCGATGGTTACCATAATATATTCCCATTGATTATCAAGTTCATGAACCTAATTACATTAATGTTGTCACAACCAGCTAGTACCTGGCAAGCTATTTCATAACAACTTTTGAATGTACGATGGACATTTGGGACTTTAGAGTACGATATGCTTTTCAATAGTCATACATATATACACTTGCAATTAATCGAATGATTACTCCATGACATAGTCGCAAGTAAATACCTTATTCCACACTTATATTCACATTAATGTTGTCACAACCAGCTAGTACCTGGCAAGCTATTTCATAACAACTTTTGAATATACGATGAAAATTTTGGGACTTCAGAGTACGATATGCTTTTCAATAGTCATACATATATACACCTGCAAATAATAGATTGATAACTGCATGCCATAGTCGCAAGTAATTATATACCTTATTTCACACTTATTTATAATGAAACTAATCTACTAACCTCCACTTCAATATTACGCTAAAGTCACCAACTTTATACCTTCTTACACGTGGTAATTAACTAGTGTATTATCAAACATACTTGCAACGCCGAAATATATTTGATATACACCTTATTCCGCGTTAATTACCATAACGAAACTAATTAAATAACTTCAATGTCATTTTTACGTTCAAGTCACCACTTTCATACCTTCTTAGACGTGGTAATTAACAAGTGTATTATCAAACTGAATGGCAGATGATTGAGAAAATTACATCATGCATCCACAGTTGCGAGTTCGCAAGGGTCCAAATTTATGAACTGGACTTCTTGCGATTTCGCAAGTCACAATGTTGAAGGTATTGAATGCATGAGTTTTATTACTAGCGAGCTCGCATGGTGCTAGAAACCCAAAGCGTATAACTAGCGAATTCGCAACACGGCCCGCCTCTGGTCGTCAACAGCATAATTCCAAGCCAAGAAGACCACAAACTTGGCATCTTATCACTTTTCATGGTCGAATCTTTCTTCCAAATCTCTTCTCTTTTCACATATTCTCTACTCTTTCCACATCAATCTTCCATCAAATCTACACAAATCCTTCCATAAATTCAACTACATCTCAAGTGAGTCAATCCAAAGTGTAAGCAATTTGCTAAGCTTTTCAATTACTTCTCCACTATTTGTTTCTCTACCCATATGCTTGCCATTATGATTTTGTACTTGTTGTTTTGGAATTTAGTAGCACAATCTATGTGGGTAGGAGAAGGACAAACAAGGTAGACCCATCCTCAACACTACAATCAATTCTACATCTACCCTATTTGATAATTGCAAAGGTATGGATTTTTAGTTGATTACACTTATTTTGTGAGTTTTAAGGGTCATTAGGGTTTATATATTCGTTGGAGTGTTAAAGTTATGATTCATCATTAATTAATCACCACTAGGTCCATTTAAATTGTTACATTTTATTTGTTTTAGGTACTTGTGTCTAGGTAAACAAAATTATACTTAACTTGTGTGTAAATGCATATTCATGACCATGTTTGTAGGCATTCATTAATTGGGGAATGTGGACTATATAAATGTTTTGTCATTTCCACTAACAAATTGGTCTCTAAACGTAGGAAAGGACAATGAGTGAACCAACAAACTCGAATTCTTCCAACTCATCTAGTGGTGGAGAAAATGTTGTTCGCGATTCGCGACGACGTAAAACAAGGAAGTTTAGTCGCGCTTCAAAAGAAGAACAAATGAGGACCCATTGTCGCGAGATAGAGACACGAATCGACAATAAAATTCTAACACATGTCAAATTTAATGACATCGGTATAGCTATTGCGCCCTACGATGATGCCCAGAGATGGTCTAGTTGGTGTGGGAAAATAGGTAGGACTCATGTGCCGCTAGACACTACGGATTGGAGGCTTCTAGACCCCGCTATTAAAAGGGGTATGTGGAAGGAATGCAAGGTGAAATTCACTTTTTTATTTTTTTCCATTTAGTAATACCTTATTAATAGGACTTACCATCTATACTATATCAATGTTAGCGACCCTTTGTGATCGAAGCCAAATCGTACGATCAAGTGAAGAAGAAGGCATTACAAATTGCATCAAAGTCGCATCGCGAGCATAAATATACTCTTGCCAAGGAGTACATAAACCCAAAGGGCATAAGGTTTAGTCAACATCCTAAGGATCGTTACAATCACATTGTCCCACTCACTTGGGAGATATTCAAGGCACGATGGCTAGAAAATGATTTAAAGGTTAGTACTAACATTCAATTTTCTTAATTTATATTTTTTCCTATACACCTTTAATTGTTCCCTAAATTAGTGTATCCTTACTAACCAATAAAATTCATAAAGGGTGTGGGTGATGATAAGCGTAAAGCAGCTGCTGCTAATAATATACCCTACACCGGTGGACGGTGTGGATATTTGGGTGTGGGGAAGAAGACATCTAAAAACAAATACGATAAAGAGGTTAAAGAACTAGTAGATGGTGGCACCCCCCTAGAAGAGGCAAAAAACCAAGTCACGGCCGAAGACCCAACACAATATACTCGAGAACAGTTATTCGTGCTTGGTAGAATTAAGGCCGACGGAAAATTCTCAAGCGACGAGGCAAAGAGAATTGCCGGACGAGTGGTACGTGTTATATAAGTTTACATACTTCTCAAAACTATTAATGTTACTAAAATTAAAATAGAACGTCATAGTGTATTTAAAATACGACAACCAATTTGTTTGATTATTATTGTGATTAGGATGAGGTAGGGCTTGAAGTTGAACAGGGTTTATTCATCCCGGTGGGAAAACATGATGTCTTGCATAGAGCACTAGGTAAGGATGAACATCCTGGAAGAGCAAAGGGGATAGGTGGATATGCGACCCAAATTGAAGCTTTTGGAATCAAACGTAGTAGCAAAAATCCTAAACCCTCTAAACTCCAAGTAGCCTTAAGCCAAGCTAAAAAATCCGAGCAAGATGTCAAGAATTTGAAAGCCATCTTAGCCAATGTTTGTGCTTTTGTGAATTATCCTATTCCCGATGATTTGTGTCTAACAAATCAAGGTAATGGACCATCATCTAGAGGCTCCCATCCATCCCCGCCCCAAGCTGAGGTTGACCAACCAAATCCTCCATTCGACCACATCGACATATGCACGCGCATTGGCTCCTAGCCAACCTCAAGTTGATATACAACTTCCACAAGTTGATATACAACTTCCCAAACCAACCACAAAGGTTAGGTTATCACCTTAGTCTAAGCCTTACATTCAAATTAATTACGCTTAATCATCTACTTCTTTTTGAAAATACTATAATAACAAACTAATTTTTTTTTCTTGAATGTAGATTTCCCATTCTTGCAAGTTGTACGTTGTTAGAGGTAATAATTCTCAACCAATACACGTTGCTAATGGGAATTCCTATCCTCATATGATTTTGCATCACAAATCAAAAGTCCCTAAGGGTTTCGTAAGGGTATCCATAGTTGAGGTGTATGTAGAAGATGCCTTGTTGCCGGTGACTGAGGATGATGAATGCACTACAGTTGGTCAAGGTTTGGGATTTTTTTTCGTATGACCCGCGTGGTTGGTTGTAGATGCTAATTCAACATGCATCCCCAAGAACACAAAGCAACCAACAGAGATTGCCAACCTTAATTTCCCAATCCCTAAGATTCATCTCTCTAATGAGTGTGTGGGTTTCATGAAAGCTCTCCCGGGTTTTGTTCACACACTATTTGACATGCTAGGTCATCATAGCCGTGAATCTGTGTACTATTTTGTAGCCAATTCTAAGGTTTTTGGCGAGGCAAATGAAGTGGTTGTTCCTTGGGAAGATTTTGCCCTATTTTGGCACAAACAAACCCTTCCCGATACTATACTACTCCTACATCAAATGTAAGTGTTATTGTTTAACCTAGTGGTATTTATGTGTTACTTTATTGTGTCCGTATTTATATACCTCTTCCGATACTTTATGCTCTAAGATTGTTGTAGGTTCATGCAATACGTCTCTTTGAGCGTGACCAAGACATTCATCGGTTTTTTGCACCCGACTTGCTTGCAACAAGCCCAACAAGGTAATAATGTGAGGCTTGCTTACCTTACAAAGTTGCTAAACGACAAGAGCAAAACCATTTTCATTGGTCCATACCTAGAGGGGTATGTATTTACTAATTGTTTGATTAGTAGATATTAGTTTCAACTGCACATAATCTCCATAATCTATGTTATAGTCTGAGATACATGTTGTTTAATATATAGTTGTCATTGGAGTTTTGTTGCAATGATTCCATCATTGAAGCGTGTCTATTGGATTGATCCACTACATTTCGCTCCATCTACAAAATTCGCCGATCTATTGGAGATTGCTATGCATGCTGTGAATGACGACACACTCCTTAACTTTGAACTTATTCAAATTCAGGTTAAAATATCGACTCCTTTATTACGTATTTGCAGCTAAATACATTTACATACCATATGTTAAACTACTTCAATTTCAGCACCGCAAGCAATTGTCCAACTGGGAGTGTGGATACTACATGATGTTGTATGCCTACGAGTGCATTGAGACCCTTACAAGTGACAATTTGGAACTACATCACGTGAGTACTCTTACAATATGAAAATTTCTATTTATTACCTACAAATTACCTTAGTTTGTATTAATAAATATATCCCATTCGTAGATACTCGAGGAAAATCAATCGGCATACACTAAAAAAGAGCTAGAGTTGGGGAGAGATAGATTTGCAAAGCACTTGGTCATCGTTAGAGCTCGATTCATATCTAGACCACACGTACCACGTAAGGATACATGTAAAACCTAAGTCGTATTTCTACATTTGTTATACATGCAAAGGATTATAATTTATGAGTTCTTTGTGTTTGCCATTTAGTGGACTACATATATCTTGCAATTGACAGGTTTAGATATGCCAATTATACTATTTGTGCGGGAAATTTACCAAAAATCAAAAATTAATGTACTAGACTTTTTTTCTGGCGATCTCGTTACCTTTCTCGTTAAGCACCAAATCACTTTTGCGAGTTACATGCGTATTCGCAAGTAGTCAAGCTCAGGTGGCGGTTTCGCCACATAGCTCGCTAGGTTGAACTCTGTCTCACCAATATTATGTCTAACGCCATCGCAACATGACTCGTCAAGCCTAGCGAAATATAAAAGCGAGCTCGCCACAAATCATCAGAAATCAAGCCCAATCACAGTTTACTAGCATATTCGCAACTCTGTCGCTCGTTAGCCAATGCCTCTCCAGTCTCCGATCCTGCGAGATCGCCAGTCTACTCGTCAAGCCTGCCGAGCAAGTTAGCGAGCTCGCCAATAAACTACTAAAATCGCCTAATCTCAGATAATACGACGTCGTCTAATCATGCCTGAGAGTACACTTACGAACTCGCTACAAAATAATAAGAGATGGCGTAGCGAGCTCGCTAGGACAGTTTTAGGCGAGCCTCAAACGACACCGCTAGTACCCTCGTTCACTATCTAACATCTTGTCCAGGCAAACTAGCGAACTCGCAAGAATATTACTTGCGATCGCTTGTTGGGGTCGCAACTAATCAAGTGACGCCCTAAACCCTAGACCATAAACCCTATCTAATATGTAGTGTAGCGAACTCGCTACATAAATGTTTAGCGATTCGCCAACAGCCGTCGTAACAAGTCAGACTCACACATAATTTCAGCCTTGCGTTTAAGCTGGCGAACTCGCCACTTGGTCAGTTAGGTTTTGATTTTAGTAGTTGTTGCGAACTCGCAACACGTCATAAAGGCGGAAATGACATACTTCTAAGGCGGAAGATATGCCTTAAAACTGAAATATTTTAAGGCGGAAGAGGAACCGCCTTGAAGCTTTTTCAGGTTTTAAGGTAATACCAGAGAAGGCATTTGTCTTCTGCCTTGAAACGTGAAGGACCAACCGCATTAAATGCTGCAAAATTGTAGTAGTGACTATGTCAGGGCTATACTTGCTAATAAAAATTAATAAAATAATAAAAATAATTATATTATTTTTATATTTTCATTAGGTTTGGTAAAGTAAACTAGACGTACATGCGTCAAAACCCAACAAACTATATATAAACGACAATGGGTTTTCGTTTCAATGTCCCGCCGGATACAGTAGTGAGTAATCCGCCGCCTCGCCTTACATTGATGTCACGTGATTGTAAGACAAACAAAAACAAAAGGTACCACCATTGTTTTATTTTTAGAAAACTTTCTTTAAATACGGTATAAGTTTCAAAATTTGAAAGCTGGATGTAATTTTTATATAATTTTTGAAAATAACGGTAATTTATTAGATTATATTTATATAATTTAATTCTTAAATTAAACATATTTATATTCATTTTGAATTCTTGATAACTTCTACAACCGCTTTAATAATGTGGACTATCCATCTGCCAATTGTCAATCGGTGGAACGCCAAAACCAACGTACTCCAGCTCTCAAACAAGCACATGTGGCCTACACCAGCCATTCTTCCCTCACTAACCCGTGCATCGTGAACTCTGGTGCTTCTCATCACGTCACATCGCATCTCGGAGCTCTCAATCTTCATGCTTCATACATTGGCAACGATAACTTAGTCGTCGGGAATGGTGAGTCCCTACCCATTACTCGTGTCGGTACTCATGCTCTACCTACACAGCATGTTGCTAATAATAATCTCACTCTTAAAGAGGTTCTCGTTGTTCCTAAAATTTCAAAGAATCTTATTAGTGCCTCAAAATTATTCATGGTTTTAGAAATTAAGTCAAGCTTTATTGCGACATGAATTCAGACATTGCATGTCTGACACTTCTCTATACATCAAGTCTCATGGCCGAGATCTCATGACGACTTGATTATCACTGGCTCAAACTCCAACTCCATTGATGAGTTGGTTCACTATATGAACTCGGTCTTCTCCTTAAAGGATCTAGGTTGCCTTAATTTCTTCCTTGGCATCGAGGTTCAGCATCTCGCATCTGGTCTTCTTCTCTGGCGGAAGAAGTACATCTTGGACCTATTGGATCACAGCGACATAGTCGAAACCAAGCCGATTTCTACACTTGCCACTCCAGGGTCGTAACTCGCTGCTGCTCCAGATCAACAACTGTATAGGAGTATAGTTGGTGCACTGCAATATGCTACCATCACCAGACTTGACATCTTTTATGCTGTAAACCGGGTTTGTCAGTTTATGCATAAGCCAACGTACGGCTACTCACAGGCTCGCGGTCAAGCACATTCTCCGCCATCTCAAGGACACCATTGTTGCTAGCCTATACTTTCGTACGTCAACAAATATTCACCTTGTCTGCTACACTGGCGTTGGCTGGATTTCTGATCCAGACAGTTGCCGCTCTCAACATGATTTCTGCGTCTACTTTGGTGGCAATTTGATCAGCTGATCGTCCAAGAAGTAAGGGGATGTGGCTCGCTCCAGCACCGAAGCAGAATACTGGGCCATCGCAGTTGCTGCTGCTGAATTGATGTGGCTCCAACAATTGGTCAAATAAATGAACATACCTTAGTCTAGGCCTCCCATCGTCTTGTGTGACAACCTGAGTGCAACCTTCTCCACTGCTTATCCCATTATTCATCATCGCTCTAAGCACATCAAGCTGGACTTCCATTTCATTCGTGAGCAAGTTCTCTCCGTGTTCGGCATGTTAGCTCTGCTGATCAAGTGGCTGGTGTGTTTTTCAATGATGTTGGTACTTCCCAGTTCAAAGCCTTACGTTCCAAGATTCTTGAGCTTACGGAGGGTATTAACGTGTAAATTTTATTTATCCAGTTAGACTTCTTCCTTTGCTGTCTTTTATTAGATTCTGACTTGGTCTAGAATTTTTCAGCTGTACAAAATATACGCACTTTTTTTTATATAAATATATGTATAAGTCTTAATGTATCAAGTTAGAGATATTATAAAATTATGGTTCGGAAATCCTTGTATTTATAAAAATATTCAATCAATGAGAAAAGCAACTTTTGCAGTCAACCATTTCTGCACAATACACTACCTATCTTTTATGTACTTCAATTATTTTCAACATTTGGTATTCTCAGCTCCAACTTTATTAATATTCTCACTTGAAAGATGCCCAATGAAAATACAACACATGATAAATTACAAAAACTAAAGCATGTCACTCTTTGACTTATTATAAAAATTATCTTTCTCACAAATCACCAAATAATACCAATCTATAGTTGACGATTCAAAGTTTGGCAACGTTCTTGAGAGAAATGACCAGATTACTGAAAGCAGGTTGGCCCAGGTGGACATCATTCGTCACTTTGTCTGTGTATCTACTGAACAAATCATCCATGATCGACTCACCAAAATGGCTTGCAAAAGCTGGCTGGAAAACTGCCCTGAGATACGTAGCTACGTATCTATACCTACCGGTTGGATCATTTCCGGTGTAGCCAGCATCCAACGGAGTCTTGAAAGCCTTGTATGTGAGGATCTTGAAAGACCCTTCTTCTTCGATTATCTGCTTTATTTCGTCGACTGAAGCATGGTAAATGGGTAAATTGAAACCATCCACCTTCTCTTCCTCGATGCGTCCCTATTTATTGAATTACAGATGTCAATCAGCAAATAAATCAAATCAAAAATATAGATTTATTACCTCAGAAACCAGATCTCGAAGAGCCTCGACCATTGGATCTGGAAAGAAACTGTAAGCAGATTGGTCATGACTATCCAATAATAATGTCAGAAGCAGGTTGCCATCTTCAACTAATTCTTCAGACCTTGTTCTCAGAAACATGCTGAAATCATTTGTAAATTGATCCAGAAATAATTGACGAACGATTCCTGGACTTTTTTCCAGACAGTAAAAGCTCTCTTTGCTCATGGAAACTCCCGATTCGGTCCCTAATCCACTTGGAACCTGAAAACATGAACGAGATGTAACCAAACTTAATGTAGAAAGCATAAAAACTATACTAATTAGGTAATTAAACTAAATTAAAACTCCACTACTGTCCATTCCAGTTGAATCTGCACTGTATATAAATTTTTCAAAACCAAAATTTTTTTAATTTAACTGGATGTTTAAATTTGACTTTTTAAATTTGTTCAATATATAATATATACGTATGAACTTCGTGTGCATTATTTAGATACGTATTTAGATAATTAAAAGTTTTAATAGTCAAATACGCATGAAAAGAAATATATATTGCTATTAGCTAAGCAAAATATTAAAGTTTAAAATGGAGTCAAATATATTTGAAACGGGGTCAAATAAATTTGGATCTCGACATATTGTCATGCAACCCAACCAATGCATGTGAAACGTATTGAACAATGCTATCTACTTGTAAAATATATAAACTAGTTTACTCCGATCGGTCCCTCTGGTCAGGCCATTATTTAACCACTTTAATTTAATTAAAATCCTGTTTTGTTGACATTCGTTTAATTTAACCATAGATATGCTGTATTGCATTAGTACTTTTAATATATCAATATATTTTATTACAATTATAATTTGGTGGTTGAAAATTTTATGAGTATGACTGACGCAAAATTGGTGGTTGAAAATTTTATGAGTATGACTGACGCAAAATTAATAAAAGTAGGAGAAATTCTCCTGAAAGTCCAACTTTCCTGATTTTTCATAAGAGTCTTTATACGTTTTAACTTATACAGTGTATCTTTTAGTTTGAACTGTAAAATTTGTTATTTGAATTTTATTAATGTTTTAATGTAAATTCATGAATTTTTGCATTAAAACATGTTTTACTATATGTTCACTTTGATACTATCAATGTTTAAACACAAAATAGTATCACTCAACCTTAAATATACAGTGGTAGTTCCATAACATTTAGGAAAGTCGGACTTTCTAAAGAATTTGCATAAAAGTAATATATTTTATTTTATTAAAAATGGAACACATTTGTTGGTACCTGAGACATCCAGTGAAGGGAATAAGAGGAATGCAGAAAATGCATAGATTGATCTGGAAATAACTTGCCGTAGAAACTGCCGGCCATGGCAGCAATGAGGCACGACCCGTACGGCCGGCCATTTTCTTTCTCAAGCTTTTGATAGAACTCAGGCAAGCCCTTGAACACAAGATTGAAATCATTGGACACCAAATCATTCATAAAATATTGAATTGCAGGTAACTCATCAGTTTCTCCTTGAAGATTTCTGATCCGCTTGTCAATGCTTTCGATGATGTGTTTCGCTGTCAAAAATGCATTCGGCCCCGATGAGCATCCCAGATCACCAACTTTTAAGCATCTGGGGACACTTTCTGCATTTTGTATCAGTTCTTCGATGCAGCTCTCGAGTACCGACTTCACTTCTGTTAAAGCCTTTCGCTACACGTGAATCCAAGCAATAAATAAATCAAAGTTTAGGTATCTTTTCTTCTCAACTTATTTCGTACTGATCTGAACTGAAGTAAAGTAAATTTAAATTGAAGTGAAAATTAATGTATTGAAAAATAGAACCAGCATGTCTAAATTCACCTGAATTTGATCAAATTATTTTCTTACTGAACTGAACTGAATTGAAGTTAACTGAACTGAACTAATGTACTCAATAACCTTCTTGACAATAATGTTGGGTTCTTGACACGAAAAGAAGATAAATTTTTGCAGAGGAGGATGAAGTTAATTACTTGAATAGATGAATTCCTTGCATAGCTCTTGTCATCTTCACCTCCAATCATATGAAAACCCTTCTCCATTGCCTATATTTTTATTGCAGATAATTCTGGGAAAGGAGTAATAATGTATTGAGATGAATGAGAATGGATGAGTCCGAATGTATTACTTCCTATTTATAGGGAATGGTAGGAATGGATTCACAAGTCAAAGCTGCATATATATATATATAATGTATTAGATTGCGGTTTTCTGAATCGGCTAAATAATATGGATTGCATAATTGATCAATAATAATTTATCATCACGAGTAGCATGACCGGAAATTCCAGATGGTCCTCCGCCTGCCACCGGTCACAGGGTATCTTCTTTTTATTGTTGAAGCGGCCAGGCGGCTGCTGATAGACTTAATTAAGGGAAAGTCCAGTAACAACAGAGATATTAACTATTTCCAGAGTTGTTTAGCACTCTTATTGGTCCAACAATTAATTTTCACACTCTAATATAAAAATTTGATGAGCATGATTCTGTTCAGCTCAGTCCAGTTCAACTTATTTCGCTATATTTCATTATTGCACAACACACAATACTAATATGTACAGTTCAACACATCAACACTACACCTTTTAGCAAGGTATTGTATATCATGTTTCAGCACGTTTTATCTTCAATAAATACTTTTCAATTTATCTAATTAAGTTTCAAGACAAAATGAATGTATAGCGACAAAAAATGTTATTTTCATAGTAACAATATAGATTAACTTTTGTGAAGCTTATGATGTAGGGGTTTGAAGCTTATTCCACATTTCTTCCACACGTGTACAATATATATAGATGTTTTAATTAGTTAAAATATTTTTAGTAAATTTCTAAAATTCTAACCTTGAATGTCTAAATCCGTCTAGGTAATGATTGAATACGTGGCCCAATTATAAATTAATTTAAAATAATGTGTTGCTATTTGATTGGTGTCTGATACGTACCTATATCTGGATGAATCTGATGTATTAAACCGTATAATTTTATATTAAACTCTCATGTGGCTTAAAAATGAGTATTTTAGCCTATTAACATACATGTTACAACCTCTTCTCTTTTTCAAAGTTTAAAAGTTAGCGTGACCTATTTAAATACCGTAAAAAAATTAAAATTGTTATATAGTTGAAATTGACAAAAAAACAAGTCATGACACTACACCAAAACTGGCATTCAGCGACAAAGTGTCACAAGGGGTCATCACTAATGAGGGTCATTCGTGACGACAATAGTATATCGTCACCAGTTTTTCATCAACTGTATAATGCATGGTGACGAAAATCCATCTCGTCACTAAATGTGTTTTTAGTGACGATACTAGTGACGAAAACCGTTTCTCGTCAATTTATTGACATTTAGTGACGACTTTATTGACGCGAAAATTACGATTGCCGAAAGTTTGTGACAAAAAGTTACCGACGAGAATATTTTTGTCACTATTTCTTTAGTGACGAAAATGTTATTATTACTAAATAATCAATAACGGAAATGTTGACGTCAGTAAAAGCTATAGTGATGAAAATTTTTAAAGGAACAAGAATGAGCCTCAAAATATTTGGGGCAAAATTTTTGCAAAAATGTATTTGACAATTTATAAAATATTAGGCAAAAATTTGAAAAATGTGTATTTGGATATAGAAAAAAATTAATGTTAGAAGTTATATCAAAATAATTTTATTACTAAAAGGTTCTTTATTAATATAATATGATATAGTATAAATATTAAAGTAAACTCTATCAAGATCCCTATAATGAAAATTTAAAATAAATGATATGTATACTGATTTTATTTTTATTTTAATAATAACATGGAATACGAATTATTCTCTCTCAAAAAAAGATCGTAGTTGATAATAAAATATATATCCTCCCGCCAAAGGAAGAGATATTTTCTTCTCCGGGAAAAAAATTTGTGAAGGCAAAAGGCGGGAGAACAAGCATTTTCCCGCCAACCATATTCTATCAAAATAATATTTTCCCGCCAAATGCATATGCCTAACCATTTTCCCTCATTCATTATTAATTCAAGCTTAGTTTTTTAATAGGTTTAATATCTTTTATCTTTCTCAATATAGTTTTTAATTATAATGTATATTACATATGCAAATCTAGCTTTTCTAATCTTTCAAGAAATTAATTATACGTTTTAGTTTAAACGATCTACCTATAAATTTGAACGGTGTATTTTCCTAAATGGAATTAGAAGAGTTATTGTTCTGGTCAATAAATAAATTAATAAAAAACATGAAACTACGTAGTTTTGACTAAAGCTGCAACCACCGCAAGTTCACCATATTCCGGTACCTACCATTTTTATATATTCGTTTTTTTTGTTTCTTTTAATTTTTCAAATATAACATTTTCCGCCTACTGTAAAATCCTAATTTACACAGTAATTTCAGTCCATTATACTAATTAACACGTATGCGAAAGGAAAACATGAATGTGCGATATATGGAATATGCATGGAAATATTCTGTATTACTACAAGATCACCATAGATTTACATTATTTTATACAAGCACTATTAAAATGTTATATTTTACTTTATTTTATACGATCAATGCTAAACTAGTATAATGACTAATCAAACGTCAAAGTTGATTTATTATAAACAAGTAGTTGTAACTAATCACGATCTTACTTGATGTTTTATAAGTTCTATCTAAACTAGATATAACTAATCAAATATCAAATTTTATTTGACTTTTAATAAATACTTACTGAACAGAGTATTATACTAACTAAAATCATACCTTATTTGACTTCCTATAAACAGCTAAACTGAATATAACTAACAAAATGTCAAAGCTTACTTGACTTTCTATAATACAGTGCGATGCTGAGTATTATACCAATCGGCGATCATACATTTGATTTTCTATAAACTCTAGCTAAATTGAAAATAACTAACCAAATGTAAAATTTTACTTGACATTCTGTAAACCCTTAGAGTACTACTAATCAAAAGTGAAGCTCATTATAAAACTAAATATAACTAACCAGAGATCAAATCTTACCTGACTTTCTATAAACACTAACTAAACCGAGTATAACTAATCAAAAGTGAAACTCATTATAAACAATAACTATACTAACCAAAAATAAAATCTTATTTGACTTCTTGAAACTCTAACTAAACTGAATATAACTAACAAATGTCAATTCTTACTTAATTTTGCATAAACTATAACTAATCAAAGATACAATCTTATTTGACGATATATAACTCTAATTAAACTTGATATAACATATCAAATGTCAAATCGTACTTGACATCTTGTAAATAATAACTCAACTGAGTATATATATCTAATCACGTGTCAAATCTCACTTGACTTCTAAGTACCCCTTACTAAATTGAGTATAACACTAGTTAATTTCAGTTTGACTAATCAAAAGTATATGCCTTTACTTCACTTGCTACAAACACTAACAAATAAGTAGAATGTGAGTGAGACTAATTGACAGTTATTGACTGTCTATATAAATACTAACTGAATTAAGTTTAATTAAGGTTTAAACTCCACTTTACTTTACTTTAGATTTAATAATAATAATCAATAGCAGACTCCTACTTGACTTTCAATATAAACAGTAGTCAATTTCAGTTTAACCAATCAAAGGTACATGCCCTTACTTTACTTATTATAAACACAAGTAGAGTGGGAGTGCGACTAATCGACAGTTATTGACTGTCTACATAAATATTAACTGAATTAAGTTAGTAAAATTTGAACTATACTTTACTTTATTTTTTATTAAACAATAATAATCAATAACAGACTCTTACTTAACTTTCAATAGAAACACTAGTTAATTTCAATTGAACTAATCAAAGGTATATACACTTACTTTACTTATATAAAGACTTACAAATAAGTAGAGTGGAAGTGAGACTAATCGACAGTTATTTGAATGTCTATGTAAATACTAATTGAATTGACTTTAACTAATTAAAGTTCAAAGTTTACTTTACTTAAGATTTGCCAATAATAATCAATAGCAAACTCTTATTGGACTTTCTATATAGACATTAAATAAATAAAGTTTAACTAATCAAATGACAATCTTTACTTAATATCTACACACTAACAACTAAATTGAATTAAAACCAATCAGCAGTCAAACCAGTTGAACAAAACAGTCAACAACCAACAACTGATTGCCAAACATTGTAACTAACTAATCTCTCCTAAAAAAACATTTTAACTAATCAACGGTTAATCTTTACTTAAGCTAGACTGTATTGAACTAAATTGAAAATAAATGTTTAAATATATAATTGGCATGACTAAATTTACTTAAATTTTATCTAATAAATATATTTGTTTATCTAAATAGAGTTGAACTTATATACCTAATAAGCTCCAAAGTATATGCTCTTACTTATAACTAAATTAATTTTTATATATTCTATATCCACATCTATTACTCATAAACTTTTTAGAAGTTTAAAACATTAACTCCCACTTAGTTTTCTATAAATAGTAACTTAACAATAAATAAATAATCAAAAGTGTATATATAGTTATAGTTACTAATAACTAAAAGAAACTGACACAAATAAGATCAACTTTCTTTAATATAATATGGTAATTTTTTATTTAGATGTTATTTTTCCATGTATTTTTCATCATATTTATTATATATTCCTAGAATAGATATAGTTTATCAAAATAGTTTTTGTTTTGCATTTGTCCCAGCCGTTTATCCTATTGCTATATAAATCTGATCACAAAAATTTATCTCTAGAAATTGCATACCTTATCCTCTGCCTCTCTCGCAGGTCTTCTCCATTCTCGCATCACAGATCGAATCTCATCGCCGCCCGCAGTCGCATCGGCATCGCACTTTCTTCGCCCCCAGTCATTTATAGTGGAGCCGGGAGGGAAGGAGGGGCAAGCTGGCGATGGAGGGGGTTTCAGACACGGTGGGTACAATCTGGCATCGGCGAATGTATACAGACTTGTTTTTTATTGAACCAAATTTGATTGGGTTCAATAAGTTATAAATGAGTTTAGTTACATTCTGTTTAGTTGAAAAGCATTGGGTTGTATAGTGTCTTATTTCAATTGTATCGGTCTCAGTATTACTAGTCTACATTCTGTAAGATCAGTATCCTTTTTCTAATTTGGCTGGTTTAGCTGCATTCAGTTTAGGTGAAAAGAGAATGTGGTTGTATTATGTCTTTTATTTAAACTGTATCAGTCTCAGTATTAGTAGTCTACCTTCTGTAGGCATATGGTGTACGAGGCCGCTGGAAAGAGGTCAAATGGCAAGGCTTGAGAGGCCTCTGAGATGCATTTGAATGCCAAGAAAAAATGAACGATGCCAAGTTGTTAAAGATGTAAAAATCCTTCCCTTCCTCTTTGTTATGTGATATTTTATAGCTTTTCTAATTAAATTGTTGACAAGCGATTTCCCACGTCGTTAAATGGGACTCCGCGAGATCAAAATACTATTTATAAATCACCTACAACTTCTAACTACTAGAGAGTAGATAGTGGGAAGTAGGGGTCGAACCACAAGGAGAAGGAATTTGTAAGAGTGTTTTAAAGTAAAAAATAAGCATATATATATATATTATATAGAAAGCAATGTAAACAAGGGGGGTTTTTGAGGTTGGTTTTGATTACACTATGAAAGTAAACTAAACTATCATTAGTTAAGCTAAGGGGATGATACTAGGATTATGAGGACTTGGGAGGCAAATGACTTCAATTTCCAACTATCGACTTATCACCGAGCAAATGTGCAATTACAAGGAAGTTTAGACCATTTGTCAAGGATGAAAGCATCATATTCTCTCGAATGTAGCTAGAGAGGATGATAACACCACTCAAAAGCTCTCATTGTTGATTCACCTAGATGATAACATCATAGATAACTCAACAATGGTATTAGGATTAGAGAGAGCCAAACTTACTCACACACCCGCAATAGCGAGAGTATACAAATAAGACATTTGATAACTAGCAAGAACCAAGACAATGATAGCATATATGTCTCGACTCCTACTTTGCTACTTAATGATATTGCAATGAACGATAACGTTCTACCCACAAATCTAACTATTCGTTGATAACAATCATACGTTAAAATGGAATTTTTAACTCAAGTATACAATCACATATTAGGGGGACCAATGATAACATTCAATCCTTACCTAAACACATAATTGATTAATCATGCAAGTTCATAAGATTTCCACTTCTAACAACTCATATTTATCATGGCATTCCTTAACTACAATCACACAACAAGGGGAAGAACTTGTCATCACTCAACCCCTTCCATAGTCAATAATCTAACAACTAGAGATTACACTACCATTATGCTAAGTCACCATCATCATCACACTAAATTACTCTAACCAAGCTAACCTAATTAATGACTATGGAGCATGCAATTGATATAAAACACAAAGCCCATAACAAATTAAGCAAGATTGAACAACATTCATGCACAAGAATTCAACTTCATCAAATGATAATCCAAATCTCAAGTTTAAGCATACAATGCCCTCGAAGTTTCAAGGGAATGAATTCAAATGCTCCCAAGGATCAAACTAAGCTATACTACAATACATGGAATCAAACTATTAATCTAATGGAAAGGAATGGAAGAAAAGGGAAAGAAAGATGAAGAAAAATGGAACTCTACATGTGTTACGGCCACAAATAAGTGCTTCACCTTGAACGGTACTGTCAACGGGCTACCTACACAGGGAAGAAGAATGGCTAGGTCAGCACGGGGAGGGCGATAGCCGTTCCCGCTCCGATGCCAAAGTCAGTCGGTTGACAACGTTTGTGGTTTATCTCTTTCAACAGTATTTGTGAGCTTACCTTCCTTTTTCTCATGCTCCTTCCTTTTATAGCTCATGCCAAGGTTCTGTGTTTAGGGTTTTAGGCACGCTGATGGGCCTCTGAGGATCTCGGCACGTGCCCATGCCAGCCCATTCCAGCCGTCCATTCCCGCAGCACCATTGGGCCTCTTGGGCCTGCCCTTGACCAAGTGGCATGATCGTTGACTTGGCCCACGATCCTCACAAGTCCCCCCAAGTGCGAGGCCGTGTTGCCAAGCGCGGGCGAAGAACTGAAGAGGCGAAGATCCGGTCGTCGTGACATCACGCGCGCAGCTTTAACCTTCGCCTTTAATGCATGTCGAACGCGTGTCCCTCATCTCCTTTTCTCGATGGTGCGTGGGCCCGCCTTGATCACGTCTCCCCACGCAGATTTAATTCCTCATCTGCCTTCTTTTGTTTGAAAATAACTCCCCCTTTTCGTCTTCTTCTTCTATCTCATTTCCGAACCATCATACCGCTGCGCTCTTCTGCCCTCTTACATGTACTCTCCCTTCTCTGCAACTTGTTTTATTCAGGCGACCTTCCCCACTCCCTCGGTTTACCCTCAATGGCTCTCCGACGCATGGGACCCGGGCTGGGCAGTACTACGACCGCCGGTGATGTCGAAGGTTTCCAGGAACGATGCCGTCACACCGTCGGGCTACAATTTACGGATTTGGAGGTGCAGATCCGCCTCCCGGAGGTTGGGCAGTTGGTAGCGGAAGCCCCTGAGGGTTTTACCGCCGTTCACTGCGAATACCTCTTTTCCTGCGGTCTGCGCCTCCCGTTGACCGGCTTTTTCAAACAGGCACTGGCCTTCTTCGGGCTTGATCTGCGCTACCTTCAGCCTAACTCCGTCAAGGCGCTGATCGGTTTTCATATCGTGTGCTCCCGCCAACAGGTTGTCCCCACCTTGCCCCTGCTTAGGGTGTTCGCCTACCCATGCGTGGACAAGGGCTACTGCCACATCAAGTTCCGGCCGGCGGCGGGCAAGTCTCTGCTGCAGAAAAGGCCGAAGAAATCCGGCTGGGGATCCAAGTTCGTGTATGTGGATAACGATCTGGTATGGGGTCCTCGAGCGAGTCGGGTCAGATACCCGGTAGGTGATCCGGCGACCCGGGGGCTCCGTCCCAGCGACGGCGAGGCGGCCGTGTTGGATCCGGAGGTCCGCAAGCTGAAGCAGGGCACGATGTTGTGGACGGCCGTGAACTCCGACGAGCTATTGAGCTAGTGCGGACTCCCTCACTGTCGGCTCGATGTGGTGATGCAATCGCCGAGGCATTCAGTCCCGTCCAGCGAGGGTCCGGGGGAAGGTCGACCAGCGTTTTAGCCGTGCTTTTGTTTTTTTTCTTTTCTTCCTTTTGTCACTCCTGTTTTGACCAATCATGCCGTTCTACTGATTCCTCTTTGCTTTTTTTTGTTCGTGACAGCTTCCAAAACCGTCGACGGCGAGACTGATAGTCATCCCGACGTCCACTCGGATGCTCAGTTCGCCGACTCTGACATGGAGAAATACCTTCGCCGATCCGAACGTCGCCATGCTCGCTCGTCCGCCTCTGCTCTTGACGACAGTCGCGCTCAACACTTTGAGTCTTAGCTTGACATCTCCGAGCCTAACTTCACACGTCCCGACTTCATCAACCTGGAGGGCGATGACTCGGGTGACCACAGGAACCCCCACAAGAGGCCGGCCGACGCGATGAACGTCGAGGTCGCCTTCGAGGGAACGTCTCAGCCTCCTCCCGACGAGCTGCATCGCAACAAGCTTCTCCGGGCGGAGTCTCTACCTCCTCCGGCCGGACCGGTGTTGACTACCCCGAAGGGTCGTGCTGACTTTCTGGCCTCGGCTTTTCCCAAAGGTCATCTTGAGGCCTGGCGCGCGAGCCCTCTGGTCAACTTCCACAGCTCCGTCAGTCTTATGGACCGGTTTGACTCAGTCAGCCTGGAGGTATGATCTTTCTTCTTCTGTTTCCATCCGCCACTGTTTAAGTAGGCATTTTTATTTTACGGTCATCTTCCTTGAACTTCTAGGTGGCCTGCCTTTCTGCTTCCCTCAGGGGTGAGTTGGGCCGTCTGCACTGTGAGTCGTCCCGCTCTCGCGGCCTGCTCACTTCCTGTCAGGCAGCTCTAGAGGCAGCTCGCGACCTTAACCGGAAACAGGAGCAGATGATCGGGGAGCTGAACGCTCGTGTCGCCGTCAACCCGGTCGATCTCCAAGCTCAAGTGGACGAGTTGACCGCGTCTGTCGCCGCTCTGAAGGTGGAGAAGGATGCCGCCGTCGCTGAACGGGACTCGGCTAGCGGGAAGCTGAAGGAGGCCAAGGCTCAGCTGGAGACGCTCGATCTGATGCGCGCCAAGCTACAGAGCGCTGAGGAGGCCATCGCCGGCCACGACTCTCGGATCGTAGCTGCCGTCGCCAAGTACAAGTGGGCCATCGAGGTCGGTCTCCCCGATGTCTTCCTCAAGGTGGCTTCAAGTGACAACGCGCGTCGTCGCTTCCGCCGGGCGGTCTACCGGGCCTTCGACTTGGACGAGATATACGAGGGTGATGCCTCTCGGTTCAGCCGTTCACTGGATGAGCTGTTTTCTGTCTTTGGTAAGTACCCATTCGCAGAATACTTCTCTAAGTTGTCTGCGGAGATGTCGCCTGAGGCGATCGTGGGGTGGACTCCCCCCCAGCGCTCTGAGCCTCAGCCGCCTTCTGCCGCGTCGACGACTCACCCGTCCGGCCAGGGTCCGGTCGAAGGGGTTGCCATGACCGCTGAGAAGGACGCGCCTGATGACCTGTTGGACGACCTCCAGGAGGCGGGATTGGTGGGCGAGGCGCCGGCGCATGAGTCGACCATGGAGGGTGACGCCGAGAAGACCGGCGGCAACTGAAGCGTCTGAATGATCCGCCTTGCGTGGCGTTGTTTTATGCCATCTGTGGCTTTGTCTTATTTTCCTACTCATAACAATATTTGTTACCTTCTGCACTATTCGGATATTGTCCACTTCGGGCTATTTTTATTCTGGTATTGAATCCTTTGCTCTTTCCCGTTTCTCCCTTACTTGTCCATAGACGCGGGTCGACGGTGTTCGGATGTACCGATACGACCGTTCATCCGGACGTCGAGTTGATCGTCCGGTGCGGCCGCGTCCTCCATCGTCCCGAGGGCTGCGGGTTTGGCCGGCGAGGCTAGCGGTGCTATTAACTTAGCTGCGGGTTGTCCTGACACCTCAAGGAGCTCGCCGTCGGGTTTACCGCCGAGCTTCGACCGCCCGTATCATCGTCGGATCGGCTGGCGTGGTCGAGCCCTCAGGTCACTCGAGGGCAGCGAGCTCAATTATGCCGAACAGCGGACTGGATTAGTTAAGTGTAGCTCCGACAACCCGCGACGTTCGCCGTCGGGTTCATCGTCGGGCTCACCTGTCCATTTGTTCCATCGGGCGACTGAGCCCCCAGGTGACCTTTGGGGGCAACGAGCTCAGTTATGTCGGCCAGCGGCTGTAATTAGTTAAGTGTTGCCTCGACGCCCCACGGAACTAGCCGTCGGGTTCATCGTCGGGATCACCTGTCCATTTGGACGTCGGGGCGACTGATGCGGCTGAGCCCCCAGGAGGTTCTTGGGGGCAACGAGCTCAGTTGTGTCGCCTAGCGAACAAAATTTGTTAAGTGTTGCCTCGACCCCCCACGGAACTAGCCGTTGGGTTCATCGTCGGGCTCACCTGTCTATTTGGACGTCGAGGCGACTGGTGTGGCTGAGCCCCCAGGAGCTTCTTGGGGGCAACGAGCTCAGTCGCGTCGCCTGACGTGTGCACAAATAACATTCATATCGCCGAGCCTGCTTTGCATTACTTGCTACAAAAGAGGAAAGCGAGTCTCCTGACGATCATTTCCCCGCTGAGCAAACGAACGGGGCAAGGTGATCGCGTCGGGAACCCGACCAAAAGTGTTTCCTTCGCCCACAGGTTAAGGCGTACTGTCTATATACATACATAAATATCCAGGCTGATACCTGGTTATCCGTAGAACTTCCGGAGGTTGCTCATGTTCCAGGTGCAGGGAACTGGTTCTCCCGCCAGAGTGTTGAGCTTGTACGCCCCGTCGCCCAGCACCTCCGCTACCTGGTATGGGCCTTCCCACGTGACGTCCAGCTTCTTCATTCCCTCGGCACGGCTGGCCTCATTCTTCCGAAGGGTGAGCTCGCCCACCTTCAACGACCGGTCTCGGACACGGCTGTTGTATCGCTGCTCGACGTAAGACTTATACGCCGCCTCAGTCAGCGCTGCCTTCTCCCTCCGGTCCTCAAGCTCATCCAGGCTGGCTCGGATTTCTTCCTCATTCTCCGGTTCAGCCAACGGCTTGGCGAGTCTCGGCGACGGCACGATCACTTCCGGGGGTATGATCGCCTCGCTCCCATAACACAAGCGGTACGGCGATTCCCCCGTGGCCGCCCGGGGTGTGGTCCTGTATGCCCACAGTACTGACGGGAGCTCCTCCACCCAGTTCCCTTTGGCCTGATCCAGTCGTCGCTTCAGTCCCTGGACGATTATCCCGTTGGTGCGTTCCGTCAAGCCGTTCGCTTGGGGGTGCGCCACCGAAGTGAACTTTTGCTCGATCCCCAGCTGGGAGCACCATGATTTGAACGGCTCCCCCTCAAACTGCTTCCCATTGTCGCTCACTATGGTTCGGGGCAGTCCGAACCGGCACACCACATTCCTCCATACAAAGTTCGTCATTCTCTTGCCGGTGATGCTCGCCACCGCCTGGGCTTCCGCCCATCTGGTGAAGTAGTCTACCGCCACGACGAGAAAACGCCTCCTTCCCGTCGCCACGGGGAACGGGCCAACTATGTCTATTCCCCATTTGGCGAAGGGCCATGGGCCTGAGATGCTCTTCATCGGCACTCCGGGGGAGTGCAGCACCTTGTCGTGGGCTTGGCATTTGACGCACTTCTTCACCAGCTCGTCGGCGTTGGCTCTCATGTTTGGCCAGTAAAAACCCGCTCGCGAGGCCCTCAAGGCCAATGTCCTCGCCCCTTGATGGCTCCCGCACGTCCCTTCGTGCAGTTTCGCCAACAGCCTGTCCGCCTGCTTAGGGGAAATACATCTCAGCCAGGGTTGCAAATATCCCTTCTTGTAGAGCACTCCGTCCTTCAAGGCGAACTCCAAGGCTCTCCTCTCAAGCTGTTTCGCTTTGCCGACGTCGTCCGGGGTCTGTCCGCTGAACAAGAACTCCCTGATCGGGGTCATCCAGCTGGGAGATTCGGTCGAGATGGCTAGCAGTTCCTGGCCCTCCGTCGACCTCACGGCCAACGTTTCTACCAGCACCCCCTTCGACAGGTGACTACTGGCGGTCGAAGCCAGCTTGCTGAGCGCGTCAGCTCGAGTGTTTTCCGAACGGGGGACCCGGGTGACGTCGAAACCTTCAAACGACGTAGCCAGCGCCTTTACCTTTGCCAAATACTTCTGCATCGACGGCTCCTTCGCCTGATAGGTTCCGCTGAACTGGTTGGCCACCAAGGCCGAGTCACCATACGCATCCAGCTTGTTCGCTCCCAATCTCTTGGCAATCTCCATCCCCGCTATCAACGCCTCGTACTCAGCCTCGTTATTCGTTGCCGGGAACTCAAACCTCAGAGCGTAGGTGGTCTCCTGTCCGTCGGGGTTTGTGACAATTAAACCGGCTCCCGCTCCCTCGACGCCTGACGCGCCATCCACGTGGAGCTTCCACCAATCCGTCCTGTCCTCCCGACGCCGGGTCCGGATCGGGACGTCCGCTGCCTCCGTCGCCAGGTCCTCGATCGCGACCTTCGTTGTCGAGGGGATTTCCGCCAAGAAGTCTGCCATCACCTGTCCTTTAATCGCCTTCCTGGGGGCGTACTGGATGGCGTGTTCTCCAAGCTCAACGGCCCACTTGGCCAATCTCCCCGATGATTCCGGCTTGGCTAAGATCGCTTTCAGAGGCTCATTTGTCAAGACGACCACAGGGTGGGCTTGGAAGTATGATCTCAACCTCCTTGCCGAGTGGATGAGGGCGAGGGCCAACTTCTCCTGATCAGTATACCTGGTTTCTGCCCCCTGCAACGTCCTGCTAACGTAGTATACGGGGCGTTGCACTTTGCTTTCCTCTCGGACCAACGCTCCGCTGACCACTTCCGATCCCGCGGCCAGGTACAGAAAAAGGGTTCTCCGCTTTCTAGGGGCGACAAAGTCGGCAGCACCTTGAGGTTCTCTTTCAGCTCTCGAAATGTTTCGTCTTCTGCGGGCCCCCACTGTATGGCCCCAGCCGCGCCGACGCATCCCTTGAGAACCTTCAGGAAAGGTAGCGATCTCTCCGCCGCCCGAGACAAGAAACGGTTCATCGCGGCCAACTTCCCGTTGAGGCTCTGGATGTCCTTCACTGTCCTGGGAGCGGGCATGTCCACGACCGCTTGTACCTTCTTCGGGTTGACGTTCAAGCCACTGTTCGAGACCATGTGACCTAGGAACTTCCCCGACCCGACGGCGAACTGGCACTTGGCCGGGTTCAGCTTCATCCCTATCTCCTTCAGCCTGCCTAATGTCTCGTCCACATCCTTGATCAGATCACCGAAACTTTTGCTCTTGATGACCATGTCATTCACGTAAATTTCGACGTTGCGCCCCACTTGTTCCCGAAAGACGCGATCGACCACCCTTTGATAAGTGGCCCCCGCGTTCCGCAGTCCGAACGGCATCATTCTGTAAGCAAAAGCCCCTCTCTCGGTGATGAAGACGGTATTATTCACGTCTTCGGGCTTCATCGGGATCTGGTGGTAGCCTTTGTACGCGTCCAAGAAACACTTGATCGGGAAGCCCCCCAGCGCGTCCACCTTCTGATCGATGGCTGGGGTTGGGTAGCAATCCTTCGGGCACGCCTTGTTGAGGGTCTTGTAGTCGACGTACATCCTCCAACTGCCGTCCTGTTTTTTAACCAAAACAGGGTTGGCTAGCCAGACCGGGTACGGTACCTCCACAAGAATTCCCGCGTTGACGAGCTCATTGACCTCCCTATTGACTGCTTCGTTCCTTTCGCGGCACAAGGGCCTTCTTTTCTGGATGACCGGCCTGTGCAGGGGGTTGATATTCAACGAGTGCATTCCAAGTTCCGGGGAAATCCCGGTCATGTCCGACTGTTTCCTCGCGAACACATCCCCGTGTTTCTCCAGCACCCTGATCATTGACAGCTTCACCTCGTCGGGAACGCTCGCTCCGACCTGTATGGGCATCGCTTGGTCCCTATGTAGGTACACGGTTTCTACGTCGCTTCCCAACTCTTTGACGATGGTTCTTTCCTTCAGGGATACCATTTGCACCCTTCGAGCCGATGTTCTGCCGGATGTCCCGCCCGACGGTTGCCCGGACGGTTCCTCGGGGTTCTTCCTCTTTCTGAGGGCCACTCGATGGCACTCCCTGGCCTTTTGCTGATCTCCCCGCACCGTCGCTATCCCTTCCCTCGTGGGAAACTTCAGCAACAAATGGAGGGTGGACACGATCCCCTTCAAGGCTGCCAGTGCCGGCCTGCCGAGTATCAAGTTGTACGGGCTGTGCGCCTTGATCACAATGAACTCAAGGTCCACGATTTTCCTGCGGGGGGCCCCGGCAGGGTGATGATCCCCTCGGGCCAAACAGTCCGGTCCGCAAAGTCGACCAACGGCGTTGCCGTCGGGGCCAATCCCTTGCGCGTGTTCTCATCCAGCCTCGCAAAACAGTGCCAATACATGATCTCCGCCGAGCTGCCACCGTCAACGTACGCGCGGTGCACTAATTTATCCATGATTTGCACCGTGATGACCACGGCGTCACCCCCAGCAGGTCGGTCGGGTACAGGATCTTCGGAACTGAAGGTGATCACCTCCTCCGGCGTCAGCCTCCTTGACATGGGCGTCTTGCGGCAACGCGCCTTCCTTTGAGACTCCGTGGCTCCTCCTGCGTTCCCCCCGATGATGGCGAGTATCGCGCCGGTGGGAGCGGTTGGTTCTTCATCCTGCGAAGAAACGTCCTCATACCTTCGCCTCTTTCCCGACTCTTCCTTCTTCTCGGCCCGTTGGACTTCCTTGGACCTGGGTCCAGTCGACCGATCGCGTGACCGTTCACCTCCACGCTCGCTTCCTCGTTCAGTCCGTCGTTCACCTGACCGCGACGAGTACTCTTCTCTGTTGTACTCCCGGGCCTCCTTGGCATACTTCTTGAGATGCCCTCGCTTGAGGCAGGCTTCGATGACCTTTTTGAGGTGTATGCACTCGTCGGTGTCGTGGCCGTGATCCTCATGGTAGTCGCTGTAGAGGCTCATATCCCTCTTGGAGGGCGGTAGCTTCATTTTGCGGGGGACCGGGAGAATTCCCTGATCCGCCACGGCCATGAAGATTTGCCTCGGGGTCCTGGTCAAAGGCGTGAAAGACCTGTCCTTCGATGGCTCCTCTCTGCTGCCCAACCTATCCTTCACGGATCCTCTCGACTTGTCCTTCCTTGACTCCCCTCCAGAAGTGATGTCCTTGGTGGCCTTGTCACCTCTGTGATACTCCTCGACTTTGATGTGGAGCTCGTATAAGGTGAAAACAGGCTTTTTCGACAGCCGAACCTTCAAGAGGGTGTGGGTTAACCCTTGCACGAAAATCTCGACCAGCCATTTCTCGTCCAGCCTGTCCTCCACCTTGTTGCACTCGGTGATGAACCGCTCGTAGTAGTCCATGAGCGATTCACCCGACCGTTGCCTGATCCGTAGCACGTCTTGTGTGGTGAGGGCGAACTTCTTCTTCTGCATGAACCGCGTCAGGAAGAGGTCCTCCAGCTTCGCGAAGTTGGAGATGCTGTCGTTTTCCAGATTGGCAAACCACAGTCTCGCCGCCTCCTTGAGGGTTGTGGCGAACGCCCTGCACCAGATCGGCTCGGGCGTGCTGTACGTCGACATGGACGTCGTGAAGGTGTGGATGTGGTCGGCCGGGTCCGTTGAACCGTCATATGACCCCAAGTTTGGGGGGATACAGATCTTCGAGTCGGCCACGAACTCCATCATCGACCGGGTAAACGGGCTTCCTCGGAGCTTCTCTCCCTCCGGCGGGGTCCAGTTCACGGCGAAGCGCCGGTGAACCGGAACGCGCGGCGGGACTTTCAGCTTGTGAATGTATGAGGTCGCCCATACCTGCTCCGGGTCTTCGTCTTCCCCTGAGTCCTCACCATCGTGGGTGATCGGGATGGGGTTTGTCTCCACGCCCTGCGCCGGCGGTTCTGACTCGTCGGGTGCCTTCTGCTTCATCGCGCTGACGCCCTGGAACAGGCGCTTCGGGGTGATCTTTCCCGCTCTAGCGCTCAGACTCTGCAGTTCGTGGATCTGGTTGGCCATGCGCTCTTGGGAGTTGACGATACGCTGAAGCAGATCCATGCTCTCCTTCGCTTCCCCCAGGGTGGGGTTCGGCGTCGACTCCGGTCCCACCACTTGGCTTGACAGCCGGCGAGCGGCAGGATGCTTGACCGAGTACTGGTCGAGCTCTTCATCTTCATCGTCCTCGCGTCCCGTCAGATCGGCCATGGGCGGGATCTGACTGCTGGTTTCTCCACTCATCGGTTGAGTGCGTGGGCTGTAAGAATAACAAGGATCCCCACAGACGGCGCCAATGTTACGGCCACAAATAAGTGCTTCACCTTGAACGGTACTGTCAACGGGCTACCTGCACAGGGAAGAAGAATGGCTAGGTCAGCACGGGGAGGGCGATAGCCGTTCCCGCTCCGATGCCAAAGTCAGTCGGTTGACAACGTTTGTGGTTTATCTCTTTCAACAGTATTTGTGAGCTTACCTTCCTTTTTCTCATGCTCCTTCCTTTTATAGCTCATGCCAAGGTTCTGTGTTTAGGGTTTTAGGCACGCCGATGGGCCTCTGAGAATCTCGGCACGTGCCCATGCCAGCCCATTCCAGCCGTCCATTCCCGCAGCACCATTGGGCCTCTTGGGCCCTTGACCAAGTGGCATGATCGTTGACTTGGCCCACGATCCTCACAACATGGTTGTGGCCGTTTTTTCTCTCTTGGTGGAGATAAGGGGTATTTATAGAATGCAGTGCACGGACCGCGCAGCACTCCGCGCACTTTTGTGAAGGGTCGCGCACTTTAACCGTTGATCCGATTTGCATCTTCTAGTAGTCCATTTCGAAACTCTTGATGAGAGGAATCCAATGGTATGATCCATGTGCTCTAATTCCTTTGCAAACATTTCCAAAATCAAGCTTCAAAATATTAGTGCATCACTTGTTCTTCAAAATGTAACTTTCACAAGTTTAGCTTTAAAGCTCCCTACTTTGCACCAAATGCTACCCAAATTAGATCTCAAATGTTATCAAAAGAAGAGTATATTTAGGGCTCATCAATTGTTCCAAAAGATGTTAGTATGGAAGAACTGATGATATAGTTATTGTTATCTGTAGGGTTGTGGTGTGCAGCGGAATTGGTTTTTTCTTGAAACTGAAGCTCGAGAAAGTGAATTTGAGATTGTGCCAAAATAAGCACGTTTGGGCTTGGGTTCAAGACGAGGAAGATGAACAAAAAAAAAAAAAAAAAGATGAACAAGGGGCTGAAGATGCTGAGATCGAAGGAGACATAATCAATTGTTGGTTGCTCCATCATGGAGTCTCAGACTGGCAAGGTGAGAATATAAAAACTCTAGTTATTCCATTATTTGGGGAATGCTTTATTATTATTATTGGTGTTCTACTTGCCACACAGCATACAAATTAATGATATATGTTTATTTAAATAGCAATTACTGTATTAGAAGATGCAAAACAATCTAGATCAGAATCATCACGTGTCAATATATACGAGTAGTTATGTTCTTGTGAATGTTTTCTTACATATATAGAGCAAAGCTTTGAGTTATAGTAGGATGGGATTTGCCTAGGTAGTTGTAGTCAGTATGTGTTAAATATGGTTACATATTAGGGATTTTACTCATTTTAGGCTTCTACTGAACTTGCTTGTCCATGTGTATGTTAACCTGATTGATCAGTCTGCTTCTATCTATAAGGCTTCTAGTTTTATACTCCTTTTACTTCGGAACTTCTAAATTCTATTTGTTGTGTGATAGAATTGCATGGGCTAGTCTGAACAATGGCTATATCTAGAGAAGTAATTTCATGTTCTTGAATATGTTGCAGGTTTGTGGAGATTACCTAGATTTGTGGAGATTACCTTGTTGATAAGCATCAAGTGATGATGGTAAAAGTAGCCTGCCAAAACAAATTTGAGGATCTGAGAAGTGGTTCATGTATAAATTTTGTTTTATACTCTAGATAGAGGTAGACTTAGGTAGGGTGCTTTGGATGTAGGAAGATTTGTGAATGAATATTATTATTATTTATATAATATATTTTTTTTTTGCACTATTTTTTTTTTTGTAATTTAATTTATTTTTGTATTATTTTATCATAATTATACTAACAGTTCAATTCCGTCACTAAAGGGTGTCACTAAAGAGTTTGACCGTTAGATAAACGTTGACCGTCTCTTATTTGCGACGCTCAAATATTGTCACCAAAGGATTAATATAGTGACTATTATATCTGGTCACTATTTGATTGTCACTAAAGGGTACCCATTGGTGACGGATCGGCTTCATTTAGTGACGGGTTATTAGTGACAAATACGTGCGTCACTAGGCTGGTGACGAAATAATAGTCGTCGCCAATGACACTTTCGTGACCGATGAACAGCAAAATCGTCGCCCCACCCTTTCGCTGCGATGTTTTTGCAACGCAAATTTGACAAAATTTATTTTCGTCACCAAAGCATTTAGTGACGAAAAATGGGTCTTTAGCGACGGATTTGGCTTGTCACCGAAGACCAGTTTTGGTGTAGTGTGATTTGTGTAATTTAAATCGATGTCCTTTTGATTTGAGGTTTTTGGTTGCTGCAACGTCCCACTCGATCGTATTGATTAACAGAAATCTGTGGAAGTTGTCCAATCATTGGTTTATTATCACTTTCAAAATATGACTGGGCACTATAGTTTTCTACAAGAACAAGTTATATATGACTGGAGTATAATATAGTAAAATCAATTTTAGAAATAAGAATATGATTTATTAAACACGAAACTTTGAGGTAAGAAACAGAGATCAGTACTTAAACCCGATACGAAGACAACAAATTAGAAACCTCACTCAACACTACCCTTTACAGTTCAACAATAGGGCTATGGCGACCCCTGAAGTTGAGCCCGAAGCCGCGCGATACTCCGAGTCCCTGAAACCATGGATGGAGACACTGCCAAAAATACACTACGGAGACAGCTTCGAGCTCTACCAGTGGGAAGGATTCTGGTACGCGCCGCGCCATCTCGAAGCAGCGAAAGCCGTGCAGTCCCATTTCCAGGCCCGGCCCGATGACGTCATCCTAGCGTCATCCCTGAAAACAGGTACAATCTGGCTCAAAGCCCTAACTTTCTGCATCATGGGACCTAAGATCACCGACATCAGCCAAGACCCTTTGCTCAAAGCCCACCCTGCTGTCTACGTACAAACCCTAGAAACCCAAACTTACATCACGGGCCCGAACCCTAACCTGGCCGGGATGCCCGGCCCGAGACTGTTTCACACACATTTGCCCTACCAAACCCTACCCGAATCGGTGAAGAACCCTAGCTCAGGCCCGAAGATTGTCTACATCGTCCGGAACCCTAAGGACACCCTGGTTTCCATGTGGCATTTCTTCAGCACTATCAAACCTGCCCCGTTCGAGCTTTTATTTCAGGGCTTTTGCCACGGGGTGAGCCCGTTCGGGCCCTTTTGGGAGCATGCCCTAGGGTACTGGAACCAGAGCCTGAAGACGCCTGAAAAAATCCTGTTTCTCAAGTATGAAGATCTGAAGAAGAATCCCGTTGCTGAGGTGAAGAAACTTGGGGAGTTTTTGGGACGGCGATTCGAGGACGACCAGGAAGTTGAGAAGATTATATGGAGGAGCAGCCTGGAGAGGCTGAAGAACTTGGAGGTGAATAAAAATGGGGTTGATCCATGGTCTCAGATGCCTAATAGTTCGTTTTTCCGGCGCGGTGTTGTCGGGGATTGGAAGGGCTGTTTTACGCCGGAGATGGAAGAACGGGTTGATCAGATCACGAAGGAGAAACTAGCCGGATCTGGGCTTGATCTTGCGGTTTGATTGATTGATTAGTGGCTTTGATCAATTGCGTAGTTGATCGGGGAAGTGTGAAATGATTGAATAAAACTTCACGTCACAGTGTCATTTAGTCGTGTTTATCTTATCGTCTAGTTGCATGTTAATTACTGTCAAAGCTGTCAATTATTACAGTGTATGGATATTATTTGTACTACCTATTATGTATTATCTGGAAGCTTGAAATAATTGAAACGTTGGTACAATCTCAGTTTATTCTGCTCTTTCGTAAAAACTAAAATAATCTCTAATTTAATTCAATATAAAAATAGAAAATAAGTATATCCTCCAGTTCTTACAAATAATTCATGCTATACGAATATGAAAGAGATTTGATTGTAATGGAAAAGGCTGAAAACATGTGTTGCTCAAGGAAAGGGGAAATAAACTTCTTTCATGCGTGAAACATGCCATGTTTTGTAAATTTATAGTAGCTTTGACTTAATTTAATCTGCATATTTAACTTTTTACACTATTCAACACATTTGACTAAATGATATTTTTATTTATTTATATTATTAGAAAATAGAAATTTAATAATATTAAATATAATAATATTAATGATTATATATCTATTCAAATAAGCAGTAAAAGTTTAATAATAAATAGTGTCAAAAAATCAGCGTGCACATCCACGTAAGACGGAGGTAATATATTTTTATGTAATAGGCATGACAGAAGGTTTTTAAATATGACAATACATTACAGAAGGTTCCGGATCGGCAAATGGGTAAGAATGGATCAATTGGTAAGAACGGATCAAAGTGTCAGCTCCGCTACTTTGCTTGTCAAATTGTCATAATCCCTTTCTTCTATTTCATCTAGTATGAGTCTATACACCATGGTGGCTGCGTGGAACTGCAAAACAAAATTAACGGTCCAATATTGGATCCACTCTTATAATTCAACCAAAATTTTAAAAAAAATGTTGTTATACACATTCCAATGCTCCACTCTTACGATTTAAAAATTAGATAAATATTATATGAAAGTACGAAAAATACTTCAAAAACACTTTTAATTCAAAAAACAATTAAATACTTTACTCTTATAATTCAAAATACTATATTAAAGTACGAAAAATGTCTTTAATTCTGAATTTTTAAAAATTAGATAACTTAAAAGGAGCAACAATGTCATCCCATTAGTACCGCGTATAACATTTCAGAATTAAAACCTCTGAAAATTCTTCCACATTTTTTAAACTCTTATTTTGAGGCAAACTAGCTTTAAGGCTTTTTGAAAATTTGATAACCTACCTTGGAACTGCTACTTTTGTCCAGTTGAGAGACTCCTTGTTCACCCAAACTATAGTAAAACTTGGCACGTTGAATTTGCATTTTCATGAATTCTTTCCACCCTTCAGTTATCCTCTTTGAGTATATATCTTCATCACACAGGCCAAATTGTGCTAGTTCATCTTGCGGAAGATAAACTCTTCCTAAACATGCACTGATTTTTAAATCCAGAGTCAGATCAAATAAAACGCAATTTATTTTAATTCAATTCAGTTCAATAAAAAGTAATAACAGGAGAATCCCCTTACTCATCTGATACATCCTTGAGGATATTTGTAAGTTGAAGAGCTATGCCAGTATATACCATCCCATCATATATAGTCTTAGAAGGTACTGTAGATTCTGGCTCAATCCCTAATATCGGAAGGAGCATTAGGCCAAATGTTCCAGCCATACAGTAGCAGAAGAAGAAAAGCTCCTCAAAGTTTGCATATCGATTTTTTGTTATATCCATCCTCATCCCCTTCATCAAATCTTCGAAGATCTGTAATACTTACCGAAAATTTATTCATTGTCATTAATGTCCAGCTAAAGAAACAACAAAAGCACGCGATCGAATGTTTACCACAGGGTCCATATCAAATTTTGATAGTGTATCTACCAGTGCTGCATCAAGGATGTCATGAGGGCGTCCGTTGAGGATGTCCTTTGTTCTCCCTTCCCAATGATCAAGATATGAAGAGAGTAAGTTTTCATCATTGAGACTGTCAACAAATTCATCAATCCTTCTGCCCCATGCTGATGATCAATAGAAAAGCAACATTAAAGAATTCAAATGTCAAAGGAAATTTTCTCACAGCAAGTATACTTTATATTTCATCTAAGGAAAATAATGTGCATTTCATGAGGGCATGCTAGATGCAAGCCGATCTAAAATAAAAATTACGTCTTCAATATATATGTTATGGTCCATATATAATTATGTATATCCGGACATATGCATGATATATATTACTTCTATTACATACAATTGCAAATCAGTTATATATCAAAATTATTGTTTATGATTATATAACAAAAATACGGACTGCATCTAGTTTGCTAGTTTCAAAAGTGTGTTAATATAAGATGTAAAGTCCATACTTTTTAAGTATTTATTTTTGTGAAAAAGGGAAGCATGTTTTAACATGCTCATGAAAGTTATTTATGGATCTGAAATCCTTGTATCGATTGGATTACATTTTTATGGAAGAACGATTTATTTTCAATTATTGAAGATTAAATACAAAAGATTCCAACTCATCTATTCTCGTCCAATTCAAGTATGGAAGATTAAATATTGCCTACGGAATTATTATGGAAGAATTAGTTAGGCATAGCTTTATAATTGGAAAGAGATCTAGTCTATTCCTTTTTCTATATTGTAATTAAAAATTGTAAGATTCAGTTATAGAAAGAATAGATTAGGGTTGTACGTGATTGTAGGTACAACATGCGCTATAAAACAAGAACGAAGGTTGCGAAATCAACCACGGATTTAGAGATTAAAAAATCCTGTCAAGGATACTTTCGAGTGGAGCAGTCGCAGTTCAGCAATCAACCGCAACGGGATCTTGTTCATCGGCAAGTCTAGAACCACGGCCATAATATCCTCGGGAGAGGTAGTCATCAGAAAGTTGGGTGAGGAGCTCGACCTTGTCAAGTGAGGAGCTTGACGTTGACCGGTAAGTGAGGGGTGCTCACAAGTTCACTACTATAGGTAATCATAGATAGGTAGAAGTGAGGAACTTTGTACACTATATTGATTATCTAGTGAATGGTGTCTAGACTGGGCAAGGCCTCACAGATGTAGGTGTTTTTATCACCGAACTGCGTAAACAATTCTGTGTGTTTCTGTTTTTAATTTTACCATGTTTAAACATACTGCCACCATGTTTAAACATGCTCGTCACAGTTAAGTAAACACAAAATTAGACGTAAAATAACAGTAGATCTATTGATAGTTATTTCATTTGGTATCAGAGCGAGGTCACTACAATCCCTCTTACAAGGGTAGTGAGATCGGAGCTATCATTATGTCTACTCAAGAGAAGCTCGCTACTGGATGGAACGAGTTATGCTTACTGGAAGGCTAAGATGATGGTGTTTATACACGGTCTGGATGATGATGCATGGTATTGGATAGAAAGTACATGGACTTCACCATTGTCTGAAGTTAAAACTAGAACAAGCGAAAGATCGGTGAAGCCATTAGCAGAATGGAGCACGACTGAGAAGGCTAACAAGAAAATCAACAACAAGGTGTTATATGTTATCTACTCTGATGTAGATCAAAACCAATTCCGATTAATCTCTACATGTACTTCGGCAAAAGTAGCATGGGACAAACTTCAGACTCACTATGAAGAAGATGCTAAGATGAAGAGTCTGAAGATTCAAACTCTAACTACCACATTTGAGACCATTGTGATGGATGAACATGAAACCATTAGTGACTATAACATTCGGATCAGTGATCTAGCTCACACAGCAGACCAATTAGGACAACCATTCACTAATTTCCAACTGGTTCAGAATGTTTTGATATCCCTTCCTGAACGATTTCACAACAAGGTAACAACCATGGAAGATGTATTTGACACTTCAACGATGACTCTTGATGAAGTTATGGGATCACTTGGTGCATTTGAGATGAGGCAGCAAGCTATAAAGAGACAATCTAACTTGGGCTTCAAGGCAGGAATGAAGAAAGAGCAATCAGGTGCTAGAGCAGCTGATCAAAGTGAACATGAAGATTTTGACCAGCTAAGTGAAGAAGAAGTTGCAAATATCTCGAGAAATTTTTCTAGGATGTTGAAGAGAACTGGTCCAAACAGAAGCGATAGTAGAGAACAAAATCCAGCACCTGTCAGAAGGGAAAATTCAGGTCAGAATGAGTCTAAATCACTCACAAAACCATTCAAGCATGCTGAAAAGGTACAATGTAGAGAATGTGAAGGTTTTGGTCACATTCAATCGCAATGTCCTAATGCCTCTCTCAAGGAAAAAGGGAAAGCATATGCAGCTACCTGGAGTGATGATGAAGATAAGGAACATGTCAACAATCATGTGTCGTTTGGGGCAACACTGATCGAAGAATTGGAGCATGCATGTTTTAACATGCCTACTGACTCAGCATGTTTAAACATGCCGTCTGAAATCATTACTGAAACAGAAGAGGAACCAGTCGTGGAGAATGTAACTAAAACTGATCATGGAGATGATATCTATGAATCATATAACAAGCTATACAGAATGTGGATCATGGCAATGGAATCAATCAAGGAATTGAAAGCTGAGAAGGTCATTCTGAAATATGAAAGGGACGAGATCAAGATCATGAATGACAGCTTGGAATTAAGTGTGAGGAAAACACAAGATGATTTACTGAGTATGACCAAGAGGACAAAAGATGCAGAAGGAACAATCAAACGGCTCAACAAAGGAACTGCTGTCTTGGATGATCTGTTGGAAATGGGAAGAGCATCATGGGACAGACATGGTCTCGGATATGTGAACCAGACCATAACCAAATATGGACTTCGGTATGTGAGTACTTCTACTCATGTAAATCAAGGGTTGAAGCCGATGCAAGGATTCAAAAGACAAACACATCAGATATTCAAGAAGAAGAGACCAGCCATTAAGTGCAACTACTGCATGTTTCAAAGGCATTCAGAGAATCAGTGTTTCAGACTTCTAAGGGATATCATGCGTGGAAAGGATTTCAAGACATGTTATAACATGAGTCCGTCACTTCAAGCAAACCTGACCAGGAAGGTATGTGTGCCAAAATCTAAACTTTTTTATATTGTTCATACATGTTTTAGTGCTTATGCTAGAGATACGTGGTACTTTGATAGTGGATGCTCTACGCATATGACTGGGTCTCAAGATTTGATTAATAATGTGGTACCTTGGACTGGAACTGTAAGGTTTGATGATGGAAAGAAATGCAGTGTTACTGGAAAAGGTGAATTGCAGATAAAAGGATTTCCTGTATTCCATGACGTTTCGCTTGTAGATGGATTAGAGGCAAATTTGTTAAGTATTAGTCATCTCTGTGATAGCAAGCTGACTGTTCTATTCGATGATAAAACATGCACGGTTAAGAATGGTGAGAAAGCTATTCTGGTTGGAACTAGATCTTCAGACAATTGCTACGTGTTTGATCAAAACATAAGCTGTCTCAAGGAGAACATTGGAGAGATGGACGTCATGGAAGATGAAGATGATCAACAACTGGAGAATGGATCTCGTACTACTAGCTCACCTATTTTTTTAACATGCTATACCTCAACATCCTTAGTGCGATTTTATGGAGCTGTTATATTAGCTCTAACAAGACAGCCAATCCGACTCAAACTTTTTGGAAAATTTTTAGTATAAGAAGCTGTTGAAAATTTTTTGGGTCTTAGTGCGATTTTATGGAGTTGAATATCCTGTTGGTCCAGTGTGAAATTTCTTGAAGATGATACGGGGGCAGTTGTACTTTTTGAATAGTTGCAGAATGAGAGGGAAAAAGGTTTTTCTTATTATACTTTTGGTTTTCCAATTCTCTACTTGGACTCTGCTCTTCGTCTCTCTCACCGAACTCATGAATACCAAGATTTCATCTGCTCATGGAGTTCTAGGGTTTTTTTCTTCACACTGCATGATTTTGGCTGCCAAGTTTGGATCTTTATTTGATGTATTGAGCGCACAACATTCATCTGAACCTGCAGAGTGTCTCCAGCAGATTGAGCTACATGCACAAGGTATTCTATACATATTTTTGCTCAAAATAAGTTCCTTTTTGATATTTTTAAGGTTGCAAGTAGCCATTGAATCTAGAGTTTTGATTGGATTGGGATTTGTTGGAGTTTTTGGTAAATCTGCTGAGTGTGTTTAAACTTGAGATGGCTAGCTCAAATTCTATAAGCTCTGGTTTAGGGGAAGTTATTGGTGATGATTTGACTGTTGTAACTGGGTTGTTAGCCTTAGACAGTGGACATAGATTGGATTTGACTGTTGAGAAGCCCTTATCTAAGTTGAAATCCCCTAAAGCCTTTCATAAGTTGAAGAAACCTATGAGTGGTAGCAGTATTAATGATGCTGATGTGTCAAGTCTGGACTCCAATATTGTTTTTGGAGCTTTGTTTCCCTTTATGGGCAAGAAGAAATAGAGGAAGGAGAGTAGAAGATCTGCAGCTACTGAAGAAGATGAATTTGATGGAGATGAAGTACAAGGTCCAGCTGTGAGGTCTAAATTGAGAACTGACGATGATAGTCCTCTGCTGAGAGTTAGATTTTTCTGAGAAATTTTATAAACAAGGAGGTTTATCATGCTTTGTGGCCAAATAAGTTGCAAGTGTAAAGTAGAATGACAGAGAACTGAGAGAAGTTTGTATATTTTGTTGTAAGATTTATGAAGGATATTGGATTACTTGATGCAGCATGCTCTTATATTAGCTCTAACAAGACAGCCAATCCGACGAAAACTTTTAACTGGAGTTGCACATGTTACAACATGGTGTTTTATTTGCTTCAGTTGCTACTTTGGCATGTTTTGACCCCAAGGGAGAGATATTTTGATGACTTTATGATCCATTCTGAATTTTATTTATTCCGGATGATTGTTATAACTTTTCCTGGGTATTTTGAATTTCTTGGTTTTCGGTTTTCCCTTATGAAGTGATTTGGAGTTCTTGGAAGTTTTTGGTGTTCTGGGAATTGATTGACTCGATATTCTTACAACATCAAAATGAAGATGGGTTCACAAAATGCCAAAGGGGGAGATTGTAAAGTCCATACTTTTAAGTATTTATTTTTGTGAAGAAGGGAAGCATGTTTTAACATGCTCATGAAAGTTATTTATGGATCTGGAATCCTTGTATCGATCGGATTGCATTTTTATGGAAGAACGATTTATTTTCGGTTATTGAAGATTAAATACAAAAGATTCCAACTCATCTATTCTCGTCCAATTCAAGTATGGAAGATTAAATATAGCCTACGGAATTATTATGGAAGAATTAGTTAGGCATAGTTTTATAATTGGAAAGAGATCTAGTCTATTCCTTTTTCTATATTGTAATTGGAAATTGTAATATTCAGTTATAGAAAGAATAGATTAGGGTTGTACGTGATTGTAGGTACAACATGCACTATAAAAGAAGAACGAAGGTTGCGGAATTAAAAAACCTGTCAAGAATACTTTCGAGTAGAGCAGTCGCAGTTCAGCAATCAACCACAACGGGATCTTGTTCATCGGCAAGTCTAGAACCACGGCCATAATATCCTCGGGAGAGGTAGTCATCAGAAAGTTGGGTGAGGAGCTCGACCTTGTCAGGTGAGGAGCTTGACGTTGACCAGCAAGTGAGGGGTGCTCACAAGTTCACTACTATAGGTAATCATAGATAGGTAGAAGTGAGAAATTTTGTACACTATACTGATTATCTAGTGAATGTTTTCTAGACTTGGCAAGGCCTATGTAGGTATTTTTATCACCGAACTGCGTAAACAATTCTGTGTGTTTCTGTTTTTAATTTTACCATGTTTAAACATACTGCCACCATATTTAAACATGCTCGTCACAGTTAAGTAAACACAGAATTAGACGTAAAATAACAGTAGATCTATTGATAGTTATTTCATAAGAGATCATATAATAAAACAATTTATACCACACATGGCCCATATAGCTCGTTGTCGCTCTTCTGTCAGATGTCTTGACGCTGAAAATCCATAAAACAAAAGTCTGAGGAAATTTTTCATTGAATTGTTTTGTTGTCTAACTGAATTATGCAGTGAAGCAACTAACCAGATGAGAGTAGTTTGTCATGTTCAGCACAGACCATCCTGCATTTTTGGTATGCCTCTTCAAGATACGCAGGATCAGATTCTGATTTTCTGAATGCATCACATTTCTGTGACAGCCTCTTGACAACCTCGTCTACATAGGGAACTTCCTGAATGGTCAGCGAACCTGTTTTCTGATCATCGATAGCCACTTTTGCTCTCACGGTTGTTCTTTTTATGCATAAACTCTTTGTAAAAGGTAACGCTGGAGTTTTATTTGCAGAATGCATTCGGGAAACATCAAAAGGATTGAAGGCGAGGCAAGGGGTTTGAAGAATCCTTAAACCTGACATTACAAGTGAACTTTTCTACTTTTAAGTTTGTTGTTTCTTCTCTCGGAAGTGTGAAGAATGGTCGAGTCTTGGACTTATATATATATACTTATGATGATGTCAAAGTTAAGCCTCTTTCTCATGGATGTATACTGCATCTTACAGTGTTGAGCTGTAAATTTAATGTGCTCACATGTTTACGAACTTGCTATAACGGTAAGCAATTAAGTTGACAATTTCTGCACCTGTTGTAATCAGCAAGCAATGGCTCCTCAAAAACTGGAAAAAATTGTCCACACTCCACTACATACACAGATCCCGTCTGTCCAAAGTGTTGGTGTATATTGCTGCTGCATCATATTTGAGAAGAATTCGATAGTGTTCAAGAGTTCTATTACCGACGAACATGCATGCAAAACATAAAAATGGAATATTATGTAGAGAGGAGAAAGAACTTGGAGGTGAATAAAAATGGAGTTGATCCATGGTCTCAGATGCCTAACATTTTTCAGGCGCGGTGTTGTCGGAGATTGGAAGGGCTGTTTTACGCCGGAGATGGAAGAACGCGTTGATCAGATTACGAAGGAGAAATTGGCCGGATCTGGGCTTGATCTTGCAGTTTGATATATTATTGATTGATTATTGGCTTTGATCAATTGCGTAGTCGGGGAAGTATGAAATGATTGAATAAAACTTCACATCACAGTGTCATTTAGTCTTGTTTATCTTATCGTGTTGTTGCATGTTACTGTCAAGGTTGTCAAGCACTGTGTGAAATTTATATGTACTCGTCTCCACCTATATATTATGTATTTTCTGGAAGCTCTAATTAATAATATTGAAACATAAATTCGTTGGCATTCTAGTGTACAAATATCAGTTATTCTCAATTCTAACATACAATTCCCATGTATGATGTATATATATAGGAATATAAATATGAAGAGTATAATTTCGTTTATAGAGATATTTTAACTAAATTAAACTTATGTAAACATTATTGATCAAATTGAATCTTAGAAAAGATAGATCTGTGACCCATGCTTTTTTAGATAGTGACTGGAAAAGCAGGAAACACATGTTGGCTCAAGGAAGGGAAAAGGAAGATACGTACAGGTCGTTCGCGCGTGAAACATGCGATGGACCGTGAATGTGAAATTCAGAATGATTTCATTGATACAAGAGTGTACAATATATAATACAAGAATTTTATACTAGGCTACTGTAAAATAGGAATGGATATATTCTACAAAAATACAAGAATATCTTGTAATTAAATCAAGATATTAAATTATCCCCCTCAAGCGAAGCGTCGGATTCGAAAACACGTAAAGCTTAGAACGAAACAACTCGAAAAGTGGACGAGAAAGGCCTTTGGTGAAGACATCGGCCACTTGAAGAGTAGACGGGACATGACTCACACGAAATCTTTTAGAGGAAACAAGTTCACAAACAAAGTGATAGTCAATGTCAATATGTTTGGCCCGCTTATGAGCAATCGGATTTTGAGCCCAGAAGATCGCGCTACTGTTATCACAAAGCAGAAGCGGAGTGGAGGACCGAGGAACCCGAAGTTCACAGAGAAGTTGACAAAGCCAAGCAAGTTCAGCAGTAGTGTTCGCCATAGCACGATATTCAGATTCACAGGTGGAACGAGATACAGTAGGCTGCTTCTTAGCACTCCAAGAAACAAAATTGCCACCAAGGAAAATAGCATAGCAATAGGTGGAGCGGCGAGTCTCAAGACAACGAGTCCAATCAGCATCGGAGTAGTCAAGAACAGGAAGACCAACAGGCGAATGACGAAACATCAGTCCATAGTGAAGCGTCCTACGAACATAGCGCAAAATGCGAGTAACCGCCTGAAAATGATCATCAGTGGGAGACTGCAGAAACTGACTGGCATGATTAACCGCATAAGACAAATCAGGGCGAGTAATCGTCAAGTACTGCAGCGCACCAACAAGAGAGCGATAAAGCTTGGGATTTGAAAAAGAAGGACCAGAAGAGCTGACAAGCTGCGAACCCGGAATAAACGGAGTAGAGACAGAAGCAGCATCGGTCATACTAGCTCGCTGAAGATTCTCCATAGCATACTTAGCCTGACCCAAAAACAGCCCAGCCGGAGAGCGAGCAACCTCAATTCCCAGAAATTAATGAAGCGAACCAAGATCTTTAACAGCAAACTCAGCATCAACACGAGCAACAAATTTGCGGATAAGAGCGGATATTTATTTTTGGATTTTGGAAGTGTTCGTTTCTTTTCCTAAATTTTAAGGATGACAAAGAGTTTGGTGTCCTAACCTTATTTGATGTTGAACTTAATTAAACTAAATTGAATTGAACTAAAATAAAAAATAATATTTTTTAAAAAAATAATTTTAATATATCTAAATTTACCTGAATTTCATCGAGTTACATTTTTTGTTGAATTGAATTGAATTATATTAAATTGAATTGAACTAAATTAAACTTAATTGAACTGAACTAAAGTGTTTTACTTATAAGCTCCAAAGATTAGGACCTTTTCTTTTTTGAAATTCCTTCATTTATTGATATCTAACTTTTCTAGTTTTTTACAAGACCAACTAAATTACATATTATTCAATTTTATACGATCACGAAAGGTATATTCCACTAAAATTGTAATATCGCCCTCTGCACAAACTTGCTGCCGCAAAAACTACTGCAGCCGCTTGGGCAAAGAGTAGCTTCATGTGCATAAATCACTATGCCAAGCAGACGTCTGCTTAGACTGCTACAACTGAAATAACACTTAATGTAGAGTAAGATCTATGTTTTTTAAAATGTTAACACTGAAAGGTCTGTGTTTTTATTGGCATCCGTTTTTGTGGAAAACCTAAGTTTGGACATAATGTTATGACACTGTTGCAGAAGATAGATCGAACGAGAATTTTTATAGAAGTGAAACTCTAACTAAGTAGTGGTTTTACGCGGCGACCAATGCTTTAAAATTCTCAACTGAATCGGTTCACATTTAAATTCAAATGCCACAACCTTGAGGGTTAAAGATTTGACAGAACCAGCCTAGAATATTTCTTAAGATTGTTTTCTTTTGTTTGACTTGTTCAATTGGGATCAGATCTTATCTCCAATCAAATATGAACGAAGATAAGATACGGTTTGGAGAAATATCAGATCAGCATCAAGAGTACAAAAGATGCAAGTCAGTGTGCTATAAAAGGGACGGACAAGCTATGATTTCAGTATCATTTTTATTGAGAACAAAACCTTAATCTAGGGTTTTCGTTTAATATCTCTCCCTCCAAACCCAAACGCTGGATATGAATTCAAAATCCATCCCCTTGGTTTTGGCACAGGTACAATTTAAACACAACTCATAGTGAAATTGATCTGCATTTGGGACAGTATGACAGAATTATTAATCCAAAACCAACCGAAAACTAACGCACAATGGATGTCCTAAGAACTTGTCTTCCAACTACCATGAATATGTACAATAGAAATATATCTTTTAACCACTCTTGCAAATTTTACTCTTTCAAAACCACATGAAGAACATTGATCATATACATTAAATTTTCAAAATTAATAGACAGACACTAGATAATTATGAGCATGGACGTGAAAATAGTGTTTGTTGTAGATTTGTTTTATGTAACTCTGCTTATTTATACATAATTATCAAACACTACGTACAAAACGTTCTTTATAAACATAACAAATTTAGTATGGAGTGGTATAAACTAAAACAATAAACACGTAATATTCATGGTCACCCCAAGTGTAATAAAAGCCCGTGGTTTTTCAATTCTGTTCAATGGGTTGGACTATCATAAGTTAACCAACATTGTTTTGCACTAATTTTAGTCTACATTATTTATTCTAATAAACAATTCTCATAAAAAATTATTCTATCTTTTGAAATGCTAGTGTTACACTAACAAACCTATTTTTAAGTGACCATGATCCTATGCGATTCAAACCTTATCGCTTCAATTCGACAAGATTAAAATATCTCATTAAATATGCATGTATTAACATGTTCGTGTTTTATTCGAATTGGAAACTCTATTTTGAAAAATTACTTATTAGAAGTAAGGTACGTAAGATTATGTTTGATTTTTGGTGATTTTTCAAAAAAAAAAAAACTGATTTTGCAATTTGAAATTAGGAAATTTTTATTTGGTTTATTTTTGTAAGTTTTAGGTCCTGCCAAGTTCAGATTATTGGAAAACAATCTCAGTTAAATTAATCTCAATTCAGTTAATTTAATCTCAGTTCAGATAAATTAAATTGAGTTCAGTTAAATTAATCTCAGTTCAATTAAACAAATCTCAGTTCAATTAAATTAATCTCAGTTCAACTGGAATAAACTGAGATTAATTTGATTCAATAAAATAATTACTTTAACTTTATTTCAATTGGATACAAAACATAACAATTTAGGCCCTGTTTGCCGGAGTTTATAAAAACAGTTCGGTCCAGTTCAGTTCAATTCAATTCATCCCAGTTTAATTCAATTCATTTCAGTTCAGTTCAATCAAAATATAATTTGATAAATTCAGGTAAATTTAGACATACTGATTTTATTTTTCAATACATTATTTATTATTCCAGCTCAATTAAGTCTGTTTTTGTTCAATTCAGTTCAGTTCAGTTCAATCAAAATACAATTTGATAAAATTCAAGTAAATTTAGATATACTGATTCAATTTTTATTACATTAATTTTCACTTCAATTCAATTCAGTTCAATTTAGTAAAAATATAATTTGATTAAATTCAGGTAAATTTAGACATACTAATTCTATTTGTCAATACATTAATTTTCACTTCAGTTCAGTTAAGTTCAACATTAAATAAATTCGGGCAAACAGGCCCTTATTTTATACATAATATTCTCTTTTCAGTTAAATTAATCTCAGTTCAACTAGAAAAATCCCAGTTCAGTTAAATTAATCTAAATTAAACTAAACAAATCTCAATTAAATTAAATTAATCTCAACTAAATTAATTTCAACCCAACTTGACAGGACCTAAATAGTGAAACATTGCGGAATCGTACTAATTAGTGTTGGACAGTTAAATTTTTGTCTCAAAATTGATAAAATTCCAAACAAACTAAATAAGATGTTTGGAAACTCATACTTACAGAATCACAAATAACTTTTCAAAATCTCAAAGTTTAAATCAAAGACATGATTTTCAAAATCGATTCTAATTAAACACCAGCTATCTGTTGAACCTAGTAAAAAAACTTCAGTAATTATACGTGCAGATTCATGTTAATGCAGGTCTGAAAAACACATATGTGACTCTGAATTATATTAGTACATCCAAAATATTATATTTTGGATTTACATTAGTAAACATTATATTGCGTGTATCACCACTCAAAAACTTGAAAAATTATACATGCAGGTCCATGTTTACTAAATACAGATTTGAAAAACACAATATGTGATCCTGAATTGTATTAATACATCCAAAATATTATATTTTGGACTTGGATCGGTAAACATATGTACCTGCATGTAGATGGTGTGAGCATCTGCGAACACAGCAAAAACACTTAAAGCTAGTAGAAGCCAGCATTTTCTTCTTGTCTTTATCTGCTCCCCATTTTTCCATGATTTATCACATGAACATCAACTATTTCAAGATCCATTTTTTACTTAATTTAGATATTGAATATCATTGTTATTAGACATCGATTCACAGTTCAGTATTTACTTATTCAATCCGTATTTATTTATAAAATAATATTAATATTTTTAATATTTATTCAAAAATAAATATAATTCTCATAATTTAGAGTATATTAGGTATTTTAAATATAAATACAGACTGCAAAAATAATATTGAACTGCACTTATCAACTCATTTATTATTCATCTATAAAATCTCTCTTTTTTATGCATGTACTACTAATAAATACTGAGAAAGTTTATATGTCATGAATGAAAATCGGAGGAATTTGGAATAATCAATAAAAAAGGGCAAAGAAACAAAGTGTGAATATTCGGGCTAATATTTCGTTCTCGAATTTGTATTATTTTTTATATGATTTATCATCGTATTTTGTTCTCGATCTAATTTACATATTATTTAATCCTAATTTATTTTTTTAAAGTGTTAATAGTTTGGACTATATAGATCATGCTACGAATGAAGTGAGTGTTACAGTCGTAGCATATCCCTATTTGGCGCAGTGATTGAATCTTTGGTGATATGACTCACGTGAATCTCCTTATCTGCCAAGCGATTTTAGTGGTCAACAAGTTAATTTCAGAGAATGATGTTACGGTTTTATTAGATCTTCAAATAGATGGTATTAGTGTGATTGATATGTAACAAAATTTAGTTAGTCGTTATAAATGACAAATTCTCTTGAAAATCCAACTTTCCGAAATGTTGTGGAACTATCATTATATATTTAAACTCGAATAATACATTTTTATGTCAAAAAATTAATCATTTTAAAGTAAACATATGTTAAAACATGTTTTAATGCAAAAATTCAAGAAATTTCATATAAAAATGAAAATATTTTCAGTTACGAAATTTATGCTTCAACTTAAAAGGTGCACGGTATAAGTTAAAACATATAAAGAGTTTAATAGAAAGTCAAGAAAGTTATAAATTAGTTAAATTGAATATAATTCCACTTTATTATTAGTATTTTCCAATATCTTAAATTGTATGAATTTTAAAAAAAAAAGTTCCCTAAACATGCTAAAGTTTTAAAATGAGGTGTAAAATAACAGAAACCAAAAGTTTTAAAAAAAACGGGAGGGTAAAAATAGCGACAGGCAGATATAGAAAATAGATTCTGGCATTCTAGTCATAAAGCTAACGCATCATTTTCGATGATTTCATACTAATCTAGTTGGGGTAGGGTGTGACTAATTGACTATTTTTGTACTATCCTATTTTAATCACAGATGCCCCAACTAGGCTCCTTTATTCGTTGACATTTGGTGACACTAATTTCCGTCAGCAAATCTGTCACCTTTCGCAGAAACTCAGTACCACACAATTCATGATGATTCCTACTTGTACGGTAGACAAGATAACGCAAAGTACCATCACTCATCACGGAGAACCACAGACAAGAAACATGCCACCCTAGCCGACATCTTAATTCAAAATTCACAGAAATTTGAATAAAACTTCTGCAGAAATGCTGCTATATACTCACTCACAAGCTAATGAAACATGTAAACAAGACATAACGGGGCAAGAATGCTACAAAAAAGCACATTTTATTTGACTGATCGCTGAATAATGTACAACATTTATCAAAAGGGAAGCGGGAAGGGTTAGGATGCGGCGCAGCAAATGGGAGATCCCTTCGGAACATTTTGTTTCACAGACACTAGATAGACAAAGGATAAAAGGAAGCAATGAGCCATTTGCTACTTTTTGCCCTTCTAAATCCTTTTTTCAAAACTCCACCCTAAGCAAAGATCGCCGCACCTTCCCATTCATGCTTATCGACTATACATATACATATATAGATTGATATACCTCATTTCTCAAGCCTCAGAGATTGAAACCTCTTACAACACATACTAAGACCGACGCATTCCAGTTATGGAGAACGAGTTAACATCTGTACAGTACTCCAAAACACCACCGCCACCATCCCTTTGCCCAGAGCCATCCAGTCCAGCCAATCACGCCTTGTCAAATTGGTCCGAGAGGAGCTCCAAGTATTTATTAGTTAGTCATTTCCATTCCCAATCTTTGCTAATCTGAAACGAATCGAACATTTCACGTGAGTCAAAGCACAAAAGATCAGAGGGTTAAGACAACATATGAATAGTACATAATAGTAAATTATGATCAGAGGGTTAAGTCACTAATCTACATTGTTTAAGGACATAATAGTACAAGGATATTGCACACGCAATGGCAATGCATCTCGGTAACATGATCAATTTGCATAATCCCTGCCCACATGCAACATTGAAACAGCAAACCATGTTCAAACTCATCTTCCAAGAACATAAGATTGTATTCAGATGGGAAAACATTCAAGAATAAACAAGTAGAGGCACGTACTCACTGACTCCACCAATCATATACTATAACATATACCATTACCATTATCAATAATTCAGGAACTCAAAAGGAAACCTTCCTTCGGACTTCTTCAAGATCTAAAACCAAGATCTAAGACCCAAGACATAAACTTTGACAAATAAAAATCAATTCTTTGTCCTTTAGGCACAAAACCATACATGGACTTTCAAATTGTAGCCAACAGAAATGAACCTTTGCTCCGGCACTCCAAAATACTTCGTTCAACACTTGGCATACACTATGCCTTAACATTTGTAATGCATTTTATTATACACTAGTTTTCATCACAGATGATCATTTGCTCTTAAGCACCAAATCTATGAGAACTCTTTTGTCATGTATTACTACAAAGATAGCAAATTTAAGGAGGACTGATGTTCATTTCACTCAACTTGAAAGCAACATAGCCAATCACTAACCAGTAAATAAGGAAACAAAGAAATTTAAACATGTCAATAATCTGCATCAAGAAGTGAAAAAACACTAAAATAAGCACAAATGATATTCACATTCCATATCTTTCTGTCTCAAAACTATAGAAAGCTGGCCAAAAAGGTAATTACAAAACTGATTCCATTGACTGAAAACAAGAAATGAAATACTAGCAAGAATGCTCACCGGAACAGAATCAGTCACGAAAGATGACTTTGTCGGCCATATACAACAAAGGCTTCAAGCAGTCTGGAGCAAACTTCCTTGCAAACATGTATGAATACGTCGAATTCGATACCCGAAGCTGCCTGATTAGGTTCGGAGACACTTCAGTACGCTCATATGTATGTGGATGACCGTCAACAGCCCCAGTCCAGTTCACCCGGGTCAGCGTATAGTGTGTGGCTCCTTCAGGATCCTCCATGGACAATAAGGTCGGAAAGTAATGCTCTTCAGGGTAGCAAGAATGCATATTCAAGCAAGGAAGCTTAAACTTCCTCCATAGCTTCCTATCTTTGACCACAAGCGAAGCGTGAGCCCTGTTCAGCACGAAGAACTGAGACCCGATTCTGAACTGGCTGAAGGGTATTTCGGGAAGCATAGTGTCTTCTCCCCGAGCAATGTACCTGGACCACATCTGCGGCTCACCGGCCAGGATTTCGATGAAGCTTCTGAACGCTCGCTGCGAATTCATCGCCGATTCGGAGATCTGCTTCTTAAACAGCGAGTTGTAGAGGTAATCAAACGACCTTATGGGGATGCAATGCTGAGAAACCACCGCAAAGTAGGTATTCCTCGGGTCCTCTATCAGCGCGTGAGCCAGCAGGCGGCGCGTGGCCGAAATCAGCGTCGGTGACGCGCGCTCCGTCTTCCTCCCAGGGATGAATCTGCCCTGAAATACGCCTCCGGGATCGGCGACGTTGATGGTGGGGTCCGCGTGGATGTAGATATTGAAGAGGGAGGATCGATTCGCGAAGAACTTCTCCCAGAGAGGGGCGAAATGGAGGTCGGAGTTGGTGAGGAAGAGGAAGGCGATCTTGGGGCCACCGCTAGACGAGCCGCCGCCGACGCGGACGTGGTGGCTCGGGTGGTGCTTGTTGCTGAGTTCCAGGGAGGCGAGGGTGGCGCGTCGGAACAAGGCGAGATCGTGGAGCTCGTCGGCCATGGAGATTTCGACGTGCCTGGGCGGAATCAGCATCGGCGCGAAGAGGAAGAGCAGGGGAAATGAGAGGAGGAGGGCGAAGAGGACTACGAACGGCGTATTATACATGATGTATGTATATATAATCACCGGGAAATCAAACTGAAAACTGGGATCTGATGTTGTCTCCAAAATCGAATTTGACAGAGAGGAATCAGAGAGAAATGTGGATATCCGGAAAGGACCCGGTGGGGGTTTGAAGATAAAGGGGGAGAAGGAAGGGAGCAGAGGGGAGAATAAAGAAAATGTGTATATAAGGAAAAGAATGGCGGGGGTGGGGCCGGGTCGGAGGGATCCGATAATTGAATATTTGGGGACGATGATGTGTGAATATTGCAGAGAGAGAGTTATCGAAAATATTGGTTGGGAGTAGGACTGAGGAGTTGTTCCATTGGTGGTTGGATTTTAGTATTTATATGAATTTTGGGTTGCTTTTTCTTTTTCTTTTTTCCTTTTTGGAAAATGCTTTGTTGGAGCGTTTTTATTTTATCCTTTTTCTTATTTTAAAATATATTCAATTTTCATAATTTTTTTACGAAATTCTTTATATTCTAGGTTAAATGATGTACTTCTTTAGTCCTAGTTTAAATTGTCCAAGATTTTTTTAGAAATTAAAGATGGTAAATAAATGAAAGAGATTGAGTTTGAAATGTAAGTAGGTAAGATGATTGGTTGAAAAGGAATGAACCATACTAAATGACAAATATGTGCAATTTAATTTGGGTTATTACATAATTTTAAAGGTGTGAGTTTTTTATATTTTACATTATTAAAACATGTGTTATTATGTATTTGCTTCAAAATAAATAATGTCTTAAATAAAAAATAAATTTGTTGTACTTATATATCTAATACTCCCTCTGACCTGGTAAAAAATTTTAGTTGATTTTGCCTAGGATTTTTAGGAGAAATTATATGTTATGTTTTTATTTTTAGAGTTTAAAGAAAATATCACTTATAGTTAGGGGTATTCATAACGGGTACCCGCACTTTCGGGTAGTAAAATATGTGACCCGTATCCTGACCCGGAAATGTGAGTACCGGCACATTCGGGCACCCGAAAAATTCAGGGCGGGTACCTTTTAACCATGTTACTAAATTATTACATTTATGTTTTACACATATGTAAGTTTAAATGAAACCTAAAAATTCACCCACTACATTAAATTAAGTCATAAATTTTTATAACTATAAAAAATAGTGTCTTTTTCGTTGAAAAGGTCAAAATGATGCAAATATAAACCAAAATAATTCATTAAATCTCTTTCCTATGTAAGATGTACATGAAAAAAATATATTATCGAAAATATGTAGAGTGTTAAATAAGAAAATATACATTTACATTTTCTTTACAAGTACTCAACATAACAAATATATTTTTTATTATCTTATTATTAGTCATGATAATATTTATTCGGGTATTTCGAGTACTCGAAACTCAATTTTTGTAACCCGAACTCGAACCCTATTATAAACATAATTATCGGCCGGATACCCGGCCCGCTTATACTTCTAATTACCCGGATATTAGCATTTGGGCATTTCGAGTATCGGGCCGGGTAGATCGGGTCGAGTAATTTTGAACACCCCTACTTATAGTTATACTTATGGGTAGAAATTTATAATGGGTAAATGTGTTTTTATAGATATTTCATTCGCCAAAAAGAGAAAGAATAGAAGTAAATTTTCATTGGGATGAACAAAGAAGAAAGTAAATAATTTTGGTTGATACGGATGGAGTAGTAATTGTATTGTAATTTAGAAAGTTGAATTTTTAAACGACTTTACCTTTGCTTGTGTATTAAAATTAGAAAATTGTGGAGTTGTACCCTACTACACTCTACTGGAATTTACAATTTGAATTTTGAAGAACGCAAATACGACGAAAGGGTGATGGTGGTCTTCTTTTCTTGGCTTTACATTTTTATAATAATATATATCGAGTCAAGATTTAAGAGCTAGAGGAAGTGGAGTGTGAATTGGCATTTTTATGTAGGCTGTTTTCTATATTAGGGATATGGTTGTTGTCTTGAATGGTATTTTCACTATTTTTGTTTGTTTTCAGATGGACAAGAGAGGATGCGATGAAATTTGGACACCCTTGGTTATAATTTTAAATAAGGAAAAATGTGAAGTGAACCTATAAAAACCTAACAAGTCAGAAATAATGCAACTAAAAATATAACCTAATCGCATATACTAGATTACAAGTACAATACCAAAATGAAGTCAACACAAGTCGAAAATAACACAACAAGGGTTAGTAAAAGATTAATGAGACGAAGGGGGAGTTCGTAGAAGGCAAGAGTTTCGACCCCAAACCAAGCAGTGCTAAGAATAACACCACCATCCGAATGATCAAGGTAGTAGTTTAGTAAATGTGAGTAATCTCTCGTGTCTATGAAGGATTGGGAGACCATACCAAATTGCAACAAGTGAAATCCATCATCCAAAAAGTGGTAAGACGCTAACAAGTGAGTTTGGGAGTAGAAGACACCTAGTTTGAAGTATTGTAGACACGATCACCAAAAAGGCGTTTCCAATATGAATCAAAGTCTCGTAATCTCGCTCAGACAGTAGCGTGCAATTACAGATGTGCATACTGAATGTGATTCTTCAGGTCGCTGATATCAGGGATTTCAGTGTACGTGGTGGCCTTGCGCGATAGGCAAAACTAGTGGTGTCGCTCATCCGCTTCCCTTTTCGGTGGTTGCTGCAATCTTAATCCTTGGATCCAATCATCCTAGCGACCTTCATCTCCTTGTATCAACAATGCTTCTTCAACACCGGTATTCCTCATACTTGTAGCATAGAATTGAGCAATTTTCGTGCCAATTGATTAGAGCAATCCTACGACAACACCATTGGTGTAGATGAACAGTTTTTTCTGGTTTTTGGGCATGAGCATATGCTTCGTTTTTGGATTGGTTAGGAAGGCATATGCTATCCACCGCTTATTTTAAAATATTCCAGTTTAGTTCAATTTTGATGAAATTTAATTTAGTTTGGTTTTTTCAATTTTTTTTACTTAAATATAGTTCAGTATATTTTATATCAATTCAGACCCCAAATTATTTTTACAGGCCTACCTCTAGCTACCTCTAACGAATATTTTTACCCTAACTTTTAAAAATGCATCTCTATATCCTATTTTATCGCACTTTCCAATTGATCTAAAGCACATGAACCGTTATTTGGCAGGAACTATTTTGTCATGTTAACCTAATTCTTTACCCAACTAGTAACTCCTTCTACCCAGTAAACCTATGATAAAACACCCCCTTTTTTCACATGCACCTTGGAAATTTACTTAATTAGGTCAAAATTTATTACCGGTCCAATCTGATCATCCATGCCAAAAAACCACACCAAATATTGTCCGACACCACACTATAAACTCATAATTAGAAGAACGTAGGAAACATGTAGTCATTAAAAGTTGATAAGTAGTCACTAAAAGTGACCTAGTTAAGGTCACCTTAACTAATATGCGTTAGATAAATAATTAAATGTAATAAATTAGTAAAATTATGAAATAAAAAAGATGATGTGTCATGTTCTGGTGGAGAAAAAAAATTCTGAAAATTTTAGAAAATGACACGTATACAAATATTATTTTATTTTAAATATATTTAATTCTAATAATCTTATATAGATAGATGCTATTGGCCAGTTCACTCAGTTGTGAAACATGTGTTTATTTTTTTATATCATAACATACGTGTTTCTTTTATACATCATTGTATCAAGAAATAAATAAAGAGGGCTCAAAACTAACCTTTTATATTCGTTTCGTTGTAGATCTTCTGAAAAAAGCAATTTAGAAAGAACAAACGAAAATTACCTTTGAAAATACATGTGAACATATACAATTTCAGCATGCAGCCCAAACTTAATCTTATTCTCCCAATATACTTTAATTTTTTTCTTTTTCAAGAAAATTAACTTTGTGTGTTAACAATAGTAATACATATATTTTACTAGCTAGAATTCATAAAACATATATTAGATCACTTGCATACTGATTGATTAGAAGGTCAAATACAAGTTCAAGTCTCACTTGAGTGCGTACATCAAATTTGTCAATCCAGTCATGGTCGCAGGAATGATCATCACAACATAACAAAAATAGGAATTTAAAGTAATCATGAACTTTTGTACCCTTTTGTTTATTGATGTAGCTTGTGTGCCAAATATTCATAATAAAGTTGGAGGATTAGTTAGCTAATTATATTAACATAATTATCTCGTCAATTATTTGACACAAAGTCCTGATCTTCAAAGTTCAAAGCGATTAAACATAAAATATTGATACCCTTTAAAAGAAAATAAGGGAACGAGCGCACTCTGAACTTGGGATTTATGGCAGAAATGTCCTGAACCCTGATAATATGGAACGTTAGTAATTTGACCTGAAAAAAGTATGTTTTTGGTTTAAAATCTAAAATTAGTGAAAGAGTTTTTATAAGACTGTTTTTATTGTTGTAACTCGTTCATTCCGTTTCTAGCATTAGATGATAGAAATATTTATTATTTAGATATCTATCTAATGCAATCTATTTTATTCTCGCGGATATAGCCAATCATTAATTAATCACGTAAAACTATTTATTCTTGTTTTTCTCGCTACATTTATTTATTACTTTCTGTATATTCCGTACCACATTAACCTTCACTCAAAGAGTATTATGATTTATATAATAGTCATCTTTGAGAGATTATTAATTATAATACACAGGAAGATGATTATTGTTACAAAATAATGAATAAGCCGACCTGATCTGCTAGGCTGCTAGCTAATTAACTACTTTCTTAAAACATTGACTATATATTAAAAGAATAATGATTCTGCAAACGTAAGTATACATAATTTCTTATCAAAATCACCATCCATATCTGCTCAGGCCAACATCTGGACCATATATTGATAGCGATCCTTAAGCCACAATTAAATTAATTAATGAAAGTTAATCTATTCGTGTGTATTAAATATTAAAAATGATAACAGAAGAAGCGACATGGAGATCGTTTTAAATAATAACACTGCACTTAATATATCAGATCTAATCCATAAGAAATAAATAAATATCATATATGGTATCGATTGAGTAGACGTCTCACCGACGGTTGCTTCAACCGTCTCAAATGTTATACACATTTCAATATTTTACTCTGTATAATTCAAAATACCAATAAAATTAAATTACTATTCCCTGTAAATTATTTAATTTTTCAAAAATTTAATAAATTAAAGTCATTTTTCATATTTTTATAATATATTTATTACTACAAAAATAAAATATTTGATTACGTACGGTATCACTCTTTTAGAATCACAACACTTGTTAGTGAAAGGTGGATAATAACGCCAAACCATCTGTGTCACCGGAGTTCTGCGGACTAAATATGTCCGTCTGTTGTTCTTAATTAGCTGAGTATGGATAGTAACTTTGATATTTGTGTTTGGTGATGTGTGATTATATAGTTTATGATAAGTTTTGAAATAAATTTCCATCTTTTCAGAATATATAATGACATCAAAAGGAGGATTATCTTATTTTAAATCATCGTCCATGATATATATATTCAGAAGGGTAATTTACATAGTAAAAGTAATATTACAAATAAGAGAAAGTCTTTGAGGAGACCGTCTATATTATGGACAAGGACTACATAGCAAAACCAGAAACTAGGGGACTGAAACGCAATAACCATAAATTACATATATTTTCGCGGGTCGACCCGTGAAATAACCCGTTTTTGCCCGGGTATATAAGGCATGAAACCCGATCAAAATCAAACTGGAACGGGACAGATTCAACCCCAATCTTGCACCACCGATTCAACCCCAATTTTGCACCTATTCAACCCCAAATTTGCAACGATCCAAGGTGAATCTCACACCTTCTTCCCCAAAATTGCACCGATCAGAGGTGAAACTCACAGTTTCTTCCCCAATTTTGCAACGATCCAAGGTGAAACTCACACCTTCTTCCGGATCGGAGGTCGGATTTCGTTGTTCTCGTCTGCAAATCATATTTCGATCGTTTTGAATCTTCAATTTCATTGATTTGAAACTTCAATTCAATCGAGATTTGAGCGGATCGAAGGCAACGAGTTTAAGGCCGAAAACATCAAGTTATGGATCAGAAATTGTTATCAATGGAGATTGAACGACTGGCGAGTGTTTTGTGTTGATTTGTAGGATGTTGTATAGGATTTTGGTAGGCAGTTTCATATTGATTGGTTTTTTTGACCAGAATGAGAGAAGGGTGGAAGAAGAAGGAGAATCATGCTCATTAACGGCGATATCAGGTATATCTAAACCTTATTCAGTTAAACAATGAGGTTTCATGTGAAACTGCCTTTGTTTACGTTTTTATGTGGTGATGCCGATGTTTGTGGCTATAATATGCAATATCTGTGATAAAAGTCCGATGTTCTGTTGTGTTTGAGTCATCAATGCCAAGTCTGTGAGGTTTGTGTGCTGAAACTAGCTAGGGTAGTTTTTTTATGATGTGATGCCGATATTTGTGGCTATAATATGGAATATATGTGATAAAATCTCGATGTTCTGTTGTGTTTGTGGGGTGAAACTGGCTATGGTAGCTTTTTTATGATGTGATGCTGATGTTTGTGGCTATAATATGAAATTTCTGTGCTAAAATCCCGATGTTCTGTTGTGTTTGAGGCATGGGTGCCAAGGCTGTGAGGTTTGTGTGCTGAAAATGGCTAGGGTAGTTTTTTTATGATGTCATGCTCATGTTTGTTGATATAATATGGAACATTTGTGCTAAAATCCCGATGTTCTGTTGTGTTGGAGGCATGAATGCCAAGGCTATGAGGTTTGTGTGCTGAAACTTGCTAGGGTAGTTTTTTTATGATGTCATGCTCATGTTTGTGGATATAATATGGAATATTTGTGCTTAAAGTCCGATGTTCTGTTGTGTTGGAGGCATGGGTGCCAAGTCTGTGAGGTTTGTGTGCTGAAAATGGCTAGGATAGTTTTTTTATGATGTGATGCCGATGTTTGTGGCTATAATATGGAATATTTGTGCTTAAAGTCCGATGTTCTGTTGTGTTGGAGGCATGGGTGCCAAGTCTGTGAGATTTGTGTGCTGAAATTGGCTAGGGTAGTTTTTTTAGATGTTCATGCTCATGTTTGTGGTTATAATATGGAATATTTGTGCTAAAAGTCTGATGTTCTGGTCTTTTTGAAAAAATTGCGTATTGTGGCGGGCTACCTGATTTGGCTGAAATTGATTTCACATCTTGTTTTGAAGACATCAAAGCAAGAACAATACCTGAGCTAGAAAACCTCTATAGACTGCAATCCAATGCACTTGGATTTTCGTATAGAAAATCAACTCAACGGAGAGACAGTAATGGGAGTGTCTATGAAAAGTATTTCACTTGTTCATGTGCTAAAAAGCCTAACTTAACCACCCCTCCAACCCCTATTCCTGTTAGTCCAACCCCTCAAAAGAAAAAGAGAAAGAGAAAAGAGTATGCCATAACCAAAACTGAATGTCGAGCAGCAATGCGAATGAAGTTGGAGGATGGTCTGTTTGTTGTGAAGGAGTACATTGTGAACCACAACCACCCCCTGACTAGAACCGCATGGCAGATGTTCCAGCGAAGTGAAAGGAAAATCACGGCAGAACAGGGCAGGGTAATTGAAGGGATGGAAGCTGCAGGTTTAAAACCCTCGGTTGGATATAGATGTTCCACATATCTATCAGGAGGTGATCATGCTGTTGGTTATGAGATGCGTGATGTAATAAACTATGTCGGGAGGCTTAGGATGAAACAAATCGAAGGTGGTGATGCAAATACAATTGTCCGGCTACTTGAGGAACGAAGTAATAATCAAGAAGACTTCTTTTTCAGAGCTTTGAGGAATGATGACAAGGACAAGACACTGGCAGCTCTATTTTGGAGGGATTCAATGATGAAGGAGGACTTCAACCTGTTTGGAGATGTACTTGTGTTTGGCACAACATCCAGAACGAACAGATATGACCTAATTTGTGCGTTCTTAGTTGGTGAAAACAACCATGGAAGTAACTCGATGTTTGCTTGCGCATTCATTGCAAATGAACAAGCCGAAACTTTTGTCTGGCTTCTAAAGACATTTAGGAAGAGTATGGGAAACAAGGCACCACAAACAATTTTCACTGATCAGGATCAAGCAATGGCGACAACAATTGAAGAGGTAAAATCTAGACCTTTTTGTCAATATTTTAAAACTATGATGTTTAGTGTCAAAATACCTATGTATGGGTTTAAAATGTCCATGTTTGGTGACAGGTTTTTCCTGAATCAAACCACAGATTTTGTTTGTGGCATTTGAAACAGAATGCAATTAGCCATTATGGTGAGTTGAAAAAGGATGGGCCTTTCAAGACAGCATTTGATAACTGCTTGACAGGTAACCACAGGTTGTAAATATTATGTTCATAACTTGATGATTAAAAATATCATGTTTAGGTTCAAAGTAGCTACCTTGGAGTTTAAACATATTACCTTCTGAATCACAGGTTGTAGTGATGAGGATGAATTTGAAGAGAATTGAAAATCCATGATAAAAACTTACAAGCTAGAAGAGGGTCATCCATGGTTCACAAGGTTGTATAATTTGCGTCATAAGTGGAGCCCAGCATTTGGAAAGGATTTATTTTTCTGCCGGAATACTTTCGTCACAAAGAAGTGAAAGCACAAATAGTGGATGTTTTAAAATTTATTTCCAGCTTTTTTTCGGCTATATATATTTATTGATGTTTGTACTTAAATATTGAATTGAATGTGATCTGCTAATCTTAGTTTTTCTGACGGGTCCTTTTGTTCAGTTAAACATTGATTAGCTTCCGATCTAGTTAGTACAGTCAGGAGAAATCCAAGTCAAAATAGTTTTGAAACACTATTGCTGGCGATACTGATACTAGATTTGTAGACCGATTAGGCTTCATGCTTATATCGAGTTAGATTGCATTTGCTCTATCCAGTATTTAGCCACCAGCCAATCAGATCAGGATTGGTTGGGATTGCTTTAGTACCGATATTAATTTTTATATATATATATATATATATATATATATATCCATTTTTAGATTTTTGTGATTTTCTTCTTAATGTTGCGCTGTGGATTATCACCTTTTAAGAGAAATCTCTATAGCAATCTCTAGGTAGGCTCTTGATGAAACTTTCCTTTGGTATTATGGTTAGATAGAACAATTCGGTATGCTTTACATACTACTCTGCTGTCCAACCTTGTGAAGACTTGCTATCTTCCGGTGGTCAAGAGGCCACCGGGCGCAATGGGTAGTCGGTTGAGGTTCAGGTAGAGAGTATTTGCTATAATAGAACCGAGTTTTCTGTTTTGACTGTGAGAAATGGGATGGTGAATTCTAATGAGTTCTAGAATGCTGTACTGGGTGATGTCTATACGCAGTAGAAGGAGGGAAGTCTGGTTCTTACCTATGCTGTTACCGGCATTGATACAGAGATGACTTAGTTTTCTTGTAATATTTTTAGACACATCTCTGATATCTCACTTGCCTCCGATAGTAGATCAGAGTATAGCCTTCGGGCAACAAATCGCCACAGTTACCCCAACAGGGTTTCATGTGTCATATTGGGTTTCAAACCTGATCATGTAATTTTATTAGGGTTGAGGAGCCGTGAATAATCCTCCCGTCCACTTGGATGGTTTTAACTTTAAAAAAAAAGAAGCACAAATAGTGCCATTAAATCAAGAGAACCTAAGTCAACTTCATTGACACAGTTCTTGACAATTTTTGAGGATACAGTACACACATGGAGGAAGAATGAGCAAAGAGATGAGCATAATTCATTAATGTACATTCCAAGGAGTGCCGATGCTGGTCTTCTAAAGCATGCAGCAGAGGTTAGTTTTGGATTATTTCTTAGGTTGTATAATATAATATCAACCTTTAGATTTAAAATGCATTTGTTCTGTATTGTGAATATAAATTCAAAGCCTTTTTGTTCTTTCCATCTGCAAACAGGTTTATACGAAAGAGATTTATGAGGAATTCAGGAAACAATTCAGGCGTGGAATGGCGACATCGATAACTGAAATGGAATGCAACCATGGAGGCTAAATTAGATCTTTCAAAGTGGCAAAGGAGAGTGATCCGGAGAAACCTGAAACAGTCGTATTAACTACTGAGGCAACAACAAAATCAATTGAAGTATTTTGCTCATGCAGGCTGTTTGATGAGGCAGGTTTGTTATGCTCCCATTGCATAAGGGTGTTACACATGCTATCCATATCAAAAATACCCGGGCAGTATATACTGGATCGCTGGACCAAACACATCAAGAGGGACGTCTGGACAAAGTACCTTGAACAACAACCTAATTTAAGACTTGAAGATTTCACACCATGGCGCCATGATATGAGCAGAAGATTGTAGATTCTACAATCTTCTACTCAAAAGTGAAGGAAATGAGCAGGCTCGAAAGTTTCTGGAGGATACAATGATAAGAGATGAAGTAGCAGTACAACAGTTCTTAGCCACTAAAGCGTCTCAGATAGCAGAAAGTGATGGACCAGAGCAATCTGAGCCATCAGGTTCGGGTACAGATGATGAAATGCACTTTGGCAATCTGGAGAGAGTAATGGGCAAAGGAAGGCCTGATGGAAAAAGAATCAAGTCTGGGATTGAAAATAAGAAAAAGAAACTGAAGAAACAATCTCAGACTGAGTTTGGATCATACACACAAAAACCGACATTATTTTAAATTGATTAGGAATGTAAGTCTAAACATCAGTGTTATTAGCAACAGGATAGGGGTTTTATATTAGATGCTTTTGTAAGATTCTGGTTTTATCAACATTGGTATTATTGATCAAAACATTGAAAGTTTATAATTGAAGCTTGTGTTTCCTATATCAAAATGCAAAGCTTGTTAAAAAGCATTGTTTTTTACTGTGTTTATGTTTGAGTATATAAAGTAGACCTTTGGAATTAAAATGCCTTTGTTCTGCAAAATCAAATGCATGAATTGTATGTTTAGGTTTGTGTGTATAATGCAGACCTTTGGAATTAAAATGCCTATAATATGGGATCACATTATGGAGACCTTGGGAATCATATTTTTAGATGTGATGCTCATGTTTGTGCCTATCAAATGGGACCAGTGTCCTAAAAGTCCAATGTTCTGGTGTTTTTGAGACATTGGCCTTTAATATATATTTGTGTGCTAAAACTGGCTAGGGTAGCATTTTTATTTGGTGATGCTCTTGTTTATGTTTAGGTTTGAGTATATAATGGATACCTTTGGAATTAAAATACCTTTGTTCTGCAAAATTAAATGCATAACAATGCATGTAAGGTTTGAATATATAATGTGGACCTTTGTATTTAAAATACGTTTGTTTTGATGTGAAGTTAATAGGAACTTAAGTTATTCCCTTTTAGTATGAAATAAATAAATTCGACTTGATAGCATCATGCTTTTGTATTAAAACTTTGAGGTTTAGGGTTAAAAATTGTAATTTGTAACATAAATTCTAAAATTACTACTTTGTAAATATTGCCAACTTTTAATACTCTATAAAATATATAAAATCCAAACATTGATATTATACCAATAAACATAAATGTTTTAGCACAAAAGATGTTTCACCTACACACATAGTCTAAAATATTAAACATAACAGATTGACAAGTTCACATCTACAAGCCCTCGTCACTTGAGGAGTCAATGTGCAAGTCAAAAAAGTTGAAACTAGTCTCGGCCTTCTTCCGCGCATGATTGTAGACGTTGTCCAGTATCTTATGGAAATTTGGATCACACCAAAATTCTTGGCTTCCCCACACCTCCTCCTCACTATCTGGACCAGCATTCACTTGTCTTTTTTCAGCTTGAGCTCGATTAAAGCAGTCCATAAGCCTTGAAGTAGCAACATCGAGATCTCTTTTGAAGAACTCCAGACCTTCTTTAGCAGTCTAAAAACATCAAAAGACCATGGTGTAAGTAAAAAAGGATAGGAAAATGATTATAAAGAACTATAGCAAAGATTACTCACCTTCAGACCAAGGCTTTTAATTTCATCGTCAGTTTTGATATTACCACCGAGTGGGATGGTAAAACCACCAAAATTAAGATTCTCCTTGACCTCTTGTTTGCTGCAATCATCCTCAACAGAAGCATGCTTCAACAGCTTCCCACGTCGGGTCAGAGGATACAAATCACTTGTAAGAGGCGCGCGTTCATACTTCCGGGCTTCGATCTCCTGGCACCTCTGATTCACCTTCTCTTGAGGCCAATGCTGCAACAGCGGAAGAGCTACTAGATTTGATTTCCCCAGAACCAGAGCACGCTGCAAGAACTGGACAACGAGAACAAACACACACCCACTGATTGCTGTGTACTTGGTTGTGGAATACCTTTGCACTCCCTTGGACAGCTTCAAAAAGACAAACTCGCACCAATCCAAATTTTTTTTATCTCTGATACATTCTCCACAGCCTTCAAAACTTGCATATCAACATCCTTGGATGACACTGGAGATAAGAAACAGGTCACAACATACAGCACGAAGTATCTGGTGAAGTCTTCACCATCTTCCGGACAATTCTCCATCGCTTCCCAAAGCATGCTCAAAGAGATTTCCTTATCACCTTCAATCTGGAATTTGGTCTTCCACGCTTGCCTTCTCTCGGCTATCGCCTTATCATTCTTAGCAATTCTAGAGCTCGACAAAACCTCCAAAGGTACACATTCACCACCAGTGGGCAGCCCCAAAACATCATGGACATCATCAACAGTAATTACATACTGGGCATTACCAACACGATGGGTGCAATATCCACCATCAAAATTCTCCAGGAGGAAGGGAAGAATACCTAACGGAAACTTCTTAAGCTGCAGCTTCAGAAGTTACCCAAACCCAATAGCTTCGATGTCCTTCTTCTGAGCATCAGTCAAATTACTAATCAACTCAACAAGGACTCCAGGTTGATGAGCCACAGTGAGCTGTTTCTGACACCTACAAAATCAAGCAGCAGTTCAGTTTAAAATGTGAACCTATAGCATTAAAAAACACATCTTATGATGTAAAACCTTAACCTTTGCATCATGACAGACAGCAGAAAAATAAGTTAAAAGTATAGGTTTCTAAACCCTAAAGTATAAGTTTCTAAACCCTAAACCCTAAACCCCAAATGAACCCTAAACCCTACACACATGGTACTAATTCATTACAAACCTTCAGATATTAAACAATAACCTTTTGATATAAAATATATATGTTTCTAACATGTAACAACAAAGTATTTTTTTATTCAAAACCTTTTGATATTAAACCTTAACCTTTTGATATAAAAAATATGCCTTTTGTTCCATGCAAAAAAATTAAAAAAAAGTTAAAATAGATAAAACACTTACTCTGTGCCATCTTTGTTGACATATTTCACAACCTGTGAAACATCCCTCTTTCTTTTTTTCTCGGCAGGCTCAACAATGTCAGCTCCCGCCAGAGCCTTCCCTTTCCTTTTTCTGTTTTCAGCATCACGAACAGGCGAAGGGGGTGAATTCTGAGTTTGAGGGGGTGATTGGGGGGTGAATTTTGAATTTGAGCGGGTGAAAGAGGGGGTGATCGGGGGTGAATTCTGAGGTTGAGGGGGGTGAGTGAGGGGGTGAATTCTAAGCAGGGGATGATTTCTGAGCAAGGGGTGATGGAGGGGGTGTTTGAAAATCATCATCTTCATTCTGATTAATAGGATGTTCATGAGCTTTGTTCTTCTTGGCAACAAACTTTGGGCCGTTCTTCTTCTTCTGATGAACAGGGCAAGGCCCCTTGTGGTCAGAAGGAGGACATGTAGGGCATTTCTTCTTATGATTTCGCTTCCGCTTCCGGTTATCTGTATGAAATTGTCATTAAACACATAAGAAACTGAGAACAACGAGTTCACAAAAAAAAGTGAAAAACAATTAAAAAACAACCTTTAACATCTGGATTTTGCTTCTCGGCGGCAATTTTCTTCGCCTCCTTCTCGGCAGCAAGTTTCTTCGCCTTCTCCTCAGCAGCGTCTTTAATCGCCTTCAGCTCGGCGTCCTTCTTCGCCTTTTCATCAGCAGCGTCTTTAATGGCCTTCAGCTCAGCGTCCTTCTTCGCCTTCTCCTCGGCAGCAATTTTCTTCGCCTCTTTCTCAGCAGCAAGTTTCTTCGCCTTCTCCTCGGCAGCAATTTTCTTCGCCTCCTTCTCAGCAGCGATTTTCTTCGCCTTCTCCTCATCAGCGTCTATAATTGCTTTCAGCTCGGCGTCCTTCTTCGCCTTCTCCTCAGCAGCGTCCTTCTCCGCCTTCTCAGCAGCAGCTTTCTTCGCCTTCTCAGCAGCGGCTTTCTTCGCTTTCTTCTCAGCAGCTTCTTTCTTCGCCTTCTCAGCAGCTTCTTTCTTCAAATTCTTCTGGGTAGCAACTTTCTTTGCCTTCTCCTCAGCGTCTTTCTTCGCCTTCTCCTCAGCGTCTTGCTTCGCTTTCTCCTCAGCGTCTTTCTTAGCCTTCTCAGCAGCTTCTTTCTTCAAATTCTTCTGGGTAGCAACTTTCTTCGCCTTCTCCTCAGCGTCTTTCTTCGCCTTCTCCTCAGCGTCTTTCTTCACCTTCTCCTCAGCGTCTTTCTTCGCCTTCTCCTCAGCATCTTTCTTCGCCTTCTCCTCAGCGTCTTTCTTAGCCTTTTCCTCAGCGTCTTTCTTGGCCTTCTCAGCTGCTAGTCTTTTCTTTTCAGCACTACCAACAACTTTCAGATAACAAAAAGATGGTTAGAATTCTAAACATCTATAAAAAAACAAAAACAAAAAATAAAATAAAAACAACACCTGCAGTTCCAATTTGCGGGTCAGACTCAGGTTTCTCCAGTAGAGATGTGGTCGCTATACCATCAACAGAACCTTCATTATTTTTAGTTAAACAACCATCAGGTTCAAGGTCATTAGATAATAAACCTTCGGCCGACATAGCTTTTATAACATCAGAACAAACAAAATTAGCAAATTCTTGACTATCAAGATTTAGCATATCAACTAATTCTTGGATACCATTAGAATTAGCGCCACCAGTGTCTTCAAACATGACACGAAAAGGGACAGCTCATGTTGTTCCTGTTTACATGCAAAAATAAAAACCAAACCATAGTAAGTATAACTTTGATGTTTACATATACAAATTAATTCAGAACCTTCAATAATAAAATCACAACCATAGCATGTTAAACAGTGATGTTTACATATATAACCAAAATCAAAACATTGGACAACAGCATGTTAAAACTAAATCATAACAAAGATGTTTACAGATGCAAAACTAAATCATAACAAAGATGTTTACAGATGCAAAACTAAATCATAACATTCAACACTAAAAATCCAACCAAAGCATGAAAAACATGGATGTTTACACAAATAAATAAAATCAAACCTTTGATAGTAAAAAAACAACCATAGCATATAAAACAGAGATGATTACACATTAAAACCAAAACCTATAACCTTCTAAAAGGTAAGGTATACTTCTAACAACTTAACCTTCATTACTTAAATACCTACATTTACAAGTAAAACATCAATGATTATAAAGAGAGAAAAAAGGCGGGAGACCAATACAAGAAATTCAAAACAACAATTATAAAAGTTCGCAAATATAACATGCACCTTTCAATACTAAAATCAAAGCTTCTCGAAAGTAAATCCAAACCAGACAACACACATGCAAAACAATGGCAAATCACATAACACACAGAGAAGCACAAAATAACGGCACAAACATTGCCCAATCCATACTCAACTCAAAACAAGAGTTCAAATACACATATATAAGCACAACCGCCGGAAACCGCCGGAAAACATGAAACCGCCGGGAAACACAACCGCCGGAGCACAGAAGCACAGATCCGTCGATCAAAGCACATTATCAATCAAAAAATCGAAACAATTGCACGAGTTTATCGGTTTTTACCTTCAGTAGAGCCTGGAACGTTTTGATTTCCTCTTGTCAACACCATTGTACTCCGATCTAAACCACAGAACAGAAAAAAATTTAAAAACAAACACAAATCCGCATCAAATCGTATATAAAGATGAAAAACAAACAAATCGAGAAACTTACTTGCTTTTGCGCACGGTAGAACACGGTGGATCGATGCCTGAATCGAAAAACCGACGGTGAATTAGGTTTTTGAATTTGGGGGAGGAATTGGTTACGACGGTTCGGGAGGTTCTGCAAAAATGGAAATAGGAATTATGAATGGAAATTTGATATTTATATGAATTGAAGTTTAGACTAATTGTGAAAAAGTCCTCGCATATTAGCTGTTTTTGCAACAAGGCCCCCGCCCAGTTTTATTCTTTATTTTCAGTCCCGTCTATAATCTGGACGGTCTCTTTCGAGACTTTCTATACAAACAACTGAACCGTACGTCTTATAAATAATTTGGATGACACTTTCTATTTTCGATCAGAAGTTACCTACATGATTTTTGATCCACAAATTTTAGTCCTCCTCTGTTTGTGGGTCATAGAATGTTAGGAATTGTTCTTGCATAGACTACAAAGTAAATTCAACTTCTAAAATCATGATGAAATCATGATGATGGAGTGGCTGATAAACTAATTTCCGATGCGAATTTTTGCGTCGAGTGACAAACTATTTTAATTACCTGTACAAGTTACAATATGACGTGTTAAAAATATTTCTCCGTTTGAAAAAAAATGTCTCACAAGTGTATACACATACTTTAGTGTAAGATGAAATATGGTTGCCACTAGTTTTGTCCAATAAGATTTAAGGCAAGGTGTAAGTTTGTGGACCAAAATTCAAAATCCATTTAATTAGACAAATCCTATGAAGTCCATATACACTTATTTGCTCTAGTGTCAGTCGGTGATGAGTTAGGACTTAACCCAAACCTACAATCAAGCAATATTTATTATTTTCGTTGTGCCCAATTTCTTTATTTTATCTTTCACTTCTTGCAAGAACAGCACACCATACCAACTCAACAAGATGGACACATTCAACAAATCTAACATGAAGTTGTGATGGCCATTACACCAATCATTCAAGAGTTTAGGAGGAAGTTGAATCAAAACTTGGATGCCCTAATTGCTATAAACCTCGTGAATTTTGGTTGCAGATTCGTGGCAGAGCTATGCCATGAAATTCAAGAGAAAATTTGGTTCAACCCACCTGCGAAGAGGGTGGAATAGGTTGAAACCTTAGTCACCTCATTCGTGGAGGAATTGAGTGGCCAACGTCACACATCGCAACACATCATCAACTTTGACACTATCGTGGAAGGATCGCTAATTCGATTTGCCAACTTTCTTGGGGCAAACATGGAGATTCAAGATAATATGAGATGAGCTTTCCTACTTGGAGCACACGAGGGCCTAAGCCCAAGAGTATTTCACCTTGTCTCACATCTATTTAACTCTTTGAATCCAAGAGAGAGAACGCGTGGACTCACCGTGACAGATATGATCAACCCAAGATATAAAGTATTGACAGAGGACAATGTATCCTCACTAATCTTGCACAGTACAACCATGGCAGCAAACAAACGCAATCAACGTTGCCACAGTCTCCATGAGATGAACTCCATCCCAGCTTCACATACCAAGGTCTGTCGGAATAGCAAGTGGCCGGAGGCAATATCGAGATTGTAGGTTGTAGAGTTCCTAGTAACAGCAAAAGCATTAAAAAGCTCTTTCATGTCACAATATTTCTAGTATACGTACTGTATCATTATTCTGCTCTCTGCAGCAACGCAACTATTGAAAAATCATATCAAACAAGCAAAGTAGAATAAACACATAACCGAGTCCAGGTTATTAATCCAGTACACAAATGCCTTCATATGCCAAAACTGTGTTTTGTATAAAAGTATTTTATTTGATCATCTCCATGCTTTCAAAGCTCAAGTTCTAATCTTAAAGAGGTCTGCATGCAACAACAAATCCACATGCTCAAGGAACATGTTGCTTCAAAAGTAGTGATCACTACATAAATCAAACTACAAACATAAGAACTCAAGTTTATGAACCTTAATTAATTCAAAACAAGCAATGATATACCAGGTATGAAACTCATATCAAAACATTGAAACACTATATCATCAACAACCTATTCATGAAAAACAACAAGAACCTACTTTCATATTACCTATAATTAGCTGAACCAACAAGTACTTAACTGAGTCCTGCTTCAGTAATGAAGAGAGATCTGCAAAACAAAAATAAAAAGTTATTTCACAACAGCTATTAAATGATGAAGAGAACAGTTTAGAGGAGGAGCGCCAATAAGAAAATTAAAATCACGCATTGCTCGGAGGTTGTCTTCTACCCAATTTACTCTGTCCTCCCGGACTTCTGGCTCCAATATGTTTTGCTCCATATCTATCTCAATTCTTACCTTGCCTTGGCCCTTAATTCAGCTATGCTATTTTTCCTTTTTTTCTTCATCCAACCTCTGTTGAATGCTTTTCAACTCACCCTCTTCCTTCCTCCTATTCCTTTCAGAATCAATCGTCTGCTCGACCTGTTTTTCGTTTTCTGCTAGCTTCAGGCACCTCGACTTTCCCTAGGATTGTATTAGAAAAACGTGCCTTCATTATGGCCATCCTTAAACTAGGGTTTGATTCTGCACAAGGCTTCTTCAGCTCTTGGCACACTATGGAGAAGAGTATCATCGTACTTATCAACCTTCAATTCTTCAACTGATCGACATGGAATACCAAGTTTCTTGAAGATTGAAGTGTCACCCGAGGTGAATTTCCGGACCAGAAGCTCCAGGACAAATTTCTTGAGCATATTCGTCGAGTTCATGAATGGTAGATTGGGATTCGCGAACATGATTCCTGGCATGGAAAAAGTTAAGGAATTGAACGGTAATTTAAAGCAGAAAAAGTAGTTGATCTTCCGATTTTTTTATGGGAGAGAGAATTCATATGGGAGGACAAGATTCAAGAAGGAGAGTAAAACCTAGTTTTAGATTTGGGGAAGAATAGAATTGGATATGATGGCACACACCCCAGTTTATAACTTATAAATACTAAACACACGCGTTTTTTTTTTCCTGTTTCCGTTCCATTTAAAGGTATTACAGTCATGCCCCTATGTTTCAAAGTAATTAAATTTTTTCTCTTCAATAATCCCAATCCGGTCAAAACTTATTCGATTCCCTCAATTTTTCCCCATTTCCAATTGTGGGTACATTTGTGATAAGTATATAACTACTACAATTTTATTTTTTATCAATTATGCTAGTAGGTTGATAGGTTTAACCCAAACCTACAATCAAGCCATCTTTATTATTTTCGTTGTGCCCAATTTCTTTGTTTTATCTTTCACTTCTTGCAAGAACTTTACACCACACCAGCTCAACAAGATGGACAATTTAACAAATCCAACATAAAGTTGTGATGGCCATTACACCAATAATTCATGAGTTTAAGAGGAGTTTGAATCAAAACTTGGATGCCCCAATTACTATCAACCTCGTGAATTTTGGTTGCAGATTCGTGGCAGAGCTATGCCATGAAATTCAAGAGAAGATTTGGTTCAGCCACCTGCGAAGAGGGTGGAATTGGTTGAAACCTTAGTCGCCTCATTCGTGGAGGAATTGAGTGACCAACGTCACCCAACGCCGCACATCATCGACGTTGACACTATCGTGTAAGGATCACTAATTCGGTTTGCCAACTCGGAGTACACAATGGCCCAAGCCCAAGAGTATTTGACCTTGTCTTACGTCTGTTTAGATCTTTGAATCCTAGAGAGAGCGCTTGGACTCACCGTGGCAGATATGATCAACCCAAAATATAAAAGGGGAGGGGGGGGGGTTAGGGCATCTATTAATGCATGGAAGAACAGATGCAAGTGAACACCTATGAGACGGTGGCTAACACTTCTAGAGTGAAAGATACTGTCTATTACGCCCAACAACTTCTGATGGGAATTTCAGTGGTAGCTCTAATAGGAAAGCTCCATCCATATATTTATCTCTAAGTGTTTTTGGTGTCCTGTGGTCACTGATCTTCAAAGATTTTCCCGGAGTAATTGGTGACATAAGCCTTTATTGCACCTATATATCCATCATCATCATGGTCGTTCTGGTCACTGTGGATGTGAATGGATTTGCTAGAGTCAATGGAACACCGCTAAACGTAGAGCTTCTACGGCCCAAACCTCCGGGTGAATGGAACACCGCTAAATGTCTTCTCATCTGAACGGGTCACTGGATAAGATCTGCTATAGCTCTGTCCTAAGCGTCCAAAAAGCACTGTCCCACGTCTTCTTCATCGGCTATGTCTTCCAAGTCTAACGTGAACGTCGGGATGTCCTGCATATACGCAGTGGTAGGAACTCATGCAGTGTGTTTGTGTCTGGGGCTCGAACCTTTATCGGGATCTTTCTCGGGCTGTGGGCTTGTTCCGTGAACAAACACAATCAAGGCCTCATCTGGCAGTCTCACTGCAAAATACCAACACCAAATCCTATATTTCAGGCACAGTCAAAGAACATTAAACTCAAACTCCAAAACGTAAAAAGGACTTACATGATGAGAAAAGGTTGCTGGCTTTAGTCTGGAGGGAGACATCAAAACAATGCCCTCAAACGTAGTCTTGGATGATGCTAGTGTCATTAAGCCACCAAATCCCTGCATGAATAAATACAGTAAACTAACCATTCAAGCATTCAAGCTCCCGCATTGTAATTAACCATTCAAGCATGCTACGAAACTTACTTTTCTTAGTGCTGAAGAGTCAGCGGATAACAACTGCTCCCACATAGGATGAGATTCTTCCAAACTCGTAGTCTTTGATGATGGCATTGAATCAGTTGAACTCATAGCTCTTGATGATGCCGGAGTCATCAAGCCAGTGGAAACTGAATGGGCAGTTGATGATGCTGGATCCATCAAACCAGTAGAATCCTGATATTGTAAACAAGATGTCTATAAATCACCTTATGAAAAACAATAGAAATAACAAAATCAACAAACACTAGAACGATTTCAAGATCAGTATCCACTTCCTACCACCTAATAAGCGCATCAGTTGTTTTGTGTCAAGGAAAGAGTTCAACAATCTACTCTAATGACTATCATTCATAACCACAGAGAAACTACAAAATGATTATATATCATTAGGCACCTCCTTCTTACGATCAATAGCCACTTCCTACCACCTAACAAGAGTAGTTCTCAAATAATCATTCTACACGATTCATCATTTAATTATGTAAAGTCCTAACACTAGTACATACCAAAGGAAACAGCACACACAAGAAATAGAAGGGCAATATGTATTTTAACACTATAGTATCATAGAACCAAACTCCAAAATTATACCAACTACCAGCTAGATTCAATTTTTCAAAACGTTTCATCTTGCAAACATATATAATCAGTCCTGCTTGTCAGGACTCATTGGTTTATAACTCCTAAAAAGCATATATTCAAGTTTATCTGCTCAATCCATAAGATAATAGTACACCATTGGCACATATACTTGATACCACAAAAGAAAAAAAATGGTGTTTACACAAGGCAAAATTTGCAATACTAGTAATATTCATAGGTAAATTACCATGATCAGTCTGTCCTTAGGCTCAAACTTGTTAGCACTCTCAACACCCGCACATGAACATGCACGCGTACAACTTTATATAATTTATGAATTCACAATTTTAATTATCACGAGAATTTTTGATACAAATTAAATATCGTGTGATCATCTTATTGTTGAGAAAAAAAGAAAAAAAGTAAATATAGTTTGGTGGAGAATAATATATAGGTGTTGGTAGGATAGATAATACAAGGACAAGAAAAATAATTTCAAACTTAAAACCAAATTAAAGCATATATATTCAGTTTAATTAGTGTACTGTTGGAGGATTCAGTTTATTATTTCTAGTTTGTGCTCAGATTATTTACTGAAAGTACCATATTATTTAGAGCTAAAAATTGATGGTATAAGGTTAAGGCCATTATCTAAATTAATTAATCTTACAATTGCATTCACCTTCTGAAATCTAAGTTTTATGTACAATAGGTAAAAATGTAAAATTCTATTTCACCTTCCAAATTAGGTGCGTGTGAAAACAGTCATTGGCGTTCCGCCATTTATCCTTATTTACTGTTTTGAAAATAGAGGTTCCCAAGAGTAGCGCCGCTAACCAAATTTTTAAAGACAAATAAGTGACGTTCCGAATGCAGAACCTAAATACTAACGGTGATTTATGGAACCGCCGTGGTAGGTTGTCTCCACTAGTGGCGCCCTTCTTACGGTATTAAATCTTTCCATGTTTTTAATATAAAATTTCCCTTTTATTTATCAATATATGAAATTCCTGAAATATCTAATATTATAATAAATAACTAAAAGTTTGAAAGGGAAAATATTATGATATTTACATGTTTAACATCTAAACATCTATAATTTAGCTCAAAAATCATAACTTCTGTAAATTATTATTATTTAATCTCAATTTTTATATATTATTTAGATATTGATAATGCTACAATGATGTAAGTTTTATTTAAAAATATTCACTTAATTAAGTGCCTCATTTTACACACGGAAGGGCCTCTGTAAAAGGTTAGTTCGAAATGCATGATAATCTCTTTAAGTATTTCTTAAAGATATCAATATATCTGCACTAAGAAGTATTTCACATTGAAATTTACCTTCTTAAACGGAATGTGTTTTTTGCATCTTAAGTTCATGATTTTTGTTCTCGTTTTTCATGAGATCGTTTTAATTTTAATATATAGTTTCATTACTAGCTAGGAAGATCTCATTTGTATTTTAGTACATGAAATCCATTTATTTGATTGATTATAATAACCTCTTTCGTACATATCTCTTGGACATTTAATTTGTTTGCTTTAATGCGTTTTTCTCTACGTCCCGTAAAATAGAGGAAAGATATAGAGGAAGTAGACCAGTTAACTTAAGAAATATAAGAGTGTGAGACATATTATAAGATATTCTAGCTATGCAAAATCTAAATCTAAAATGTAAAATTTTATGTAACATAGGTAAAAATGTAAAATCCTATTTTACCTTCTGAATTCCAACCCCATTCACGTGCACACGCACTCACACACGCACGATGATCAGCCGTTCAAAGATGGTACTTGTTTTTTGAAAGTTATAGGTAATATGACTGTGACTTAGTTTTTGATTTTTGCAAATTGATTAATTTTAGAAGTGTGTGGTGTTGGTGAATATCCCTTGTATACTATCAAGGAATTGAATCAATATTTATGTTTTAATATGTGCGGATACCACTGCCATGGATGATCAGCATCAGGTAGAAACTGCTGCTATTATGCCAGCTGGAAGCAGTTTAGCCAAAAAACGATCATGTATTTGTATTCTTCCTTTATATATTATGATGTTAATGTACCACATTTGTATTTTTTTTTGAACTAAATCTGATTCAACATGGGCAAAAAATTACATCTTATGTGCATGCGGCTGGAAAACAATTTGCGATCATTTAAACATATTACAATGTACAAATTTTTTAGCATTAAAGAATCTAATTAGAATCATAAAACTATAATCATCATATTTTTGGATCCCCATCAAAAACTTTCTTTAGCTGCTAATGATTTTTGAGATGTTCATATTATCTAGCACGTACAGACAATGTATATACATGTCTCATTCTATTTAAGTTCATACATATATGTGTTTGGTGTCTGAAAATTTGTTGTATTGTAGCAAATAACTTCCTTGGTTTGCACCTGTCATGAATCCAAGAAATGTTATTAGTTAGCACAGTTTTTATGCACGCACGTACGACCTCATAAAATTTGTGGCTTTACAATGTTTATTTTCATCAAGATGCTCTCGATACAATGTTTTGTGTTCAATGACAAACCCTGTCGTAACAATTAATATCATGTGATAAATATGATATCATTGAGGAAAAAAAAGCTAAAATTAGTAAATATAGTTTGGTATAGAATAAAGAATGGGTGCGGGTAGAATTTTTTAAAAAAATATATAAGGATAAACAAACAATTTTTAAAACCGAAAACCAAAATTTGAAGCAAAAGTCCTATCTTTTCCCAGTTTATCTGAAACTCCTTTATTTATGATCTAATTGAATGTATCTAAATATAGGCGTATAGTAATACTATCACTATTTTAAATACATTAATATAGTACAATTCAATTTAATATATTGTATGCAGTTCAGTTCAATTATCATAAAATATATAGATGGGTTGTAAATCTTAGTAGAAGGAAACATTAAACCCTAGATTAAATAGCTTTAATTGTTTAAGAAACAAAAGTTATACGTGCCATTTTATAAATCAGTACTTATTAAAAGAATTAGAATGTCATTCATATTTTTATTTTTTTTAATGAAATCCACTCTGAGAGTGGAGGGAGAACTTTGTATTAAGGCTTCCCAAACCTCTTAAAAAACCAATATAAATTGGCGTAGTGATACATGATCAAGTTCCTGAAGCCAAAGATAGGCTCCCAAAAAAATTAGCCTACAGCTGAAGAATTAGACTTCTAAGCTATACAAAAGAATGAGTTACTTGGTTCATTAAGGAAGCCTGTAAGTGAATTGCAAGGCAAAACACTAAGCGGCACCCAAATAACAAACCAGGTATAACTACAAATGGAGGCTAATCTAGGAACAAGTGTTAGCTGTGGATGTAGGAGATGCAACAAGAGAGTCTGATCAGTTGATTATGCCTTATTGGTGGAGAGCCACTGCTGTACAGGTTCTACAAAAAATGGCATCATCAGTAGCATCTGAAAGGTTGAAATCTAAGTGAAGGAGTACCAGATTTTTCCATAAGGAGCATACCTCTTATATTATTAGGTAGATCTGTGTAGAGCATAAAGGAGGTGATCTGATGGATTCTGCTGAGCTTGGAGATTGCATCAGCTGGTGTATTGGCCTGTCTGTAGACATGTGATAGCTGCAGCCCTTGGATTTGAGAAATATTGTATGCAAGGGTGAAGAGTTCCCAGGGTGCAGAATACGGATTTTTTATAGCCCTTACTGCTAGCAAACTGTCAGACTGAATGTGGTATGACCCTCCAGTCATAAGTCCCTGTCTATATCCCTCCTGTATGGCAAAGAGTTCTGCCTGCAACGGAGAGATAGAAGTGGAGTAGAACATAGTAGCAGATATAAATTCACCATTTTGATCCCTAATTAAAACAGCAATGCCAGTTCTATTAGGGGCTATCCATGAAGCATCTACATTGATAGTATACTGAGACTGGGAAGGGGTCCATTTCACTATATCAGGTTGTGGGATTGTCTGTGGTGGTCTGGTGTGAAGGGGCAGACATGCAATGGTAGATAACTCCTTATCAAATTCAGAAACAGTAGGAAATGGCCTGCCTGAGTATATGAGAAAGATAGAGTCTCTAATATGTCCTTTGATAGAGTCAATATTAGGTGGTCTATTTTCAAAGAGATAGTTATTTCTGACCTTCCATAACCACCAGCAAATAAGACCAGGAATTGTATGAATTAATGAAGTCTGAAACTTTGTGACCCCTCTATATGACCAATAAAAAGACAACCTGTCCCATAGATTATTAAAATTCATTTCAGAAGTACCAGACAGGTTGTGAAAAAATGACCATAAAGCTTTGGCAAGGGTACAATCATTGAAACAATGTTCTAGCTCATCAGAATTGTCACAGAAAGGACATTTTGAAGGGAGGTGGAATCCCATATGTTTAAGCACATCAGGGAAAGGTAGAAAAGCATCAATAAGTTTCCAGAGGAAAATACTTATCTTTTTTTGGATTCTGGGATTCCAAATCTTTTTGAGAGAAAATGCAGTTCCCCTTCTGTGTCTCAGAGTATTATATGCTGTCTTAAAAGTGAAATCACCATTTTGACTTGGTCTCCAAATGAGCATGTCATCCCTGTTCCCCACAATTTCAGTGTCCTGTATAGCAGCTAAAACAGGAGGTGTAAGATGTAATAGATCAGATGAGGAAAAATGGTTCACAGTAAAAGATAGGACTGTACAGTCCTCAGGTATATCTGACTGTGATTTATCAATAAAATTGCTAATTGGACCATAACCAGTCCAATTAGCTGTCCAAAAATTACAACTTCCCTTTCCAATGATAACTCTGGTAAGTTCTTCTCCTATCTGATCTAGCTCCACATAGAATGTCATTCATAATAAATATTAAATAATTATATTATGTTTCGACAATATTAAATCTTTCCATGCCCTTATATAAAAATAGAAATTTTCCTTTTATTTACCTGTGAAATTCCTGAAGTATATAAATAATTAAATTCTGAAAGGGAGAATATAATGATATTTACATTTTAAACATCTAAAAATCTAAAATTTAGCTCAAAAAGTATAACTAGTGTAAATTATTATTATTTAATCTCTATTTTTGTATTACATTTAGATAAATTGATGATGTTGTAATGACGTAAAGTATAATTAAAAATATCCAGTTAAGAGCCTCAGGATGTGTTTGGTTCGCAACCTTTTTGAGAGTCTGGATTTTGTTTTGGAATTTTGAAAGTTTGGGTTTTTGTTTGGGATTTTGATAGTCTGGTTTTGCAAAATTCTTATTTGGTTGGGTTGGATTTTATGAGTATGAAACAAAATCTTTGATTAGTTTTTAAGATTTTAAACTTTAAGCAACTTATGTTTAATTTCTGCTTTCAGTGAGCTTTATCAAATCCTTTACAATCTATATCAAACTGATATTTGGACTCACCTGATTTATTTAGCTAATTAGGAACATCCTTTCATTGAAGCAGAGTTTTACTGCGATTACTGTGATTCGAAGAACGATCTCATCCCCTATGCTGAGAAGCTTCTCAAGATCAGTGAGTCAATGACCCCTTAGTGAGACCCGTAATGCTGTTCTCGCTCATGGAATCACTGTTCTGCACCACTCTAAAAGACCTAGGGCACAGCAGTTTTATGCCATTTTCAGGGAGCAGTTTGATTCGGGTGACATATTCTAGACAAGAAGCACCATGATTTGTTTACACCCAAAAGGCTCAAGTTATAATTAAACATTTTATTTTGTTTTGTGCTGCTGCTGATGAAAACATTTGGTGGCTGGAGTTTATAGGTGCCTGGAGTTTTCATCATCTTCTCCTTGCTTGTTTCTATCTCAGCTGTATTCACATCCATTCAAATAAAAAGTTGGATGTACTTTTAGCGCTTCTCACATATGGTTCTGCTCAAGTAGTCATTCCAAAAAGAAAAAACTCGACTTCAGAATTCATATCGACTCGAATTATTCGCAGTAAATGAGAACCTAACATTCTCAATCATTCAGCACTCACATATATGTACCAGCAAAGTTGCTGGTCATGAGTATCTTTGTACAAGAGGGTGTTATTTTACAACTAGCTAGGGCAATGAATTGTGAATTTTTGATGGCAGCCAAACATTAATTTCTTACCAGCAAATGTATAACTTGTTGTGTATTTGAAAATGGATCTAAATAATATTTTGGGTTAATTAAATACTAAAGTAAGAGATATATATGTGTAAGGCGGATTTGTGGTAATACAAATGCATAATTCTTCATATTTTGAGCCTAAAATATTATTTAGGTCCATTTTCAAATATACAACAAACTAGTCATGTCTTATCATAAAATTGTTAATTATTCGTCCGGAGAAAATTAGGTTTTTAACAAACTTTAATTAAGACGTAAGTGAAGGTCAAACTTTTCTAAAAGCCCAAAGTATTTTGGGATGATTATAGTGGACATCAAAGGAATATAAGATTACTTTGCCCAGGCTATTCTAACCATTTAGAAGAAGAAAAAAAAAAAATCAAAGATGCCATGTCAAACTCTAAATAAAATTTTACCGAATGTATGTACATAATCTAGCCAGAATATATAATATACTTTTAATTCTTAAATCTATTCCCGACTGTATTTTTTTTTAAAAAAAATTTAACCATCATTGGTGGAGGAATGTTTATTAGGTATCTCACACCCTTAAATCTTAAATGGCAAAAAATAGTTTGTTACAAGCCTATATTAGGCTGATTACAAAAGGACAGAAGCCCTTACAACACCTAGAAAGGTGCAAAAGAATAGGTTAGGACCTATACAAAAAAGGAGAGCTAAAACCACTAAATTATTCTTGAAACCTGTTAGAGAAATGCAAGCATAACTCAGAGCGGTACCAAGAAAGGGATAGCAGTGAAAGCAATAATACATATGTAGGTTAGAATGCTGCAGAGCAGCAGTGCACCCTTAGAGATTAGGTTCTGAGAGATGGAATTTCCAACTTGTCCAGTAGAGCAACTGCTTTGATTTCTGATGGTAGAGATTCCCATGTGTATACAGCATCATGTTGTTGGGAGAGAGCTCTTTTGGCCAGAGTGTCAGCTACCTGATTGGCCTGTCTGAGTACATGTAGTAATGGAGCTTTGATTCTTAGGTTGGCTTCATCACAGAGCTGGAAGAGTTTCCAATGTGCTGTGATTGGATTGATGATCATGGATATTCCCACCAATGAATCTGACTCAATACAGAAACTGTGTTGGCCATAAAAACAACCAAAATGATAGCCAAGGTTGATCCCTTTGATTTCTGCTTCCAAAGGGGATGCAGCTGAGGAGTAGACTGTTGCAGCTGCTACCAGGTTGCCATCTGAGTCTCTGATAACCATTCTCAGACCACAGTGATGAAAAAGAAAAGCAGCATCAACATTTACCTTCCATCCTTCACTGGGAGGATGCCAAGAAGTGATGATTGGTCTGGATCTTTGAGGTGTGGAGATGAAAGGTAATTGAGCCTGAGTGGCCATCTGTATGTCCATAGGGTGTGAAATGTTGATAGGGTTTGCTTCCAGAGTCAGGTGCAAAATGTGTTTCACCTCAGATATAATCAGTGACCTGCAAGGTTTAACATCTTCAAACAGACATTTGTTTCTGGCTTTCAATAGACACCAAAATAGTATACAACATAAGAGCCTGATGATCTTAGCTTGAAAGCTAGACATGGCAGTATATGTCATATAATAGGATAGCCTATCATAGATAGTGGAAAATTGCATGTCCATAACACCAATAAGAGCCAGCATTTTGGACTAGACATAGCATGCTATGTGACATTTGTGGAAAAAATGGTCAATGCTGTCAAAGTTATTGCAGAAGGGGCATTTGGAGGCTAATTTAAAACCAAAGTGTATGAGGATTTCATCAAAAGGGAGTAGGGAGTTATAGAGTCTCCACACAAAAAAGGTGATTTTCTTGGGGACTCTTATCTTTCACAGTTTTGTGAGGGATGATGAAGGAGATCTGTGATCATGTAGGATTTGATAGGCAGATTTGAATGAAAAAAGACCAATTTTGGAAGGTTTCCAGATAAGTCTATCTTCCCTGTGATCAAAAATGGTGGCAGACTGAAGCTGTGAGAGGATGGGTTGACTGAGGGCTCCTGTCAGAGAAGGGAGATATCTGTGTCTATTTTGGATGAATTCAGATACTGTTGAGGTTAAGGGAATGGATGTGAGCTCAGGGGGGAAATGATCTATTAAAGGACCCTGCCTAGTCCAATTGGCTGTCCAAAAATTACAAGATCCCTTGCCATGAATAACCACTGTATTATCTTCACCAGTTCGATTAATCTGACAAATTCTTCTCCAGGTTTGAGATGATCTAGAAGAGGAGGGAAGTGAGTGTAGAAAATGGGTCCAAAGGGCTGAGCCAGTCTGGTATTTCCACCAGAGTTTCAAAGAACATGCCTGAACAATATGTGTTATAGATCTAAACCCTAAGCCATTTTGGTTGACTGGATAGCACAACTTGGACCATTTCCTCCACTTTTTGTTGGCTTTTACAGGAGTGGAACCCCAGAGGAAAGATGCAAAAATCTTTTCAAGGGTTTCTATTGTGTGTGTAGTAGGGGACATCACTGTAAAAATGTGTTGGGGGATGGAATATAGGACAGATTGAATGAGGACTATTTTTCCCCCAGAAGAGAGCCATTTTTGTTTCCAGAAACTGAGTTTCTTACTAATCTATTCTATTAGAGGATGAAAGTGACAGTTAAGAACTTTTCCTTCAAATATAGGAATTCCCAAATATTTGAAGGGGAAAGTGCCCTCTTTCATAGACAGAAAATGTATGATCATATTCTTTTTGGCATTAGTAGCATTTTTACTTAGGTAAAAGTCACTTTTGTCATAGTTAATTCTCTGACCAGTGACATTTTCAAAAGTTGCTAGAAAGGCCTTAAGATGGATCTATGTTCTCTTACTGACTGATATAAAGACAATGGTGTCATCAGCATAAGAGAGGTGAGAGACTGGAGCTGTATTTCTTGGGAGATTAAAATATGACAGCTTTCCAGTTGAAAAAATGTAGGCAATACTTCTGGAAAATGACTCAGTGAATATATTAAACAGCAATGGAGAGAGGGGATCTCCCTGTTTAATGCCCCTACTGGCCTTAAAAAATCCCACAGGCTTTCCATTAATCAGAACAGAAAACCAAGCCTGAGCAAGGTTGTTCATTATACATAAAATGAGTTGTTCATGGAAGCCAAATTTTATGAGTATTTTTTCCAGAAAATGCCAACTGACTCTATCAAAAGCCTTCCTCAAGTCCAATTTGATAATGCAATTAGGCTCTCTGGCTTTTTTTATTAAGGTGTCTGACCAGTTCCTTCAGGTAGAGAATATTATCAGCAATATCTCTACCTTTAAGGAAGGCTGTCTGGTTAGAGGAAATAATGTCTGTCATGAGAGGATTAAGTCTGTGCAATAGTACTTTTGAACATATCTTGTTGATGACATTTGAGAGGCTTATGGGCCTGTAATCATCAAAAGACAGAGGTGTATCCTTTTTGGGGATGAGTGTAATCCAAGTGGCAGCTATGCCCCTAGGAATATTTGCACCACTTATAAATTCATTGACAGCCTCCATCAAATCAGAAGAAATGATTTCCCAGGACCTAATGAAGAAACAGGCTGAGAATCCATCAGGACCTGGTGTGCTATTTTTGTTGAAAGATAACACAACAGATTTAAGTTCATCCAGATCAACCTTTCTAATTAGGGCTTTATTTTTATCTGGTGTGATACAAGATGGCACCTGTGACAAGAAATGAGCATCAAAAAGATGATCACTTTGTGTCTGCTCATCAGCTAATAAGGATGTGTAATACTGAACAGCCTCAGTTTCAATTTCAGACACATCCTCCAGCCAAATCCCTGCAGAATTCCTAATTTTGGAAATGTTCAATTTTGATCTTTTCTGTTTAAAAGAGTTGTGGAAGAATTTAGAATTCATATCCCCCTCTTTCATCCATTTCAATTGAACCTTAGATTTCCAAAAGTGTTTTTGTTCCTTGATTGCCTTGGCCAGAAGTGATTTTTTAAGGTTTAAAAGACTCAGTTCAGCATCACACTGGTTGTGGTCATAGCTGAGTTCTTGTAGTCTTAAAGCCTCTTCTGCCAATTCAACATTTGTGTGTACATTTCCAAAAACATCCTTATTCCAGACCTTGAGTCCCCTTTTTAATCTCTGAAGTTTTAGGAAGAATTTAATCATTCCAGATTCAAATATGGGTTCATTCCAATTTGATTGGACAAAGTCATGGAATTCTGTTCTTTTGTACCATGTGTTGATAAATCTAAAAGATTCTGGCACTGATGGAACTTGTGTGTCTATGGAAAGCAGTAGGGTGAGTGGTCAGAGTTAAGCCTATTAAGGACTAAGACTGAGGAGTTGGGAAATGATGTATTCCAAGAATGGTTACATAAACCCCTATCCAATCTTTCTATTGTAGGAATTAGTCTCCTATTAGTCCAGGTAAACTCATTACCAACAGTGTGGATATGTAGCAATGCAAGCTTATCAATAAATTTCTGAAAATCTCTCATACTACCAAGTTTGGGAGATGAGGGACCTTTATAATCAAATATTGAGAGCATTGCATTGAAATCCCCAATGAAAAATGTTTCAGAAAAAGATATGGCTGAGAGATCAGACCACAAAGCCTTTCTATCTTTTCTGTTTCTTGCACCATAGATGAAAACACCAGACATATTAATATTGATGCCTGGATTTTCAATTTGTGCATACAGGAACTGAGTATTATCTTGTAATACTTTGAGATGCAGATGAGTTTTCCAGAAAATCCAGATTTTATCATGTGATGCAGAGATGGAGTGTGTGAAGTGTAATTCATTCATGTAATTATTGAGTTCTGATTTATCATGCCAAGGTTCAATTAAGCATAGTAATTCAATGTTATTATCAGAAATGAGGGTGATTAGTCTATCCAAGGCTGTCTCCAGTCATTGAATATTCCAAATCAACATTTTAATTTTATGGTGTTGTACTATCATTGAAAAATAATTTTACAAAATATTTGATGAGCTTTTGGAGAAGCCCATTTTGTTGAATTGAGTAAAAAATGATTTAAGTTTTACCTTTTGTGCAGAACCTATTTTTGGCATTTTTGAATCACTGGTTTGTGTTTCAATTACACCATCCTCTTCAGAGTCTGAGGCAGACATGTATGCCTGGTGTTCATCCTTCTCTTGTAGTAGTGGCAGGAACCTGTTTCTGTTTTTATTTTGTGATAAGAACAGCAAACTATTAGCTTTAAAGAGAGGGGGAGCAATATCTTGCAAACCTGTTGGTATGGTGGTGTCATCTTTAGCAAAAGTCTTCCTGAGCTTAGGCTTGTTTGAGACCAAGGTAAAAGGATCTTCACAGCTTGTTAGAGGCTTAGTTTTGTTGTAGTTGGGAGGTAAAGAGGCCCTCCTGAAGGAGGTTTGTGAGGAGGAGGAGGCAGCTGGTTATATCAGTGGTATGGATGTGCTAGACACTGGGATGGGGTTTGATGGGAGTGGGAAAGGAGAGGCAGTATTGTATGATGGGGAGGTGTTCAGGGATGTAGTGGAGAGGAAATTATCAGCTGTGTGTTGGGGTGGTTTTTTATATAGTTCAGGGTGGCTTGTTTCATTTGTGTTGGCTGAAAGGGATTGTACTATGTTGGCTTGTCTTGCAACTGGTATCAGGACAGACAGCTTCTTCTTCCTGATCTTGCTTCTTTTAACTCTATGGAGTTTCCTTTTTCCAAAATTGAGGACTGGATCACTTTGCATAGGCTTGTTTATGTCAGCTTCCACTGGTGGATTGGGGTTGGAAATGTTAGGTTCCTGGCCTTGTTTGTTTGCTGGTGGAGCAGGGTTGGCATGTGTTTTTTGGTGAGCTGCTGAGGTTGAGGGGTTGATTGGTGTGGCTTGTGAAGAAGGTTTGGTCTTGTAGTTGAGCTCAGGATGGAGGTTTCTGCATACAACAGTGTCATGACCTACCTTCTTACAGTGAGAGCAATATCTAGGAAGGTTCTCATAGCCTAGTTTGACCTTAGGGCAGGAAGCTGTGGAACCTAGTCTGATGTCAACTGGGATTGGCTATTGCAAATCAATTTCAACACACAACTTGATGGCTGAAGGCCTAGTCATCAATTGTGTTGCTGCATCTATCTTAATAAAAGTACCAATGGTATTTCCCAGTTGTTCTAACACTGAAACATTATAGTAGTATACAGGAGGGTTTTAGATTTTTACCCAAACAGGGACTATTGGAGATTCAGTGTGAGTGGAGAAATCTGGAGTCCATCTCAAGACCCGCATTGGATAGCCCTCAATCGACCAGTTTGATTTCATCCAGCATTGCTGGAAGTCTTCCTTCAAGGCAAACTTGATAAGGACATGTCTGTGGTCAATTGCCCCAAGCTGGTAGTTTCCGGCGAAGTCTGCCGATTTGAAAGCTGCTTCCACTGCCGGCATGAATGGGCGGCCCCTACTGAACTTTCCGATTAAGGCATTGCGGTATGGCCTGCTGAGTATGTCGATCTGTTCTGGTGTGAAGATGCACGCCAGTTCGCCTTTGTATTCTGAGATAGCTTTAATTTCCGGGTTTGAGGGGAGGGCCGGTGAGAGTGGTGGGGATTTGGACTGAAGGGCTGAGAGGAATGATTTCTGGCTGCTAATTGGGGGAAGCTCCGCCATGGTGGCGGAGCGGAGGTGGGTAACGGTCGGATCAGGGGTGGCCTTGGTGTCAGTTGCCACCGTAACGGCTTTAAACGGCCTGAATTTCAGTGTCAGATATTAATTTCTAGAGAGAAGGAGGAGCGTTTAGAATTTAGAGAGAGAGAGAACCGATATAGTGATTTTTTTCGGATTTCTACATGTACTTTGGGCTAAAAGGAATTATTTATATTTACATTAAAAAAGCTAAAAGGAATATATACATCAAGTATACCGTCTAGAACTTGTGCTTGATCCCCGTCGAGCTCACGAACTTACCTAAAAATAGACCCCGTGTTGGCTGGGGGTAGACACTCAAATACTTAAGTCAGTAATAGATTTTTATGAAGTAATAAGCAAAAGAGCGTAGTATGTATCAGATAGGAGAGGCGTACCAGGACATATTTTTAGTACCCTAGTCCTTAGACCGACAGGGTTTGTAATTCGAGTATGATTATAATAGTTATGCTAATAATAGTTGTATTCCCATAATTTGAGAAAAAATATTCCATATTTAACTCAGAATATACATAAACCATATTTAGGCTTGGTCGGTGGATTCCCAAGCCCACCTTCCTTGTATATTAGAGCCCCAAGCCTTTCGACCCATAAGGAAGGTTCGAACGAATCCCACATGCACAAACCATGGACTTATCAGTAACCCCAATGTAGATATTTGATACTTGAGATTTCAACTCGAGGGGTAAACTCGAAACAAATTCGAGGGGTTAACTCGGGGCATATTCTAGGGTTGACTTATCCTCATATCTAGCTTTGTGTTGCTCAATCTTCTATCATGACACGTGGATGGCTGGGTTTAAATCCTCTTCTAATTTGAAAACTGGAAACATGTGTCGCCTATTTATACGGTGTTGATGGCGGTTTATTCTCACCCCACCACTTCCACTTGCTTGCATCGTTACTCGGATCAAGGTAGTTACAGTTCAAACAAATTTATTTTTTTAAATAACAAAAGGTCTACTGGGGATCAGAGCGCAAGGTCATCACGTCCAAATTCGGTCTATGCAAGAGGTAGGAGAAATTCAAGTCGTTTGTAGGTTTTTCACCTAACTAATGGTGTCTCTGTGCATAGACTTTGTAGAATTTGAGTATTTATATTGCAAGTTAAGGATATTGTCAGGTAGTTTAGATATCTTCGGGTATTATAGACGTAGTTTTTCTTACGATGTGACCCTTTTTTTAGTAGTACATGTAGCCACCCAGAGGCAGAGTAGTAGTCGGCTATGCTGGAATCACTCTGCACCTCACTCAAATTGCCACAGAAACCCAAAAGGATTTTATGCGTATCATTGGGTTTATCCAAACCCAATCATGTATCTTTTATCGGTTTTTATGAAGGGTTGAGGAGTCGTGAATAATCCTCTCGTCCACTTGGATGGTTTTGACTTAAAAAAAAGCCCATGGGTGACTACGCCACTTCATGCTTCCAAATTTAGGCAAAAAAAGGCTACATTTTACTAATTTTGTGTGTATTTAATATGTATTATACGGTAAAAAAATAAATAATTGCACATAATGAGTAAAAAAATGACTAAGAAATGAGCCTCGTTTTTACAATCAACTCTAAATATTGGTATGTTATTATTTTTTCTTTAGACCCCTAATATCTTTGGACTGGCACTGCCTCTTATATGACTTATTTTAGACACCAACTAAATTTAGTTTAGCTAATCAAAGGTCAATCCATAATTGACTTTCTATTAAGGATTTTGGTTTGGTTTCGGTTGATTTCGGTTTGGTTCAAATCGGTGCAGTCCAAGAAAATTCAGTAATCGATCTGGTTCGAATATAAATTCTAGGAGAAAATCGATTTTTGAGTTCGGTTCGAATCGGTTTAGGTCTGATACCTCTTTTTATCAATTTGAGTTCGGTTCGGTCGGTATTTTTGGTTGGGATCAGAACTGACAACACTAGTTCTAGTCAGAGGATTCACCTATTGGGCCGGGCCTGATTAGAGACGCAAACCTTTGGCATTGCAAGCAAGCTTGCATATGTTTCTGTGAATCCTCGAACATGGTGTGCCAGTAATAGCCTGTGCACATGATCTTTCGTTCAATCGTCCTAGCTCCCTGATGGCTCCCGTTTGGACACTCATGCATCTCCCATACCAGGTGTTTTGCCTCGTCCTTGTCTACGCACTTTAACCATGGCTTAAGATACCCCATTTGTAACAGAGTCCCATCTAGAAAGGTGTACATCGAGGCCTTCACCCGGATCTTCCTTGCTTGCGTCTTGTCCTCCGGAACCTTCCACTCCTACAAGTATTTGAAGATAGGGGTCATCCACGATTCCAATGGCTTTTCCACCACCGCCACTTGGGGTACGTCATAGCTCCGGGTGGTAATCATCTCTATCAAAAGGTTCCGGTCCGTAGCTGGCCTTAGCTCGGAGGAGGCCAGCTTACTAAGAGCATCCGCCTTGCAATTCTCTTCCCGGGGAATTTGCGTTAAAGTTATCCTCTGAAACTTCCCCATCAGTGGCTTCACCACTTTCAAATACTTCTGCAAGTTCCTCTCCTTTGCTCTGTACTATCCATTATCCTGCCGACTACGATTTAAGAATCGCTAAAAACCTTATGCTCTTTTGCTCCAACCTCCAGAGCCAATCTTAGGCCGGCTAAGAGTGACTCGTATTTCATCTCGTTATTGGTGGTCTTGAAACTGAACTGGAGGGCATACATATGCTCTTTTTTGCTAGGAAATCCTCAATAGAATCCGGATTGAAAGGGGTCTGATAGCCATACCCCTTATATTCCATCACAGTGACGATTGGAGGACCCATGCCGTACACCATGTGTTGCAGTAGAGGTTGCCCTGCCTAATACGGCGGCGCAGTAAAGTTCAAACCATTCAGAAGTGGCTGATATTGGGGGACTGCAAGTCGGATCGGTGGTGTTCTCCCATATGGAGATTTTCTATACCCATGGTACCCCTCCACATGGTTTGAATCTTATTCTAAGTTGACATAAACTGGGGATCTAGGGGGGCGGCCATACCAGGTCGGTTGCAACCGGGTCCACTAGCGGCTGTTGGGAGGCTTGTCAGGCCCGGAACTCCTAGAATTCCGCTAGGTTGGTTCACAAGATGTTCTGGTTCGCCACTCTCCTGAGATACTACTCTCTTCCAGGTCTAACTTATCCTGTGGCGGCTCCTGATCCTCCGAGGCATATTCCTCAGACTCCTCATTACTGAATTCCTCATGTCTGTCTAGTTCCTTTTGTATACGCATTATCTCCCGATTTTCCCGCTGTATCCCTTTCAGCGTCCGCTCCGGGGTCTTCCAGCCACGAGCCTTGTCAGAGGCGACCCGCTTCCCTTGACGCTGCTTCGCTGCGGCACGGGCTCTATCCGCGGCTAACTGGGCCCCTTTCTTCGCTGCTTGCTCCTTCTCCTCCGCTGCTTTACGAGCAGCGAGGACGCCGCCGTCATCTTAGTCTTTGGTCTTCCTTCAGCTTCGTCAGCATTCAGAGGGGGGTTTGCCCCGTCCGACTTCCTGGATTTTCCAGTCGGCGTACTTGGTATGAGCACAACACAGAGAACTCGTGGTCCCATTGGGCGTTCCAACTGATGCTACCTGTCCGGAGGTGATCGACCAGTCGGGGGAATCGACTGTGAAGCCCTCCGATACCTGTTTGAATCCCGAATAGTAATTGTTTCTGGCCGTAACAGTGAATTCAGTAGCCCGATATGCTTGCATTTTCCTTGTAGATGGGAATATTCGGGTTCTCAACTTGGCCTTGTTGGCGGCAATATCGGCTTGATGATTGATGATTGTTCACTTCTTTCGCGACTTCTCAAAATCAGTGTTTTCACCCTCTTTGTCATCATGATCGGTGCTAGATTGGGCCTTGAACTCGAAACTCGAATAAGACATGATAGTAGAGTAGATGGGGGTAAATATGCGATGGAAGGAAAAAACAGATAAAAACAAGCATATCTAAACAATCAAAGAAGTGATTTAGGCACTTACAGTGGATTGGATGAAGATTTGGGGCTTCTAAGCAAAAAGAATGAGATTTCAGAGAAGTTTAGAGCGTTTGCAAATCTGAGAGATGAAATAGGATAAGTGAATACGAAAAGACATTATTTGGGGGATATAACCCAAAGCATTTAGCGAGCCATGGACTTATCAGTGATCCCAAGGTAGATATTTGATACCTGAGATTTCAACTCGAGGGGTAAATTCGGAACGAATTCAAGGGGTTAACTCGGGGCATATTTTTGGGTTGACTTATCCGAATATCTAGCTTTGTATTGTTCAATATTCTATCATGACGCGTAGATGGCTGAGTTTAAATTCCCTTCCAATTTGAAAACTGGAAACAAGGGTCGCCTATTTATACAGTGTTGATGGCGGTTTAATCCCACCCCACCACTTGGTTGCATCGTTACTCGGATCAAGGTAATTAACCGCTTACATACCTTTTAATTTTGGGTTATATATATCTCCCAAATATTTTCCTTTTTCGCATTCACTTTCGCTTTCATCTGTTGCTTCTATTTGCAAATGCTCTCCACTCTTCAAATTTCATCCTTTTGTCTAGAAGCCCAAAATCCAGATCCAAGAAACAACAAGTGTCTAACACCCTCTGTTTCTTTCTTTAGATATGATTCTTTTCTTCCATATTGCAGACAACCCCCATTCACTCAGTCATCATGTGCCACTCAAGTTTTGAATTCGAGGCCCAAGATTATGCCATTCATGATGACGGAGAGGATAAAAATTCCAAATTGGAAGTAAATGAGGAGGAAGCGAGTAGTCGCCGAGCGGCTATTGCCGCCGACAAGCGCCAAACTGTTCCTAGACCCAAAGGAGGGGACATGGATATTGGGCTAATGAATACGCTTTTACGGCATTCACCCTTTAGTATTAGGGACACTAATTTGGACGCAATGCCCTTGCGCTCTGTTCCCCAACGGACCAAGAAGAAAAAATCTGATATGATAGCATCTGGGGATGTGATGCTTCGTCAGAAGAAAGAAAGCACTTTCACACCAGCAAAGGGGTCGAACGAGGTTTTGGCCGATGTGAGGGTGGGTCGGAAGAAGGCCCGAGATTATGTTAAAACTTGTAGGGTGTCTTCCCCCCTCCACCCCCCCTCCCCGAGTGCGACCTATGGTATGCTAGTGATGAGGTGGCAACTCGGGCCCTTGAAACTCCTAGTAGGGGTTCCTCTTCGAGAGGAAGCTGGTGCAGGGCCTTACTCTCCTTTTACCTCCCTTGTTTTCAATATTCCTAGAGTATTTCAACTTCATCCTGGTCCGCTGCATTCAAATGTTGTAGTGGCGATTAGGGCCTTGACTTTTTGGTGTAACAGTAACAATCCTAATTTCTAATGAAAAGCTCCTAATGTAAATTCATGCATATAATGGCAAACCTTTTCAAAAGATCGTAAAAGTAACAATTTCTCATGTTAAAAAAATCCTTCCATTGAGAAAAAGAAAGAATAATAACATATAGGTAGAGAATGAAATGTAATTGATGCTAGAAAAAAATGATTTAAAAATAAATTTAAAAGTGAAAATCAAAGCTAGAGCAAAGCTAGAGATTTGCGTGAAACCGAATATAAGACCAAGTTTAGAGTTTTTGGACAAACCATAAAAAGCCCATACATATGTTGGCGTAAATCAGTGATGAGTATGGGTCTTACACATGGCCCAACGCTAAAAGCTTACATCCAAATTTACGGGTTTGAGTATGACTTGATTTATATAAACCCTAATCAGTACAAGTTCTACCCCTTAATTTCATCCTACATTCGAACTATATACATCCATCGTCCTAAGGTCCTAAAACGCACAAAATCCAATAATCCAGTCTCAGATCCTCTATTGAGTGAAGTTCCCGGACCTCGTTTTTCATTTCTATATTTACGGCGTGCAGAATCAGGTTAGGTTTGGTACCTTTTTTGCACACCTTAGTTACTTTTCAAGAAATAAAAAGTCACTTTTTAATTTACCATTTTGCCTTTTAGGTTTGTGATTTGGGCATTTGCTTAGCCTTGTTCTTGTATGCTCTCTTTTGTATTTTTGTACATGGAATTAGTTTTATTTGATTGGTTAAGTATTATTTGATTGATTGGATGTGTTTTGCTCAAAAGGCAGTTATGAAGATTAATGGCATACAAGTTCAGAAATACGCGAGTCTGAATGAGATCATGACAGGAAATAGCCGACCTGCTCTGAAACGGAAATACAGGAGGCCGAAATCCGTTATGCAGGAAAGTGCACCTGTTCGCAGCAGTTCTTCAAAGAAAGGTCGACCAACATATACAAGTGGAGAAAAACTTGAAGGATATGGACTACCGTATGCTCCTGAGAACTGGCCGAGCACAGGAGACACGTGGACATGGAAAACCGGTAGGAGAATATTACCTTCCGGTTATTACATGGATCGCTACCTGGAACCGCCTCAGTCTCTTCAAAATCCAATTCGAACAAGAAGTGCATTGGACAGCACGCGTGCAGTAAAGGACTTTGTCAGAGCAAATTACCCAGAAGCTGATGTCGAGGCTTTCATGGACTTATTTCGATGGAAGATTCCATCGCACCAGATTGGAGGGCCTCTACTAAGAGGTTAGTCGTACATTTTTAGGGCACCGGATTTTAATTTATTTGTTTAAACCCTAAATAAACTATAACATTACCGTTACAATATATTATTGTTACCGTTATCCTCTATTTTTGGGTGTCAAAATGAAAACTATACCTAAATTAACTAAACACAGGCACACTCGCTAAGGGGGAAAAACTAAACCATGGAGAGCTTTATACAACATATGTTTCCTGCTTTCATTTGAGTTATCACATAATCCTTAAGAATTTGAATTCCCTTTAACTTAGATGGGTATAAGGTCGCATGTAAATTGATTTGTTGATGATTGCGTAAGGGTTTTGAATTTAAGTTCTAGATATGTCTGTTATTTGTTCTATGGTCCTTTGAGGCTTCAAAGTTATCATACACAAAGGTGATTATTTAACAAATATTAGCTTTGTTCATCTTTCTATAAGTTCTAGATCTGTCTGTTAATTTGAATTTTTCTGTGCCTTTCAGATCTTCATTCTAGTGTGATTTGTTTATTTAGCTTTGTTCTTCATTAAATTTTATTCTTTTTGGACTCGAGCCGATTCACATACCTTCAATTTCAAGTATTGAAATGATGCCTTGTATTGGGTAATTTGCCTATTCTTTACTTATAAGTGTGCTTTGATGTTTTCCGGTGATGTTGATGTATAGATAACTAAAGCATGTTACATGTTGGTGATTGTAATGTCCTTTTAAAGTGCAGATGTTGCTGTCGTGGACAATCAGCCGGGTGCAGATACTGGCGCCGTTGATGACCAGCCTCAGTCAGAAACTGATGGAAGCAGTTTAGCTGAACATGACAACGATGATCAGCCGCTCGAAGATGGTACTTTCTTTTTGATTTCCTAAGCATCCAGCATCCAGCTTACAATTATGAGTTTAATTCCGTTTTTGGTTTTTACAAATGATTTTTATATATATGTGCAGATACTACTGTTGTAGATAATCAGCCTGATGCAGATACGGCGGTTTATGAGGCAGAAAGCGCTGGAATTGTGGCAGATGGAACAAGTTTAGCTGAACATGATAAGCCACTCCAAGATGGTACTTTATTTTTTATTTTCTAAACTGTCTAAATATCATTCAGCACAAAATTCTTAAAGATTTGTTGAAGTCATAATAAGATTCATTGATTAGCGTCAAAACTGATTATGGCAGATGAGCTTCAGGCAGAAAGTGCTGCAATTGTGGCAGATGGAACAAGTTTAGCTGAACATGATCAGCCGCTCCAAGATGGTACTTTTTTTTCCCTAAGCATTAAATTATGAGTGTGATTCAGTTTTTTATTTTTACAAATCGATTATTTTCTTTTAAAAGCGTGTAGTGTTGGTGCGTATATACCTTATGGACTGAACTAAAAACATCCATATGATGTGCCATAATCATATGATATGCCAGATTGAAGACTTAAAATTAAGATAAACGCCTGTGTTATAAGGCCATAAGTGATGGACAGAGTTGTATTTGGAGTTAGTCTGTAAAAAACTATCAATTTAGCATGTAATGCATTTGATACTACAGAAACTGTTCTTAAATATCATTGATCAGCACCAAAATTTTATCTTGAAAGTTTTTTTTAAGCAGCACCTGCGTGCGTATCTGATCGAATTAGAAATTTTTCTTTGTGCTCTAGCGGTTTTTGTTCACAATCATCAGCATCATGTATTTAAGACTGCTTTTGAGATTATATGCTTTTCCAACACAGACTTGTTTTTTTAATATTTTTGATCAGAACCAGATAGATCTAATACTTTCTATTTCTATGCAAAATGAATAAAGCTCTCAAAGCCTTCTATTAGGACCAAGTAAATGAAATTTGTCACTTTTACAAGCTGTAGGTAACCTTGTCTTGGGTGGTGCTTGACTCTCTGAATATTTTGGATTGCCAATAAATTTGTGGATAAATATCATAAAATTGTACTTTCTAAGCTGTGAAAAAGAAAAAAAATGGTTTCTTGATATCCTAAGCATATCCAGGCAATATTTTGTGTCATTGCGATTTTTCTTTTGTAAATGTAAGCAGAAACTTGGATTGAGCCAAAAACATACTTGAATTGATGAAATTTGTAACTTTTGACTTAGGACTAATTTACTTTTAGATCTTGATTGTTGTAGCAAAAAAAGTTCCTTTGATTGACTACTTTACAACTGCAATTTACTTGCTAATGATCTTTAATATTTTGGTTGTTTGGGATTAAAGTTTAGTCCCCGCCATATTCATGCATTTTTTGATTTGAAGGAATTACCACCATACAAAATTCAATTGATGATTTAATAAAATATCACTTAATCTTTTAGTTTTCTGCGAATTTTAGATTGTCATTGTCATTGTTCAAATGATCATGTATTAGATGTGATGCTAATGTACCACATTTGTTTTTTTTTTTTTTTTTTTTTGAACTGAAACTGATTCAACAAGGGCAAAAAGTTACATCTTCTGTGCATGCAGCTGAAACACAATTTGTGATTATTTAAGCGTATCACAAATTATAACATTTTCATCATTAAAGAATCTTAAAATCATAAACTATGATCATCATATTTTCGGACCCGCATCAAAGACTTTCTTTAGATGCTAATGATTTTTGAGATGCTCATATTACGTAGCACGAACAATATATATATGTGTCTGATTCTATTCAGGTTTATGCATATATGTGTTTCGTGTCTGAGAATTTGCTGTACTATAGCAATAACTTCCTTGGTTTACACCAGTCAAGAATCCAAGAAGTGTTATTAGTTAGCACAGTTTTTATGTTTCAGTGATCTGCAAAGATTGGCCTGGAAGCTGCGTTAGATATTGTTTCATGATTAAATCTTTTAATTAGCAACAGAATTATTTTCACTCCACGGCATCAGTTCAATATATATAGTTAATATTCATGTTCTGTTGTATACTATCAAGGGACTGAATAAATATTTATGTTTTTTTTATGTGCAGATACCACTGCCATGGATGACGAGCCTCGGGCAGAAACTGCTGCAATTGTGCCAGATGGAACAAATTTAGCTGAACATGATCAGCCGCTCAAAGATGGTACTTTCTTTTTTATTTCCAAAGCATCAGGCTTTAACTTGAAAGTTTTAAAGCAGCATATACGTATCTAGAGGTTTTTGTGCACAATCAGCATAATATATAGGCTTGTTGATGAGCATTACAGACTTCTTTTGAAATCATAATAGATTTGTTGATCAGCATCAAAACTAATTTTGAGACGACTAAAGCACGGTAATTAATTAATATGTGTGCATGTTTGATTATATATATATATATTATATATTATATTTTTGTATATTGAATAAAAAAATATTATAAAGTTCTTGAGCCCAATTACATTTTCAGCTTTCATGTTGACATAATAAATTTTTCTGTTCATATGATCTGTATGGACCACAACACACCAGCTTTGTGTGCAAAATAATGGTATTTTGTTTTTTCAAAAATTATTTCTTTCCAACATATGTCTATTGTTTTTATGCAAAAGATCCAGATTATTTTTTATTCAGATCCAGATAGATCTAATGCTTGTTTTTCGATGCAAAATGAAATAAGCTCTCAAACCTTTTATTAGGACCAAGTAAATGACATGTATTATTTTATAACCTGTTGGTAGCACTGTTTTGGATGATGCCTGACTCTCTGAAATTTTTGGATTGCAATTAAATTTGTGGATAAAAATAAACAAAAATGCCTTTTCTAAGCAGGTTGAAAAAGAAAAAATTGGCTCTTGATATTCTAAGCATATCCAGGCAACATGCTGTGTCATTATGATTTTGAGCCACCATAAGCATAAAACTAGGATTGTGCCAAAAACGTACCTGAATTGAAATCTACAATTTTTGACTTAGGACTATTTGCTTTTAGGTCTTGATTGCTGTAGCAAAAAGGTTCCTCTGATTGACTACTTTACAACTGCATGCAATTTTCTTGCTAATCATCCTTAATATTTCGGTTGTTTGAGATTTAAATTTTTTTTCCCAGCCATAATCATGCATTTAATTGATTTGAAGAAAACATCACCATACAAAATTACTATGATGATTTAATAATATAACACTTAATCTTTTAGTTTTCTGCGAATTTCAGATTGACACATGTCCTGTTGATTTGTTCAAATGATAATGTATTTGTATAGTATGATGCAAATGTACCATATCTGTATTTTTTTTGAACTGAACCTGATCCAATAAAGGTAAAAAGCTACATCTACTGTTCTTCAAGATTTTTTAGTTAAACTGTAGCATGCAGTTGGAACTTGGAACACAATTTAATTATGATCATCTAAGCATATTTGCACAATGTATACATTTATTAGCATTAAAGAATCTTAATATCTTATTTGTCTTAAGAATCTTAAGATCTTAACACTTGCTTTAGATGCTAATGATTTTTGAAGCTCATATTACCTAGCACGAGTAATGTACATATGTATTTGACTCAGGTTTATGCATTTTTGTGTACTGATTGTGTTTGAAAATTTTCTTTACTGTAGCAAATAACTTCCTTTGTTTGCACCTGTCATGACATGTTGCCTTGTGTTGGGTATTTTGCCTCCTCTTTAATTTATGTATAGTTGATGTTTTAAGGTGATGTTGATATATATATATATATATATATATATATATATATATAACTAAATCATGTTACATTTTGGTGATTGTAACATGAAGGGGTTTAATAAATATACCTCCTTTTACATGTGCAGATATTGCTGCAGTGGATAATCAGCCTGGTGCAGATACTGCCGTTGATGACCAAACTCAGGCAGAAACTACTGCGATTGTGCAGGCCGGAAACAGTTTAGCCGAACATGAAGATGGTACTTTCTTTTTGATTTCCTATGCATCGAGCATACAATAATGAGTTTGATTCAGTTTTGGGTTGTTACAAATCAATTATTTCTTTTAAAAGTGTGTAGTGCAAATCGACTATGTGTGTCTTGTTGTTTTTACATTTTTCTGTTCTGTTCATGTGATTTGTATGGACCATAAAACACCAGCTTCGGGTGCAAATTAATGGACATTTTTATTTAAAAAAGTTATTTCTTTTCCAACACGTGCTTATTGTCTTTACGCAAAAGATCCAGATTTTTATTTTTTATTAAGATCCAGGTCTAATGCTTGTTTTTCTGTGCAAAATGAAAAAAAACTCTCAAAGCCTTCTATTAGGACCAAGTAAATGATCACATGTGTCATTTTTACAAGCTGTTGGTAGCACTGTCTTTGATGGTGCCTGACTCTCTGAATGTTTTGGATTGCATTAAATTTGTGGATAAATGTCATCAAAAATGTCTTTTCTAAGCAGTTTGATACAGAAAAATGTTTGTTTCTTGATATCCTAAGCATATCCAGGCAATATACGTGTCATTGCGATTTTGCTTTTGCAAATGTACATACATGGTGTTGCTTCTGAACCACCATAAGCAGAAAACTTGGATTGAGCCAAAAACATACTTGAATTGAAATATGCAACTTTTGACTTAGGACTAATTTGCTTTTAGGTCTTGATTGTTGTAGCAAAAAAGTTCCTTTGATTGACTAATTTAAAAACTGTAATTTTCTTGCTGATGATCCTTAACGATTTGGTTGTATCAGATTAAAGTTTTGCGCCTTCTGAATTCATGCATTTAATTAATTGATTTGAAGAGAACATCACCTTACAAAATTTACTATGATGATTTAATAAAATAACACTTAATCTTTTAGTTTTTTGTGAATTTAAAATTGCCATTGTCATGATCATGACTTGTTGATTTGTTCAAATAATCATGTATTTATATTCTTCCTTTATATATCATGATGCTAATGTACTATATTTTTATTTATTTTTATTGAAGCTGATTCAACAAGGGCAAAAGACATTCTTTAGATGCTAATAATTTTTGAGATGCTCATGTTACCTAGCAAGGACAATGTACATATGTGTCTCATTCTATTCAGGTTTATGCATATATGTGTTTGGTGTCTGAAAATTTGTTGTACAGTAGCGAATAACTTCCTTGGTCATGAATCCAAGAAATGAATATATCAACTTTAGAATAATCCCTTTCCCAAGGAAACCGACAGTATTTCTATTATAAGATGAATCTGCATTGAATCTTAAAGCCCGAGTGAGGTTTAGTCCATGCAATGAGCTAAATGCCCAAATTTTTATGTTTCAGTGATCAGCAATGATTGGCCTGCAAGCTGAGTTAGATATTGTTTCATGATTAAATATTTTAATTAGCAACAGGATATTTTTACTCCGCGGCAACTGTTCAATATATATAGTTAATATTCATGTTCTGTTGTACACTATCAAGGGACTGAATAAATATTTATCTTTTTATCTGTGCAGATATCACTGCCATGGATGATCAACCTCATGCAGAAAATGCTACCATTGTGCCAGCTGGTATAGCTGAACATGACAGGAAGCAGTTTGATTCCGGTGACATATTCTAAACGAGGAGCATCATGATTTGTTTACTCTCAAAAGGCTGAAGCTATAATTAAACACACTTTTTGTTTTCTGCTGCTGATGAAAAAATTTGGTGGCTGGAGTTTTATTCTAGAAACAATTTATGAATGTTGTGAGAAGAAATACAGCTTAGTTTGTTTGAGAAAGACGATGAAAAAGTGTGCGCGCGTGCTCTGAAAATTGTTTTGAAAAATACAGATAGAAACTGGAAAATAAAACAGTTTGATTTGAATTAGGTTGGATTTTTTTTTGAATGTGAGAAAATTTGTAAACTATATATATTAAGATTAATTAGTATTGTTGGAGGATTATGTTTTTTTTTGCTTTCTTTTAATCTCTAGTTTGTGCTCATACTATTGAAAGTGGGTAACCATGTTTCTCGATATGCAAGATATCACAGATTAACCATATTATTTAGACCTACAAACTGATCGTAGAGCCGCGCAGAAATGAGAGCCATTTGAAAAAATTAACAACTATATAGCTAATTTACGATGACCTTATTTGGAAGTTCAACTAGACAAAACATTTTTGAAAACTTTATACCTTCTATTTTAAGCATTGAAAATAAACTTCATATTTTTTGGAGATAAACTTGTCATTTCATGGTCCTGAAAATCGTTCAGAATCGATTGAGATAAAACTTGGGAGATCAACCCATATATCACAATCTAATACACTTGTCTTTGCAAAACTAGCGAAAGAATGAGTTATGAAATTTTGAAGTCTTGGCACCCAAAATGGTCCAAAATATGAGTTCTCTTCCACTCTTGATCGGAGTAGGCTCACCACCGAAGCACATATATCAGAGGCATCCAAATCACCTCTAACCATATTTATGACATTTAACGCGTCTCCCATAATAGCACATTGGTGAAAGTTTAAATCATCCACTAATCGAAAGGCTTCCTCCATTGCTAAAGTTTCAGCATATGATGGGTCTATGACATTCGAAATTCGGGTTGAAATTGCTCGAATAAACTTTTCATCTTCGTCGAAAGTCACAACCCCAATTCCTACCGAACCATGATGTAGTCCAGCATCAAAGAAGATTCGCACCATAGAACTACTTAGAATTACACTTTACATTTATATATGATTTATCATAATTAATATGCTATATTAAATTTATAGCATGTCTTTAAATTTAAATTCCTTTTTCTGCCTGATACAAACAACAATCAAGCAATAGAACCCATTAAGGAGAATAAAACAAGTTATAAGTTATAAATATTTTGGATACTTGTTACTTCTTGTAGTATTGTGGGAAAAAGTGAAGCAGCCACCCACCATAAACGTCACTGCATCTCAATTTCTTTGATTGTGGTTGATAATTACATGCACATTTAAAATTCATCCAAGTGGGAGCCCTACAGTTAAATTTCATGTGTACGAGTTAAACTGAATTAATTTAAATTAAACTTAATCAAAATATATTAAATTAAACTAATGTAGTAAAAAAATGTCTTAAAAAATAACTATATAATAAATTTGATTTTCTTAAATCATATTTCATTAAAATTAGGGAATTGATAGATATAGTCTAACCTTATTGACGCAGTCCGTATTTGTATTTAAAGTTCTTGAAATACCCTCATTTATGGGAACCTGATTTACTTTTGAATAAATACTGAGATTATTAATAACACTTTGTGAATATATACGGGCTGCATAAGTAAATAATGGATTGCATATAACAATGCCCTAAAATTATTAAATTAAATCAAAAGTACTGAACTAAACTGAATTCAAGTGAGCTATAAAATAGTCTCGCTCTACTTGCTTTGATCCTCTTAAAATGGATTAGTCTCGATTTAAGAACATCCAATCACTAATTAACTGATTAATTAATCTGTCACGAAGCCATTTGTAGAAAGTGCCTGTTTCTTTTGGATAGAGCCTAGAGGCATGCTTCATGCCATTATTTTCTCAAGAAAAATCTTCAAGTCAACAATCACACACAGCTTTCTAAGATACAAAACAAGTATAAATAAGCATCTTAAGAAATCTTTTCATTAGATAAATCTTTTCATTAGAGAAGAAAGACCAATAATTGGCCATATTATAGTTGATCTAATCAACTTAATTACCTCTCTAATCACACAGTTTCAACCGTTGACCTCATTCTCAGAACCAATGGCAAGCTAGCAAACCAGAGAAATAATGGATACAGGCAATAATAATGAAGAAGGAGGCAATACAAACCTAGCATTTAGTCTAGGGTTTTCACTTGCACTTCTTATCGCGCTTGTAATCATTTCTTACTTCTCTTACAAGTGCACCCGCTCGTGGTCTTCTCCGGTGACCAATGTTTCATCTCACTCAGTCGCCGGCGGTGGTTCGGGCGCCGGTGGCCTGGTGGAGGCGGAGCTTCTGAAGTACCCTAAGTTCACGTATTCTCAGGCTAAGAATGTTAAGATTGGGGATGTTTCCATGGTTAGTGCGAATTCAGGTTGCTCAATCTGCTTGGCTGATTATAAAGATTCCGATATGCTTCGACTGTTGCCGGAGTGCGGCCATTATTTTCATCTCCGGTGTATCGATCCGTGGTTGAAGCTTCATCCAACTTGCCCACTTTGCCGGAGTTCGCCCTCGCCGGTCACTCCACTTTGACGGAGCTCACATTGAATACGTTTTGATTTCTTTGTGTATATAATTATACATTAGTTTAGATCATATTTGTGTTTTCGAAGCGGTGGATGAATTCCTCGTTATGCGAATCCAATTCAGACCCGTTTATTTCATTGTTTGGAGCATCTTGAATAGGGTTTTGGAATTTAACTTTCCAATTATTTTGTTTCCTGGACGTACTGCATGTCATGTTGTGGATGATGTTTACACCTTAGCTATCCACTTTCAAATAATGTCAAAGAAATAAAATGGATTGTTAATGGATGTTTAAGAGCATTGTTATATGCAGTTTAGTATTTACTTTTGCAGTCCGTATTTATTCATGAATTGTCATTAATACTCTTAATATTTATTCAAAAGTAATTGTGGTTCCAATAAATGAGAGTATGTCAGGAACTTTAAATACAAATACGGATTGTGAAAGTAATGTTGGACTGCATCTATCAATTACCATGTTAAATTAGTTTTATTTATGTTTTTAAAATGATAACTTTATCGATATAGCTAAACAATGAAAATTATGTTGGCATCGATAAGCACACACAAATTGTTCAATCAAAATCGAGATGGACACCACGCTAAAACTCTATGCTTCTATCTGAAATCCGGGAGCCCCGTACGTCTTCAAGATTAACAGCGAAACCGTTAACGATCGAATTTATTCTTTTGAAGGAGAGTGTGTGGTCGGAACTGTCTTCTTTGAAGGCGAGTAGCCACCAGTAGTGGGCCCGGTCTTCCACAAATAGAGCCGTACGACGATAACTGAGACTCATATATATATATTGAACACCTAGTAGATCTAATCCATTCTAATGGTGCATGTTCTGGATTCTGTGAAACAAAAGAAATAAACTTATGAATGACAATAAAAATTCACCCAATGAAACTTTTGTTTGGAAATCGTCAAACAAGTAAACATGATTTTCTCTATATTTCCAATCACATGACAAGGTGAAAGGGTATCATTTGTTTAATTCGGGCTGACAATCTCGCAAATATACGTGTTTTCATTACTGAACTAAGTAACAATTCTGTGTTTCAGTATTTAATTTGCACTACGTTTAAACATACCGCCACCATATTTAAACACGCTCATTACAGTTATTTAAAATACAGAATTAGACATAAAATAATAGTAGATCTATTGATAGTTATTTCATTTCCAATGACAGGACAAGGTGAAAAGGGATCGTTTTCTAATTTAGGCTGACCTTGTGCCTTACCTTTTTTTTAAGATGAAACCACGCAATGTGGGGTGAAATTTATCAAATTCACCAAGTTTTAAAAAACCCCGCAGGGAAAAGTATGATACAAATTTGTTACAAGACAAATGATCAAATAGAGATATTCAAAATAACTTATATATACCCATGTCGACTCCCACAAGCAAGCTAGAGATCGCTATGCAAAAATTAATTCTGCCGATGGGTCGACTCACTACTTGCAAGCATGTTAGGGATTGCTATGCGAAGTCCAAATCTGCCGATCGACAAGCACGGGGATCAATAATTTATTTTTTATGCTATAAAATCTGTGTCATCATACAGTTAGCATCCTGGACATACTATTTCAGTAAACAGCATGTGTTGCTCAAACATTGCGATCTTAGAAAGCTTCTGATGCCTCTTGATTTCAGCTTGTACAGTATCAGCAAGCTTCAGTGATATCAGCAAGTGGTGCTCTTTAGTTACAACTTTGTATCCTTATTCAGGCCTGGCGCCTGCAATAAACAAACAAAGATATCAGCAGTACATGAATTCAGAGAAATCAAGCTATGATATAGGGTACTTCTCTACTGTCTAAAATAACCAATCCTTTCATGTTATTAGGTAAATTCATATCTGTAAATATTGAGTTCCTTCTCTCTTTACTAGCAAGATTAGTTAAGACATCAACAACTGAATTAGGTTCTCTCTATATATATGTGTGTGTATAAAGGATAAGGAATAATTGTTATGTGGATTCCACCTGATTTTTATTTCAAAATCAATGATGATACTTGTTTCAATATGCATGTTCAAACATCAAATACTAGCGCTGGAATAATTGTTAGGAGATCTCTTAGGATTGTTTGTAGAATGTCTTTGAGAGGTTTAGCTACTAACTCTCCACTGCATGCTATAAACACACGATCATCTTAACCTTTTTGTTTACTTTAGGCACTATAAGACGCACAGCAGAAAGAGCATAATGCTGAGCTTCTTCCAAATCCACAACATCTTAGATCTTGCAAGAGATCAGTACTCAAAGTATAGGGATCGATTGGCGTTGTCAGAATATCATCATGATTTTTCTCTCCGAAGGCCACACTTTTCTGAATGATGCAGAGGGAAAAGACCAAAGATGCAGTAGATTCGCAAGTTCACAGATTGAACTAGAAATTAGAATATTAAAGCAAACTGTTTGAAAAGGGAAATCCCAAAAATATATAAAGCTTTGAGCTTTAAGAAGGCACAAATACTACTTACGAACCTTGCCAATGTGATTATTGATTTAACTTTTAAGTTGTCATTTTTAACCTTCCATATATGTCCTAATGACAAAAAAATAAATGGTGGCTGAACTTTTAAATTTCTTATCTCTAGAGATCTAGCAGTAACATGAAACCATTCTCTGATAACTTTGTTCCAACTTAGAAGTTTTGAGTATTCGTATGGTATTTGTAAGTCGGGTTCCATTTTATAAACTTCACAAGTCAACACAAATGGTAAGAGAAGTGAACAAAAATACTAGCTATAAAATCAAGTGGCATGACCCACTTGGTCAAATGCATTGCTTTAGTTAGTAGAGGTCTGATGTTCAAATTCGGTGTTCAAATCCTCCCTTACCCAATTCAGTACCCCTGAGACTTCTTCTAATCTCCAAGTTTTCATCCCCTCCACCGCAAGGGGCGTGCTCAATTGAGTGACAAGAGCTGCATCAACTGGCGCATGAAGTGTGAAGTAGTAAAGTGCATCAGTGGATGTATCAAGTGGGAGCCTTATCCCACTCAAAACATTAATATGAGTATTGGTAGTATTGTACAAAATTGATAAATTCTAAAGGGCGTTGTTATTATATGCAGTATTTTATTCTTGTAACTTAAAATACAATGAATTTATATTAAAAAAAGAGTCTTTACTTATTAGGTTTATTAGAAATTTAACAATATTTAGAGGTGATGTTGTAATTTTTAATCATGTTTTAAACTATATCGAGTAAAATATCGGATTGCGTTTAGCTCTTCAAATTCGAGAATGAAATATAATACTACTAATTTGAAGGTTTGAAATTAAACGGTACTCTTAGTCTCTTACTAAAATTTATGGAACCCTCGTATAAATTTGAACTTAAATAAAATAGATTTCTTGAACCTTGTACATGTCCAAGTTGTACCTACTAGGTAAAAATTTAAAAAGTGGTCTCAACTCTTAAATAACTATAATTATATATTGTCAGAACGTCCAGTGGGCACACGTCTATGACAGAACCTGAAGAGGCAATGTAATCGAGTTAGAAACAAATTGTAAATTAGTAAAATAGTTTAATTGCAATTATTAAATCAATTCTCCAGAGAACTAATCATGTTGTAGAAGGAAAAATTACAATTAAACATTTTAAAATTGTAAGAAATTTGTTGCCATCAGATTTAAAAAACATTATCCAGCATCAAATTGTAATTAAACAATCTTCTCTCACTTTCATGAATCCTTCAACTCAAACTCCCGTAGCTACCACAATATATAATGTGGTCCATTTTCTATACATAGGCGTTAATTCCAAGTTCCCAAACCCAAATGAATACTTCCCCCGACGACGGCTCCGGCCAACTAACCGTTCCCCGGCCATATGGCTTCGCCGCCGGTGCCTGCTTCGCCATCGTCTTACTCCTCACCATCTTCACCTACGGCTACTACATCCACCGGCGCAACCACCCCGCCGTTGATGACCACCACCATTTCCGCCGTGTAAACTCGCCGGAGCAGGGGCTCGACGAAACCACTCTCCAGGCTTACCCGAAGATCCTGTACTCTCAGGTCAAGAACGATCGTAAAGGCGCTGCGACGGGATGCTCGATTTGCTTGCAGGACTACGAAGATTCAGATCTGCTGAGATCGTTGCCGAAATGTGGACACTTTTTTCATCTCAGGTGTGTTGATCCATGGTTAATGATTCACCCCACTTGTCCGAACTGCCGGAATTCACCATTTCCGTCTTCTTCCCTGCTGCAAATGGAGGCCAGTCGTGCACATGTAATAGGAGATCGAAATTAGCTAGAAATTTTATGAATTCGAATGGTGATTGTTTAATTGTATTATTATTGCCTTGTTTGTTAGAAAATATTGCAAGTCAACTTTTACTAATGTCAACGGAATTGGACAATTTTTAGAAGTCAACTTGAAATTTTTAGAAGTCAACTTTGCATATTTGGTGATGAATATTGTACAGAACTATAGTTTGCAAATAATATCAGGAATCACGTTGTGTTGGATGGGTGCAAAGTGCCAACCATGATCCACCATACTTGCCTAGTTTATCTAACAAATTAATGATTTTGTGTTTATCATAAGTTTTCTACAAATTTTGCGTATTGACATAATATTTGTTATTATCTCAGGTAAATTATATTTGTGTTAATATTAATTTTTATTTCAACGTTATTCAAAGGTCCACAAACACTTACAAGAGTTAGCTTCATTAAGTTGAAGATGATATTGTTATGAATTAATAAAGATGAAAGGATAAAATAGTCTTTGGATAAAGTTAACGAAGTCCAAGTTAACAGTTAAATAAAAAGTTAAAGGAATTTAACAGTTTCATTTTCTTTCCCTAATCACTCAACTTAGTTTGTTAATCATGTTTTTCTAGCCAATTTTCAAATTCAATCTCATAATTTTTAACCTCATAATCTTTCCATCCCCTCCCATTAGCCTCTGTTCAAATAAAGGTTGGATTTAATTAAGAAAAAGTAAATATGAAGTGGTCACATCTAAGACTAGTGGAAATTGAATTTATTGACAAAGCATATCTAACTTTATCTAACCTCAGTTGTTCCCAAAAGAAAGCAACATAGCAAATTAATTTGCATCATACTACATATGCATATCTAACTTCAATTAATATGATCGACGGTTAATCAACTCTCAATACCACCACACACTTTATCTTTAATGGCTCCTCCCATGAAACAAAAAGGTACTATGAGCTCGCAGTCACTTAAATTACATTCTATTCGCTGTCAACATTCTATTCAAGAGACTAATTTATCAGTCTTGGCATCTTACTTCTAACTTCAGACAGTGAATCAAGATGTTGACCAAGAATGGCAGTGCATCAGAATAAACAGAGAGTTCAATTAGGCAGTTTTGATCACTTGTTTTCATCTCTCCAAGATATCAAAAGCCTATAACCCTAGCTAATGCTAATGATGCCTTGCCGAGGAGGCCTATGATTGCTATTGGCGGTTAGCACATCATCAATTAATTCAATAACTCTAATAACTAGTCTCTCCACGGCTCTAAAGTAGCTCTCCAAAAGTGTTCTCCCCATATTCTAATCAATCAATCATTGGAAATTTAAACAATTATTAGGATTGTGTTGTAATGAGTTAAGAGAAACCACAAGAATGAAAAATAACATACCTGATCGAATTTGATTTTTAGCAGCCTTTAGACAGAGGGTACTACATTTTTGGCTATCTCATTCTCAGAGAATGCTGAATCTGAAGGGGCAAAGGTAGTATCCATAAAACTGAAGTCCAAATAAGAAGGCAAACTCAAAGGCTGCTAAAGGATCACTAAAAATGGGTGAAGAAAGCTTGCATTTGAAATTTTGATTTGCCATGTGCATTTCTATACATATGAATCCGGAATACTTATTATGTGTTTTCCATATTATTAGCTACCGCCTTGGCTCCCAAGGGTGCTAAGAACAGGAGGAGGATGGCAGCCCTTGGTAATATTTATTTGTATTGAAGTTGTATGATTAGTCCATTGACTACATTATCTAATCTTATGAAATTGTGTAGCTAACAGAGCGCCGCCTCCGACCATCATTGAGGTCGGAGGACAGCCTCAAGCTACTGCCGAGACTCATGTAGTGGTTGATGGTCTGGAAGATCCAATTCGTCCGAGAGTTGGTAATTTATTTTTTCATTTAACCTGTTATTTACTTGTGGTTTCCTTGTTTGATTGTGTTTTTGTTTGGACAGTCATATGCAGAAATTGTGCCAAGCACAAGAAGTTTAGGGCTTCAAGATACGAGGACATATTTAGTCACACTATCGATGACCATGAGCGAGATGCTGGGAAGATATACTTACGTTGTGCGGTTTCATATGAAAGTGTGAGGGAGAAAAACATCCACGATTCGACCTGTGTAGGATATGACGTGTAGGTATGGTTTTGACTATGTAAGATTCTATGCTTCTTTTCTTTTCATATGCTACTTGGAAATGTTGTATGCTTTCGATCGAAATGTGATAAAGCATTACCATTACCTTTTTTAATGCAAGGCTGAAATGTGATGTGATGAAACATGAAGCTGTGACTTGGTTTGGAAAGTATGTTAAGTTACTCTTGTTGTTAAGTGGCTACAGTACAAGCAACTGGATTTAGGAATAGTTAGTCTATTGAAATTAAGTTTTATTGAAATTAAGTGTAGGTATAGTTTTGGCTATTTAAGATTCTTTTATTTTCAGATGCTACTTGGAAATGTTGTCTTCTTTCGATCAAAATGTGATAAAGCATTACCATACCTTTTTTTTAATGCAAGACTGAAATGTGATGTGTTGAAACAGGTTAGATGATTGAGAGCAAATAATAAGGTACAAAGAGTGATTCCCCACAGTTTGGGTGGGATTTTGTGCCTTCTTAATTGGTTTTAATCCTTTCTAAACCTGTTATCTAGGGCATGAGAAATAAGGAAGGAACTATTTTCCACAAGGTCAGGGGGACAATGTCATCATTCTTTTAGTGCAATACACAGACTGAATGCAAACAGGGTAAGCTTCTTATCATTGGTTGCCCATCAATGTTAAATGAAATGACAAAAGGTAAAAGATTCATTCACAAGCCCATAGAGCAGTCAAATCCAACATAAATAGAATTCAATCCAAAGCCTAAAGAGTTCATACTGTCATTCATTCAAAGAAGATCAGCAACTAATCAAAATGAACATAACCAAACAAAACTTATATTAAACAAAGATAAGCTGGTCCAGACTCACTGTCACAAAAGCAAGAAAAGCATTCCAGAGTAGAAGAGTCACTTACTTATAATTAAGGAGATGGTATCTACTAGGAACATCCATTCCCCAAACCTGCCGTAATAGAAAAGAAAATATTTGGTCAATGTTTCTTGTTACCATTCAATAGAGCAGAGTAGTATGAAAAAAAAACAAAGCCTCACTCACCCCTATACCAATGTGTTTCTTTGGAATATCTATTGACTCGATCACTAATGTGTTGATACATATTGAAATCTTCCTCACCAAAATGCATTTCTCCTTGAAATCTTCCAGACTCTTCACTTGATCCTCAGAAAGACCTCTAGGAGGAATTTGACACTAATGCTCCACCACATCTTGATTAATTACGCTAGTGTAGGTGAACTCTTTCTCGCTAAATCCGGCCAGAATACCCTCTGTGTCTTTACATACCTTATCAAGCTCAGGTAGGTAGTCAGCCATATCACTCCTCTTAACTAGCTCAACCACGACATTCCCAGTTTCGAGACAATGCCCTAAAACTTCTTCAATCAATTTCTCCACCAGATTTTGGAGAACTGGCATGTGCGATGTCTACAGGTTCCTCCTCATACCTTCAAGAGGCTCAAGTCTGTGATACATAGAAACAAAACGCCACAAATCATTGATATATACACACAGAATAACATTAAAATGGCATCAATCAATCCATAAATTCAGAAAGCACCGGATTTCCAATCGGAATCACTTCAAATTTTGAATCTATACCATGCGAAAACACAGAGCTACAAAGAAACATAATAATTGATATATACAAAATAACATTAAGACGGCCAAAACATTACAGCAATAGGGATATTGCCATAGATTTTAGGGCTCAATCACGTAATCGCAAGGATATTGCCATAAAATTTCGGGCCTCAATCACATAGATTTTGGGTCTAAATAATAAAATTGCAACAAATCTCAGTAAAATGAAAAATGATGAACAAGGGGGACTGAATTGAAAACCTGATAGCTTTTTTACATGGTAGGAGAGAGCTGTGGCTCGGGCACCTTCCTCCCCCCGAGTTTTTGATCAACTTCTCTTATCTTTGCTTTCACGTCATTAACATTCATATACTCCACCTGATAAGGATCCATTATTGATGCAGATGATAAACAGACCAAAGAAGAGAATGTTGGAGATTAGTTCTTCATTATTGAGAGGAAAAGAAACCCCTTTGCAGCGACGCTCTGGAATAAAAATTTGTACCTTGAGAAGCGTAGCCGCCATGTGATAAAGTTCTATAATAGGTTTAGAAAGGATTAAAGCAAATTAAGAAGGCACAAAATCCCACCAAAATTGTGGGGAATCATTCTTTGTACCTTATTATTTGCTCTTTTGTAAATTCGGCATCGAGCTGCAGAAAGAGGCTCCATCTTCTCAACCTCTGCAGTTGGAGCTTCCTGAAATTTCACCCCGTAGGATGAAATTTATCTAGAGCTAGAAGGTCCAGAACCCTTTTATATTTTTAGCAGGCTTTTTGTTGAGAAAGTTGCTTTTGGTATCTGAACTATTAGTGCATTATCTGGATTTGGAGTCATTTAATCTCTGCCCAGAACCCTTTTTATTTTGAAGCAGACTTTTTGTTGAGAAAGATGCTTTTAGTGTCTGAACTATTAGTACATTATCTGGATTTGTAGTCATGTTGTTCATCTCTGCCCATAACCCTTTTTATTTTGAAGCGGGTTTTTTGTTGAGAAAGTTTCTTTTGGTGTCTGAACTAATAGTACATTATCTGGATTTGGATTCCTGTTGTTAATCTCTTCTTTTTCATCGTGATAGAATCCTGGACTTTGCCTAGGCCACAGACTTAAACGTTATCTTAAGCCGGGGCAGGATCACCCTCTTTTAGGTGACCAACGTGTAAAACTTCCATCCAATCTCCAACTTAATGATGTCATAGGCCCTCCTCTATCCACTCAAGAAGCATCTGAATTTGAAGAAGAACAAGCCGAACTTGCCCAAGCTTATCGAGACATGCGCTATTCAAAAGCGCTCCACATTGCACCCAAGTTGGAACAAGCACTAGAAATATGGAAGATTAAGATGGATTTTAAGCCGGTTAAAGCTTCAAAGTACAAGAGATATATGCTCAATGCTCGCCATGTCTTATAACTCATTAACCTTGAGCATATACTCCCTCATTCTTCATTAATCTCTAGTGAAAAAATCAAATTCAATGAGGTATGTAAATTTTCATTCTTTTGATTTTTTTTAACTCATTCACAACACAATCCTAGTAATTTTTTAAATTTCCAATGATTGATTGATTAGGATATGGGGAGAGTACTTTTGGAGAGCAACTCTAGAGCCGTGGAGAGACTAGTTATTAGAGTTATTGGGATAATTGATGATGTGCTAACCGCCAATAGCAATCATAGGCCTCCTCGGCCTGGTCGGCATTAGCATTAGCTAAGGTTATAGGCTTTTGATATCTTGGAGAGATGAAAATAAGTGATAAAACTGCATAATTGAACTCTCTGTTTATTCCGATGCACTGCCATTCTTGGTCAACATCTTGATTAATTGTCTGAAGTTAAAAGTAAGATGCCAAGACTGATAAATTAGTCTCTTGAATAGAATGTTGACAGCAAATAGAATGTAGTTTAAGTAACTGCATATTTGAGCTCATAGTGCCTTTTTGTTTCTTGGGAGGAGCCATAAAAGATAAAGTGTGTGGTGGTATTGAGAGTTGATTAACCGGTGATTATTAAGTTAAGTTAGATATGTACGTAGTATGATAGAAATTAATTTGCTATGTTGCTTTCTTTTGACAAAAACTGATGTTATAAGATAAAGTTAGATATGTTTTGTCAATGAATTCAATTTCTGCTAGTATTAGATTAGATGTGACCACTTCATATTTACTTTTTCTTAATTAAATCCAACCTTTATTCGAATAGAAACTAATGGGAGGGGGTGGAAAGATTGTGAGGTTAAAAATTATGAGGTTGAATTTGAAAAATTGGCTAGAAAAACATGATTAACAAGCTAAAATTTGAGACTATTAGGGAAAGAAATGAAGCTGTTAAATTCCTTAACTTTCTATTTAACCGTTAAGTTGGACTTCCTTAACTTGATCCAAAGACTATTTTGCCCTTTCATCTTTATAAGCTCATAACAATATCATCTTCATCTTGTATAATTTTACAGAGCCACTATGCTTAGGTATTAAAATACATGTCTATACGTTAATTAAAGCCCTCAATGACAATTATATAATTATATAGTTTTCATTCCAAAATATACCACTAGCAAATACACAATTTGTTCAATATTCCATCCATATTTATATGTATCTTGATACATGCACTGATAATTTAATTTTGTAAAATTAAAAAAGATTAAATTATATTCTATTTCAACTATGCCCCACATCCGCATCAGCAAATAATGGATATTTCAAGTTAAATATCAACCTAAAATTCCTTATATAATCATAGATCTGCGTTAACAATATATATTTTAGTTAATTCTTAAAGTTCATCGTTATTTTTTGTAAATTTCTTCCTTCCATTTGGACACATCATTCTCCAACAACAAATCTTTCAACGAAATTGATGAAAATTTTTAAAATTAAATGAAAGGGAACTTTTGGAGTCGAACAAACGTAGTTCAACTTGCAATTGGAAAATGTAAAGACCTACGAGCCTTCAACATTAATCTTTTGGCATACGGTAAAATGTTTTTAACCAAAAGGTGGCACAAAAAAGTTCATTTTCCGATGGTTAAAAAGTTCGTTTGAAGTATTTCAGTTTTTGTGCAAGAAAACGAAATAAATATAGTGGAGTGGATGATACGAATTTTCTACAAAACAAAAAGACCTTCCCTATAATAATGAAATATGAAAGATACGTTACTAGATCATGCCTTCTTTTTTGACAATTCCAGCAACTTACATACATTACGTTATCCTCGCACAACTAATTTAATAATATTGTTATAAGTAGTTCAGTCCGGTATTTTGTTCTGATAATTTAAAATATGATATAAATTTATAAAAATTTCTTTACTTATTATGTTCATTAAAATTTTTAATAATATTTAAAAGACAAGATCATAATTTTTAATAAATATATTATATTATACTGGGTAAAATACTGATCAGCGTATAACACTTCAATTAATTTAATATCAAGAAACACAGAGTCAATGCTGCTTGTACAAATTGACATCCCAATTCATCATTTCCACACACCACATAAAAATGGACAGTACCAACACCAGTTTTCATCAAAAAGACGAACAAACCAATACGAATCTAGCCTACAGCCTAGGGTTTTCATTTGTTGTTCTCGTTGTTCTCGTCATCGTCTGTTACATCTCTTACAAGTGCAGCCGATCATGGTCCTCCTCCTCTCGTAGAATCACCACCACTACAGCCACCATCGCCGGCGGCGGCGGCACCGCCTCTATCTTCATCGACGACGTGGAAGTTAGCGACGGCGGCTTGGATCCTCAAGTTCTTGAAAGCTATCCCAAGTTCTTGTATTCTCAGGCCAAGCTTGTGATTAGGTCAAAGGATGATCCGCTTAATTCAGGGTGCTCGATTTGCTTGTCTGATTACAAAGATTCCGATATGCTCCGACTGTTGCCGGAATGTGGCCACCTGTTTCATCTCCGGTGCATCGATCCGTGGCTGAAGCTTCATCCAAGTTGCCCGCTTTGCCGGAGCTCGCCCATGATCAGTCCTCTTGCTGAGGTCGTTCCCTTATCTATGCATCATCATCATCATCAGCATAATTGATGTCATCAAAGTTGAATTAAGCCATTCTTCAAGATAATTGTTACAATTCTTTCTATGTGTAAATATCAATTTGAGTGTTGACCCTTTGTGAAATAATTTCATGGGATTGTAATTTAGTATTTTATAAAATTGTTTATTGTATTATTATTAGTATTTATCTAACATTAATGTATATTAGATGAAAGTATTATTAATCATTTTCTAAATCTAAACATTGATTTGTTCACTAAATTATGAATGGATCGTGTGCGGTACAAATGGAGATATTTGGCCCGCTCCTCTTTATTTGACTTTAATTATATATTCCACTTCAAGCCGGCCAGGGTGGTTTCCAGAGTTGACGACCTTCCATTTTACAAGCAAATATTTGTTTATTTTGCTCTATAATTTTTGTTTTTTAAAAAGCATTCAAAATGTTGAAATTGCGTGACAACGATTATAATAAGTGTAATAAAGATAATCAAACTAAATGTTAATCTGATCATTCATCCCGTTATAAATAATAAATTTAACAAAACTATAATATTATCATTATGAAATATTACTACGTACCGTACCGTGAAAGTCATGAAAGACCATTAATCAGATATTTTAAACATTTACAACACCACATACATTAATTAACTTGTATCAAACTGTAAACTAATTTAAAAATACAGAAAAATTCAAAAATCAGATCAGTTGAAATAATTAAATCTAAAGAGTATTGCCAATATAATTACAAATTAAGTACAAATTTCGATCAGAAAGATAATTGAAAAAAATTACCTATCTCATATCGGATTAGAAAGATCCAAACGTGCTTTATTAAAATTACACACATATTCAAAATCAAATTTCAACATAAATTTTATTGTAAATAGTATTATCATCACTTCAGACGAAAGCCATATGGCTTTGTTGAATATTTGACCTTAGGGATTGGGTTCGCCCATAGAATGATTTAAAAGTTAGACTAAAACTTTGACAAAAAGAGTAACGCTAACGTGACGGGGGGCCTTAGAGCAAGCCCAACAGTTATTCTAAAACAATCTCTATAATAAAGTATCAAATTCTAAAAATTCTATAATTATTTAGACTCCATCCAACAGTTGCTTCATTTTACTATTCCATAAATTTATTGCCATAAATAATAATAGTTATACTTAATTTTATTTGATACTCCCAAGAGCACACAATTAGCGCATGTTTGTCTTGACTTATTTCTTACTAATTTAAACTGAATTAAAGTGAAATTTATGTATTGAAAAATAGAATTAAAATGTCTAAATTTACTTGAATTTGATCAAATTATATTTTACTGAACTAAATTGAATTGAAGTGAAATTTTTCTATTGAAAAATAGAATCAGAATTTCTAAATTTACTTGAATTTGATCAAATTATATTTTACTAAATTGAATTGAATTAGAATGAAGTTAATTTTATTTTTGGTATTTTAATTGAATTATATTTTCTGGCAAACATGGCTTTAATTTTATTTGCAAATTTATGTTTTCAATATTTTTATGTGTGTGAAGATGTGAATGATTAAGAAAGTATAGGATTAAAAAGGAAGGAAAAAGTAAGAATCAATGGTACCATTAAATTTTGGAGTATGAAAGAAGAGTAACCCATATGCCCTTTCATTCTTCCAATTTTACCATATCTCTATTTTAGAGTTTGGGATAGAGCATCTGTTGGAAGCAATAATATACTCAAAAAGGGTAAATCTAGCTAAAAACTTTATTATAGAGTAACTGTTGGGCATGCTTTTAGAGCAGCCGCAAGAATTTATTAATTACTCAACTCAATAGAATTGTTTACAATTGTTCAAACACCAAAATTCAGACTCGTGCATACATGGTTGTCATTCTTATAAAATTTGTGTAATTTATTAGGTGGTGCATCTACAAATGTGTGTATTTTCATTCATATAATTGTGTGTTGTAAATTACATTCAGCATCTGCCTCACCTAAATCTCCACATTTTTTCGTCAACTTTTTCTAAACATTGATAATTTTATTTACGTTTATTAACACGTCTAAAAATTCAATACTTCAAACATAGAGTTCATTGTGAATCCAACAATGTCTTACATAACGATAGTGTTACTAATGTACTTATTAAAATTTATGATCAAATATGATCGGAAACATTTGTGAAAAAAAGTGCAGATTCATCTGAGAATGAGGGAGTACTTAAATTCTAAAATTTTTGCATGCATAACTACTATATGTAGTGATATGTACATCCATAATCTTTATAACGCGCAATTTTAAATTTTATGTATTTTAGGGTAGTGTCAGTATGTCAGTCCATCAGTTTAATTCAATTTAATTTTAAAACAAATGTAATTTTATAAAATTTAGTAAAATTTCATTGTACTGATTTTATTTAATTTATTTCAAGTTAAATAAATTAGAGAAGAAATTATCAATATTTTGAAACAAAATTGACCATTTTAAAATTATAAGATAATGAAACGTGAGTAGATCTAGATTTGATCAGTTTATCAACCTTGATCAAACATCCAGCTACAGTGTTTTGGTTATAATGTCGATGCATAGTTCTATATTATAATGTCAAATGCGGAATCTAAAAACACTATAATTTGTAACGCAGTTTCGTGGAATTCACCTACATCTGCGGGGCTATTCTGCCCGATTTGAAAGATTCACTGGAATGGCCAGTAACATTACAATAACACTTGTGCTATTAAACCCTAAATCTAGTGGGAGCTAAGAGTGCAACTTCTCAAATTGTTCCAAACACGAACTGCCTTCAACGTTGTTGATCGTTGTAGATCTGTTGAGCAAACCTCACTACTTGACTCGGTTTCTCGATCGATTCTGTAGTGCAAAACCTCAACACCCGGTTTATACATCTGTTTCAATGCCTCCTGAACCGATGTAGAATAATGCCATGAAATTCTTCTTTTATAGTACTGTTCGGTTGCGATCCATATTCTACCGGATCCAACTCTCACATCCGTTTCCGATTCTGATTGCTATATACACAATAGTCTAGAAAAGAGAAGACAATGTTCTAATCTATTCTAATTAAGAAAAAATAATATTCAATTAGATCTCTTTCCTTACATGTTTTATTCTAAAGATCTAGAACAATACATAGAATATAGATGAATACGGATGAATATTACCATACCATAATATTCTGATCAGCCATAATAAACTTGGATTTCCTTATTTTTCCGAACTCCGCACAAGACATTATAATATTTAAGTTCTAAAGAACTGCTGAAGGACATTATAATGTTAAAACTAACGTTCATAAAATATGCCAATTAACATTTTGACTTGTCATTGTTTAAATTAAAAGGAGGAAATGATTGCTTTTGAAGTAATTAGTTTCAACAAGTTTATCTGAGGCTGGCCAGTACAAAGTTCAACTCTTCACCATTGGACAATGCTGAATTAATATTGCCCATTTGCTATTTCAGTAATATATATTCGGTAAAATTCCTTCACCAGGACTGCAGGTACCTCTACAAAACCTTACCCGGGTGTAGCCTAAACAGAATAATTTGATCCAAATTATAAAATGATAACGTATTATTATATTAATTTAATGTAATTGGATCAAGATTCCTTCAATGTGCATTTTTATTTCATAATTCAAAGATTTACGTGTACATATGTGCATGTATATGAGAGAGTTGAAGAGTTACTGATGCATGCGTGTTTTATCTTTTACTGAGAATTTTATGAATGATATTTTGTAGAAAAATCGATTTGTAATAGTTGTATCACCACTAAAAACAAAGGCAGTTAGAATTAGGAGAGTTGACCAATATAGATAACATCTAATGCCAATTGCAGTTAGGACCACTTGGTAAATGGTAAACGGGATCGAAAGCTACAAAAACTGTCTCGAATCGGATACGTATAATGGTGTACAAACGGACGAACGGCATAAAATAAAATAAAATCTGAAATGATATACGCAGTCTGCTATTATACTCAGCGTAATTTAAAATATCAAAACTACAATACCGCTTTTAGAATATTATTATATTTTCTAATGAACATAATAAATGAGAATATTATCATAAATTTATATCGTGTTTTGAACTATAAGAGTAAAATACCGGACTACATATAATAAGGCTCTAAAAAATTTAATTCAACTTGAGATTAACATAAAGGGACATATATAACTTGTGGTTAACATAAATAATATCAATCTAATCAAATTTAGTTGAATTCAGATTAGTGTATGAGTTTATTTCCTCACTTTTCAACTCATCCATTCGTATCAATTCAGATAGGCACTTAATATTATTCGGTACTTTTTAACACAAAATCAACATTATTCAACTCAGCATAGTACATTACTATTTAAGCCCAACTAAACATGTCTTAATGCCCTGTCCAGTTCAACTTATTACAGCACATTTCAACACAGCACAACACTGGTCAGCACAGCACAACACTCATCAGCACAACACTCATCAGCACAACACTTTTCAGCTCAACGCATTTAAGCTCTAAATGGGCACTATTTTTATCTTTTGTAAAAATAATATTATTTAAGTAAACCTTTTAGTTCGTAAGTAATAAACATTGTGTTTTTTCTTCAACTCAAATGAACACAACTCAATACTTTCACCACTATTCAGCACAAGATCAGCACAACACAGCACTGATCAGCATAACTCAGCACTTATCGGCACAACACAGCACTCATCAGTACAGCACAACACCAAATAAGTTGAACTGGACAGGGGTAAGTATAAACTATAAATCGATTAATAAGGAGTCGATCATTTCAATCATAATCGACCTTTTTTAAATTATAACGGGATTGTTTTATTAGATGTCAATTCATTTGTTTAAATTCTATTTTATTTTATTTTTCCCACCAACGTGAAAAGATAAAATTTAGACCAAATATGTCGTTTGTTCCAAAATTAAACATGTAATGAATAAGATCAATTTTGTCATAAAAAGAAGATCAATTGGCAATAAACAACCTTTCCTTTCACTTTCCGGTTTCAAAAATAACAGCCATAAACAGCTACCTAGTAGTAGGGATGATCATGGGTCTCGGACCCGCTCCAGATCCTGCGGATTTAGACCCTGTGGGTCGGGTTTGGATCCAAATTTTTTAGACCCATCGGATATGGATCGGGTTTGGATCTAAGTTTTAATAAACGGGTATGGATACAGATATATGGTGTTAAGATCCAGACCCTGATCCATATCCATATCCAGACCCATTAACCTATTATAAGATATAATTAATAATATATTATTACTACATGATAAATATAATGTTAAATTTCTAATCCTAATTCATCATCTTCTTCTCTCTAATAATAATTATTATTATTATTCCAAATTACTGATACCGATAATTATGATCTACCATAGAAAATATCATATATTTTTTTCACCTACTACGTTCTTGTACTAAATTACAATTTTGATCTTAATCAATTGATGCATTTTGATGTGTATTGTAGATTGATAATTCATATATATGCTTACATTTGTGCTTATGGTAATAAAAATAAACAAATTTGGGTATATTTGTATTCACTATGAAAATCTCAAACATCTATTTAAAGAATTTGTCGATTTCTTAGTAGACCCATTTATGACCCGTTTAAGACCCTTAGATCCATAAGCCCCTGCGGATATGGGTACGGATTTTGAAATTTTAGACCCTGCGGATATGGATCGGATTTGGATCCGACATTTTTTTTACGGATCGGGGCCGGATATAGTTAAATTAGATCCAGACCCGCCCCATGATCATACCTACCTAGTAGTACTCAGCCACCATATATGCCAAAACTGAATCAATTGGTCAAATCGCAGCCATATTTCTAACCTACTTCTCCGGAAACCAACCAAATGAATAGCACCGTATTAGAGGCCACCAACGACGTTTCCGGTGACAAAACCTCCGCCGGACTTTACCGTTACAGCATCGGAGTTTGCTTCGGGGTCGTCATATTCCTCATAACCCTCACCTACCTCTACTACATCTGCCGCCGTCGATCTAACAGCCACCACCATTTCCACCGCAGAGCCGCCACTCCCACCGCCGTAGATGAAGACGACGACGACGATGATGATCCAGTGAGTAGTGTTCCAAAAGGGATCAACGAAACAGCGCTCCAGAAATACCCAAAACTCCGATATTCTCAGGCCAAAAACGTCCAAGAGGGTGGCCTGACGGCGTGCTCAATATGCTTGCAGGAGTACAAAGATTCCGATATGCTGAGATTGTTGCCGGAATGTGGACACTTTTTTCACCTCAAGTGTGTTGATCCGTGGTTAAAGCTCCATCCCACTTGTCCGATTTGCAGAAATTCGCCAGTGATTCTATCTTCCTTGGATTGTCAATGTCCTCAAGCCATAGAAAGGCCAAATCCTCAACCGGAGTAGTAATATATTTTTGGTCGATTTTGTGTGCTTTTTTGAGTTTTTTTTTCTCCTCCTATTTCGTTTATATTATAATTTTGAGATTAATTTTTAACTAAGATTTTTTTTTATTTTTTTGGTGTCACCTTCAAGCTCTACTTTTGCATGTTTGGGGTATAAAATCACATTTCATAAGTTGAGCCCTAGTCCAATCACATTTCATAAGGATGTTGCTATATGCAGTTTGATATTTTAGTCTTCTAATTCAAAATACCATATGGATTTATGGAAATGTTCTCACTTATTATATTCATTGGGAAACTTAGCAGTGAATAGTGAAAGGTGTTGTAATTTCAATAATATTTGAACAATACAGAGTAAAATATTGGACTGTACTGCGATAGCACTTCTGTATATTCATGTACGACACAAAATGAATCATTTAATTAGTACTCCTAGTACATTTAATCAGGTTTGATAGAACTCTTTTATGTTGAAATAGAAAACCACGTGGAATATTGCAGCAAACCAGGCGAGAGAAACTCCACCGCAACTCTGATAACCGCCGCCTCTGGAACCACCAAACTCCGGTGCCTGAAATGGAGGCGATTCCATTACACCATCATCATGTTCCGATGAAGAGAAGGGATGGGAACGGCCCGGGGATAATCTCGGAGCCGGAGAACTGCTATTCCGACGGTTGACCACAACGGCCAACTTCTGGCCCAAATTGCAGTAATTAGCTATGCTGCATATGAAGTAGAACACGCCTTCTTCCTGTAATATAACTCTCGCCGGCCCATCCCGGAAAACCACGAACGGTTGGTCGGAACTGCAAATCTGGTGCTCTCGCGCAGACACTTGCATCACGTCATGGAGCCCCGAATCAAAATCAAACACTGCAACAAAAACAAATAAGTATATAATTCTTGCACGTCAGCATATTTAAAAATAAGGATATGAAGGATATTTCATGGATTTACAAAGATTATCTCCGATCTGGAAGAAATGGGAAGATGACCAATCCTCGTAGAAATGATTGGTTGTGGGGATTGACCAAAATGTATCTCCAACGATGTATTCCGTTGCGTAACACCGATTCAAGAATATAATAAAAACTATAAGTTCAGATGTCGAGATCATTTTGTGAATGCAACTGCGAGTAATTAATTATTGAAAGGCATGTAATTAATTTCAGGTTAAATTACATATATATGTGGCGGTTATTTCACATAGAGGAAAAGGAAACCGAAAAGATGAACAAGCGGAATGGTAGTTTCTTTCAACACCCATACACTAACTTACCAGCAGTTTTTTTGGGTTTTAATGAAAAGGGAAATGAAGTGAGAAAACGATTAGTACTTCATTCCGAATTCATGCAAGTAAACAAATTATTGTTGATGAAATTAAGACACTTTACTTCACAAACCTTCTACATTCTACGTATACCATACGATTCAAAGTATCAACATCCAAATCTCATACTTTTCCTGACATTAAGAGTGCTTCGAAAATAAAACATTTGAATTTAGAGTGGTTTAACTTTATATAGAGTACAAATAATAAATATTCAACTTTAATGAAAAATCATGCAATAATACGAAAAAGATACAAATACAACAAGTCCATCGCAGAGTTTTAAAGGAGTAAGAGTTTAAGTAAAAATAAACTTTTAAGCACACCCACCGCCTCCACTGCGGCGTGCTCTCAATAAACTGTAACCAATTGCATTTAATCTGAATACTATCTGATTCTTCGAAATCGTCACCAACATCATCCATCTCGATTAAATCTTCATCAATATCCAAATGGCCATCATGATCAGCAAATTTTCGAATATAATTATGGAGAGTTATAGTTGCGATGACAATTTTCACTTGCATCTGAAATGACCAACCTTTCGTTGTCAATATATGCCACTTTTCCTTCCAAACTCCAAATGCACAATCTATAATCCCTCTAAGAGATCAATGACGTTGACTGAAAATCTCTTTCACATTTGTAGGTTTTCGTCTTCGATACTATTGAAAATGTTGTTTTAGAGGTCCTAAAAATCCATTCATTCGTAGATATCCAGCATCAAAGAGATAATACTTCCCTATCTTAATTATATTATAAGATATCACATCTCTATCTCATGATTTAATATATTATGATCAACAATAAAGCAACAAACTCTGGTGAGTCAGGTCCTACATATCTGGCAGAGGTCGAGGAAATTCGAATTTGAATTTCGAAGAATAGATTGAAACACTCCTGAGTCATGAGCAGATCCTTCCCAACCAGCGCATACAAGCGTAAAATACATATTAAAATCACACGTCACCATAACATTTTCAGTTGGAACACCTTTTTATTGATATGTATGTGGTATTTGATGCTAAGGAGATATTGAGGCGGGAATATGCACTCCATCAATAACACCCATACAATCCTGCAAAATTAAATATTCTCAATATAATTTCTAGTTCCCCATATACATGCTCATAAGTACAAGTTAAGAATTTTCTCAAACATAATAAACCTCAAAATAATATCAACATTACCTTAAAGTGTAGCATATATATTTATTATTTGTAGATATCTACAGAGGAACATCTCTAAACTCCGGATCCAAAGTTTTGATCATTTTATCACCATAAGAGCATCATATGTTATTGCTTGTTCAATGTATCTACTTATAGTTTCTTTCGAGTGTTGATTTCGTTCACTTATTCCTCTAAAGCCTGAAATATGAAGTACAAATGTTACAACTTCAATACGACTTATTCTATTTGAACCTAACGTCCCATACTCAGTCTCCAGATCATGACACAAATGAGAAAAAAAATTGGTTTATGCATTTTTAATTCATTGAAGAATCAAATTGGATGGCCTTGTAAAACTTCCATTATCCATCTTACTATCTTGTCTTGATGTTATACAAAAAGTTTTATCAGTATAACTCTTATAATAATATTCAACAACAAGAGCAGTGGCTTGTGTAATGATTCCAACTTCTTCTTCACTATAACCAGATTCTAACATTCCAGAAAACTTTCAAAAAAAGAACTTTCAGACAATCAAATTCAGATGGTCACCCCCGTCAAAAAGAGATTATACCAAAAAATTAAGCATGTGAGGATTGTGAGTCAGAGTTTTACCTTTGAATGCCAAATAAAATGAAGTATATTTATGGAACTTTGCATAACTATACTTTTGATAAGTTCATGGTTCGTATTCGGACCTCATTCATACTCGGACCAGGGCCCGAGAAGGGTCGTGGGCTCGAGATACGCGAAGGGTGGATCCACAGGTCCATCAATCCTAATCCTTACAAGGAATGCGTATATTATGAATGTTCTGCAAGGAATATACATCCTCTCAAAGATGGTAATACGGCCATCCTAAACATGGTAACACAACCATGTCCGAAATATACTTCTATTATATATGGTAATACAACTACTATTCCCATAAGAGTTGTATTCATACCATAAATACATATCTTGGTGATGTACGGATTGTAGCCATATAAATACCCTAAAGGTTTGGTAGACCTCTCCATCTAATCTCATACTTTACGCCTTAAGCAAATATACTGACTTGAGCGTCGGAGTGTCTATCCCCGGGACACCCGGGGCCTTTGTTTTGCAGATCAGTTCGTGAGCCTGGTTCGTCGTCGAAGTGTTGGTGTCCGACATACATCAACTTTGATAAGAGATTGCTTAAATCTATGAGCCCTTCTGCACAAGAACACCCGGATATAGCCAATCCGAAGAAGATCATAAGTCAATCCTCATCAACATGTTAAATACCATTAACTTCACACTCCAACATTATTAAATGATCACATTCGATAAAAAACCAAGTACAAAGAAGACTCATATTCATTTGACAAAACATGTCGGATTAATGAATATTAACTATCAACCGGAACGAAATATATTTAGTTAAAATTTAATGGACATACATAATGTGTCTTTTACGAGTTGCAATAGTACCATAATGAAAACTAGAAAGTTAAAGAGGTGTTTTGTGAAGAGGTTGTTGTGTTCAAATTAGCTGATTTGACCAATCGAGCTGATTTGGCCGTTCAGACAGTTAATTTTTGTGTTTGTGAACAACTGTATAAAAACGGTTTGATCCCAAAATTGGCGTTTTTAAAACGCTGCAAAAACTAGTATTTTCCACCATCTATTAGCTTTTTAGTCTAAAATTACCTTTCTTATCCTTGTATAATTCATCTCTTACCTTATAAAATTACCTTGTATGATTTTAAGCTAATTAAAAATATAATCCTATTTTTGCTTTGAATTATCACAAAAATAAAAGAAAGTGACAAAGTTGAAGGTGTTGCAAAAACATTTCAGTCCATGGTAATAGTCCAGTCATAATCAGTACACTATAGGCCCACATCCACGAGATTCCCACCCCCAAATCCCAATCATTCTTTTTAATTATAAACACACATTATAGCCGTTACCGCTCTTATCATCTTCTCTGCAAGACCTCCGATCAAAAACCAGTCACAAAGAAAATTCGATCTTTGTTCCACAGAATCTCCTTATTTTGATCCAAAAAATCTCGATCTTATTCCAATTCAGTCGAAGATGAAGAGCATGAAGGGGAAGATCCTGAAGAAATTGAAGACGATCAAGGCGATCGGGTACGTGAGACCCGAGAGAATTCTCCAGCTCAATGCATCAGATGGGCTCGCTCCCAATTCGCCACCCAATTTGAAGATCAGGGATTCCAACCGCACCCCAGATGATCCGAAGAAGATTGCTCAGAAATTGGTTCTACCTCAAGAGCCAGAAATCATTGATGTTTCCGAGCTGATGAAGGATCTCGAGGAAGACCAAGAAACGGATCTCTCCGGCGGGTTCAACGACAAGGAGAACATCCGGCCGGCCATAATCTCCCCCGGCCCGGTTTCGAAGCTGAAGAAGGCTTCTTCCCCTTTTGGAGAGCTCAAAGTGTTCAAATTCAAGAAGCCGGAGGTTGATTCCAGGTCCCTTTTCGATGCTGATCTCCTCGACGCCTTCGAGCAAGCTGTCATGGAAGTCAAGGCGCAAGAAGCGGAGTTTCGGGCTAAAGCTTCGAAACCGCCATTGATGGAGTTTGAGGAGAAATGCCCTCCTGGTGGTGGCGACTCAGTGGTCTTCTACTCGACTGGGCTCCGGGGTATTCGAAAGACGTTCGAGGACTGCAACAGCATCCGGTCCCTGCTGCAGAATCTAGGCGTTTCGTTCTACGAAAGAGATGTTTCTATGCATTCAGGCTACAAGGAGGAGCTGTGGGAAACTCTGGGAGGGAAAATTCTTCCCCCAAGGCTGTTCATCAAGGGGAGATACATTGGTGGAGCTGATGAGGTTTTGACCCTTCATGAACAGGGAAGATTCAGGCCTTTGTTGGAAGGGATTCCGAGCGATTCGCATGATAATCACTGTGAAGGATGTGATGGAGCTAGGTTCATTGTGTGCTTCAATTGCAGTGGGAGCAGAAAAGTCACCCCTGATGATGGTGAGTCCATCAAATGCCCTCACTGTAATGAGAATGGGATAATCATCTGCCCCATGTGTTCTTGAATCTGTAGTTGTAAAAATCTTGATTTTGTACTTTTGAATTCACATTCTTTGATTCTTGTTTGGTGATTCTTGTGGGAAATGAAACATGGAAAGATTGAGGCTTTTTTTGTGGTTGTGTATGTGTGTAATAGTAGTCTCTTGGTGCAGATATTAGAAATTCTTAACTTCAAGTTATATACTTTTGAGTTCAGAAATGAACAATGAGGCAATAAATTTCAGTTGTTCATATATTGATTAGCCATTTGGTGCAGATTTTTCGAATTCTTTAGTTCAAGCTATACACTTTTGAGTACAGAAATCAGTATCTATGATCAATGAGGCACAAGTTTTAAGTTGTGCAGCTTGTGCATATATATACTGTATTGGTTAGCCTTTTAGTGCAGACATGAGAAATTCTTAAACCACAAGTTGTACACTTCATGATCAATGATCAACAACAAGTTCAGAAATGCATCTATGATCAGTTTTTGCTCTCTCAGTCATGTACTAAGCTGAAGATTATCAATAGTCTTTAGGTTCGCCAATCCAGCGATGTAATGGAAAGTACGACACGCCAATCCAGCAATGGTAAATGGCAAGTTCATTGCCTAATATCAGAGATTTAAACTGTAGGATAAAGCCTGTCTTGGATTCAAAATTTCACTCTTTTTTTTTCTAACTACTGAAATGACTGTGGGAATATTTCTAGCAAATTCTCAGGGTGCTGACAAAATGTTCATGTTTGTGTCCTCTTTGTATCTGCTACTAGTACCATATAACACTGTCTAAGCTTTTTATCAAAAGACTACTGTTTTAAAAGCATTTTGTTTTAGCAAAGGGAAAAAGAGGAAATCATTAGTCTTTATCATGCATCAAGAAACTTTATTTATAACAAGTTGACATGTTTGGTTTCTCTCAAAAGGCAAAATTGATAAGTGTGGAATTTGAATGGAAAGAGGGGGAAATAAGTGATGAACCAAGAACAGTCCAAATCATTATCCCAATCCACACACTAATGAGAAAGAACATCCAGATTTTCTCTCATTTTATACACTAATAAAGCATTTTAAATTTGCCTATAATTTTTCCCAATTTCATTTTAGCTTTTCCATGTAGATATATTTACCCTCATTTCACAACTTTTGATCCAAGCCGATTGGCTATATACACATTCATATTTTACTTTAAACTGACATATTACGGTTATGATTTGAAAGAGTTGGTTCACTATTTATTTTGCGTATAGATTGTTTCACAAAATATTTCCTATTGATCAATTTGAATAAGTACCTAACTTTTAAATCTCAGTAATTAAGAAAAAAATCACCATTTTAAGATAAAATATCTCTAAAATTTATCTAAAATTACTAATTATTACTCTATTTGACATTTATTTTACAAAACTTCAAACTTGAACGGGCCAAACATAGTTCTGTTGGACTATATGAGATAGATGTGGATATTTGAGTGTGGGCTAAATAAAAAGGTCACATTTGCTGGAAAAGGAAAGGATTCCATTTCCATGGATATACTGTGAGAGGTAAAAAGTAGATATGGGCACGTGTTGCTGCTCTCACACTCTCCTCCATAGGCTGGACACCATTTTCAGGAGGCAGCCTCAGCACCGCCTCAACTTCTCCAGGTCAGTCTCAGGTGTTTTTTCCCATCAATATCCATATCTGATATTGTTTTATGTGCTTGCTTTCGCTTCTAGTTGTAGAGTGTGGCGCAGTGATCAGAACAGGAGAAAATCCGGCGGCGAGATGGAGCATGTGACGGTCGGCGCCGCCGCTTCTGAGGTGGTGGTTGGAGACCCTCTTTCCCTTCAGGCCAAGATTTCCTCAATCCGCAATGCCGGCACCCACAAACTCCAGGTACACACATTGTTAACTCTTTTAAGGTTCTTTTGTGACTTTCTGATAAATATTGTAACATGACACATTGTGCTGATTCTAATTGCAAAGTATATAAAAATGTCATCTTTAGCAAAGTGATTGTGTTAATTCTTGAATTTTTTTAGGTGATTGCAGATTTTGATGCCACCTTAACCAAGTTTTGGGTAGACGGGCGCAGAGGGCACAGTGAGTAGCTTCAACCATTTGCCTTTTATTTTCATATGCTACAAAATATATCAATTCTAAGCTAAATACGATTTTTTTAATGTAATTTAAATACGCTAGGTAGTCATGGTCTATTGCAGCAGGGAAATCCTGAGTTTGATGAGAGAAGACAGAAGCTATACGAATATTATCATCCCTTGGAATTTGACCCCTCGATTCCTCTTGATAAGAAAGCTGTACTCATGGAAGAGTGGTGTGTTTCTCAATTTGTTTTTCATTTAATAGACCTCAACGAGCATGTGTATAAAATAATGCCTTTTTTTGTAGGTGGGGCAAAACTCATGGACTTCTCATCGAAGGAGGCCTTACATATGATGCGATTAAGACATCTGTGGCTAATGCTAATATTGCATTTAGAGATGGAGTAGTTGAACTTTTTGAGTTCTTGGAGGTAAACTTTTTCTCAAGTACTTATGTTTTATGACTTTTCTCCCATGCATACTTGACTATTGTTGTCAGAAAGTACACTACAACAAGTGCTAGTTTGTTCATTTCAGGTATTGCATTTGAATTATAAATATATTTGCAGGATTATTGCTTTTGTACAAAAACGTTTTGAGCTTATCATGTTGCAGAAATTGAGTTGGTTTTTTTCTCAGTAAAAGCACTTTGATTCATGCCTTTGTCACTTGATAGCTTGTAAGCTGTAACTAGTCAAATTAGGGCCGTCTTTGCACAGCTGAATCATATTCTCAAATTAGACTTTAATTAAGAGAATAAATTCAGTGAACTCTAGCATGTATTAGGGAAATTCCTTATTGTTTCCTTTCTCCATAATGTGCAGGAAAAAGATGTTCCGATTCTTGTATTTTCTGCTGGTCTGGCAGACATAATAGAGGAGGTTACATTTTGGACCTTGGGTTAATCACGAATATATTAGCATGTATTTACTGGCTGCTTAAATACGGTGCCTCCTATTGTTTTTAATACCAGGTGTTTAGGCAGAAACTTCATAGATCCTTCAAAAATGTCAGGATTGTATCCAACAGGATGATATTTGACCAGAATGGTCAGCTAGTGGCCTTTAAAGGTAAATTTGGTTCTTCTCATCCTGCCTATAATCATATTTTCTTTTCATTTCATTAGTAAAGAGTGATAGTACTTCATTGTTTACATTTTCCTGAGGTGCATGCTATAATTCAGTTCTCGTACAAACCAATTAACGGGATCTTGGTGCAGGGAAAACAATTCATGTTTTGAATAAGAATGAGCATGCACTAGACATGGCTGGTCCTGTCCACAACCAAATTGACAGTAGCAATGAACAAATCGAAGATAATTCATCTGTGAAAAAGAGAACAAATGTGTTGCTTCTTGGCGACCACATTGGAGACCTGGGAATGTCTGATGGCCTGGACTATGAAACACGGATATCTGTTGGATTCCTGTAAGTAAATAGTATATGGTCCACTTCTATCTTTTATTTTCAAAGAAGTGAATCTGGAAATAGAAATTTTTATCCCTCAGATTCCTGAAATTTGTTCTCTAGGTTTTTGTCTTCTTAGTCAGGAGATTACTGTTGTTACTCATTTTACTCTTTATTGCAGGAATCACAATATTGAAGATTCTCTCGACAGCTACAAGAAAGCCTTTGATGTAGTGTATCTGGTAAGTATGCCATCTCAGTCACCGAATATTAGTGAAAGACTTTTCTGATCTTCATCACTTTCTTGTCATGATTTTTTATCAAATTAGCATTTTTGGCACGTTAGAACTTGTGATATTATCAACCAGCTTTGTATCTTGATACCGTGAAGAACTTCTATTACTTGCTTCATCCCAATATGGGGTTGCTTATGATTTTTACTATCGATTTATTTGGTCAGAATGATGCTTCCATGCAAGGAGTTTTGAAACTCACCTCCGAATTATGCCCCATCTGAATGTTCTGAAGCTGCACCTATAATAAGTGGCCTAGAAATGCAACCCTCTGAAAATCATCAAGAATAAATGCAGCTGGTTTGTTCTAAGTTAGGTTAGTTGTAGACTTGTAATGATTTGATGTCGCCTCTTGATATCACCCTCGAAGATTCCCACATTGTACCTTGGTCCTTAAAGCAGAGGTGGAGACCCCAATTCTTTCAGCCTTTCCTAGTTCAGATGTTCTCTTGTAATACACTTACTCTAAACTTCTAGGATGTAGTTTGTAAGCTGTGTTTCTGTTGGCACAGGGAAGGCTTAAATCATAAAGATATGAAATTAGTACAACTGAATACAACTGAATGGTCAAAATATTTTCACTTGATTCAAGATTTTTACTCTGTAAACATGAAAAAAGTAATCTATATGCTGGCTAATAATGTGAAAAACCTAATTGCAAATCATCAAAACAATTAAATTGTTCATCTTCAAAACAATGGGTGAAAATCCAACATTATTGTTTGAAAATCCAGTAGCCTGGAGTTGTGACTATTTACACTTGGTTTCTCTCTAGTAAACCAAAAAGATTGGTCAGAAGGCCAAAAAAAACCTTTGATTATCACCTAAGTACATATTCTACTCTTCCAGCGGTAAGCACTCTGTAGTACAATCAAGATTTGTTTCCGAAGAGTCAGAAACCAGAGCCGTCTGTGAAAACTTGGTGTAATGAAACTCGATCTGTAGCCGGTGATGCAGAGGTAGCGACGCCATCAGCCCCTTTTTAAGATCAACCTGAAGCTCCCTCAGGGGAATAGCAGCCAAGAAGCTCTTAATATACTCTTTGCATGAGTCCTTACCTTGGCAAACAACTTCTGATTCTTCTTCATTCTCGACAACAGTCTGTTCTTCATCAGAAACAACCACCTCCACTTTATCATCTGATTTTTGTGTCTCTTCCTGAACCTGATGAATCATCGTGTCTCTGTCGAACTTGAGGATGAAGGCTTGGTTGCATCCCTCAAAGAGCCTCTCCCCTAAAGTGTCAACAATGTAGTATGCATCTTTCTCAACCTTAAGCACGAAAAAGTGATCGTTCCAACTTACAATGTAGATTAAAGGCTCGTGATCAGGAACGGCTTGAGAAATCTCATCCCAGATATTGTCAAACGACATTGCACCATGGAGGAAATCAAACCCTCCATCCTCTATTCCCTCTGGATGGAAGAACCCTATGAAGGACTTTTCTGGAACAACTGAAAGCGATCGAACCTTAGCCTGAAGGACAGTCTCGAGATCAAAGTGCTTGTCAGGGAACAAGGTTAGGTACTTCTCATTTTCACATAGGTTTCTCCAATCTAATGAGCCTTCTCGAATCAGGCTGTCCAGTTGAGACTTGATTGGCATATGATCGCGATTTCCTAGGAACCAATCGGCTATGACAGTAACTAGGGCAGCACAGGCACCTTCACCAGCTGCTCGTTCGCTCCGCTGATCAATGGAAGCAAAGAAAACACTGGTTTTCAATTTCATGTGACCATCACGGCTTACTATCTCTTTCTGCTCCCAGCTTCCAACTGCAAAGTTGTCATCCCCAAATTCAGAGATTGAGGACTGATTTGTAGCATCCTGAAGCTGTAAGATTATACAGCACTCATCAGTCATTTCCCACAAAATAATTATAAAACAGCATAGATAAGTGCAAAGTGATTGATGTTTTACCGCAAAAATGGATTCATCAGAAGGACAAAGGAATCTCCGGTCATTATCAATGTCATCTCCACCTTCATCTCCATAATGTCTTTTGAGCAGTGGCTCTCCTTTGACCTTAGATGATGATTTGAAGCTGACTTTTCTTTTCCTCCTCCAGGGAAGAATTTTATCAATGGGACTAGTCATCTGGTGAGATTTAGAAACTGAAGCAGGCAGATCATCATAGCACGAATCTGCTGTTTCTAATTTGCGATGCTTGTGATAAATCCAATCCTCATCTTCGCTGCAGCTTGTGCTAGAGTAAAGCAACCCTCCAGCATGGTTGGCATGAGCCAGTGTTTCATAACTGAGTGACTTCTTGATTTTATCAGATTTCTTATCTCCTCCATCTGAATCATCTGACAAGTCTGAATCCAAGGGATAGACATATACAACATCATCACTTTTGGTTGAACTCTTTCCGTCACTTCCTTCCTCTTCACCATGGACTTTCTTAGCAACTCTTCGAGACGACAGTGCTTTGAAGAGCTTCGCCTTGCTAAAACCCGTCTTTGCCACAGACACCTCACTCTTGGGTGAGACTTCACGGAGGGGTGAAAGAGGTAAACAGGGAACTGATCTAGATGCTACTTCTGAAGCATCCTGAGCAGTTTTCACTTCCACAAGTCTGAGAGACAACTGTGATTCCATCAAGAAAGTTAGAGACACATCACATGAATGCAAGGGAAAGAAATAAGCGAATAGTTAATTAACTCACAAGAAGTGAAGCATTGGAGGCAAATTTAGGATTTGTAATCGACATTGGTAAACTAACTTCCACATCCTTTCCAGGTGTAGAGCTAAATTCTGCAAGGTTCAAGGATGATGTAGCAACAAGAAGGATCTTGTCATTTTCTCCTTGGTTTGAACCCTGCTTCATCAGATGGATTCAATTGGTTAAAAACATGAACAGTGAGAAGAATGTAAGACAAAATCAGCAATCTTAGATTACAATGACATACTAGCCTAGGAAGATCCAAGTCCAATAATCAAGAACTGGCAGAATAAGCTGTGTTTTGTTTTTTTGGTGGGTTCCAATTCAATAAAATAACATTATGGTCTCTTCATATGAAAACTAACTTAGGTTCTCTCAATCAATCATTGTTTCTTTCATTCCATTGGTTCCAAACAGGTGCAGCAGAATATGCTGGTAGCAATATATTAATCACCAAAACAATTAAGACCAAGAAAATGACACAAATCCTTTAAAACAACAACTCACTGGTGGGTCCACTGAACAAAAAAAATCATTGTTTACTGGAAAGTTGAAAACCTCAACATTTCAATTCACATGGAGCATGTAACACACTGTTACCATCTTTTCCACTAACAAGAACATGGTCAACATTATGAGGCTTGAGCCAATTCTTCAAAATTGTGTCTCAATATTAAATGGTCATCATCATCATCTTAATGAGCAAGAACACAGCAAGTCAACCAAAGGTAGAGTAATTTGCCAGTATAAAGACTTGTCAAACATTTGACAAAACTGACAACTGTGCTCTGAGATCACTTTTAAAGTCAACCAATTTCATCCATTTAATCAAATTTGATCATACAGTTTTCCACTTTTGCTATTGAAACTATAACAACTTTCTTATCCCTGATCAGAAATTCAGAAATCAGAACCAAATAAACAATAATCAAGAACATGAATCTAATCATCTCAAGAACCCTAAAAATCAAAGAAAACCAACTGTTTGTGATTGTTTGTGAAAATTATAAGGGGATTGATAAGCACTCACATTGATGACAGTGAAGACCACCTCCCATGGATGAAAAACACCATCTTTACCAGCTCCAAGGTTGCAAACGCTCTGAAACTCCTCATTCCACACCACAATCCCATCTCCATCTTCATCCCTGAAAGACTCTTCCTTTGTGAAATTCCTCCTCACGCTTCTCCTCAGAGAACTCAGAGCGTTTCCCTTTGATCCTTTCCATTTAATCTCAACAGACAATCTCTTGAAATCCAGTCCTTCGATCCCTTCAAGCTTTTTAACAGTGATCCTGACATCGAATTTCCTGGATGATAAAGGGGGCCAGGGCCTCCATCTCGCCATCGTCACCACCATTTTTTCTCCAAGAAAATCTCAGAAAAACTGATTCGCAGTTTGATTTGATTGGAAAGAGAGAGCAGAGCCTTTCTTTTCCGGGCGAGAGAGAGTACAGAAAGGGAGAAATTTGAATGTTAGTTCAGAAAGTGGTGGGAGAGGGATTATATAAGAAAACCGTGGTGTAATTTTGACATAAATGTGGCCCTCAATTGAAAATTATTGTTTTTTCTGTGGGGCGATAAAGGGAAGTTTATAGAGAGCGGGCCCCGGCCGGCAATATAAACAGTGGCCTAAAAACTAACGTCTCTATTTTCAAGTCCTTGCAGAAAAGCCCCTGGATTGCAAACTTATTGGAATTTAGGGCCCACAATGTTATGTGGAAAATTGCTACTTGCCACCACTTTTTGTCCAGATTGTGAAAATCCAATTTAAGGTACATTGACAATGTCCAGCACTGTAACCATTATCAAATTAATTAAATAATTGTTAATATAAAACGTCAAACTTTCATAGTTATGAATAAATAAATAATTTCTATACATATTGAAAATAAATTGCTTGAATCTGATGCAGTGATTAAGGCTAATTAAACACATGAAGTTGGTAAGATCTGATTGCAGAGGATAAGGCCACATTTATAGTATGTGTTTAGAATTCAAATCTGATTATGATCTTGGTTTGATTTAGTACAAAATATTAGTTAATGATCTTCTAAAACAGAAATGGATTAGAAAAGATTTAGACCCGGTTTGCTGGTCAATTCAATTCAATTCAGTTCAGTTTAGTTCAATTTAGATTAGTTCAACAAAATATAATATGATCAAATTCGGGTAAATTTAGATATACTGACTTTATATTTCAAAACATTAGTTTCACTTCAGTTTAATTTAATTCATTTAAGTTCAGATCAATTACAAATGCCCTAACTTAATATGGATTATGAGTTAATGATCTTCTAAAACAGAGAATTGATTAGAAAAGATCTTGGATTTGCAAGTAACCGGCGATCAAGTAGGAAATTTCAAGTCGTAGATAAGATTTCATTTAAAATTGCAAATCTTTGACTTTCTGACTATTTAATGTGTATTTGTATTTTATTTGCTATGAAATTATTAATAAACAAATGAGAATTTATTATTCATAAATTCTGAAAGTCAAACTTTCCTAGAAATATAGAACTACCAACTACACAATAAAACATATTTCAAGATAAAAATGAAGGAATTTTATATTAAAAAAGTATAATAATAATTAAGTTATGACAAATATATTTTAAATTTGGATAAAGTGCATTTTATGTCTCCTTAATATTCAAAATGTAAAATTTATGACCCTTAAAATAAAAGTGCTAAATTCCTAATCTCTTAAAATTGAAAATGTATAATTCATAACCCCTAAAATAAAAGTGTTAAATTCATATCCCCTCCAAACAGAAAATGTATAATTTATAATCTTTCAACAAATTCTGTCATAACGCCGTTTCGGACTACGTAGGTGCGCGTCACGTGATCAAAACTTATCAATTTATTGAGGGTATTTATGTAAATGCATTGACCGTGGAGATGATGCCGGAGACAAAACTCTCTTCAGATTCTTAGAAAGTTTTTCGGTGAACACGTCCACCAAATACCTGTAGATGGAAGATTTCAAAACGCATAAGGATCCGCAGTGCTAATCTTGGTCCCTCCGACACGCTAGCAATCAAAGAAATCAACGCGATATTCTTTTCCGACTCACGCGCCAGTCCTCATAACGCCTCATCGCGACGAGTCTCGAGCTGAGCGACTGCACCACTGCTGGATCGGTGGGCTGATCCGGCGTTGAAATCGGCCGGATCAGGGGAACTCGAGAATTGTGTTTGTATTAATTTGGGGAACTCGAGAAGAAGAAGATTTAATATAGAATTTTAAAAGAAATTATTTAATCAATGCTCAACGCATTTACGTAAATACCCTCAATAAATTGATAAGTACTAGTTACGTGACTTCACACGTGAGTTATTCCAGACGGCCATTACAAAATTTGGCAAAAGGCCATGAATTTTACGTTTCAAATTTTAAGGGATCATGAATTTATCACATTTATTTTAGGGATCAAAAATTGTACATTTTGAATATTAATGGGCCATAAAATACACTTTATTCTTTAAATTTAAAATTACACCATTTTAATTTTTTTAAGATTAGAAACATGGGTTTATGATAGACCCAACTCATTTATTTTTGAAAACAATAAGATGAATTGGGAGTAGGCCAAGTAGCTTCACATTTGCTTCGCCTTTTACTAATTTGAAACAGTCTATAACGGGAGGTGTTTCATGAGTTCACGTGACAATAGATAATTTGAAGAATTTAGATGATAACTAGTTGTAACTCTTGGGTTTAATTAATAACAAATAAGACCCTCTCTGTATATATAAATAGCTGCTCAGTATGTAAATACAAATCACCAAAAGAAATTACTCTTTATATAGTATCAATTATCTAAATCGATCATATTTCAAAACCTACTAGGGTTCTTAAACCCTCTCTTCCCCCTACTTCTTCTTTTTTTCTGCCGCTCCCCTCTCTTCCTCACGTAGCCTGCCGCCCTCTTCTTCTCTTTTTCATGAAAAATTATTTTTTAATTTGCAATGGCGATGAGTGATGATAAGTTGTCCATCAACACCTTGATCCACTTACTTCCGACCAAGTTGGATGCTTCGACATACCTGCAGTGGAAGCAGCAGGTCACGTATGTTCACAAGCCCTAGGGTTTGTTCAGCCATCTTGATGGCTCCTCTCCTTGCCCCATCGTTACGCCAGCGCCGGTGGCTGCGTTTTCGTCCTCCTCACCGCCCGATGCTGCTGCTAAGGAAGAGCATGAAGCTTATGAAGCTGGCAAGCTGCTCAGGCTGGCTGTCTTGCCTGGCTTACTGTAGATCATCGACTCTGTGGTGTTCTTCTGGCCTCTCCCGACGGAGGCCATGAACGTCATCTCTCAGTGCTTGACCGCGAAAGATATGTGGGACACTTTCGCCAACACGTACCAGTATAACACCGTCACAGCACCCTTCAACCTTCGTCAACAGGCTGGTACGATCCGTAAGACTGGTACAGAGCATGAACTCCACCTTTGCCTTTTGAAGATTTTACATCACTTGTCTGTCATGGGTGATCCCGCTAGTGAACAGGACAAATTAATGTGGTTTCTCAATGCACTAGGTGTTCAATTTCAACAATTTAGTACTCTTGTCTATGTCAGAAACATATGCCTTCATATTTGCCTGTTGTTGATGAGGCTAGGCGTTATGACTCTTTTGTGGTGAATATGGCAGATTCAGGGATCGGATCTGGACCGGTGGCGTTCGTGGCCGGCACCCAGCAGCCACGAAGAGTCAGCCTTCGTGGTGGAATGGCCTCCTAGCTGCTAGGTGTCGGCCACGAAGACCACCGGTCCAGATCCAGTATGTCCCTGCAAAGATTGGGTCCCAGAACCTGTCATATTCACCACAAAAGATTCATAACGCCTAGCCTCATCAACAACAACAAAATATTAAGGCACAGGGGTTTCTGACAGAGACAAGAGTACTAAATTGTTGAAATTGAACACCTAGTGTATTGAAAAACCACATTAATTTGTCCCGTTCACTAGTGGGATCACCCATGACAGACAACTGATCTAAAATCTTCAAAAGACAAAGGTGGAGTTCATGTACTATACCAGTCTTACGTATCATACCAGCGTGTTGACGAAGGTTGAAGGCGGATGTGACGGTGTTATGCTAGTACGTGTTGGCGAAAGTGTCCCACATATCTTTCGTGGTCAAGCACTGAGAGATGACGTTCCTGACCTCCGTCGGGAGAGGCCAGAAGAACACTACAGGGTCGATGATCTACAATAAGCCAGGCAAGACAACCAGTCTGAGCAGCTTGCCAACTTCATAAGCTTCATGCTCTTCCTTAGCAGCAGCATCGGGCGGTGAGGAGGACGAAGACGTGGTCACCGGCACTGGCGTAACGATGGGGCAAGGAGAGGAGTCATCAAGATGGCCGAACAAACTTTGGGGTTTGAGAACATACGTGACCTGCTGCTTCCACTGCAGTTATGTTGATTCATTCAACTTGGTCGGAAGCAAGTGGATCATGGTGTTGATGTACAACTTATCATCACTCATCGCCATTGTAAATCAATAAATATTTTTTTATGAAAAAGAGAAGAAGAGGGCGGCGGCTACGTGAGGAAGAGAGGGGAGCGGCGGAAAAAAAGAAGAAGGGGGAAGAGAGGGTTTAAAAACCCTAATAAGTTTTGGAATATGATCGATTTAGGCAACCTTATATGCATGATCAAATCGAGCATTACCATTGATTTTATTATCCTAAAGGGAACTAGAAGAGTTATTGCTCCGGTCAAAAATAAATTTATAAAAAACATTAAACTACGTAGTTTTTGACTAAAACCGCAACATAACCACCACAAGTTCACCATATTCCGGCGCCTACAATATATATATTAATTTTTTTGTTTCTTTTAATTTCATTCTTTTTACCGAAAGTGTTTCCGCCATCTATATTAACATCAATTACACACACAAATACAATTCATTCCAACTCATATAATATTGTATACTACCATATAAAAAAATTCTATAATATCTTCCTTTGCTTCCACTTATAAAATCCTATATACTTCCGTGTCCGCATTATTTTTTGAGGTGAAAAAAATGCATGATTAAATCATATGGTGGTGTTTGTAATCCGCAGATAAACCTGTGAATTTGATTGTGTTATGAAGCAGTTAATTATGATGCAAAGTTATGAAAACCCTAGGGGGTGTATACTGTAATTAGCGTTGTCTTTGCAGAATCCGTCGAAACTGAAGTCTGGATGGGAAGAGTATTTATCTCAGTGAGGAGGAGCATTAGGGATTGGGAATACTGGACCGATTATCTGATCTGAAATTGGGGGATGAATTGTCTTTTTTTTAGGATTTGTTGTGGAGGATTCGTTTGATTGTTAATGAAGTGTTTGTAGATTTGTAGCAGACTGAAAGATACGGAATGGATCTCCAGACAGGATCCGTATGTGTGCCTTGATTACGCCAGCACAAAGCACCGCACTCCAACTTGTACAAGTAGGGTTTTTTTATTATTATTTTGATTTGATGTTTTTGAAGTTTATATTGTTTCAGAAATTGATTTGAGCGCATGTTTGTTGGATTGATTGATGATTAGATGAGATAGATTCTTGTGGCGTTTTCGTGCCCAGAACATGCGAAAGCGAAACTTCCTCTATGCTTGAATTCGGTGAAGATTATCCAATTGGAGCATAAACTGGAGAAACCCTAAACCGATATAGATTTATTTTATAAACTTTACAGTCTTCAAGAATTGGATCAGCTCTCCACATATCGGTTGCAACTGCATCACAGAGGTGGGAATTCAGTCTCCGCCTTTATGTTTAGGGTTGACTAACTATGGTGACCCTCAGTCTAAAGAGATTATGGTAGAACAATAATCGTGGTGTGTCTGAAATAAAAGAGGTAAAATTTCAACGATTTTTTCTCTAAGAATTTGCAGAATATCAAACAATATAACACCCTGCATAGGGTTTTCAATTTGGTTTGTCAATGTTTGGTTTTGACTCCAAATATCGTTTTTGCATGATGTGTAGTCAAAGCGGGGATAAAAACGAAGACATCCCTGAATCTAACTCCTTTGAATTGCCAACTCACAAGACTTTTGATCATTTGATGCCTTTGCATTAAGTTGTTTGCTCAACATTTACATGCATTGATTTATATATGCAATAATTTGTTTTATATTGTAATTTTTGCGTTTTTTGCCACCTTTAATTTAATGGTGTCAATTCATGCTCAATTTAGCCATTTCACAAAAATACCCCGTGAATAAAGAAACTCGGCAATTACATGGAAGGATGGTGTAATTGTTTTTTATGCCTAAATTTATCTGAAATTTATCAAATTATGTTTTTACTATATTGAATTAAATTAAATTGAACTACTTAGGTGATTATTTATCTATGAGTACATTGAATTAAGGTTTTAAGTAAAGATTATTTTAGAGAACTAATATGGTAATAAATTCCTATTGATGGATTGTGTAAATATTTTTTGATTCTTAGAAATCAATTACTATATCAAATAAATCAATTTGAATAAACAAAAAAAAAACTTACCATCACAATTTCAAAGTATTTATCTTCTCTAAAATAGACATTGAAATATTGTGTACTAATATATTTAGAAAACAATTAGGATTCGCATATTTTTTATTTTATATATAATATATTATTGTATGCCAAAAACAAATCATTCTCAATTTCTCAAGAAAGAAACATGCATGAATGAAATATTATAGTACCTTTTTTTCTAGCTACCAAGCACACAAAGATCTTGTTTACTAAATGAATGTGGTTAAATATTTGGAAATTAAATATTTTGTATTATATCTGAGGCACAGTTGTAAATTTAAAAATAAAATAATATAAAATGATTATTTCATTGTTTTCTATCGTTTACGTGACAACTATTTTCTAAAATATATTATTATTTGTGTAAAGAATAAATATATCTATTGAAACAAACTTTAAAAAACTTCTAATCAGAATTGGCTCTTTAGCTTTTTTTTAATTTGAAACCAAATTAATAAAATCACTTTGTAGTTTAATATATTCATGTTAATAAGTGAAAAACATAGTTGCATGTCTAGATCTACTAAAACATTTATAAATTGCATTAATACTCTTTCAAAAATAATTTGAAGACATTGCCTTTAATTAACTTTCATATATTAAAATTATTATTTCTTCATATTTTATTTTGATATATTATGGATTTCCAAACACCCTTTTAATTAAGTTAGGATTATATTTTCACTTTTGCCTAATAAATAACGATTAAACATTTAAATAAATCGCACAACGTGCGATCCATCATGCTAGTTATTATAATATTTGAACAAGCAATGTTTATGAAGGTAACACAAATAAAGTTTCAATGAAACAAATATATATAAAAATGTAACATTAATTCTGATAAAAAACGGACCCTCTCTAAGTAGAACATATTAAGTAGTACCGAATTCCAAGTTATGTATGCCATTTGATTTGAATCAAAAGCAAACCATTACCTCATCAAGTCAGAATACACACAATATTCCAAACTTGAAGATTTTCTGCTCAATCCCTTCGCACACAATCTTACCCAAACCCTAGTGCCTTCGTAAGTAAGTTTTATTAATGGGTATCAATCTGAATTTTAGGACATATCATTTTGAAAATGTCAGGGTGTATTTGGTTTGTGGTGATTTTGAAGGAATGTGATTTTATGAGTTAAAATTAGAAGGTTTTATTTGATTGGTTTTATTTTTGTAAGTTTTAATAGTGAAACAAGAGAAAGTCTTCTGAAAGTCCAACTTTCCTGACTTTCCATAAAAGTCTTTATACGTTTTAACTTATATATTGTACCTTTTAATTTGAACTGTAAAATTTGTTATTTGAATTTTATTAATGTTTTAATGTAAATTCATGAATTTTTGCATTAAAACATGTTTTACTATATGTTCACTTTGATACTATCAATGTTTTAACACAAAATAGTATCACTTGACCTTAAATATATAGTAGTGGTAGTTCCATAACAGTTAGAAAAGTCGAATTTTCTAGAGACTTAGCAGTGAAACAATGTGAAAAGTGCTGAACAATGCTAGTACAGTGTTGGAATAGTTCTATTTTTTCTCTCAAAACTAACAAAATTTCAAACAAACCAAATAAGGCTTTGAAAGTTCACCCATACAAAATCACAAATGAAATTTCAAACTCTCAAATTTTAAATCAAAATCATGATTTTTAATATTAATTCAACCAAAAACACTTTTCGATAATATATTTCTAACTGTCAATTTTGATAGTTTTCATTATTATCAAATTTACATAATATATAATGCAGACAATATCGATCTGTAATAAATATTTCAAAATCAATAGTTGTTTTTTTTTGTGGATAGTTTTATATTTATGACCCTTCTTGAAAAAATCAAACAAGAATCACTATTGGATCACGTTATGGAATTCCTTGAATCGTAGTACTTGGCTTGTGAAACACGTGTTGTATATCCTGTGCTAGAGAGATCAAATACGCTACTGCATATGCATGCTCACCATCACCATCTGGAATTATGATTCATCGTCTCCATGCGCATACTTATATCGTCACACTTCTGTTTCATAATATCTTCTGCATCTTTTTTTCCTTCATATCTCGTTTTCTTCCGACTGTGTCCTTCAGCAATTAATAAGGGCTCAAAAGTCTTATAGTGCATCTTTTAAACTAATGGATCTAATTAAATCAGTAATATTCAACTCTTGAATGTTGTAATTTACCTTTTCAAATTAGTAGTTATGCTATCATTTTGAGAGTGAGATTTTTTTTATGAAGACACTACAACAATCTAATCTAATACATATGGATCATACAACTATTTCATAATTATCCTACATGATTAAACTATAATTATCATACTCTACTGATCTCGTACGTTGAGTGGATAAGGTCATTACTGTGGTCACTGTGTCGTTTAAATCGGGATGAAGATCCCACTGATTATACATGCAGATGCTCCTGATCTTGACACCGGAATATAACTCCTGACTCGTGATGTAGGGCGTTGGAAACTTTAACCCGGAGAAATTAGAATGAAGTGCTTCATATTGAAATTGTTGCTTCTGGAGGATTTGAACCCGAGCTCTAGAGAGCGAGGCAATACTTTTGACCAACTGAACTAACCCAGTTGATTAAACGAGATTTATCGTCTTCCACAATGTTACGGTGAAACTTAAATTTGTTTATATTTATATTGAAACTATGTCAAGCCAATTATGCACAGCTAATCCTCCACATCCGTACGATACCGAATACCAATATAAAATTGTATTGATAGTTTGCGGGAAGTTTGATTTATCCTCTCAGAATCCATTGGACAAATATAAATCTATACAATATATTACGTCTTTTTTTGAGAATTTGCATACCATTGGAATTTGACTGTAATTTTATTTATCTTTTCGTTACCTGCCCTAACTTTTAACTACTTTTTCTTTGTTTTCATGTCACAATCCTAAAGTTGGATTTCAACGTCAAATTTGTCTACGGTTTTATTCATAATCAATATAATTAAATTGTTAACTATAGTTTAAATCGTTTATGTTCACAGTTTCACACACATGATCGGGTCATGTTTTAATTGCCAATTAAAATAAAAAGGTTGGTCCCTTTTGAAATATGAAATGTGAAATTTATAAGTATTAATTTGTAGGGTGGTGACAAAGACCTAACAACAAGGACGTTAACATGAAACCGATACCTATATTCCTCCAAATTGGTCACTATTCCTTCCAACAAAAATTTTCCATCACCAATTTGGATCAAACTTACCTAATCATTTAACTATTACACTTGGGGGTGTGGATTCATTCTTCGTGACACGTCACAAAATTATATAAAAATTCTTCTTTCTTTTTTCTGATTAAATCAGTTATCCAGAAGGGAGAAATTTATTTGACTCCCCACGTTATAAATGATCTTGATTGTAGTAGTACGCTATGGCCCTGTCCGGTTCAACTTATTTGGTGCTGTGTTGTACTGATGAGTGTTGTGTTGTGCTGATGAGTGCTGAGCTGTGCTGATCAGTGTTGTGATGTGTTGATCTTGTGCTGAATAATGTTGAAAGTGTTGAATAGTGTTCATTTGAGTTGAAGAAAAAACACAATGTTTATTACTTAAGAACTAAAAAGTTCACTTTATTAATATTATTTTTACAAAACATAAAAATAGTGTCCATTTAGACCTTAAATGTTTTGAACTGAATAGGTGTTGTGCTGATGAGTGTTGTGCTGTGATGATGAGTGTTGTGCTGTGCTGAAATGTACTGCAATAAGTTAAACTGGACAGAACTTATCTACAATTGAGTTGTGTTTAGGAGAAGTTTCATACTGTCGGCGGCAAATAATAAACCATGACTTCATAGCAGAGGGGAAAAAAAGAGACACATCGACTAACATCCCACAATTCTAAGCAAGGCCGGATCTACGTGGAGCTTGTGGGTGCTCAAACTCCCACTTGCCAAATAATTAGGGCTAATTATTTTAATTATTTTATAAATATAGTTATATTTTACCTAAATTTATCACATTTTTACTAAAATTAGTACTAAATTCACTCACAAATTTATATAAGTGTATTATCAGCACCCATCAAGAAAATTTTCTGGATCCGCCCCTAATTCTAAGTTTAAATGTTCGAAAGTATTTTAATATCTGACAGGTATAATATATTTAAATTAAATTAGTCAGAGCATTCACGGAAAAATGTAAACCAACCGAAATTTACAAGTTTATTCTGAATTTAAACAGAGAACCGTCGTTATTGGTAAAATGTCGAAACTAATATCACTTAAATGTATACTCTACCATGAAAGAGAATTAGAGGAGAGGTCCAAAAGATTTTTCTGTTTGTGATTCATGAGAAGTCGACACGACGGCCGGAAAGAATCTGCATCACGACTCACTCAATGATGACGGAGGAGCATTTCTGTCACTTTTTTTGAATATATTCATATTCTCTCACATCCAACACAATAGACGATAGTGCGTTACTATTAAACAAAATCAAATTTGGCTCTAATATAATCGAAGCCTCCAAAGAAGCCATGTTTCGCCACATGTCCCTCTGATATCACTAAGATAGTGTCGATGAACAGAAGAAGGCACAATTGGAGGAGCACATAAACTCTCCATTTTCAGGCAACAAGACACTGCCAAATCTCAAAAAGCGTTGTTCAAATTTATTTATACAGCAACTTCAAAAGTAAAATCCCTTTCCATGCATTATTCTAAGAACCGACCAAGAAATGGTCCCAATCTAAGCATGTACTTCCTCCGTTTAGTCCAAAATTTCTTAGTTGACTTTTACTCGGGTTCTAAGCAATATATCAGTGATATTTATAATTATGAGTAGAAACTTATTAAAAATAAATACGTCTTTTCATAGTTATTTTATTTGTCATAAGGAAATGAATGGAACTAAGAAATTTTAGTCGGAACAGAAGGAAATATAAGATCACTATGCACTCAACATCAAGCGAACACCTTTTTGCTTGACAAGCATCACGATTAGGTTGTAATTCTCTGGATAATAAATCATGTGTTTAGTTATTAAGACATCTTGTAATAATCCAAAAGGTGTACGTGTATGGTATTTTTCTTTCCGATCATTGTCTGGTTATTAATTATGGTGTACTCCCTCCAATCAAAGTGTCCGCGGGGACGGAAACTCAATTTTTAAGAAAACTGATATGGAAGTAGGATACGTGGCCAAAAACATGATAAAAAACTATTTTAACCCCCATAAGTATGTGATATAAAAATGTATAGAGATTCATTAAGGGTAAAATGGACAATAGACTCTATTTTTTTGCCAAATGAGGAAATATTGAAAGTAATACTCTTTGGTTGGGACATCCCAAAATAGAAAGTAAGACACTTTGATTGGGATGGAGGGAGTATGATTTAGGTTAATTCATTTAAAATACTGGATTAAACTACATATATTAGGTTTTCATCTGGTATAATGAAATTGAGTTCTCCGATTACATATTAAAAAATATTTTTACTTTATTTCTAAATCACTTGATGTGTTAGTGGTGTAACAAGAAAAATAATTGGATACACTTGTATATGAAGTCTTTTTCTGAAAAAAGGCTGGTCAGAAGTGTTTTCAAGAGGAGAATTCTAAATTTTAATGTACTATCATTGGATCTTAGTTAGGGTTTTAGTAATACCGCGGTATGTCAAGATATGTAATATATGTATGATTAGGATGTTGATGCAATTGCTTATATATTCTAAGTTTGAGTCTCTGTAATGGCATTATAGTAATTTCTTGTATAGTAAGTTCTCGAGTATATACCCACGAGTGGAGTGCTAATTTCTTGTGTAGCAAGGTGTTGTACTGAGTTACCCTGTCTATTACATGTTCATTTTTTACATCCAACAGATCCTGATACTGGATTTTTTTTTTGAATGTCTTTTATGCACATCGAATACTGAACAGTCTCACATTAAAATATGGTGAACACACTTAGCCAACTGAAACTGGCCCCTAATTTCTAATGCATGCCTATGTATTAATCATCAGAAAAGCACAATAACATGGTCAAGATTACTCAAGGGGGATATAGTCGTGACCCAGAATTTGACTAAAAATTCTGCATTTGTAGCAAAGATGAGTTGATAATGGACCTCTTTTCTGTTTGTTTCTCCAATTTATTGCAAAACCGCAATTATTTTGATGATAGCAGAGGAAACAAGGGACCATTCTGAGGCTCGTTTTTCTTCCAATTTGCATAATCTTCTGGATCCTTTGCATATATATATTCATGATGTTGAGCTCACAATAACCATTGACTTCCTATTCTTATCTTCAATCTGACTTACAAAAAGTGATCGACCACTCTGGAAAAATAATCTCATTGACTTCAATTTTGCCCATATTACTCAAACTATAGAATAAATAATAACAGCATGGCTTTCTAAACTAGAATAGGCCCCAAAAAACTGTTCGCCCATTCGACTTGAAATTGAATCAAATGTTTCCAGTGTTTAATGTTATTTTCATTTTGCAACATAATTGATTCAGAGGAATAGTCTAATTAAAATGACTATATCAAATTACTGAAATTTGAGGATTTTATTCCCAGGCTGGTACTGTTTTCCTATGAAGTTTAGGCTACTGAGCTCAACATACAACTGAAGATCCAAACTCCTCTTGCAAAGAGGCGTATAGGACAATAAAGCTGAAGCAACAACCTAGTTCCTCTTCTTCTTCTTCCTCAGTGCAGTCATTGCATTCATTTTATCTCTGAGATAGTAGAGCTTGGCTCTTCTCACTTTCTTCTTGTCCAGCACCTTAATCTCCTTTATGTTTGGCGAGTATCTGCAACACAATTCATTCAGGCATCACTGAGAACCACCGTTTTAACCAATAAGGTATGGTCAGACTCTAATTACCAGGCACATTGCCTTAGAACTATGAACACATATAACTGCAGCCTGGATACCATATTCAACTTGAACAAATATCTTAGATACGACAAAAGAGGAGGGCGTATAGACTTACAGAGGATAGAGGGATTCAAACCCAACGCCAGCCTCGGATCTTCTCAATCTGAAGGTAGTGTTTAGACCAGCATTGCGCCTTGCGATCACCACGCCTTTGACAGTTGATAAACGTCTTTTGTTCTCAGGTACTTCCTGTGAAATCACAAACATATTTACATTTTCGTAGCTGTAATATGGAAAGTTGAATAACGAGAGAACAGAAATGGAGTTCAGCCAAGACCAACATAAAAAGATGAATCACTTACCACTCTAAGCTGTACAAAGTATCCAGGTCGAATATCAGGAATCTCTCTTTGTGACTTGACTTCCTCGACTGCTTCTTTATCAAGAATCTGTAGTATTATGCAGAAAAACATTAGCATAGTTCTAACCAGGAATTGATGAGCAAGTACCAATTACATTATAGCATCTCAACACCAACAGCACCCATCAAGTTCATACCTGCATTATGTGCCTTCCAGTTTTATCAGGTCTCTTGAATTTAATGCGCCTAGGTTCATCTGACATATCAACAGAGGCATCTTGAGGAGCAGATTCAACTGAATCTCCCATCGTAGAGAAGCACCTCCTAGTTGACACTAGATCAGCAAGAACCCAAGTGTTTTTGGATGGCATCAAGAAGCCGGTTTTGGTGCCAAACTCCATGGTCTGAAACAATCCGCAGTTACATGGGTTTTAAAAGGCAACAGAGCAATATGAAGAATGTGTAACATGATGCCGCATAATAAGTTTGTCAATCTCTCAGCATGCTTTTCCAGTTATTCTCCCAAACAACATGGAGGTGGTTTTGCATTATAGTTTCCAAAATCGAATACCAGATAGAAGATGGCATTATTTAAGTGACAGAAACTCCTGTACATAAAAATGGCATTGCCAACTACAAGATATAGAAACACAATAATAATATAATAAAACAAAATATGTACGGCTACGCGCTACCCTACTATAGCTAATATAATTTTGCTTTGTTTTTACTTACCTGTTCTAATCAAAGAAATTGCTCAAAATTGATTACAGTAGTAAATATCTCAAAATAGATTTTGGTTTAGAAGTGGAGTATCTTTATGTTGCAGTAACTATTTACTGTGTGGCCATTTCTAAGCAGCACTTAGAATGCTTCAGAAGTGGAGGTATCTATCTTTGTGCTGCAGTGACTATTTCTGTGTAGCCATTTCTTCTAGCCTGGTTGAAAAGACTTAACCATATCTTTAATTCTAGTACATAATTTAACCAACGGCTCCAAGGGGAACTATACAAATTTTACCAGATTGACTCTGTGGAAACAAAATGAGTGATCCAAGAAAAATTGAAATAACACACAATTTTCTTTTTTATATATGAGGGAGTATAAGGTCTAGGAAGAGTGAGTATCACCACAGGTAATCACAGTACAAGCAAAGGTACAATTTTATTCTTTCACGTGTTCATTTTAAAGAGACAATAAACCCAATTTGTGTGTAAAGTAATAGATACTAATGGAAATGGTGATCCCTTGTATCTCTCAGTGTCAAAACAAAGACCTCTATTTCTTTACTAATCTTAATAAAGAACAATGGAGTCTCTTTTTTCAATCTGAGGCATGTTATATAGAGTAGAAGAAGCTATTTAGAAAGGAAACCCCCAAATAACACTCTGGTTAGTTATGTTCCCAATGCACATTCAGGAAACCCCTCTTCTACAACATCCTCTGTAAAGTACTATTGGCATAAAATTGTTAAAAGACTAATGTTTTCCCACGTTCAATTTTCATATTTATCTAAAAAACCAGTAAATGGTCAGCCCTCACTATCGATCTGACATGTCTTTCCAAATGATTATCCTATCATCTCATCAATGACAAAATAAACAGTTTATCATCTGTATCTTACTATTCCAATCTTACTTTTTTTCTCTAGGTAATTATTCAGAGATCAGAGATCAATGTTAGATTGAACTCAATGTTACTCAGACAACTAAGAAACAGCTGACATGATAAAACAATTGCAACCGTTTAAAAAGAAGAGGTAAAGCCAGTAGATGAGACGATATACATAATGAAAGCTTAAGCCTAGCATAAAGGCTGCATCAAGAAAGCTTTATGCTTGTCATCTTAACACACGTGATTTTGCTTGAACTAACTAACGTAATCGAAAGCATTATGAACTGGTGGGCAGAGCATATAACTAGCAAAAATAAGAAGCTGTGTAGAACGGATCTTGAAGGTGCTAGTCTCTTAATGGCTACAACGACTCACACATGATAATCACTACTGTCGCTATGATAACCAAAAGAAATACATAAGAATCAAGGACTGTCATGGGAACACAAGCTCTCAACATATTTACACGTTCAGGAAATCACAGTGTCATTGGCTAATCAAACAGAAATGCAGCAGGAAACACTGAAGCTACAAGCAATACAAAATCTAATTTTTAAAGTATCAGATTCAAACAAAACCCCTGAAATGTGTGCAATCTTACCGGAGAAAGTGAGGCGGCGGAGGTGCGGGTGGAGACCGAGCGGCAACCCATCTGCACGGTGGTGGCACACGATTGTAGAGCTCTTCGCAACATCCTTAAGCTTTTTCTCTGCAATTTCTTCTTGGTTCTGGGCAATAAATCCTACAGTATCGCAGCAGGCATCCCTCAGCCGGCGTTGATGAGGGGTTTTGCGGCCTCTCTTCCTGGGTTTAGTCCTCCTTTACTCTTTTGATTTACTGTTATTTCTGAATTTAGCCCCTATTCTTTTACGTTTCTACACATATCACTGTATTTTTATTTATCCTTTTGGTTTAAAATTTTTGGTAATTTTAGCTGCCTATACATATATAAACTAACTTTGGTCATGTTCTTCTAATGTTAATCTTTTACCTGAACGGATTTAAATTGAAAATTAATGTACAGAAAATAAAACTAAATTTAATTTAATTTATTGTTACTAGCTAATCTGATTAATTGATAAGATCAATCGAGCATGACATTCTCCCCTTTACCTTGCTCAATTAATATGTATATATTTCATCTATTAACATTATTTGTACATTAGAGTCCACTTCAATTGAGTTCAGCCTAATTTAGAAAAATATAATTTGATGATTAACCATAATTTGCCAGGATCAACTCTACTTTCAGTTCAGTTTAGGTGTTTAAATGTACACTAATCTGAAAGTGGATTTATACATTGTATTAAGTAGGCTCAATTACAATTATGAATATTCAACAACATTGTGCAAGTGTAGAGAGGTAACATCTCAAAGACAAAATGACAAGTTATTATGGGTAAATATCAAACAAATATTACAGTAGAAATACCCTACAAAATGGTCTCTACCAATTAACTTCTAATCTTCTTCATCCAACAAATCCATTGCAAATAACAAGATTACAATATGGAATGAATTACTGAGATTGTGGGGAAGTGCCCTTCTGAAGAACTGTACCAACTGCTTTATACCATTTCATCAGGCTCTTATGGTCCTTGACATAGAGCCAAGCTTGTAGAAACTGAAAAAGATTATGATCGATCCCGCGCTCTTCAATGTAACCATGCAGCGCATCTTTCACCTTTTCATTCAGCTGCCTGATAATTCACCGACAAACCATATGTAATTTTTCCAAACAAAACACAGCACATTTAGCAACAACTATATAATTCAGACAGTATGTAGGAGAGTGTAACTTACTCGAAGGAGGAGGGACCACTGTACTTATGTAGAAGCTCAGGTAGGTTTGACTGGTCGGCTTTTGGCCTCAAGGAAACTGAGTGAATGCCTAAAGCCTCTGGATACAGTCCACAAAAGAAATGCAAAGAACTTGTTTGCCCGGGTTTCGAGATGTCTACATGAACAAACAGTTGGTCTATAATAGCATCGTCATTGATGCCATCCTCATCACCTGCAGGAAATATGTTGGCCATGCGCATGACCGAGACACTGATTTCTTCATCATTATATGACCGCGTAAGAACAGCACCGTTACTATCAAGTGATCCTTTCACCACTGTAAATGGAGATGGGGGATTTACTTTCTGCAAACAATGAGATTTATTAGATAAAGACTTTGTGAATGAAGCTTTGGATTTATACTATCTACTGAATAGCCAAAGAAAAAACTGCATATTATCAAGGAAGACAATTACTCACATAAAACATATAGAGAGTACTAGAATCATGAATCTTCATATGTCACAATGTCTCATCAGCAGCTCAATTTTATCTATCAAGGTAGGTATTTACACAAAGATTGAGACATGTAAACATCTTACAACCTACAAGATATAATAGCTATTTATTTCCACTTAGGGGTTCGCGGCATCATGTGCTACGCAAATTGAAAAACTTCTCTTCCAAACACTAAAATGATACAACCAACTAAAATGATGAAAGAGCTATTAAACTGGTTTAGCACGGCAAAAGAGCCCATAATAATAAGTTCAAAAAGTTAATATCAATCGAGTCAAAAATTGGTTATATTCTTGAAGTTTATATGCGTCCATGACATTACCAGTGTAAATAATGGGGACGTTTCAAACCAAACAGACCAACAAGCAAACTAAGATTATCTGCCGCCAGAGCCAGGTATGCATGGCTTGAGAGGCTTTATGGTGCGCCAATGGGTCACCCAGTGGCACATCCACCAGGGCATATGGCCATGGCTGTTGGCACAGCCTATTGCATACCCGATATGACTACTGATGGGCGATGGCCAGGCACATACGTACAGGGCATCAAGTTTTTAGATGATATGATTTTTTTCTTGGTTTGTTTCCATTGCAAACTGAATCAACACCATCAATGTTATCCCATTTGGACTGGTTCTAAATGCACACTGCTTGCTGACTTATCCTAATGCCATGACTAATATAACAAGCAAAAACACTTTCATGACAACACATGTATGAACTTAACATCCATTCCCACAAGAACCTAACATCACTTTTTCAACAGACTAAACTTCTCTGTATACAACACTAACAGACACGTCCACATTCGGAACTTCTCAGAATTAAAAAAATCACTCTCTGTATAACTTAGGGGCCAAAAGGAAGTAAAGCTGCTAGTTTTTTACACAAACAAAAACAGAAAGATGCAATCAAACAATTAAAAGAAGTACTAGATTTTGCCAAATGAATCAAATTCATATCAAAGCACAAAGTAACAGAATAATGCCCAGGAAACATGTCTGAATTTGAAAGAAAACAAAAGCATATGACAAGTGTTACCGGAGGAGGGTTCATTTTGGAGATCTCGGAGTAATGATCTTTGAGAGAACGGAAGATGACTTTGTTGACGACGTCGGAAGCATTAGGCGACGGCGGCCGCGTAGACATCCGCCTGACGGTGGTGCTTGCACACAAAGCTACAGTTTTTCGCCACATGATTGCTCTCCCAATAAACCCTGCGCTGGAATGAGCTAGATTTTGCTGGGGTTTTTGAGGGGGCTTGTTCGAATAAGATGAAACTGCTGTCTTCTTTTTGGTCAATAACTAGCTTTATTAAGAAGACCGTGCCTAAGTTCAATTCAGTCAGTGTTAATTATAGATGTGTTGAAATTTTGAATTGATCTTTTATTATATTTTCTGATTATAGATGTGTTTAATATCAGTTTAAACCACTTGAATGTTTCGAAAAAGAACAAAATTTAAATGTGGAAATTATGTCTATTGCAACTGCAACTGAGTGTCTACTGTGTAGTATAATGAAGTACTTAGTCTAATTTGTTTGCCAATCTCTTTAGCTTTTTCCAATTTAGTTCTTTTGTTAATAGATTGCTGGCTAGTTAAAAATGTATAAATCGTAGCGTGTTCTTTTTTTAATCTCATATTTGCCACTAAAAGTCTCCTATAAGGTTTAATTGGTAGTATAGGCTCATCCTTTGTCAATAAAATGTAATATAAGTTTGTCATGCAGCAGGAGGTGTTAGTGACTTATCAGAAATAATCAAATATTCAAGGTATAGTTGTTATTCTTCCATTTTGTGAAGCATTTTTTGAACCTTTGAGAAACCAGTTAATTTGGTGAATGAGGCTTTGGTTGAAGTGTATAAACCTAATCTCTCAACAACCGAGAGGTTCCAAGTTCAACTTACACCCTACAATAATTTGCAAAAAAGAATACATTGATGTGAGGAACCTCAGACATAGAAACTCTACTCCATTTTGATAGAGAACTGTGTGCATTTAAGGGATTTACAAGTTGTAATGGAGGAAGCTAATCAAAGTTCAGGCCTTTAAAACTAAGTTAAGTGACTGTAGTGTTATGCCTTCTTCCATTTCCTGTGTTTTGGTCATTTTTGCAGGACCCATTTGAGTGTCCAGCCAAAGAGTCACTTAACCATTCAAACAGCAAAATAGGAAGTATTCCCGCAATACGATTACAAGTAGAAAACATATTTATTTCGCCAGTAACATTAAAAGAAACTGATAAAAAGCGCAATTATACACAAGAAATATAGGAGTAACAAGGATCTCCGACAACTTTTCCGACTATGATTACACAAGAGTCTAACAGTGCCCATTTTATGACCTGACACAAGTATAGATCACCCACTATGCATGTTCTCAACATCTTCTACGGCTCAACATACAACATGCAAAATTGCGACATTAAGCACCCGTATAATGCCTTAAACAAAGTTTTTAAATGTACCACCAGAAGAGGAAATGAAAAGAAGAAAGAAACTGGCACAAATCAGAGAGGCTTCACCTCTTTTTTCCCCCGATGTTTCTCCTAGGTTTAATAATCCTCCTACCTGACTTGTCTCCGCCCCCACCACCACCAGTGCTGCCCATCGAGAAGCCGCTTCCTCCCGCATTAAACTCCAGACTGCTGGATGCCTGGAAAGGATTTGCATTTTGTGGTGCTGCTTGATTTTGTTGCCCAGGAAATAAAAACTGATTTTGTGGCGCTGCTTGGCCTTGCTGTGCAGTAAATGGGAATGGATTAGCTGGCTGTGCACCAAACATATAGCCTGAGGAAGGAGTAGGCTGTTGGCCAAACACCGGCGTAGATGGATTCACTGTATCCTCAGCCATGGTCTCTTCTTGCATTTGATCATTATTCACTGCTGGGGTTGTAAAGGCAGGAGCAGAGGCTCCAAACCCTGGTTGCACGCCAAATGGTGATTGAGTTGAAGACCCAAATGCTGGTGTATTATTACTGATACTGGGAAAAGATCCAGATGAGGGCCCACCGAATATTGATGGTGCACTACTGGTACTTGCAAAAACACCAGAGGAGACTGGTGGACTAGCAGTGGATCCGAATGCTGGTGAACTAAAAGTGCTTTGAAATGAACCAGAAGACCCAAATGCTGGTGTACTAGTAGCGCTTTGAAATGAACCAGAGGACCCGAATGCTGGTGCACTGATAGTGCTTTGAAATGAACCAGAGGACCCAAATGCTGGTGTACTGATGGTGCTTTGAAATGAACCAGAGGACCCGAATGCTGGTGTGCTACTAGTACTTTGAAATGAACCACCAGAAGACCCGAATGCTAGTGTAATACTAGTACTTTGAAAAGAACTTGAGGACCCAAATACTGGTGTAGAAATTTGAACAGCTCCAGAGGAGGACCCAAATGCTGGTGCACTATTAGTTCCAAAAGATAAGCCAGTGGAAGAAAACGGATTAGCACCAAAATTGCCAGCACTGACAGAACTTGAACTCAGCGTGTTCCCAGCTGAAGAATTGCCACCAAAATTGCCAAACACGGGAGTGCTGGATCCAATTGCATTTGAGACTGGAGCACTAGTAGTGGATGAGCCAAAAGGAGGGGCAGATGTGCTGGAGTCTGTGGCATTTGTCACTGAAGCAGTAGTGCCAAAAGGAGCATTATCCTTACTATTTGCAGTCATCACATTGGTCTCAGATGAAGGAGCTTTGGCACTGAAGCTAAATATGCCAGGGGTCCCCCCGCTGCTGGGACCAAGCTGCTTGGCTTCGGATAAGGAAGGCGAGCTAAATGATGGACTACTGGACACAGAAGCTACAGCAGGAGTTGATCCAAACACAAAAGGTCCAGAAGATGCAAACTGAACTTGTGCCATGGCAGATACACTTGCAGCTCCAGATCCCGCCACAGAAGTCTGTGCATTAAATAAAGATCCACCACTGGAGCTTGAGAGAAAATCCTTTCCAGTGCTAGCAGCTGTAGAAGGCTTACTGAAGCCAAAAATACCATTGGCTGGTGGTGTAAATAATGTACTGCTAGAAACCAAACTACTTGAGTTTCCAGCACTTGACTCCTTTCCTGCATCTAATGCTGAAATGGAAGGGTTACCAGCAGACTCAGTATTAAACATGGTCTTTGGAGCTACAGTTGCTTCAGTAGATGATAAAGTAGCAGTAGCAGAAGTAGTTGTGAACAATGTGGTGGCACTGGAGCTGCTGACATTGGCAGAAGAAGCAAAATTGCTGATACCATTGGCAAGAAATGAATTCGTAATGCCAGTGGAAGCTGGAGGAGCCGATATTTTTGACAAAAAAGAAGGGATTTCTGCAGGTGGCCCATTGTCTTTAGTGGGGAAGCTAGACAAAATACCGCTAGTTGATGTTGAGCTGGAAGGAACAAAAGGTGAATCATCAATTTTTCCATTTGTTTTGGCAGCTTCCGAAACGCTGTTGTCATTTCCGTTTACAGACCCAGGAAGAATTCTGGAAAATTTTAAAATCAGTTAGTAATGTTGTACTAATGCAAACATGGGGGCATTAAAAGACAACATAACCTACACTTAATAACAATGAAAGAGCTTAAAAGAGACATCAAGAGAACAAGGACTAATGCAAACAAGTACATTTAACGACAACATAAACTACCCTTGATAAAGATCCTCTGATTAGGAGAAGAAGTGGAATACAAGGAGATGTTACTATCATTAACTCTTATACTGACGCCATTCAAAAAAAGAAGTTTATTTGAGGGGAGAAAGAGCTTAAAAGAGACATCAAAAGAATAAGGACATGAGGAGTACTAAATTATGACCAAAGAGGGGGGTTTTCCCTTATATGAAGATGAATAACAGTGAGTAAACATAATGTGAGCCCCCAGGTAAAAGCAAGGTTAGATTATAATAATACATCTCATGTCCAACTTTCATAGCAATAATCAGCGGGTGTCAGAATTTAGAACATTTTACCATTTATCAGTTGGTATGAAGTCTACATCTAGTATGCACCTTCATATGTCATTACCTGACTGATTCGTGTCCAGTGTTTAATGTAGTAATTGGAATAAGATAAGCTTAATATGAACAGAGCAGAACAGTTCAGGCTTTAATTTCCGAGAGTGTGACTTAAGTACAAGCAGAACTGACCTGTCAAAAACCAAGTTTGATGGAGCTGTTGTAAGCGATGATGAAGCTGCTTTGGCTTTGCTGGAATTATCAGTTTCTAGATCTAATCTTTTGCCAGAAAACGATTCCGGTGATGTCCTAATGTCAGGCAAAACTTGAAGCTTGTCTTGAAGTGATTTGTCAGCAGCTAGATTCTGTTTCTCTTGATTTGTATCAACTATGGGCAATACATTAGGAGTAGGCCCGTCATAGCTAATTTCATCATCCAAATCCTAAATCCAACAAAACAGTCGTGATTATTAAATTTTATATGAACAATCAGTATCATTGACAAAACAAATCATTGAAATAAAATAATCCTCACTAACCTCATCAAAATTGATTTTGAAACTTGGTTTCTTTGGAGGATGTTGGGCATCTGCTTTGGCAACAAAATCCGCAGCCTTGACAATTCCCTTAAGTGAAGTTTCAGTGCCATTTCCTGCAGGAGTTGATACATCACTCTGCGAGTCAAACTTCTGAAAACCAATTTCTTCGATTTTCTCCTTTCCTTTGGTAGAAACTGTCTGCTGACTGGGAGAGCCACTATCAACCTTATTACTAACATGATTGTTATATAGTATCTTCGAAGAATCAGCATCATCAAGGCTTTTGAGAGCCTGTCCTCTAAGCATATCTGCTGTCAATTTAGCTGGTGACTTGGGTTTAGGAGTGATACTTTCCATTAATTTAAATACCTTTTCAGCATTCTTAGTTGACTGAGAAGGTACATAGCCATAGATTGTTTTTGATGTTCGAAGACCGTCATTTTCCCCACCAAGTTTTGAACCTGATTGAGGCCTTTGATCCATTAAAGGACGTTGGCGTGCAGTAGAACTACTTCCGATACCTTGATGAAGAGAAGTATGAGACAACATACTAGGTTTTTGACGGGTTCTCCGAATTGGACCCATAGACCCCAGATCCTCATCAAGCACAGAACTCCTACGCTTTAGAGCCTGCAGCAACAATACACGCTGAATCGAAATAGCCTTATGACTAGAATGAAGGTTGAAAAGAACGAAGAAAAGTACAAACATAGGCAAGTACCATTCTGTTAGACCCCAGCTCCCCAAGTTGTTCATTTACAGATAGTGTAGACATGGGTTCTCCAAAACCAGACAACCTTGATCCGCTTCCCTGAAAATTGAGTAAAGCACATTAAAAACTAATATCACTTGGGAACATGGTTTAAAAGGTGAGGATGTACAGCCATGTCAGATGCTACCTTCCCAAAAGCAGTTGGATGGACTCTAGAATAGGGAGTACGAGCCATGCTGTATATAGCTGATCTGCCTCGAGATCTAGGAGTGACAAAACCATTCCCAGGACCCTCACCGTGCGATCCCTTTATTGCCAATGGTGCCAAAGAAGATTTTGGAGTATATTGAACACTCCTCGGTATAATAGCTTCTTCTCTCACTGCACGAGTGCGAAGGCCAGAAATAGAAGGAGAAACCTGATTGCTCATATAAGCTTTTGCAATTTCAGCTGGAGAAGCTATGTCTTCTTCGAGGACCTGGTTCAAAAGATAAACATTAGGTGGCACGAAAGAGATCCATAAAGTGAATGAAGGAGCACAATGGCAACATAAAGAAGAATAAACACTCCAACCACATAATATAAATTATAAATCTACATCAGTAGAACCAGAGTATGATCCTTACTCTTGTGCTGATAGCAGGAGTTACATTCAGGCCGTGAGAGAATTCATATGGCATACTTTTTCCTACAAATGGACTATACTGTTGCTGCCTTTCTGAATTTGCAGCAAGTTTTTCATCCTCTATCTCAGTCCTAAAATCACTCTTACGAGACCCATCTTCAGCTCTTGATTGCAACAATTCAGTTAAATGATCAATTTCAGATCTGTGCAATGATAAATAAGAAGCTTGTTAAAAAACACAGAACCAGATATAGAGATAGCAGAAAGAACCCACAAAATACACAACTACATACACGCTTTAAAGGATAATTAGTAGCTATATACATGCATACACACACACACATGCACATACATATATTTAAAGGCATTGATGTAATCATATAGGATCATTCCCATTTCATCAGGTCATCCTGAACACGGAGCAGGTAAATAAAGAATAAATCGTCAATGAGTTCAATCTCATTAAAATGCAATTCGAAAGCTTACCGAGTAAATGTCTTCTTCTTGAGTGCATGCTCAAGCTCAGAAATACCATCATTGACAGGGTTGAGAAGCGAATTTGAGTTAACACAAACAACTGCTTCTTGCGCCTGCACTTCAGCCTGTCCAAAACAACAGATGCAGACTTATAACAAAATATTATGGTATATTCAGGTTACACAGAATAAATACAAACAAAGTTTTCCCAAGGAAACTGACCTAAAGACAGATCATTTGAAAGAAAAAAAATAGTTTTAAGCTTTCATCAGCAATAACTAAACACAAAAAGAAACTCAATTATGGATCAGAACACATAGGAAAACCTAATCAAATGTTGGAAGATCCAGCTTTTTCTAGGTTAGCAATATAGTAGCTCGACTTCTATTCTAACCTTAAAACAGTACACCTCCCAAAATCTAGTTTTAAAACAATATAATAGCAAATCTACTAGAACAAAATCCTATAGCCAATTCGATCGATCGAAACGCTCCAAAAAAAATTCCTCAAAGCAAACACAAAAACACACAAGCTTATGAGAGCGAATGAACAGTGAACATACTTCAACAGCAGCCTCTGGTCGCTCATTGCTCTGGCGCGTCTCTGTCAAAAAAAAAGGGAAAGCTACTGGTCAATTACTGCGCCACCTGACTAAACATCACCAAATCTAGAATCTTAACAGGGATACTGGATACAGACCTGGCGGTGGCGGTGGAGGGAGGCGCTTGCGGAAGACGGAGGCGAAGAACCTCTGAGCACTGGAGGCGATGAGCCTAGAAGCGGGCTGGACGACAATCTTGGAGAGCCAGCTAGGGTTTCCTCCAGGTGCGGGAGGTCGGTCGTAGGGGGTGGCATGCGCCGCCTTCCGGAAGGGGCGTTTGCGGAACTTTCCACCGGCGCCGCCGCCATTGACGCCGTAGCCGGAGGAGGGACCCTCGCCCGCCGCGGCCATGGATTTGAACGGAGCTGTGTGGAGGAGAGAGAAGAAGGAGGGAAAAAGTAGCAAGTGCGAGGAAGAGAGGGAATAGCGAAAATTAGGGTTTTATTTTGCGCCGCGCTACACCAAATTCCCCCCTTCTTGTATTTTTTATTTTTACTTTTTTTGGGATAAAGCGATCGGGGGAGCGGGGGGCCGTAACTTATTATTATTTCGTTTTATTATTTTTCCCTCCCCCTTTTTGAAAACAAAAGGTTTGGGTTTTGGATTTGGCGGTTGAATTTTGGCGGATTGGAGCCAAATTAATGAAATCATAGATTTTTAGTGTTGAATTTGGCGGTTCGACAAAAAAAATATTGATATAAAAAATATTGATATACATTGTCTCCTAACTATTTTAACCAATGAGTTGTAAGTACTATGTTTAATTATAAATTGTGAAGTTAATATTGAACTGAAGATAGCAAACAAAAAATTCAGTCTTAGCATTATATTAGGAATATAGATATTTTTATATATTACATTCTTATATGGTAGGTTATCCCATATCAAGTATGATAGATTATCCCACATCGATTATGGACAGTGTTTCATATAAAATTATTGTTATTATGATATTATTATTATTATTTATAAACAAGGACGACTCTATGACACTGAATATACATATACTGAAAAATCTCTTTAAAATTCGCAATATTTTCTAACAGGACGTTGTCCAATTATGGGAGTGGATTTACAACTAAACCAAACCCAATACAAAGCTTCAAACTAAAAAGTAATGCATTAGTTTCATAGGCTTCAATTTGACTGTCTAAATTAAACTGAATATCAGCTCATATTTCATTAGTTTGAACTTAAACGAACTGTTGACAATTTGACACTGCAAAACAATTTGTACTTAATTTGGACGGATGGAGTACATAATTAGCAAAACAGCATGGAGTACTTTACTGAGTCTGCAATGTGAATGTTTCGAACCTTCAACAAAGCAATCAGCAATGTCGGGACTTTAACTTCAACACTTCAAATAATCTAACATATCTAAGCAATGTACCACTTTCAGATATCCAAATTAAGGGCAAAAATATAGTACGTAAAGTAGTATACAATTGAAGCTGCATTCATCAAGTATAAAAGCTAAAAATCTGTCCGTGGCCAGAAAGAGTGCACTGGCTATCGATTAAATTTCCTACTGTACACAACTCAGCAACAACATGACAAGTACCACGACAGTTCTCCGGGAGAAGTATAACAAAAAAAAAGTTCGGCAAAAAAACAAAATATCGAACCATTAAAACCTCCCTAGAGTTTGAACGCGTCCCTGAAATTGATGCTGATGCTGCTCTCCATGCTCTTCTTACCGCCAGGATCTCCCCGTTGCATCATCGCCACAAACTCGTTGTAGTCAATACGACCATCCTGCACAGCCAAAATATAAAAATTTCTCGTTTCCAAGATAGAAAGTAAAAAAGAAATTGCACGTTTTAACAGCACTGTAACTAACATTGTCTTGGTCAACATCTCTGATCATATCGTCCAGGCTGGTATCATCCATGCCAAATTCCTTGCATGCGTGCTGAAGTTCATCGGGGGTGATGTAACCACTTCCGTCCCGGTCAAAGTAGTTGAAAGCGGCAAAGAGGTGGTCCTCTCGCTCAACTCTGTTAAGATGTAATGTTGCAGCTACAAACTCCCCATAATCGATAGTTCCATTGTTGTCCACGTCAGCCTAGATGTTCGAGAAGTACATTAACTAGTCTATTAGCATGTAAAGAAAGCCTAGTATTTGTTTAAAAAGAATTTGAACTCACAGCTTGCATTAGGTCATAAATCTCAGACTCGTTAAGATTGGCACCAACGCGTTGTAATCCACTCTTGAGTTCCTCAAAAGTGATTTGGCCACTGTTGTCTGCATCTATCATCTTGAACATCTCTCTCAGTCCAGCTATTTCTTCTTCAGACAGTGACTCCGCAATTACCTGAATATTGGAAACATTATTAAGCTTTTATGCAACTGAAATGAGAAGAATTGTATGGAACTATGGATGATGGTTTTAGCTCCGACATACCCTTAAAGCCATTTTCTTCAGTTTGTTCATTGCAGAGAACTGTTTCATTCGGCTCAGCACTGCTGAGTCGAGTGGCTTATCAGGAGCAATACCATCAATTTGAACCCAAGGGTGGCCTGCACAATTTCCCATCACAATTAGCCTATTTCTTGCATCTAGAGATGTTGTAAAAAATGTCGCCCATAAACACAACTAGTATTGCAAATGTCTCCCATATGTCTCCCATAAACACACTAGGACTAGACCGATTGCCCTGCATATTTATTACAATGACATTTCTGAAAATGTAATTGAGATAATGACAGTATTATTGCCACAATCACACACCATGGTAAAAAGTAAAGGAATTGATATCAATGCCTTATCTACACAAGAATGCTTACACTACTAACTTCCTGGCCCTAATAACAGGACTAATGGACATAAAAGTATGTTTTGTCTATGCAAATGCCCGGCAGACCTTTGCAAGTTCATAACCATATTTAAGTAAGCCACGAGATGCTAACACAGCCAAAGATAATAAATCCATTCAATAAATAATGGAGATCCAAATTCACTACACTTACACAAGACTTCATGTGCTGTTATACGCCTTTTAGGGTCTCTAAGAAGCATTTTGCGTACCAAGTCCTTTGCACTGTCCGAAATATTGGGCCAGGGAGCAGATTCAAAGTCAAGATCTCCATGCAAGACTTGTTCAAAGATTCCTTGCTCAGATTCTGTTTTAATGATAATGGGATTAGAAAGAGGGAAAGGGCAAGATTTTTTATGAAAGCTAAAAATAATTTGTCCTTGAAACAGAATTTTAGATTCTGACCAGCCCAGAAAGGAGGTACACCGCTCAGTAGAATGTAGACAATTACTCCGGCGCTCCAGACATCCGCTTCTGGGCCATAGCGCTTCTTGAGGACCTCTGGTGCTACATAATATGGACTGCCAACAACATCAGTAAATTTGTCCCCTGAAAAAGAAAGCTCAACATCAGCATATGAAACTGAACAAGTTTCTATTTAGAGCTTAGAATGACAAATTCAATCTCATAATAAGGTTACAAGTTCAAGCCCTCACAGATAAAGAAGTAAAATGGGAGACAAAATATGTAACTGCTCTTAAGTCCTGACCTTTAGAATACAACAAAGCGTGTTGGAACACATGATTGATTATGGAACAATGGAAAGAAACAGACAGAATATTTTTGGTGTTGAAGGACTCACCTTTCCCAATCTCATCACACGAATTTATAGAAGGAAAATTTGATAGAATAGCAATACGCCAATACCTAACTAATGCAGGGCTACTACCGTATGCCTTGTTGTACATACTGTAACTCCTAAATATTGTATTGACTAACTAGCATTATTATTATTCCACCAATACAGCCATGGTTAAACCAACCATAAAAAATTTAAACACATTACTCATGGTTAATCCCAACTAATCAATTTCAAACAACGATCCCTACAAGTAATACAAAATCTGCCAAATTCAGTTTGGTGTTTGAGTGAGAAAGAAAAATCCGGAACATGAAATATTTTGTATAGTGTTTCAACGACAGAGGTACTATGTTGGAATTCCCCTCCTAACTAAGGATTCTTGTGGTTCCTTGCATCATCAGACCATTGCCCACTCCAACAACCAACTGTTGGGAGACGCAAAGACAATGGGCACACTAATCTTATACTATGGAGTAGCAATTAATGCACCAAGCTACATAAAACAGATTTCAATTCAAGAAAGAATCCTTCGAAATTGGCAGAGTGTAACAATCTGCAATCAAAGGCTATAAATTGATGGCAGATATCAATGCAGCCTATTCTTGAGAGTGGTACATGCAACAATAAAGAAACTAATTTTGAGATACTGCCCAAACTTGTATAAAAGAAATCAATTAGCGAAAGTATACCTGGCTTGAAAAACATAGATAAGCCAAAGTCAATAGTCTTGAGAAGTGAATCTTCCTTCTGATCAACAAACAGGAAATTCTCAGGCTTGAGATCTCTATGCATCACCCCTAAAGAATGGCAAGCTTCAACGACCCCAACAATGGTCCTAGTAAGCGCAGCAGCCTTCCTTTCGGTATAATGCCCGCGCTGAATAATCCTATCAAAGAGTTCACCACCAGCACAGCACTCCATAACAACATGAACAGCAATATTATCCTCGTAAGCAGCCTTGATAGAAATGACATTCGGGTGACCAGCCAAGTGGTGCATTATCTGAATCTCCCTCCTTACATCCTCGACATCCTCGTCAGTCAACAACTTCCTCTTCGCAATCGATTTGCAAGCGTATTGCTTCCCTGTCGATTTCTCCACACATAGGAACGTAGTTCCAAACTGACCCTGCCCTAACTTCTTCCCCAAGCTGAAAAATTCCCTCAAATTCCCAGTCTTGGTCTGCAAAACAGAATCCTTCAAACCACTGGGAACCCTCTTCACCTTCATATACTGCGGTATCCTAGGCGGCTTTTGCTCCGGTTTGCTCTCTTCTTTCAGTTCTGTCCCTTCAGGCTTAGGCTTCGGCTTCGGTTCAGCAATCTTAACAGGCTCGGGCGGCTTGCTCTGGACAGGAAACGGGGTCTCGGGTTCCTTAGGGGTCACAGAATGCACACTCTCACCATTCTCTACAACAACCTCATCGGGGGTTCGAGTTCGCCACATTGCAGCTGAGACAGACTGCATGAAACTAGTTTTCGAAATGCTCGGCCCAACACAAGTGTTCCCCATCTTATCAAATCTCCCAGCAAAAAATCAAGCACAACACATAAACATAAGAAGATCCAGACTATAAAAGATCTAATCTACCAATCAACTAGCTCCAAGTAGCTAGCTTTAGTTGAACCATCTAAGAATCCCAGTCAATCAAGCAACACACAGTAATCCATTGATCCTGAACTGGGATCAAAACAGTCAAAGAGCAGATAAAGGCGAAAAGAACAAGAAACAGCGGCTGGCCGGATGAATATATAATAAACAAGAAGGAGAAGTAGTGTACGAGAGATCTTGGAGTGGTTGTCTGATGAAGACCGGGTGAATTATGGATTAGTGAAAATCTGCAGTCCTTTGTTTGCGAGGGAGAGAGTCGCTTGTTTTTCTTCTGCCGTGTATCTCGCCTAAGACTGTCCCATTAGGCAAAGCTGTATATAGTAAAATCAATGTATGGTAAGAAAGACGCGTCTGCCGCTTTCTTGTGAAAATCTTTATTATTTTCTCATTTCTTTATTCAATTTTTGGTTTGCTTTGCTTCCGTCAACTCTCCACTAGGACAACTACTGCTACTCACTCTTTGGATTTAGAGCTCTGTTTTCTCTTTATAATGTTGTTTTTTCCTTCCAAGCTTGTAACTTGAACCTGCATCATAAAGACCTCTTTTTCAAGGAAATATGCTCAAAAGTAGTATGATAATAGTAACAAAATCTGTTGGAATCACTTGTTTCTCTTTGTTGGTTAATCCATACGAAAGAGGCATTATTATCATAGAGTAGGTCTCCATGGGATAAAATATTTATGTCTAGCTTCACTCTTTTTGACTAAAAAACATTATAATTAATTAATGCAAATAAGAGTTACATAATGATCTGTTCAGTCCTAGAGCCATGAGATACTCATTATGAAGCTTAGCCCTACTGACTTTTTCTACTACAAAAGAAAGAAAATGTGTGCATGCAAAGTCGATGATTTTCTCCACAATATTGTTGATCTCCCAAGGCGCTGACTCCACATTGTTGAGTGTCGCCACCAAGATGGTAGAATCTGTTAGCATACGGACATGTCGAGTGCCATCTCTGTCCGTTGCTTTGATCGCCCTACAGCAGGCTTGAGCTTCAGCCTGTAAAGGAGAACTGCACACAAAGAAATGAGAACATATTCGTTCACTTGTGTTTCCTTCTTCCGTACGACTGATAGACCATGTGGTTGTCCCCATTTTTGTCTCTGGAAAGAGCCATCAAATTTAACTACAGTGTCCCTACTCCCTCGTCGAGCCTCTGAGCCCCGTCTCTGGTATTTGTATTCCTGCACCATTTGTTGTGACTGTGATTTTTGCTCGTAATGCTAAGCCTAGGTAAAAATGTTGAAATGGATCTACATGGTTCTTGCTTCTCCAATTGAATTTGTTGGTATATTCTCCATGGCTTTTTTGCATCTTTGCGTCCATATTTCCCATAGAAGGAAAATATACTTGATTAAAATTTCTTCCCACTGTGCCTTATTCATCCACTCCTGAATCCAACCATCAAAGTCTGAATGGCTTTGACTCAGTCCTGAGATATCGATGTTTGCAGCAGTCCACATTTCCACTTAATCCTGACAATGCAATAACAGATGCATTTCAGATTCATCCTCCAGCTGGCACCTAGAGCATATTGTCGAATTTAGCAGCTTTCTTTTGTGCAGGTTTATTGCTATGGGGAGTGCCTTCATAATTACCCTCCATAGGAATATCTGTATTTTGTATGGCACCTTCAGATTTCAGATTATGCTCCACAATTTTTTCCTCCTCAAATCAGCACAGCCAGGGACCAGTTAAGCAATATGATATCCTTTTTTGACAGTGTATTGACCGCTCTAATTATGTCTCCATAAAGGTGTGTCTCTTCCCTCCCTTCCATTATTTATATGAATAGCCTGAATGTGTGGAATTATATGTGGTGGGAACAATGCTCTGATGAGTGGCATTATCCATTCCTCCTGATTAGATATTAAGTGACTTGTGACAATAGAAGACTTGGAGGACTTAGAAGATAATTAATGTAATTCTTGTATATTGTTTGTATGCCCGTAGGGTTTAATTTGTAACAGTTAGGACCCTCTCTGTAAGTATAAATACCTGTTCAGTATGTCAATATAGATTACGTTGGAAATTAGTCTTTACATGGTATCAGTTGCCTAGGTTCCTAAATCCTCTCTTCTCCCATAATTCTTCCACCTCTCTCTCTAATCTTCCGCCGCCTCACGAACGCAAACCCTTCTTCATCGAAATATTTTTTTAATTTTATTATTTTTTTGTTTTCTGATTTGCAATGGCGTTGAGTGATGACAAGTTCAACATCACCACCATGGTCCACTTGCTTCCGGCCAAGTTGGATGTTTTGACGTACCTGCAATGGAAGCAGCAGGTGACGTATGTGCTCAAAGCTCAGGGTTTATTTGGCCATCTTGATGGCTCCACTCCTTACCCCGTTGTTCCGCCGCCGCCTGTGCTTCCTCTTCCCCTCCCGACGCCGCTGCCAAGGCTGAACTGGATGCTTACGAGAAAGCTCAGGCTGCTTGCCTTGCCTGGCTGACTCTGGATCAGAGACTCTTTGCTGTTCTTCTGGCCTCCCTCTCGCCGGATGCCAGGAATGTCATCTCCCAGTGTTTGACTACGAAGGACATGTGGGATACCTTCGCCAGCACGTACCAGCACAACACAGTCACAGTCGCCTTCAACCTCCGTCAGCAGGCTGGTATGCTTCATCAGACTGGTACTGTTCAGGATTTGATCATAGTTTTTTAAAGATTTTTGATCAATTAGCTGTTTTGAGTGATCCCGCTAGTGAACGAGATAAGTTAATGTGGTTTCTCAACGCTCTAGGTCCTCAGTTTCAACAGTTTAGTGGTCTTGTATCTGTTAGGGACCCTTTACCTTCGTATTTATCTGTTGTTGATGAGACTAAGCGTTTCGAGTCTTTTGTGGTGAATTAATCGTTGCAGGGACAGACCGGATCTGGACCGGTGGCATTTGTGGCCAACACCCAGCAATCAGGAGGCACCACCCAGCAGCCAAGAGGGAGCCTGGCAGCCATGAGGAGAAACGGCCGCTCCGGCGGCGGTAGGCCCTCCTGGCAGTCTTCTGGTGGTGGTGGTTGTGTGTCCAGATCTGGTCCTAATGTCCAGTGCTATACATGTGAGGGTTTTGGGCATGTTTCGCGACAGTGTCCTTCAGCTGCTCCGCGTTCTGTAGCTGCTTCAACTCAGCCCTATGGTCAACCATTCCTTGCTGCTCATCCGAGCCAATTTCCGCACTCTCCTTAGACTAATGTGGCTCAACTATATCAGCCGTATGCTTCCCATCAGTCTCAGCAGTATGCTCCTCCTCAGTACCAGCAGGCTCCGGGTACCAGCAGACTCTGCAGTACCAGCAGGCTCCGCAATACCAGTATTATGCTCCGCAGTACCAGCAGGCTCCGCAGTGCCAACAGGCTCCTCCGACCTACCCAGCACTGCACCTTCAGATCCACGTCCTTGGTGTGTTGACTCAGGCAGCACTAATCACATGAGCTCTACAACATCCAATTTGTCAAGTGTGACTCCTTATAATGGTAATACTCTCGTCTCTGTCTGATGTTTTACTTCTGCCTGCTATCACGAAAAATATCGTATCGACCAGCAAGTTGACTAAGGATCTTTTGTGCTGTTATTGCGTTTGATGATCAGTCTTTTGTTATTCAACACAAGCTCAGCAAGGCAATCCTGGGCAGGGGGCACAGTAAGGATGGGTTGTGTGTGTTGGACAATGGTGTGGCAGCTTTTATTGCAAGTGTGAAGACAAATAAAACCGAGCTTCTTTTGAGACTTGGCATGCTCGTTTAGGACATGTGTCCTCTAATACTATTTCTTTATTAAACAGAACTGGTTGTTTATCTCTTACTTCTGTACTTCCTAAACCTGGGTTGTGTGAACCGTGTGCAATGGCTAAGGGACAGAAGATTTCTTTTATTGAGAACTCTGGACGTGCTGATCACGTTCTTGATTTGATACATTGTGATTTGTGGGGACCTTCTTCGGTTGTATCTGGGAATGGTTATGCTTATTATGCTTTATTACCTCGCGGTTTTCTTGGTTTTACCCTTTGTGCCGTAAGTTTGATTTTGTTGACGTCTATTTCCAATTTGAGGCACTCGTAGAGAATCAATTCTCATCTCGCATCAAAGTGTTTCAAAGTGATGGTGGAACTGAATTCATCAACAACCGGTTGCAGTCACACTTTGGAACTCGTGGAATTCATCATCAAGTTTCGTGTCCATATACACCTGAGCAGAATGGACGAGCGGAACGGAAGCACAGACACATCACGGAGATGGGCCTCTCTATGTTGTTTCACTCACACTTGCCACTTTCTCATTGGGATGATGCATTTAGTACTGCTGTCTTCACCATCAACAGGCTGCCAACCCCGGTTATTGACAACAAGTCTCCTTTTGAGGTACTTTTCGGACGTTCTTCTGACTACTCCAATTTTCACCCTTTTGGTTGTAGAGTCTTTCCATATGTCCGTCCTACAGTAGACCACAAACTAGCTCCTCGTAGTATGCCTTGTGTCTTTTTGGGTTACAGTGCGTACTACAAAGGTTTTCGATGTGTGGATCCGGTTTCAGGGCGTATATATATGACTCGCCATGCTCGGTTTGATGAGAACCACTTTCCTTTCTCTACGGCATTGTCAGAAGCTTAGTTCTCCTCGCTTGATGCTTGCTCATTTATTGATCCTACTGATCCTGATCTTGAGACTGCCTCAGTTGAGATTATATTACCTCTACAACCTTGCACTTTGTGTGATGAGTCTTCTTCACCAGCACCGCCTACTGAACGTGATGAGTCTGTTCCGGCAACTCCTGTACCTTCGCCAGTACCCTCGAGTCCGTCCTCTGGTGGATCTTCCGGACAAGCCTCTCAGACTCCTCCTGTGTCTTATGCTTCGCAGGCTCCTCGTGTTCCACCTGCTCCTCGCGCCCATTAAATGGTCACTCGTCATCAGGATGGAACTAGAGTTTCTCGAAATCTTGGTCCTGATTTTGTGGCTACAGGTCTTCTTGCTGAACTCTTGGTCCAGAAGGAACCCCGCACGTACAAGGCTGCAGTTAAGGATCCTCGCTGGATTGCTGCTATGGATGAGGAGATTGATGCACTTCAGAGGCAGCGGACGTGGCAGTTGGTTCCTCGTCCTTCCCATGTTAATGTGGTGGATTCTAAGTGGGTCTATCGTCTGAAGTACAATCAGGATGGTTCCATTGAGAGATATAAGGCTCAATTGGTGGCTCAGGGCTTCTCTCAGATTTAGAGTCTTGATTTTGATCACACTTTCAGTCCGGTGATCAAAGCTGCAACTGTCCGTACTGTGCTTGCTATTGCCACTATGCGAAAGTGGACCCTTCTTCAGTTGGATGTCAAGAATGCTTTTCTGAATGGAGTTCTTGATAGTCCGGTTTACATGGCCCAACCGGCTGGCTATCATGATCCTGCTCGGCCGAATTATGTTTGCCAGCTGAACAAGGTGATCTATGGTCTCAAGCAAGCTCCAAGGGCATGGTTTGATCGGTTCAGTGCTTTTGTTCGTGGACTTGGTTTTGTTGGTAGTCTTTCAGATCCTTCCCTGTTTGTGTTCACACGAGATTCAGTCATTCTCTACCTTCTCATTTACATTGATGACATTATTCTCACCTGCAATGATGGTGTTGCCATTCGTCGTTTCATCGCTCGTGCGGATCAGGAGTTCTCTATCAAGGATCTTGGACGCCTCAGCTACTTTCTTGGCTTGGAGGTGACTTATACTACTACTGGATTGTTCTTGGGTCAGGCTAAGTATGCTAGGGACATTCTTCAGCGGGCAGGAATGCTGGATGCCACACCTTTCTCTACACCATTTCTTCCGTTGTCCCAGCTTCATAGTAGCACCAGTGGTCCATTTCACAATCCAAAGTTGTATCGTTCTCTTGTGGGTGCTCTCCAGTATCTGACCATCACTCGACCTGATTTGTCCTTTGCAGTCAATTTAGTGAGCCAGTATTTTCAGGACCCACGGGATGATCATTTTGCTGCGGTTACTCGGATAATCAGACATGTTCGTGGTACGCAACATTGTGGTCTAACTTTCACTGCTGATGGTGTTTCGGAGGTTTTAGCATATTCTGATGCAGTTTGGGCACGCTGCTTGGAGACACGTCGTTCCACTTATGGCTATGTTGTTTTTCTTGGTGGAAACTTAGTGTCGTGGAGTGCGAAGAAATAGCCGACTGTCTCTCGCACGAGTTCGAAATCCGAGTACAGGGCTCTTGCTAATACTGCTGTAGAGGTTATCTGGTTGACTTACATTTTTCGGGACCTTCGTTATCCACTTTTGGGGTCGCTTATCCTTCTTTGTGACAATAACAATGTTATCTTTCTTGCTGAGAATCCTGTTGCTCACAAGAGGGTGAAGCACATTGATATTGATTATCACTTTGTTCGAGAGTTGGTTGCAGCTAGCAAGTTTCGAGTAGGTCATATTCCTACGTCGTTACAAGTAGCAGATATTTTCACTAAAGGACTCAATCGTGCGTTGTTTGATTTCTTCCGGTCCAAGTTTCGCGTTTCGATCAATCCGACGCTTCGCTTGAAGGGGTGTGTGACAATAGAAGATTTGGAGGACTTAGAAGATAATTAATGTAATTCTTGTATATTGTTTGTATGCCCGTAGGGTTTAATTTGTAACAATTAGTCTTTACATGACTTACCCCCAGCTCCGTTTGATCTTGCCGCATGGTGTTGCCCTGCAATGGGTTTGCAGTCGTGGGTATCCAGTGCTCTGTGATGTTGTTACCATTTACCACTTTCCAAGCTAGATGTTCTGTTATCAGATCCTTTGCCTGTAAGATGGACCTCCATCCTCAGGAGTCTCCGGCCTTGGGTTCTATTTTAGCAAAATCTTGAGCTTTGATGTATCTTGCCTTTAGTGACCTCACCAACAAAGAGTTTGAGTCCTTCACAATACTCCATGCATGTTTAGCTAACAAGGCTTTATTCATCCCCAAAGTATACCTGATTCTAATTCATCCTTCCTCCTTAGACTTACAAATTGTTTTCCAAGATCTCCAATGTACTATTCTTCCTTCGAGCTCGCCTCCCCAAATAAAGGTATCTGTCATTCGATCTAATCTTTGAAGGATGCATTTAGGTATTCTGAAGATCCCCAAGGGGTAGACAACCAGTGAGCTCAGTATATGCTTGGCCATAGTTATCCTTCCTGCTAGGTTTAACAATCTAGATTTCCAGGAGCCAAACTTTTCTTTGACTTTCTGTATCAACCCATGGTAAATATTATTCTTTTGCTCCTGAAAGTTGATGTAAACTCCCAAGTACTTACCACCGAGTCCAATGTTATGTATATTCAGAGTGTACATCACATACTGTTTCATTCCCTCTGTGTATCGGGACTGAACACGATGGAGCTTTTTCTCAAAATTGAGTCTTTGTCCAGAAAATCTAGCATGTAGATCCAAAGTTTTTGCTAGATCATTCACAGCTTGATAGGTCACTTTGGTGAAGAGAATTGTATCATCAGCATTCATCAAGTGACTTATTCTAGGGCCCTCCCTGGCTAGTTGCATTCCCAAAGAGCTATTATGTGTTACTTTGTACTCCAACCAGGCTGACATATAATGTTGAGCAATAATGAAAAGGTATAGAGACAAAGGACATCCTTCTCTCAGTCCTTTGTTTGGTGCAAAGACTGATGAGAAACTAACATTAACCATTACCTGGTGTGACACTGATTGCACACACCATAATACACAGTCGATCCACTTTTGGGGAAAGTTCATACATTTCAAGGCATGTTCCAGAAAATGCCAAGATAGTCTGTCATAAGCCTTGCTCATATCTAGCTTGATTGCAACCATTCCCACTTCTCCTCGTTTTCTATTCCTCATCATGTGCACCACCTCATGTGCTAAGAGCACATTTTCCGTTATGTTTCTTCCAGGCACAAAGCCATTTTGTGCATCAGAAATGAGAGAGTTTATACAAGTTTCAGCTTTCTAGCAAGTACCTTGGCCATTATTTTGTACTTTACATTGCATAGAGAAATAAGCCTGAAATATGCTGCTTTATGTGGAAGCTTGATCTCTGGGATGAGCACAATATGAGTTTTATTCCATTCCACTGGAAAGTTACCTTGGTTCAGAGCTTTTATCAATGTCGGACCTATCCAATACTGTTTATACAGTATCCCACTGGCAATCCATCCTCCCCAGGAACAGTCCAAGGTCTCATACTGTTTACTCTCTGTCAGTATCCATTTTTATAATATTCAACCAAATTCTTTCAATAAGTGGCTCAATTACATCTTTCAACACGAATTTTTGCTACATGGGATCTGGTTTTATTGAAGGCTGCTTGATCAACTTTAACAGGCAAACCTATCAGATTACCAATAGACGAAAGAGTATGCTCATAAAAAATTGTCTCTTTAAACCATAAAGAGCAACCCATACCTGAATAACCGGTGAATCAGCATTTGGATCACAAAGCATGGACTCCATTTTGTAATCCTGACTGAATAAGGTCCAAAAGTTCCAAATCTTGTGTATCCAACACCTATAATAGTCTTTTACGACATCAAAGTTTTTTAGTACATGTTCATTATCAAGTAAATAAATTTCTATTTGACCCTTAAACCCTACCATCTGAAAATCTCGCCGGAGTCTAATCAGGAACGGACCCTGAAAATTTGTCCACACGGGTGTGTTTCAGAGGTTCCCATTGCTCATCAGAAAATTGAAGGCCCGGTTCCTCCAAATGGTCAACTATGGACTTTGAATAGAATGTTACTCCAATCAGCATAGAGGTCCTATTAAAGTTCGTACTATTCAACACCGCCTGCGCACAGGAGATCATGGGCGGGACTGGAGCTGCATGGGGAGGCTCCGCCATAATGGCAGCGCCGGAAATTGAACGAGAGTTTCAAATATCTGCCGTAGAGGATTTTCAGTTCTCATAAATTAAAATTTTTGGACCATTCATATTTTTTTAAAATACAAAGTTAAACATTCAACAGTAAATAATTAAAAAGTTTGCGTAGAAAGTGAGTAACACTTGAGGATATGAATAGACATTGCACTCAAGAATGAAAAATAAAAAAAATTCTAGCACATAACTTGAGAATACGAATGGATCACTTTACATAAAACTTGTTTAAAACTGAAAAATTCAAAAGTAAACGTGCAGATACATTTCCCCACACTCTTCTTCTCCCTTGAACAAGTGAGACGTGCCAACTGCCATGGCCTATGTTCCACCCCACAAGAGGCGCTCTGGAGAAGGGGAAGCTCCGACGCCGGAGTCAATGGCGCCACTTTTCCGGCGAGCTCTGAACTTCCGGTCACCTTCCGGCAACCGGCATCGCGGAGGGCCCCGCATCGCCTATGCCCCTAATGCAACGTCAAAATGGTTCCCAGTTGGGTTGGGCACTCCTTTTGGCTATAGCGATGGCGATGCTGATAAGTTCATATCCTTCACAAAGCTCGAGCCTTTTTATTCCGAGCCATATGAGAAGAAGTTCGGCCAAAAGCCTCGTGCTTTAGTGCTCGACCAGGACTGCATAAATGGTATGTTTTTATGGTGTGGAAGTGCTTGTTCATATGTTGCACAAAAGAGTACTCTTTTAGGTTTATGATTTTTTTTTTATAAATGTTTTCATGAATTCTAAATTTGTAATGTTGTGTACAGAATATGATGGAGAAAGAGGGGATATTTTGGAGAATCCCTGGGACTTCATAGCTGAAAATGTGAATCAAGATTTGGTTTTAGCTATCCAAAGAGTTGAAGATCAACTGAAAGATGATGATTGTGAATTAGCCAAGGCAACTCTGGTAGCTCGATTTGGAAGAGTCGTTTTTAAGGGGTTTGTTAATTGTCATCATGCATTGTTGTTTTGTTAGAATACATGTGAGGCTTTCTTGACCATTTGAAATGCAAAATTTTCAGGCATCCGTGTACTATGTAAATTGATTTGTTTCAACCATTGACTAGTTTGATACTAGGTTTTATTCATAATTCTTGAGCATAAACACAGAAATTCATTCTATTTTACATGCAGATCAACAAAAGCAAACAGCTATATTACATGCGAAGCCAAATTCAAGCCCAGGTCCCATGAAGAAGAGGCTTGATCGGAGCAACACTCTGCCCAAACATCTTCACCAAGTCCGAACATGATGGATCATGCGAGTTCTCCACCTCCGTCCTCAGCTCCACCCCAAGCTCCTCCTCCACGTCGTCCGCCGCCGCGATCAGCAAGAGCTCGCACCCCTCGTAGTTCAGAAAGTCCGGCGGGTCTGCCGCTGCAAACTTCCTCCGCCCCGCCTTCCCCTGCAGGCTCGCCGGAAACCTCGCCCGCCGCTTCCTAACCTGACCCGACCCGTCTTCACCCGGGTCGACCTTGATCTGTATAATAAACGACCCTTCCCGCTCCACGTTCATCGATTCCTGCGCCTCGTTCTTCTCGTCCTCCGCCGGGAACTCCAGCTTGTAAACGAGATGGGTGTGGGTCGGGCGACCCGGGTTCGGGTCGTGCTTTAGGATCCGGTATATCCCTTCGCCGAGAGCTCTGGCGGGCTCGGTTTTCCGGTGGCCCTTCGTCTTGGTGTCGTAGTCCTGCGCATCCAGCGCCGCCTTCACGTCGTCGGGTCGGGTGGTGACGAGATCCACGAAGCCCCAGTAGGGCCGACCCCGGTTTCGGGTCGGGTCGGGGAGCGACTTCTTCCCCATCACGATCACCCGGAGCAGCGGCTGCTTCTCCACGTCGACTTTCTCTGAACCGCTGCCGCCTTCGTGACGCTTGCTGACCTCATGCTCCCGTAGCTTCTCGCCTTCCTTTCCGGAGCTGGGGTCCTGCTTCTCCTCAGTGCCGGAGATGGGGCCGGATTCCGGCCGGAGTACGACGTACAAACGCTGGACGTCGTCGGGGGAGTGAGCTTCGGATTTGTCGACTTTGGGGCGGTAGAAGAAGAAGATCTCTCCTCGTTCGAGGATGTCGATGTGGGGATTTTCTCTGGTTTTTACTTCCTCTCCTTGTCCCATTTTTGTCTGTGGATTTTTCGAGAAATGCTGAAGGGATTTATTAATAAGCTTTGCATGGCAAAGGAGACGAGAACATGTTATGGTGCTGCCACGTTATGCAGAGGAGGTGCCACTAATCTACCTCTTGTGGACCCGGGAATTCATTTTTTACATAATTTTGCAAAAAACAAAATAAATATTACATATAACACACGTAAAATGTACGTAGACCAAATATCACCAACTAAATGACTTTAATTAAATTTAAAAAATACAAAAATAAATTTAATTAATGTGTTGAATTATTAATTGTATGCTAAATTAAGCTGAGTCAAAAACTATATATGCAGTTATCATTTTAACTGACACATACACAGGTTTTACAGTTTTATCATCCATGATCCTAATTGTATTAGTAGCAAAATGTCATGGATCCAAATACATATAAGCCTCTCCATTTATTTTGCTCTTCTCTACTACATCTCGATATCCTCCAACTCAGGCAGAGGAAACCTCAGGATTGCAGCTACGCCAGTGAGCTGCGTTAATTCTGCCATCGTTACAAGCAAAGGAATATGAGTACATGTGCGGTCAAAAACAACCAAGGAGATGAGAAGATGAAGAGAACTCACGTTCACCAGAAACATGCATGGTCGAGAAGATGAAAACATTCCCCCCTGATTTTTTGACCGACTTCACCAAATCTGAGTACTTTTGCCTCGATGCTACATCAGGATTCCTGATAACCAAAGGTGCACAAGTATCCGATTTAACTAAAATAATTTAATCCAGGTAGCCTAAAGTTATAGCCAAAACCTTAACTCAATTGAAATAGATAACAAGACCATAACTAAAAAGGTTCGCTTGCCTGAATAGCTCATCAGTGATGAGAAGTGTCTGAACAGCCATCCGTTCATGAGCGACCTCAACGTGCCTCGGCCCATAGCATGCGCGATCAGGATCCTAGAGATTCCAACAGCGAATCATTTTAAGCAATCAATGTGTGTGATAGTTGCAGATCAAGCTATCATATCACGTGTCGTGATTATAATCTAACTTGCAATGCAATCGTAAGCAAGCATCTCAATTATGAGAAAACCAAGGATGGAATCTTACGTTTGTTAGCATAGCGAAGAACTGTTTCAGGGCTTGAACCTAAAGAATATGAAAAGGAAACAATTACCATCCCAACCCAGTGAAGGTGACAGCTGGAAAAACCATATATTCCAACTATATAAGAGCAACTTTAAAAACCACTAACTAATTAACAGAGAGTTCTCAACATACCTCTTTTGCAGCTTTGGTGTCTTTTATCTGTAACATAACACTTGGTGCATCCAAAACCTCTCGCAAGCTATGTCTGTCCATACAAATAATATGAGCTCCTTTGAAGATAATTTTTAGAGAGCAAAAACAAATTTCCAAGAAATCATGCAAAGACAGTATCAAGCAAAATAAAGATTTGATTAGCCAATAGCAATTGCTGAGGCTTAAAAAGGTGAAATCTTACTTGAACCCCGAGGTAGTATGCACCAGAACTATACGTGACTTGTTCTCAATAATAGGTCTTAACTGCTTCCTTTCAGCCTCCAGCAATATGTGATGGTAGAACTGATCCTGGAACGAAAAAGTAACAAGCCTATTACTTCCTTAGCATCAAAGATATAATTTTTTCTCGAGTATCACAAACCATTTCATTAAAAATTACAATGACAAAGCAATTTCACGAGAATGTATGGTCTAATTGTCTTGCAAGTCTAATAGCATTGAAATATGTTGAACTAGATACAAACCTTTGTGAATCCAGGACTTGCAATCACAGCACAACGAACAATCTTAAAATCAACGTACTTGAGAAAAGCCTAGAAACATGATCAGAATATTAGACAAGCTTATTATATTACAGGCTCCAGCAATTCAATAAAATTCCTACCTGTAAAATATTGTCAAAGAATTTATTCATAGCCTGTAAGCAGCATCCAGAAAATCAGTTAGGATGTGAACTTGTCAGCCATAGAGACATATATAGTTTTGCCATGTATTAGAGGAACATACTTTGTCATAGCCAGCAATGGCAGGTCCATGCTTGCGAGGTATTGAAGACTCAATTTGAGCACAAGACTTCGTCACACTGTTAACAAATTACGAATCAATCAAATTTACTGAATGATGAAGAAGATGACACACACAAAAATATGTAGGAACAAATAGAACCTAAGAAATATTTTTTTCGCTTAAAACATCAATATTATTACACAATAACAATGCAAAAAACTAACCTTTTACCAACAAGAAAAATATTGGCCAATCCTTCTTGCATTAAAACCACAGCCAAGTCAGCACTGGCAGAAGGATCTGTAATTAATCAAGATAAGCAAGTAACTTAAATGTTCAGCCTCTTAGGTAACTTCAAATAAGCACCAACCATATCACTTTTAAACAGCTTAGGCAATATACAACACACATCTAAGGTAGATATCTGACAAACTGTTATTTTTTCTTCACTTTGCAGCACTAGAGTATCAACCAGATAGCTTCCCAAAATCTGACAGGGCACTCAGTCGAAGGTCAGATGCAAAGTCAGACAAAAAAAAAGATTTAGCAATATAGCTGAGAAGTTTAGTCTTCCAGGATTGCAAGTGAACTTATGAGAACAAGCATGTTATAATACCAGCAAAGAACATTTCGGTGAAAAAAAAACACATTTTTATTCACTATTTAGACAACAATATAATATAACAATCATTAAGTGTATTTACTAGTAGTCTCTAAGCTACATTTAAGAGCAACACACACACACACACACACACACGCAAGCACAAGGACACCAGAAGTGCCTTAAAACCCCAGGGAAAAAATATAACTTCTATCCATAAGCAAATATAACCTAACAAATATCTGCTACTTGATTACATGGAAACAGAATATTTAGGTAAGATAGATTATTAGAAGAGATGCATACCAGATGCATGGTGGAGGGCTTCTAGTGCCAGTGAATCCCAGACCTCCTACAAATACAACAAAAGCCTTATAAGTCAACAGGTGAAGCAAAGTTGACCTCACAGTACAAACCTGAGATCCAGTGCACAATGTAATCAGTTTATACCAACTAATGTTGATAAAACCATTATACAAAATATGCTATCAAAAAGCTTACAAATCCAATTACTTGTTTGCTAAGATTGAATACTGTCAGAAACTAAACCAAAAACCACAGCCTCTAATAGATAAGAATACTTTCAGTGTGATCCATCTGTGGGTGTTAAAAGCCCCTGCTGATTTTTATCTTGCTTTCAAAGTTCAAGGCCCAGTTAATAGTGAAACAGTTCCTTGCATGAAGCTTAACAGTGTAACAGATAACTAAATTTAAGAAGAAGATTAACACACTCACAACAACAACAAAAAACAGAATCACACCTTCCGTAGGACAAAAGGTCGATGTAGCTCTATATCAAGTGTGTGATATGAACCAATCTGTAGTTGAATAAGCATTAGTATAAGAAGCAATACATAGTAACGCAATAGAAGGCACCATATCAGATAATTACGAACCTTCACGTGTTCATTCTCAAGAATATTCTTTCCTCGTATACGCAAGGCAGATCCTTCTTTGTCATACTCAGTTGACTATCAAGAGTAGAAAAAACCCAAGAAAAATAACATTATTCATGTAAAATAGTAAAAGTAATAGAAATAAAGATCTTGATTCTTGTAGAAAACAAAAACTGTCAACAATAAGCTCTAAAGCAAGTGTAGATTTGTGAAGCTTCTGATGTATATTTTCAAAAAAAAAAAATCACTGCCAAGTAAAAGATTGCAACTTCTGAAAGTTGTGCGAAGGTACAGGTTGATTGAAATGATTTAGAGCTAAAATATCTGAACCGCTCACAGCAGTTATAAATCTAGTATTCCTATGTATAATAAAAATTATAATAACTAAGAGTGTTGATCAGAGGTTCTAGTCGGTAAAAAATCCAATGTCTGTACCAAATACTTGGTTTGGATCCCAGCCACACATAAAATTAGCTTACAAGTCAAATGGACATTATGGACCAAAATTGGCACCTGAGTTCATTCAAATGACAACCAGCACCTTAGAAGTCAATCTATCTACTAGTAATCTAGTGCTTCACACCATTATGGAAATAAATGGGCATTAGTGAGCATCCTTCTTCAATGTGCATTTAAAAGCAATAATTTAATTCTTTCAGTTGAAATCCTCCAAGTTCTGCAATTACATTGGGTTCGACTATAAAAGTAATAAACAACCATGAACCTTATCTTACCTCAGCCTGAATTTCCAACTTCAATTTCATCCGCGCAGCTTCCCTACTTCCAGAAGCTGATTCCCTTAGGACTTTCCTACAATTAATTACAGAATATCATTAATAAAAACAATCACGCAACCCTTTATACTTACTGCTACTAAAGCTAGAACCTTTCCCTCACTATCAAGAATCTTAACTATTCAAGTAATGATTTTTCGCTCCCACTTAACTTCCCACTCAATTCAAAAATGCAACTTTTATGTATACATGACCCAAAAATCAAAAATTACAAACAAAGCTTAGTCCAATCTTTAACTCAATTATTGTTAAACATAAGGCGAACAATGACACCAATTGGAATGCAATTTATAATCAAAGAACGCCAAGCTTAAGCATACGAGTTTGAGTGCTGAAAGTACCTTATAGTTGTAGCTAAAACAGTGTCGCCCGGCACAATCAAGTTATATGCAATCCATAAATCATCGGATTCTTCCGGTTTCATCTAAACCAGACAAAACAAATCAGAAAAACTGAACCTAACACATAAAGTTTAAGGAGAAACAGCAGAAACGAGCAAAAATTGAACTAACACACAATGTTTAAGGAGAAACAGCTTTTTTCACCTTAACAATTCCAGGCCCGTCCATCACGTAGTTTCTATGAACAATCTTCATGGCTCTAACAAGAGGATTTTAATTCGAAACAGAGAGTAAAAATGCGAATCAAAGTTGCTTTTGTTGGTGGTGTTAACGTCCAAGGTATTATAAACCGGGTCGGGTGGTGTCGACATTCAACTCCGGTTCATCGGCTAATCGGGCCGGTTTCTTTTGACACGTGTCTTGAGAATATATATTTTGTATTACGACCTCCAAATTTGGTCACATTTACATTTACTTCTCACTATTTTATATTACTTCTAAATCTTATTCGCTGCAATATAATTGAAGATGAGTTTTTTGCTTTGACAAGTGTTTTATTGCCTTTTTAGGTCTTTAGTGTATCTTCAATGTTAAGTTTAAGTTATAAGTTAATGTGATACATCATAATTTTGAGTTAGTATGAGAGTGTACAATATATAATTGTGAAATTCAGAATGATTGTATTGATCTGAGAGTGTACAATATATAATATAAGAGTCCTAAACTAGGTAACTCTAAACTAGGAATGGATATATTCTACAACAATACAAGAATATCTTTAAATTAAATTAAGATATTCTATTATCCCCCTTCAAGCGAAGCATCGGATTCGAGGAGACGCAAAGCTTGGAACGAAACAACTCAAAAAGCGGACGAGATAGACCTTTGGTGAAGACATCAGCCACTTGAAGAGCAGACGGGACATGACTAATACGAAACTTTTTAGATGAAACAAGCTCACGAACAAAGTGATAGTCAATATCAATATGTTTGGCTCTTTTATGAGCAATCGGATTTTCAGCCAAGAAGATCGCGCTACTGTTATCACAAAGCAGAAGCGGAGTGGAGGATCGAGGAACCCGAAGTTCACGGAGAAGCTGACACAGCCAAGCAAGTTCAGCAGCAGTGTTCGCCATAGCACGATATTCAGACTCACAGCTGGAACGAGATACAGTAGGCTGCTTCTTAGCACTCCAGGAAATAAGATTGCCACCAAGGAAAATAGCATAGCCATAGGTGGAGCGGCGAGTCTCAAGACATCGAGCCCAATCAGCATCGGAGTAGCCAAGAACAGGAAGACTAACAGGCGAAGGACGAAACATCAGACCATAATGAAGTGTCCCACGAACATAGCGCAAAATGCGAGTAACCGCCTGAAAATGATCATCAGTGGGAGACTGCAGAAACTGACTGACATAATTAACCGCATAAGACAAATCCGGGACGGGTAATCGTCAAGTACTGCAGTGCACCAACGAGAGATCGATAGAGCTTGGGATTGGAAAACACGGGACTAGAAGAGCTGACAAGCTGCGAACCCGGAATAAACGGGGTAGAGACAGAAACAACATCAGTCATTCCAGCTCGCTGAAGGACCTCCATAGCATACTTAGCCTGTCCCAAAAACAATCCGGCCGAAGAGCGAGCAACCTCAATACCCAGAAAGTAGTGAAGAGAACCAAGATCCTTTACAGCAAACTCAGCATCAACACGAGCAACAAACTTGCGGATAAGAGCAGAATCATTGCCTGTAAGGATAATGTCGTCAACATGAACCAACAGATAGAGTACAGTCGATCCACGAGAGAACACAAACAAGGAAGTGTCCGTTAAGCAGCACTTAAACCCCAAAAGCACAAGAAAGGAGCTAAATCGCTGAAACCAAGCCCGAGGGGCTTGCTTGAGTCCATAAATGGCTTTCCGAAGACGACAGACAGAATCCGGATGAACAGGATCAGAGTAACCAGCTGGCTGTTCCATGTAGATCGGTTCATCCAGAACTCCATTTAGAAACACATTTTTAACATCCAGCTGATGAAGCGGCCACGAAAACGTCACAGCCAGAGCAAGGATGATGCGAACAGTGGAAGCTTTGACAACAGGACTAAAAGTATGAGTGAAGTCAAAACCAGGAAGCTGAGTAAACCCTTGAGCCACCAGACGAGCCTTGTATCTATCAACAGAACCATCGGGACGATGCTTGATCCTATAAACCCACTTGGAACCGACAACATTAGCATCAGCAGGACGCGGAACAAGATCCCAAGTGTGCTGTTGGCGAAGAGCATGCATTTCCTCATCCATGGCAGAAGTCCAGCGAGGGTCCTTCATAGCCGAGCGAAATCCACGCGGCTCAGTCTCAGCTAGCAAAGCAGCAAGAAGACCAGTCATCTCATAATCACCAAACCTACGATTTGCTGTAAGACTACCAGTTTGCAAACGAGTAGTCATGCGTCGCGGAGGAGCAGGCGACGGATTCAGAGAAATCATTGGAGTAGGAGGCGAAGGAGAAACCGGTGGAGACAAGGGCGGTGAAGCAGAAACTGGTGAGGAACTGGCTGAGGAAGCAGGCGACGAAACTGGAGGTGCAGTAGGTGGGGGTGTCTATCAAGGGATGTGGAGTAGAGACTGTACCCGAGACAGAATCATCCAAATCCACAAAAACCGAAACATCCAAGGTGTTAGGAGCAACATCAGCAGCAGGAGTCAAATCTGTAGCAGATGGAAAAGAGGTCTCATCAAATCGAGCATGACGAGTGAGATAGACCTTCTTGGATGACGGATCAAGACAACGGAAACCTTTATACTGAGCACTGTATCCAATAAAGATGCAAGGTACACTTCTTGGAGCAAGTTTATGAGGGGCAAAAGGTCGGGTATAAGGATAAACTCTACATCCAAAAGGGTGGAAATTAGAGTAATCAGGATGACGACCATAGACCAGAAAGTGGGGTGAGACATTTTGAAGCACTGGTGTAGGAAGACGATTGATGGTGTAGACTGCAGTAGCAAACGCAACATCCCAGTATGATGATGGTAGCTGAGAGTGCATGAGCATCGAAAGTCCCATCTCCGTAATGTGCCTGTGTATGCGTTCGGCTCTACCATTTTGTTCAGGTGTAGCAGGACAAGAAATCTGATGAAAAATTCCTTTGTCTGAAAAATGAGCCCGCAAACGCGAATTTGTGAATTCAGTGCCTCCATCACTTTGAAATATTTTTATAGAGCAGGAAAACTGATTCTCAACCAAATTCTGAAACCGCACAAATGTCTCAAAAAAATCTGACTTCCGCTTCAACGGATAAAACCAAGTAAAGCGAGAGAAATCATCAACAAAGATAGCATAGTATGAAAAACCACTTTCTGATAAAACTGGTGCAGAACCCCACAAATCACAGTGTACCAAAGCAAGTAAAGAGTCAGCCCGTCTGGGATTATCCATAAATGAAAGCCGTTTACCCTTAGCTCGTTCACATGAAGAGCATAAAGAGGGTTTAGGCGAAAAAGAAACAACCTTAACCAGGTTCAACTTATTTAATAATGAAATAACAGCTAGGGAAGTATGGCCGAGCCTGGCATGCCATATGTCGAAAGACGCCCTATGTTTATTCGCTTGAACATAAGCAACAAAAGCAGCACCACCCTGCTCCAACACATACAGACCATTCTCACAGCGACCTCAGCCCACGATTTCCTTTGTGACCTTTGTCTGAATAACAAACATATTCTCATCAAAAGAGATCACATATTTCAAATCCCTGGGCAGTTTACTAATGGAGAGAAGGTTTTTCGTAATATCCAGAACTACCAGCACATCAGATACATAAAAAGTATGAGAAAACCGACGATGACCAACATGAGTAATATTAACAGGTCTACCATTAGCAAGAGCAACAGAACGATTACCGTTATAGGGAGCACTGTCGTCCATACCAGAAGATGTGGTTGCCATGTGATTGGTTGCATCAGAGTCTAGGTACCAGTCCGAAGAGTCGTCGAGAGACACATTGGACTGAAACGCATCAGCAAGATTGGACTCAGGCTGGGGATTCGTGCATGTTTTGGCAATGTGACCAAATTCTTCACAGAGCTGGCATTTGGGATTCCACTTCCTGCGACCACGACGGTTTCGGCCACCTGAAGACTGACCACCACCGGAGGATTGACCACCATACCTGCCACCAGAAGAGTTGCCACCAGAACGGTCGCGCGTGGCAGTCGACGCGCCAGAGGGCGGCGCGTGCGAGCCACGCGCCTGGTTAGGGTTTGAAAAAGTGCGCTGGGCTGAAATGGCTACGGGGGACGATTCAGACACCGGAGCTGCACCATAACCACCTGTTGACATCAAGATTTCATGACTGCGAGCCCTAGCGACGATCTCGGCATAGAGCGGGAGAGGAGACGAGACAAACTGGATGGTGACGAATGTGTCGAAACCGGCGCCGAGACCTCGAAGAAAGTGGAGAACTTTATCCCTGTTGGCCACCGGAGTTCCGATGGCAGCAAGACCATCGGTGATAAGCTTGAACTGGCGGTGATATTCCATGACGGTGGAGGAGCCGCGGCGGGCCGAGTGAAGCTCGTCGTGAAGTTGGATTTCACGAGCATCGGAAACGCTGTCATACGCCGCTAGGAGAGCTTCCCACATGGCGGCGGCGGAGGAGCAGCCGATGGTCTCCATGATGAAGTCATCGGTGAGAGAGGCGCGGAGGAGAACCTGAACCAGCTTGTCTTGGGCGATCCACGATTCCGGCGTGAGGCCCGAGTCCGACGACGCGACCGGATCGGCGGGGGACTTCAAGGCCGCGACAGACACGTCGGTGGAGGAGCTTGACTCGGCCAGAGCAGCGACGGGCGGTTTGACGAGGGATCCATCAAGATAACCAAAAAGTCCCGTCGACTCGAAGAGCGTTTGAACCTGTGACCGCCAAGCCATGAAGTTGCCGGATCCAAGTTTGATCGGCAATATATGGATCATGGTGGCGTAGGAGAGGGTCTTACCGAATTCCATGAGTTGATCGGAGAAACGGGAAGAGCAACGGAAGAGTGACACCTAGAGCAAAGACTAGGGTTTGAGGAGTGCACCTAGAACGGCCGAGAATCCAAGGATTTGTTGTAGCGGCACCTGGACACGGCGGGAAGCTAGGGTTTTGATCGGAGAAGAAGCACCTAGCTGTCGGCGGCGGCTAGGGTTTAGTAATGCACCTAGAGCTTTGACGGCTAGGGTTTAATAGGTTAGGGTTTAGTGCACCTAACACTATTATGGGTAATAATTTTGGAGATCGATAACCAAAACTGATACCATGTGAATGTGAAATTCAGAATGATTGTATTGATCTGAGAGTGTACAATATATAATACAAGAGTCCTAAACTAGGTAACTCTAAACTAGGAATGGATATATTCTACAACAATACAAGAATATCTTTAAATTAAATTAAGATATTCTATTAAGTTTTAGTTAGAGTCCGTTCAAGTTCAACTGAAATGAATTTAACTGAATTTAGTTGAAATCAGCTAACAAAACATTATCATTATTATTACTATTATTATTTTATTGATTATTATTTTAATGATAATAATAATTATTATTAATTTTATTTCAAACATTCAATTTCAAATTTGATCAAATAATAAAGATTTTAGGTTTATTGAGAAAGTTAACAATATTCAGGTGGCGGTATTGTAATTTCAATGGTATTTTAGATTACGCTGAATAAAATACTGGTCTGCGTATATTATTTCAGATTTTCTTTAGAGCTTCTGCTAATAAGTATGTCATCTGTATTTTTAGGTGACAAGTGTCATGATATTATAGAACTTTAATGTGATATAAGCACATAATTTTTGAATGTTGACATTCTAAAAATTTTAATCTCTCAATGCAAACTTCTCTTCGGACATGTTAATAACAATCAAACTTATATTTATTCAAAGCACTCATTTCAAATAAAATTGAAAGTAGTGAGATCTGTTCATAATTTTAATTAACAATTATTACAAAATAATATATACTATGTTATTAAAATCCAAGTAATTTTAAAATTTAGCATTTGAAATCCAATGTCAACTAAAGTTTAATATTTTATAAGGAAAATATGACTATAAGTCATTACCATAATTTTATTTAAAATCAATAATTGAAAATTTTAAAATATTCAACTAACATAAACATAAAAATTGAAGTTTATACTAACTATGCTTTATGACAAAGTATATTAAAATTTTTATGATAAACATTATTATATTAGAATCATATTGGTTTTTGATTAATTTAAATTTGGATAAATTTACAAGAAATGAACATTTTTGATAATTAATGTCCGATTTTAATACGGGACAATGTCAAGTTGAGCATCAAAAAGTAGAAGTTCTCATTGACATTGTATCTTAAAAATTTTAACACGTAGATTGACTATATTAAATGATGACTATATTGGAGACATGCTTTGTTTAGAAAGTCTATCATAATGACGTGTCAATCAATATTTATCAAATTGACATTGGAGATGCTCTTAAGGTACAATACAAGATTATCTTTTTACTAGGTATATATTAAAAAGCAGAGAGTGACGGCATAAATAAAATATTTTTAATGTATACATAGTTAAAACTACGTAGTATTATAGCAGTGAAGTGGTGGTTTATAACCAAAACTACGTAGTATCATAGCGGCATTGTGATTTTCCGGTGACAACTTTTTATTAGGAAAATGAATATTTAAACACGGTATAATCACTTGCATGTGGAGTGGAGTAGAATAGAGAGAAGAATAATAAGATGATCACCGTCCCCGAAGCCATATAAAATATATAACCACCAAACGCTTGCGGTGAAGAAGATCTTCGTGGACCATGCCTGAAATCCAAAACCTCTAAACTGAAATCTGCTGGAAAGCAAATCAATTATGAACCGATCGATCACAATTCGACGAAACCTGAAGATCAGTCCCTACCTATTGCGTATGGTTAGTTTTTATTATACAGCAAAAAACAATATATTATTATCTTAAAACAAATATAATAATACCATCTTTAATTACATTTGTTGCCATATTTAAAAGGCATTAGCGGAGCTTGGCATATTGAAAAGATTTTAAAGGGGTATATGTATTATTTCCGTATAAGTACTTAACATTGCCAGAATAACAATTACATAAGATTCGTCTATTTTGATAAGTAAATAATAGAATGATCAATTAAATATAAATTTAGGGTAATAGTATATTGATAAATATAAATTTATGGTTATAGTATCTTAGTAATAAAGAACATACGTTAATTAATATATATAAAAAAATATTAGTATATGAAAAACGGCATGGTTATAGTAATGAAACCGTCATACATGGAATTATATAAAAATTGGAAAACGGTCGTCGATACATCTATATATTTCCATCTAAAACGGCCGCCGATGTATATAAAAAATTGATTATGGAATAATTAATCAAAACGGCCGATGTTAACAAAATGCACCGTTTTATGTTTTAGATAATTATTCCGGCGGCGGTGTTTTTTTAATTTATTTATGCCGCCACTCTCTTCTTCTTAATATATACATAGTAGAAAGATAAAATATACACAACTAATAATAGTTAACAAAATATATGCATATTTATAATATATTAATATATAAAAAATATAATATTCATTACATGTAGAACTGAATAATCACCTACGGAAATTAACTAAAAAATAAGCTTATAATATATGGTAATATTATGGGTTGAGATTATGTACTGTTTTATATATTTATTAATATTTTAGTAGCACATGTATATTATATGGAAATAAAATATTCATACCAGGTAGAACTGAATAATCATCTACGGAAATTAACTACTATCTATTAGGAAAGATTATTATGCATGGTAATATTATGGGTGGAGGATGCAAGTGATTATATGAGTGTTTTTTGGGAGAGAAAGTTTGAATTTTTAAGCAAATTTCAGGACGTCTCTTTCTGGGTCAACTTGAACATGCATGTCAACCTCTGCAATTTGGATTCCAGGTTTTCCAAACAACTGTAGTTGGCCTTGGGCAATCTACATGATCCATTCAATGGCACAAATTTTGTTGATTGCTTGGAAAAATTTGTTTCTGTCAGTTTTGGGATGAAACTGCAAAGAACCGGTATTTGGTGGAAGTTGTTCCAGGTACTTTGAGATCTGTTATGCACGTTCTTTAAAATCTAGGAGTAGTTTTTTAGAGGTGTATTTCATGCACGTGATAACTGCTACTCCAATTCGTAATAGTCTTTACGAATGGGCTTCGGTAACTCCAAGATTTGAGCAAGAAGTGCAAGATTATGCAGTATGTCATGTCGCTCACTTATCGGACAATGCCAAGGGCCATTCTTGATGTGGTACGGTTTCCAAATTTTCCTTGTAAATGTTGATTTAGCCATCATAGCAGAAAAACCATGTCCGAGTTTTTGATTCTTGAAGACATGCATCTTCTAAAACTTTTGTTTGTGTTGATAGGCAATTAACATGAAAGGTTTGGCTTTGGATAAATTTTTGTTTTAATCTTTCATTGACCTATAAAAAGAAAGTAAAGATTACTTAATCACATATTCACATAATAATTTACTTAGTAGTTTGGCTCAACCATTACATGTTATTCTTTTAAAATTCTTATATAATATATCAAATTATATTATTTATTAATTAATAGTTTGGCTTACTTAATGATTTATAAAGTCGAATAGCATCTCTAAAGTATTTATACTGAAAATATATCATAAAATATTTCTTATAGAAAACAATAGTATAGAGGTTTTACAGTCAAGATAATATTGTACAACCGTCTATAAGATAGATTGTATAGTAATCGATAAAATTATGTTAGTTCGGTTTGAAATATTTTATGATATTTTTAGTAAGTTTAATTGTATAGAATATTTCTAGCACAATTTATATGTTAGTTCTGTTGGAAATTGAACTCGATTTTTATATACTTAGTATATCTACTATGCCCACTTAATTTTATGGTGTTTGTCATCATAGATGTTTTTTAAATGACTTTCATTCATGTCCTGACTTTTTTTTTAGTTTTGAAATTGAATCTTCGAATATTCCAGATATGTGACAGAAAATTTTTCGAGTGTTTACTGAATAAATGTACTGATTTTGTGAAATCCATTGTTTTCGGCAAGTTTTCTTTGACATCCGACTCCATGATGTTTTGTTGCATGGTTCATTTTTGACATATCAGAACTGATTCGTCCTATCAAAAGTTTATTTATCAACTTTAAATAGATACTTAATCCTAAAGGGAATTAGAAGAATTATTGCTCCGGTGAATATATAAATTAATTAAAATATTAAACTACGTAGTTTTGACTAAAACCACCACATAATCACCACAAACTACCGCCCGTAGCCTCTTTAACCGGCCAACATCTATTTCTAGCCGTCATTATCATATTAATTAGGTTTTCCTTTTACATATATGTTATGTTTGCTTTTTTTTCTTTTACTAAACACACCTCACATATGGCATAATATATTATTTTCTGTAATATAGTATAATTAGAGTATGAATATATTGTAATGTGGTATAATTATCGTATGCATATTTATCAAAGCTCATATGCGATATTTTATGCGTGTATGCATTATGTATTGACATATTTAGTATGTTCATATTATGGTATTAATATATTTTCCGGTTATTGTTCCGGTAAATATACTTATATATATTCATCCAGACAAGTCGTACATTGGTAGAATCACCCTAAACCTACCATTAAGCCGGCCACTTTACCGTTTTTTACTATTTTAACTTTTTAACCAGCCGCAGTATACCATGTAAATTATTCTTTAAATTCGGTTTCAATTTTCTTTTGCCACAAACCATCCTTTAAAACCATCCTTTATTTGTTTCCTTTGCCGCAAACCTTCCTTTATTATTTATTACGTAATATATCATATGAGTGGTTGTTTCATGCGCATATATTATCATGCAAGTGTGTGTCTGGATATATTATTGCCTTTTATAATGTAACTTATTGTCTATATACACGCAGTCTACTAATGCAGCATCTTCGACATTTATTTAAAGACTCCGATTGTTCACGGCATGGACCCCGTCGATTTTTTTTGGCAGTGAAACATTCTTGTTGTTGCAGATGGTTTGCGCGCTTATAAGCTTTACGATCCGGATGATCATGGAATTTACAGAGCTCCTTCCTTGAGAAGTGTTATCAAGGAGAAAGGTAGGTGGGGAGTGTCGCTCCATACATATTCTGCAATTCTCATATTCTAATATACTAGGATGTAGGATGGGGGCAGAAGATTGTTTTGCGCAAATTCGAGCTCGTGTCAAATGACTCTAATCTCACAATCAGTTCAAAGAGCTCGAATGTCAAAGAGGGACACGCGCGGTGGATATGGGGTGGCGTTGTGGTTTTGAGTTTATTATTTTTGCCGGTCGTTGTTGGTTCATAATGAAGATTGCCAGCTATATATATATATATATATATATATGTATGTATATGTTTACACTTTATCCAGGAGTTTATGGCCTTGACATTTTTTTGTTTATTTCATGCTCGAAGGTCGTTTTTTTGTTTATGGCCTTGACCTTTTATGTATTTTGTTATAAATTTATGCTGATTTCTTGCACACATAATCTTGGAACTCTGAACCAAGATATTAGGAAGAAGTTCATTTGCCAGTGTCGGATCCTCAACACGTGTTGTCTAGAGTTTTTACAGGGACCATGTTTGTGATGCTTGGCAACATGATCGTCCGACACCATTTCGATGTTCTTCAAATATGTTTCCATTACTCACTTGGGTCGGTTCATCTTAGGTATTTGAGCAATGTCAAATTTTTTAATTGTCAAGGAATTTCCAAACATCATTCTAAATTCTTTGTAAAGCATTAAGAAACGGTTCATGGAAAGGGCAATCTTGGATGATCATGTTTCTTAAAGTTTACAAGGTAGTTATTTTTTACATTGGTTAGTGGTTACTTTAACCTTTGAACACTGTATTCTTAGCTTCCCTTCTTTCCCTGAGGAGATGAGAGTCATGTGAATATTGACTATGGCTCAGGTTAATTAATATATATTGAATATACCCTTTGTATAGTCGGTTTGATTCAGTACCACACCTTTTTTCTTTCGTTGAACTTTTATACACAACTAGGTGAATGGAGTTTGCACTTTGTGCAACCCGTACCCGGATATTAGACCACCTAGCCTTGTTCTTTTAGAAATTTTTTGTAAATTAATTCACATAAATGTAAATTTATTTTTTCATTTGAGTTCAGTTTAGATAAGTATAGCTCTGGAATCATCTGCCATTTCAATCAATTACTTAAGTTGTACATTGTTGAAATAATTAATTCTATTATTTCACTAACCACTCACTTCTCATAATAGGTCTCGTGATTCCTTTGTTCATCGCAGCAAAGCTTACAGACAGCCACTTATTTACAAAAACTTTTCAAGAAACCTTTGATCTGGTTGGTTCTTCACCGAAACAACATCAGCAATCTTCAAATCCCCGATGACGACACATTCCATAAGTTCTTCACTCCAGCAAGACATGGACTTGGAAGAATGTAACACAATTTACTGACATCTACCTTCTTGGCAGTTGGGAAACTGAACACTGCAGTGGTTATCATTTTTCACTATATAGTGCAAATGTAGTGAAATGATACACTATATGATTTGCAGTGCATGCAAAGTAAAATTTCATAGCTCAAACAATAAACCTGCTGATATATGAGTTTATTTGGATTCTAAATTATATTAAAATCCAAATATTTCAAAGAGGAATATTGTAAGTAATCTCAGCAACCAACCTAAAATTCAAGAGCTTTATTCATTGATTTATTATTTCATCTTTAAATAAGTCCATTCCTTTCGCTGTAAAACATGATTTAGTGATGGTCCATTTTATCGTTGAAAAGGAGCAACTGTAGGATCATAAAAAGTTCTGACAGTTCAAGCAAGAGATCAGCAAATTGCTATCCCTCAAACTCATTTGTGTAATGAAATATTGTTTTGGAACAAAATACAAAATGCAAAAAAAAAAAAAAAAAAAAAAACAGAAGTTTATGATCACAACTCACAAGTAATATTAAATAAGCTTACCAATCTGCAGATATTGTCTTCTGTTTCTTCTTTGTTTTTTAAGCCCAAGTAACTGGAGGTGGTCGATTCCCATGTCTTGATGTTGTTTTGGAAATCACTTTTTTAAGTCTGAGACTCCATAAGAACATCCAGTGCCCAAGAAATCTTCACATAAAAAAATAAAAAAATGTGAACCAACACAGAATGCTCAGTAAAGGAACTAATGAAATGCCCATATTGCAGAGGTATTTGGTGCCTCTGAGAAAGATGAGAGTTATTACCATTGCCTTAAAGAATAAAAAATTATCAGGCTTGCTGTCTGGCTCAATGCCTGCGAGTCTGAATGATACTTTTAATCAATAACAATACAAAATACCTATAAAGTAGCTTGTCTTTGTTTTCATTTTTATTTTTCGAGAAAAAGGATGCAACCAGAGAATTGAAATCAAACAAAGCAATAGCCGAGGCAGAAGGGAAAGAATTTTACAATAAGAAGCAAGTTCTTTTGACAGAAACAGGTGTAAAACATTGAATTTTGGCAGAGAAAGTAAAATCAAACCAGTTTTCACCCAAACAATACACACTCTATGAAACTTTTCTTCCAGCTTTACAGTAAGTGTAGATCAGTTATCAATTATCATGCCTCAGTAAATCAAACTAATTTACTCATTTCTTTTTTAGAGCAGAATGCATAGTATAGAGCTCTACCTACCTTAGCTTTATATTGGTCTTTTAAGCTAATACATTTTAACCTTAGGAAGCATTTAGCAGCTTTATATGTGCCAGAAAAACACGAGGAATAATACATCAACACTATAAACAATGATCAAAAGCAACATGTGCAAATATCAGTAGTAATATTATAAGACATAGTTTGAATTCACCAAGCTTTAATTTAATGACATAACACTGTAAACCACACTTGAAGAATTAAAATATGATTTCAGTAAGTATCACTGATAGCAACTACCTGATGTTATTTTCTTCTTCTTCTTCATAATCCTCATCGGTCCAAGCCTGATACATGCAAGAGATCATTTGATTCATTTCCCATTTCTTGTTGATGTTCCACAACTCGCCTTACAGTGTCTAAGACTCTTGGACATTGAAATACATCAATGGTGTTACGAGTACAAATGTCTACAAAGCTGGAAGGAATCACCGTGAGGTGCCGACAACTACTCAAAAAAGTTTCTCAAGACAAGGAAAGGGATCACCACTCTCAGAGTCGTCTATTCGTTCAACATCCATCGATTCCAATTCCAGATATATGAGTTTTGAGAATCTCCATCTCCCAAATGCCAGGCAGTCCCTGCACATGCTTCAGAACGCACAAAGATGCTCCTTTTATATATACAGACACTAACCAAACAACCAAAAATAGAGGATTTTTTAAATATATATCTAAAAGCTATTGCTCAGAAATCAAGCTGGAATCATCCAATATCTAAGGTTATTACTCAACTACATAAGCTTATTGCTAAAAATTATATTCAAATCCATTAAATACCCTGGAGCTATTCGATCAAGAAAAACATAAGAAATAATGGTAACCCAAGACGCAAAGCTTCCAAGAGATATCAAATGCAAGTCCACAACCAAAACAAAACCCTAACTTCTTCATATAACAACATAATCAACATTCACATTACAAACACAGAATTGATAAAACCTGCAAGCAATTCTTGAGCATAGAACCCCTAAATAATCAACACCATCACCAATATGATAATTGCACAAATCAATTCCCAAAACCCAGCTGGAATTCCTGAAAGTATACCTAGATAATGAACGGGGATTCTTCCGTTGTAGAAAGTTCTTGTGGGCTAGTGCCGTGCGTATCATAATCCCGGTCATAAGGCAGCCAATCCGGGTGCAAACGTACCGAGGAAGTTGTTCGTCCCGCAGTCAATGAGGAATCACCGATTACGAACGGCGCGGGAAGGTGGGTGGCCGAGTGATCTTTAGAATGACACCTGTATTCTTGTTTTAGCAAGAGACGACACGTTACAGTCATAGTCATGAAAGTCGGCGCAGAAGAGGAACATGGGCTAGCGACCGTGCACCGTTTCTGTATATGAGGGCCCGTTTTCCTGGGTATAGCAAGCATGGAGGACGAAGCAGGGTGGAGATAGAAATTGAAGGTTGTGAAACGGGTAACCGTACCTAAACTGGCCGAGTTTCGTCATTCCCCCTTATAATATAAGGTAGATAAGCATATATTTTTTTTTACATTTAAAGACTCTTAAAGTACTTTGACATGTGTACTGAGTCCATCGACACAATATTAGAAATATCAATTAGTAAATTATTAAACTTTATTATTAATGTTATTAATAATGAAAGTTTAACACAAAAATAAATTATCCGCAACCATGAAAAAGTTAAAAATAGGCAATTAATAGATGCAGTCCAACATTACTTTCGCAGTCCATATTTATATTTAAAATTCTTGATATACTCTCATTTATGGGAATCACATTTACTTTTTTGAATTAATACTGATGGTATCAATGACACTTCATGAATAAATACGGACTGCATAAGTAAATATTGAACTGCATATAACAATGTCTTTAAAATAATAATACAATTAAATAATAATACATGAAAAGGTTATCTGTAGCCATGAAAAGATTAAATATTATATTTATTATATTCAATTAATTCCTTCCTTCATTAAAATCACAAACAGATTATCATATTTAAAATTATATAAACTAAAAATATTCTTACTTAAACTTGTAATTTATTTAGTAATAAGTAGGAGATCCAAGAATATTTTGACATGTGTGAAATTAGGACAAAAGGAATATCAATTTTATGATGTATAAACATGTACGCACTTAAGAAAATATTACATAAGTTTAAAGAATGCGTGTATAACATCGTAAAGTTCAATCCATAAGTACTCAAATATTACAAAAATATTCTGAAATATATCATAAAGAATATTTGTTACTAAAAATATATATTCTATTTTGAAACGTGATACTTTCTTATCAACAATAACAACACCCACTTCAGATTCTACTTTTGACAGGACAAGTATCTTTGGCATACTATGTGCATAGTATTAAAATATTTGCCAACATGCATGTTATTATTTTACAAAACTTTATGGCAAGACATAAATGATTGACAATATCATTTGAAATTAATTTTTGTTGTTGATTTTAATTGTTATCATAAAAAACATCAAAGTTCAACGCAAGAGAGTTTCTTATATTAAAAATTACATATATCTTTTACATAGAAAGAAACAAGTACATTATTTTACTAATTTATAATATATTACATGATCCTTGCTAAAATAGAACATGTATTCTCCCGTTTAAAATATATTAATAATAACTATGTAACAACGTCATTTGGATTTAAGATCAACCTATAACTACTATAAAATGTCCGCAAAGTACCGGGATTTGTTTGTTTTTATTTAAATGTAATATCTTTTCCTAAACATAATTGGGTATAGTCAAAAGTAATTTAGAAAACTCACCTAATTTAATAGCATTTCTAATATAAATGTAATCATCAGTGTACTTTTGAAAGCACTATTTTATATTTTACTAGGTATATATGTAAAAGCAGAAAGTGGCGGCGTAAATTAAAAAAAAAAAAAAAACACCGCCGCCGGCCGCCACCAAAAATTATAATTAATATATGAAACTACATCAAAATTCGAGTTTTGATATCTCCGGTCGGTTTAAACCGTCACCGTTGCAGCTTTCCTTTTAAAAAACCTTTTTCCATTACCATGTATACTTACCAAAAATTGAATAGCTAATTGTAGGAATGACTATAGCAAATAATACTATGGAATATATTGCATGCCATATATCCATTGTCGGATCGTATGTACCATATTATTCCCTCTATCTCCTTTAATATCCTTTCTTCTTGCGATTTACCATATATATTATTAGTTAAGTAATATTTTTTGGTTTTAAAAGAGAGTATATTATTTTGATTTAGTAATCAAATATTCATCAAATATGTTATTTTGACAGTTATTATAGTAATTTTACAGGAAATATAGTTGTTGTACCATATATATGGAAATATAAGAGTTATGTCATATATGACAATATATGGTAATGTTATTTTATTATACATTACAATGCGTTTATATATAAATAATATCACTCTCATAGGTTTTTTTCTTTATAGGTTTTTTTTCCGCTTATGTTTGTGACTTTATGAATTGGGGACATTCTCGCTTTGAGTTCATGTAATATTTTCATATGATGCATGAACAAAATTTCATATAAATGCACCTTTATTTGATTTATTGAATAAACTAAAATTCACTCTGTATTCCTTTCTATATATTTAAGGTGATTCTTAGAATGGAAGGAAGTAATTCCATATTTCCTAAACCTATAATACACACGGACACGGTGAAAATTATGGAATAAACCACCCCAATTATAACTCATTATATGGAATATGTATATTATTTGAGAAAGTCTCTGAGGAGACCGTCTATATTATGGACAGGTACTACATAGCAAAACCAGAAACTAGGGGACTGAAACGCAATAACCAGAAAATACATTAATTTTCGCGGGTCGACCCGCGAAATAACCCGTTTTTTCCCGGGTATATAAGGCCTCAAACCCGATAAAAAACAAACTGAAACGGGACAGATTCAACCCCAATTTTGCACCACCGATTCAACACCAATTTTCCACCGATTCAACCCCAAATTTGCAACGATTCAAGGTGAATCTCACACCTCTTTCCCCAAAATTGCACCGATCAGAGGTGAAACTCACAGTTTCTTCCCTAATTTTGCAACGATCCAAGGTGAAACTCACACCTTCTTCCGGATCGGAGGTCGGATTTCGTTGTTCTCGTCTGCAAATCATATTTCGATCGTTTTGAATCTTCAAATCCATTGATTTGAAGCTTCAATTCAATCGAGATTTGAGCGGATCGAAGGCAACGAGTTTAAGGCCGAAAACATCAAGTTATGGATCAGAAATTGTTATCAATGGAGATTGAACCACTGGTGAGTGTTTTGTGTTGATTTGTAGGATGTTGTATAGGATTTTGGTAGGCAGTTTCATATTGATTGGTTTTTTTTACCAGAATGAGAGAAGGGTGGAAGAAGAAGGAGAATCAAGCTCATTAACGGTGATATCAGGTATATCTAAACCTTATTCAGTTAAACAATGACATTTCATGTGAAACTACCTTTGTTTACGTTTTTATGATGTGATGCCGATGTTTGTGGCTATAATATGCAATATCTGTGATAAAAGTCCGATGTTCTGTTGTGTTTGAGGCTTCAATGCCAGGGATGTGAGGTTTGTGGGGTGAAACTGGCTAGGGTAGCTTTTTTATGATGTAATGCCGATGTTTGTGGCTATAATATGGAATATCTGTGCTAAAATTCAGATGTTCTGTGTGTTTGAGGAATGGGTGCCAAGTCTGTGAGATTTGTGTGCTGAAACTGGCTAGGGTAGTTTTTTTATGATGTAATGCTGATGTTTGTGGCTATAATATGGAATATCTGTGATAAAAGTCCGATGTTCTGTTGTGTTGGAGGCATGGGTGCCAAGGCTGTGAGGTTTGTGGGGTGAAACTGGCTAGGGTAGCTTTTTTATGATGTGATGCTGATGTTTGTGGCTATAATATGGAATACCTGTGCTAAAATCCCTATGTTCTGTTGTGTTGGAGGCATGGGTGCCAAGGCTGTGAGGTTTGTGTGCTGAAACTGGCTAGGGTAGCTTTTTTATGATGTGATGCTGATGTTTGTGGCTATAATATGGAATATATGTGATAAAATCCCTATGTTCTGTTGTGTTTGAGGCATGGGTGCCAAGACTGTGAGGTTTGTGTGCTGAAAATGGCTAGGGTAGATTTTTTAGATGTTCATGCTCATGTTTGTGGTTATAATATGGAATATTTGTGCTAAAAGTCTGATGTTCTGGTCTTTATGAAAAAATTGCAGATTGTGGCGGGCTACCTGATTTGGCTGAAATTGATTTCACATCTTGTTTTGAAGACATCAAAGCAAGAACAATACCTGAGCTAGAAAACCTCTATAGACTGCAATCCAATGCACTTGGATTTTCGTATAGAAAATCAACTCAACGGAGAGACAGTAATGGGAGTGTCTATGAAAAATATTTCACTTGTTCATGTGCTGGAAAGCCTAACTTAACCACCCCTCCAACCCCTATTCCTGTTAGTCCAACCCCTCAAAAGAAAAAGAGAAAGAGAAAAGAGTATGCCATAACCAAAACTGAATGTCGAGCAGCAATGCGAGTGAAGTTGGAGGATGGTCTGTTTGTTGTGAAGGAGCACATTGTGAACCACAACCACCCCCTGACCAGAACAGCATGGCAGATGTTCCAGCGAAGTGAAAGGAAAATCACGTCAGAAAAGGGCAGGGTAATTGAAGGGATGGAAGCTGCAGGTTTAAAACCCTCGGTTGGATATAGATATTCCACATATCTATCAGGAGGTGATCATGTTGTTGGTTATGAGATGCGTGATGTAATAAACTATGTCGGGAGGCTTAGGATGAAACAAATCGAAGGTGGTGATGCAAATACAATTGTCCGGCTACTTGAGGAACGAAGTAATAATCAAGAAGACTTCTTTTTCAGAGCTTTGAGGAATGATGACAAGGACAAGACACTGGCAGCTCTATTTTGGAGGGATTCAATGATGAAGGAGGACTTCAACCTGTTTGGAGATGTACTTGTGTTTGGCACAACATCCAGAACGAACAGATATGACCTAATTTGTGCGTTCTTAGTTGGTGAAAACAACCATGGAAGTAACTCGATGTTTGCTTGCGCATTCATTGCAAATGAACAAGCCGAAACTTTTGTCTGACTTCTAAAGACATTTAGGAAGAGTATGGGAAACAAGGCACCACAAAAAATTTTCACTGATCAGGATCAAGCAACGGCGACAACAATTGAAGAGGTAAAATCTGGACCTTTTTGTCAATATTTTAAAACTATGATGTTTAGTGTCAAAATACCTATGTAAGGGTTTAAAATGCCCATGTTTGGTGACAGGTTTTTCCTGAATCAAACCACAGACTTTGTTTGTGGCATTTGAAACAGAATGCAATTAGCCATTATGGTGAGTTGAAAAAGGATGGGTCTTTCTAGACAGCATTTGATAACTGCTTGACAGGTAACCACATGTTGTAAATATTATGTTCATAACTTGATGATTAAAACTTCCATGTTTGGGTTCAAAGTAGCTACCTTGGAGTTTAAACATATTACCTTTTAAATCACAGGTTGTAGTGATGAGGATGAATTTGAAGAGAATTGGAAATCCATGATAAAAACTTACAAGCTAGAAGAGGGTCATCCATGGTTCACAAGGTTGTATAATTTGCGTCATAAGTGGAGCCCAGCATTTGGAAAGGATTTTTTTTCAGCTGGAATACTTTCGCCACAAAGAAGTGAAAGCACAAATAGTGCCATTAAATCAAGAGCAACTAAGTCAACTTCATTGACACAGTTCTTGACAATTTTTGAGGATACAGTACACACATGGAGGAAGAATGAGCAAAGAGATGAGCATAATTCATTAATGTACATTCCAAGGAGTGCCGATGCTGGTCTTCTAAAGCATGCAGCAGAGGTTAGTTTTGGATTATTTCTTAGGTTGTATAATATAATATCAACCTTTAGATTTAAAATGCCTTTGTTCTGTACTGTGAATATAAATTCAAAGCTTTTTTGTTCTTTCCATCTGCAAACAGGTTTATACGAAAGAGATTTATGAGGAATTCAGGAAACAATTCAGGCGTGGAATGGCGACATCGATAACTGAAATGGAATGCAACCATGGAGGCTACATTAGATCTTTCAAAGTGGCAAAGGAGAGTGATCAGGAGAAACCTGAAACTGTCGTATTAACTACTGAGGCAACAACAAAATCAATTGAAGTATTTTGCTCATGCAGGCTGTTTGATGAGGCAGGTTTGTTATGCTCCCATTGCATAAGGGTGTTACACATGCTATCCATATCAAAAATACCCGGGCAGTATATACTGGATCGCTGGACCAAACACATCAAGAGGGACGTCTGGACAAAGTACCTTGAACATCAGCCTAATCTAAGACTTGAAGATTTCACACGTTGGCGCCATGATATGAGCAGAAGATTCTACAATCTTCTACTCAAAAGTGAAGGAAATGAGCAGGCTCGAAAGCTTCTGGAGGACACAATGATAAGAGATGAAGTAGCAGTACAACAGTTCTTAGCCACTAAAGCGCCTCAGATAGCAGAAAGTGATGGACCAGAGCCATCCGAGCCATCAGGTTCGGGTCCAGATGATATGCACTTTGGCAATCCGGAGAGAGTAATGGGCAAAGGAAGGCCTGATGGAAAAAGAATCAAGTCTGGGATTGAAAATAAGAAAAAGAAACTGAAGAAACAATCTCAGACTGAGTTTGGATCATACACACCAAAACCGACATTATTTTAAATTGATTAGGAATGTAAGTCTAAACATCATTGTTATTAGCAACAGGATAGGGGTTTTATATTAGATGCTTTTGTAAGGTTCTGGTTTTATCAACATTGGTATTATTGATCAAAACATTGAAAGTTTATAATTGAAGCTTGTGTTTCCTATATCAAAATGCAAAGCTTGTTAAAAGCATTGTTTTTTTACATTGTTTATGTTTGAGTATATAAAGAAGACCTTTGAAATTAAAATGCCTTTGTTCCTCAAAATCAAATGCATGAATTGTATTTTAAGTTTGTGTGTATAATGCAGACCCTTGGAATTAAAATGCCTATAATATGGGATCACATTATGGAGACCTTTGGAATCATATTTTTAGATGTGATGCTCATGTTTGTGCCTATCAAATGAGACCTGTGTCCTAAAAGTCCAATGTTCTGGTGTTTTTGAGACATTGGCCTTTAAGATATGTTTGTGTGCTGAAACTGGCTAGGGTAGCATTTTTATGATGGTGTTTGTGATGTTCTTGTTTATGTTTAGGTTTGAGTATATAATTGATACCTTTGGAATTAAAATGCCTTTGTTCTGCAAAATTAAATGCATAACAATGCATGTAAGGTTTGAATATATAATGTGGACCTTTGTATTTAAAATACGTTTGTTTTGATGTGAAGTTAATAGGAACTTAAGTTATTCCCTTTTTTAGTATAAAATAAATAAATTCAATTTGATAGCATCATGCTTTAGTATTAAAACTTTGAGGTTTAGGGTTAAAAATTGTAATTTGTAACATAAACTCTAAAATTACTACTTTGTAAATATTGCCAACTTTTAATACTCTATAAAATATATAAAATCCAAACATTGATATTATACCACTAAACATAAATGTTTTAGCACAAAAGATGTTTCACCTACACACATAGTCTAAAAATATTAAACATAACAGATTGACAAGTTCACATCTACAAGCCCTCGTCACTTGAGGAGTCAATGTGCAAGTCAAAAAAGTTGAAACTAGTCTCGGCCTTCTTCCGCGCATGATTGTAGACGTCGTCCAGCATCTTATGAAAATTTGGATCACACCAAAATTCTTGGCTTCCCCACACCTCCTCCTCACTATCTGGACCAGCATTCACTTGTCTTTTTTCAGCTTGAGCTCGATTAAAGCAGTCCATAAGCCTTGAAGTAGCAACAGCAAGATCTCTTTTGAAGAACTCCATACCTTCTTCAGCAGTCTAAAAACATCAAAAGACCATGGTGTAAGTAAAAAAGGATAGGAAAATGATAATAAAGAACAATAGCAAAGAAAATTCACCTTCAGACCAAGGCTTTTAATTTCATCGTCAGTTTTGATATCACGACCGAGTGGGATGGTAAAACCACCAACATTAAGATTGTCCTTGACCTCTTGTTTGCTGCAATCATCCTCAACAGAAGCATGCTTCAACAGCTTCCCACATCGGGTCAGAGGATACAAATCACTTGTAAGAGGCGCGCGTTCATACTTCCGGGCTTTGATCTCCTGGCACCTCTGATTCACCTTCTCTTGAGGCCAATGCTGCAACAGCGGAAGAGCTACTGGATTTGATTTCCCCAGAACCAGAGCACGCTGCAAGAACTGGACAACGAGAACAAACACACACCCACTGATTGCTGTGTACTTGGTTGTGTAATACCTTTGCACTCCCTTGGACAGCTTCGAATAGACAAACTCGCACCAATCCAAATTTTTTATCTCTGATACATTCTCCACAGCCTTCAAAACTTGCATGTCAACATCCTTGGATGACACTGGAGATAAGAAACAGGTCACAGCATACAGCACGAAGTATCTGGTGAAGTCTTCACCACCTTCGGGACAATTCTCCATCGCTTCCCAAAGCATGCTCAAAGAGATTCCCTTATCACCTTCAATCTGGAATTTGGTCTTCCACGCTTGCCTTCTCTCGGCTATCGCCTTATCATTCTTAGCAACTCCAGAGCTCGACAAAACCTCCAAAGGTACACATTCACCACCAGTGGGCAGCCCCAAAACATCATGGACATCATCAACAGTAATTACATACTGGGCATTACCAACACGCTGAGTGCAATATCCACCATCAAAATTCTCCAGGAGGAAGGGAAGAATACCTAACGGAAACTTCTTAAGCTGCAGCTTCAGAAGTGACCCAAACCCAATGGCTTCAATGTCCTTCTTCTGAGCATCAGTCAAATTACTAATCAACTCAACAAGGACTCCAGGTTGATGAGCCACAGTAAGCTGTTTCTGACACCTACAAAATCAAGTAGCAGTTTAGTTTAAAATGTGAACCTATAGCATTAAAAAACACATGTTATGCTGTAAAACCTTAACCTTTGCATCATGACAGACAACAGAAAAATAAATTAAAAAGTATAGGTTTCTAAACCCTAAACCCCAAATCTAAACCCTACACACAGGGCACTAATTCATTACAAACCTTCAGATATTAAACAATAACCTTTTGATATAAAATATATATGTTTCTAACATTTAAAAACATAGGATTTTTTTATTCAAAACCTTTTGATATTAAACCTTAACCTTTTGATATAAAAAATATACCTTTTGTTACATGCAAATTTTTTAAAAAAAAATTAAAACAAATAAAACACTTACTCTGTGCCATCTTTGTTGACATATTTCACAACCTGTGAAATAGCCCTCTTTCTTTTTTTCTCGGCAGGCTCAACAATGTCAGCTCCCGCCAGAACCTTCCCTTTCCTTTTTTTGTTTACAGCTTCACGAACAGGCGAAGGGGGTGAATTCTGAGTTTGAGGGGGTGATCGGGGGGGGGGGGGGGGGTGAATTCTGAGGTTGAGGGGGTGAGTGAGGGGGTGAATTCTGAGCAGGGGGTGATTTCTGAGCAAGGGGTGATTGAGGGGGTGTTTGAAAATCATCATCATCATTCTGATTAATAGGATGTTCATGAGCTTTGTTCTTCTTTGGGCCGTTCTTCTTCTTCTGATGAACAGGGCAAGGCCCCTTGTGGTCAGAAGGAGGACATGTAGGGCATTTATTCTTCTGATTTCGCTTCCGCTTCCGGTTATCTGTATGAAATTGTCATTAAACACATAAGAAACTGAGAACAACGAGTTCACAAAAAAAAGAGTGAAAAATAATTAAAAAACAACCTTCAACATCTGGATTATGCTTCTCGGCGGCAATTCTCTTCGCCTCCTTCTCGGCAGCAAGTTTGTTCGCCTTCTCCTCGGCAGCAATTCTCTTCGCCTTCTTCTCGGCAGCAAGTTTCTTCGCCTTCTCCTCGGCAGCAATTTTCTTCGCCTTCAGCTCGGCGTCCTTCTTCGCCTTCTCCTCGGCAGCAAGTTTCTTCGCCTCCTTCTCGGCAGCAAGTTTCTTCGCCTTCTCCTCAGCAGCGTCTTTAATCGCCTTCAACTCGGCGTCCTTCTTCGCCTTCTCCTCAGCAGCAATTTTCTTCGCCTCCTTCTCAGCAGCAAGTTTCTTCGCCTTCTCCTCCTCGGCAGCGATTTTCTTCGCCTCCTTCTCAGCAGCGATTTTCTTCGCCTCCTTCTCAGCAGCGATTTTCTTCGCCTTCTCCTCAGCAGCATCTTTAATTGCCTTCAGCTCGGCGTCCTTCTTCGCCTTCTCCTCAGCAGCGTCCTTCTTCGCCTTCTCAGCAGCAGCTTTCTTCGCTTTCTCAACAGCGGCTTTCTTCGCTTTCTTCTCAGCAGCTTCTTTCTTCGCCTTGTCAACAGCTTGTTTCTTCAAATTCTTCCGGACAGCAACTTTCTTCGCCTTCTCCTCAGCGTCTTGCTTCGGCTTCTCCTCAGCGTCTTTCTTAGCATTCTCAGCAGCATCTTTCTTCGCCTTATCCTCAGCGTCTTTCTTAGCCTTTTCCTCAGCGTCTTTCTTGGCCTTCTCAGCTGCTAGTCTTTTCTTTTCAGCACTACCAACAGCTTTCAGATAACAAAAAGATGGTTAGAATTCTAAACATCTATAAAAAAACCAAAACAAAAAATAAAATAAAAAGAACACCTGCAGTTTCAGACTCAGATTTCTCCAGTAGAGAACCTTCATTATCACGGTCATTAGATAATAAACCATCGGCCGACATAGCTTTTATAACACCAGAACAAACAGAATTAGCAAATTCTTGACTATCAAGATTTAGCATATCAACTGATTCTTGGGTACCATTAGCATCAGCGCCACCAGTGTCTTCAAACATGACACGAACAGGGACAGCTCCTGTTGTTCCTGTTTACATGCAAAAATAAAACCAAACCATAGTAAGTATAACTTTGATGTTTACATATACAAATTAATTCAGAACCTTCAATAATAAAATCACAACCATAGCATGTTAAACAGTGATGTTTACATATATAACCAAAATCAAAACATTGGACAACAGCATGTTAAAACTAAATCATAACAAAGATGTTTACAGATGCAAAACTAAATCATAACAAAGATGTTTACAGATGCAAAACTAAATCATAACATTCAACACTAAAAATCCAACCAAAGCATGAAAAACATGGATGTTTACACAAATAAATAAAATCAAACCTTTGACAGTAAAAAAACAACCATAGCATATAAAACAGAGATGATTACACATTAAAACCAAAACCTATAACCTTCTAAAAGGTAAGGTATACTTCTAACAACTTAACCTTCATTACTTAAATACCTACTTTTACAAGTAAAACATCAATGATTATAAAGAGAGAAAAAAGGCGGGAGACCAATACAAGAAATTCAAAACAACAATTATACAAGTTCGCAAATATAACATGCACCTTCCAATACTAAAATCAAAGCTTCTAGAAAATAAATCCAAACCAGACAACACACATGCAAAACAATGGCAAATCACAGAACACACAGAGAAGGACAAAATAACGGTACAAACATTGCCCAATCAATACTCAACTCAAAACAAGAGTTCAAATACACATATATAAGCACAACCGCCGGAAACCGCCGGAAAACACAACCGCCGGAGCACAGAAGCACAGATCCGCCGATCGAAGCACATTATAAATCAAAAAATCGAAACAATTGCACGAGTTTATCGGTTTTTACCTTCAGTAGAGCCTGAAACGTTTTGATTTCCTCTTGTCAACACCATTGTACTCCGATCTAAAGCACAGAACAGAAAAAATATCAAAAACAAACACAAATCCGCATCAAATCGTATATAAAGATGAAAACAAACAAATCGAGAAACTTACTTGCTATTGCGCACGGTAGATCACGGTGGATCGATGCCTGAATCGGAAAACCGACGGTTAATTAGGTTTTTGAATTTGGGGGAGAAATTGGTTGCGACGGTTCGGGAGGTTCTGCAAAAATTGAAATGGGAACTATGAAAGGAAAGTTGATATTTATATGAATTCTAGTTTAGCATATTTGTGAAAAGGCCCTCGCATTTTAGATGCTTTTGCAAAAAGGCCCCCGCCCAGTTTTACTCTTTTTTTTCAGTCCCGTCTATAATCTGGACGGTCTCTTTCGAGACTTTCTAATATTATTTACAGTATAAAACTTACCAAAGTTGACAAAAACTATTTAATATTATAAATGATGTCTTCGTTAAGATTCCGCCTATAATAATATATTCAAGAAACACAAAACACTAAACGACCTCCAAGTCCGCGTTTTACGTGGGAACACCGCCTCCGGTGACCTCTACAATTAACGTACATATATAGTATGCGTATAATTTTGGAAGGTTGTGTCGTTTTAATTAGGTAGCCACCTTTTTACTATATTTGTATATACTTTAGTAATATAATATAAAAAGTTAAATAATTCATGTACTGATTTAATCTCCATTAATTCCATACATCCCATCTAATTAGTTCATTTTATGGTATTAAGATTTAAGATAAGGCTTCTCTCAATGTTCTGAATTAATTTATGGTATTATGCGTTGAGTTCAAAATATTTTATGGTATTAGTATATTTTCGATTTTTTACGTATTATTATATAAATAAGGTCTCCTAATCTCATCATATTTTTGTCACCATGGCACACTTCTAGGTTCTAATAAAGCTCCACGCTGATGAATATAGTAAAAAATTCATAGTTATTTCTTAATAAGACTGAAGAATTATGAAAATTCACAGTGGAGTTTAGTCGACAATCACATAACCATTTTCCCCTTTTCGGTCGAGCTTGAACATGGAGTTTGATCTATGAATAATCTTATTATTATGATTTGAAGGGATTCACAAGATCGTTACAACATTGAGGTCTCTACTTTTATGTGGGTGCACTATATTTATGGTACGACATGTGAAAAAGGCAAATCGTTCTTTTGAGAAGAAGAGCTCCAATATATATGTTTCTAGCAAGTTCAAGCTCCTGAAGGTCGTCATCTGCTTCAAAATGCTGATGGCATCGTGAACCTATCGACAGAGCCACCGGCACAAGTTTGAGGTATATATATTGGCTGTATATATTCTAGAATGCCTGTGGCTATTGATGACCAAATTAGATAGATCGGTTAATAATTCGATGCACAATAGCTGAATCGAAGGATGTGGAGTGACCGATTCACGAATACACTTTCTTTTGAAGTAACCAAACATTTTAAACGACTGGTAAGGCCCTTAGCCGTTTTTTTGTTGATTTTTATCAGTCACATAAAAATTTTCTGAAAACATTCCTATAAATAATAATAATAAAACGTGATAAAGATATACCAAAACATTATATTTTATAAATGTGAAAAGAAATCGATTACTATAGTAAGCAAATATTTTGGAAATTATCTACCATGTCATTAATTATAAGTGTGAACATGTATTTTAAATAGTAAATTTTATATAAGTTTAATAGACTATAACTATTTTTTTATTTCCGTTGATTATGAATTATTACCGTACATAAAAATATACACAATAAAATATATAGTTAAATACTCAAAAATAAAAGCTATAAGTCAATATTAAATAAGATTCTCCTCCAACCGATATTAAGTTATAAGTCAGGCATCAAACATAACAATTACGTATGTTAATAATTAAAACAATATATTGCTCCTTTACATTTTGATTTAAGCTTAATTTCATGTTTTATAATTAGAAAAGTAAATGAGAAAATTTTATATTACATAATTAAATACAATAAATCATTACTATACAAACACTAATGCAAGAATTTTTTTTTTATCAACTAATGCAAGAATTGGAAAACAAAGATACTTCCTTTTTCCAAGTGAATGAAAATGAACTGAACTAAACTGGACTGAATTGAATTGAAAAATTAATTGAACTGCTATATTATTAGATTCACAAATAGGGAACTGAACTGAAAATGAATAAATAAATTTAACGAACTAATAATTTTAATTTTTAAATATATCATTGTATGTGGTTGAAATATAAAATAGTAATAAATATAACTACTGAACTAAATCGAAATAAATTTAAATATATTCATTTAAACTGAACTGAATTAAAAAATGAAAAAACTTAAACTGACTGTGTAACATGGCCCAAGTCTGGTTAGATAAAGGTGGTAAGAATTAGAATAAACCTTGCACATTTTTATGTGGTGTATTTTTTGGAAAGATGAGTGATACATTACATGTCCATGTTTACTATTTTGGGTGCACTAACACAATTCAGGGACCACATATTGTATTTTTCAGACCTGCAATAGTAAACTGGACATGCATGTATAATTATTGTTTGGAAATTTAGCTACTAAACTTTGAAGCAATGTGGGAATATATCTTATGGTTATGTACAAAATAACATTCACAATGGTTGCAGGTTAAAAAACACTTTTCCTAACAATGGCCACTCCTTAATTAAGAATGACAGCTACTATTTAATACAGACTACTCATTACTTAAATAGTCGATACGTTTTTTATATATAATTAAAAGAGAGAATTATCCATGATTCATTTAACCAAAAAAATTTAAAAGGTACATTATGAAAGGTCAAATCTCCTATTAAGAAGACAATTATTTTTGAACAACAGACACAATCTGTAAAAATACATGAAATTTTATATTATTATGACATTACAATATATTCCCCTGCATCAATATATATAATTAATAAGGAATTGTTATATTTTCATTTGTGCATGGGCAACCAATCAATAATTTTATATTTTTAAAATAAATCATATAGTAAATATAAGAAATGCTCCTTCAAATTTTATTTTATTTCATTGTTAGTAGTTTGTTTTTACTTAATTTTATCAAAATTTAAATTATGGCACACAAAGAGTGATCCATAAATCCATTACTATTGCGGATGCCCAATCTCATTGCTATTTTGGATATTCAAACTTGATTTTTATCTTTTCATTATCAAAAAATAAAAATATTTCAAAAGTACTTAAAATATATCGGGCAACGCCCGATCCGGTTAGAAAAAATTAACTCTAACTTTTCCCCTAATTACAAATAGAATCCAAATGCTTACAATATACCGCGCAACGCGCGTTCCATCATGTTAGTTATTTTAATACTTATTATATTGTCATATTCATACTCATTTTTTTTTTATCATACTACGCATATATACTTTGAATTTGTTTTTGATGTCTTAATATAATTAACGATCAATATAATCGAATATTGATATAATGTCTTAGAAAAATTAAAAAATTACTTGCAAATTAAAAATCGAAAATTGTCTAAATTTATATATTTAATGAGAAGTTTCAAGAATACATTAAAAAAAATCGCGCAACAGCCGATCCGGTTAACCTTCTATCCTTGAATATACCAACTCTAAGCTTGCAATATTCTCACTTTTAACAATTAATTAAAAATGTTGGTTTTCTAGTATCACAGAGGGCCTTTTTATGTTGCCTACAAGAGTGTTAACTGTTAATTATCTACATGTATAATGAAATCAAGAGGTCATCAGATATCCATTTTCTTGAACCATTTGTCTTTCTTTTAGAATCTTAAAATATATTCCAATTTTATTCAGTATTAAACCGAACAGCTATAATCGCTCAAACCTGCACACACACATGTGTCATGTGTGTATATATATGTACATAAAATAAGCTGTATATCTTTTTTAGCAGTTACGTGTATCATTTCACCAAATACTTTACAAAAATGATACACATCTTAATTTCTATATATAGTTAGTTAGATATATATGGTAAGGAGTGAAGCAAGATGTTTGGATAATTAGCAGAAGAATAGTGGATAAGGCAAGTAAAATATTCTTAAGACAGATTTTACGCAGAAATTATGGCCACCAAATATGCAGTGATTCAGAGGTAAATAAAATGGTAACCAACCAATCCAAACAAATAGCACTTGACTTTATCCCATCATAAAACCATTTACCCTTTCCCCTCCATTCCTCGCTCTTTTGTTATTTCATCATCATCAACAGCAACAAAAAGTGCCTAAATTTCCAGAGAAACTGGAAATCTCAAACCATGGCCGCCTGTGGAAGCCTTCAACGCCTCTTTGACAAAGAAAATCCATCACTTCTCGACCCCTTTTCTCCATGGAAGGCCATCAAGAACATGAAACCTATCCACAATGCCTCCTTCAATGAAATATTCGGCGAGCTTCATCATCATCATCGCCATCATGTTCATGAATCATCATCTCCATCGTCCCCGACTCCGATATCAGTCGGGGATGATGGAAGAAGAAGCGAGAGCTCAGACTGTGATGAGAAGAAGGTTAAAAAGATGTCGAGACAATCATCAACATCGTCGTCAAAGAGATCAAGAAGAACGCATGATAAAGGGACATTCCCTCCCCCGATCTCATGCATAGGAAGGCGGACGGGGAAGCCATGGGTTTGCTTCAGGTCTTACAGGGAAGATGGCAGATTCATTCTTCAAGAAATCAGGTTCCCTACTCAGGAGATTCTGCATGCCTGCAGAGAAGATGGGCGTCTCAGGCTACAGTATATCCAATCCGACGAGGAGAATCTCGAGAGCAGCGACGAAGAAGATGAAGAGGACGAAGAAGACGACGTTGTTGGTGTTGAGACGAGCGGAAACATTAGTGATGTCCGTGAATAGATGCTAAACTGTTAGGATCCAGCTTTGTTTTTCTGATTAATTTTTATTCGCCTCTCATGCACGCTTTAGAATTAATGCAAATAAAATAGTTAAAAAGGACTTTTACCTTCTGTGTGATTTTAGTTTTTCTTTCTTTTTCCAACTGAATATATTAAGTACAATGAAGAACTTCTGAATACACCTAGTTTTGTTAGAATTTAATAATAATTTGTGAATTTTATTAATGTATAGACGTTCTAGCCGCTCCAACTATATATAAAAGAGGGGATGAAGAACAAACATCGTACTCTCCGGCACATTTGGTTCACGTATTAGCGAACATTAACTATTTAGGGATGTGCTTGAATGAAAATACGGGATTCTGTGTTGCTCTATTTCTCTCCCTCACGAGTGAAAATGGATCCCCTCATGTCCTAGCTACGGAAGCCTCCAACGCCGGGGAGATAGAGGTAACCTCTTTTTTCCCATTACAAAATTGCATGCCTTTCTAGAAAATTCTATGCGAAAATTTGTTCCTTGTTTCTTAAAATTTATTGTTCATATTGCTTATACAACGAAAGAGGAAGTTTAATGTTGCTTTGTCTGAATTTGGCTAGAGAACTATATTTATATGATGCACTGATGGTTGTGATGTAATGGTGTAAATCTTATAATAGGACTGGGATGCTGAAAATATGAAAGCATGTGTCCCTCTACTTCTCAGTTTTCTCATCAATTGGATGTATTGAGCACATGGATCTCATTGATATTGGTTTAGTTCCTATCTTTAAAAAAGGTCTAAGCTAATGGTAGTTATCCAATGGAAACCTCCAGCTTTAGGGTATAAAATAAATGTGGATGTTGTTTATTCATATAATAGAACATGTATGGGGTTAGTGATAATGGATCGTAGAGGGAAGGTGATTAAAATGATCATGGAATTGGTTGTACCTAGCTCCTCTCTTCATGCAGAGTTGATGGCAATTCAGCTTGGTTATAAAGCTGGTATAGATTTGTAGAAATCGATTGCTTATTGCAGGGAAGGGGATTCAAAATCTCTGATTTGTCTAGTGGAATGGTTACAGTATGTGTGATGGCAGATTTAGATTATTATCTCTGCTTCGATAACCGTCAATCAGAAGAACAAGATTTCATGATCATGTTTTTTTTCATGTGCAGCTTAATCAATTCCTTTTACAAAAATTGTGTCCCTTTTAATGTCGTTACCTATTTTCTTATATGGGTGAGATATTATATATGCATGAGAATCATGGCGCCTAACCGAATTTTGTCAAATAATGAATCTAATGATATTATAAGGGTGGAGACAAATAAAAGATAATAATGATATAAATAACTTTGTGAAGATGGGGCAGTAGCATTTGCAACAGATGGTGTAATGATGCTGCAGCCAGTTAGTGACAATATTGTGAGGTTTTTGTATGCCAATTTTCATATTTTTAAGATTTACGCGATGAATTAATGTAAAAAAATCACATTTTTAGTTTTTCCATCAATGTTGGTTTAGTTTTTGTGGTGAAATGCAATTGATTTGAAACTTATGCAGGTGACTTCTTCTACTCTTATCCAGGAAGAATCATAACTAGGTGGAAGATGAGTAGTTGTTTTCTATGAAAGTTGTCATGTGAAGTCCGATGTGGTAACCATCGACAAGTTTAACCATCATTGAGTTCATATTGTGCATAATGTGTTCCTGAAAGAATCATTCAGTTCTTAGTTTGTTCAGTAGAGAAATATATCACGCTTTGAAAAATTGAGATTTTGTGAAGTGAATGTTTGTGTTATCAGAGAGTAGTGGATCCACGGTTTCTTTGACTTCACATGACCACTTCAACATATATAGAAAATGGAGGAGCAAATGAGATCAAGGGAAAATAAGATTGATTCAGAAGAGATCATGATTAGAAGACATCACACAATATTCTTCATATTTACCAAATTTAAAACAATTCAAAAAGTACTCTAAATATACCGGGAAACACCCGGTCCACTTAGCCTAGTATTGTTAATACCATAACCTGTGCTATATATTTTGTTTCGTACAGTTCAGCAATCTTCAACAAATATATCAAGTGAGTCTTAAAATGTGTTTCTAAACCGTGTTTTATGAAACTTCTGGACTGAAGGCCTCCACCACCTAGGTTCATATCGGGCATCATATCATCAATATATGGAATTGCCCCATAAATTTCATACTTTTCACTAAGATAGCGGACCATGTCTGCTTCTATCCGCGTCATCAAAGTTGTCACCATCCCCGCCTCTTTAGCCACCCTTTCATTTGCCTCTATAGTCAAATATGTTTTGCAACGGACAAATTTACTCGGATATATTCCCGGACGGGTAGAGTAGCAATCGCCGTATTTCACAATGTTGTGTCACTTGTGTGCCCAAAGCATTTTCCATTCCCCCTTTTCTTTTCCCAAAAAATCTCTTACCACCTCAAGATAATCATATGAGGTATTGTTGGATTCTTTGTAACGTCTATTTTCATAATATCAAAACTCCATCCTACATACAAATAAAAATATTAATGGTAAAAAATATTCCCGATCAATCTTATGACCAAATATTATGACCAAATCCACAAGTTTTTCAGATTTTGCTTATTTTTCTCTTTCTTCGATCCATTTTTTATGTCGCTTTCTCTCTCATCTTATATCCCCAATTCGTCTCTAATTCGCTGGAAGTCGATTGGATCATTCAAAGGTATGCTTATTTTTTGTCTGTTGAATCTTACAAATTGATTAATTCGCTGCATTTTCATCGGTTAACCATTTTCTTTTGGTTTGAATGTGTTTCATTTGTATGTATACTAATAATGTGTTTTAATTTCATTCGTAGTTAAGGTGATTAAGAATCCGCTAGTGGTCGGAGCTGCCGGATTGAAGAAGAACGATGTTGCTCTGCATGCATCTGTAGTGTGTGAATCTACTTATCCGAATGATAACAACGGTTCACGCTATTTTTCTCACTTTTGAATTTAGTTTGAGACAATTTTTAAATCATAGTTTATGATGTCGTTGAGCATGTTACTATGATGTATTAGCATAGCATTTTAAGATGAAAGATTGCACATATAACATGTAACTTTCCACACATTTTTTTAAAAAAATATAACATGAAAGGTAACAGATATAACATGAAAGATTGCAGGCATAACATGAAATCAATGTGCCCTATAGTTTTTTTTTTTTTTTTTTTTTGCTTTTTCAGGGGATCATTCTTTTTTTTGTTCAAAATTTGAACACCTTGCAAGCAGTCAATTTCAATAGTTAGAGAGACAAAATTACATTCAATACATACTTAAGTCTCCGATGCACAAGCTTTCAGTTCAGATAGCAATATATCATCATCGGCTTCAAATTTATTTATCCTTATTTTCATGATTAAACCCCTACTATTACTAATTACAAACCACCCATAGCACAATTAAGAATAGGACATGCAACATCTGAGTTAAGCTTGAAAATGATATCAGGTGGATACTATTTCACAACTTTGAACAATTTTGGTTTGGGGTTTTGACACGTGAAAATATCCTTTTTGTATCATGGAATGACATTCAATTCCTATGACATGGGGATGTATTAAGAAAATAGAAATGACAACGTTCTGGATTTCAATTATCTGAGCTGTTTTGTTTTATGTATAAATTTACATCCTTGTTTCCATATAATGCATATCAGTGAGCTTGGTAAAATGTGGCACGCAGTGTTTTTTGTTTTAGAGAAAGCAATGATTGACCAAAGCCAAGATAATGCATCAAATAAGTGCTCAAAATGTTTAAAAGTCAGTTCAAGAGTTTGAAAGATTTCAATCCAAAGTTTTATGCAACTTTACATTTTAGATAAAAATCAAGTAAGAGAGTCTCCTAACTGAGAAAAATAGTATTTTGAAACAAGAGTAATTTTCAAACTTATAAGGATCTCATCAAAGGGCAATTAGTAATTATCAGTTTCCATGAGAAAACACAAATTTTTGGGGGGAGAATTGAAACCTTATCCATTGACGTGTATTCAACTCTTGTGCTACTAAACAAAGAGTAGGCTCATGAGATAGTAAACATACCCGATGATTCTGGTTCCCTTATGAGATTATCATCTCTATCAAATAACATCGAAGGCACAAAAATATTGTTCAAAATTGAAGCATAAAAATCAGGCATCAACGTGCTAAGATAATCTACTCTATTTTCCTCCTGAAACTGTGATATTAGGACACATATGCTCATTGTTAAAGTTTCATTTATCTGATAAAATACCCATACTTGTCCAATTGATATTCCAAAAACTTGTATGCCCTGTGCCTACCTGAATTTGTGTGTTGCCCGTGAGGTGATGTTTTACTCTTTAACATGTATCAGAGGACCTTGAAGATGGAGGGAGAGTCCACATGATTCTTTCCCCACAGTTTCCACTTCCAATCATGATTAATATTTATAATAATTAATAATAATCAATAAAATGTAACTTTAACTAGTGAATAACAAGTTTAATGTTATTTCAATAGAACACGTGAACATAATTGGTTAACTTTAAAAACTGGGGGATTTAATCTCCACCAAACATTAACCTAGTATTAAAGTGGTTAGATAAAAATTAGCTAACTAAATAGTTAAAAGCTAATTTAGCTTATAAAAGAGCAAATGGAGCAATGGCTGGAGGGTTAATTTTCACTCTTCACTAGTTAAATTAGTTAAGAAATTTGTTTTAGATAAATAGTTCTTTGAAAATGCTCTAAAACACGCAAAATAATGCATCAAGTATTTGAGAATAATTAAAAGTTAAATGACAAGTAATACTTCCTATTTGACATAAGTCCTTCATAAAAAGTAGTACTTCCTAGTCAGACCATTACAATACAAAAGAATATTTTCATTGTACTTTCTCTAGTGTAAAAGTGCACATTATTGCCCCTTATTCTGTACTAATGTAAGAGTACTTTGATACTGTGTTGATTAATTTTGGTGATAAAAACATGCCAATCGACAAGTAATCTCTTTCATGTTTATTTTTTGTTTTAAAAAATATATTAATTTCAGTATTATCATATATTATATTATTAGAATCATCATAATTTTCTATGCAATTTAATCCGTAATGGGGAATAGTGTCAAATTCATCGAAAGATATTTCCTCCTAATTGTACATTTCAATTTCTTATAATTTGCATACGAAATGAAGAGAGAGTATGGACATGGGTCATAAACTCGTCATATTCTCTCTCCAAAAAAAAATATATATATATATATATATATATCTATGTGTGCCCCATATTTTTTCCAAATTCAAATGACAAAATGTGGTGCATCTTCAGTATTTAATCACAATTTCAAATTAATACTCTCTCCTCTTCAATCTCACATAAACTCTCTAAAAGTTTTACAAGAACTTGAAAAGTAACTAAATTTTTTTAAACACAACATATTTTATTTAATAATTAGACACCCTTAACGGGAAATAGGAGAGGCGGCCTTGGATTTCTTGAAGGCATCCTCCACTAGACCCCATATCTTGGGGGGTGTGTTTGGCAATCAGCTGTTAACTGTTGGCTGTTAGCTGATTGCATTAGCTGGTTTGACTAGTTGATTGTATTAACTGATTTGACTAGCTGATTGTATAAATGTGTTTGGTAAAATTAGCTTATAGATATAGTTGTTTATAGAAATGACATTTATGGACATGAATATATTTTACTACTTATTTATTTATTAAATGTACATAATTGATCAATTGCTATTTTTTAATTATAAATGAAACATAAGAATTATAATAAATTAAATTAAATTATCATATAATCCACATTTCATGAAATTATTTTAAAACCATACATTATAAGTTTGTTTTAGAGACTTTTTCAAATCTTTCTCTTGTTTCATGTTGATGGTTGTATGAAAAAAAAAATCAATTGTTTCCGAGTTATCTTGATGAAATGTTATTGATATTATAGTGGAAAAAAAATGAGAAAAACCAACCAATAACATTATAATGAAATGTAATGAACATAAACATCCATAATATAATCATAATAATGCAACCCGAAATACTAATTGAACAATTAGAATGATGCGTAATTATTTTGAACATTTGAATTTTCCTACGAAAAACCAAATTCAAGAATATGTATTCTATCTTTTTGCATAATTAGTATAGAGGAGAAAGGGTAAAAAGGTATTTAATTGAGCATTTGAGTAAAAAATACTACTTTTTTAACCTTTTGAAAATTTGCCTATTGAGTCCAAAAAACATTTTTTAAGACTCATTCACCAAACACTAAGAGCATAATTTATGCTAAAACCCCACTTCCAACTTTTTCCCCCCAAAATCTCTTAGGGTGCGTGTGGATTGGATATTTTGGAGGATTTGGATTTGGTTTTAGAATTTTGAGAATTTTGGACTTGAAATCCGGATTTTGAGTTTTTGAGATTACAAATCTTTGTTTGGTATAGATTTGGATTTTTAATTGAATTTCTTAAATAAAAAGAAAAATCAATATTGAATGAATTAATTTAGTTGACTTTTTATATTTTGAATTAATACGTCAGTCTCAGTCTAATATGTACAGTTGACTTTTCATACAATTCAACAAACAATTTTTGACAAACAGTATCTTTATGTATTTAAATTATCGGAAAAATCAAAATTTGATATTTGAATATTATATGTAGCGATTAATCTAACGATACCAAATATTATAATATTAATGGTTATATATCTATTTAAATAAGCGGTCAAAATTTAATAATAAATAGTGTCAATAAGTCATAGTGCACATTCACGTGAGACGGAGTAGTATATTTTTGTGTAATAGGCATGATAGAAGGTTTTTAAATATGATTGTATATGACAGAAGGTTCTGGTCGACAAACGGGGGAGGGAGGTTGACTTTTGTTATAATGTGATACTACCTCCGTCTCACTTGAATCCGCACTCTGATTATTTAACACAATTTACATTTAAATTTTGACCGGTTATTTAAATAGATATATATTCATTAATATTATCATATTTTTTGACCGCATATTTAAATAGATATATATATATTCATTAATATTATTATATTTGATATCGTTAAATCAATCGCAACATATAATATTCAAATATCAAATTTAAATTTTCCAACAATATAAATAATTAAAGATATCATCGGTCAAAGATGTCTGTTAGATAATGTGAAAAATCAACTGTACAGATTACACTGAGACAGAGGTAATAAGATTATTATTCAATAAAAAACTACAAGTGGGGTAAAACTGTATTTAAGATCTGGATTTGTAATCTTGGGATACCAAACAAGGATTTGTGCAAGATATGATTCGAAATCCTAAAATCCAAATCCTAAACCTTGCCACACAGGGCCTTAAGATTTAAGAATTCATCCAAAAAACCAATCTCCACTATCATAAAAACTCTCACTTTATTTCCACATCATCTCATCCATGTCCCACCTCCATTTCTCTTTCATCCAACTAATCATTCTTTTTCTCTTACATTTATTATCTATATATAATTAACACCATACTAAAATAAGAATGTATAGTGATAATTACATAACATTTAAAATTATTTAGAATAATATGAATTCAGATAATGCAAATTTACTTTAAGTACATTGTATAAAAAATGAAAATTGAAAGTACTATATCAAAAATCCACGTAACAAAATTAAAGAACGCTTAAAAAATCACTTGATACTTTATATTATACAATTTTAAATAAATGACTTAATTTAATGACATTCAAGTGACGCAATCATATTATATAGTACATTTTCAATACACATAAAATCTCAATTCTTCTTTAAATTCAATTGAATTCAATCTTTTTTTTACTTCAGTTTACATTAAATTAAATCCATTTATTTCAGTTTATATTGAATTCAATCTATTTTACTTTAATTTATATTTTACTTTAGTTTACTCCATTTACTTTATTGTAATTGAAATACAAGTTTAGATCAATTCAATTCAGTTGAAATAATTCTTATATAATAATTAAAATACAGATTACTAGTATATGTAGTGAATAATTTATTTCTATAATTAAAATACAAATGTTGCATGTGAATATTTTATGTCTATAATTAAACATATTCATGGACTACACTAATAAATAAATAGGAAATACATGTAATTATTGTAAGAGTAAATAAGGTAAGTATTAATTAATTATCATATATTAATATAGAAAATAAAAGGAAGATATGTTACCAGCCTACCACGTCAGTAAATGGTGGACCGGAAAGAATAGGTGGACCCGTTTTCTTCGGTTACAAATGCATAACCTCAAGTCCAAATTGTCCACGTGATTCGCTGCTAAATCTGGTAGAATCTGTCCATAATGGAGCAGAATCCTTGCTCCTTGCCGATTCCGTCCAAAAAAAACCTCTTGAATCCTACCATAACTGATGCTCTAAAAAGTGCCATTTGACGGTCAAATCAACACTTTTTGGTCAAATCAGCTAATTTTAACTCAAAAAGCACTTTACCAGACACCCCCCTTATCTCTTTGCCTACCCCTCATCTCCTCCTCTCCTCCTCTCTCTCTCTCATCCTCCTTCATCATCAATTATCCTCATTGACTCATCATATTCTCTCTACAAAATATATTTATCTATGTGTGCCCCACATTTTTACCAAATTCAAATGACAAAATGTGGTGCATCTTTAGTATTTAATCACATCATCGTACAGTAGAGCAATCCTCGACAAATATATCAAGTGAGTCTTAGAATGTGTTTCTAAACCGTGTTTTGTGAAACTTCTAGATTGAAGGCCTCCACCACCTAGGTTCATATCGGGCATCATATCATCAATATCTGGAATTACCCAATAGATTTCATGCTTTTCACTAAGTAGTGGACTATGTTTGCTTTATCTGCGTCATCAAAGTTGTCGCCATCCCCGCCTTTTTAGCCGCCCTTTCATTTGCCTCTATAGTCAAATACGTTTTGCAGCGGAAATATTTACTCAGATACATTCCCGGACGGGTGGAGTAGCAATCACCGTACTTCACGATGTTGTGTGCCTAGAGCATTTTCCATTCCCCCTCTTGTTTTCCCAAAAAATCTCTTACCACCTCAGGATAATCATATGAGGTATTGTTGGATTCTTTGTAACGTCTATTTTCATAATATCAAAACTCCATCCTACATACAAATAAAAATATTGATGGTCAAAAATATTCATGATCAATCTTTTTTTTAATTGTGATTGTTGCTCTTCATAAAGAATTGTATTAAGCGATATTTGCGCCAACAAGCAACATAGCTACACTGATTATTTGATAATTTGATCAATAATGTAGGAGTTTGGGCAACTATCCAAAAAATCTCTCACCACCTCAGGATAATCAAATGAGGTATTGTTGGATTCTTTGTAACGTCTATTTTCATAATATCAAAACTCCTTCCTATTTACAAATAAAAATATTGATGGTCAAAAATATTCCCGATCAATCTTTTTTTTTTAAATTGTGATTGTTGCTCTTCATAAAGAATTGTATTAAGCGATATTTGCGCCAACAAGCAACATAGCTACAATGATAATTTGATAATTTGATCAGTAATGTAGGAGTTTGGGCAACTATCATTAACATAAGAAGTTTATGCAACAAATATCAGTACATAGATAATCAGCTTATAGCTTGGTTTCAACAGATAATCAAAAGTTAAACCATATACGAAGCATCCGAGTCTTCTTCTTCTTAAACTGAACCTGATGCAAGCACGGCAATAGATGACCACCTCTACCATCCCTCGGGAATAACCACTGGAGTGTTCTTGTTTCTTACTGGAGGCATGGTTTGGTTTCTTTGAGTAGGCAACTCCTTTACATGAACTCCACCAAAAAGTGGATCGAGACAGTCTTAAATCTTCCCACCGGGTGTGAGGAGAAAGTTGATGGAATACAATTTTGGTTAGTTGATGTTCGTTCCTTTCGAGTGTGGAGGAAGAAGGGAAGTGGAGGATTGCCGGTTCCATTTCGCAAAGTATCCAAAGTAGCAGACTGACCTTCTACGACTCCGCAAGCATTGTGAATGAGTTCTTTCACATCATCGTACAGTGTAGCAATCTTCAACAAATATATCAAGTGAGTCTTAGAATGTGTTTCTAAATTGTGTTTTGTGAAACTTCTGGACTGAAGGCCTCCACCACCTAAGTTCAAATCAGGCATCATATCATCAATATCTGTAATTGCCCCATAGATTTCATAATTTTCACTAAGATAGCGGAAACATCTCTTCTTCTATCTGCGTCATGAAAGCTGTCACCATCCCCGCCTCTTTAGCCGCCCTTTCACTTGCCTCTATAGTCAAATACGTTTTGCAGCGGAAACATATACTCGGATCTATTCCCGGACGGGTGGAGTAGCAATCGCCGTACTTCACGATGTTGTGTGCCCAAAGATTTTCCATCCCCCCTCTTCTTTTCCCAAAAAATCTCTCACCACCTCAGGATCAGCACCTGATCAATCTAAAAAGTCAATTTGTGAAGGTTGAGGTGTAACGAAGGGAGTACTATTTTAATGCAAGGCCTCCACAACCTTCTATAATTGCAGTCTCATTGGTCTTAAAGTAAATGTAGATGCTTCATGGCATCCTCCAAACTTGAGTGGAGTTGGTGTTTTAATCAAGGATCCTTAAGGTTCACTTATCATTGCATATGCTGGTTATACTTCTGCTACTAACTCATTGCAGGCAGAACTAATGGCTATACAAAAAGAAGCTAATGTTTGGAAACTGAGTGTCTATCTGCAGTTCAGTCAATCCAAAATCCAGTGAAGCTGTATGATATGGCTTAATCCATTCGGTATTTATATGGTACATAAGACTGCTCATGTTCTTAGGCAAGGGAATCGGGGTGGCAGATGCGCTTGCTAAATATGAATAGTCCACTCAACAAAGCAGACATCTAACTTTCTCACAATTTCCCCGGAAAATCAAAGGTTTGTTCAATCTTGATAAATTGAGCTTTCCTACGCTTGAATTACATATAATGGATGGTACTGATGTCTATCATTGATATGCATGCCACATGATCTCAGTCCAAGCTCTTGCCAAATCTCTACTCCATTGTAGTTGGAATTAGTCTCCTAGAAACCTACTTCAAAGGTGGATCCTTCTCTCATGTTTTTGTAATGAACTATGCAACTTTCTTTTACGCATTCTGAATACTACTTTGTGTTTTACTATACAATTTTCTAATAGATTTCTAAGATAGTGTATCAAGATTTGCCTATTTTTTTGTATAGTGAAAGATTTATACCTCCAAATTAGTTCATTATCTTTAGAATTATCATTATGATCCAAGACTCATAACCTCTTCAATTTGTCATCACCCATATGAGTGCATGTATACTTTTACCAATTATTTACCTTTCATATGATTTAGGGAGGGTATAAATTTCCCCCATTTTCTTTAATGCGATTTTTAAAAAAAGGTATAATGTTTAAAAATGACCGAGTACAATAAAAGTGCCCACGAGGTAGCATTCGAACTAGGTAAAAAGCACAAGACTTGGCTATAATTTGACCAACATACGGTTAATATTAAGCATATTCATTCTAGAATGGGAAAAAAACAGGCCAATTATACTATAATAACTAGAAATGACTTAGCATTCCAAATGGTTTTTAAAATGCTAAAGAAAGGGCAAGGATCGAATATAATCCAATTTGCAAGTGATCTTTTCTGGTAGAGCTTTGATTAGTACTATCATTAAACCATTGTCCAATTCTCTCTCACGTTCGTAGTATTTTTGCGCGTTGGGTATTGACTTTGGAAGTAAACGTCAACGTTTTCCAGATTGAACATATTGAACAATGCATTAGAACCAGATTATCCATCATTTTCTTTACTTGTAGTGGACTGCGCACCTAAACCGCATGCACCGCCTTTTGTGTTGCTAGCACGATGGTAAAAACTAATCAAATCACCATTCAGTAGGGCTAGCCTTAGAGGCCTCGGACTTGTCATTTCCGACATCACATGTTAATAAAAAGGTAAAACACGACGTTGAAGAGTTTTATAGATGATATTTGACAGAATTTTTCAGTTACTGAATTTTGAATCACACCGACTTTTAATATTTAATAATTTAGCAAAAAGTATCTTATCTTATATTATAAGTAGGAGACCATTTCAGTCGCTTCTGTTTCTGGTTATAGCATAAGACAAGAACACCAAATTTTTCTTAAAAAATACAGTTCCATCAAACATGCTCATAATTACGCAGTTTTCACTTATATGCTGCTTCAAATACACTCTATTGTCACATTATCTCGATACTATATAAGCTTGTTAAGTTTCTGAAAAATAAATATTTTACAAGAACACATAAAACATGTCCGGGTTCAACATCAAACGGGGATAAACAACCAAAAATATGAGCTAGAAAGTCATTATAGGTGCTTGTACGGCTCAAAGAGCAATCGGCACACTCCAGCATAGATGGATTATATGGAGGTTAATTATTTATATGGAAGTGTGTATAATTATTACATGGCAACTTCAGCGGTGAATGTAAATGAGTATAAATTGACAGTATATTACATGTCAACTTCACCCGTGAATGTAAATCAGTATAAATTGACAGTATAATTGCATCGGATGTAAAGTGATTGAACGGAAATTTACCTGAAAAAGGAGAGTGAATGAATGAAAATCTGAACTAGTATAATGTATTACTCTCTAGTTTTGATTAGGTCATCCTTTAGCACCGTTAAACCAAAGTATATAATTGAGAATATACACCCACATTTCAAAATTATTATTATTCATGTATACTAACTTAAGAAATCAAAAATCACTTTAGTTTATTTTTAGTAATTTCAATACTTTTCTGGATAACAGTTTCAGTTTACTTAACGTATGTTTGATGAAGTTGTGCTTTTGACTTTTGTTGTGACGGAAATCAGTCATATCAGCTTCTATTTTTAGATCACTTTTAGGCTAAAATTGCCTTCTATTTGGAGATAAGCAGTTTTTTGACATTTTACAGGACATTAAAAATTACTTTGTAATATAATATTGTGATTGTGATTGTCAGGATAATTGTAGTTAATTTGTAGAGAAAGTTTATGAAACTCTCAACTTTTCTGACTTTCCATGAAAGTATTTATACGTATATAGTGTACCCTTCAATTTGAACTGTATATTTTATCACTTAATTTTTTTAAAGTTTTTACATAAAACTTCTTGAATTTTTTTCATTAAAACATATTTTACTATATATTTATTTTAACATGATCAATGTTTTAACACAAAATTATATCACTTGAATTTAAATATATAGTGGTAGTTGCATAGCATTTAGAAAAGTTAGATTTTCTAGACACTTTACAAAATTTAAATACATTTCAATACAAATATAGTATATTTAGACTAATTTAAATAAGAAACATAAATATATACAAATCAATCACAATACTTGAATAATTTGGCTAAACACCCCGTTGAACTGGACAGAATATGCCGCTATTTCAAATGAAAAATCAAAATTTGAAAGGTCATTGACGTTCGTTATCAATTAGCTAAAGAATTCTCAATGATTGGATTTCGTAATATTTAGATGCCTACGAACTACCAATTATCATTGCATAAATTTGACTTTATCATTTGACTAGGATTATCCCTAACTCAGAACATGTAAACTCCATTAATTAACTACTGAATCAACCACGACTTTTGAAATTTTAATTTGGCCACTTGATCGAAAAAATATTGCTCGTGTTTGAAATTTATTTTTAATTTAATAGAAGAAAAATCAACTACGACTTATTCATACGTGTCTTGAAAAAAAGAAGAGAAAAGTAGGACCTTCATCATATGAGCAGATTCATACATTTTGGAAGCGTGTAAGTTTCTTTGCCAAATGTCGAAAATGTGATTGCTAAGTTTCTGGTCTGAATAATATGTATCATCTGAGATATCGAGAAGAGGCAATTCTTATCCGCGTTGTATAAACTATGCATTTAATTTGTTTGATGTGTTTGTATGCATTTCCTCCCTTCTCTATCAACAATTTTTGCACTTTTCGATCATCAAAAGACAACGTTTTGTCTTTAAAAAATGTTGAAAGAACCACCTACATTTACAAAACAAAAACTGTATTCAAGCTCTTTTGTGTAAGATGGAACTTAAACATGTGAGAGGAATGCCCGAAGTAGACAAAAATGTTTAGAACTGCTGAATTAGTTTTAGTATAAATTACGGAAACCGAAATTCTGTCGCCATTTCTTGCCTGAAATCATAATAATTCAAACCTATAACCAAAGTTTGCATTTGTCGATAGGGATCATCAAGGATCTGATACTCGGTCCCGATCCTACAGATTTATACCCGTTCAGTCGGGTATGGATCAAAAAAATTTAGACCCATCGTATATGGGTGGGACCTGAATCTCGATTTTAAACAACGGATATGAATACGGATATAAGATATCAAACACATACCCGGAGTCATATTCATACTCATTTACATATTAATATATTATTATATAAGTAGTATATACATGTGCATAATATATATGCCATACGTTCTTGTACTAGATTATTTTCAATATCACTAAATTGTTGAGTATTTTGATGTGTATTATGTATTGATAATTCAATTTGCATGTCAACATTTACGATTATTGTAAAAAAAATAGATAAATTTGAGCCTATTCGTGTTCATTTTGAAATTTCTAACATGAAAGTAACGAATTTATAGATAAAAAGTTAGATCTGTTTAGACCATTAAATTTTGTGGATTTGAATATGAATCTTAAAATTTTCTAGACCTTGCGCATAGGGGTCGGATCTGGATTAAACGTTTTTTATTGATCGGGTCCGGATCTAGGTAAATTAGACCGAGAATGTTTCAAATATATAAAAATATGAAAGGTAAAATCTTAAACTTATAAAATATACAAACTATATGAAAACTTAAAATTTGAAATAACACCCTATATCCATATTATATGAATCAAAACCACGATTTTCTTTTATAAACACAAGTACGGCAAGTACTTACAAAATTCAATACTTTTCTACCTCCACTTGTTCATTTCTTTCTTATAGTAAAAACGGCTGACTTATTACACTATATAAAGCACCACCTTCTTTAGCTTTTCGTCATCTTCCTTGCTCATCTTCAACTCAGAAAGATGAAGAACAACACTCAGCTAATCGCTGCATTTCTGCCCTTTCTGCTCACCATCTCCCTCATCTCAGCAGATTCACACTTCGACTCTTTCGCAAAATGCCTCACCAAAAACGGAGTCCCGACCAACCAGGTCTCCAAAATCCTCTACAGTCCCCAGAACCCTTCCTTCACCTCCGTCCTCGACGCTTACGTCAGAAACAAGCGGTTCAACACCTCGACCACGAAGAAGCCGACGATCATCGTCACGCCGCTGACCGTCCCCCAAGCTCAGGCCGCGGTGCTCTGCACCAAGGTTAGCAAGCTCCAGCTCAAGATCAGGAGCGGCGGCCATGACTACGAGGGAATCTCGTATGTAGCGAAGAACAACTTCGTGATTCTCGACCTGTTCAACCTCAGGAGCATCAGCATCGACGTGGGGACCAAAACCACGTGGGTCCAGGCCGGAGCGACGCTCGGCGAGCTTTTTTACAGGATATGGGAGAAGAGCAACGTCCTCGGTTTTCCTGCCGGGGTTTGCCCCACCGTCGGCGTCGGCGGTCATCTCAGCGGCGGCGGTTACGGCACCATGCTCAGGAAGTACGGTCTCTCCGTCGATCAAGTCACCGACGCGCAGATCATCGACGTGAAAGGGAAGGTTCTGGACCGGAAATCCATGGGAGAAGATCTGTTCTGGGCTATCAGAGGCGGTGGCGGAGCTAGCTTCGGTGTCGTGCTTTCTTACAAGGTCAATCTAGTCCCGGTCCCGGCAATCACCACGGTTTTCAGTGTTCAGAGATTTGATAACCTCGAAAACATTCTTGTGAAATGGCAGAATATGGCCCCGAAAACCGATAACAACCTCTTCATCAGGGCATTGGTTCAGCCGGCGACCCGCTCTGGTCAGCGGGTTCCGCGGCTGACGTTCAACGCCATGTATCTAGGAGATGCCAACAGCTTGTTGACTATCATGAGCTCGCAGTTTCCTGAACTGGCCCTGAACAAGACTGATCTGATCGAGATGAGCTGGATTAGATCAGTAATGTTCTGGACCAACTTCAGGAACAGTTCAACTCCAGAAAGCATTCTGCTAGACAGAGTCTCAGCCATCAATTTCCTCAAGAGGAAATCTGACTATGTCCAGACAGTGATACCAAAGGCTGGACTAACAGCAATATTCGGTAAAATCATTCAGGGAAAGGTTGGCCTGGTCTTCAACCCTTATGGCGGGAGAATGGACGAAATCGCGCCTGAGGCGACACCATTTCCTCACAGGAAAGGCAACCTTTACAAGATTCAGTACTCTGTCAACTGGGATGAGCCTGATACTAACCTCACGACACAATATCTGCGCGAGGCGCGGGAGCTTTACAGCTTCATGACTCCTTATGTGTCTAGCAACCCTAGGCAGGCGTTTCTCAACTACAGGGATCTCGACATTGGAACCACAAGCAATGGAAAGAAGAGCTACAGTGAAGGAAAGGTGTATGGGGAGAAGTACTTCGTGGGGAACTTTGATAGGCTGGTGAAGGTGAAAACCGCAGTTGATCCCACAAATTTCTTCAGGAATGAGCAGAGTATCCCTACACTTCCTTACTGATTACTCAGTCTCAGTCCCTTCTTCTATTTATTTGAACTTTCTTTTTAAGTTCCATTTCCAGATGTGTAGTCATTTAACATATCTTATAAGATGTTGTTACTGATTTGTACACGAATATCATGTATATGATGGATGATGCATTCTTTTATGTTTATTGTTCCAATTGCGGTTTTGATCAGCAAATGGAGTCAAAATAAGACTTGGTCATTACAATAAGAGAGGTCACCAATATAGTCTAGTTATGCATTATAAGAAAAAAATTTAAATTATCATGCAACCTTTTTATGTACTACTTAGTACTTGAAATTAATAAAATAATATCTACATTTTTTTTTAATCTTTTCCGATGCAACTAACCGATATATATTTCGTATATGAGAGATTAGTTTTTTTAATCTATAATGCGAATGATACATAAGTTGTGCAAGGCAGTTATAAAGAAATTTGAAAGAGTGAGCTTTTATAAGAAGGACGATAGCTGCACAGGGTAATATATCCAAAGAATTAGAATACAAACTAAATTATACAGAAAGATTGATGGATCAAACCATAATTTAAAGGAAATGTTTTGTGGAGGGCATTCTAACGTTTAGGCAGGGATCCTATACAAATAAAAATACAAGGTGACGCAAACAAAATCCCTTTTTCGAAGTTTTGGAGTAAAAATGTATATTTATCCTTATAAATCTCTAAAACTTAATTGACTCACATATTTATGGAGGTTATATTTGTCTCTTGCCATTCTTTTGCCTAAGTGTCTTACTACCACATTAATTTCCTTAAGAATTGAGCCCCGTCCTGCAGACCCTTTGGTTGGGATGGAGGGAGTAGCTCTTGAGATATTTAACACCTCATAGTTCTTGATAAATCTCATCATTCACACATCGTAGTCATTAGCATAAAACTCGTATAGTTGAAGATACTCATAGATCCATAACTCCAATAATCATAAATTATAACTCATCGAACTCAGCATGGAACTCGAGTGTCACACTTCGTAGATCTATGTTCACACCTCGTAGATTTATGTTTCACACCTCATATCAATTTAGATTCGTGTAGATCCGCAACTCTCGTCATCAAATTGACATCGTTTTCATCATCATCATCATCATCATCATTATCATATATGTGCATGAACCTCGAGTTTCACATCTCGTATACTCCATCCGTTTATTTTCTTGGGGCACACTGCTATTCATCAATTTTTTTGTTGCAAGTTTGTCCAAACAATTAGAAATATTATATAAGTAGTAGTATCATCATGTGATATACTTTTGGAAGGTTTCAAACATGTATTTTTCAAATATCAAAATTATAGATTTAGTTAATATACGTAACAAAAGTTATTGATGGTCAAACTTGTCGTCAAAGAGTATTACTTTTCAAGTATGGCACAAGAAAATAAACGGAGGGAGTATCCATGTTTACATCTCGTATATCTATGTTCACACCTCTTAGACACAAGTTTCACACCTCACATCAAATTAGATTAGTAGATTTGTAACTCCAATTATCAAATCGACCTCATTTTCATCATACTCATATATATGCCGGTAACGCCGGTAACCTCACCGGTAACGCCGGTCAATGCCGGTCAATGCCAGTCAAAGCCAATAAGTGCGGTCAACTTTCAGTCACTGGTCAGTAGTTGATTTTGAACTAATTTACAAATAATTTCATTTTGGTCCAATGGAATTTGTAATAATTTTTATTAAAAAAATCTTTTATTAGAAGCCCAGGTAGGAGAACAAAGTCCCACTGAGTAAGGAAACTCAATACGAGCAAAGGCCATGAGAGTCCGAATATACAAGAGGCATATATAGTAAGCTCGTATAGGTCCGGCACACAAACCCCAATGACATTTCATCATAAAATCAATTGACAATAGGCACTGTCAAGTTTTGCTTATTTTTGGCATCTTGCAGTTAAGTTAAGCTAATTTCAGCAAATTTCAGCTAACTGCAGCTGGCTTCAGCTAACTGCATCGTGTTTCAGCTAATTTAAGCTAACTTCAATTTTTTTTCAATTAATTTATTGAAATAAAGTTACATTTTATTAAATGCCAATGATATATTTTTCTTTTGATTTATCAAATAAATTTACTTTTTTACATGTTTAGTTTAGTAATCGAGAATATATAAAATTAATTTATACTCGAATGTAACAATTCGAGAAACTATTCCCACAATGCATATCGGTAGCATTCAATACTAATCACTATCATCTGGTGGTTTACTTTCACTAGTATCACCACCTACCGAATTCCAAACTTGTTTAGATTTACCTTCACGCAATTCTGCCACAACCCTTTTTCGATGTTCATTAAACATAGTGAAATTACAAGTTCCTTGTGTAGGTTTGTATACAATAGAAATGTCAGGGCCTGTGTGGTATGCTGAGTTTTGAGTTTGGTTTTGGATTTTGGGTTTCAACTTAAACTTGGTTTGGGATATGGTTTTGCAAAAATTGGTTTGAGGCAAAACCTTGTGTGGCAAACACAAGTGAATTTTGAGTTTTGAATTAATTATTATATTATTTTATTCATTTCATTATGTATATTATTTTACATTATATTTTATGTTGCTACACTTATAAAATGTGTTTAAAGTAAAGAATTGTGAAATATTCAAATGAACATTATTTTTTTGTATAGTCACTAATATTAATAAATACCAATATTATAGTATGAAATTTAATATTTAAAGGTCCTGTGTATATTATAAAATTGTATATTTAAAGGTTAGTAATTTTTAATCATATATATCTTTAATATTGTTTATGTTTTAAACTAAATGATCAATTTTAATATAGAAATTCTCAAAAGAGACCGTCCAAATTATAGACAAGACTCAATGTAAAGAAAAAAAATGCGCGGGGGCTATGTTGAAAAGACATGAAATACGCGGGGGTTTCTTTTGCAATTTCATAAAATAGTATAGTATAAATATAAAAATCCTCTTTCTCTCTCCCCCACTTTTCATCTTCTCCAGAGCTCTTGTTTTCCCCCAAAATCCTTCGCTCTCGTTTTCCCCCAAATATAAACTTTAAATTTCTTCCCAATTTGATGTGGTTTTTCGATTCCAATAGCGATGGGGATGTGCGATCTATCAAGTAAAGTTTCGGATCTCTTTAATTTCGTCGGCTTTGTCGATTTGTTCGCGGATTTGTTTGTTTGTTTTTGGTTTGTTAGTGTTCTGTGTTGTAGATCGGAGGGTCATGGTGTTCGTGTTCATGTTTAGATGTTTAGATGATTTGATTTGTTCGGATGTTCGTGTTCATGTTTAAGACTATAATGTTGACCTTATGTGCTTAAAACCTCATGTTTGATCTGTTTGAGGCATGAATGGCCAGATGTGAGGATTGGTGTGTGAAAATTGGGTAGGGTAGCATGCGTAGATGTTCGTGTTCATGTTTGTGCCTATAATGTGTACCTCATGTTCTAAAATCCCCATGTTCTGGTCTGTTTGAGGCATGAATGGCCAGATGTGAAGTTTGGTGTGTGAAAATTGGCTAGGGTAGCATGTTTAGATGTTTGTGTATGTTTGGGATTATAATGTTGACCTTATGTGCTTAAAACACCATATTCTGGTCTGTTTGAGACATGAATGGCCAGATGTGAGGTTCGGTGTGTGTAAATTGGCTAGAGTAGCATGTTTAGATGTTCGTGTTCATGTTTAGGACTATAATGTGGATCTTATGTGTTAAAATCCCCATGTTCTGGTCTGTTTGAGGCATGAATGGTCATATGTGAGGTTTGGTGTGTGAAAATTGGTTAGGGTAGCATGTTTAGATGTTCATGTTTATGTTTGAGCCTATAATGTGGACCTTATGTGCTAAAATCCCCATGTTCCGGTCTGTTTGAGGCATGAATGGCCAGATGTGAGGTTTGGTGTATGAAAATTGGGTAGGGTAGCATGTTTAGATGTTCATGTTCATGTTTCTACCTATAATGTGGACCTTGTGTGTTAAAATTCCCATATTCTGGTCTGTTTGAGGCATGAATGACAAGATGTGAAGTTTGATGTGTGAAAATTGGCTAGGGTAGCATGTTTAGATGTTCATGTTTATGTTTGAGCCTATAATGTGGACCTTATGTGCTAAAATCCCCATGTTCCGGTCTGTTTGAGGCATGAATGGCCAGATGTGAGGTTTGGTGTATGAAAATTGGGTAGGGTAGCATGTTTAGATGTTCATGTTCATGTTTCTACCTATAATGTGGACCTTGTGTGTTAAAATTCCCATATTCTGGTCTGTTTGAGGCATGAATGACAAGATGTGAAGTTTGATGTGTGAAAATTGGCTAGGGTAGCATGTTTAGATGTTCATGTTTATGTTTGAGCCTATAATGTGGACCTTATGTGCTAAAATCCCCATGTTCCGGTCTGTTTGAGGCATGAATGGCCAGATGTGAGGTTTGGTGTATGAAAATTGGGTAGGGTAGCATGTTTAGATGTTCATGTTCATGTTTCTACCTATAATGTGGACCTTGTGTGTTAAAATTCCCATATTCTGGTCTGTTTGAGGCATGAATGACAAGATGTGAAGTTTGATGTGTGAAAATTGGCTAGGGTAGCATGTTTAGATGTTCATGTTCATGTTTCCTCCTATAATGTGGTCCTTATGTGTTAGAATCCCCATGTTTCTGTCTATTTGAGGCATGAACGACCAGATGTGATGGTGTGTGAAAATTGGTTAGGGTAGCATGTGTAGATGTACATGTTCATGTTTGTGCTATAATGTGGACCTTATGTACTAAAATTCTCATATTAAAGTCTGTTTGAGGCATGAATGATCAGATGTGAGGTTTGGTGTGTGAAAATTGGTTAGGGTAGCATGTTTAGATGCCGTGTTCATGTATGGAACTATAATGTGGACCTTATATGCTTAAAACCCCATGTTCTGATCTGTTTGAGTCTTGAATGGCCATATGTGAGATTTGGTGTGTGAAAATTTGGCTAGGGTAGCATGTTTAGATGTTCGTGTTCATGTTTGGGACTATAATGTGGACCTTATGTGCTTAAAACCCCATGTTCTGGTATATTTGAGGTATGAATGGCCAGATGTGAGGTTTGGTGTGTGAAAATTGGTTAGGGTAGCATGTTTAGATGTTCATTTCATGTTTCTGCCTATAATGTGGACCTTATGTGTTAAAATCCCCATGTTCTGGTCTGTTTGAGGCATGAATGGCCATATGTGAGGTTTGGTGTGTGAAGATTGGTTAGGGTAGCATGTTTAGATTTTTGTGTTCATGTTTCTGCCTATAATGTGGACCTTTTGTATTAAAATCCCCATGTTCTGGTCTGTTTGAGGCATGAATGGGCAGATGTGAGGTTTGGTGTGTTGAAATTGGTTAGGGTAGCATGTTTAGATGTTCATGTTCATGTTTCCGCCTATAATGTGTACCTTATATGTTAAAATCCCCATATTCTGGTCTGTTTTAGGCATGTATGGCCAGATGTGAGATTTGGTGCAGTCCAATGAACAGTGAAGCCCAATGAACAGTGTCGTCCAATGAACAGTGCATCCCAGTGAATAGTGACGGATCAGTGAATAGTGCAGTTCAGTGAATAGTAACGGACCAATGAATAATGCGCGTGAATATTAACTATTTTGAGTATATTGCAATTAAGGACCTCCTTGTTTTATTTTACCATACCATTACTATATAGTCCTTGGTCTATAACATGGACGGTCTCTCCAGAAACTTTCTCATTTTAATATTACAAGTCAAATTTTTATGTCGTGATTGGTATTATTTTTAAAAAAATATATTTTATTTTATTTTATTTTAGAAATGTTACATTAAGTGTAATCAAATATTTTCACTTGATCCTATTCCTAGAGTATGGTGACAATTTCAATCCAACAAAATGCAAAATTAAATATTTAATTTAAATTATATAATTAAAAAATAAATAAATACTTTTAGGTCAAGCCTTTATGAATTTAATATTTATTCTTGTATTAATTTATCATACATTACTTAAAAATTATTTTTTAAATATTTTAAAAATAATTTTAAAAAAGTCAAAACTGGGTTCAAAACTTGGTTTTGGGTTTGACCAAGACCAAGTTCTGATCAAAACCAAAACCAAGTGTAACACACAAGTTCTGAGTTTGGGATGAAACTCAAAACCCAAACCCACCCAAAACGGGTGCTGCCACACAGAGCCTCAATCTCTTGCACTTGAATGAAGTTATGAAGTGTGAAACATGGAACAATAATTGACATTTGATGATAATTTTCAATTTGAGACATTCTTTTTAGCACTCTCCAAATAATTTTGAATAAATAAAAAAAATGTTAAAAGAGGCTTGATTATATTGGGTGCCAGATACGTGTGATCTTAGGATGATTCGGCTGAATCTTATTTAAAGGGAAAAGATATAAGTTTTGAGACTTAAAAAGTGGAAGAGGAAGATTACAAAGTTTTTAAAAAACATTTAGTGCATTTAAAAAAAGGAAGGAGGAAAAAAAAGTTAATAAACTTTCAATTATTTACTAAAAGTTATAAGATTTAAAGTAAAATACATTCAGCTTATTTCAGCAAATTTCAGCTAACTGCAGCGTGTTTCAGCAAACTGCAGCTTGCTTCAGCGTGCTTCAGCTGTCTGTAGCGTGCTTCAGCCTTCAGCTGTCTGCAGCGTGCTTAGGTTAATTTCAGCTAACTTCCGCGTAGTTCAGCGCAGTTAAGCTGAAAATAAACTGAACTTGACAGGGACTAGAAGTAGTAACCCACCAAACTTATATACAGAACTTTTATTGGAATATATTAGAGAATGACAAACAGGTTAACCTAAACTTTTATTATGTTTAACCTAAACTTTTATTAGAGAGTACGCGTCTCTAATATGCTAATACAATATATGCTACAAAACTAAGGAGTAATCTAAAATTAAGTAAGACATGGACATTATCTTTTAGCTGAATTCCAAACTGCTAGTTCACCGATAGCATCGCTAGTGGAAAAAAATGGAATTTTTTATTGTTTTGTGATGGAAAATAAAAATGTAGAAACTAATAGGGTTATTTACGGTGGAATTCCAACAATAGGTGTTTCGAATTTAGCAAATGCGAAATAACATGATATTTTGCATTTGCTAAATGCAAAATAAGGTTTGAATGTACTCATTCGTTTTAAATTTAAGATTAATAAAAAAATAATTCTCTATTTCTCATTTATCAAATGCGAAACACCTATTGTTAGAAATCATGAATTTTTCATCATAAAAATTTCAGGAATTATACATGCAGGTCCATGTTTACTAATGCAGGTCTGAAAAACACAATATGTGGCCTTGAGTTGTGCTAGTGCACCCAAAATATTATATTTTGTACCTGCATTAGTAAACATGGACCTGCAAGTATCACAACTCAAAAATTTCTAGCACCTAGCATATTTCCCCTATTTCAAGAAATTTATCGAAAAAATGCATGTGCACTGAATGGCTTTGCTGCTGACAATTTCCTTTGTAGATTTTTTCCCTATTTCATTCACCAACAGTTGGACTTACGCATTATCAATGCAATATCTAGAGTTGTATTTTGTATACTAGATAGTGCAAGCACCCCGTTTATTCCAAGATTCCACAAACAAATAAGCATTTCTCATCTTCGTTTGGTGCCCACACCTTGATTGTGTTATCGATGGAGGTTGGCAATAAATAAGCATTCCAACAAAGCACAACTATGATATAATGAGAGTGTGCATCTACTACTTGAAGGCACTCAAAGTTTTGAAGCCCCACATTCTAATTGTTCCAATTTTCCGAGCCAGAGTACATATGTTGAACTAACAGTACGATAAGTAACCACCAAACCGTGGCCCTTCAAAGTAGATTCATGTACATGATAATGATTGGTCACGAAAAAGAGGTGTCTTACAACCATGAAACGAACAAGATCATTTGGTCCATTGAGTAGATAATTAGTTCGACTGTCCAAGTTAGCTTCTTTTACGTCAATGTAGACACCAATGTAAACTCAATGATATTCATGTACCATCGAACCAATCTTAGTGCCCAGTTGGTGTGTCTCAGTACAATGACCAATGATGAAATTCCAGACTCATAACCATCTTTGCTTCCAGAGTAGAGTTTGACCACACCGAAACGTAGACACTCCCTGACTCAATTGAATCTATAATCTAAATATTAATTTAGCCAAAATTGCTTAATATTGACCTTAAAAATTAAATTGATAAATAACTTAAAACATCATACGTATATGTGTGATATTTGTAAAATCTTAAAGTTTATAAAAAATTCATTTATAAGTTGTGTATAACCTGATTAGAGATATTAATGATAAAATATTTTCCAAATAAATTGACAAACGATAAAATGTGCAGATTTAAATGTGATGAAAGGAGAAGTCATTGTAAAACACTGAAAAATATGAATGAATTCTTTACAAAAACGATAAATCTCATTAAACACATAAACCAACAAAAAATTATAGTAGTTAGCACTAGCTCTCACAAAAAATAGATGTTTTTCTTTATTATATGTATAAACAATTCAAACTTAACTTATTTCGCAATGGCATGTGGACAATATGATTTGTTAATCGAATCTCTGCTTTTATTGAGCAACATGTATATTATTTAATGTTTACTCACGCAAATATTGCTCTCTCATTTTGTTGTATTGTTGTTCAAACCTTATTTATGGGCCACACATCCTTCGTATTTACATGATAAATAAAGCGTGAGAGTATTAGGTTTATCACCATTGTAATTCTGCATACTCCAAACTTTGGGGGTAATTTTGTTAGCAAGCAAAATATCACCTACCTTTCATAAAGTTTTCCTCGAGTGTTCGCAGTGGCTGATTTCCCCCCAACCCCCACTGTGGTTCCTATAGAGTGGGTGTTGTGGAGGAGATGGTGGTGGATATGGTAGTGGTAGTTACTGGTTATGAAGGTGGGTATATATGTTACCCCTCAAATCGTTATTTAATTTTGGTTGGGTAATAAGGGTAAAAATGGTTGATCATGATTGTGGTGGTATATTTTTGGAGTGGGTAAACAATAATAAAAGAAATGATAGAAGAAATGAGAGGTAGAGATCGAGATAAATAACAAAAGTTAAAAGAATTTAATATGATAAATGTTTATTATACCTTTCCAAAATGAGATTTTTACAAAGGTTAGATGATCTTCATAATGTCCTCACAATGTTCATTGAGAGATGGTAGTCAGTAGATACCAATTGTGAAATCTCTAAAACATTGGCAGAATTGACAAATTCAAATTAGATGGCTGTTAGATCATAATAATATCATATTTCTTTGAAAATTGTATCTATGTAAACCTTTGGGATATCACGAGATAAGTGACAACATATTAGTATCGTAGGTTACGATAGTAGAACCATGGCAAGAATAAGACGTCATTATGGTTAACCCACACCCTTCAGGACAACTAAATCGTCTGATCGGTATACAATTGGTTCTACGTGTGAGATGCTCACATCAATGAAGCAACATTGGGCAATCAACATAGCGTTGCCTCTCACTCTGAGATGCAAGCCGCTATAAAGGTAAGTTTACAATTTTCTTTATTATAAAGTTGTTGATTTTATAATTTTTTTTATCTGAACGAGAGTTTATTTATAAAAACAGATTGATTGAGATTTTTCGCATGTCTAATCAATTTTTTTAGCGTCAAATCGAATTTGGTTTACAAGTTTAGCACGATTGATCAATTTTTTTCACTAAATTGAAAAAGGAGAGAATCTTCACACAAGAACCTTGTAATCGAGGTGCACTAGTCTTTATAAATCAGGATTAATAAAATTGAATTTTGTAAACCTTCGCCCAAAAAGAAACCATCAAACTTTTGCGCTCGCCGGGGGATGTTGTGCCTTTTCCGGCAGCCCCTTCCCACCCTTTTTAACCTTTCTTGTTAAGTCTTTTAATTATAGACTAGATTAGATAGTTTACTATGTCAATTTCAAAATCGAAGAGAGTTTATCTCCTTTTTTGGTGGGACTATCAACCAAGAAGAATTGATGTTCGATCTCGAAAATCTAAAGCCCAGTATTGGATATGAAGGCGGGGTTGAAGAACTCCACTGGAAGGCCAAGATCTACAAGAAAATCCCATATTTCGGTGGTGGACTGCTCGGTCAACAGCCTAAAAACTAGCAGAAACGCTCGCCGGCGGCTACAGCCAACCGACCATCCTAGTTGGGACAACAATGCAATTTCGATTTGATTTTACATCTTCTGATTCACTTGGGGTTCAATTGTGGAACAGGTCAATCAGAACACGTCGATGGGCAAGTGAAATCGAATAAGCCCGGCGCAGGTATCAAATTCATGCAGATTTGAATCCTCTCGGGTCGGGTCATGTTTCTACATTAGGGCCGAATCGACCTTTTTATTAGGATATGCTAATAAATGAACCCGCACATTTGGCCCACTATGCAAGCCCATCAATGTTAGCCCATCTAGGCAAGTTGATAAGCTAGTGAGATCATACATGAGTGGGGTCCACATACAAGGATATAACCCCATGTGACATGTATGGCTAAACCCTTCTAGCCCACGCAGCTCACCACATTGGCGCCGTCTGTAGGGATCTAACATATTCACAGTCTACACAGCTCCGATCCATGACCTGAGAGGCGCTAGACAAGGCAGACGGCGGATTAGGGAACATCGAAATCCTGTAGAGGCACCAGGATGCCAGATCGAGGCCCTTATGACGAGGAGGTCGGTCGTTGTGATGACTATCGATCGAAAGAGTCTCGTGTCAACACTAGGGGAGAGGGTTATCCCAACTAGAGCCTTCGATTCAGCAAACTATGCTAGGATGCCAGATCATGCCCCTACGATAAGGAGGCCGGTCTTAGCGATGACGATTGATCGATAGAGTCTCGCGCCGACACTAGGGGATAGATTGTTCCAACCGGACTCTTTGATTTGGTAAGAGGCGCCAGGACGCCAGATCGGGGCCTTACGAATAGAGGTCGATTGTAGTGATGACGATCGGTTGAAAGAGTCTCGCGCCGACACTAGGGAAGAGGGTTGTTCAGACCAAACTCTTAGATCGGTAAGAGGCACTTGAATGCTAGATCAGGGCCCTTACAACGAAGAGGCCGGTCGTAGTGACGACGATCAGTCGAACGATTCTTGCACCGACACCTAGGGAAAAGCTTGTTCCGACCAAACTCTTTGATTCGGCAAGAGGCACCAGGACCCCAGATCGGGGCACTTACAAGGAAGAGGCTGGCCATGATGATGACGATCTGTCGAAAGAGTCTCGCGTTATCACTGGGCGGAAAAGCCATGGATCCACATTGTTCCCCTTGGAAATACTAGGCGGAGAAGTCACATATCCACATTGTTCCCCTTGGCAATACTGGCGGAGAAGCTATACTGAGCGTATCTACTCCAGCCATATGGCAAATTTGTGGAGTCTGCAACGTCAAGATACATAGACAGATGGTCCACATTGTTGCCCTTGGGGAAGATAAGCACACGCCTGCTAACCACAATGCAAAAAAGGTCAGATTTTACAAACATTAGTCAAGTGCACTAATTAGCAAATACGACTACCATTTATATCCTCCCACGAAGAAGACATCAGAGTACAAATTCTTATGATTCATTCTTGAGAAGTTTTGAATGGTCCATGTAAATCGAGCTGATGGTGGATCCTCAGCTGCTTGAACATCCCCAGTTCTTGTTGCTTCTGATGCTGGAGTCACTAAACAGTAAAGCGAGCAGTTAAGGAATTAATATTTCTAATCCCACAAGAAATCTGCAATAAGAAGGTATCTTTCTAATTCTCAATCTCTGATTTTCATAATTCCTTTACCTGAAATGTAAATGTGCATTATGTCAATAGGGTGAATATATTTGATAGTATCCTTACTATGGGGTGTCGTTAATGTTTGTAGTGCAAAATGTGTTGATAACTATGATTTCCAATTGTAACCGCGATAATTCACAGCCAGATAGAGGAAGTTGGTAAATATTTCCTCATCTAGAAAAAACCCGAAACTACCCTTTTTCTCCCCCTGTAACCTGAAAAAAAGAAAGTATAGTACGGAGAGTTTCTCCTCTCAAATCAATCGATCGTGTTGTTCGTGCTCGTGCCAACCTAAGCCCCCTCTCCGAATCCCCACCAATTTTTCCGATCGTCGGACGCGGAATCGCCGCTCATGACACTCGAGACGCAGCCTCCCGTGGAGGTAACGCCTCTCCCTGCGCATAGGCGCACACATAGAACTGTATTCTGATTCCTCCGTCTTGCATTCTGATTGCGGGATGTATTCCTTGCTGTTGATTGTTCGTTTTAGTTAAGCTAGTAGTTTTCTGAAGTTGCTGTAAGAGGATTTTCGATCTCTGCGTGCGGTTGTTTTTGAGTGTTTTGTTAGGGGATGGGTGCAGCGGGAGAAATTGAGCGCTCAATTTTGTTGATTTTATTGCTTTTCGGCTTGAATTTTAGGGTTCCTGATCGATCAACAGTGACTAGCTTTACCAGATCCGATAACACGTTTGCCTTTTGTTAATGACAGCCTGAAGACGAAGAGATGCCGATGGTTCCGCATGTGGAGCAGCGAGTTGAATATTCCGCTCCAATGGAAGGTATACATTGTTGGTTTGTGATGCTAGGTTTTGAAATTTTTTTATGGAGTCTCCAGTTTGCTGGCATATATTGAATTCACAGTAGTTTTAAATTTATTTCATTTGCTATTTTTTCTGTTTAGTTACCCCAGCATCAGAAGAAACAAGTACTGGGGATGTTCAAGCAGCTGAGGATCCACCGTCAGCTCGATTTACTTGGACCATTCAGAACTTCTCAAGAATGAATCTTAAGAAGTTGTACTCTGATGTCTTCTTCGTGGGAGGATATAAATGGTAGTCACATTTGCTAATTAGTGCACTTGACTAATGTTTTTAAAATCTGACTTTTTTTTGCATTGTGGTTGGCAGGCGGGTGCTTATCTTCCCCAAGGGCAACAATGTGGACCATCTGTCTATGTATCTTGACGTTGCAGACTCCACAAATTTGCCATATGGCTGGAGTAGATATGCTCAGTTTAGCTTAGCTGTAGTCAATCAAATTCACAACAAGTTCACAGTACGCAAAGGTAGATAATATTGTTTCTTTTATTGCTATTTATTTTGAGCTATGTTCTATGTTTGAATGAATAAATAAATTTAATAAATTAACTTCGGAGTGTAAAAGATTTATTATCTGTTAGGGAAAAGTTTGCAGTTTGAACTATTAGCATGCAAAGGTAATTAAGAATCTGATCCATTGCTGTGTGTAATTTATCTTGGCTGATGGTAATTAGGGTGTAATGAATGATGGATAGGTTTGTACACAATGAATGTCAGATGTTATGGCGTCTTGTGCCTAGCTTTGAATGATGTTGACCAGCGGGAAAAGTTGTTGCAGCATCACTTTATCTGCACAACACTGCTGTATCTTGTGAGAGACTGATATTAGTTTAATATACCTAGTAGTAAACTATTCATTTAGCATCTCAGAAGATATAGTTGACTTGTAAATGAGTGTTATAGATGCGATACACCGTACTTCATTTGTGTTATTATTTACTTTGATTTTTCAAATGTCTTTTCTTTTTACCTCAGTATTGTTACACCTGCTGGGGAACTGGGGAAGCTATGACAGGGGCTAACTCTCTAGTAGTGTGTCACTTTTAGAGTACTTTTTGGCTGTCTTAGCTATGAGCCTAATAACTTAATAAAAGTAGTTATCATAAAATTGCAATATAGGTAGTGTTGTCTTTTCTTTTTACCTCAGTATTGTTAGAGCTGCTGGGGACTGGAGAAGCTATGACAGGTGCTAACTCTCTAGTAGTGTGTCACTTTTAGAGTACTTTTTGGCTGTCTTAGCTATGAGCCTAATAACATAATAAAAGTAGTTATCATAAAATTGTTGGTTTGTGCTTTTTTCCACTACTTGAAATTTATTCAACTGTACGAGAAGGCCTAAGTGTCTTAGTTTTTTGCTGCAAGAAAGTTGGCTAATTCTAACTATTCAACTATTGCATACGCTTTATATATGTATAAATGTATAATCTTGCAATGTTTCTTGACATGCCTTGACTCCAAGAATTTAATGGTGTAATTCACATGTGTTTGCCCCTCTTTTCTCATCTTCTGTGAACGTAATCACAGTGATCATATAAATCATTTTTTCGAATGTTGCACCGAATTGTTTCTGAGTAAGTTTATTCTGCAGACACCCAACACCAGTTTAATGCAAGGGAGAGTGACTGGGGTTTTACTTCTTTCATGCCGCTTAGTGAGTTGTATGATCCTGGGAGGGGTTATCTAGCGAATGACACTTGCATAATAGAAGCTGATGTTGCTGTTCGTAAAGTTGCTGATTATTGGTCCCATGATTCAAAAAAGGAAACAGGTTATGTAGGGCTCAAGAATCAGGGAGCTACTTGTTACATGAATTCTCTCTTACAAACACTTTATCATATACCTCATTTTAGAAAGGTTGGTCTATGCAAATCTTACATTAGTTATTTTCCTGGCTAAAATGCTAAAATTCAGAATAAGGCTTTAATTGTAAAATATTTTACAGGCTGTTTACCACATGCCAACAACAGAGAATGATATGCCAACAGGAAGCATTCCCTTGGCATTACAAAGTTTGTTCTATAAGCTTCAGTATAGTGACACTAGTGTTGCGACAAAAGAGTTAACAAAATCATTTGGATGGGATACATATGACTCATTCATGCAGCATGATGTCCAAGAACTTAACAGGGTTCTTTGCGAGAAGCTTGAAGACAAAATGAAGGTACTTGCTCATCTAAATTTCTGAATTTAAGAAGAGACATTACCGTACTTCAATGTTAACCATATGCTCTATTATCCACTCAGGGAACTGTTGTGGAGGGTACAATTCAGCGATTGTTTGAAGGTCACAATATGAATTACATTGAGTGTATCAATGTTGACTACAAGTCTACGAGGAAAGAATCATATTACGGTATGCATTATAATAATTCTAATGTAACTTTTGCTATAAATTTGATAGGCCGCTGACTTGTAACATGTATCAGACCTTCAACTTGATGTCAAAGGATGTAAGGATGTATATGCTTCTTTTGACAAGTATGTGGAAGTTGAACCCCTAGATGGTGATAACAAATATCATTCTGAGACATATGGAATGCAGGTTAGACTCTTTTGTATTCCAGTTTGCCTTCTGTACAAAAATGTATAATTATAAATTTCCTGTGGGAATGTCGTAGTGGTTAAGGCTGTAAATTCTACTCAAGATTGCAGAGTTCTGTAAAATCAGTTGATTGTTTTACAAAGTAGCATATTTGAAATTTAAATATTTCTACACCAAGTTCCTCTTGAATAGGTGGCATCTTCTCATACTGTAGCACACAATCTTTAAGTATGATTTTATAACTAACATCCCAAGTTATTTCATTTCCAGGATGCAAAGAAAGGTGTTTTGTTTATCGACTTTCCTCCTGTTCTTCAGCTCCAGCTAAAGCGGTTTGAATATGATTTTGTCCGGGATTCCATGGTAAAGGTGAGATTGCTTGCTCCGTTCTGTAATCTAGTTGACATTATTTTGAAAATTAATCAAGTAAAGCTGATAGTAGTGTAAAAAAACATTGAAGTTCTTACTCTTTTGTTTTTCGACTTGCAGATAAATGATCGGTATGAGTTCCCTCTGCAGCTTGATCTTGATAGGGAGAATGGGAAGTACCTTTCCCCTGATGCTGATAGGAGTGTTAGAAATCTCTACACTCTTCACAGGTACTTAATCTGTTTAGATCATGGAAACAATAAGTCGGTGTGTTTCCGAATATCCACTTGAGCTGTCTTTTAGTATCTGCATTTGTTAATCATATTTTAAACTACCTGTAACCATCGATTCTGTAATTTAACAGTCCTTTACTATGCTGTTTGTTTGTTTAATTAATTATATGTCAATCCTTTATCAGCGTGTTGGTTCATAGTGGTGGAGTTCATGGTGGACACTATTATGCTTACATCAGGCCAACACTCTCAGATCAATGGTATGAGGGGTTCTAACATTAATCCTGTCATTTTTAACTGTTTGGGATTTTGGCGTAGCATTTGCTTGCTATATGCTGAAGAATTCTTCAAATCTATCATTGATATTTACCAAATGATCTCTATTTCCAAGGTTTAAATTTGATGATGAACGAGTAACAAAAGAAGATATGAAAAGGGCGTTGGAAGAGCAGTATGGTGGCGAGGAAGAGGTGTCTCCCTAATCTTATATTTAATTATTCTTCTTACGTGTATTTGATCTTATTTTGATTTATATTCTTTAACTCCTCTGTTGCAGTTGCCACAGACGAACCCTGGCTTTAACAATTCACCTTTCAAGTTTACAAAATACTCCAATGCATATATGCTTGTGTATATACGTGAGAGTGACGTAGATAAAATAATCTGCAACGTGGATGAAAAGGACATTGCAGAACACCTTAGGGTACATCTCATTACCTATTTGGCTAACATTTTCTTAATTTCTCATGTACTAAATGTATGTTTTGATATCAGATAAGACTGAAAAAGGAACGAGAAGAAAAAGAGCTAAAGAGAAAGGAAAAGGCAGAGGCACACCTCTATACAATTATCAAGGTTGAATTGAGTTGGAGCTGTTTCCTTTTGGTCTGTGATGAGCTTTGTGACTTCCTTATGCTAAGTTTTTCTCCTTGCAGGTTGCTCGAGATCAGGACTTACATGGGCAGATTGGAAAAGATATATATTTTGACCTAGTGGACCATGATAAAGTCCACTCTTTCCGAATTCAGAAGCAGACACCTTTTCACATTTTCAAGGTACCCCTCTCCCTATGATAATTACCTATGTCTTAAATACATAGTTAGTCAAAGCTGTACTGTGTTAGTGTTACTAATGGTGGATGAATATGGAATACTAATGTGACATATTTGCGTATCTATAAGCAACTCACGTGTGTTTAGTAGCTTTTATTATTGGTGTTCAGGCTTATATCACTCTTTAATTTGGTCAGTAGTGGCTGTTTTTTTTTTGATACCTCTGTGATAGGTACTGATTACTGAGTTCAGAATGTTGGTCACATATCCTAAAACTAGGATTTGGGGTTTTGCCCTAATTATGCAGTCACGGGTACATACACATCTTTGATATGTACTATGTATGTATGTGTATATATTAAAATGAATATTAAGAGATTTAAGAAGTAAGTGTAAGTCTGAATCTAATCTCATGAGATAATATTTTGAGCTTTGGAAGATTATGTTATTGCTGTTAGCCTGTTAGTTCTGTAAATCTCATATTTTGAAGTACTTAGTTTTTTAACTCATTTACTCTAATTTTTTTAGGAGGAAGTTGCCAAAGAATTAGGTGTACCGGTACAGTGTCAGCGTTTCTGGCTGTGGGCAAAGCGGCAGAATCACACTTATCGCCCTAATCGTCCTTTGACACCTCATGAGGAGTTACAATCTGTAAGTAGCTTGCACCACTTGCTCTTGGGAAATAACCTTATGCTTTTTAGGCTAGAAGTATTGTAATTTACCCTGTAATCACCTATTCGTTTCTGACTTATATGAGCTTGTTTAAGGTGGAATTGCTATCTTTTTAGCTTGGATTCCATTACAAGTTTCTGACCTCTTAAAAAAATGTACTTATTTTTGGTTCATGAATTGTAACTCTAGGTTTCTGCTTTTTGTCTGTGGCATCCTCAACTTTAAGTGCTTCTATTTCCAAAAACCATCTGTTCACTAATGTACACTTAATTCTGTTAGGTTGGTCAGCTGAGAGAAGTGTCTAATAAAACAAACAATGCGGAGCTTAAATTGTTTTTGGAAGTGGAGCTGGGCCCGGTATATTCTACCTACATCTCCCGTCTTCTTGATTAAGCTGTTATTTCATATTCATAAATTTGCAGAATATATATGTATACATTGACCTCTCATATATCTTTTGTATTGTGATCTAACGTTTTTCTCAGGACACACGGCCTCTACCTTTACCTGATAAAACTAAGGATGAGATTCTTTTGTTTTTCAAGCTCTATGATCCTTTCAAGGAGGAGCTACGGTGCTTCATTCTCTTTTAAATTCTGTGTTTGACCTAAAATCCTGTTGGTGGGCTCTGGTACTGTCAACCTGGCATGTGCTGACAAGTTTCCATTTCAGATTTGTTGGACGGCTATTTGTGAAAGGTACTGGCAAACCCATAGAAGTACTAAACAGGCTAAATGAACTGGCTGGTTTTGCTCCTGATGATGACATCGAACTTTATGAGGTTAGTATTTTGCTGCATTTTCTCTTAGACAAATATGTAGTGTAAATAACTTTTACGAACTGATGATTTTTGCTCCCTTTCTCTAGGAAATTAAATTTGAACCTATTGTGATGTGTGAGTACATTGACAAGAAGCTCAACTTCCGAGCTAGCCAGGTATGTGCCATTCATCAAGTAGTGGATCCTTCTGTCAGAAGTTCTCCCCAAAAATTTGTGTTCATTCATACGAAGATTTTATTTATTTCGTGGCTACATTTTTGTGATTTCTGGTTTTTTTTCCACAGCTTGAAGATGGCGATATTATCTGCTTTCAGAAACCACCCGGGGATCAAAATGTTGGGTGTCGTTACCCTGATGTTCCTTCATTTCTGGAATATGTACACAATCGCCAGGTATAATCTCAAACAATTTTCAGTATTTTCAAAACTATAGTAACTTGAGCAATTCTAGCTCAGTTTTCTAATGCATTAACTGGTTTTTTTTTCTTGGTTAACTTTTGTGTTTCTCTATTCCTTATGAATTTTAGGTTTAGTAGTTAATATACGTTCTGTGAATTTCAGGCTGTACGCTTCCGTTCACTCGAGAAACCTAAGGAGGATGAGTTCTGTCTTGAGTTGTATGGTTTCTCCCTTACGTTGCAATTTTGCAAAAGCTATGGCTTATGTGTTGTCCTTGTATCTTTTCTTATGTGTATATGGCTTCAACACAGGTCTAAGCAAAACAACTATGATGAAGTTGTCGAAAGTGTTGCTCGTCATCTTAAATTGGATGACCCGACTAAAATCAGGCTTACATCGCATAACTGTTATTCCCAACAGCCTAAACCACAGCCAATTAAGTACAGGAGTGTGGACCATCTTACAGACATGCTGATTCACTACAATCAGGTACTCTTGCAATCAGTGAAAATGCTATTTATCTCTATGACCTTTGCTACTATTACTCAAATTTGGTCTGGTCGGTTTCTGATAACGGTTTCTTTTTTGGTGGCTGTACAGACTTCTGATATTTTATATTATGAGGTCCTGGATATTCCTCTACCAGAACTTCAAGGCTTGAAAACTCTCAAAGTTGCTTTTCATTATGCTACCAAGGATGAAGTGAGTTAAATATTATCCTCTGAAATTTTTCGTGGTAAGATTTCTCCCGCAATTTGTTTAATTAATTGATTAACTGGCTTTCAGGTAGTCGTTCACACAATCAGGTTGCCAAAACAGAGCACTGTGGGGGATGTCATTAATGATATCAAGACAAAGGTTAGTTTTTGGTTTTGTTTTATTCTCATGTCTTTGCTAAGCTATGAGGCTTAGGAGCTTGTATGAACTCCCACCGCTAATCTCATATCAAATTTTCATTATATAACTAATTTGCAATATCATTATGTGCCAAACACTAGATATTACTCATGTCATATTGTAAACCAAATCTACTGTGTTCTGGGAACTGGTCTTTTGAACAACCATGGTTATTATGAATTCAAGTGACTTTTCCCACCTGACATAGTGACCGCCGTTGGCCACTATAAGTGGCTTTCGTGCTAAGAGTTCCTGGCATGAGTGTTTTTCATGAGGGAGGTATTTTTATTATCTAATTTATTCCTTGGATCAGGTTGAGCTGTCACATCCTGATGCTGAGCTAAGATTGCTGGAGGTTTTCTATCACAAAATTTATAAGGTATGCAAGTTTAATCTGTGTATCAGCTCTGCAATGTTCTGAAACCTCCTTTTATGGCTGGGAGGGCTGTCATTTTCTTTTTGGGGTGGATGGACCGCTGGTGAAAACTGTGTGTTTTGGTTCGTAAGCTACATACAGATTCTTCATGTTCCTTTACCATGATCCATGAACATTGAAGATTAGATAACCAAGTATCTGATAAAAAAATTGAATTTCTTCATGGCTATGTATTGTATTTTGGTTACTCTTATGTGCTGCATTTTGTTTATGCTCTATGTCTTCCTGTGCAGATTTTCCCTCTTCAAGAAAAGATTGAGAACATAAACGATCAATATTGGACTCTTCGTGCCGAGGAGGTTAGTTACTGTTTTCTCAGTCGGATGATCTGTCACTGCTATTCATCCTTGCTTTAAGTTTGTGATTTGTCATGTACTTTCCTTTGATGCTTGCTAGTTGTATCCAGTTTAGTTGGCTTGCACCTTGGCAGAATTGCATTTCAAATTCAATGTCCAGTAATATTCTTTAGTGTTTCATGATAGAACCCAGTACCCATAGTCTACACTGTTTGGGGGTTGTGTGCTACCTGCGTTGTATGGTGGTAGATTGGAGGGGGTCTATTTACATTTTATGATAATTTTGGTCTCATAGAACGCACATCCTTGTTTTTCAAGTTCAACCTACTCCGCTTCGACCTTCTTTAAAACTAATTTCAGATCATTCTTGCGATGTTTAGAATTGTGCAGGTTCATAGATCGCCCCCTTATTTGTCTTCCTTAGTTTTCGCTGACATTTAGATTCACATCTAAGGTTTTAGTTGTGCATCAGGGCTTCCATGTATACACTATTCAAGGATTTTCATTTAAGTTATTGGCCGAGCTTCTATACATGCTTTTAGTATTGTTTGATGTATGCTTTACAATCTTGTTATTTGGTATTGCTTTAATCACTCCTTTTCACCCTGCAGATTCCCGATGAGGAGAAAAACCTTGGGCCCCAGGATCGGTTAATTCATGTCTACCATTTCATGAAAGACGCGTCTCAGAATCAAGTGGTATGTGGACAACTTTTTTATATCTTGGTGCCTGCTGGTCTATTGAGATTAAACTGGAAACTGATTTTTTTTTGCTTCATTCTACAGCAAGTTCAGAATTTTGGGGAGCCATTTTTCCTCGTCATTCACGAAGGTGAGACAATGTGTGATGTTAAAGTACGCATACAGAAAAGGTTACAGGTCTCTGATGAAGAGTTTTCGAAGGTACCTTATTCTTTTGCTGCTTACACCATTTCAATCTTTATTCTTGATAATAAGATGTCCACTTAAAAAGTGAGTTTTGGTAGTTACATTCCTTGTTTCAACTATCTACATATTGTTATTCCAGTGGAAGTTTGCTTTTCTATCTCTGGGTCGTCCCGAATACCTGGTGGATTCTGATGTGGTATCAGTCCGTTTTCAGGTACCATGGCCTCTAATGTATTTGCATTACTTATATTTTCATGTGTATTCCTGCTTCATTTTGTGCTCTTCTTCTTCTTACTTTGATTTTTGTTGCAGAGGAGAGATGTGTATGGTGCTTGGGAACAGTACCTAGGTTTGGAGCACTCTGACAACACTCCCAAGAGGTCTTACACTGCAAATCAGGTACTTCAATCATGATGCTCTTTTACAAACTAGTTGATACATAAGGTGCTACAATTAAATTGAATCTTTAGACAGCTTAGATTTAGTGGTAACTGTTTTTGATTTATGCAGAATCGGCACACATTTGAGAAGCCTGTGAAAATATACAATTAATCAGTCCCAGAAAATTGTAACCTGTCTGCTTGGGCTGAACGGTAACAATGGATGGCTTCGTTTGTGATGAGGTAGTTTGTGTGGCTCTTGTAAACAAGCATGGATATATGCAGGCGTCTTATGTTTTTAGACCGGCATCTTTCTCATCGCTGGGTCGAGGCAGCAGCAATAGATGTCTTTGTTTGATTGTAACGTAGGAGTGCATAAAGATTTTGGGTGGGGATGTATAGAGGGGTATAGATTGTGTTTTTCACTCTTTTCCGTTTAATTTTCAACCTTTGGGTCACTCTTTTATCCTCCCTATGTGCTTGTTTATTAGGGAATTAGAATATAGGAGACATATTACAGTGAATTATTGTATCGTGATTCTGGATTTGCCTATACCTATATTCAAGAGGAAGAAAACAATGTCATTTTCCAGTCCATACTATATATGTAGCACCTAGTCCGAATATATCTAGCCAGAATTACATGTTCCCATTCATGTCCACCAAAACATAACCTTAGAGCTCGTTTGGTTGCATGTGGGAGACTAATTCCATAGGAAGATCAAACTCCTGTATCATTTCAAATTCCCATGATTTTTAAAATGTTGTTTGGTTGAGAATGTGGGAGAAGGGAATTTCTAGTTTCCTAGGGGACTTAGGTGAGAGAATTCCTCCATTGTGCGGGAGTTCGAATTTTCTGGGAAGATTAAATTCCCACGTATTTAGTCAACCAAATAACTTGTGGGATTTAAATTAATGGGATTTTGAAATTCCACCAAATTCCCCCTCCAATCAAAGGACCTCTTATAGAAGAATGTATGATAGTGTTCAAAAAAAAGAGAGAGTAGAATGTATGATATATCATATATTTATGAGATTAATTTGCATGTTTATAACTTTTGAGTGTGGTTCTAAATCAATTAATTCATTTATAATATTTGAATAGATTAAAAAGTAAAATGGAGAAAAATACAATTAAATTAAACTAATGACACACTTCTAACTGCATACTTATATTTACAACATTTGATTGTTTTTGTTGAAGTAAATAATTTAAAGTGTCTTATGAAGAGTATCTCATAAAAATGTGAAATAAAAAGCGGTCATATCATAAACTTATGATAAGACCATACTATTTAAGACTCTCTAAGATTTAAGAGCAGAGGAATACACGGATTTTACTATACACGCTTATGTACCCAATCACTTTTGTTGTACGTATTTTATTAGAAAAAATGGGTAATAGTCCAAACGATTCCTATTTAAATCTCATCACTCTTACATTGAACAAGAATCAAAAGCAGAACTAGAGCAAACACATTACTACTACAAAATATATTTATTGCAGTTAACACGAGACAGAATAACTCATTGGAATGGAAGTCATTTTTGTGGGGTGCGGGACTTCTGTAAGGGGGGGGGGGGGGGGGGGGGTGTGGTGAATATTAGGGAATAGGGATGAATGGATTCCAACCGTAGGTGTTTCGAATACTCTAGCTTCATCTCATAAGTGATGATAATCAGTGGAAGATGCAATTAGCGAGGACATTTTCCCCTAACCACACAGCCCAAAGAATTCTAGGTATTCGCATTTCCAGTTCGGTACAAATTATCTCACTGATAATGTGATATTGACAATTCTTTCTTTGGGTGACTACATGGTCAAGAAAGGGTATCAAATATCATGCAGACGTAAGACTCAAACTGCCCACAATCCTCTCAGGAAGCTACTTTTACGAATGGCCCAGTTTGAAAGAGGTTGTGGTCTTGCAGATTACCCCAATAAATAATCATATTGGTTTGGAATTCAGCAGCTGGTTTGTTCAAATGGGATAGTCTTGAGACTCACATCTATACAGTTTGCATTGACGGTATTGAGAACATATATCTTTAGTTTTTTGCAAGCTCTGAAATCTTTAGAAGAACGTGGAGAATCAACCCCTTGAGTTTTGACTTTGAATCAGGTCAATGCTCATTTTCAGGACGGTTCATGAGATGGATCATAGAGGCTTTAGATAGAGATCGTTGAACTTATACTCTTGCATTCTGTGGCAAATATGGAAACATAGAAATGATGTGTTTTGGCGAGTATGGAATGTTAGAGGATACCCTTCCAGATGCTTTTCAAATTGACTTTTCAAATTTGAGATCTTGCTTGTCAACAAGTTTCCAACTCGTCCAAGTCAAAACGTAATATTTTGAAACTAGTAATAGTATGATTAAGTGAAACTGAATATTACTAAATTACATTTCATTAGAATGAATTAAACTAAACAAAAAGTTAAGATAAGCCGGAGAATACGGACTCTAAAATTAATATGAATTTCATAATGAAGTATACCATATTCAACAAAACTTAAATAGGAAATTCACCAAAATGTATTTCCTAATCGCATTATTAATTTAACGGATTTCAATTCTTAAAATACTTTCCTCAAGAAACTGGGTTTTGCGATCAGAAAGATTCCTTATTAGGCCTAGATTTCCGTTAGAAAACGAACAAAAATCTCCATTGTTCTTGTGCTTCAATGTCTTCAGACACATTATTAAATATTTCCATAAAATAAATTATTCTACCATAAAACGATAGAATTCCCAGGTGTTATTAAAACGTTGCGTCTTCTCCGCCGTCCTCCGATCACTCCTCTTGGCGCCAACCGCCATTAATGAACACCTGTTCATCTCCATAAGAACACAAAACAGAAGAAGAAAAGAAAAACCCTAATTTCGGAAAGTGCCAACGAAAAGACGACCGACAACTCAACATCATCTTCATCATCAGGATTCAGGTGAATACAACGTTAAACGTCGCTTTCTGAGAATAAATGGAAAGCATCCTTCTCTTTCACGGAACTGGTTTCCAACTTGGCCGCCAAGTTTCGATTTTTTTAACATTATCCTTCTGATCATGATCGCTTATATATATATTCATCTTCTCACACAATTTTCTGGACTGAAACCGACAGATGACGATGATAACCTGGGTTTCTGTCATTCTCTTGGTTATGATTCTGCAATCGTCTTCTTCACATGGCTGGTTTTTCTCTTCTAGCAAGGAAGATGGAAAGAAATCTTCTTCTTCGGAGGAAAAGAGGATGTTTGACAGAGATTCTGTGTCGGAATTCTCCATGGAGCCTTTCAAGAACGAGAGGGGAGTGGAGCTGGTGAAGAACGCGAGGAACAAGATGATCTCTGCGTCGCCCAGATCATGCTGGCAGGAAGCTTATCATAATCTGTTCGCAGGTTGTTCGAAGACGTTAGCCGAGGAAGAGACTAGGAATCGATTTGCCTGGCATCTCACAGATTGTTTCTTGAAGCATTCTGGGAGGCCTAATTTACCCCACTGTGATAAATCATCTCCTGTCGGAAAATGCCTCAAATCAGTCGATCAAGACGCTGTTAAGGTTTATCTAGAGTACCATCTTCAGACCAATTCCATCTGTCATCAGCTGCAGTAAGTGAATTTTCAAATTTGTCTAACATAACGTCAATTGTTATTTGATACTTAGGTTTGTTTATCTTTTCAGGATTGAGGCATTTAGGCATCAGACAGAGAGGCTGGTGAATGAACTGAAAAAATCAGCTGAATACGCAGAGGAGAAGCTCGGAATCATCGAGGAGCAAGGCGAAATTCTCTTACAGAATTCGAGGAACATCCATGATTCGTTGAGCTCCATTGATGCTCGAGCTCAGCAGCTCTCAGAAGCTTCAAAGAATCTGGAGAGCTATGTTAATGAAGTGTTCACTCACACCAAGGCGGTTTACGATCAGTCTCAGGCCATTGCAGCTTCTCAGGCGGAGCTGAGCGAAGGGCAGCTGGAGATGAGGAAGAATCTGGACAGTGGGATGAACATGCTTCATGAGAGTTACAGTAATTTAGGGCAGGAAATCATGAGCTTGAAGGATGAGGCTGTGGAGATTGAGAAAGAAATCGGTCGAGTCGGAAATGCCATGTTTTCAAAGATGGATACCTTGCAAAACAAAGCTGATGACATTGGAAGCATGGCTGAGAGTTCAATTGAGAAGCAGCAGCAGCTTTTGACTGGACAATCTGAAGCTCTTGATGGCCTTCATCTTCTCACCGACTTTCAATCCTCGGCACTCGAAGAAAGCAGGGCTACATTGCAGAAGTTGGCGGATTTCGGGCATAGGCAGCAGGAGGAGCTTCTTGAGAAGCAAGAACAGATTCAGAAAGCGCACGATAATCTGGTTGAGAATTCCAAGACCATATTAGCAGCTCAGGAAGCATTTGAATCGAAGCAAGCAAGCATGTTCATGGCCTTAGAAAAGCTGTTTGCTTTGCACAATGCCATGCTTGTCGAGTCGAGGCTGATCAAAGCCTTTTTGGTTTATTCTTTGGCCTTCTTTCTGCTCTACATGCTCACCAGCACCAAGCAAACCTACAGTGTCAGGCACAGAGTTTATATAGGTCAGTTTTTACATTCTATCAGTACTGAATATGATTTGATTTATTTATTTATATTTTGGTTTTCAGTATTAAGTGTCACACTTTTGGTGGAATTCGGGATTATTCGCTGGGCGGACTACAATCTGGAGAAACAAGGATGGATGATAGATTGTCTGAGAACCATTTCTGCAGTAATGGTGGTGATGCAGCTTGGATATGCTGTTTACAGCTACAAGGATTTTGAAGTGCTGAACCATGAGATTCTACTGACACTCATGGATAAAGTGTCATGGATGCAGAAGGGCAAGTACATTGAAGGAGGGGATGAATATGATGATGAAGATATCGATTGGTCTGCGTGGGTCGATTCAGACCTATCCGAGGATGTGGATGTATTGCAGGATCCTGATTATGTTCAGTTTGAAGAGGAAGTTGGAGAGAATTCAGTTGTTTCAAAGAGATACAATCTTCGAAATCGACAAAATTCACTAAAATAGTGTTAGTTTTAGTGTTTATAATCTATCTCAGTTCTTCTTCATACTGAGTTTTAAAGGTTTGTATGTATTCAGTGTGTGCAAATTGGTTAATTATTAGCAGCCATTGTTTGCATATCATGTAATTCCTCTTGTTATTGAGTTTTGAGGCATTCAGTGTATATATAAAGTTGGTTTTTAGAAGTAAAAAAAGAAAGAATTTGGTAATTTGGGATTCCCACATCGGTAAAGAATGGAGGCTTGGTTAGCTGGGAGCAGTATATGAAGGATTGCATGCCTCGGGATTTAAATCACGGAGCTGTGTGGTGAGCACAAAGCGAACTATTCTTTCGCCTTTTACTAAAGAATACCGTGTGCGCGCCACATTTAAACAGCATACGCCTATTTTTGGAGGATTTTTCTAAAAGGAAAACCCCATCAAATCGAGTTAAAAATTAAATTGATGAAATAAAACTTTCATTATTCATAATAAATGGTAATAATAAATAGTGTATCTTTAGCATTATACATGAGGTTGATTTATAGAAAATTCTAGCGCTGCAGCATTTGGTTTGATAAGTTTTCGGAAAACTGATCTTTCAAAGTTCAGATTTCGTAATTATTGTTTGGTTCAACTAATTTTTCAAAGTCTTATTTTTTGTCCCAAAGTGTAGACTTCCAAAATCATAACAAATCAATCAAGGATTTTGTTTCAAACATACAAAATCTCAACCCAATCAAACAAGATTTTTGCAAAACCACACTCTCAAAATCCAAAACAAAAACCCAAACTCTCAAAATTTTAAAACAATAATAAGACTCTCAAAATCTTTTACAACCAAACACACCTCAAGTTTTTCTTTTTTGAAAACAAACACTCAAGGTTTTTATTGAAATGGAAGCTTTTATACATTTTGTTTGTATTAAAAATGAATGTATTGAAGCAAATAAATCAATATCAAACAAGCTTGTAAACCATTTTTATAGGATACACAAACTTTGATTAAAGTGCAAAAATTAGACCAAACATTAATCAAAATACCCATTTTTTTAGAAACAACATTCAAAGCGCTCAATTCCTAGTACCCTACATCTAAAAATACCCAATTTCTAGACCTTAGTTAATTTCCTCCGTTAGTTCAGTTAGTTTGATTCATACTTCCCAATTTTTTTCTTCGTATCTCCCGCACGAAAATCTCCCGCACGCCGGTGAGTTTCCCATCGGCATCAAGCAGAGATGTCAAAAGAAACTTCTACCTATACAGACTACAAATATGATTCAGACAAAGTCGCCAATGGGAGAGTCATACTTCTCTTGACTTGGATTTCTCCTGTCGGTCAATAGAATCATATCGGAAATCAGCGTCGTAATTTGTCGTAGGAGTAAGGGGTTGCCGGTGTGGAGAAAGAGGGGGTGGTTTAGAGTGATTTAGGGTAAAGGGGGAGGTCACCGGACCGGTGAAAAGTCCAGCCGGAGCATCCCCGTCGGATAGTTTTTTGGAGGGTGGGAAGGAGTTTTTTTTTCCAGAGAGAGAAAAAGGAATATTTCTAAAACACACACACACTCAAGGTGTAATTAAAAAACACACACCTACACACACTCAAGGTGTATTAAAAAACACACGTACACACACTCAAGGTGTAATTAAAAAACACACGCGTACACACACTGAAGGTGTATTTAAAAAAATACACGAATACACACACTCAAGGTGTATTTATAAAACACACACACATACACACACTCAAAGTGTTATTAAAAACACACATGTACACACACTCAAGGTGTAATTAAAACACACTTCACACACTCAAGGTGTATTAAAAACACACACGTACACACACTCAAGGCGTATTTAAAAAATACACAAATACACACACTCAAGGTGTATTTATAAACACACACACATACACACACTCAAGGTGTATTAAAAACACACACGTACACACACTCAAGGCGTATTTAAAAAACACACAAATACACATACTCAAGGTGTATTTTTAAACACACACACATACACACACTCAAGGTGTTATTAAAAACACACACGTACACACACTCAAAGTGTAATTAAAAAACACACACCTTCACACACTCAAGGTGTATTAAAAAATACACACGTACACACACTCAAGGCGTATTTAAAAAACACACACATACACACACTCAAGGTGTATTTAAAACACACACACATACACACACTCAAGGTGTATTAATAAAACACACACACATACACACACTCAAGGTGTATTTATAAAACACACACACATACACACACTCAAGGTGTATTAAATAATACACACGTACACACACTCAAGGCGTATTTAAAAAACACACACATACACACACACTCAAGGTGTATTTAAAAAACACACAAATACACACACTCAAGGTGTATTTATAAAACACACACACATACACACACTCAAGGTGTATTAAAAACACACACGTACACACACTCAAGGTGTACTTAAAAAACACACGTACACACACTCGAGGTGTATTTAAAAAACACACACGCACACACACTCAAGGTGTATATAAAAAAACACACACATACACACACTCAAGGTGTATTTAAAAAACATACACGTACACACACTCAAAGTGTATATAAAAAAACACACACGTACACACACTCAAGGTGTATATAAAAAACACACACATGCACACTCTCAAGGTGTATTTAAAAAACACACACGTACACACACTCAAGGTGTATTTCTAAATTATTATTTTTACGTTAAACCACCAAGAAATCAGAGGAGGGAACTTTTATTAGGTATCCCTAGACCGTAAATGACAGAAAAGAAAATACAAAGAACTCCAAAAAGGAAGCAACTAGTGCGATTACAGAGAATTTCCTGGACATTTAAATATGCTAGACATTCTCTGCATCAAATGTCGGTAACACCATAACTAACTGTCCGGTAATAGCCTATCTAAACTAATACTAGACTAGAGGGGTGTACCAGGGTCATGGTAGTAACCAACAACACTTCCAGACAATCCCAGTCTAACTATCTGACTGCATACTGGCTACAGTACTAGCTCGACATCCCCAACAATATGATCACTCTCTAGAAAGTCTCATTCCTCTCTTTATGCTATATCGTCCTATCTATGCCGGTATGAGACTGTCTCATGCATCGCTGTATCCCATTGCCGGTAATAGCTACTGGAGTATTACATCATTTCATTTCTCGCGTTTTTGCTCTCTATGACAGTAAGAGACTTTCTAGTTCGTTCACACATTATCAGGACGCCGGTGAGTTGCCCATCCGCATCAAGCAGAGATGTCAAAAGACACTTCTACCTATCTAGACTACAAATCTGATTCAGACAAAGTCGCCACTGGGAGAGTCATACTTCCCTTGACTTGGATTTTTCCTATCTGATTATAGAATCAGATCGGAAATCAGCGTCGTAGTTTGTCGTAGGAGTAAGGGGTTCCCGGTGTGGAGAAAGAGGCGGTGGTTTAGAGTGATTTAGGGTAAAGGGGGAGGTCACCGGACCGGTGAAAAGTCCGGCCGGAGCATCCCCGTCGGATAGTTTTGTAGAGGGTGGGAAGGAGGTTTTTTTTCCAGAGAGAGAAAGGAGTATTTCTAAAACACACACACACACACACACACTCAAGGTGTATTAAAAAACACACACGTACACACACTCAAGGTGTAATTAAAAAACATACGCGTACACACACTGAAGGTGTATTTAAAAAACACACGAATACACACACTCAAGGTGTATTTATAAAACACACACACATACACACACTCAAGGTGTTATTAAAAACACACACGTACACACACTCAAGGTGTAATTAAAAAACACTTCACACACTCAAGGTGTATTAAAAACACACATGTACACACACTCAAGGCGTATTTAAAAAACATACAAATACACACACTCAAGGTGTATTTATAAACACACACACATACACACACTCAAGGTGTTATTAAAAACACACACGTACACACACTCAAGGTGTAATTAAAAAACACACAACTTCACACACTCAAGGTGTATTAAAAAATACACACGTACACACACTCAAAGCGTATTTAAAAAACACACACATACACACACTCAAGGTGTATTTAAAACACACACACATACACACACTCAAGGTGTATTTATAAAAAACACACACATACACACACTCAAGGTGTATTAAATAATACACACGTACACACACTCAAGACGTATTTAAAAAATACACACATACACACACTCAAGGTGTATTTAAAAAACACATAAATACACACACTCAAGGTGTATTTATAAAACACACACACATACACACACTCAAGGTGTTATTAAAAACACACACGTACACACACTCAAGGTGTATTTAAAAAACACACACGTACACACACTCGAGGTGTATTTAAAAATCACACACACACACACACTCAAGGTGTATATAAAAAAACACACACATACACACACTCAATGTGTATTTAAAAAACACATACGTACACACACTCAAAGTGTATATAAAAAAACACACACGTACACACACTCAAGGTGTATATAAAAAAACACACACATACACACACTCAAGGTGTATTTAAAAAACACACACGTACACACACTCAAGGTGTATTTCTAAATTATTTTTTTTACGTTAAACCACCAAGAAATCAGAGGAGGGAACTTTTATTAGGCATCCCTAGACCGTAAATGACAGAAAAGAAAATACAAAGAACTCCCAAAAGAAAGCAACTAGTGCGATTACAGAGAATTTCCTGGACATTTAAATATGCTAGACATTCTCTGCATCAAATGTCGGTAACACCATAACTAACTGTCTGGTAACAGCCTATCTAAACTAATACTAGACTAGAGGGGTGTACCAGGGTCATGGTAGTAACCAACAACACTTTCAGACAATCCCAGTCTAACTATCTGACTGCATACTGGCTACAGTACTAGCTCGACATCCCCAACAATATGATCACTCTCTAGAAAGTCTCATTCCTCTCTTTATGCTATATCGTCCTATCTATGCCGGTATGAGACTGTCTCATGCATCGCTGTATCCCATTGCCGGTAATAACTACTGGAGTATGACATCATTTCATTTCTCACGGTTTTGCTCTCTATGACAGTAAGAGACTTTCTAGTTCGTTCACACATTATCAGGACGCCGATGAGTTGCCCATCCGCATCAAGCAGAGTTGTCAAAAGACACTTCTACCTATCTAGACTACAAATCTGATTCAGACAAAGTCGCCATTGGGAGAGTCATACTTCCCTTGACTTGGATTTCTCCTATCTGATTATAGAATCAGATCGGAAATCAGCATAGTTTTTCCAATTAAATGACTAGATGGAAAATTTACACTGATGGACAACAGAGCAAACCAGTACTATATCAAAAAAACCCATTTTAAAACATATCCCCATCATTTCAAACGCAAACTAAAATAAAATTCACTAAAAAAAAAGAAAATAAAAGGAAACCCTTTACTGGCGGCAGACTTTGCGGAGCGTGATGGCAGAATCCGGCAAGGTGCGTGAGGCGCCCTTTTGCTCGTCGGCGCGTGTTGGCACGCGCGAGCAGAACTGTGCTTCTGGCACGGTGGCGCGTGACAACTCGTGCAGGCGCGTAGCCTCTGAACTGGCCCGACTGAGCAAGTCGACTCCCCTAGTGGATCCGGCGGGGATGTGGAACGTTGGGAGGTTTGTCGATCCAATCCCGTTGGTTAAAGCCGGCGACTGAGCAGCTCGACCTCAACCCTCTTCGATTCAGGCCGCCAGAGGAATGGTGCCACAGATCGAAGCCGATCCGTATCCACCGCGAGAATGTTGATGAGATCCGTCGGTGTTAACTTTCTGGGTTCATCGTCGGCGTCTTAGGAGTAAGGGGTTCCCGATGTGAAGAAAGAGGGGGTGGTTTAGAGTGATTCAGGGTAAAGGGGGAGGTCACCGGACCGGTGAAAAGTCCGGGCGTAGTCTCCCCGTCGGATAGTTCTGTAGAGGGTGGGAATGAGGTTTTTTTCGAGAGAGAGAAAAAGGTATATTCCTAAAACACACACACATACAATACATACACTTAAGGTGTAAATAAAAAGCACACACCTACACACACTCAAGGTGTATTAAAAAACACATACGTACACACACTCAAGGTGTAATTAAAAAAAACACACATACACACACTAAAGTTGTGTTTAAAAAACACACACATACACACACTCAAGGTGTATTTATAAAACACAGACATATACACACACTCAAGGTGTTATTAAAAACACACACGTACACACACTCAAGGTGTATTTAAAAACCACACATGTGTACACACACTCAAGGTGTATTTATAAAAAACACACACATACACACACTCAAGGTGTATTTAAAAAACACACACATACACACACTCAAGGTGTATTTATAAAACACACACACTCAAGGTGTTATTAAAAACACACACGTACACACACTCAAGGTGTATTTTAAAAACACACACGTACACACACTCGAGGTGTATTTAAAAAACACACACGTACACACACTCAAGGTGTATATAAAAAACACACACATACACACACTCAAGGTGTATATAAAAAACACACACATACACACACTCAATGTGTATTTAAAAAACACACACGTACACACACTCAAGGTGTATATAAAAAACACACAGATACACACACTCAAGGTATATTTCTAAATTATTTTTTTTACGTTAAACCACCAAGAAATCAGTGGAGGGAACTTTTATTAGGCATCCCTAGACCGTAAATGACAGAAATGAAAATACAAAGAACTCCCAAAAGGAGGCAACTAGTACGATTACAGAGAATTTCCTGGACATTTAAATATGCTAGACATTCTCTGCATCAAATTGCGGTAACACCATAACTAACTGTCCGGTAACAGGCTATCTGAACTAATACTAGACTAGAGGGGTGTACCAGGGTCATGGTAGTAAACAACAGCACTTTCAGACAATCCCAATCTAACTATCTGACTGCATACTGGCTACAGTACTAGCTCGACATCCCAACAATATGATCACTCCCTAGAAAGTATCATTCCTCTCTATATGCTATATCGTCCTATCTATGCCGGTATGAGACTGTCTCATGCATCGTTGTATCCCATTACCGGTAATAGCTACTGGAGTATGGCATCATTTCATTTCTCGCGGTGTTGATCTCTATGACAGTAAGAGACTTTCTAGTTCGTTCACACATTATCAGTATCAGGACGCCGGTGAGTTGCCCATCCGCATCAAGCAAAGATGTCAAAAGACACTTCTACCTATCTAGACAACAAATCGGATTCAGACAAAGTCGCCAATAGGAGAGTCATACTTCCCTTGACTTGGATTTCTCCTATCTGTTTATAGAATCAGATCGAGAATCAGCGTAGTTTTTCCAATTAAATGACTGATGCGGCGTGCGTGGAAGAAACAATGAACTATGAATCAAATCCTAGTTGAATTCATCAAAACAACTGAAGAATTGACATGTACGGAGGAAAAACCTCAATTTTCATTCAATATCAAAAGCCGTCTTACAAAATAACCAGAAAAATGTTTATATACTAAACCCTAGCTGCTACTAATTGAAATAAATAACAAAGAGGTCCTCCCTGACTTAAAATATTATATCCAAAAATAATAAAACACGAATTTGACCTTAAGACAAATAAATTCGCCCAGAAACCAGCAGACTCATGTAAAACATGAGTTCTTATTAGAATGCATTTCCAATCAGAAAACATTACTTGTTTGTTGAATTCTGAGACTGTGACAAGAAACGTGAGAATTTGCGAAAACTCTTCGGCTGCCCCAACTTCCGCAGGTAAGGTTCATGTCACATCAATGACTAGATGGAAAATTTACACTGATGGACAACAGACCAAACTAGTACTATATCAAAATACCCATTTTAAAACATATCCCCATTATTTCAAATGCAAACTAAAAAAAATTCACTAAAAAAAAAGAAAAAAGAAGGAAACCCTTTACTGGCGGCAGACTTTGCGGAGCGTGATGGCAGAATCCGGCAAGGCACGTGAGGCGCCGTTTCGCTCGCCGGCGCGTGTTGGCACGCGCGAGCAGAACTGAGCTTCCGGCGCGGTGGCGCGTGACAACACGCGCGGGCGCGTAGCCTCTGAACTGGCCCAACTGAGCAGGTTGCCTCCCTTAGTGGATCCAGCGGGGACGTGGAACGTTGGGAGGTTTGCCGATCCAATCCCGTTGGTTAAAGCCGGTGGTTGAGCAGCTCGACCTCAACCCTCTTCGATTTAGGTCGCCGGTGGACTGGCGCCACAGATCGAAGCCAATCCGTATCCACCGCGAGAATGGTGATGAGATCTGTCGGTGTTAACTTTATGGGTTTATCGTCGGCATCGTAGTTTGTCGTAGGAGTAAGGGGTTCCTGGTGTGGAGAAACAGGTGGTGGTTTAGAGTGATTTAGGGTAAATGGGGAGGTCACCGGACCGGTGAAAAGTCCAGCCAGAGCCTCCCCGTCGGATAGTTCTGTAGAGGGTGTGAAGGAGTTTTTTTCCAGAGAGAGAAAAAGGTATATTTCTAAACCACACACACATACACACAGTAAAGGTGTAATTAAAAAACACACACCTACACACTCAAGGTGTATTAAAAACACACACGTACACACACTCAAGGTGTGTTTAAAAAATACAAAGATACACACACTCAAGGTCTAATTAAAAACACACACACATACACACACTCAAAGTGTGTTTAAAAAACACACAGATACACACACTCAAGGTCTAATTAAAAAACACACACATACACACAGTAAAGGTGTATTTAAAAAACACACACGTACACACACTCAAGGTGTGTTTATAAAACACACACATAAACACACACTCAAGGTGTATTTGAAAACCACACACGTACACACAATCAAGGTGCATTTAAAAAACACACACCTACACACACTAAAGGTGTATTTAAAAAACACACACATACACACACTCAAGGTGTATTTATAAAACGCACACACATACACACACTCAAGGTGTTATAAAAAACACACACGTACACACTCAAGGTGTATTTAAAAAACACACATGTACACACACTCGAGGTGTATTTAAAAAACACACACGTACACACACTAAAGGTGTATATAAAAGAACACGCATACATACACTCAAGGTGTATTTCTAAATCTTTTTTTTACTTTAAACCACCAAGAAATCAGTGGAGGGAACTTTTATTAGGCATCCCTAGACCGTAAATGACAAAAGAAAATACAAAGAACTCCAAAAGGAGGCAGCTAGTGCGATTATAGAGAATTTCCTGGACATTTAAATATGCTGGACATTCTCTGCATCAAATGGCGGTAACACCATAAGTAACTGTCCGGTAACAACCTATCTAAACTAATACTAGACTAGAGGGGTGTACCAGGGTCATGGTAGTAACCAACAGCACTTTCAGACAATCTCAGTCTAACTATCTGACTGCATACTGGCTACAGTACTAGCTCGACATCCCCAACAATAGGATCACTCTCTAGAAAGTATCATTCCTCTCTATATGCTATATCGTCTTATCTATGCCGGTATGAGACTGTTTCATGCATCGTTGTATCCCATTTCCGGTAATAGCTACTAGAGTATGACATCATTTCATTTCTCGCGGTGTTGCTCTCTATGACAGTAAGAGACTTTCTAGTTCATTCACACATTATCAGGATGCCGGTGAGTTGTCATCTGCATCAAGCAGAGATGTCAAAAGACACTTCTACCTATCTAGACTACAAATCTGATTCAGACAAAGTCGCCAATGGGAGAGTCATACTTCCCTTGACTTGGATTTCTCCTATCTGTTTATAGAATCAGATCGGAAATCAACGTAGATTTTCCAATTAAATGAATTGATGGAAAATTTACACTGATGGACAACAAACCAAACTAGTACTATATCAATATACCCATTTTAAAACATATCCCCATTATTTCAAATGCAAACTAAAAAAAAAAGGAAACCCTTTACTGGCGGCAGACTTTGCGGAGCGTGATGGCAGAATCCGGCAAGGCGCATGAGGCGCCATTTCGCTCGCCGGCGCGTGTTGGCACGCGCGAGCAGAACTGAGCTTCCGGCGCAGTGGCGCGTGACAACACGCGCGTGCGCGTAGCCTCTGAACTGGCCTGACTAAGCAGGTCGCCTCCCCTAGTGGATCCGGCGGGGACGTGGAACATTGGGAGGTTTGTCGATCCAATCCCGTTGGTTAAAGCCAGCGGCTGAGCAGCTTGACCTCAACCCTCTTCGATTCAGGTCGCCGGTGGACGGGCGCCACAGATCAAAAACCGATCTGTATCCACCACGAGAATGGTGATGAGATCTGTCGGTGTTATATTCCTGGGTTTATCGTTGGCATCGTAGTTTGTCGTAGGAGTAAGGGGTTCCCGGTGTGGAGAAAAAGGGGGTGGTTTAGAGTGATTTAGGGTAAAGGAGGAGGTCACCGGACCGGTGAAAAGTCCGGCCGGAGCCTCCCTGTAGGATAGCTCAAAAGAGGGTGGGAAGGAGGTTTTTTTTCCAGAGAGAGAAAAAGGTATATTTCTAAATACACACATACACACACTCAAGGTGTATTTAAAAAACACACACCTACACACACTGAAAGTGTATTTCTAAAACACACACAGATACACAAACACACACACTGAAGGTGTAATTAATAACACACACGTACACACACTCAAGGTGTATTTAAAAAACACACACGTACACACACTCAAGGTGTATTTAAAAAACACACACGTACACACACTCAAGGTATATTCAAAAAAGACACACGTACACACAGTCAAGGTGTATTTAAAAAACACGCACATATACACACTCATGGTTTAATTAAAAAACACACACGTACATAAACTCAAGGTGTATTTATAAACACACACACTCACAAATTTAAGGTGTATTTAAGAAATATACACATACACAAACACTCAAGATGTATTTCCAAAACACACACACATTCACACACTCAAGGTGTATTTAAAGAACACACACACATACACACATTCGAGGTGTATTTCTAAAACGCACACATATATACACACTCAAGGTGTATTTAAAAAACACACACACTCAAGGTGTATCTAAGAAATGTTTGAAATAGGGGAAGTAAGCTGCGTGTTAGAAAGTTTTTAGGATGAAAAATTCATGATTTTTATCATTTGTTGTTTCACATTCAGCAAATGCGAAATAGATTTTTAGCATTTGCCGATATAGAATGTTATTTCGCATTTGCTAAATGCGAAACACGTATATTTAGAATTCCATCCTAAATCACCTTATTAGTTTCTACATATTTATTTTCCATCATAAAATAATAATAAAATTCATTTAAAAACCATGTACATACACACACTCAAGGTGTATTTCGAAAACACGCACACATACACACTCGAGGTGTATTTCTAAAACACACACACATACATACGCTCAAGGTGTATTTTAAAAAAACACACATACACTAAAGGTGTATTTAAAATACACACCCATGAACACACACACACACACACTCAACGTAGCTTTGAAAAAATGGAGAGAGTTAAAAGCATGGTGGCCGAGCTGTTGGTGGTGATATTCAGCCGTAGCAACTGCGGGATATGCCACATCAATCAAGTCGCTCATTAGTGCAATTGATGTCGAGCTCGACTAGATTTTTCGAGGCAAGGAAGTCGAGCATGCTTTGTCGAGCTGGTCTGTCAGAATCCGGCAATTCACGCCGGAGAGGTGCCGATGAGGTGACGCTTGAGCTCGCCCCTCCGGCGAAGGCTCATGAGGGCGGGTTATGGGTTGAATGATGCATATATATATATGTATATATATAATCTACATACTAAACCCTAAAGTAAGTGTATTAATATATAATAATGGGTAGATCAAGATCGTTATTATAATCCTCACCCGTTTTCAATTTTACTTCCGTTTTTCCATCTCAAAATTTGAATCTTGTCTGAAATTTTGAAATTATAAACGTTTAAAAAAATGTACACCTTTTTGTCACATTTGATTTTGTAATTTAACAGCATAATTTTGACTTACAAATTGAATTTATAAATAATTGATGATAATAATATATGTAATTTTAATAGACTGGCATAATACATGATCTTGTGTAATTTTAGTTGAGCAGGAGAAAATATTAATATTTTCGATCTATAGGAAACCAAAGTGAAACTGTAATCATGGACTTGTAAATACATGGATATTAATTATGAATTTCACAATCATTATTCCCATCTTGTAGTTTTTTTTCACTCAATATTTCCACCTTCGGAATCAATATTGATAAGATCCAAATAAGTGATGTTTCCATGCTAAAAATATGAGTCGTTGTGATTTCGGAATCAGGATCTATGATTATAATTGGCTAACTGATGCGCTTCAGAGACTAAATTCTATGAACATTAGCAAAATAAACTGCATGAAAACTAAAAATTAAGGAGATAATGTCATTGATGATTGCAACAAATTCAATTGGTGCATCTCTGTTGCTTAATATAGCTTGTACCTCACCAGTTGGATCCGACCATACTATTAGATTTTGAATTCTAAATCTTGAAGCTGAAAAAAATAGGGGTTGCAATCGAGCGAAGCACATGAAGCGGTGTATTCATTGGTGGAGCAGTTACATATTCTTGGGTTATGAGGATGTGGTTGACGGCTATGGATAATCAAACTCCAAAGATCATACTCATTAGTCAAGAAATGGTCCCGAAATCCCTCGTCTTGGAGATTTTCCCATCATCTTCTCACTACTTCTGGTTGTGTGGCGAATCATGGAGAAAGTTACTAAGAGATTGATGACTCATTTCAAATTTCCTTTTTTTTAAAAAAATATTACAACTATCTACTTTAATACAAGAATCCTTTACTGATCCCGTATGTTGAGCGACCGAGATCCTCACTCTGCTTGATGTTTGATTAGAGTGGGGTGAAGATCCCACTTACACCGGTTTTGATGTTCCCATGTTCTGGACACCGTCGATGCAGTTCCCGTCTCTTAATTAAGCACTTCAGAAGACTTGACCCAGTGAGTCAGAGGAGAAATGATTTGAAATGATGCGCTGGAGGGATTCAAGCCTCTGACCTCCGCCGAGCGAGATTTGACCCACTTGATTGTGGAGTATTTCCTGATATGTTCCACTATGTCATGTGTTATTAGAACATTTTCAGTAATATTCATGTCAGTTATAGAACTTTTCTGATTTTTTATCAGTCATAAAACCATTCTGGTTCTTCGTTACCGGTCGAGACATTTTTACCATTCATGTCATAAAATCATTCTAATTCTTCGTGTCTGTCATAAAATCATTCTATTTCTCCGCTAACAGTCGACACATTTTTATTCGAAACAATATTATGATTGGATTTCAAGTAAAACATGTACATGTTTGTAGTTATAAAATCCAACTTGAAATGGCTAAATCATTGAGCGTCGATTCACACCTAAAAGAATATTTGGGAAACTTTTTTTTAATAGAGGAAAATAAAATTTGCGTTGAGACCAAAGTTTGATGATTCTCTGATTGTAATTGTTAACCACACTATGAATACCATCCCATGCAAATGGAAATGCAATATGTAATGTAACCTTTATATGTTGGAGTTTGGACCACGTATGCCACCACGCCACATCCAAACTCCGCCCTAATTTCTGCCTCTCCGATATATAATCCCCCCAAATTGGACCTCCAAATTCTCAAAATTCGATTCAAACAACAAATAATCCAACCAATTGATTCAATTACGATGGCATTGCCGGTGCCGGAAGCGTTGCTGAAGCTGATATACCCGCCGCCGGCGTCTCTGTTCGTCTCCGCCATGTCTGTGGTCAGCGTCGCCTCCTTGGCTTATGGTGGATTCAAGGAAATCGGAGGGAAGAACATGCCCTACTCCAAATTCGTCCCCCAGAAGGCTGCTAAGAAATTGATCTCCAGCAAAACGGGGATGCTGATTCTCTATTCTCCGGCATGTCTCGCCGGTCTGGCCTCTTTCGCCGTCCTTCCCCATGACCAGAGTTTCAGGATGTTTTCACTCCAATTAGCCCTAACACTCCATTTCTTCAAAAGGGTTCTCGAGGTACTCTATTAATTGTTTGCTAATTAAATTAATGGATGTATTTGTTTTATGCTTATTTTAGTATCTCACCATCTTAAAATATTGTAAAAAGTTGTAGGTTGAATTCCACTAACATTTTCTCACTTATAGTGTTCATTTATAGTGAATTAGTGAACGCTACAAGTTCTTTTTTTATAAATCAATATTGTAACTATATAAGTCGAATTTATACATGTTCTTCGAAAAGATATAACCTATGTTACTCCGACATGTCAGTTTAGTGCCGTGTCTCCGTGGATATATGTAAAACACAACACGACACAAAATATGATATGGTTGTTTAGTACTATTTTGTCTATATATATTACTTTAAAATGTTCATGTCTCTATGTCAGATATTAAGATAAGACACGACACGACATGCAATCCGTGGCTGAGTAACATAGGATATAGGAATGTTCTTCAACAAGTATAAAATGAATGTTATTTAGCTTAGTTTCGTTATGTAATTCTCTACTGTGTTTAAATTGAAAACAGTCAACTTTAATTGATGTCTCAAGAAGACTTAAATTTGATATAGTTGATCTTAATTGAAATGAACCGGAGTAAAAATGAAACTTTGGCATAAGTGTAAAGAACAAGTGAATACATGCTAACAATTATGAACTCCTGTTCCAGAAAAATAATAAAAGTTGTACACTTTACTTCAGGTACTCTTTGTTCATAGGTACAGTGGTGGGATGGAGGTTGAAGCTGCAATTCCTATATCTCTCAGCTACTTCATCTCCACCGCCACAATGATCTATGCTCAGCATCTGAGCTCAGGGCTTCCAGAACCTTCCATTGATCTTGAATGTGTCGGGATCGCGCTGTTTTTGGCGGGAATTGCTGGAAATTTCTACCACCACTTCATCCTCTCCAAGCTGAGGAGCCAGGGGGATGTAAAGCTGTACAAGATTCCGACAGGAGGGCTGTTCGATCTGGTAACATGTCCACACTATCTGTTCGAGATTCTGGGATTTGTCGGAGTTTCTTGCATTTCTCAAACGCTTTATTCAGTCTGCTTCTGTGTTGGCACCGCTGCTTACTTGTCTGGGAGGAGTGTTGCTACTAGGAGATGGTACAAGTCTAAGTTTGATGATTTCCCTGAGAGTGTCAAGGCTCTCATCCCTTTTGTCTTCTGATTGATTAGTACAAATCTGGCTTGATTCTTGAATAGCTGGAAGTGAATGGATTAGTGCTTTATTATTATGAACTGGATCTTTTACCACAAACCATTTCAAGTGAATTTGTTGGAAACTTGGGATCGAATTGATTTTTCTTTTTCCATGTTGTTGGTATATTTTTGTAGTGCACGTACAGTATACCATCAAATTGGCCTAGTATAGACTATAGATGATGAAAAAAGAAAGTTGAAATTAATAAAAAATTATAAAAATACCCTTACAAAAAGTTGAATATTGACTCTAGGATTATAAATTAATATAATTTATTTGTTGAGATTATAACTTGTGTAATTTATATATATTAGGGTTAAAAGTTGTTCTATTAACATTTGTTGAACGCATAAAAATCAATTTGTTCTTTTCCTCAACCTTTGTTAACAAATTATTTGACATTTTGATCAGGGGCGGAACTATACCCAGACTCAATCTATATTATTATTTTCCGATCAAATTTGAACATTTCCAGTGTTCTTTGCCCTTCATTTTCTTTTATCATTTGAATATATGTTAAAATAAATTTTTGATTCCACCACTAAGTATGATATTTTGAATCCGAACATTCATGATTAATTTGGTAGAATGCATATGGTCCGTACATATACACGGTTTATGGTTGTGTACCATAATCATCTTTCGACTATCGAATGAGATGATCCACAATTTTAAATGACCATCTATTTTGACATAAATAGAAATATCTATTTTGACATAAATAGAAATAAATGCAAGAAATGTGAATAACGTAGAGCCTGTCCCGGACAATAATAGAGTAAACTTGTAAATATGGTGCGATTCATAAAGGTTGGGAGTTGGGCCAACACACAATTGATTATTTTCTTCCCCTGAAATATACCATTCTATCCCAACCTAATCTTCACATTTTTCAATCAATTTTTTCATATTATGTTTGACATAAATTTTAATTATTATATACTTACTAATATCATGACTCTATTTTAAAGCCATCAAATTTATATAATTAATTCATAAATTTAAATTAAATTATTAATGATCAAACATATATTGAAACAATTGAGTGAAAAGTGTGAAGAACAGGTCGGACTGAGCAGTATATTTTATGGTTTTAAAGATTTCCTCCCACTCCCAAAATCTCCAAAGTTGACAAGTGTTAATAAACAAATGTGATGCCACATAATTAATTTATTTTTTGAAAAAAAAGATAGAAGAAATAATGCAAATGAGTCACCGACTCAAGGTCAAACCTCAAGCGTAAACGTTTCCAGTTTCCACACTTGGGAATTGCCGCGCTTAAATTACAGTTCCCACAAGAACAATCACAGTTTGCAACAAACTCTCGTGTTTATTTAACAAACGATAATCATAATCTCCGACCATCCTCTTCACAGTTTCTTGATTATTGAAATGGCAAGCTTGATGCAGTGTCTCGTTTACGAGGATCCTACTCCGTATTACTTCACAGCCATATCTCTGGTCACGCTCGTGTTTCTAGGCTACTTGGGTGTCTCAGAAATCATCGGAAATCACCTTAAGTACTCCAAATTCGCCACCGGCGGAGGAATCAAGATCTCCAGCCGGGCCGGGATGCTGCTACTCTACGCGCCGGCAGCCGCTGCCAGCGCCTCCACGTTCCTGCTCCTTCCCGGCGGAGGGATCAGGTTCCTGATGCTCAAATCAGCTGTCACCGTCCACTTCACCAAAAGGGTCCTCGAGGTATATCCATTTGCAAGTTTCAATTTTGAGTTTTGCCTACTATTCAAAATCCCCCCTATTTAATGAGGAATTTGTGTGGAGTTGATAAAAATGATGTTTTTTTTTTCATTTATACTGATCATGTTGCAGTAATTTAATAGTTTCATCATTAATTAAGACAAGTATGTATGATGTTTTCCCATTTCTTTTAGTGAAGGGTTTGATATTTAACCCGAACTGTAAAATCTAGAGCTTGTTAGTACTAGTATAGTTTAAGTAAAGGAGTTATGTAATTTGTGCTGGATTAGTTTCTGGGATGCATAATTATTGAAGCAATTATTTGTACTTTGTGTTTTTGATGTGTTTTCAGCTGATTGGAGTTTTTGATTTTGTTTCTGTGTTGTGCAGACCTTGTTTGTCCACAAATACAGTGGAGGAATGATGCTGAGTTCTGCTATCATTATTTCGTCGTCCTATCTCTTTGCGGCTGTTGCCATGATCCATGTCCAGATAATTACTGAGGAGGCTCGGGTTCGGGAACCATCAGTTGATCTTAAGTACTTCGGCCTCATTTTGACTGTTGTCGGTTTATCTGGGAACTTTTATCATCATCTTCTCCTGGCCAACCTCAGGGCGGAGAATGAGAAGGGCTACAAACTGCCAAAGGGTGGCCTCTTCGGTTTGGTTATCTGCCCTCATTATCTCTTTGAGATTATTGTCTTCATCGGTATTGCTTTCATATCTCAGACCTTGATTTCTTATTGCTGCGCGCTTGGTATTGTGGTGTATTTGAGTGGAAGGAGTTACACTACGAGGAATTGGTACATCTCCAAGTTTGAAAATTTCCCTAAGAATGTTAAGGCTTTGATTCCTTTTGTATTCTGAATTTCTGATGGTTCAGTGATTTGATTGTGTAGTATTTGTATTTCTGATCCATTGTTCTGAACATATGTCTGAAATTTCATCAATCAATCGTGTTCTTGCTTGCATTATAATGTGATCAGAAGGCAATCTTTTCACAGTTTATAAAGGTTATGTTCTCTCAGTTACCTATCTATTGATTTCCTTTCAGTTTGCTGTTATTTTCTATCATTTTTGCATTCATTTCTTTGTGAGACAGGATGAACCGACTTTTCTTTAATGGAATTGAATTAGTGTATGTTTGTTTGCATATATTTTCAGTGTTTGGAAATAGTATAGAAGTGGTGGAAAACTGGAAAACCATTAGATAATATGATTATAATCCAATGACACATTATAGTTTTGACTGACAATAATTAAAATAGCTGGCTACATTACATCAAGAATCATCTCAATCAGTGAAGAACAGATTGAACCATTAATTGTGATGGGGAATGGAGATAAGAAGAAATGGCTGTCAGGTTTGTTCATCCATAGCCAGGATGGTGCTCAGGTTCATGGGCGTCATGTAATCGGTTGAGCCGGTCATCATCGCCTCCACGATAAGCCTGTTTGCCCGCTCTGTCGGATGGAAAGCATCCCAGAAAGTGTACAGGTCTCTCCTCGCACACAAGCTGGAAAGCCTCGTGCAGAACCCGAGCCCATTGAAACGCCCCTGGCCACAACATGCTACCTTGTTCTCGATAAATCCTGTAAGAAAACATCAGCATTTATTCTTCTTTTCCTTGACTTAATTTGCTGACATTAGTGTTTAGTTATTTACCATATGCTGCAGGATTGTTGACGAAATCAAGATGAGATTGCTGTGTATTAGCAGCGATGAACACATCTCTCTCGACTTGGCTGTTGATTTCTTGCAGCATTTGGACTAGCTGAGGATTGAACAAGCCTGCTGCTGCCTGCACTTCAGCCACGCATTCGCCATTTCTGCTGCGTCCAGAAAGCTCGCCCGGGGCACACCCCAACGGCCCCGTGCCAGTCACAAGGACCCGACGCACGCCAAGGTCATACAGATTCTGCATCAAAGTTAAGGCCATCAATACTTACAGCCTAATTTACTTACTCTAGTATGCTGTATTAGTTTGTGAAAAAATTACAGTTTTAACTTTTAACAGTTTTTCCATCAAATTTGTTTTTCAGCAGTTATGACTTCTGTGAAATGGAAAATAATTGTCAAGTTTAGGTAAGTTGATCCACCCCTCTTTATGGCTATCTGACCTTTACTGATAGGGCTCTTTATTGACGGTGGGACTTTAGGGCAGTTTGCATTACATACGCATGTACTTTTTCCATTGATGGCCTTCAGGGGATCTATTCATTCCACTACTATTGGTTAATGATATTGCTTTTTAGTTTACTCATTAATATAACATTCTACCTAACCTTAATATATGCTGATTTTGGACCAAAAGAATCTCATTCTCATACTCCTTATCCTTTTCCTTGTGAAAGAATGAAATGCATCTGTCTTTAACTATATATATAGCTAGGTTTTCTACTTAATTAGTAGCAATAAGATTCATGAGACATAAATTTAAAAGATAATTCAAGATTTTTAAGAAGAAATTTACCATTAAGATCTTTCTGTATTCGGAGATTATGAACGGAACGTAGTCCTGAATGGCGAACTGGCGTGATCTAGCGGAGTTTGGGACGAGGAAATAGTTGTTGACGAAATCGTTCCCTCCCAATGTCATTAGAGTTAGTGAGTTGCTTATGAGCTGCTCAGTCTGTTCAGGTCCAATCAAAGCACTAACTCTTTGCTGATACTGTCTGAAGTATGCTAACTGTAAAGGCATTCTGATTATGTTCACCTGCAAAAAAACAGACATTAAATTTATCCAGGACTGAGTTTATTATAGAGTTTAAGTTGTTCTTACAAATTGTACTCCTGTATCATTGAGTATTCCCACTCCTGCAGATGCAAAGTTGGCACCAACAAGAAGCCTTGCTCCTCCAAGTGCTGGATTCAGGTATGGCAATGGCGACTCCGAGGCACCTATGCTCTGACCTACATTTCGAACAACAATCATAATTATAACACAGATTTTCACAAGAAAAGTACATGAAATTTATTGATGCAGGTTTTGCAGGTTCACTCAACTGATAAGGTCCGGGATGTTGTAGCCGTTCGAGAACCGGCCAGTCGCCCGGCGGGATGGAAAGTCGACTCCATAAGGATATGCATCGGCACGAGCAGTAGTGAGGAGGAAGTTATTGTTTCCACTGTCAACCAGTGAATCTCCAAACACAAAAAATGCTCGGGCGCCATCGACCTTGGGAACGAATGTGGTCGTTCCCAAGGTCAGGACGAGCCCGAGGACGAAACAGAGGCTATGGAGAGACATGTTTGGATTGTTTTGGTTGATGAGTGGTGTGAGGTTCAGAGGCTGGCTGGGATATATAAAGCAAAGGTATTGAGAGTGCATTAATGGCTTGTGGTAAAAACACAGCTTGGTTCTTGGCTGTGGTATTAAATTTGCATTGGGCAGTTGCACTCACCTAAGAGTATCTAGGTATGACTGGTATTTACACCACACGAGATGGTCGTTGTATGGCCTGGTTTTATGCCTCTCAGCCTCCCTGGTTTATGAGTATGTTGCATAGTATTCCCTTACATAGTTCTTTACCAAGTGGCATTCTCTTCTAGTCATTGGTGGTTTTTTCCAAATGATTTTTACTCTATGTAAGATGAAATGAACTAAATTGATTTGCTACTGAGTAGGTGTGATCTAAAGTGACCCAGCAATTTAGAAACGAGGTCGACTTATGGTGTGGTTCTGAATTTGAACTGATTTACTACAAAGTTGGTGTGAATGTCACTTACTATTTTTATCTTTCTTACAGAAAAAATAAAAATATCATTTTAAGGTGTTTGGAAATGTCCAGCACATTTGACAATAGAAACTTAATAATGGAGTGTCATTCCCTAAAATCGAAATCACTACCCTTTATCAAACTAGCTACCATTTGTGCAACCGAATTTTCATGTTATGGTATCCAGTATGGCAATGCATTTTCCTTGCTCTCAAATTGATACACTTAGTATGGAATGGTAGAATCTTGTAACTTCTTTAAAATCGGTGAAGTAGAATAATGGAGAACTTTTCAAAAATTATTTTTGTTTTAAATTTAGAGAAAAGTGTGCATTACCATTTGAGTGGTACAATCGCATATTTCAAATTTTTTGGTTATATTCGCACACATCCAAGAACTCATATTCATCTATACATTTTGAGCTTAAATTTATTTATATAGAATTATTTATGAAAAGGAGAAAAACAATCAACCAATGCTTCTTCTTTGTCCAATTGTTATATTGTGAGACTAGTTAGAGTGTGTTTGGCAGAGCTTTTTAACTGATGTGTATCAAAATAAATCAGTTTTTAATACTTGGTAAACAGTAAAAAAACTGTTTGTTTTATAAAGAGAAGACATTTTGATCCAAAAATAGAAGCTGATATAGTGCTTCTTCTTTTCGTCACAACAGAAACAGAATCCAAAAACACATTTTTTTTAAACACCACTCCACCAAACACACGTTCCTTAACATTCAGAAAATGCAGTGATTGATTATATACAAAACACAGGTAACATTCATCACCATGTTCTTCATCATTGTTCTATGATGCTTGCCGCCCTATGAAATCTCACATGCATCTTCTTAATTCCCATTTCCCCAACCAACGTCTTGTCCATCTCCTTCTTTTGCCCAAAGATAAATATACATATCCTCACATAAAATGTTTAATGCCCGGTTGTTGGGATATTTATTGTGTTACTCACACACATTTATTTGGTACCAAATTATATATTGTGAATTTAAATGCATGAGTAGCCTACCAGCTAAAATCATTTTTTGAATTGTAAAAGTGTTTCTCCTTCGTTCCTTTTAATATTTTTTCCCCTAATAAATGATACTTTTTTAAAAAAATTAAATCCACTTTAAAATAAATGATACTAGAACCTCACTTCTTCCTTTCTTTCGACAAAAAAAGAAATTTCAAAAATTTGAAGAAAAATAAAATCACAACAACGAAATTAATTTCCCCATCTTCTTTCTCTTACCCTAGAAAATATATGTATTCTTCTCTCATGAAGAAGAAATGAGACTGCATTACGTATTTTCTAGTTATGAATTATAATTACATTACATTTCAGTCAAAATTAATACTTACTTTCCGTCTCATTCAAAACGTCTGATTTGATTTTTCAAAATCAAATTGAGACGACTTTAACCATTAATATCTTTATTTTTGTGTGTAAAGAGTTTTTGAGAAAATATCATATAAAAATGTACGCTCCAACAACATATTACATGATAATAGTTTTACATATTTATTTTCTAATAGAAATTAATGGTCAAAATTGTCCATGTTCGATATTGAAAAGTCAAACAAGACGCTTTGATTAGGATGGAGTATGAATTATTATAATTGATGTTTTATTGTTTAAACTTTTAGGAGAGCGTCCATTAATCAAACTAAATACTAATTTTGAACGAAAATTCAAACTACATACATTTAAATAATTATAAATGAACATAATTACGTTCACCTATATGGCAAGGAATGGAATAAAGAGAATTTATTATATTCTAATTCTTTTTAGATAATCACGGATTCGAAATATATACGGCTCACAAGTCGGCCCATTATATTCCGCTCGGGATGATCCGTTGGGCGAAGGTCTGGGTTTTTATTTTTTCAGACAGGTTTAAAAAAACGTCGGGGGGTTTCAGAGTGAACTGGCGCTTAGCCTTATTTTGAAGCAGAGTGAGTGAAAGTAGAGAGAGCAATGCTGAGCCTAAGCAACCAATTCCCTTCCACAGCTGCAGCAGTTATCCCTCACACCAAGCTCGATTCCACACCCCTAGCACCATCGTTTTCTTCCTCGTTTAATCCTCACAAAGTCAAAACTGCTCCTTCTGGTTCTGCTTGCTGTTTCCAGATGCTCAGGCCGCCCCGCCGCCCCCTGATTGTCGCTTCCGGTGCCCCTTCCACCAGGTACTGAACTCTGTTGGGCGTTTTGTATTCCGCACCTCATGTGTTTGAATAAATGCTTGGTTTCGACTTGCCAAAGGAAGGAGCTTTTTTTGGTTAATTATGACTTTCTTGTGCTTTATGTTGGAGTAGTAGTATACTAGTATTGATTGTGCAAACGTGTTTTTAGCAGAAAGATTAGAACTCGGTTTGAATATTTGATGTGAATGGTGTTGTTTTTGGTTAGGATTTTTGTTTTTGACTATTTCTGATGGTTTTGTTTCTGATGTTATGATTGGGTTGGCATGGGGATCATGATAGACCGGTTCATGGGCCGTCGGAGATGGTTGTTGGTGTTTTAGGTGGAGGTCAGTTGGGTCGTATGCTCTGTCAAGCAGCATCTCAATTGGCGCTCAAGGTCATTATTTTAGACCCCTCGGAGAATTGTCCTGCCAGCTCTCTATCTCATTACCACATGGTAGGGAGTTATGATGACAGTGTCACAGTTCAAGAGTTTGCTAAAAGGTAAAATAAGAGCTTGTGTTTTGGCTATGTTCGTTTTTTGTGGTTGTACAATTAGCAAATTGCTGAACTAGCTCTTTTACATAGTTAGGTGTGGAGTTTTAACAGTAGAGATTGAGCATGTTGATGCGGAAACTCTGGAGAAACTTGAACAACAAGGTGTCGATTGCCAGCCAAAAGCCTCCACAATTAAAATTATTCAGGTCTTTACTTTTTCTAATCCAAATCCAACATAACATGTCTTTTTTACTTGCAAAAAGTTTAAAGAAATTATACAGGATAGTATATGACAGTCACTAACATCCTGCATGTTTATCTTCTGTTAATTCTTATAAGACAAGATTTTAATACTTTACCATCCTTACATTTTTTAAACTATTATCTTACTCTGGTGACTATCTTTAACACCAAGTTTTCCTCTTCGTTCAAAGTGACTCTTCTTTTGAACAAGTCTTTAATGGTACAATATTTATGTCACACTCTTTGTGTTATTCTTAAACATGCTTGATACTTCGTAGTTGAACCTTAAATAACAAACCAATTACTGTGAACCTAAGCATGGCCAACGATATGGAACAATTCACATTTAGCCATTCAAATAGCTTGACTGGATACATCTGCACCAATAGATTAGAAATTTAAAAGGTCAGCCAATCTCATTTGCTGTAACAGATGGACCAAAAATGTTGAAAACAAAATGAGGTTTTGATCTGCTACAGCACTCTCTTAAAAATATTTCCAGCATCTTTAAATAATTCTACAAAATTAAGTTTCTTCTGTCTGCACTTTATTGTGGACGTGCTTAGATGTTTGGATTCTTGTTGAACCTGACCATGGATTTTACAGGATAAGTATCTTCAAAAAGTCCATTTTGCACGGCATGCCATTCCCCTCCCAGAATTTATGCAGGTCAGTGCAAATAGGAATTACGTTTCAATTTTAACATTCTAGTGCTATTGTTCATTGTTGGTCTAATTCCTTGCTATTTGAAATGCTATTATGATGATGTAAAACAGATAGATGACTTCAATGGTGCTAAGAGAGCTGGTGAACTTTTCGGTTATCCGCTTATGATAAAGAGCAGAAGGTTAGCTTACGATGGGCGTGGTAATGCTGTTGCTAAAGATGAAAACGAATTATCTGTGGCAGTAAATGGTAACTTCCACACTGACATCATCATATTGGCTTCTTGATTAACTTGTGTGATTTAATTAATTGGTAAAGTACTGCATGCTAGACTTAATGCTGCTATTGGTTTACAGTTTCCATTTAGCTTTTACTTTGTGCTCGTGCATCTAAAACTTCTGTAAAATTGAGTATCGAATATTTAACCTCTGTAATTTTCCAGCTCTTGGAGGATATGATCACGGTCTGTATGCAGAGAAATGGGCACCCTTCATTAAGGTAAGTATCTTAGTGCTTGATTACGGATATGAAAACTAGTGCTGTTTTCCGATCATAATTGATGTTCTATTAATTCAGGAGCTGTCTGTAATTGTGGCAAGGGGAAGAGATAATTCTATCATGTGTTATCCAGTGGTAGAAACTATCCACAAGTAAGATGCCTTTTCCATTATTTCCTTGATTCTATCTTTCCAATTTGGCACTCAGTGCTCACAAACTAACATCTGTTACATTTCAGGGAAAACATTTGTCACATTGTCAAGTCACCTGCCAATGTGTCGTGGAAGATTGTGAAAAATGCAACTGATGTTGCACGTCGAACTGTTAACTCTTTAGAAGGAGCTGGTGTATTTGCAGTTGAGATGTTCTTGACTGAGGATGGTCAGGTAGGATGATTATTTATCATCTAAAGTTTCTTTAGTTTGGATTCCCAATGTTAAAATATATTGATATCAATGTATTCTGAATGCCTGTTTTTACTTCCTTAGATCTTAGTGAATGAGGTGGCTCCCAGGCCCCATAACAGTGGTCACCAAACTATCGAGTCTTGCTTTACTTCACAATACGAGCAGCATTTGCGGGCTGTTGTAGGTCTTCCCCTGGGAGATCCATCAATGAAAACACCTGCTGCTATCATGTATAATGTACTAGGAGAGGATGAGGTAAATGCCATTTTTCCGTCCCTTGTTTTACCTATAACCATTATATGCATAACATTGTGGATGGTCATCCAAAATTTTTAAAGGGACAATCCACCTCATTGCACACTCGCTGAAGTGTACATGGTTATGCTTCAGGGACCTTATAAAAGTGCACCCAATAAGTTGTTGATTGTGTAGAAGACAGTATTGTTTAGTGCATAGTGATATAATACCAAAAACTGACTAGTGAACTAGGCAATAGAAATATGAAGTGATTTCCACTTTGAATAAGTGTTGGCTTATATAAGCTCTAATATGTGTACTGTGTAGGGACTGAAGGATCATGGCTGAAAAGTGAAAAGCCTGTTATACATACATGTCAATTATCATGATTCATGCATGCATCATTTTCAATCACTGAGTTGGATCCTTATGATACAGAGCTTGTATTTACTGGAATTTGTTCATATTAACATATCGTACTGCATACTCATGACAGTTCACCTTTGACTCCTATAAGCAGGGCGAAGCAGGTTTCCAATTGGCTCATCAACTAATTGGGAGAGCACTATGCACTCCAGGGGCTTCTGTTCATTGGTACGACAAGCCAGGTCAGTTTGGTCAAAGCCTTCCTACCATACCTGGCTTGTACTTTTGCTGATATTATCCATGATGGTATCTCTTAAGCTTGATTAACTTCTGCAGAAATGAGAAAGCAGCGAAAGATGGGTCATATAACGTTAGTTGGCCCTTCTACGGGTGTTCTGGAAGCACGGTTGAAGTCACTTTTGAGTGAAGAACCTATGGATGGTGAGACTTATTATAAAAGAACTTGTTGTGAATATAAAGTGTCCTAAAAAAATCATCAATAAATAAGGTGAAATTGTTCAATCAATTTTTCCAATATGCACTTGTAATTTTGAATAAGTTCTGATGATTTCATTTTGGATGTAGTACTTCATCATTATGGTCTCATAGTGGAGATTTTCATATAGCCATAGGGATATTTCATATTCTGATAATTCTTTATGCATTTCTTATCAGGAAGTCCACGGGTAGGCATCATTATGGGTTCTGATTCAGATCTTCCTGTTATGAAAGAAGCGGCAAAGATTTTAAAAGAGTTTGATGTACCAGCAGAGGTCTGATTTCCAGGATTTTGTGTAGTTTTGTTTTGCTGAGTAACAGTTCTTCAAGTTGAATAAGTACAGTAGGTTGAATTAATATTGGTAATAACCATCAACATTTTGCAGGTAAGGATAGTCTCTGCTCATCGCACTCCTCAAATGATGTTTGACTATGCACTTTCTGCTCGGGAGCGTGGTGTTCAGCTCATTATTGCTGGAGCTGGTGGTGCAGCTCACTTACCAGGTAGGAGTCATGTTTGAGCTCAAAATAATAATAGATGATTGAACTATGAACCTAGCAAAACACCATCAGTATTACATGCAAATTATGATTTCTTTTGGTTTCCTTTTCTTTGGTTGTAAATTTCAGATAAATAGAAGAGAACCCAATAATTTTGATTCCATTTTCCTCTATAGGTATGGTGGCTGCATTGACGCCTTTACCAGTCATTGGTGTCCCAGTACGCGCTTCCACCCTGGATGGATTGGACTCCCTTTTGTCCATCGTTCAGGTGAACTTAGTAGATGTTCATCCATTCTTATCTTGAGAGAGTTAAAATTGAATAATTATATGTGCAGTTTTTCAAGGAATGATCAACTGGAAATATATTTTGCCTGCTTTTCAGAAGCATTGGTATGACATGACATGAGAAGTTGACAGTGAACATTATTTTACTCAACTAGTATAATGAATATACTCCATGGATCAGATATCAATGAGAGTTAACATCCATGGCTTCAGTATATGCATATTATTATGGCTGAATGTGTAGTCTGTGTATAATTTTCTTTACCTGCTTTAGATGCCGAGGGGTGTACCGGTTGCAACTGTGGCCATAAACAACGCCACCAATGCAGCCCTTCTAGCTGTAAGGATGCTGGGTATTGGTGACTTGGATCTCCAAGCAAGGTTAGGATTTTCCTTCCATTTTCATCACAACAAAAGCAACTGATGTTTTTTTCTTTTTTTTTTGGTTAAGATAAGGCGGTGGTTGTATATGCTTTATTTTCATGTGGTGTTTTTGTTTACAGAATGGCGCAATATATGGAAGACAGAAAAGAAGAGGTTTTGACAAAGGGCGAGAGGCTGGAGAACGTCGGCTGGGAGGAGTACTTGAAGTCTTAGACCGAGTATGAAAATGAGCACAAGTAGTTAGGCGCACTTTTCTGGTAAGAAAAAATAGAGCAATCATTATCTTACATACTTGCTTCGTTCATGGTGCTGTAGGGATGCTGTGTACCTTTTCTTGCACACGTTCTGACTCTGCAGTTTAGAGGCTCCCTTGCATTTTTGTATTCTCCCTAAAGATTACCTTTGGAAAGTAATGTGAAGCTGGCCTAAAACCAAGGCAACTTTGTCCTGCCAAGACATACAAAAAGACCCAATGTTAGGGTTAGAGTCTAGAGAACATCACGTTGGATTTACATTATCATTTTGTGTCATTGCATTCACATATTTTAGAAACTTTCACTGCATTTTTTTCAAGTATAAATTTTTTTCGAACAATTTGACGTGGCTTCATCTGGCTGATTAGCTTGTTGAAACGATTCGTGTTTGAAATGAATTGAAATATAAGAAAATCGGTCATCTTATTTTTAGACCTGGTTAAAGTGATAGTTAAACCAGAGTTGTAATGATTGTTGGAATAAAGGCATTCAAAGCAACAAAGCGACAAGTTAGACCGTGACCGGAGATGATTTCCCACAGCACTAAAGTACTAGGATTCATCAACAGCGCGAGACCGGTTCTTGGCCGCGGCAGAAAAGTCAACGCTACATTTGGATTTTGATGGTGGTCATGGTCGGGCGTCGTGAGTCGTGAATTTGTGATATACCACAGTGTTTTTATAACTTATTTTTCTTAGTATTTCATGGTCGTGATTTGATGGTCATAATTAACCCTTTATTCAGTTACAAATATGTATAACAATTGATCGTTCAAAAACGATGAGTTGAGTTGAGAAGCCAATAGAGAGTTGGATGAATCGAATGTCTTTGGTATTTTTTTTTATAACTTATATTTTTATTTAAACACATTTGACCATTAATAACTCTAACTGCATTCGATAATAGCAATAAACATTAAATTTACGTCAAAATCATAATTATATCAGTGATATAAAATGGTTCAGTAATAATTACTAAATTCACCAATCTATCTAGTTCATCTAATATAACATATTGTTATGGAGACAATTGAAAAAAGTTTAACTAGGTAAGTACAATCTCGGGAGTAAACAATTGAACATCCATTCTTGAGAAAATCTTAGCAGTTGGATGATTATCCATAACTTATGCGATCTCGAGACCTTTCACAATTATTTCACCAACGAGATCTAAGATTGATTTTGAAGCTGGATGTAATTGTTTTTCCTCTACTCGTTAGTTAAGTAGTAGGGTTTTTCATATGTTTTTAAGATTAGAAGAAATCGCTATAGTGAACAATAAGTGCCTTTCATTTTAACTATCTAAAAAAAGGTAATAACTTAAGTGAGCGCTCAATATGATTTCCATCCTTCCCGCTTACCTCAGGATTTTAACTTATTTTTTTATATAAAAAATGCAGAATAGAGTTTAAAGTAATGGATTAGTATAATCTTCTAATATAAAGCTTTAAGAAGTACTCAAAACACTAATATGCCGATAGGAACAATAGTGTTAAGCTTCTTCATCCCACATTAAACCAAAACATATTAGAAAACAAGAATAATAGCAATCAAACACAAGAAGATATAATCTGTAACTTTGTCTTGTTCTCTCTTCCCTTGACCTTCACTATGCAATCTTTCTCTCTCTTGTTTCTAAATCTCCAACCACCAATCGTCATTGCAATCTTCTAATAAGAGGAGTCATTCTGCATAACCAAAGCTACTAAATCCCCAAGATTTTCTCGAACGGTTTTGTATGATATAGTACAGACTGTCACTGTTATCATAACCGTATCCCACTATCAAAATTGAATGAGCAATCACCCCTCTATATCGCTAATATGTTTCCTTAGTTCACGTATGCAATGCACATTGCAACCAAATTTCTCTCTTCTAGGTTCTCACAATATTGACCATCTTCCCTATTAAAAAATGGAATCCTTAAACAAGTTATCGTGGTTATTACATGTATGTTCATGTTCAACCACTTCAATATTATGTCATCTTGATTTGTGCATCTACACCAATCCTACATCCATCTTTGATAAAAACCATTTTTCGGAGAAGACGCATATGGTAATATCTGCAACTGTTCACTGGACTTGTAGTTAGAACACAAGCGAAGACCACAGAATTTCATCAATTTCAATGCACATGGAACACAACATAAATTTAATTATATATTAAATCTTTGATAAAAACCATTTCAAAAATGACTCCTTCACTGGGTTCAGGGCTCCGATCTTCTCTCCGTCTTCACTGGGTTGGAGACGGCGAACTCCTTCACTGGGTTTGGAACAAGTGATCTCTCCGGCAGACTTCTTAACCGGAGAGTCAGAGCTCTTTCGGCCTCCATCTCAATACCACACAAAAGAGCTACTAACAAGTATGTAATGCATCAGTCTCAAATATCAAACAGCCCAACCGATGAGAACGAAGACCAAAACGAAGGTAAAACTCATGCAGAAGATCTGCCGGAAAAACGAAGCAAAACACGATGAAAAATAAACAAATAACGTTGTGAAATTCAAAATATATACAGGCAAAGCATAACCTCCACAAAATCAAAGCTAAAACAAGAAGTTAACGGATGCCCTTAGTAGGTTCAATTCCACATTTGCCAGGACGTCCCAATGATTCTAACACGCCATACACTTGTGACCAACATTTTTCACCGTATAAAAAGCGACAAGGCGTACGATTTCATGATGTTGTGTTGGTCGGGGTTTATGACCCGAGAATAGCAGTCCGTTAAACCTCGACGTCAACCGCAAGTACTTTATGTATCAAGATACAGTTCGTACAATTAGGACTTAACTTTTCAAGTTTTGATCTTTAGATTACTGCACAATTTTGAAGATAATTGACCAGTCACAGCAGAGCCCTGAGTTTAAGGTCCATATGTTCATGAGAAACATTGATCAACTACCTCATCTCCAAGCCCACAAGGATCTGGAACTTGAGGAATGAGAGCTCATACGGTTCAGAAAAATTGAATGCATTAGCCAATGTACGCCGTATTTTCAAGCTCCCCATGCTTTTCTTGATGTTGTTGTGTGAAGTTCTTATGGAGAAATGGTGGACCGAGGAGAAACAACCTAATTCATTCAGTGTGGGCAAATTTTCAAACATCAGCCAGTAATGTGAGAATTGCTTCCTTCGATCATATTTGACTTAATGTGCGTCTTAACACGGGAACTGTGTAAGGAATGAGGAGCATAAAATATTACCTGATCATTGAAATGACACGTTCATTTAAAGGAATATGGATTCGGATGTATGCTATATCTTGAAGATTTCCATCAACAATGGGCGTGAACATTATCTTGAAGATTCTCATCTATAATGCATGTGTGCATGCACGAACACAGGTCTCCTAACACAGGTTCGTCGATGTATGCTACAACATAGGAGACTATACCTGATCAGGTACATGTATCGACGAACACAGGTCTCCCAATACAAGAAAAGTGCTCGTCGAGACTTTTCCTTCGGAATGTGTCTACACAATCGGTGAAGCACCTCTTTACCAAATTATTGTACATTCTCATCATGTCGCGCTGCTGGAGACGCTCGATCATGTTCTTCATGTGCTCCCCATCTTCCTTGCTCATTCCTTCCAGCTCCTTCATCATGTCCGGATCCATCCTCTTATTCGGTTGATTTCGCATCTGTATGTTGTGCTTCCTTAAACCCTAGTGGTTCTAATTTTGTGTTAGTCATACATCAGGTTGGTCATAATATGTTTAGTTTTATTTAGAACATTATAAGTTGATGTATTTAAATTTAATTATATATTGGTTCTGCTTTTTATCATAAAACTATATTTTACCAGGTGCGATAAAATGTAAGACTAACTAGTTTAAACTTGTGTATGCTTGCTAAATTGAGCTTAAAATTGGTCATTCAATTAGATTTGGATCAAATGGTCATTTCAAACCAGATTTGTGAGATCTATTCCTCGTTAGCCCTTGGTGCGACTTCATAATATGCAATCAAAGATAAAATAGTTAGAATGAATCTAAATGCAACTGTGGACGGTCATGGATTTGCGAAAGTTTCTTGGATTTCTTTGGATTTGCAACTTTCTACCCATTCTAGATGTCATTGATGTAGTTTGTCTTTGATATACCTTCCCTACATGCTCTGGATACACCAAGCGGTCAAGGTATATTGAAAATTTTTAAAAATTGTTTAATTTTTAGGGATTTCTTTAATCTTTCAACGGAGTCTGGGAATCAGTATTTCAGAGATATTGTTGGGTGTGAGGTGGGGGAATATGGGTGTGAGGCGAAGTATCCGCCCCAATTAGGAGACCTGTGTTCGTCGATGCACTGAGAAGTTCCTGAGGCACTCCATGCGTGCGGAAAGAGGTTCGGGGAACTTAACCAAGGCGCAACTACTCAAGATTAAGCTCACTTTACCACTGTGTTAGACGAAACTATGTTCTTGTTAAACTGTTGAAAATTATCATTAATTCGAGATAATTTGTTTATGCTATCTTTGGATGGAAAAGTAGTAAACTCCATAAGTTGGTGGAGATGGAAATTTTTTTTAAAAAAAATAACTTTGTGGCCTTATAGTCGATGTTCGTCTGCTAAATAGCCGATATTTGATTGTGTCTTCATAGTGGCATCTTTTGAAATGTTGGAAGTGAACATTTTGTCACTTGATCAATATTTTAAATTTGTTATTGTTCAATCATTCTAATTAGAACTAGATAAACTTATTACACCATGACATAATTATATATATAATCTTGACTCACCGAAAACAAATTAAATAACGTTTGAAAATGACCAATTACGAGGTTTTCACTAGTCTACTCTACCATTCAAAAATATATTTATTTTAAGTACCAAAAATGGCGCGGATTAATTCAAAGGGTACTCATTTAAGTTTTCACGAGTCTATGAATTTGAATAACTTTATGGTGGGAGTAATATTTTTCTTATTCCACATATTTGAATATGTGCTGCCCACTTATTTGGAACCAATTTAATACTTACATGAACCCCGATAATTACTGTTCCTCTTTCACACTCTCCCCTAATATTCATAATTTACGTGAAAATTCAAACCGCGATTGTCAAAGGTTAATTTATAGCATAAAATATGACTTGATTGTACCAGGAAAAATTGCCTAGGATCATGTTCAAAGAATAAATTAATAAAATAATGCCGGCTGATAATTTGCAACATTAAACAATGATGTGATTATGATTTATGATACAATAATTGAATTCTTTTGAATTTTTGGGATGAATTTTGCTAAGGCAAATATTTTTTTTAAAAAAAAATTTATGAGTGTTCTCTCTTAACTTTATTTAATCGATTATGAAAAACATATTTCAGGATCATAATTGTGCCAATGAAATTATTTTTTCTTCAAAACAAATAAGATAAAATTTAAGTTTGAATTTGGTAATTCTACTTGACATTTAAATATGAATCAATGTTGTACTGCTTGTGATAGAAGTAAAATGTTGAACCATATTTATGAATACCATTCAAAACATAGACCGCTTTCAACTCCGTTAGTTATTTTTTTTATTTTTATTTTTTTAAATTAGGTAATAACTCATCAAATGAGCCCCAATAAAATTCACAATTCCCCCTTTTCAGAGTTGAACCCAAAAGTTTTGGATAAATTTACTAGTGTCCTATCACTAAAATGATTATCAAATTCGTTAGTTATATGCTTCGGTTCAGTGTTGTTTAAATTTTGTCCCAATTAAATTAGTGAAATTTAGTTTCAGTTTATTTCATTCTATCACTACCATTTTCTAAATTTCCTCAATTTTAATCCCTTGATTTTAATTTCTATTCAAGTTTACTACACCCGTGTCCAATTGAATCTGCATAAAACATTTATTTGGGTATAAAATGATAATTTTAAATGTACATTTTAATGAATAGGCGCAATATTTTATATTGCTGAATTTGTCATTACATATTTATTAATATCAATTTTTTACGCATCTTTAAAGATATTAGTAATTAAACACGTGTACTCAGGGTCGGGGCAGATCTATATCTAGACTAGGACAAGTATCGGTCTGTTTTAAATCCGCTAAACAAGTCTGTTTTTAAAAGTTTTTTAGGTCTAACTGCTACTGTAGCATCTTGCTTTTCTATATGATTGTCTTCCCTAATATTAATCGGTAGATCCGCTGCTACGTGTACTCAAAGATCATGAAAAATTTATGGGGTAAGAAGTGATATTAACAGCTCACTCCTAAAAAGCTTTCCATTTTCTTTTCAGTTCGTTAGAAGTCGGTAAAAGAGCAAAAACATTACAATTAAAAAGTTATATGAAAGCAAACATTTCTTCATCAGGGCCAACCTCATCCTGCAACCAAAATCATGATTACCACACTTTTTCCCAAACTATTAGCCAAACTTTAAACGGTAAAATAGTATTTTAATGCCCCTAATTAAAAGTCAAAGTTGCTTTACCCAACAGGACTCGTTCTAATTATCACTGCTACTTAAATTATCAATTAAACGCAGCGTTTTCGTGTTTCATTTTAGACCAACACCCTCAAATCGTCAAACTTCAAAATCCGCGGTTTAACAGTCAACTCAAAAACACATACTCACACACTATTCATCACACCTATATATACATAATCTCACCGTATCATTCCGATCACATAAAAACTTGCAGATCTCGACACAAATTTCAGATCACTAAAACCGGTTTTGATTCATCAGCAACAACAGCAACTAAGAATATATAGTACGAAGATGGCTGGTTTGAATGACAAGAATGTTTGGGTGATGATGATCATCGGATTAACGTTGTTCTTGGCTGGGATTTCTGAGGCGGCGAGACCATCGCTTGGGTTTCGAAACCACCTTCTGCTGCAGTCGCTTCCGAAGGGCTCTGGTTCAGCTCCGGGGAGAAATCCATGCACGCACATTCCGGGGAGCAGTAGAGGGAGGTGCGCGCTTGAAAACGAAGGCGGCGGCGCCAGTCATTTCCGGCTTAATGCGGAGGCTCCGGCGCCGGTTTTCCCTGAGGTAATGGAGGTTCAAGAAGATCATGCTCATCATCATATGAAGAATCATGAAGAGTCAAGTTCTTGATCATGGGAATCAACTTCTCATGAGTTCTAACTTATTCTTTGATTCTTCTGTTCAACTGTTTTGTCGATGTAAATGAGTTTAGAAGATTAATTAACCATGCAAAACATGAGCAATGGTTAGTTTAACTTTTTTGTTTGTAATGGTTTTTGACGATATTCTTTTGTTTATATATACAACACCGGTTTTGACATCGATCGGACGTCATGCATTATGCATATGCTTGGTCAGTTTCGGTTGCATGCATGATATTTAGTGCATTAATAAGTTTAATCTTTTTTTTTTAACAAAGACTTCATGTTATTAATGAAGTTTTATTTTGAGCAAAATGTTATCAACTTTGATATTTTTGAAATATGATTTCAGGGTAATCCATATGGCACCAAAAGTTTGAATTTCATATACATAGTGTTGGTATTTTGTTTGAACACCGGTTTAATTTAAATATAATTGGATTCGAGATAGTGAACTTGAGATGTTATAACAAGGTTGATGATGCGGAGTGTACACTTGTAAAAACAATCTACAAGTTTCCGGTTCTAAGATAAATATTTATTTATTTATCCGTGTATAGTTTATATTAAATTGAAGTGTTACATCGATTCAGAATTAATTCTGAGGATAATGAACGTGTATCAATTAACAGAACGGTTGCATGTGAAGTTACCAAATCTGTGTCTATTCAGATTGGTTTGGTACGTAAGTTTGAGTTGCATGAAGTTACTATATGGTTTACTGTATAGTTATTGAGATAAGGTTGGTACGTATACAGTTGGCATGCCAACCGGATGCAATCTGGTGCAATGGTTTTGGTTATAAATATATGTGGTTTGTTTTCGATGCAGTATGAGGTTTACACTGAAATATGTAAACGATAATGAGAAAGACAGATTTCCTCGTGTTACACTATCCAGAAACACTAATACTCAAAAGGCATGTTCTTGATTCAAGTCTAGAATCAAGAATGCAGCGATAGTTTTATCCTGCGAGGAATTTCGTGCAACCCAAACTGATAGGATCGAAATATTCTCAAAGGAAAGCGAGAGTGTTACGTAATTCTATCATTATTCAGCTATTATCCCAATCACCGTATTGTCCCTATTATTATACCCAACACACATAGGACCTTGCTTTTAGGTTTAAATTTTTCTTGCCATTACATTATGTATTGATTAGCTTTTTTATATCCAATCGGAAATTAAGTTTTCACTTGCATAGAGTGATTATCCTTTATATTGAAATTTTCTTCAGAATTTGACTTTATTTTTCAGTCTGCGTGATGAAGAGCCAAGAACAACTTCTCATTACAATATAAATGATTAGAAGATTATAATTAGCCGTGCAATACATCATGAGATATGGTTAATTTAAACTTTTCTTGTAATGATTTTTGACATTGATCTTCGATTGAGACTTTTTACCTTCAGTTATCTTAATTATATCTTATTTTTGGATCGGTTTTGTATTCTAATACGTCTACGTACAGTATGGATCAAGATGTTTACAGTTAAACCTCACATGTCAACGTGTTCTTGGTGTTACAGATGTTATAGATCTCAATTAAAAAGTTTCATTGTACTTGAAAGCAAATCCATTGTTATGCGCACTTCATGATTTTCGTGACAACTAACTAATATTTCTGAGTGCAATAATACAATTTTATGGAGCTCTTATTTGTAAGACAATTAGTCTGACTTAGTTTAGACTTATTGTAATTGTTGTTGGCGAATCCCAACATTCTGAATAGAAATATTTTTTAAAAGCTCTATAAATTACATATTACCATATATCATTCAAGACAACATCATGTCGCCATAAAAACGCATACTGAAATATCTGTATAAATTAATTCATGATAAAATTTATAATTTGTCCAGTCTCAATTTGGGACCAAAATTAGACCTCATTCGATAATAATAATAAGATTGTAAGTTTGTTTGAAATCGCAGTGTACGTATTTTTTCCAATGAAATTATTAATTAATAATTACTAAAAGATTCATTATACACCTCAAAATTCTATGATTGTCTAGTAAAAAAATCAATGTATTGTGTGGCAAATGGCAATGAAGCTGGGCTGTAGGATAGCCATCTGTAACCGGGTCCTTAGAGCCCAATGGGTTGGGTTTGACATTTCAGAAATTGTTTCTGGAAGTAGAGGTTTCTGGGTTTGTCTATCTATTTTACCAACTAGATAGAAGTAGAGGTTTTGGAGGTCATTTTTGTTTTTTCTTGATAGTTCATATGTAGTCCAATTTTTTTATTTAAAAATAAATAATTGATGGTCATTGATAGTTTAGGCCGTGTCTACTTTAACTGAATTGAAATTTACTGAATTGAACTGAAAAGTGCTGAAATTTGTTAAAAGGTGTTGAAAGATGTTGAACTTGTGAGACGGTAGCAGCCGAACTGAACTGAAATATTAAAATTGAAATCGTTGAACAAAACGGAACTGGACTGTACTGAAAGGTGCTGAACGTATTAAGAATAAGTTGAAATGAACGTTATATTAATATTAATTTCATTTTCGTGACACGTTAAGCCGTACCGATATATTTATTTTTTCATTTTCGAGTGATTTGGAAAGATGGATATAAATCTCAATCATGAACTTCATATGTCAGAATGGAAATGTATAATATCATGTCTATGATTTATCTCTGCAATTTATATAACATATTGGCATATCAACAAAAAAAAAATTGTGATAATAAAACTCTCACACAACAATCAACATAACAGGATATAGTCAATCAAATTAGTTTGACATTTCCATCATTTTCCTTAGCGGACAGGTGGAGGAGGACCTTTTGAAAGCTAACCAAGCTTCATGAGTCTATACTCACTTTGTAAATCAACTTGTGACAATATTTTGGTTCTTTTAAAAGGTGTGGGGAGTTTAAAAACTTCCACCACCAATGGTGATTATGAAATTTCTTTTTAAAAACCTAAATTTTCTAAAAAATATTTTTATTTCTACTTGAACCTACCATCACACGACAGGGATCCATTTTATCTTATACTAGATAATATCCGGGCCGATGCCCGGTCTCATTCTAACTAATTAGTTCAACATAATATATATAAGATAATTATGATAAAAAAAATTATTAGTAGATAAAATAGATACATTATGAATTATGATAATTATAAACTTGATAATGCGTTTTGAGTTTTCTGAAAAGCTATTGTAATTTTGTAATTCATAAAGATATCAAAGTAACGTACATAAACATATACTTCCAGCAACAACTTCATAATTTCTTAGAAGTTTAATTTTGTAACTTTTAAGATTCTTATTTTTTCAATTATGCCACCTTTTTAACCCTTTTAAGTCACTTTGACTATAACTCTATAAGGATAGGCATACTTGATCAAAAACAAAAAGTTAACATTGTATTGTATTACTCAACAATGTAAATTTTTACTTTTCGCTAGTTCATAGTAAGCTCAGACCCTGCAACAATTATAAAAAGCATGAAATCAAAAATAAAGCTAATATATACAAAACATGATCGTTAAGAGTTGGTATTCTTGAAGTGTACAAAGTTTGTACTTCAAAATAATATGTACATTATTCACAATCTATGCTATCCAACATCAAGAGGATCTACGTCTTTCAGTAAAGCATGATGACCAACCATAGAAAAAGAAAATAATGAAAACACGTCCCTCTTTGAGCTTATTCAAGACCAGTAGATAATCACAAAGAACAGAAAATTCCTCGTAAGACAACTGATAAGGTCATTGACGGTACTACGAATCATCAAATCAACCCTTCAGCTTGTTTGTCATGACATTTCATCCATCGCTGTCTCTTTTCTTAATCAGATAATAATGTATCCAACATAGGAGCCAGTTAATCACCTAAAACACAAACTAAACTAAGAACAATTATATTATACATGCAATGAGAATGCAGAAAACTAAAGAGGCCCGAAAGTCTGATTCTATACCTAGTTATCTTCATCTAGAACATGAAAGTGCATGCTTGCATCAACATAAAAAAATGCCATGGTGGCTTATCAAAGCTCCCTTTCCTATGCAATTCAGCCTTTAAAGCCACGGATCAATTAAGCCTTTATGCAATAAATAAAACTGGCATGATCAAATTTTTCATTCCTTGCTACATAGACTAATTGAATCAAGTAAAAAAAAAAGGTAAAGAAACAAATTTTACGGGGAGTAGAATTCTTTGGAAAGATCAATAGTGTGCATACATGTAAGATAGGGTTGATAACAGAAACATAGTAATAGCCAATAGTGTTCTTGCATCACGCACTGAACTGAAATAAAACATACTGATCCAACAACACTTGCATGAAGGATTTTTAGCAAGGAAATTGATAAGCACTTGCAAAACTTGCAAACTTTTGATTAAATTTAATTTCTTGCAGCATAAAAAGGATCATTAAAAAAATCTTAACAAAGACATCTACCACAATTGTACCTCAAGTAAGCATGCAATAAGATAAAAACTCCCAAATGGATAATAACATACTACCAAGAATCATGTGAAAAAAGGTTTTAGAGATGAAAGTAGCTAGAATGACTTTCAAATTATGGTGTATTACTATTCTAAACAGAAACTATAAAGCTATTAAACAAACAAACAATTCTGGTGACACGAAGTTATAGAAATGGATGCCATCAAACAATACACGGACCTGTTAAGTTAACCATGAAGAATAAGCGGTGGATTTTTGTTGACAGCTCTGGCCTCTGGTTTTAGCAAAACAACTCACTAATGCCACTTTCTGAAAACTACTCTTTAAACAAAACCTGCATAAAAGCTCATCAAATACAGAAAGAAAGATACGGTTAATCATCGAATTGCAAAAGACAAAGTACATTCATCATCACGCTGCACAAATAGCTTGTTGTTTCTGCACTGACAAAGTACTGGTCAAATATGAGCATCATTATATAACTAATAAACTCAATTAAAATGAAACATGTGGAAAGATTATCCTCTTCATCTTAAAACAACTACACCATTACATATAAGAAAATTGTGCATGCTGCTACACCAAACAAAAAGTTGGAGGAATGGTACCTAAAGAGGAATACGATCAGGGGAATGTGCAAGCACCATACATTAAACATGTTGTTGGAGAGGGAGAGTAGAGGATTGCATTGATTAAAAAAACCGATGCAATTCATGAATGATTGATATGAATCAGAAGAAGATGATGAAGAAGAATGTGTTTACTAGGTGAGGTCATGTTGGATGAGCCCAGATCCCACGCCATGCAGACCTGTGACCTCATTATTGATTTCATCAATGACCATTACATATACAGTTAATTACATATAGAGAGAGGCCGGGACCTGGCAAAAAGAGCAGAACTGGAGACTTAGAGGGAGGCGTTGATGGCGTTCGAATCTAAGAATCTTAATCCTCCAATAAAATTTTCATAGCTTATTTTACAAAACCGCCAATAAAAAAACAGCAAAACATAGAACATGGGTGATGACTTGTGCAAGATAAAGGGAAAAACAGAAGAGATAAAAAAAAAAGCTAATGAAACAAGCATTTTATCGAATACCTAATATGCACCTGTGAGAAATTATTTCTTTGATCAACTGGCTTCTCGAAGAAACTTGGCATCATCGTCACCTGCAATCGAAACCTTAAAGCAAATATAAAAGTTACGATTGAGGAGAAAAGGCGAAACTGAGAAGGGGATTGTACTGATAGCATCATGCCCGAACTAAAGGAGATATGTGAACAAAAAAGATACAAAAAATGGTACTGATGTTAAGATTTATTTGCTAAACCTGAATTGAGTCGCTGATATGTGAACTGCCAATCTGCAACATAAACGTTAGAAACCTGAAAGAGAGAGCAGAATCAGTCTCCATATTTCTCCTTCCATATTTGAAGGCAAAGGAGTACAGAGAAGTGTATGAAGGAAGACTCTCATTGATATCCGTCTTAATTAATGGGCAAACTTTTCAAGAAAATTAATTTCAAATGGATTGTGGAGAAGATTCGCGAAGAAGAGGAGCAAAAGAAGAGGCATATTGAGGAAGAAGAATCGGAAAGCAAAAAGTACAGGGCACGCTTCATTAACGGATTTTTTAAAAAGTTTTTTTTGGTAAGTTTAGGGAAAATTTGTGAGAGCGCCACGTGGCAAAAGTGGTCTCTTTTAGTAGTTATTAAGACGGTATTACAATGTATATAATTAGCAGTTTCAGTTATAAAAAGATATTTACTAAAGAGATACTCTCGTGTCAGGCATGATCTAATTTTATTAGTAATTAGACTCCTTTTTAAATACGTAGCAAATTTTGCGTTATCATAAGACTATCTAAATAAAATGTTTATTAAAAGTTGAGAAACGTTTAATTATGCTATTAAAATATATAGTTACTAACACAACATAAGCATTATAACCATAATGCATCTAGTCACTTTAGTTGGAGTTGGAAAGTATTGGTGAAGGTTAAAAATAGGATCCTGCCATACTTCGGAAGCTGTATTAGTGGAAATGGGAAGTTTCTTACCAGCGCAACTTATAACATTTTCAAGGGAGCACATCAGATAGACAAGTTTGCTTCAACAATTTGAAAAGCTAGTTTGCAACCTAAGCATTCTTTCTTTCCATGGATGCTAGATAAAAGAAATTTTTCTACAGTTAGCTGACTACAGTCAAAAGGGATGCTTTTGCATCAAAGTAACACCTGTTGTTTTAATGGAACATAGGGGAAACAATCCAATACATTTTCCTTGGGTGCCCTTACTCCTTACCCTTGCAGGTAGCTCAAAATGCGTGATTCAGAAGTAACTCTAGAGCCCTGAAGAAACAGTTTCAGCTGCTGGCCAGAAGGAGATCAAAGATAAAGTTTCACATCCTAGTCAGCTCTCTCTACCATCTATGGTTGGTTAGAAATGGAAGAATTTTCCAAAAAGAGCACTGCCAATTGAGAAGCTGCAAGTCAAATTCTTAGCTGGTTATGAACAGCATGTATTTCAAGTATATTTTTGCATTGTAGAAATATAAGGCTTGGAGTGGAGGTCATAGTTTCCATAAAAAAAACAACACAAGCATTTGCATGTTGCGCACTATATAACTTCAAAGTTACACACTACTCTCTCTACACCAATTAAAATTGCACAGTTTTTTTTTTTTTTTGGTTGTGTCAATTCAACTTGCATACTTTTCTTTCATGATAATAATATTTTATTTTTCAAATACAATATCTAACATTCATATTACAATTCGAAATTCAAGTCTAATTTTTGATGGAGGGAATAGTTGTATTTACACTCTTCATTAAAAGATTTAAACGGGAATAGATTGAGCCTTGGAATGCATGGGAAGATGCGCAGGGCACTAGTAGTACTAGCTAGGCAACAAACAAAATCGAATCAGAGTACTGTGAATAGTATCTCGTTTTACCAGGGCCTTGGTCCAAGAGCAAGAGGGCGGTCAAATCCATTAATTGAAGTTGTACTGATGATATATAGTACCATACAAGAACCAAAGGTAAAGTCCTTCTGAGACTCACATGCAAGAGCAGTAAAAATAAATGGAATGTGAAGATTGGGATTCACTGGGCAAAGCTGGAGGGCATCGTATTCTTGCATAAAAATGGAAATTCTAATTAGCTACAAAAAAAATCATGTGATTTTTGTCACCACACAATCAACAAATATTCTGGCTACTCCTAACCTAGCTAGTAGCTACCCACTTCCATCTCAATAATTTGAATACCAACAAGCTTCTCCTCAACGATATTATCCTCCTCCCTTTTTTTTTTTTTTTTTTTTCTACAACTAAAATGATACAGGCGGAATCATTACAGATATAGAGATTAAATTCAATGAAAAGTTAATATCACTCTCAGAAATATTTGTAATTGATAGATGCAGTCCAACATTGGTAATTGATAGATTCAGTCCAACATTACTTATGCAGTCCGTATTTATGCTTAAAGCACATGATGTACCCTCATTTGTAGGAATCACATTTACTTTTGAATGAATACTGAGGATATTAATGTCACTTCATTAATAAATACGGACTGCATAAGTAAATATTTGACTGCATATATCAATACCCGAAATATTTGATACCGCAAAGACTATCAAAAATCGCTTGATATTGAAATGTTTCTATTTAAGCAGAGATGTGCTACACTTGCTACTCCATTTGATTTAGAATATGATGTATATTCTCCCAACTAGTAACATGTTGAAGTACACGGATCACAAACATAAACACGATCTATAAATCAGGTCAAGAACAAATTGCGATCTTAGAATTTTAATTGAAAACAAGACACGACATTCACAACCAGATTGAGAACAAAATATCAACTTGAAAAACTATATCATAAGTTGGGAATACAAGATATGTTGATCAAATTGAAAAATAGTACCAATGTAAATAATTTAAATTTATTTAATAGTAAAACTAATCAAACTACAATCGGTATTAATAAATAGTAAAACAAATTAAATTTAATCAACACTTACTTTTCATCTTTTTTACTAAAAAGGAGAAAATAATGTGTAAGAATAAAAAAGATGATTTTGACGATTAGGGTTACATGTCATATTAGCTTAAAAGCTAATAGTTACTCCACAGCACATAACCACCACAGCTATAAAAATCACAGTTTGATCACAAGCTAATCATCATCAAATTTATCAAGTACATCAGTACTAGACCATATATATCATCAGTTTTGAAGCTGTAAAATTATACAAAATTCATAATAATTGAAAGAACTGTTTATGTTTTTTATTCACTTCAAAAGCTCTCTATATTACACAGTTCTGAAGTGTCAAACACATTTCAACTCTTATACAATATCAATATTGTATATATAAATTATGTTATTGATTTTCAAAAATTAAACAAAAGCCGTTTAACTAAAGGACCGGGAGAGGTACCATGCATATACAAGCACCATTGAGTTAACAATCTCTGTATCATCTGTAAGCAACTTATGCAATTTCACTCGTTTTTTATCTGTTTCACTTATTGTCCACTGTTAAGACTCGAGAGCAGTACATTTTGGTTGAATTTCAAACCGCAGGATCGGAGGGAAATGAATGAATAATATCTGCAATTATGTAGGGCTGACGTCATGAACAGATGGAGACGAAGAGAAAGAAACAAGTCTGCATCATGTAGTGTATATATGGCCATAAATTGCTGGGGATAAGCTGTACGTACAAAGGTTAAAGTTCCTGAGATGAGTTGATTGGCATATATATATGTATGTGTATATATATATTGATGAATTGATGAGAGAGAGGGTGTGTTTAGAAATCTGCAGAGCGACCCCACGGGTGAGATTCTTGAGTTCTTGAGAACAAGTACTGCCCAGTTTTCCCAGACATGAGACACTCTGTACATCAGTTTGACCGGAAGGCTGGACCATTTGACCAGGGCTGTGATATGTTCGTTTGCTTTTTTAGTGACAGCGCCTGAATCATCAATGCCCCCGCCCCACATCTCGCCCGGTGGGTCTTCCCTCCTTCTGTCATCTACTACCACATTCACCGGTGCAACTCTAAAAATGTAAAACGTGACCCGGCTAGTTTGACCATATTTCGGGTCACTAATTAAGAAATAAACACTAACTACATTTGGAATAGGAATGATGAGCTGAAATGCTCTACTTATAAGCACCTACAAACAGAGACTGACTACTTTTTGTAAGTAAATTCGATAAATTAATCAAAAATTCTACATGAAAGGCAATTCAACAAACTGGTGAAATTAACTAGAGTAGATGTGGCAACAACAACCACCCCTCAAAAACGTCTCTCCTTTCGGAAATGTTTCTATTCTCCAACGGGAAAATGTACTATTCTCATGTCGGAAACATAATGTGGAGATTTGGCTTGAAAAATTCTAGGTAAGATTCTAGGAAAGATCCTTGAGAGCACGATAGGAAATATTGGCATCGGAACAAAGGGCCAAATTTTCAAGTCTGGAACAATGAACAAGAGCAATCCAAGGATACCTCCTCCTCCTCCTAATTTCCATGATGAGTTAAATCTCATGTCGAGGAGGGGAACCCTAATTGAGCATGAAGTGAAGAAGTCTATTGGGATTGAAGCGAGTACACATGTGTTGTTGTTTGATGTATATGTTGTAGGTAAACTAGTTAACGATTTTTCTAACGAGTGCCCGTGGGTATTGGAGGAAAAATTGGAATCGATAAAGATACATACACTGAGAGAAGAAGAGGGGTAAGGAAGGAAAAACACCAAAACTCAATTTGATAGCATTGATTATGCGTACGTGAGAGTCGATGATGGAATGGATCTATCTGATGCATTGAATGGGCGGCATTAAATTGACACGGTGCACTCGTTAGAAAAACATATTCAATTAGTAGGTTTAAGTTAAATGTGTAATATTATCCAATCAAATATTATCTTTTCATTATATATGTGTGTGTGGTAGACTAGTAGTAGAATAAAATTATTGTTATTGTTGTTTGTTTAATTTATTTAACCCAGTCTCCAATCTACTATCTCCATGACCCACACAGTGATGAACGATCAGCAGAAGGAGGAGATTTTGGCCATTATCAAGCAGGCGGTCAAGGAAGAAGTGGAGTCCATACTTAAGGCTCAATATGAGGAAATAATCAAGGCGTCTATTGACAAGCTGAATCGGGAACATACTGTAATACTCCAGACTATTCAAACAAGAAACACTCAGGTGAATAAATTGATGGGTAAATTTATTCCTAAGGATAGCTGGGTGTTCAACATAGGACAAGCCATGAAGGTGGCAATGGCCGCCATGGCTCTTGTTCCCATGTTTGATTCTACTAAACAACTGATTCGCAATAACGCACACAGTGCCCTTGTGTATCCCTTGTGTATTTCGGCTTTAATTTTCTCCCTCATGACTCGGGGATTGGGAAGTTTCAGAGGCGAATTTACCGAATATGCTTATTTGATTATATTGCGTCTGGGATTAATACTTGGTTTGCTCCTTTCCATTTTTTATCCTGGGGTTGTTTTGGACTATAATGTTGGGACCGACACTTTAAATAATGTTTCGTGTATTCTGTGTAAGAATAATGGTGTGTAAAAATAATGATGCCATACTTTTAGTATCATTTTATTTAGACCTTGACATCAGCCCAAGGAAAATCACGCCTTTTCTCTCCCAGTCTTCATCTCCCCGAACCTCCCCCCTTTCTCCAGCCCATCGCCGGGGAGACTCCGGCCGGCCCCCTCGCCGGTCGGAGGTGACCTCCCCACCCCATAACACAATAAAAAACCTTCTCCACCCCTTCTCTACCCCCTATACCTTACTCTTTTTCAATCTCCGACCATTTATGAGTTTTTCCGGCCACCCTCTCACCGACCGGCGAGTACACGCCCAGATCGGCACTGCTGGCCCAAATCTCCGATCTGCATCCCACCACTGACGAGTGACGATGAAGACTGATCTACACCGACACCATCGACGCCGGCGAGTTTGGAGTTTGGGGGTTTTCCGACGGAATTAAACCGGCACAGCTAGGAGAAAAGTCAGCCGGAACAACGGGAGCGGTGGAGGAGAGTAAGACGCGACGCCACGCGCCTCATCCTCCACCACGCGCCGCCGGGAGTGACCGTGCGATGGCGACGCACCGCTCTATCGGTGGGCGCATGCTCACGCGCCGACACTCCCGCGCGTGATGGCCACGCGCCTCACGCGCCGCCTGCGCAGACTCGCCCGCGCGTTCGGCCCACGTGCCGCCGCGCCGGAGCCTCCTGCTCTACGACTGAATTCGACAGAAATCGGGTTCTTTCTTTTATTCCTTTTTTCTCTTTTTTCCTGTATTTCAAATTTTTTTTAGGGATTTGTGCTTGAATGAGTGTTTTTGATAGAGTATTGGGGGGTTGTTTGCTGTTTACCAACTTGGAATTTAGCTGATCAGGTTTATTTTGGCTAAACCCTTTTGGTTTCTGATCTGATTCATATGACGGTTAGGAGAAATCCAAGTCGAGGTAGTTTTAGTACTTACTCTCTAGCGTTGCTGTCTGAATTAGATTAGTAGACTGTACATGCAGGTGTTTTCATTTGAATCATCGGTCTGGTACTAGTTAAATAGCTTAACGACACTTTGGACTATGTGGAATCATCTCTAGATAGTCTTTTAGAGGGCAATAGGCCATTCGAGGTCGATTCATTTAGTGATTATTACTGGGACCTAGATACTCTAAGGGGCCATGGGAGGGCCACGGGTCACACAGAAGGTTACTGTCCACTGAAGGCTTCCGGACACAGGAGGCACCGGACACAGGAGGCACTGGACACAGGAGGCACCGGACACAGGAGGCATGGAGCTTCCGGACTCAAGAGCTTCCGGACACAGGAGCTTCCGGACTCAGGAGCTTCCGGACCCAGGAGGCCACCGGATGGTACAGACTTTTTGGAGGCCGTTTTAGCGAGAGTGTTAGGGTCATGGTAGGTATCTTACTGGACGAGGAGAGGCCATGGGCAATGAGGGCCTACAGTTCTTGAGAGAGACAGAATAAGATGAGACTACTGGTTTAGCTTGTCCTCCGTAGTATAGTTAGTATGTAATTTGGCTAGTTAGACCTGGACTAGTCAGAAGTACTATTAGCTGCTACCATTTCTTATATCCCTAGTAGATGTAGTTGATCGGTATGCTGCTCCGACATCAGATATAGGGAAGGTATTGTACTTTCCCTGTACTCTTCACTTTGACTCCTCCATGGAGATATTGTTATGTACTACTCGACTCCATTTGGAGGCATGATTATGGGCTTGGGGAACCTAATAAATATCCCTCTGCTGAAATTTTCAGCAGTTTAACTTTAAAAAAAAAGTGTAAAAATAATGATGTGTAAGAATAATGATGTATTAATTCGAAATATTTTGAACGAAAAAAAATGTTTGTTTAATTTATTTAATTCAACTTGTGGTGATTCTAAATATAACTATTAGACTATCAACAGCCACAATATAAATCTAATAATAATCAACAAGAAACAAATCACTCAATGCACCACATCATATCTTAAAATAAGTAGCGCATTCATCACCCATCTTGTGAGCATTCATTCCGCACTCAACTGTGGTTTCATCCGGTTGCTTGAGTTTAAAGTGGAATCTAGCTTGAAAAAGAGTGTTATAGGCATAACCACATCTAAGGCAGTACCACTGGTACTTCTTTGATGCCTTCGGGACCGGCGTCATAACGTTAGGTTACATAATGATTGGAGGTAAAATCTCAAGGAGGTCTAGTCTGAAGGTCTTACTAAGAGAAATAAATTAAATTATCTATTCGTGCTTAGATATTTTTGAATTATATTTCTCAAAGGAAACCTTTGTTAGGGGAGTTTTCTAATCAAGCATACATATTTTGCTAATCAGCCTAGTCTAGTCTGGTTACTGCAACAAAATTCAAAAGCATCCTAATAATAAGCCAAAATGCATATGCTCAAAACGCAGAAGAACAAGCATACACATATACCGAGATGAATATTGTAGCAAAATGAAAGTCAAAAGCATTGAAAACCCTAATCAGTCGTAACTCTGATCATGGTGCCGCATGGGGAAGAGAATCAACGCTGCCGCGACGACGTCTACAAGGAAGCTGCGAGGGAGAAGATGGAGAAACGCCGCTCGAATCCGAGGATGAAGATCCACAAGGAGAATCGCGTGCAGAGTTGGTCGTGGTTACGAGCCGGCGGCGCCGCCCCAGCCCTTCCCTGCGCCGCCCCAGCCCGATCTGCCTCGTGGTGTCCAGTGTTTGAACTATGCTGGTGGGAACCTGGAGGGAATGGAGCCCCTTCCGACGCTCAGCCGTCACGCTATGATGATGCGCAATGCAATGGAGCACCTGCAAATGCCCTTTGAATGCAATATCTGTCGCAATGCATTTGGATCTGAGAGCTCTAGGAACAATCATCAGAATCTGCCATGCGCTGCGTGCGAAGAAGGTTATGACCCAATGGTCATAATTGATGAGAAGAGTTGCTGATGGATGGATTAAGGAATAGGGATCTAGGGCTTAGTTTGACTAGCTACTTGAGATTTTGACTAAGATGTATATTGCTAGTGTTTTGGCTCTGACTTTTCTGTAGTATGTTTTTGTCATTCTGCTGCACGCACATTCGGTCTAAATATGCACATTCGGTCTAATTATGAACAGCTTGCTATGGATTAAAAAAAGTCAAAAGCATGATAATAACAAGTTTTAGCATAGATCTCAGTCAATCCCCCTAATTTTTCTTCAAATTCTACAGATTATTATATTGTTCAATTTTTCTTCAGGGTTTTTGATGGTCATATTGCCATCTATACATGGATAGAAAATGGACTAAGAAGGATAATTAGGTTGTTTGGCTCATCACATTAGGATCTACTCTATGTTCATATACATTCACAGACACGTGCCTTTGTCGAATTAGGTAGATCGCACCCTAATACCTCCTAGGATCAACTATACTCGCTCGATTAAACTGCGCATAATTGAAATAAATGCACAACATGGTCGATTAGTGGTAATGAATCAATGGTTTAGGATATTGGTGATAAATTAGTAGTCGACAAGATTGGATGTGATGAATCGATAGTTGATGCAGGGTGGTGGATGAGGAAGGTGATAATGTAGATATATGTCTATAGTATGATGAGAGAATTTGATTTTGGAAGTAACAAATTTGAAGGAGCGAGAAGTTATAATGAGATTTAGGTAAATTTGAAGAAAAAGAATAATATAAAAGATGCAGGTTTATGAATGTTAAATTTTTGTTTACATAACTTGGCACGTGTTTCAACTTCTTTAGATGAACTATAGAATTATCAACTATTAAAGCAAGAGTATTATTTGAATGTGTGTGATTATTTTTACTTATTTTCTTCTAGGTTAATTGTAAATGTGTAGTGCCACAACTTGAACTAGTGAGAGACTAGGCTGATCGTGAACTGTTCAAGATAGATGTTTACAAATTGTCATTCACCGGTTGGAATCAATGTAAATCAAGACTAATTTCTTTTAAATTGTTTTGTTTTTTATCTCTTCTTTTACTTCTTCTACTTGCGAATTCAGAAATAGATCGAAACATAATTTCACCCGAGTACTTTTACAGTCAAAACTAGCTTGAACGAAATATTTGATGCAGGACTCCTACGTTGATGAATCGTAGTTGGGAAAAAAGAACTCGTAACAAAATATATAATTAGGTTTGGCAATCACACCTCCTGGAAAACTGGTTTAAAACTCATACTCTAAATTTTTATAAATCTCAAAATCTCTTCTCCTCTTTTTCTCTATAAGGATTACAATATATATAGCTATGTAAATAAAACAAAATAGGAAAATAATATATGTCCTAATTCTATTCTAAAACTAAAAGGAACCCAAATATAATCTTTTCCAAACTAAAATTCACTTTTCATGAATAGTTTTGGAAAATAGTTGTTCCATTCCTCATCATTCTCCCCTCTTGAAAAAACTCGACCCCGGTGAGTTATAACAATTAATTTTCTCGAAATAATTCTGCAAATCTGAATCAATGTTTGACTGCTTGCGTGGATGTCCATTCCAATGAATAAGATACTTCCAACGTAAAAGACATGCTTGAATCCCGAACCCATAAAAAGGTTTAACAACGAATTTATGAACTTTCAATTCTCTTTTATTCAAACGCTGATGTATACATTCCATCCTTGGTCGAATATTCTCGATTGATCTTTGATTAAACACCTCCATATCTTGATATTGATGGTTTCCTTGAACTTGATCCTCCAATCGTTGATGTGGCTCAATCTTTAGCTGTGAATGTTGTGATGGATCATCCATTTGAAGTGAGGATGGCTTCTGTTGTTGAACCTTCACAGATGATTGTGAATTCTACTCATCCATTGGCGTCTCTGTTGGCGAAAACTGCTGCGACTTCAATATCAGCGTAAAATTCTGCACAATAGGTTCGACGCAAGCAATCGATGTTTTTATGATTGCCGGTGGATTCATAGGTTATGGTGGCAACAGATTATTCGCATCCGTTGCGTCAAGGCGAGCAATCAACTGTTGTAAGGATTCCTTAATTTCAGCAATGTCTGAACCGTACTTAGCAATGATAGTATCATGTCTATTAATGACCTCTTCCAAATCTTTCAACGTCATTGTCCTTGCTCTGGTACCAAAAATGATGCAGGACTCCTACGTTGATGAATCGTAGTTGGGAAAAAAGAACTCCTAACAAAATATATAATTAATCTTGGCAATCACACCTAGAAAAATATATATAAATCCTTTGGCAATCACACCTACGGAAAAACTGGTTTAAAACTCATACTCTAAATTTTTATAAATCTCAAAATCTCTTCTCCTCCTTTTCTCTATAAGGATTACAAAATATATACCTATGAAAATAACACAAAATAGGAAAATAATATATGTCTTAATTCTATTCTAAAACTAAAAGGAAACCAAACATAATCTTTTCCATACTACAATTCACTTTTCATGAATAATTTTGGAAAATAATTGTTTCCTTTTTTCATCAATATTGTATTGCAACGTAATTCAAAAAATAAATAACACCATTCAACCATTAATATATTATAATTTAAAATCTTCTGCATTAGTAATTATTAACCTTTTCTATAAATGACTCTTATCCATAAAAATGTAATGGGTGGTATTATATTGAGAGTTTGAGATTTGTAAGTGTGAACTTTCAAAAAATTTATCTAATTTAGAATTTTATAAGTTTTAAAATAAAAACATCAATGTTTTGCACTGTACTAATACAATTCAACACAATTTTAGTACGGTTACGCACTGTTTCACCATTTAAACTTATAAGCATAAAACCAATCAATTTGTTTTTCGAATTTTAAGATGTAAAAAAAACATTTCCTTAAGATCACCCCGAATCAAACGCACCTAAAAGCATTTTTGGTCATGTCTATATTTTGAGTCACGGGTCCCATCCACTGAGACCACATTTACGTTTTGAAATTTGGGTCTCTAATGTAACCATGATTTTGAATATATTGTTGCAGAGAGGCAGAGAGACCCTATCTGGAATCTGGATAACATTATTTTTTGCGACGAATTCATAGTACTCGCCCATGCCAGTTTGTGCAGTGAAGTGATATCACATAGGTTTTCTTCTGCACCCACAGTTTCCTTTTCTCAACGCTTTCCGACTGTCAGGTTTCCTTCACGCCTGCAGATGACCTCCGGAGCCTGCCGGGGAATAATACGGCTTCATTCACTCAGGCAAAGCTTGTAGTAATTCATCAACATATTATATATTCTGTACAAAGCATATACTAGTGAAAAGTAAATTATTTAAATATTATATGAAGCCATAGAAATCATTTCTATACTACTGAATTGTACAAGATCCATGCTAGTCTAGTAGTAGCATTAAAATACAGAATACCAGTCTCTTGTACCTTACTGGGACTGTTGAAAGTTTTCCAGTACTCCTGTATAGTATACTAGTATACTGTATAGTATACTAATTTTGACTGCAAATCTAGTGAACCAGATCTATATGTTGAATCTCTGGTGTAGATTGTGAAGAGATTTACATGGAAATTGAAAATTAAATAGATAACTGTGTCGGCTTGCAACTCGCCCTGCACGGCTATCTTTTCACTCTTATCTTCTCAATGTTCGTTTTCATAAAATATTATGCTAAATGGAGATTCTAAATATAGTGCACTTGCATGCGTTGAATGACTGATCTCTGTGGATTGCGATTATATATGCTGCAATGCATTCAGTCATAATAACTTGGACAAAGTCTAGTAGTACTATCTGATTGTGATTAACAAAAACATGTAGTACTAACAGATATTGTAATGCATTGAGATGTTTTTGGATCATGTAGGAACACTATATTCGATCTGTTGGGTGTTTTACTATCAAAATTTGCAATAACAATTATATGTACTCCATATTTCATGCAAAGTGTATGCTTCGAATTTTCAAAATCAAACTCACACACAATACCATAAATATTTATTTATATAAGTGTGTAAAAAATTATTTAAAATAATATTACTCAGATAAAACATATTTTTATTAGTGCCTATTTGCATAAGGAGTTTGTGCCTATTTGCATGAGTTTATTTGAACTAAATTCAACTGAACTGAATCAAGTTGAACTGAAGGAAAAATTAACGTATTGAAAAATCGAATCAGTGTATCTAAAATTACCTGAATATGATTAAATTACATTTGCAATGAACTAAATTAAACTGAACTTTTCAACTAATAAGCTCCACAAAACATGGCTTATTCTCAATCAGATATTAGTACATCCATAAATTAATATTACATTCTTCTAGTCGCTATCCGTTTATCCATAAATTGGAGACACTTTCTCTCTATAAATTGCTCGCTCTGATTTCTCTCTCTAAGAAAAAAATCGTTATAATTCACTGATACGGGGCAAACGGTAAGAAATGACTCATTCAATGGTGGATCCACCTCTCATTCCGGGTGGCACCACCGCCGGAAAGTCTTTCGCCGACGTCCTAACATCCAAATCTCAACCTTTGTTCACCTCTCTTCCACACAATATTTCCAGAGATTCGTCAGATTTCAAGGCGGTTCAATGGAAAATATCATGTATCTACTCCGAGGAGGTGGTTCAAACCTTCGATTTCCATTATCAAAACGCGCTCATCGGAAAGTTTACCACAGGAAAGCCGACAATGGCGGAGCTCGACAAATCCTTCCAATGGATGGGCTTTGCTGGTAAGTACCAAATTGGGTCGATTGATTTCAAGCATATCCTCATTCGGTTTCAGTTGAAGGAGGATTACCAGAGTTTTTGGATTTGGTCTATTTTTATGATTATGGGCAACACGATGAAAATCCTTAAGTAGACTCTAGAATTCTCAACTCATAAGGAATCGTCGGTGGTCCTAGTTTGGGCAACAATTCACAAGCCTCCAATTTTGTTTTACGATCGATCTGCAATTGAGGATTTTGGCAACGAAATTGGAGTCTACCTCAGGATGGATCCGGCAATGAGCGCTCCGACAAGGCCCTCGGTGATTAAGGGTTTGCGTCGAAGTTGATCTTCTTCTGAAATGGCATCAGACTATCACTATTGGTACTCCTAACTCCTCTGTAGAATGTAAGATTGAGTATGATTATTTTACAGGGAAAGTTTTGGAGGATGATATGGAGCCTAAACTTGCCTTAGAAACTTCTAATTTTCATATGAAGAGCACTGATTGGATGTCTTCCAACTGCAATTAATCGCGTGAAACGCAAGCTTGATCAACATGCAACTTGCTCAAAATGTGGTACATGTGATGAAGATGAATTCCACCTATTTTTGACATGCTCGTAGTCAAGACAAGTCTGGATAGTATCGGGACTACCGATCAACATATCTACTCTGCCATCGGGTGGCTTCTCACGATGGTTCCTCACAGTATTTACATGGAATGTACAGGAGGAGCTTCTCAATCATCTAGTTTTCGTTATGTAGGAGATTTGGAAGAAGCGGAACAAGAAAATATTTGATAATATCATAGTTAGACCCGAGTTGTGCCTAGAGCAGCCAAAGAACGAATTTTTTATGCATTCACACCAAAATCATCGAAATCAAGTTTATGACCAGATGGGGGATTCCTTTTTAGAAGAAGGGGACAAGACAAGAAATCTCCCTGGACTTATTAAAAAAAGGGGGATGTTGCGGAAGCTGTCAAATATGCATGTGTTATCAGTTTTGACGGTTCTTTTCGGAAATCCATGTTGCTTGGCACGGGAGGTTGGAGGATTTGGAAATCAGGCTGGCATTTTGATATTTCTATTACTAGTTCAGATTTCTTCACTGTAGTCACACCACTGCAGGCGGAAGCAGACACATGTTGGAGAGCACTGAAAGCGGCAAACAGAATGCGAATGATGAGGGTGTCTCTAGTATCGGACTTTGTGGTCTTGGTTTCTTCAATAAAAAAATCCAAACATCTCACCAATGGAGATAAAAGATGTTGTTTCTAATATTAGGTGTCTCTCAGACTCTTTCATAGAGTTTTCAGTTATCAAGGTCAAACGCGCTTTCTTAGATTAGGAGCACGGCCTCTAGTCTCGGTGGGAGTATTTGTAATCTATGACGTATATATAAGTTTTTCTTCGAAAATATGTTATGCTTCCGTTATTAATAAATTAAGAGATAGTTTGAATTGCGATGGCTTTGGTGTGGATGCCTAGGGTTAATCCGGTAGCATTGTTATGTTTTGGGGTAGACTGATAGCAGTATATTTAAAGTCTCTCTAATAGTTTTATTGAGATTTCAGCAAAAACAAATCCAAGGAGATAGGCATCACTGGAGTTTATGTAGAATCGAATGTAGCCCTATGACGGCAAGCATGGATAGACTTCAAGAGTTTGGCGAAACCGCGGGACGTCCCCTGGCTATGTTTGAGCGACTTTAAAAATCAAGTTCTAACACAAAAGGAGTCTGAAGGTTTGGCCCAAATGGCTCAGTGGCAAATAGAATGCTTCAGATATGCATTACGTCATTGTGGGCTGTGTGTCGACGTTCATTGTGAGGGGTTTGAGAACTCCAGGTTTTCTTGGTTCAGGCTTAGGAGAGGTTAACCATGTCAGAAAGGTCGCTTGGACAACATGGAGCCAGGCGATGTTGGAGGCATTCCCGTGGTATTCTAGCTCGGTTTTGCCAATGCCGTCTTGGGATCACATGGTAATTCTTGTTCATTTTTGGGAACAAGACCCTCTGGCGACTCGCAAAAGAAGGAAGAAGAGATACAAATTTGAGGTATTTCGGGTGAAGGCAGACGATTATGAGGATACGGTGAAGGAGTCTTAGGGGGTGATAACGTCGACCTGCAGGCTAACCTCAAATGATACGCAGTTGGGCTAGTTGACTAGAGTAGGAGAAGGGTCCCAACGAATGCTAAGAGAATTGAGCATATTAAGAAAGAAATAATGAGCTTGAGAATGGAAGATCCTCGAATGAGATGATGAGTGTGATATTCCGGTCGAGGCAAGAATATTGCTTTCTGCAGGATGCAGAGGGAATTCGATGGAGACAGTGGGCGAAACAACACTGGTACAAAGAGGGAGGAATGAATACGCGCTTCTTTCAACGGTTTGCATCCAACATAAGTTCTAGGAACCACATTGCGGGGTTGAAGGATGAGGCACAGATCCTCTGATCGGATGTTGGAGGTATGGAGAAGATTATGGTGGATTATTTTGGCGACCTCTTCTCATCATCGAACCCAGACGAGACGAAAATTGCACAAGTGTTAGACAGGATGTCGAAAAGGATCACGAATGAAAAAGAAACACACAATCTGGAAGATCTGGCACTTGATTCGTGGAAGGGATGTGATCTTTATTCACATATTTAGAGAGCACGAATAAATGGCTCGTCTGTTAGCATAAATGGCGAAGATCAGACTCACCACACTAGTGACGGAATGGGTAGGGGGCAAGCAAGGGATGGCGCCCCCTCTAAATTCCCGACGACGAAGTGTTTATTTTTAAACTGTGCTTCAAGAAGCCCCCATGAGAAAATTTATTATAAGAAAATTTAGGCTCACATCAGAACTAACTATAGAATAAATTATTAGATTTAGCCACTTAGGCTTCTTTGCCGCCACGGTGCCGCCGTTTACAAATGATGAAAGTCTTAAAGAAGTGTTTACGAAGAAGATAAAGTACAGTATTTTTAAATTTAAGTTTAATGGTCTAATATTTGGTGTGGGCCTTTCAAAAATATAAAAGTCCAAATTATAAAAATAAATTCCCAAGATAAAAAAATCCAATTTAATACCACTTCCCTTTTCAGTTCCAAATTCTACTTTATGTTGTTGAAATCAAAATTTAGATGTTGAAATTGTTTTTAGTATATTGCCCTATATCAAAAATTGACCCGGTTCCATCACTGCATCACATCATAGACAAAATCATCAACATCTCCAACACTTCTCTCGTTCTCTATCGTGCAGATATTGTTGATTCAGTGTAATTTCCATATTTCCAGATACAAGATCAACTCTATATAAAGCTGAAATCCACTATTTTCTCTTGCTCATAGCTCACATCTCTCCTTTGTAAGGTGAAAACATGGGGTGAACGTTCTCATTAGCAATGGAATAGATGTAATCACAACCTTAGTTTAGAGCCCTATCAAGTTCAGCTTAAATTCTGCACATTTCAGTTAAGTTAAGCAGACTTCAGCAGATTTCAGCGGACTTCAGCGGACTTCAGCAGGCTTCAGCGGACTTCAGCTGGCTTCAGCGGACTTCAGCTGGCTTCAACGGATTTCAGTGGACTTCAGCAGACTTCAGCTACATTTTAAAAAATCCCTATTTTCACTAAATTGTTTTAAAATAAAATTTTCTACAATTCAAAAATGTCAATGAAATACTTTTGTTTTGATTTATAAAATGAAATTAATTGTGAACAAATGTTTCTTCAACATATTTTGTTTTGAATTTATCAAATAAAGTTATTTTTAATAATTCTAATTTATACTCAAAATTAACAAATTCAACAATAAGGGCCTGTTTAGTACAACTTATCTGAATATTTTCAGTTCAGTTCATTAATTTTCATTTCAGTTCATTTTAGTTCTGTTCATTTCAGTTTAGTAGTTTCAATTCAGTACATTATACTTTAATTAAAATTAAAACAAAATACATGTTAATGATTCAGTCCAGTTCAATCCAATTCAGAGAACTTGTAATTTATTTCAATTCAGTTCCCCGAAAATATAATTTGACGATTTTAAGTTTATATTGAAAATTCAGTTCATTTTTGTTAAATGAAGTTCAATTCAGTTCATTTCAATTAAATGTAGTTCAATTTAGTTAAGTGTAGTTTAATTCAGTTCTATTTTCTGTTCTTGAATTTCTGTTTCTCTACCATTAGATAGAGATTTCCATTTGATTTGGTGCAATATTTATTCGATTCAGTTCAGTTCAGCTCAGTTCAGGCGTATTAAACAGGCCCTGATTACGAATATGTCCATTAACAAACAAAATAATTATTGTGAAATATTTATTATTTGATCAAATAATTACTGCGAAACAAAGTATTTCATTTTTTGATTCGTATGATATGTGTCATTTTTGAAAAACCATTGTACAAATAAAATAATTACTTTTAAATCTTTATTATTTGATCAAATTTGATGTTGAATGTTTGAACTCAAATTAATAATAATAATAATAATAATATTATTATTATTATTTATTATTATTATTATGATTATTATAATAATAATTATTATTATTATAACATTTTGTAGTTAATTTCAACACACTTCAGCAAACTTCAGCAGATTTCAGCGAACTTCAGCGGACTTCAGCGGACTTCAGCGCACTTCAGCGAATTTCAGCAGAATTCAGCGAACTTCAGCGAACTTCAGCAAACTTCAGTTAAGTGAATTTCAGTTCAGCTGAACTTGACATGGCCTAGATTTGTATAAACTAATTATATTTTTGGTAGTTCATAAACTCAACTGGTTTGATTAATAAACTCCGGGCCATCAAATTAAATTCTAATGTGAATGACATAAATACGAACAATCTTTTTGTACTGAAATAAATATAAGAAACCTCTAAAATGAATGATTATTTTCAGCAATAGCTGCACAATAAATCCACGATGAAAGAGGGGACCGGGACAGGGAGAACGAAGTCTGAAGGAAATACTAGTATATTTAATGAGGTTAAAATTAAATCACTATAATAATAATCCTGTTTAATTAAAAACAAATTCTCCTTGATTTCAACAAAATTACAACTGGTGCATATGAAATCCCACCTTAATGATATGTTAATTAATCCTCACTGATCAACAAAATAGCACAGCTCGAAAATTCCCAAATCCAACAACACCATGTTGACTTTAAAATAAAAATAAATTGTACAAGATTTTCTGAACAAAAATCAGACTGTGAAACAGAGTTACAATTATTTACAAATCCATCTCATTCTAGTACTGTGAAATATAAAAGAAATAATGCAGTGCACCTTTCAAATTCTGCTCTGAACTTGCATCCATCTACTCGGAAGCCTACAAGATCATCATAAGATTTGTTTGTTTAGGGGTTGACATTTTAATTAGCTCTTTTTTGTTGAAATTTTGGTTGAGATCGGTTTTGCAAACAATTTTTATTTAGCGAAATATTATATGCTGTTTTATATTTTATTTAGTGTAATTCAGAATGTATTGAAATTAAAATATTATCTTCTAAATATTACTAAGTTTCAATAAATATAAAAATAATGATATTTTAGTAAATATATACCGTATTTTAAGTTGAATTGGTTTATTTTTTTACACAAATTATAAACATTTTATAATGTTTGTGTAATTTAATTCATCTCAGTGCATTTTTACCATGAATAATTATTCCATTTCTTTAATAATGATCAATCTTATTCCATTGATAATACCTCTATCATTTCATTTATCTCATATTCATTTTAATATTTTTGTTTACACACTCAATTATGGCTAGCTAGAGAAACACATGGATGGAGGAAATGTTGCTTTCTCATGATTTAAAATTCATATTTCGGATCAATTGGAAAAAGTGAGTCAAATTCACTATTTGGACCGTAACCGAGTACAAGACAACTTGAAGGTTGTTGTTGGATTTTTTACTTGCAATCAATTAAGCATCAACCTAACTAAATTATAAAAAAAATATTTTGTTTATTTTCTTCTCGACACTTTTAATACTTTTAAATATTTTCAGTTCAGTTCACATTCTTCCAATATAGTTAATGTTTTATCTTCTCATATTTCATCATATTTCCGATTAACGCCTTATTCTCTTATATTTCAATTATTTTTAGTATTTTTCAATATAATTCAACACTATTAAGTTCACCACAGTTCTAATTCAGTTAAACTTCTCTCCGTCCTAGTAGATGAAATGAGTAGATGAAAATGAAATAACATTATCATAAAAGAAAAGTGTAAAATTTTGATTGGAATAAACGAAAAGAAAAGTAGGTAATTTCGATTGAGACGAAATAATAGTAAGAAATTCAAATAAGAAAATAAGAAAAGTATGTAATTTTGATTTGTACGGAGTAATGGTAAAACTCAAATAATAAAATGGCAACGAGGAGTCACACCCTCTCGAGGATACATGTAAAACCCGAATCGGGTGGCTAGATTTTGAAAGGGACCGTTCCGACCGAATCCGAGTACCCGACCCCCTTCAGTCACAGGCCTCATAAAAGCCCAAGCAATTAACAAAGCACTTTGCTTTGATTTCCGCGAACCTTCGATTTCCGCAACCCCAGCGGCACCCCAGCGCGTGGCAGCACGAAACGCCCCATTCCGCCTGGGAGTGCGCCCCAGACGCGGCCGGGCGCGTGCCTGGGTAGCGTAGTCCTCGAATGTATCAAAAACTGAGGGGGAAAAGTGATTGACGTCATGAGGAAAGTAAATGACCAATCAGTGTTGGACCGGGCGTGGCCCAAAGCCCAACAGGCATTGTCTTGCATGGTTAAATGTGTAGAGAGGAGATTGATTTAATTATTTCTTCTCATCACGTGACAGTGACGTGATACTACTCCTTTTTGGAGACTACACACCAGCACACTGGAAAGCATTCCCCCTTTTCACCTTATTTCATCATTTTAGTTTTTACCAATCCATAATGTGATTTGAGGTTGTTAATTTGAATTTTTACAACTATAGGGTGAATTTCATAACACTACTTGTACTCAAATGGAGTACTGCCCCTCCCGCACGAAATTGCAGAAAGAAAATGAAAAATAAAGAGCGGTGCATATTTAATAAATTATGTGATATTTGAATGATGATGAGTTGAAGAGTGTTGAACAATGATGAGTTTCAAATGATGACATGAGAGTATAAACAGTTGGTTAAAAAGTATCGAACAAATGAACAAAGCGATGAAATAAAGTTTAATTATATGCAAAACTTGATTAATGACAATTCAAGACGTAAACTTGATTGATGGAGATTCAAGGCGCGACGCTAGTCGAGTGCCAAAATATTTCGGTGCACGTTACAAGAATCATTTACATAATGTCATTTATGTATTTTTGTATGAAAGCACAAAAATATTACAACAGGCGAATACAATTTACAATAGTGAAAAATTAACATTCAGATGACTTGTCAAAATTTAATCGACCTTTACGAATGCACTGACTTTCAGATTTATAATTCTATTATAAAGTGAGATTCAATTTAAAAATTAAAATAGTAGGTTGATAAATGATATTGATTCATGTAAAAATGAGAAAACTATTAGAAACCACATAGTTATTTATTTTTCTTTCTTCTTATAATTTTGATGTATTTTAGTCATCTTAAATTTCATTCTCTAAATTCAATGTATGCCATGCCATGTTATACTGTTTCTTGTGTCAACAATGAATTGTGGAGTACTAGTGAACGCACACAAGGAGAGGAGATTGGTAGCATTTGTGGTTTACTACTAGTGTATTGTTATAACTTTATTATTTGATTAATAAACTAAAGGCCAGGGATAACACAGTACTCCACTATATATATGTAGATTATAGTATTCTCCCACTTCCTAGTTGTAGAGATATAGAAGCAAAAGAGAGAGGTTTGTTACAGTGTGGTGTCCATTTTTGTGCTTGAGTTAGAGAGTTGTAATAGTTTCACTGTGCAAACTCAAAGTGATTCAGTGAGTTGTGAGGAAGAGGGGTTTTAGAGAGTGACTGGGGGCCATTATTATCATTTTCTTGCCAGTTGAGAGCTGCACTTCTTGCCCTTTTCCTCTCCCTCTGCACAGTCAAAAACCCCTTCTCTCCCCCCTTCACATAAATACACACACTTTTACTCCTCTTTTTAGTGAGAGAAAGTGTGTTAGTGTGTGTATAAAAAGAGAGAGAATGCAACAGCACCTGATGCAGATGCAGCCCATGATGGCAGCCTACTATCCAAGCAACGTCACCACTGATCATATTCAGCAGGTCTTCTTCCCTTTCTATCTTCCATTTTTTCTGCCATATCTTCCTGGTTTTTGCTTTTATTGGCTAGATATACATGTACCTGCTCTTCCTTCTGTTTTTCTGAGCTCATCTGTGTATTTTGTTTGGTACCTCTTTGGGGTTTCTGGTGATTTTCTCAGTGATTTTCTGGTGATTTTTATAGGTGTTCTGGGTTCACTTTGTTCTTGCTCTTCAACTTGAGTTTTGGTCACCTTTGCTCATATGGACACATAGTTTTGGTTGATCATAAGTCATAGCCATATTAAATGTACTTGGAATCTTTGAATAAAATAGTGTTTGCACTCATGATCTCATGTACCTCACTAGATACTCTTCCCTCCCCTCTTTCTCTTTCTTCTTTGCTCCAACAAACACTGCTTTACAGTTCATCAGTTTGACTTGTTTTGTGTTTGTTTCTGCAACTTTGCCCTAAAGTTTCTTCAACTTTTGGACACTTTTTGTGAGTAAAAGGTTTGTTTTGTGTATCAAAGAACTGTTTTTTGGTAAAAAATGAGTCATCTTTGAACCATTTATGATTAGTCATGTACTTCTATTGCATGCCTTGTTTTAGAGTCAGATCTAGCTGAAGTGAAATGCAGTTCATCATGGATTGTTTGTGTTCAAATGAGTGAGTTTTTTTCCTACTGCACAGTATCTGGATGAGAACAAATCACTGATCTTGAAGATTGTTGAGAGCCAAAACCAAGGCAAACTGACTGAATGTGCTGAGTGAGTAAAAAACCCTCCTTTTCATTTTCATTTGCTTTCTTCTTCATCATAATCATTTGTAGCTGATAAATGTTTTGAAACAATCATTTTTCTGAGATTTGTCATTCTTTGTAAATGGTTCAGGAACCAGGCTAGGCTCCAAAGAAACCTCATGTACCTCGCCGCCATCGCTGATTCGCAACCTCAACCTCCTAACATGCATTCTCCGGTACTACATGAATTTGAATCTTTCCCATTTACTGCTTTTTTTCATGTTTTTTAAGTGTATTGATTCCAAAGTTCATAACTTTAATCATCATTTGTTTGAAATGTAGTACCCACCGACCGGAATTGTGCAGCCGGCTGGAGGGCACTACCTGCAGCAGCAGCAGCAGCAAGCTCAGCAGATGGCGTCTCAGTCATTAATGGCGGCGCGCTCGTCGATGCTGTACGGCCAGCAGCAGCAGTACTCGGCGCTGCAGCAGCAGCAGCTTGGGATGAGCTCCGGTGGAGGGATGACTATCCTTCAGGGGGAGGCGCACGGCGGGGCTGGTGGCAGCGGCCTTGGCTTCCCGGACTATGGCCGTGGCAATGGCGGTGGAGAGGGGATGCATGGTCATTCCGGCAGGGTAAAGCATGATATGGACGGGAGAGGCGATGGGAGCGAGAATCTGTTCTTGAAGTCCGGTGATGATCACTAAGGTCCGGTTAGTGGTCTCTAGGAGCAAGTCTAGCAAGGTTTAGTTATTACTTATTAGTGAGCTTTCTTTTTAAGTGTTGAAACGTCTGGTTTGTAAGTTATGTCATCGACGTTTTGCAATTTCAGTTGTTGGTTGTTAAGCTGCGGTTTGACTGATGCAAAAAAAGGGTTGTACCATTTTTTCCGGTTGCGTGCTTTCGACCTTGTTTGGCCGGAAAATTCATTATGTCATGGTTGGGGTTTAACTTTGTGATCCTCTCCCTAGTCCCTATTGCTAATCTAAAATATAATCACGTTGATCAATTAAATTAGTTAACGTGCTTCCAAAAATTGTTGCAACTTTGTAACCTTGAGATTCTTGACAGGCTCTATATCCTCCTACAAGCATCTTATTGGGAAACTCGAGAACTGATTTGTTTAAAAAAAATGATCACAAGGGAGCATTAAAAGCTACAGTGTTAACCAAGTACTGTACAACACTCAAGTTGGTACGATTGGAATTTGGAACTCTTCAAAACAAATCTCACTACTACAAAAAAAAAATCACTTTTTTTTTCGGTCACTAAATATTGATATTCAAAGAGACTAAATATTGATATTTATTTATTTTATATTTAACAACCTTAGAAAGTTGAAGATATATATCAGAATTAAGTGTTTCATATGGCCCTTAAATGTTCAAAATATATGTTTTATGGCCCCTGAATAAAAAGTGTCAAGTTTATGGCCCTTTAACGTTTGAAATGTATAATTTATGACCCCTAAAATATAAATATGTATACTTTATAACCATAACATTATTTTTCATTAAATTTATTAACTTCTGTTAGGGGCAATTTAGTAAATTCCTAATTAAATTATTTTTTAATGATATTGATATCATCATCTTCACCGATTAAACCTGTGCATTGCAGCACCTCCGATTTCCGACATCGATGATTGTCCGCATGAATTCAGCATAATAATTATCCTTTCAAAGTTCCAATTACAATCTTAAATCCCTAATAACAATAACCAAGATGATCAATCACTACTCGTACCATCGTATAATCCCCCCGATCAGACAGCAAAGCCCCATATGGAGAATCCATGTCCTCCTCCGGAGCCCTCTGCGAGCCGTGGACGCCGACGATCAAAGACCCAATTGCAGCCGAAACGACGACGTTTTTCCACAAGCTGGCGTAAATCAGGGCTAGCAGAGTAATAACCCCCAAAATCCCAGCACAATCTTGTCCCCGATCAGCGGCTCGTCGTCACGATTGAAGTAGAGCAGAATACAGCCGACGGAGATCGCTAGGAAGAGGCGAATGATGAACGGGTGATAGAATAGGGATATACTAAGAGCGTGATGAGGAGGATGGTGAGGTAGTTGGGGAAGAAGAAGCGGAGGTTTTGGGGGGGGTGCGAAAGACGGCGTCGGAGAAGGAGATGGGGATGCTCAGGGCGGAGAGGTCGCCGAATTGTGCTCGTGGACGAAGACGCTGGCGGAGCTGCACGGCGGAGGACGGCGGCGCCGGCGACGGCATTGGGTTTTTCTTCACTGTGTTTTGGTGGCGGGCTCAAGAAGAAGGTTTTTTCATTTCATTTATTTTTATAAAAAAGTAAATAGTGAATTACTAAAACATCCCTTGAAACCATCCAATATAACAAAAAAATGTCGAGGGGTCATAAGTTATACATTTCAAATTTAAAGGGCCATAAACTTGTCACTTTTTTTTCAGGGGTCATAAAACATATATTTCGAATATTTAGGGACCCTATGAAACACTTAATTCTATATATCATTAGGCTTCCCAAGAGAAATAGATGTTGCATACTTAAAAATGGTAATAATGAGAAAACCTTCCAAAGGTTTTTGAAGGCTGAATTCGAAATCCCTGACAAATAGTGGAGGTTGTAATGGAGTACATGAATATAGCACAATTCCCGAAATCATGGGAGTACGTAGATGCAGTCCAACTTCCGCAATAACAAATCTCAATGGAGATGACAGACTCAAAAACTACTCGACACTTTTGGAAAATCAAATTTGATGGAGCTTTCCAAGTGGAAACAAGGGCTGCTGTTGCGGCCTGGACGTGCACTCCAGTTAAGTTTCTGTGTCAGGAACAACAATCAGGGGAGGAATGCTTTAGGTCTTTCTCACCACTTCATGCTGAGATGTATGCTTGCTGGAAGGCGCTCAAACATCTGGAGCATTATCAACTTACTCGATTGCACATCAAATCGGATTCTCACTTACTCATCTTACATCTACAACATCAAGGAGGATTGCCGCCTTGACATCTCGCTGATATTCATCGTCAGCTATCAGTCTTAGAAGTTAGATTTTCAAAAGTTTCCGTTTGTACAAAATGAGTACGTTTGTGTTACCATGTTAAACTATGTTTCTTAATATTTTAATGAAATGTTTTATTATTAGAAAAAAAACTTCCAAAAGACTCAAGCAATGAAAAGTCAATATATAATTTTTATAAGATTATTTTGTGTCTAGGATGTTTCTTATGTGAATTAAGAAGTCGAAACTTGATATCATATTTAATAATCAATCAGATTTAGAGTTTCAATTTCAATTTAGTATATACCAAGAATCAAAGATTACTTAGAGCAAAGAGATAGCAATATGATCATATCAACTTGTTGCAATACATCAAAGTGTAATTCAACGAAGAATCATTCTTCAAGAATTAGAGTCGCCATGAATTCTTCTAGTTGGTAATCCTAGGATATCACCTGAGATGAATGTGTCTGATACGGTGGCTCTATTTTGCTATGGTGACGATATTGTTTTTTGCATTAGAGGCTAACAAACAAGCCACTTTAATTATTTTTCTCCTCGAAGACGTGATGAAATTGCACTCCTTCTACACAGTTTAATTTTCAAACTTTCACGCACCACTCTCCATCCTCCAAGACGTTTTTCTTTTGTGATTAAGGATGATAGCAATCTAGAAAGATAGAATTTAGTTTTATGAAAGTGTTGAAGATCATTTGACTACATACAAAGTGTGCCACTTACAAGCACTCAAATATTTATCTCTCATTCCATTGCCAAGTTGTCTTTCAACCATACCTCGGTGAGACGATGGTAATATGGAGTAGATGTAACTCCTTCCTTCACCATTATGGGTACAAATTGTTCCGCTAGTCTCTCATCTATGGTGACAAGTGCAAAGAAAAATCGAAAGTAAGTGATATGATTCAAAGGTATTTCAAATACTTCGTACCTTCCCAAATCTACTTGATGGTGCTTTTATCTTTAGTCATACCCGCAACTTTGAGTAGCAAATCCAAACTTCTTCTAGATGGTACCCTTCCAAAATCTTGTTGAATGAACATACGAAGTTTCTTACCAAAGCGAAAACATGAGATCACACTAAATAACTCGTCATACGTGGCATTGAATTGATCCTTCCTACAAACTTGTTTCTCTAGACTTCGGATTAGGTCAATGTCTAGAATGTGGTTCCTAGCACAAAAAATAAAGATTCGGATACACCCTTCTGCCCAATTACCCCTAGTAACAATAGAATTTAAATAGTCTTTGCCCCAAATAATTTAATCATTATATGGTTCAAAATAAATATAGCTACAAAATTGAATCCACTACATCATTTCATCCTATAAATTCTTAAGTTTCATAAAATAGTTTTGCGACATGTGAATTATTCTTAAGTTTTAGGTTACATTACATGAATTTTAATCGATCTTGTACAAGATATTGTAACTTACATGGGACATACTTAACCAGGTGAATGGAACCAGTAGATTTTCCACCGCCTTTAAGAACCTCAATGCTCTTGTACTGGTCGGGGAGAGACTTGAGGAAAACGGTGTTTGCATCACGAATGTCAGCCAAGAACTTCTCAGCGAGAGACTTAAACTCGACCTCCACTTCTAGGACTATATAACTAGCAAAGAAATACTATGAATATATTGTGTGAGCGTGTGTTTGTTACGATTGATGATAACCCCCACCTTTTTAAAAAAAAATTAAAAACCACTCTAAGGTAGTGGAGATTATTTACGGCTCTCCGGACCTTCAAAAAAGTCATAGAAATGGCTAGAATACATCCCAAATTTGGGCAGAGGTGGATCTAATGCCACGAGCATGACTATGCTCCAAATGATTAATGGTTTATATAGACTACATCTATTTCTTATACAATCTATGTGAGTTGGAAAATGGTTTACACGAAACCTGTTAGCGAATCGACTAATCGAAACACAAGGCGGTATCCTGTAACCTTCTCCAAATCTCCAAAAAAGGTACTGAATGGCTTCAGGCTCATCCTCTCTGTTACCATACATGTTGGTCTTCTTCCTGGAGTTCCAACCTGTAAAAACAAACTGTCAGTAGTATCCATTCAAATGATTCTCAGGGAGGGGGTGCCTAATAAGTCCAGGGTAATAATGCCCCTAATGTTCTGTGTCAATTCAGGGAGAGACCAGATTTTGTTAGCCTTTGAAGAGTGAGCCAACCTAGCAATAGCATCTGCTGCAAGGTTAGTTTCTCTCATAGCATGGACTATTTAAGAATGAGCAGAGAAAATATTTGAGGCTAGGTCAAAAACATGCCATGGGCCATTATAAGGGTGACAGGATGCTGAAACAGCTACCAGACAATCACTCTCTATGATACTATGGTGCTGTAAAGAATCAGATAACAACACACCCTGCTGGATAGCATTCAATTCTGCTTCCAGTGGGGTTTCAGCATGTACAAACATGGTACTACACTGCACAACTACACCCTGACAGTTTCTAATGATAATCCCTAAACCAGCTGTTTTTGTATGGTGCCAAGATGCATCCACATTTATCTTGTAACCATTTAGGGGGGGTTCCCATTTAATGGCTCTAACAACTGTTTGGGGGGGTCTTGCATGCAGTGGGAGGTATCCAAGATCAACAATTTCCTTATGATATGCATTTAAAGAAGCAATAGGCCTAGCAGAGTAAATATAGAACATACTATCATTCAGTGATCTGATCAAAACTTCAGGAGAGGTGCTAATATTTTCAAAAATATAAGAATTCCTAGCCTTCCACAATAACCAACGTATTAAACTTGGCAGTACAGTGTATAGAGAAGACTGGATTTTGGAAGAGCCTGGGAATGACCAGTAGAATGATAATCTGTTCCACAGATTTGAGTATTGGATGTCCTGGGTGCCTACTATAGAGTGGAAATGTGACCATAGTGATTTAGCTAAGTAGCATGTGTTGAAATAGTGATCTATATAGTCTAGGCTACTACAGAATGGGCATTTAGAGGGCAAGCAGAAGCCCATCTTCATAAGCACTTTAGGAAATGGTAGAAATGCATTAACTAGTTTCCACATGAAGAAACTTATTTTCTTTTGGATTCTAGGGTTCCAAATTTTATTAAGTGATACAGAGTTACCTCTTGAGAGTTTCAATGCATTGTATGTTGTCCTGAAGCTGAAGTTGCCATCATGACTAGGCTTCCAGATCATTCCATCCAGTCTGTGTTGAGCATTTGATACAGCCTGCAAATATCTCAGAATTTGGTCAGAAACAAAAGGTTCCATGAATTGGAGAAAATAGTCTCTAGCCAGAATAAAATCATGGACAGTGAGTTCCAGTGAAATATTAATCAGATCTGTGTCATAGAGAGCAGACAAAGCACAAAAGTCAGTCCAATTGGAACTCCAAAAATTTCAAGTTCCACTCCCTATGATCACTCTGGATAGATTCTCTGCTGTGGGAGAGATTTGTTGGATCCTTTTCCAGTTAGGTGAGTTCCTGTAAGATTGTGGCAAGTTCCACAGAAATTGAGACTATAGGGTAAGGCTTTGCTGAAACTTCCACCACAATTTGATAGAACATGTTCTTACTATTGTGTGGATTGATCTCAGACCAAGGCCATTTTCCTGAAAACTATAGCATAGATCTCCCCATTTTTTCCACACTTTTTTGGCTTTAAGTTCAGTCTCACCCCAAAAAATAAGGATAACTGTTTCTCAATTTTTTTAGGGGCATGCTATACGCAGTCCGTATTTTACTTATTTTGCAGTCCAAAATAAAAATACGTTTTCGATATATATGATATGGTCAATAATTATGTATATCAGACTTATGCATCATATATATTACTTCTATTGCATACACTTATAATTCAAATATATATCAGAATCATTGTATATATGATTATTTAAAAAAAATACGGACTGCAAATAAGCAAAATACGGACTGTGTATAGAAGGCCTGTTTTTTTATGACACTGACTGGGGGTTTCATCACACTCCAAATGTGTTGAGGAATAGAATATATGCATGATTTGATAAGTGTGATTATACCCCCAGTAGACAACCACTTGTTTTTCCAATTTGATAGCCTATTTTCTATTCTCTGAACAAGTGGTTGAAAGTACTGAACCAAGGTTCTACCTGTATAGATAGGTACACCTAAATAGGTAAAGGGAAAAGAGCCCTGTCTCATACCCAAGATATCTTTTGTCTGTGAAATCTTAGCTGCAGATGCATGTGAACTTAAGAAGAACTCACTTTTTTCAAAATTAATTTTTTGACCAGTAGTTTGCTCAAATATAACTAAGAAAGCTTTAATGACTTTGAGACTCTTCTTTGAATCTTTAAGAAAATTTATAGTATCATCTGCATAGCTAAGGTGAGATATGGGTTCAGGACCAGATGGTATATGGAAATATTCAAGCTTAATTACTGTAAAGACATAAGCCAAACTTCTAGAAAAAGCTTCAGAAAATATATTAAACAGGAAGGGTGAGAGGGGGTCTCCCTGTTTAATACCCCTAGTAGATTTGAAAAATCGATTAGGTTTTCCATTGATCAATATAGAGAAATAGGCTTGACTCAGGTTTTTCATTATACAGTAGACAAATTTACCATGCAGACCAAATTTTAATAGAATTCTGTTTAAAAAATCCCAATTAACTCTATCAAAGGCTTTTTTCAGATCTAGTTTAAGCATGCAATTAGGATTTCTAGTTTTTCTATCTATAAATCTGGTTAACTCTTTGAGGTAAATGACATTATCAGAAATGTCTCTACCTTTCAGAAATGCAGATTGTTGAGGGGAGATAAGTTTAGGCATTAGTGGTTTTAACCTCTCCATTAACAATTTAGAAATTTTTTTGTTAATGAAATTTGAGAGGCTAATAGGCCTAAAATCATCAAAAGATGTAACCACATCCTTTTTGGGAATAAGTGTAATCCAAGTGGCTGTTATGCCTGCAAGAATTTCAGAATTACTCATGAAGTCATTGACTGCCTCCAAGAGATCTTCGTTGATTATATCCCAGGATTTGGTAAAAAATTTAGAAGAAAAGCCATCTGGGCCAGGACTACTGTTCTTGTTTAAGCTAAAGACAGTGAGTCTTAGTTCTTCCATGTTCACTGGTCTGATCAACTCAGAGTTATCAGACTCAGAGATTACTGTAGGTATTTGGCTGAGGAAATGGTGATAAAAATCACCCTTCCTATTGTTAGGAGGCTCTGAAAGTAACTCTAAGTAATAATCTACTGCCTCTTTCTCAATTTCATTTATGTTTTCCAGCCAATCACCATTTCTATTCCTAATTTTGGTAATGTTCAGTCCACTTCTTTTTTCCCTCACAGAATGATGGAAAAAATTGGTGTTCTCATCATCATCTTTTAGCCATTTTATTCTGGACTTTTGCTTCCAGAATTTCTACTGTTCTTTAATAGCCCTCAAGTGCAAGGCTTTGCAATTTTTGAGTTTGACAAGTTCATTAATAGAACTGTCATTATCACAATTGATCTCTTGCACTCTTAGGTTTTCAGCAGCCTGAACAAGATTAGACTCTATATTACCAAATGTTAGCTTATTCCAACTTTTGATGGTAATTTTGAGTCTCTTCAATTTCAGGAAGAACTTAATCATTCCATGCTGATTTATTGGGATGTTCCAGTCAGTATTAATTACTGAAAGGAAATCTTCCCGTTGAACCAAGCATTTATGAATCGAAATGATCTAGGAGTAGATGGCATTGTGCTACCTATAGTAAAAAGTAAAGGGGTATGATGTATCCCTATTAAGAACCTTAATAGATGAAGTTGGAAACTTCACTAGCCAGTTTTGGGTGCTTAGTCCCCTATCTAACTTTTCAGTTGTAGGGGAATGAAGCCAATTGTTAGACCATGTGTATAAGTTACCTACTGTATTGATTTCAATCAGAGCACTACTGGAAATTAACTGATTGAAATCTGCAATGCTCTTTGGGCTTGGATGAGAGGGACCTTTATACTCAATGGTAGATTTTATAGAGTTAAAATCACCAATGAGGAAGGCCTCATCCAGGTTCCATTTTGACAAGACATCCCATAGAAATGCTCTACCAGGAATAGTTCTCAGTGCATATACAAACACTCCTTCCATTGAAGTGTTTAATCAGCAACTGAATATATTGACTAATAAGAACTGGAGATGGTCAAATTTTAGAGTTATTTGGACTGACTCATTCCACATAAGCCAGATCTTTCCACTCTGAGCACACAAATGGTTTGCAAAATGTAACCTTTTTCCTATATTTTCACATTTATGAGCCTTATGCTTAGGTTCAATTATGCATAATAACTCAATTCTGTGTGTATTAACTAGTTCATGCAACCTATCTATTGATGTCCTCATTCCCCTAACGTTCCAGACAAGAGTTCTGATTTTAATTGTACCTGTCATTTGGAAAATTTTTTGGAGCTCTTTGATTTGGTAAAAACCACATTAGGGGAAGGGATTGTTTGTGCTTTTTTTGGTGTGAACTTCTTATTAATTTGGGAGAAAAAATTGGAAATTTTTTATTTTTCAACCTGAGAGGAAGAGCCATCCAAATTACCAATTTCTACTGTCAAATTAGTATGAGTTTGTGTAGTGGTGTGTATAGGAGGTACCTGTGTTGTTGACTCAATTAGGTTATCATCTTGGGATGACTCAGAGACCAATTCTTGGTCAGAATCTTCCAGGTTGTCATCCTCCTCTTGCATCATGAGTGGGGAGAATCTGTTACCTGTGAGACTTGCAGAGAGAGAGTTTCTAGTAGGAGTATCAAAAAAGACAGAAAAATGTTTACCTATGTCCACTCCCATATCATCCTTGGCATATTTCTTTGGTGAGGATAATTTGTGGTTCTTGTTATGAGCTGAAGGAGGGGATCCCCTAGGTGAAGTCCTTGTCTGAACTGGTGGCAGCACATTTGATGTAATCTCCTGAATGACCACTGGATCAACTGTCATAAGCTCCAGAGCAGGCATTGTATCTGAATCCTCCTGTATAATCTAAACCACATAGACTGGCTTTTGGGAAGCCTTATTTTTGCTGATGTGTTTGGATGGAGATCTCCTTCTAGCAGGAACAATTGGAGCATTATCATCATGAATGGTGTGGACTGTCTGTTGAGCCTCATTGTCCTTAGTGTTGGGGGTAAGACCAGAGGCACCTTCAATCATGTCAGGGCTTATCAACACTGGACCTTTCCCAAGGTCATCTCTTTTCAGTATTGCAGTAACTGGTATCTTGGGGGGTTGGGGTCTAATTGGTTGTCTGAGATGGGGGTGCAGCCTATGGCAGTTGCCATCCTCATGTCCTAACATCTTGCAATGGTAGCATTATTGTGGGAGCTCATCATATTCTATAGGGTACTTATGTATGCTACCATCCTCAATTCCTAACCTAATAGAAGTTTGGATTTTCTTACGCAGATCTATTTCAATACAGAGTTTCAGAGCAGATGGTCTGGTAAGGGATGAGGTGGCTGAGTCCATTTTGATATGGGTGCCTATCTGATTCCCAATTGTTTCAATCATGGCAGCATTATGATAATAAAAGGGTACCTGTGGGATGGTGACCCAAACTGGGACAATCGACGATTCTGCCTCCGGCGAGAAATCGCAGTCCATTTGAGGACTTTCATCTGGGAGCCAGCAAAGTTCCAGAAGCCCTTTATCCAGCAACGTCTATAGTCTTCAGGGTCTTCCAGTCTGATTAGGATATGTCTGAAGTCGATTGAGCCTATTTGGTATTTTTCGGTGAAACCCGCCGACTTGAAAGCTTCCTGGAGTCTCAGCATTGACGGCTTTCCTCGGGCAAACTTCCCCACCAACGCATTGCTGTAGTTGGAGCCCAAAACCTCAGCTTGTTGACGGGTAACGATGCAGGCGATTTCCCCTTTAAATTGGGTAATTGGACAAATTTCTGGATTTGTGGGTAAGACTGTGGATAGTGGAGGGGGACAATCTGTTAGTGCATGTAGGAAAGATTTGGGTGGTATCGGGGCGTTGCCACCGCGGGGAGGCGGTGACTAAGCCATCGGAACCGTCGTGGTTTATGCCCGTTAGAGGTGGCAATGGTGTCAGAACGGTATAGAAAAGAGACGTTATTGGTGGAGTTAGGATTTCCGACAGGTAATGGCTAGAGAGAAGCGAGAGAGAAAAGTTTAGAGAGAGAAAGCGTTGACTGTAACATTGTTGAATATCATAATGATAACCCCACCCAACCAATCACCTAAAACCATCATTCTCTAACAATTTACTCGTGCCACTAATTTTCATGAAAGCATCTCGGTGACACATCCTTCTTGTGATAATGATGTAAGAATACCTTAGCACCTCATATAGATATTGTGTGGCATTTGTTGAAGTTTGCAACTTTATGATTGAAGGACTACTAGTATAACTGAAGTAATGTCTTTATCTGACGACTATGCGTCTTTTGTGCTTGGAATAAGTTGGTAATTGGTAATAGATGAAGACTGTAAAGTCCTCGACTTTGTTTGTTGTCAGTTTTGTGGACTTTCACAACTGTGGAAAGTTGTGAAGTTGGACAGTATTTGAAGATCAGTTATCTTAAGCAATGAAATATTATCATGGGATGAATATGATATTATCATGGGATGAATATGGTCAGAATCCAAGATCAATTCAGTAATTATGAGAAAGGAATTTTGGGGTGAATTGATATAGTTGGAAAAGAATATCAGAATATGGAAAGCAAAGCGTGGTCTTTTGGAAAGACAAGATCTTGCTTTATATGTGCTGAATATGTGAATTAAGCAATACCATATTTGATGTGGAATATCCCATGAAGGTTGAATGCAGTCGTCCAATCATGAAGCTTGAGGAGTGAATGATTTGGTAAATATGGAAGAAGAATATTCGGGTGCTATTATGGGTAAACAGCGAAGCATGTTTAAACATAGTCCTTCAGAGTTTCAAATATTTGTATGAATCGAAGACTGCAAACCAAGCCACTGTCATTGTATTGAAGTACAACTCGTGTGCGATCAAAGAAGATATTCGAAGATTGATTTGATGCTAATTTGATTAGATAGAGAATATATTCTTGAGTTGTAACTTAGTAAGGATTAGTCTCAAATAAGGAAAGATTATATTTCCTCAGATTAGCTATAGAAGTAGAGTATAGCTAGGAGACTACTTGTAGCTGTGATTAGCTGGACGATAGGATCAGCCTTACCGTGATTGAAGGACCGAGAGGATCAACATGGAAGCACAGCCTTGAACTACAAATAGAGAAGAAAGATGCGATAGAAAGGATCCAACTTGTGCGAAAGTATTCAGGAGGGCAGGATAGCTTTACCTTTGGACCAGCGTTTGATTCGAGGAATCAACCAGGCCTTTGCCATCGCCAAGAGTCTGAAATCGGCAAGCCACAATACTTCTGGGAAGTAGTCATAGAAAGTTGAGTGAGGAGCTCGACCTAGTCAAGTGAGGAGCTTGACATTGACTGGCTGTGAGGGGAACTCACCGATCCACACGAGAGATAAGTCATAGATAGTTAATTGTTGTGTGAAACTTTGTAACGTATCGTGATTATCTAGTGGATGATTTTCAGACTGGGCAAGGCCCCGCAGACGTAGGTGTTTTAGCACCGAACTGCGTAACCAATTCTTGTGTTCTTACTTTCAGTGTTTAAACTCTGTCTCATGTTTAAACATACTTGCTAGAGTAAAAAGATTAGTTAAGAACACTGTGAAACTGATCGATAGTCTATTTCATTTGGTATCAGAGCTAGTCCACTGAGTTATACCTTTAACAAGGTCAGTGGAGATCCCTATCGATCATGTCGAACCAGGAGAAAGATGGTTCGTTGTATACACGCGCACCCATACTGGATAAGAACAACTACGGTTACTGGAAGGCAAGGATGAGGCATTACATTGATGCTCTAGATGAAGAAGCATGGTACTGGGTTGAGAACGAGTGGCAACCAGCCAGACAACCACCTGTAGCAGGCGCAACCGAAGGTGTTTTGAAAAACAAAGAGGAATTGACCGCTCAAGAGAGGAAGGACAAGCGACTTAACAGCAAAACACTCAACTGCATCAACTCTTGTGTTGATCAAGAAGCTTTTCGCTTAATTTCAACGTGTTGTACTGCTAAGGATGCATGGGAGAAATTGAAAGCCAGCTATGAAGGGGATGCAAAAATGAAACGACAAAAAATGCATACAGTAAAGACAACATTTGATACTATGGTTATGCATGATAATGAGACCATTGCTGACTATAATTCAAAGATCAGAGATCTGGTCAACACAGCTCATCAGTTGGGGAAACCGTTCGTTGAAGATGATGTTGTGCAGAAGATATTGAGGTCTCTACCACCAAGATTCAAAGGAAAGACTATTGCAATGGAGGAGCTACACGATACATCTGAAATGACCATTGATGAGGTCATGGGAGCACTTGCAGCCTTTGAAATGAAGGAGTCAGCTACATTAAGGCAGAATGATCTGGCATTCACTGCAACTGCACGAAAAACAGTTGAACGAAAACCTATGTCTAAACACAGTTCTGTGTCTAAACACACGACCAGGAGCAATTATGAAGATGCTGACGAGGATGAACTTGCTCAAATATCAAGGAGCTTTGCTAAGGTATTGAGAAAGACTGCAGCACGAAGGAATGAAGGTAGAGAGCAAGGTTCCAATGGAAACAGACGATCAAGCAATGATGAATCAGAATCCAAGTCTGTGTTTAAACATGCTGGAAAAATACAGTGTCATGAGTGTGAAGGGTACGGGCATGTTCAAGCACAATGTCCAAGTGGATCATCCAGCAAAACGGGAAAAGCCTACAATGTCACCTGGAGTGATGGAGATGAATCTGAAGATGAGCTTGTCAGCAATCATGTAGCTTTTGGAACAACTACCATACAAAGTGAAGATGAAGAAGAGACCTATATAGCATTTGGTGCTACTACAGTGTCGGATAATGAGAGTTTAAACATGGACTCAGATGGAGATGACATTCATGAGTCATATGAAAAACTTCACAAGCTTTGGATCAAGGCATCTGAACGGATCAAAAGCCTAAAGAAAGACAATCACAACTTGAATGAAGAAGTTGAGCAACTGCAAATTACTCTTGAAGCCATGAGAAAAGAACTGAAGATAGCTCTTACTCGGGCAGAAAGTGCTGAAGGAACTATCTCCAAGCTAAACAAAGGAACTGCAGCATTGGATGATATTCTTGGAATGGGGAAAGCTTCTGGTGACAGGCAAGGACTGGGATATGGTGCAACAACAAAGATGAAATCACTCAAGCAGGTAGAAAAGAAAGTTGTGGTGAACTGGTCTAACCATGATCAAGACAAACAAGAGCAACCAGTCAAAGTTCAAAGCAACGTCATGAAGACTCCAAGGTATGGATTGGGATATAGATCTACCTATCCTCAACAGAGAAACGGAACTCAACCACGATGGGAGGCAACGTGCAATTATTGTCAACGACCAGGTCATTACAAAAGACGTTGTTTTCAACTTCTAAGAGACTTGATGCATGGGAAAACAAATGGAGCATGTTACAACATGCGAGCAGGTTACAACATGGTGCAACCAAAAAGGGTTCAGCATTCAAAAAAGGTATGGGTTCCTAAAACCAACTACTGCTATGTTGTTCATACATGTTATAGCTCATATGTCAGAGACTCGTGGTATTTCGATAGTGGTTGTTCTAGACACATGACAGGTTCTTCTGAATTGTTGAGCAATATTGTTCCATGGACTGGAACAGTCAGATTTGGAGATGGAAAGAAATGTAGAATAATTGGAAAGGGGGAGTTACAAGTCAAGAACTTTCCAGTATTTCAAGACGTACTCCTTGTGGAGGGACTAAAGGCCAATCTTCTCAGCATAAGTCATCTTTGTGACAGCAACCTAACTGTTTTATTTGATGATAAAGTGTGTACAGTTAGAAAGGATGAACAAGGGGTTCTTATTGGCACCAAATCTTCAGATAACTGCTATATTCTGGATGACAGCAGTGGCATACAACTTGATGATGAACCTGACCTTCAAATCAGTTCAGACGTTAGTCCTACTATGCCAGATGTTACAACATCATCTGATGTTACAACAGTTCAGGATGTTACAACAGTCTCTGACGTTACAACATCTAATACGCCTGCACAAGCACCTACTGATAATACTCCTCCAGCTGGTGTGTACAACCTCAGGACTAAAGAACGGCAAGATGTTGACTTTGATACAATGTGTGCTCCTGTTGCAAGATTCAAAAAGGCGTTATACGGTCTTACGCAAGCACCCAATGCTTGGTATGAGCGTCTCACCCAATTTCTTCTGCAGAAAGGCTTTCGACGAGGGGGAGTAGACCGAACGCTGACCATTGAACCTATTCCTAGTGCTGAACAGTTGCAGACACTAAGGCAACACTTAGGTGTTGGTCGGATTTGAGGTACCTCTGATCACCTCGACTTGTTGTAAATTAGTGTTTACTGCTTTATGTATTTTATTCTTGAAAATGAAAAATACAAAAAGAAGATAGCTGTGTGAAAGAAGATGTTTAAACACTGAGGATGAGTGTGTTTAAACACATTGGAGTTAGACAGAAAACGAAGAGAAGAGGCTATTGGGTCAGATGAGTTAACTCTTATTGGGCTGAAAAATCCGAGTGGACTGAATTATTATGGGTCAGAAGTTTTGGAGTTGTGGGGCAATCAGAAATTCTGGAAGTTGTGGGGCAATCAGAAATTCTGGAAGTTGTGGACTGATGTGCAAATTATGGATTTATTTTCCAATTCGGGGTTGGATTTGAATTTCAGCAAAAATCTCAGGCCCTGGCGTTCCCAATTCCGATGAACTCTCCTGAACTGTAGTTGCCGGATGTTATCAGCAAGAATCTCTCCGATCACTTTCCGACGCTGGAACCGGCTGACCTGCACTCCACATTGTCTGATCAGAACCTCTACAACAAGAAGGCTCCTATCTTTATCTGATTTAAGCTATCCAGTTTTCTACCGGTGCATGCAAAAGGTATTTGGCTTGTCCTTGTCTCAAGATTGTATTCTTGTTGAGATTCTAGCAGTTAGAGTGCTTGCCGCACTTTGGGTTTCGATCTTTGAGTTTCTGGAGATTTGTTGTTAGTATAGTTCAGTGTTTGAACATATACATGTGCCTAAACAACTATGGAGTGTCCTCGATGACCAACCCTACCCCTAACGTTCTACCCACAGTCAATCTTGATCTAAATCTGGGTGTTCTCAACAATTCCAATCCTCCTAGAGCCACACCAGAATCTGTGGCTCCTGATGGTACTCCAGTTGTTAGGGTGGATATTGAGTTTGAAGGTGAACCAGAGTCGAAGTTCTTTTATGCAAGCTCTGAACTTGAAGAGTCTGAGGAGACTATGGAACCAGAAAGGGATGAATCAGCACCTGTGATTTCCAAGTTTTACCAGAGGAGAAAGAAGAAGGTTCAGAGAGATGGAGAAGTAGTTGCTGGACAAGGTGTCTTCAAATCTGCTGATGTGACTCTGCCTACTGTTGAGAAGGAGAAGCCCATGGAGTTTGAGCAACCAATAATGGAGAAAGTTGTTGAGAATATCCAAACTATGGAGGAACCACTTATTGAGAGGGTTTCAGATAGTATGGATGATAAGTCTCTGAGCCTCCAGATTTATGAAATTGCCGCAGAGTAAAGTTTAAACTGCACTCTACAGAGATTAAGAGATGTCTAGGACAGGGGGAGTGAATTCTGATTTTGGGTGTTGAATTTGATGCTCCAAGATGTTGCTGATCATGTTATAACATCCGAACCAGACCATGTTATAACATCATATTGACCAGAAGCGTGTTCTTGAATATTACAGAGATAATTAGTGTTGCTTGAGACTGTGTCTTTGGTTGATGGATTGATTGATTCAGATGTTACTACTAAGCCCTATTTAGAGTCAAAGGATGGAACTTGACGGGAAATGGCTAGGTATATGCATGAGTAGAAGGAGTGCCCTTTGCAGATACTTCTAACAAGAGCATTGTACGCAAGGACTGGAAGTCTGATTGTAGACCGAAATGGGTACGGTCTTGCTGGGCTGAATTAGCGGGGATGATCTTTCTGAGAGTAGAAGTCAAATTTATGAGGTTCCCAAGATTGTGATGTGTATCATAGGAAACATAGGCTGCTAAGGCGAGGTCAGATCCATTCTTTACTCCCTATTGAACTCTACTTTCAGATATGCTCTGATATTTTGGGAGTTTGTTGTTTCTGGGATATTTTGGTGTTTCTTTGGCACATTTTATGGTCCAAAATGGGAGAATATGTTGATGAATATGGATGACGGAAGGCCATTTAGTTTGGTAGCTTGTTGGGATCAATTGTGTCCATTTTGGAACATTGTTTTGGCCATTTAGCATGAATGACTGTGGTTATCTACTTCTGCTGAGTAGGGGGAGCTTACTGAATATACATACATGCTATTTCTGATTACATTTGATGATTATATTATGGAGTTCTGAACCTGAGGGGGAGCTATGATGTTTCTCTGCATGAAAATAGTGTGTGGTTCCACAAATTGCCAAAGGGGGAGATGAAGAGTTCAGAAGTTTCGGGATGATGTAGTTGGCTATTTTGTAGAAGCCACTATGTTTAAACACTTGCTCCAGCGAAATCAGAAATTGAGCGGCAGTTTGTTCGAGCAAGTCTTTGCCATGTTTATGGTCCCAAGGGGGAGATATTTGGAAAGTGGCTGTAGCACATCATGATTGTTACGTTATAACATGATACAATGAGGAGTTGTTCTTATACATGTCCTATGGTTTAAGTATTCTAAGACTCGGGGCGAGTTACTCTTATTCATGTTCTAACGGTTTATTCGTTGCTGGGTCCAAATGATGATGGGTCCACAAAATGCCAAAGGGGGAGATTGTAAAGTCCTCGACTTTGTTTGTTGTCAGTTTTGTGGACTTTCACAACTGTGGAAAGTTGTGAAGTTGGACAGTATTTGAAGATCAGTTATCTTAAGCAATGAAATATTATCATGGGATGAATATGATATTATCATGGGATGAATATGGTCAGAATCCAAGATCAATTCAGTAATTATGAGAAAGGAATTTTGGGGTGAATTGATATAGTTGGAAAAGAATATCAGAATATGGAAAGCAAAGCGTGGTCTTTTGGAAAGACAAGATCTTGCTTTATATGTGCTGAATATGTGAATTAAGCAATACCATATTTGATGTGGAATATCCCATGAAGGTTGAATGCAGTCGTCCAATCATGAAGTTTGAGGAGTGAATGATTTGGTAAATATGGAAGAAGAATATTCGGGTGCTATTATGGGTAAACAGCGAAGCATGTTTAAACATAGTCCTTCAGAGTTTCAAATATTTGTATGAATCGAAGACTGCAAACCAAGCCACTGTCATTGTATTGAAGTACAACTCGTGTGCGATCAAAGAAGATATTCGAAGATTGATTTGATGCTAATTTGATTAGATAGAGAATATATTCTTGAGTTGTAACTTAGTAAGGATTAGTCTCAAATAAGGAAAGATTATATTTCCTCAGATTAGCTATAGAAGTAGAGTATAGCTAGGAGACTACTTGTAGCTGTGATTAGCTGGACGATAGGATCAGCCTTACCGTGATTGAAGGACCGAGAGGATCAACATGGAAGCACAGCCTTGAACTACAAATAGAGAAGAAAGCTGCGATAGAAAGGATCCAACTTGTGCGAAAGTATTCTGGATGGCAGGATAGCTTTACCTTTGGACCAGCGTTTGATTCGAGGAATCAACCAGGCCTTTGCCATCGCCAAGAGTCTGAAATCGGCAAGCCACAATACTTCTGGGAAGTAGTCATAGAAAGTTGAGTGAGGAGCTCGACCTAGTCAAGTGAGGAGCTTGACATTGACTGACTGTGAGGGGAACTCACCGATCCACACGAGAGATAAGTCATAGATAGTTAATTGTTGTGTGAAACTTTGTAACGTATCGTGATTATCTAGTGGATGATTTTCAGACTGGGCAAGGCCCCGCAGACGTAGGTGTTTTAGCACCGAACTGCGTAACCAATTCTTGTGTTCTTACTTTCAGTGTTTAAACTCTGTCTCATGTTTAAACATACTTGCTAGAGTAAAAAGATTAGTTAAGAACACTGTGAAACTGATCGATAGTCTATTTCAAAGACAATGGTGTAAGATTCATGGAAAATAGTCTTGTACAATGACATATGATATTTCGTAGATAAGAGTTGATGATTGTTGATAGATCGTCTACACTAATTGATAGTGAACAGAAAATAGTTTAAGGTGTTGGCGGAGTTTCATTAATGTGTTCTTAATGGCACCAAAACGGTAGAGTGGCAAGACATGCACAAGGATAGCTTTTCCTATTTTTTTCACCAAAATATTTATGCAGATTAAAGTATTAGTAAAAGAATTTAACCCGACATAGTTTTCATCCGCTCAAAGGTTCGTTTAGCACGTTCAAAATATACAATATTTTGAGTGGTACATACATAAAAAGTGACGTACGTAGAGATTGGTCAGGGTGAAATATTTTTCTCATAATGATAATTAAGGTTATTTACACTTTCAGAAAAAATAAATCCACATTTAAGCTTAAAATCCCATTGTACATAATTTAGTAATCTTTTAAGGTTAATTAAATCTAATTATTTGCATCCAAAATTTTAATTTTTGAGAGTGTAATATTTTATTATAATATGTCAATTTAGGGTAGGAGAATCTGACACATTTGGCTTGGGTTTCATTTCTTTTATTTGATCATATATTTGGGTGGCATGTCTTGATTTTGGTCTATATATATCCTCATTTTTTCAAGACAAAATATAATGCACAATAACATCTTGCCTAGCATTCTGGTTTGGGTAGTCTATAAACAAAGATGTAGTCACTTTTATGCAGTCACTGGAATGATAATTCAGATACACAATCTCTATTTTCTTTATGGTTCGCAATTGAGGGATGAACACCGTGCATGGGAAGCTTCTGGTATATTTGAGACGTTCAAGGTCATAAGCTTCAAAAATCAACACCAGTCTAAATCATGCACATTTGTTTTGACTAAAACACTTGTTTGCCTATTTGATTTGCTCAACCTAACAAAATGTTAAGAAGAACGAGTCTTTAATTATCATTCACTTCAAATTTTGTTTCGATAAATGTTGCTCCAGTAAAAACAAATTCATTTTAAAATGTAACATCGATCTGTTAAAACAAATTTCTATCGTTTACAAGTTTCAATCTTTATTAAAAATTTACAGTTTACTAGCTGCAACTAACGTAGACGCTCATGAGAAGAGTAAAAACCTGCAAGATTAAATCAGTTTACCTAATGTTCTCTTTTGTCCACGGTCTTACCTAATGCTATTTAGTTTTTATTCTTGAAAAAAAAGAATTATTCGAGAACAAGTAGTAATGAAATAGAAAAGATGTATAATAAATCAACTTGATGAAGAAGAAGAGGCGACGAACTCTCCACAGTCCAGAAAACGTTTACTGATTAACAAAAAACCAGTAAGTAATGAAAAAAAAACAAACAGTAAAAACGAAAAACGTCGACGAAATGGGAAAAACGTAATCAAAACAAGGTTTCCGTGCACGGCCGGTTATTTCCAAAACAGCTCGTCAATGTCCTCAAGCTGGAAATCATAGCCACCAGTCATCTGCCTGGCATTAGTAGCAGTACTTGTTGTTGGAGTTGCAGTTGCAGGGACATTCGCCGGCGCCTGAAGACGGCGGTCTTGATCGGCAGAAGGTTTGCCGGTGAGCTCCTGGACTATAGTCTTGAACTCGACGGCGTTCCTTGCCTTCACCCTGATCGGGCTGGAGATATACTTGACCCTGCATGGCTCCTTGCCCTTGTTGCTCTTGCTCAAAGGTGGTTTCCTGGACTCCATGAATCTGTACGGATGTTGGCTTTTTGGTGGCAGGTTGTAGGAGAAAACTATGAGCAGCAGATTCTATCAGCAATAGTATTGGAAGCTTCTTTCTTGAGTGTTCATGTCTGATATCAAGTTTACAACTACGCGAATCAGTTTATATAAGAAAAATTGTGATCAAGGGAGGTACGTACGGCGTCTATAATTTCATTATCTATGGCAAATAATAATTGAGAATGATGAAACATAATTTTAATTTACTTTTTTGAAAGATTATGACTAAGGTTGGTAGAACTCAAATAATTTCACAAATGAATTCATTTTTTATAGAAATTTACGATTAAGGGCGGTGGAACTTTCATAATTTTATAGTGAATCAAATTTATTTTTGGAAAATTATGAATAAGGTCGGTAGAACTTTAGTAATATCACAATGAATCGATTTTTATAGAAAATTATAACTAAAGGCGGTGAAAGTTTCATAATTTTACTTTAAATATGTTTTTATAGAAAATAACGTATAAGGGTGATTGAACTTTCATAAGTTTATATTGAATCATTGCATTTATGGAAATTTATGACTAAGGGAGGTGACATTTTCATTATTTCATATATAGGCCCTGTCAAGTTCAGCTTAAATTCTGCATATTTCAGTTAAGTTAAGCAGATTTCAGCAGAGTTCAGCGGACTTCAGCAGACTTCAGCGGACTTCAGCTGGGTTCAGTGGACTTCAGCAGATTTCAGCGGACTTCAGCTAAATTTTAAAAAAAATTCCTATTTTCACTAAATTGTTTTAAAATAAAATTTCCTACAATTCAAAAATGCCAATGTAATACTTTTGTTTTGATTTATCAAATGAAATTAATTGTGAACAAATGTTTCTTCAATATATTTTGTTTTGAATTTATCAAATAAAGTTATTTTTAATAGTTCTAATTTATACTCAAAATTAACAAATTCAACAATAAGGGCATGTTAGTACAACTTATCTGAATATTTTCAGTTTAATTCATTAGTTTTCAGTTCAGTTCATTTTAGTTATGTTCAATTCAGTTCAGTAGTTTCAGTTCGGTTCAGTGCATTATACTTTAATTAAAATTAAAAATATATATATGTTAATGATTCAGTCCAGTTCAATCTAATTCAGATAAATTGTAATTTATTTCAATTCAGTTCCCCGAAAATATAATTTGACGATTTTAAGTTTATATTGAAAAATTCAGTTCATTTTTGTTAAATGAAGTTCGATTCAGTTCATTTCAATTAAATCTAGTTCAATTCAGTTAAGTGTAGTTCAATTCAGTTCTATTTTCTGTTCTTGAATTTCTGTTTCTCTACCATTAGATAGAGATTTCCATTTGATTTGGTGCAATATTTATTCGATTCAGTTCAGTTCAGTTCAGGCGTATTAAACATGTTCTGATTACAAATATGTCCACTAACAAACAAAATGATTATTGCGAAATATTTATTATTTGATCAAATAATTACTGCGAAACAAAGTATATCATTTTTTGATTTGTATGATGTGTAATTTTCGAAAAACCATTTGTACAAATAAAATAATTACTTTAAAATCTTATCATTTGATTAAATTTGAAGTTGAATGTTTGAACTCAAATTAATAATAATAATAATAATAATAATAATATTATTATTATTATTATTATTATTATTATTATTATTATTATAACATTTTGTAGTTAATTTCAGCAGATTTCAGCAGATTTCAGTAGATTTCAGCGAACTTCAGCGGACTTCAGCGGACTTCAGCGGAGTTCAGCAAACTTCAGCGAACTTCAGCAGACTTCAGCGAACTTCAGCAAACTTCAGTTAAGTGAATTTCAGTTCAGCTGAACTTGACAGGGCCATAGTGAAACAACTGAGTAATGGAAAATAATGATTAAGGGCGGTGAAACTTTTATGATTTCATATATTTACATTTTTGGAAGAATTTCCCAAAGAGAATGTCCATCTTTTAGGAAAGGTTTTATATGCTTCACTTTATACAAGGTATCTTTTAATTTGAATTATATATATTTTGATACCCAAAAAAATGCAAATTTTCAAATGAAATTTCTTGAATCTTTTGCATTAAAACATGTTTTACTATCTATTTACTTTAAAATGATCAATATTTTAATACAAAACTATATTATTCGAGTTTAAAATACATAACGGTAGTTCCATATTATTTAGGAAAGATGATCTTTCAAAAGAGTTCACCTTTAACAAATGGTAAAAACAAATCCATAAACTTTTCATCTTCAAATTAAACAAATAAAAAAAGAGTGAGTTACATCCAGTCAAGTAAGAATTTTTCATGTTCTAAGGTGGGTAGAACTTTAATAATTTCACAATGAATCCATTTTTTATAGTGACTTAAAGGAGTAAGGGCAATGGAACTTTCATAGTTTCATAAAAAACTTTATATAGAAAATAATAATTTAAAGGGCGGTTGAACTTTCATAAATTGATTGTGAATCAATTTATTTATGTAAAATTATGATTAAGATCGGTAAAACTTAGTAATTTCACAAGGAATCGGTTTTTATAGAAAATTATAATTAAGGACGGTGAAAGTTTTATAATAAATCAAATTTTTTATAGAAAATAATGATTAAGGGTGATTTAACTTTCATAAGTTTATATTGAATCAGTCTATTTATTAAAAATTATGACTAAGGGAGGTGCATTTTCATTATTTCACATACAGTGAAACAACTAATTAATGGAAAATAATGATTAAGGGCGGTGAAACTTTTTATGATTTCACATATTTATATTTTTGGAAGATTTCCAAATGAGAATGTCAACTTTTCAGAAAATTTTTTATACGTTTCACCTTATATAATGTGTTTTAATTTGAATTATATATTTTGCTATCCAAAAAAAATACACATTTCCAAATGAAATTTCTTGTATTTTTGCATTAAAACATATTTTTACTATATATTTGTTTACTTTAAAATGATAAAAAATTTTAATACAAAAATATATTATTCGAGTTAAAATACACAGCGGTAGTTCCATGTTGTTCATGAGAGTTGGTTTTTCAAAAGATTTTGCGCTCTATCAAATGATAAAAACAAAATTTTTCATCTTTAAAATTTGATAATTTTTAAATCAAAAAAAAAAAAAGAGTGAGTAACATCCAGTCAAGAAAGAATTTTTCATATTCTAATTTTTTTTTATAATCAACATGTTTCAAACAATCGATCAAAACATGCATTCAATCTATTTAGTCACAAAAATACATCCTTTAAGTACATTTAAGTATTGAACATGTGAATTAATTTATTATGTTTTTAGACAAGAAGGTAAAAAATGGCAAGATCCTCACCATAATAGTAATTGTGAAAAACTACATTTTCACACTAAATACAAACTGAGAACCGCCGACAAAAATAAATCGATAAGTAGAGATACTTTACCTCTGACAATCCATGGTGACCCTAGATTCGTTTTAGTTGAGTTAAAATTGTGCTACAATTAAATTTTGCGTGTTAAACGGTGCTGAATTCAATTTATTGGTGGCTAGATTGATTCTATTAGTTAGTGTTAAATTCGATTTATTGATGTTGAGTTGAATTAGAACGAGGTGAAAATATTTATAGTTGAGCATAACCTCTTATAAATTATTATAACGTAGCCATGCTAACTTTAACTGAATTAAATATAAATATATTTACATTGTGGTATATATGATAAACTTATACTTTTTTGTAAAAATAAATACGAGAGTGTTTAGGTTGTTAAATGTTAACTGATTGTATTATCTGGTTGATGTGTTCACTAACTGATTTTAATAATTGATTTGACAAGTTGATTGCATTAGATGCTTATAATGTAATATTCAGTAAAATTAGTTGATATAAGATAACATTTTGATTAATGTATATAGTGATGCGACATTTAAGTACTTGAGAATGTTATATTTATTAATTGCTTGATAAGTAAATAGAACTAACTCATAATGTATAGTTAAATAATTTTTAAATTATTACAAATAATAAATAGTTGAAACTATTAATTTTTGCTAAAATAAATAACTAAACTATTCAACACCCTTTATTTTAGAGAAGTTCATTTTAAATCACTAACCATAACCAAAACTATATCATTCAACTAAAATAAAATGAAAATATTTACTAATTTCAAATTTTGAAGTTACTACTCATTATTTAATATAATTTACTAACATAAGTAAATTATAGTCAATTATCATAATATTAATTGTAAAATTTGTATTTTTCAGTTTTGTTGTTATTGTAACCAAATAAAATAATGTACTTATAGGCGTCAAGGTTAGAGTGACAGGAACAGTAGACACACAACAAATGGTAAAAATGATCATGTTGTTGCGGGGATCTGGAAGATAAGAAACAACACAATAATTAGGCAATAGGATATACCTCCAGTACAATGTGTTCAACAAATTCTGGCGGAGACTGATTTTGGTACTCAAACTCTCCGCAAGAATTCAGGGCTCTGAGGAAATGGAAGAAAGATATTCAGAACAAATGGCCCCATCTATTCAATAACAGATAGTGCTGGCAATTTAGAACACGACACGAAAACCCGACCTGAACCGAACACGAATTTAGTGGGTTTGGGTTGACACGAAACACGGTATGGGTCTATATTGGGTTATACACGAGTGACCCGAAAATAAATGGGTTAGGTTCAGGTCAAACCCGTGGGTTAAACGGGTAACCCGTTTGACCCATATATCTACGGTGTAATTATGCAAATGATTGAAATTGCCTTTACAAATACAAACAAATGCTCAAATGCCAACATCATGGAGATTATCCAACTAATTTATGATGAAATTGAGAGTTAATTTTGTAATTCTTGATTCAGTTTCCATATGAAATTAACATTTGAGCAGCATGAATTTTAAAATTTAGTCAAATATTCAGTCCCGTTATTAATACATAGGTTTCGCGGGTTGGGTTTGGGTAACCCGAATTTTTAATGGGTCGGGTTTGGGTCAATGTTTTGTGACCCGAAATATTATTGGGTTAGGTTTGGGTTTAGCATTTCAAACCCGTCAACCCGCAAACCCGACCCATTTGCCAGCCCTAATAACAGATCTTAGTTCAATCTATCAGACAAGACGAGGCGCCAGGAGGAATTCCACAGGCATGTGTAATAAGCTTTGATGGTTCTTACAGAGAGAGAATGAAATTGGGAGATGCGGGATGAAGAATATGGAAACCTGGATGGGGAATAGACACAGACATTTCAGGCTCTGACTTCTTTACCGCCTCATCTCCCTTACAAGCGGAAGTAGAAGCTTGTTGGCGCGCATTGAAAGCAGCAGAAGAAATGGAGTCCAAAGAGTCAACCTAGTCACAGACTCAGCACAATTGAAGCAAGCAATCATGAATCCTTTGTCGTCTCTGATTGCGATCAAAGGAATTATTAGTTGTATTAGGCGATTGACAGATTCACTTGTAGAATTTGCAGTAATCAAAGTCAATCGTTCCTTCTTACAAAAGGAACATAATCTGGCCTTCGGTCTTAGTAGAAATTTATGTAATAGTTTTAGTACTTCTATTTCCAATTAATAATAATATTTGATTTTTTTTTAAAATGGACTTTTAACCCCATTCATCTCTTTCAGACAGTCATTCACCAAATATGACCATTAACTTTTTGGGTTGGTCAAATAATTAATTTATAACAAAACTTATTTTGCTTCAATTGCAAAACAACTCCTACATGTATTTTGGAAGGTACAAACTATAAAGTAAAAATAATATACCATAATATTATGAAGAACTCTTATGAGAGCAATTGCTGAATATGAAAGTGGTGTGGCATTTAGAACTCTTTTACCACAAGTGCTAATTAGGATTGTAGAAGTTGAAATGTTTTGCTTTATTATCAATTTGTTAAAATATTCACATTTATTAATATTTTTTTTAGGGTAAAGTTATTTCAGTAGTTATTGTGACAAACCGTACATCTTAGGCCATTGGCCAGTACATGTTCTTTTGCTAGGGATTTCCTTGTTACTTTCTTACAAACAATTCTACTAAAAGATGCCATGATGCACTTGATATCTTTGTAGAGGCCTTGAATTTCCCATGGTGCCTCCTTTTCTGTTTCTATCGGGAGTTGCTGCAAGATTATGGAGTCTGTGTGCACCTCCAACTCAGTGATTTGCATGGAAAAGGCTAGCAATAGCTCTTGATAACATGATGTTGCTTCACATTGCAATCGTGTGGATGCTTGGAAATGATTGTGTTGTATGATCTCTACCCATGGAACCTTCATTCTGTATGCTCCAGGCTACTGAACCATGTTTAGCCTTCTCCCAGAAAGCATTATCAAATCTTTGGATGCAATATTGTTCTTGTATCTGTGACTGTTCCTCTTCTTGTTCTTCATTATTATTTCTTCAGCTCTGATGATGCTTTTGATTATTCATAACCGGATCTTCCTCCTTTTTATCACCATTTCCAATAGCCAGCCTATAGTTTATTAGACTTTTCTCCAACACCCTACTCATTTCTTCTGTGATCTCTAAATATTTTCTCATTTTTTGCTTTCCAAATGTTCCATAAGTAACAGCATATTAGAACTCTGATTTCATCATCTGGAGCCAACTTCATCCAGTTCCAGAACCAGATTGAAAATGTTTTCTCCTCTCTTGAATCAAAATTCAGTCCCAATATTGATGACTTCCATATCCTTTTTGATTCTTCACAATAGAGGAACAAGTGTTCTGCATCCTCCATTCTCATACTGTTGCACCTTGTACATGTTTTTTCCACTATGATACTTCTTTTATGAAGGTTCTCAACTGTTGGTAAACATTTTGTAATTTCCCTCCATATGCATATCAGAACTTTCATTGGTATTTTCAATTTTCAAAAGGACTTCCAATCTGGTTTAATATGATTTGAAGAGGTAGTTTCACATTCGTCAGGTCTATCTTGACTTCTACATCCAGTCTTGACTGTATACACCCCTTGTACTGTGTAAGGCCATACAGTTCTATCCCTAATGTTACCAAACTTGAGTACATATATCCTTAGGATCTTTTAAACTTCAGACTATTGGAATATTTCTCTCAACTTCTGAATGTTCGTTACATTCATCTAGCAAGTCAGCTACTTTCATTTCTCCATATTGTATATGCACTCCAGGTTCTGGCTTCAGGGGTTCATCTTCCATATTCCATCTTTCATGTGGATCTATTTGAGTACCATCTCCAATGTTCCATTTCCATTTCTTCTTTATGAAATCTCTTGCCCATAATATACTTTTCAAACCCCATGAGTCTGATTGTTTCATTTTTTACTTCTGCAAATGAGGCATTGTTGCAATATTTGTGTTTTAATGTTGTGACCATCAAAGATTCTTTGCCCTGTAATATGTTCCAAGCATGCTTTGAAACTAAAGCTAGATTTAACTATGCAGCAAATCTCAAACCTAATCCTCCTTTATCTTTTGATCTACACATCTTTTTCCATGATAACCAGTGCACTCATTTACCTTCTGTATCTTCTTTCCAGATATATCTAGCAATAATTCTATCAACTTCATCTAGCACACTTTTAGGAAGTCTAAAAATTCCCATTGGATGTATAAGTAATGAAGGCAGCACATGTTTTGCCATAGTCACCCTTCGTGCTAAACTCAAAAACCTTGTTTTCCAAGAGTCAAATTTAGATTTCATTCTAACAGTAATCTCCTTATATATATGACACTTATTCCTTGTGAAGTTAATAGCCATTCCTAGGTATTTGCTTCCAATCCCCTCTCCATGTATATTCGATGTGCATTTCAGATATTGCTTCATAAGAGGATCAGTATTAGGACTTACCTTGATGCGTATTCTACGCAAAGACACTTGATGTAACCAAAACAAACGAACTGGGTTGATAATTAGCTAACAACTGAAGCTAAATTATCGAGGTAACTACCGTGAACACCTGTCCTCGGGCGATTCAGCTGAATCTAGAAATTGAACAACTGTCAATTATTTAGGAAACTCCTTATATTTATCAATCAACTCTCTGTCTAAAATTACAAGGTTGAGGTTTATATTTATAACCTCAAATAAAATCACAATCCTAACATTAATCTGGGAATAATAAATCTAATTCTATAATTATAATGGAAAATAATTAAAATATTACTAGAAATAAAACAAATTTTTATAGGAAAATTCTTGGTAAGAGAATAATTTCTAATTAACCTAATTTTCCATTTATATTCGTATCATACCTTTATCCCTGATTTCTCAAAATTTATCCTTTGTCCAGAGTATCTTGCAAATAAGTCCATGTCTCTTGCCAGTCTGTTTATGACTTCAGTTTTGCATTCCAGAAACATCAGACAGTTATCAGCATACATGAGATGAGTAATTTTTGGAACTCCTCTTCCAGGGCTGTATCCACACATTTTTGTTGAGATTAATGTTGATTGTATCATAACAGAAAGATATTGCTGACTTATTAAGAGCAGTAAAGGTGACAAGGGACATCCCTGCCTCAACCCTCTCACATGGTAAAAGAATTCTGAGTTATGACTATTGACTCTCAAGGTCATAGAGACTGTAGTCACACACTTGTGTATCAACTGTATCCATGCTGCTGGAAATCCTATATGTGATAGGGCACTAAACAGAAAAGGCCATAACACTCTTTTATAGGCCTTACTCATATCTAGTTTGACTGCAGCAACTCCAATTTTCCCTTTCTTCTTCTTCTTTAAAAAATGAATCATTTCATTACAGTGTAAAAGATCAATCATTGACTAATCCAAAAATTTGTTATTCGTATCAAGTATAGGATAATATTTGTAATTTACACTTACAAATAATAAAGCATACGGTCTTTTGTTATGCTGAATATATAAGAACATATTATTTGATAGATTCGTTATATCCAAGTACCTTTAGATATATAGCTCCATTTGACGTAGGGAGAATCACAGTGACGGCCCAAGAATTTTGGGGGATTGAAGTAAAAATTAAAAAAAGCCCTATATTTTAATTTGATTGTAAAAATTGGGCTTTTTATATTATTTTTTAATTTATTATGTATAATTATTATTTTTAATAGTAAAAATACATACTAAATACACTTAAAATTTATAAAAATTGGGTCTTTTTTTTTTCGGTCCAAAATTGGGGGCCTGAAGCACTGATGTCAATTAATGCATATATTGGGCCGGGCCTTGAGAATCATACATATACCAAAATTGTGGATCATGTAAAGGTAGGAAAGAACATTTAACAAACGACGTCCTTCATTAGAAAGGGTTCTCAATCAATTGAAGAGTATTTGAAAAATACTAAAAAATAACTCAAACGTGACTACATATCCAAAATGCAACCATTACATGTTTGTAACCTCTAATTTCATTGATTTAATATTGCACACTAAGAGAATGAGCTATGGATGTAAATTGTAAAAAGGTAATGATAGGCCCGCAGTACAAATTTGAAACTCAATAGACAGTGAAGCGTTAATTGTAATTACAAGTGATATAATCTATAAATGTAATATTTGTAAAGAAATATGATATGTATGAAGTAGCCTTGAAAACTTTAATAAACTAATATGAATGAACGAATGTGAAATGGATGACTTTATTCACCTACATTCTATTAAGAGTTGTCTCACGAAGATTTAATTTTCTCAATGTTTCAGAAAAATCTTTATAAATTTTAACTTATTTTTTTTGAAAAAGGTACTATTGGCTTTTAATTACAACGACATAATCAAGTACAAGCATATTACATCTAATTTCAACCCTACTCTACTCTACTCTACTCTAATCTATTCTACTGATCTCATACGGTGAGTTGCCGAGATCCTCACCCTGTTGGTTTGAGTGGAGTGAAGATTCCACTTACACCTTCCTGTGGTGCTCCCCTACTCTGGACACCGTCGATGCAGCTCTCGACTCGTTGTATGAGCACATTGGAAGACTTGACCAGTGATGTCAAAGGAGAAATGATTTGGAAATGATGCGCTTGAGGGGATTCGAGCCTCTGACCTCTGCTGGACGAGATTCATATCTCTGGCCATGTGAGTCGCGTAGGCTAGCGCACATGATTATATTTTAACTTATAGAACATACCTGTTAATTAGAATGGCATAATTTGTAAATTAAAGTTTATAAGTTTTTATATTTAATTCCTTGCAATTTTGAATTAAAACAGGTTTTACTATATGATTGTTTTATAATAAATAATATTTTAACTAAGAAATATGTTGTTCAAGGTTTCAAACTTACATGTATACTAGTAGTTACTCAAAAGTTGACAAACAATTAGATAAGATGGCGTTATGATAAGACAGTGATCTAATTCTTCATATTATGTTTCTTCTTTAATTAGAAAAAAACACTTGGGTAACTTCAATGGCAAATTCTATATTTATAATATTTTCAAAATTAATAAAAATGTATATTAAATATTGATGCTATTTACATTATTATAGTTGATTTTTGTTCCTATTAATTTAATTAATACTGGTACCTAAATTATTTATATTTTATAATAATAATTTACATATTTAATTCTAAGCACTTATTATATTCATATTTCAGCTTTTCAACCTCAAAGTTCAGTGTTCAAATATCAAATTTCAATTTATCAAATAGAGCCAAGTGTCATTTAATAAATCTGTACTCTTTATGCCTGGACGGCCTCGGCCCTCTGGTACGGGGCAGCATGAGGCGAAATTCAAATTAAGCGCGAGAAGAGAAATGAAATGAAATTAGGAATTTTTGAGTTAATAGTATTTCCCAAAATAAGCACCAGAGGGAGTGAGAGAAGAGGGGCTTGTTTTGAGAGCCACTAGTTTCCTACAAATCGGAGAAGCAGACAGCCCGCAGTTTCAGCGGAGTATGAACACCGTGGCCTCCTCGTACTCACACACAAGAAAACACGCTGCAGAGAGAGGAGGAAAAGGATAAGAACAAATTGGAAACGCAAACCAACCTGATCCGTTAATTCCGATGCGGTCGGAGGAGGAGGAAGAAGAAGGAGGAGCTCAACACTGTCGGAGAAGCTGAGGCACTGCGTTTTTCCATCTTCGATATGGTGCGTTTTCCTACTCTTTGCTCATCTTGATCTGGGATTCGTGTGTTTGGAAAATGAGGCATTAGGCACCTTCTTTTGAGTTTGTTTTCCTAGGATATTAGCATTTTCCGTTCATAATATTGAATTTGGATTTCGAAATTGATTGTGATTTCCACCTGGTGTGACTGACTTGTCTCCGTTTCACTAGAGTAGTCATGTTTCAAGATTGTTCTCATTCTGCTAGAAAGCTGGTTTAAAGATTACATTTTTTAAATCTATTTGGAATGTTCATACAGTTTCACTCAGAATGACAATCGCGGTTTAGAAGTTGGACTTTTAGGAGATAGAGACTGTAAAAGGTTTTCAAACAGATAATTTGATATGAGGCTATGTCCCTAAGCTGTTGTTTGTGGAAAGATGCAAATTTTCAAGTAGTGTTTAGGAAAGTTAATGTTTTTAAGATTGATCCTTTACCTCCGTTGTTTTTTCACTTGTCATAGGGAACTTCAGTCAACATTATCGTTGGTTCTCATGTCTGGGCTGAAGACCCAAAACTATCTTGGATTGATGGACAAGTTGAGAAAGTTAAGGGTCAAGAGCTTGAGATTCAGACTAGTGATGGCAAGAAGGTAAAGAATTAGGCCTGTACACTTTCACCGAGCACATTTTAAAAACAATTGAGTTTTTTTTCTTCCTGTTGTGATGTTTGTTTCTCTTGTTGGATCCAGATCATTGTTAAGTTATCAAAAGTTTATCCTAAAGATACCGAAGCCCCTGCTGGAGGAGTTGATGACATGACAAAACTATCTTATTTGCATGAGCCCGGGGTTATGCAAAATTTAAAAATAAGATATGAGCTCAATGAAATATATGTAAGCTTTCCTTTCTGTCACATACTTGTCCCTCCCGCAGATCTTGTTGATTTATAACACGTATCCGTTTCTGTTTTATATCATGCCAGACTTACACAGGAAACATTTTGATTGCAATTAATCCATTTCAAAAGCTACCTCATTTATATGATTCTCACATGATGCAACAATACAAAGGTGCTCCGCTTGGAGAGTTGAGCCCTCACGTGTTTGCTGTTGCTGATGTGGCTTACAGGTTGGTTCTGCTAAATTCTTACTAGCCAACTGCAAATTTTGAGAAACGTTACTGTGCTTATTGGTTTTTATTGAACTGCCTTTGGTATAGAGCGATGATACATGAAGGGAAAAGCAATTCCATTCTGGTAAGTGGTGAAAGTGGTGCAGGCAAAACGGAGACTACAAAAATGCTTATGCGGTACCTTGCCTTTTTGGGTGGTAGAGCAGCTACCACTGAAGGAAGGACAGTTGAACAGCAAGTTCTTGAGGTTTAATATTTTGAACCTTTCTTGCATGCAATAATGTCTCCCTAATTCTATCTCTTTTCTCCTCCATTTTAAAATCTGAATTCTGGTGATCGCAGTCCAATCCTGTTCTTGAAGCTTTTGGAAATGCAAAAACTGTTAGAAACAATAATTCCAGGTGATTATCGCATACCATCATGTAGTCAAGTAATATAGTTTGTCCTTCCATCCATATTCAATAAGCGATAAATTTACTGCTGTTGGGTAGAGCTGTTTATACTAAAGCAGATGCTTTTCTGTTTGATTGTCCTAACCATCTAACATTGATATGCTTCAGCCGTTTCGGAAAATTCGTAGAGATACAATTTGACAAACAGGGGAGAATATCTGGAGCAGCAATCAGAACTTACCTTCTTGAGAGATCTAGAGTTTGCCAAGTTTCTGATCCGGAGCGGAACTATCACTGCTTTTATCTCCTTTGTGCAGCACCACAAGAGGTATTTTCCTCCTGCAGTTTTTATGTATTTTCTTTTCTTTTTTCCCTTTGATCACGTTTATAGACTTTCAATCACTTAAGAATGTCTAAATCCAACTCCTGAATCATCTTCTGTGGGAATCAGGAAATTGAAAAGTATAAATTAGGGCACCCCAAAACATTTCATTATCTCAACCAGTCACACTGTTATGACCTAGTTGGGATAAGTGATGCTCACGACTATCTTGCAACTAGGAGAGCGATGGACATTGTTGGAATCAGTGCAAAGGAGCAAGTATGATAATTTTTCTAGCCATTCTTTTATTTCCATGCCCCACCTAATCTTAAAAAGCACAGTGTCAATAGGACTTATTCTTATCCTTGACATAATCTCAGGAAGCAATTTTCAGAGTGGTTGCTTCCATTCTTCACATCGGTAATATTGATTTTACGAAAGGAAAAGATATTGACTCATCAGTTCCAAAGGACGAGAAATCAAAGTTTCATCTCAAAACAACTGCAGAACTTCTCATGTATGCATGATTACCAACATCACATAGTAAGGCCATATATTATTCTTCTTGTTGTGCATGTTAGGAACTGCTCATTTATCTTTTGTTTCAGGTGCGATCCTGTGGCTCTGGAAGATGCATTGTGCAAAAGAGTGATGATCACCCCTGAAGAAGTCATTAAGAGAAGTCTTGATCCAGAAAGTGCTGTAATTAGCCGAGATGGATTAGCTAAGACATTATATTCTAGATTATTTGATTGGTAAGTGTTTTTTACATTTAAGTACTCTTTTAACAGTAAGTTCTTGTCCACCATTGGTGTACATGATTAATGCTTCTCTCTTTCATTGCCATTTACACACTTCGATCAAATTTCTCAGGTTAGTAGATAAGATCAATAATTCAATAGGGCAAGATCCCAAGTCAAAATCTCTGATAGGGGTCTTGGATATTTATGGGTTTGAAAGCTTCAAGCATAACAGGTGGAAACTCATTTTGGACTTCCTTTACATATAAGTTTCTTGGAGTATTAATTGGAATTTTTTCTTGTATTTTAATCATATATCACTAATTCCGCAATTTTACATGTAGCTTTGAGCAATTCTGCATTAATTTTACAAATGAGAAGCTTCAGCAACACTTTAACCAGGTACCTCTTGTACCAACTTTAACAATTGATGTTTGCACAATGTTTAAAGTTTACTTAGATTTCAAATACTACTTTCAGCATGTCTTTAAGATGGAGCAAGAGGAATACACAAAAGAGGCAATTGATTGGAGCTACATTGAGTTTGTTGATAATCAAGATGTATTAGATCTCATTGAGAAGGTATTTTTTCTTCAATATCATTATTATTTTTTTGATTAAATTTTTTAACTGTAAGGCTGTGCCATGTTTGTATTCACAATCGATTGACTTATAGCTCTTAAGTGGACATATGGTATTTAAGGAGAATGAACTTTCAGTCATTCTCTTATATGTCTATAGATCTATTGCATTCAAATTCTAAGTTGTGCCTTCTTGTGTATTACTTTTGCAGAAACCAGGTGGAATTATTGCTCTTCTGGATGAAGCCTGGTAAGAAATACCTTACATGGTTCTTTATTTCCACATGTTGCTATATTCAGTAATGACTTCCAGTTTTCCTTCATCATTTTTTGAAATGTTTCGTTTCCTTTCTCTATGTTGGTCTTCAGTATGTTTCCGAAGTCAACACATGAAACATTTTCAAACAAACTTTATCAGACTTTCAAGAATCATAAGCGGTTTGTCAAGCCCAAGTTGTCTCGTACAGATTTCATCGTTTCACATTATGCTGGAGAGGTATGTTAAATAAAACTCAATTTTTTTTATTAGATAAGTGTCATTTCCAGCCCTGAACTTTCAGCTCAATCTAATTTCTTGTCAGGTCCATTATCATTCTGACCAATTTTTAGACAAAAACAAAGATTACGTTGTTCCTGAACATCAGGACCTGTTAGGTGCTTCTAAATGCTTTTTTGTGGCTGGACTCTTTCCTCCAGTTCACGAAGAGTCTGCAAAATCTTCCAAGTTCTCTTCGATTGGGGCACGTTTTAAGGTATCTTTCTCTTGCATTGCCATTTGAAATTTAGGCTTGTTAACTTGTATTTTTTTCCCTTTAAAGAAATCTGATATTAACTCTTTCCCTCTGCAGTTACAACTGCAACAACTGATGGAGACTTTGAATGCTACAGAACCGCATTATATCAGATGCATAAAGCCGAACAATAATCTTAAGCCTGCCATTTTTGAGAATTCAAATATCATGCAACAGTTGCGTTGTGGAGTATGTTTTCTTTCCTTATTTTTCTCTCATGAACAACTGAGCTTAATTTTTATATGCAATTGCCCATTATCATAACCTAAGAACTTGTTCTCTTAACTTATTTATTGCATGCTCATTTACTCGGGTTTCTTCTTCTAGGGAGTCCTTGAGGCAATCAGAATAAGTTGTGCTGGATATCCTACTCGCAAACCTTTCTTCGAATTCATAAATAGATTTGGGATACTTGCACCTGAATTTTTGGAAGGAAGGTGAGGCCTTTTTCAGTTGAAGTACAGTTTAATAATGTGGATATTCTGTTATTGGGAATTTTATCCTGAGTGGTAGAAATCCATCTGTCTTCACTTTTTAGCTGGGGTTTTACATATTGTTTCTAATACAATGCCTTCTTCCTTGAGCAGTTTTGAGGAAAAAAATGTATGCAAACAGATCATGGAAAAGAAAGGGCTTAAAGGATTTCAGGTAGAAACCAGATCCATGCATTTTCTTACTGCATGTTATTGTTTTAATCAACCCAGTTGTTTGATGCTTTTCCCTTTCAACAATATTTCAGGGTTATGTATGTTGATTGTCCTTGATCCATTTTTTTGTGAATTTGCAGATAGGTAAAACAAAGGTTTTCCTCAGAGCTGGTCAGATGGCCGAGTTAGATGCACGAAGGGCAGAAGTTCTTAGTACTGCTGCCAAAACCATACAACGGAGAATAAGAACTCATAATGCTCGTAAACGATTTGTTGCAGTTAGAAAAGCCAGCATTTGTATGCAATCGATATGCAGAAGTGAGTTCTCTCGCTAACTCCTTCCTCACTGAAGAAGCAATTCGGTCCTCTATAATAATAAAGCAATTTGTCACATGGAACTACTGATTTTCATATTGGAAGGCAGGCACGAGTATCTAGTTGATGTATTCAATGCTTGTTTTGGCTTTCAGGTAGACTGGCTGGCAGAAGTTTTGATGGAATGAAAAGGGAGGCTGCTGCAGTAAAAATACAAAAAAATGCACGTAAATTGGGGTTCAGAGCAGCATATAGTAAATTAAGGGTCATGGTGCTTGTTTTGCAGACAACCATCAGGGCCATCTCTGCTCGTAAAAAGTTTGCATTCAAAAAGCAAACTAAAGCTGCTACTGTAATTCAGGTACCATTTCACTATCATTTATATACCTTGCACTGTTACAACTCTTAACCTAGACATTTTCCGCTTAGGCAAGGTGGCGCTGTCACAAGGCAGCATCATATCATAGGAGACTTAAGAAAGGAACAATAGTTACCCAAACCAGATGGAGAGGGAGAGTCGCCAAAAGAGAGTTGCGGATGCTTAAACAGGTCAGTAGACTCAATACTATTGCTACAAGTTGTTGAAGTAACAAAATCGTTGACATTGATTATTACATATCCTCAAAAGTGCGGCATTGTGCCACATTCAGTATTGAAACAATTAATTTGGATTGGAATAAAATTGACATTTCGATTATTATCATTTTGAAACATACTTACTTATGGCTAGCATAAACATACTGGCGTATTAAAAGAAATGGAACACGGGAAATAATAAGTACAGTATGTTGTTTTGAGATACGATAAGATTACCCATTTTCTTTCTTTCAGGCTGCAAGAGATACAGGAGCACTCAAAGAGGCTAAAGACAAGCTTGAAAAGCAGTTGGAGGAACTTACATGGCGATTGCAACTGGAAAAACGCTTGAGGGTAACTTGTCCTCTCTCAGTTTGGTTTTTATTGATGAGGATTTGGTAAAGGGTGAAACTTGAGATCTTTGTACATAGAAATGCAACAAACTAGAAGAACACATTAAGATATTCAGTTGACTGCAACAAAAGATACGAGGGACTTTGCATAAATCAATCTAAAAAAATTAACATTACCTCTGGGAGATCGAACTTATTTAGCATTCTTTATTACATCACGCAGACTGACCTTGAAGAAGCAAAATCGCAAGAAATAGCGAAAATACAAAACGCGTTGGAAGTCTCGCAAAAAAAAGCCGATGAAGCTCACTCATTGATTGCCAAGGAGAGGGAGGCGGCTAAGAAGGCTATTGAAGAAGCACCTCCAGTCATCAAGGAGGTTCCAGTTCAAGTAGAAGATACTAAAAAAGTTGAAACTCTGACTGAAGAAAATAAAATGTTGAAGGTAAGTGGACTTAGAGCATCATTCCTTATTATGATCTTACTTGGTTTCCCTGGTTAAGAATTTAAGACACCTCCCTTAGCTGAGTGATTGAAGTTGCACAAGTAAATGGTCTCCTCAAATTTATTTGGATATTAATGACATCCAAACATTCGCAATTTTTCAGGAATCTTTGCAGCAAGAAAAGGATGCCTCAAATGAACTGCGACAGAAATATAATGAGGTGCAAGAAACTAGTGAAGAACGACGTAAAAAAGTGGAGGAAGCAGAAGCAAAAAATCATCAGCTCCAAGAAAATTTACACAGGTATACTGAGACGTATATAACATTTGGCATGGTTCATGATATTCCAACTTTTGCAATTTCTTGTCAAAAATGCCAGATTTATACTTTTATGCAATCAGAAGATTTCCTATCTAAATATTGAAGTCCACTTTTGATTTAGCAGCTTCTGATTAAAGGAGTCTATTTAGGAAGAGTAACTAGGATCATGGTCTTGTTTCATGCAGAATTGAGCAGGGAATCAGTTGTAGGTTTAGAAGTTTCAGACAGTGACATATTTAAACTTATACTGTGCAAGTTGAATTTATGCCTGCTGATAGTGATTTGTGAATACATTGACAAAAAACCCCCAAAGAAAGTGCAACTTGATAAAGCTTCCATTTGTGTACAGGCTAGAGGAAAAGTTGAATAATTTAGAGTCGGAGAACAAAGTTTTTCGCCAACAAGCAGTATCCATGGCGCCAAATAAGTTCCTCTCAGGACGATCTAGATCAATTCTTCAGGTATTTTGCAAACTAATCACCATATATAATAGTTTGGTATGTATTACTGGAACGTTAATGGAAACTTTCTTTGTCCATGAATGCAGAGGATGGAGAGTAATCATTCTTTTAGTGACAACAAGTCAAGTTTGGTTAGTATTTATCCTCACCTGCGTTACTTTGTTAACAAAACCTTGTCTCTTTACTGCTGATTGTGTATTGCCAAATGCTTAATTTTCAGGACTTGCATAGTGTATCGATGAACCATAGGGATTCTGAAATGGACGATAGACCACAGAAATCACTAAACGATAAACAGCAAGAGAATCAGGAATTACTACTGCGTTGTATTACACAGCACTTGGGCTTTGCTAGCAACAGGCCAATTGCTGCGTGCATCATATATAAGTGCCTTCTGCATTGGAGATCCTTTGAGGTTGAAAGGACAAGTGTTTTTGACAAAATCATCCAAACTATAGGCCATGCTATCGAGGTTTGATCTTACAACCTGATCTTAAGATCTTGTTTCTCTTTTTAACCTTAAAGTAGTATCTAAGATCCAATATTTTCAATTCATCAGAAAACCCAGGATAACAATGATATATTAGCCTATTGGCTTTCAAATGCTTCTACCCTACTGTTGCTGCTCCAGCGCACATTAAAAGCCAGTGGTGCTGCTGGAATGGCACCTCAGCGGAGGCGTTCGTCATCAGCTAGTCTATTTGGGAGGATGAACTATGTATGTATACGAGTTTCACTTTACTGTTTTGATGGAATTTAACTTGATCATTCAATAATAGTTAGGTTTGATAAGATGTGTCAGATCATGATTTTGGTATCTTCTTTTGTTAATTAGAGTTTCAGGGGAGCTCCTCCAGGAGTCAATCTCTCCTTCTCAAGCAATGGTCTTCCTGGTGGACTTGATACTTTGCGCCAAGTGGAAGCTAAATACCCTGCTTTGCTTTTCAAACAACAGCTTACAGCTTATGTGGAGAAAATATATGGAATGATCCGTGATAACTTGAAGAAAGAGATATCACCCTTACTTGGCCTTTGTATTCAGGTAGCTGAATCTCTTTTTCTGCTGAGTGTTTTTTTATAATTTTTTTAAAATTTTTAATAAATTCTTCCACGATATCATTGAAAACAATAACTTCATATTATCCTAAAATAGGCACCAAGAACATCAAGAGCAAGCTTGGTGAAGAGTTCGTCACGTGGAAGTTCAAACTCAGGTGGCCAGCAAGCTTTAATTGCTCATTGGCAGGGGATTGTGGCAAGCCTTGGGATCTTTTTGAATACTTTAAAAGGAAATCATGTAAGTAGAGTATTTCGCAACAATCATTTACTTACTCACTTATGTAAAAGTTTTTTGTGCCTGTTTAACATAACCATTTCGATATTTGATTTGTTGTAGGTACCACCATTTTTAGTTCGCAAAGTGTTCACGCAAATTTTTTCCTTCATCAATGTCCAATTGTTTAACAGGTATATTTTATCTTAACTTCATTATGTTGCATATAGTTGAGCTTTATATGGTTAAAAAAAAGTAACCACTGAGCTTGTTCTTGTCCTAGCCTTCTCTTGAGGAGGGAATGCTGCTCCCTGAGTAATGGTGAATATGTAAAAGCAGGCCTGGCTGAATTAGAGCATTGGTGTTATACTGCTACGGACGAGGTAAATTAAATCCTACTTTCTACAAAACTGTAGTTTGGGGTGTTTTGAATGTTCATGTCCTGATAAAAGAGGGTGAAACTGCAGTATGCAGGATCAGCGTGGGATGAACTAAAGCATATTAGACAAGCTATCGGATTCTTGGTAAAGCCATTAACTTGTTTGCTTATGCTTTTTTCCAGTATGAATGATGCTCAAAATGCACCCTTCTCTCATTTCAGGTAATTCACCAGAAGCCGAAAAAATCGCTTGATGAAATCAGCCATGACCTTTGCCCGGTGGGTAACATTATTAATTTGGTTTAAATCTGTTGGTATGTTCTTCAAGTCATCTTCTTTATTATCATATTTACAAAACCATTTCTGTTTCGCGGAACAGGTGCTCAGTGTCCAACAGTTGTACAGGATCAGCACGATGTACTGGGATGACAAGTACGGCACTCATAGTGTAGCTACAGAGGTAACTTGTTTTCACAATGTCATTACATAATGTATATAACAGATTTATACACTTTTCAGATTCTGAAATTCGAAGGAATTTTCAACAGGTAGTAGCCCAGATGAGAGCAGTGATGTCCGAAGATAGTAACAATGCAGTTAGCAATTCATTTCTACTGGATGATGACTCGAGGTCTGCCCCATTGCTATTTACTACTGATAAGTGATTTTAATATCAACTTCCAAGTTGTGATGTTATGTTTTGTTTTGCAGTATCCCATTCTCAGTAGATGACATATCCAAATCCATGGAGCAAATAGACATTGCTGACATTGAAGCTCCTGCCTTGATTCGGGAGAACAGTGGGTTCAGTTTTTTGCTTCCATCAACTGATACTGCATGATACTGATATTCATTACCCCGTGCACATGGACGCGGAGATCTGCTTAACCATACAGACCAAATTACTGGGTTTTTTCTATTCTTTGTATTGTTTCCATTATCTAGGGCTACCAATCTAGTTACAGTAACAATATTTGATGGCTCCCTTCATAAATTACAGCGGAGTAATTTATAATGCAAAGTTTATAAGAATATTGCTGTGTCCTTCAAATTTTGCAGAAGTAAAAATAGATTGTTCAGCATCAACAACGTTCACTACTAAATATATTTCTAAATAATGATCAATGGAAGCTATATATTCCTCATTTCTGCAAAAATAAGAAGCCACAATGCAGCATTTTCAAAGACAATAGAGCACTAAACAGAAAGAAGCATGATAGAACTGGCTCAAATGCATGCTAAATTACTCGGAATGCATTTTTTGATCTAGTCTCTAAAAGCTTTGGAGTGGTTAACAACAAAGAGGAAGGACCTCTCCCAATAAGATCTAATACAGCGACACGCACCTGTTTTCTGTATCCTTCTTGCTCAAAAAGACCTTCCCACAAGAAGTGGCTTTGGAGGCGTTAGAGATCTAATTTCAGGCGCAGAAGTAGGAAACTGTCGGTTGAGTTTATGCATCAGTATATCAGCCCTTGACGGAATCTCGTTCAAAAGAAACTGCTGCACAATCGGTTTCTTGAACCACTCCAAAACTGAATCTCCCGGGGCCCTCAAAACAACTTTACTAACTTCAAAAGGCGATTCCACAGAGTTGAGCATCTCTGCTATAACAATTTTCAAAGTCGGTCCAGTGACTAATTTGATCCTCCTGGGGACCACCCCATAGTACAGCATCCTCTTCCTGAACCTGTGAAGAGTATGCACCACTGCAACCAGAGCAGCCCCAACAGACAAGTTCCTAACATCAAGAGACCATGCAATGTGCTGATCGAAAACTATTGCCTTGGGAAAGAGCTTGTTTTCATATGCAACTTTCCACACACATCTAGCACGATTTAACTGCCCCATCAGAACAAGGTAATTCAAAAGAACGTTAACAAAGTACCTGGCAGCTCCTTCCTCGAGCTCATAATCAATCCCTTTAAAGAATTCTCTCACAAAGGTTAAAACCGGCTGCTTCCTATGCTCAGGTCCTGTGAAAAGGCCACACATGAAAGCATGAGCTCTATGCTTCGTGGTACTCAATATAGCCATCAAATGCCTCTCATTATGCTCTTCTTGGCATCTTACAAGATAGGCGAGAATTGATGTGTAAAGCACGAGGTCAACCTTAGCAGCAGCATTCACATAAGTTTCAAGAAGTGGCTTGGCTGACTCGTACATCCCAGCTTTCATACATGACTCAAAGAGCTGTCTGATTATGAAATTATTAGTCCGAATTCCAGACGAGCCCATAAATCTTAGCCACCTCAAAGATAGGTCAACAGACCCATCCTTGATATAAACCATTAATACATCACTAGCATTCACATCGACAGAATATCCCGTAGCCTTCATTTCGAGTAAAACTTTTGCAGCTACGTCAACAAGCTTCTTCTTCGCAAGGAGTGTCAGCAGGGCTGTGTATGTACTCAAACCAGGTCTAAGACCCGCATTGGTCATGGAATTGTACAGCTTCATAGCAGAATCAACTTCACCTACAGAAGCATGCACCTCCAGAAGAGAAGAATAGGTAGATGGCATGGGGAAAAACCCAGCCTTCTCCATATCCGCGAAGAGAGACATTGCAGTCTCGAGTTTCCCTGACTTCGCGTGGGATTCAATCATCATTGTATGAAGGCCGTAATTAGGTCTATATCTGGCCTTCTTCATCTCATCCCACAGCTTCATTGCCATCTCTAGCTTCCCAGCTTTAACAAAGGACTCAATCAGAGAAACATATGTGTTAGCAGAAGGCCTTATACCAAAGCCTTGCATTTCCATGTACACCTTCATTGCTGCATCAAGCCTGCCAGCTTTACCCAACGAATCAACAAGCGAAGCAAAAACTGGAAACCCCGCTCGAAGATTCTTCCCTTTCATCTCTGAAAACAGCTTGTTAGCAGCATCAAGACGACCGGATTTGGCAAGGTTGGGTATCAGCAGCTCATAAGTGGATGCATCCAAGGAACATCCATCTGCTTCCATGCCTTCATATATCTCAAAAGCTTTATAAGGCAAACCCTTATCAAGAAACATGCTTATCAACAAATTATACGTCTCAGTATCAACTTTGCAACCGACTTCTTTCATCTTCCTAAAGCAACACAGAGTCACCTCCACCTTCTCAGCTTTCGCCAACAACTGAATAACCCGATTATAAGCACCGAAAGAAGAAGAAGAAGACTGGCTCGAATCACGAACCATATCATCAAACACAGACTGAATACCATCATAATCCCTACTCTTCTCTAACTGCTCAAACAATGTGGCATAACACTCATCATTCGGAGAATACCAAGATTGCCTCTTTCCCCATTGAAACAGCCCCAGCGAAGAATCACCATCTCCTACGACTTTCAGACATTGCGTAAAATGAGTCATGTTAGGCAGAAACTGAAGCTTATCCAACTGGGACTCCATATCAGGACCCCATTTCCACCGTTTCACAACCTCAATGATTTTAGACACAGCTGCAGCATTCGAAATCGGCTTTTTTAAATCTCCCCACAGCACATGATCGTCCACACCAGGCTCAACGGACCTAATCCCTTTTCCTGTATGAATTACACTACCCGATTCATCTAAGTACTCTACTTCCCCAGTCCATTCACTACCAGAAGAGTATTTTCTAACAAAATTTGCAGGCGATAGAAACCTCAAATTTAAACCTACGGCATCAAAGTAATCCAAGTAAGAAACGGGGAGACGATTATTTAGGGCGCACCTGGTCGGTTTCAAATTGCTGCGGAGAAGACTCCGTATAGCAGACATGCTTTCTGCTTCCTTTGCTGCTTCTGGTTTCTTGCTTAATATTAGCAGCAGTATCTTTGGTTTATGTAATTTCTTTTTCTAATTTTAAAAATAAAATTATAGAAAAGGAAAATAAAATGAAATGAAAGCGTTTCTTCTCCTAGTAGTAACTTTATTAAATTGATGAATATTTTTATATTAATACTTTCATCACAATTAGTATTTAAATCAAGATTATTTTTAGATCTTAGAGATTCAGCCATTCATACACTCAGTATAAAATATAAATTGTGAATACTCATTTTTATCAGGTGTATTTTCTCTTGGAAATTCTAGTTATCCAAAATACTAATTACATATTTCATTTATTTATCTTTACTGTATTAATTCACTTTTACGTTCTTAGCTTTGTCCAATTTAGATAATAATTTTATTAGTTAAATAATAGAAAACTCATGTATTCTATGTATTTTGCTATCGTTTTTGAATGTTGAGAAAATATCCATTTATACTGATTTGACTTTCAAAATTTTAGGTGGTGCTGAGCGTTGTTAAATTGTGAAAATACAAGAATAGACTTAATTTTTTAAAAGAGAAAAATGAAATATAATTCAGCCAAATTAAAAAGATTCAAATAGTCATTTTAGGTAAATATAAAAATTAATTTTTAAGTTAATATTGTTAAACTGTTAAAATATATAAAATTTTTTTATTATTTAAAAAGTGAAAATAGGAAGGGTGGTTGACTACCGAAATTTTCAGCCAAATTAAGAAGGGTATTTTAATCTTTTTAGGTAATTAGTTTGTCAAAAATTTATATTCAACTGCGACATACTAGTCGATGGGTACAATTTAAAATCAACTTCAACTTAGAGACAAAAGATCACTCTTCACAAACTCAAAGTACATGAGCATTTTCTCAAGTAGCCAAGGGTACCCGAACATATTACTCTAGTTTCATCTAAACTCAATTGGCTTCATTTTTTTACCTTATCTCGGTTCAACTCAGCTAATTTAAGCTCCATCCTATTTTAAAGTTTAGATCGATTCAACATATATAACTCATTACACTCATTCGAATTCATTTTATAAACATATATAAACTCAACATAGTGAGGGGTATATACTAGGTTCTTCTTATTGTAAATAGTCATATGGCAATGATGTTCAAGTTTTGATCCTCATACACTTTGATGTATCAAAACAAATTGAATATGTAAAACTAGTTTTATTCCATTCATATTTACCTCCACATCTCATGAAATCAAAGGGAGATAGGCAAAGCCCAAATTCGGAGTCCAAAATAACATACCCTTTATTTGTCTTTGCTTTCACCCCCTCGCAAATCATTTCCCAAATGATTCATTAAGTTGAATGTTGAAAGCCAAAGCAACTCATAAGTACATATTTTTTAGGTATGTTGAAATGTTTGTGGATGAGCTGCATCTTTTTAATCCAATTGAGTTTGTTCAGTATCAACTCCTAATCTCTGAGTATAGGAGTGCACAACATTTGCTTCAACTTCATACTGCTTCAATTCCAGCTTCATAGAATCTGTCATGAAATTGAGAAATAACCAGAATAACAATCACATATACAAATGGCTAATTAATCAACATAATCAAGTTAGTCTCATATATGAGAACTCATTAGTCACTAGTCACTAGTCACTACTCTAGAGATACCAAAGAATTTCCTACATTTGTGTGGTAATTTTCAATGGACAAGTCTTTTTCTCAATAATGGATGGAAGTGTTTCAGTAAATAAAAAAATAAGAAATAAATTGAAAACCACTTTTCATGTCCTATAATTCTCTAATATGAAACAATTCAAGATCCTAATGGAGGCAGAGACTCTAAGACAGTATAAGAAAAAATATAAAATGTGGATTTGAGAGCAGTAAAGAAGGGGTCTAGGCAAATATTGGAGGGATTTTGGTATTTTCATAGTCACGGCCCTCCGGTGATTCACGTGATTTTAAGTGTGACAATATTTTTGTTAATGGGAAGAGGTGAAAATTGGTGACTTGGAAATTGCTGCAATCTTACGCCAAACTCAGTCAGCTCATAGTGTGATTGGAACACCCGAGTTTATGACACTCAAGTTCTATGAGGAGGAATATAATAAATTTGTGGATAAATATGCATTTGGGATGTATCTGTTAGAGTTTGTGACATTTGAGTATCCGTATGTTCAATGTTCTATTGTTGCCCGGATATTTAAGAAAGTTACATCAGGAATCCAGCCAACGTCATTAGCAAAAGTAAAAGATCCTGACGTAAAAATATTCATCAAAAAATGTTTAGCGAAAGTGTCTGACAGAATGTCTGCAAAAGAATTATTGATGGACCCTTTTCTCAATTCAGATGGTGATTTTAGAAGAAGTATGAGTATATCATCGTTGAAGATAAGACAATGAGATGACACAGGAAGCATAATTCAATCATATTTGCATTTGAACCAAGATGGTCAAAGTCATGTCATTGGTGGTTCATTGATTCCCGAGGGAAGCCGAGATATCACAGTTGAGGGCCAAAGGGAAGACCGCAATACCATATTTCTTAAATTAAGAATTGTAGATTCCTCGGGTAATATTCGAAACATCCATTTTCCATTTGATATTGAAATGGATACTACTACTACCGTTACTAGTGAAATGGTTTAAGAGTTAGATTTAACATATCAAGATGCCTCAACAATTGCAACTATGATCGATACAGAAATTTAGTCACATATTCCGGATTGGGCACCTCAACGGGAACATTTAAGCGGTTCTTATGATGTTTCAAATTTTGGTTATGGCACATTTGATGTTCGAGATGAGACTTCTCCAGTGACGAATGATTGTGTTAGCTCTCCCATTTTGGTATTAGAAAGATGGTCTTCGAGTCGTAAATATTGGGGTGATTCACCTAAGACATGTGGTGGAAGCTCTCCGGCTGTTGTAGGTTTTGAATATGTCGCCATCTCATGCGATTCCTAGAGTCAGTTGGATTGGAGAAAATGATTATTCTCCAGACAACAAAAACAAAGTGATGCTCAAGACACTGAGAATAAGACTGATTTCGATGATAGTGAGCAAGAGCATGGATTAGAATCCCCTTATGCGCAATTTGAAGAAAATGATCATCTTGTAGATGTGCATTCTACCAATGAGACTCGTCACTTTAATGAGAAGTATCAAACTCCCACTAGGAAACTACTTACTTCAAAATAATTGTACAAAAATTGGAGCACCTTCTCCTTGAACAACAAAAAGAGTTGCATAAAGTTCGGAAAAAACATGAATCAACTATTTCAAAACTTTTAAAAGACCTCTCCCCGGATATGCGATGCAAGGTTTTGAGCACATGCAACATGATAGCTACAAAAGACAAAGTGAATCGAGTCACATTTGGCTAGACAGTTATATGAAGTCTATGAATGAAAGTTGCAGAGAATTTGTCTCTGTGCAATTTTAGGTAGTGTTTTCTTACTCTATATTCCCCGGGGATAATGATGTGGACTGTCTATATATATAACTATCCATCTCGACATCCTCAAACCGCGGCAACATATTTTTGAATAAAAGTGGATATATATTCTTGAGGGTAAGTGTGGATATCTTGCCCCGTGTTGCTATATACATTACTTGTAATTCCTTGTAATAGTGGTGTTTCTTCACCGTTGGTCCGATTTGAGTGTTTAAATAATCCATTTTATAATACTCGCGAAGGAGAAACCAAATATAATCCTCACTCGACCCAAATAATTATGGATCACACTAAAATTTCATCCCAAAAGTTGACGAAAAAATTATAGTTTCATCCCTCATTTCCGACAGATGAATCCCTTTTCCTCCTCTGTAATAACAAACCGGATCAGGAAATTTCACCAAGTTCATCTCTTGAGAAGAACTCACATTCGCTTCTCTCAATTGGTACATCTTAGACGGGTATAAAAGTAATAGTCAAATTGAATATCAACTCAACTATAATCGTTATCAGGTGTTCCCTATAGCTAGTAACATTAATACTTTAAAAAAATATTTCATAGTACATTACTGTGATCAAAAGAAGCAAAACAATTTACACGTATCAACTTTCCAAACAATTCTTGTTATTAAGTGTTAACAAAATTATTTTATGCTAAAATTTTGATTTCTTTTTGTTTCATCGATTTATCTCAAAGCAGTGAAAGATGAGCATGTGTCATTTAAAGAAGATTCTCACACAATGTTAACTTTCTAATCAATCTGACACTACACCTTTCCACAATAATTTAATGTGAAAAATTTAACACCGATTTTTTTAATGTCATATTTAAATGGATTAAATGTTCGCAATTACAAGTTTCTTAAGTGTCGGTGATATATAAATGAGCGTCGGTGGAATGTACCGGTGATATATATAAATGGACAACATATTCATAATGGCCCACCAATAATTCAAAACAAATTTCTTGTTAGCACATTTGTGTTTCATCACTCTTACTACTATGGTGGTGATACATTTTATGAGTTTCGATCACCGACAACTTTTTCATCAAAATAAGATTGTTTACAAAATTTAAACTAGCTCTTATTAGGGATTACCATGATTAATTTAAAATAGTGTCTCAACAACAAATATATTTGTTGTCAAATACATTGGGCCCTTATCCCATTTTTTCAATACTTTGAATTTATAAATTGAATTTAAATGACTTCATTTTCAAAACAAAATTTAATCAATTAAAATACGGTAGCAATCTAACTTGAATTTATTCGGTTTCATGCTGAATTGTTAAAAATAAAATTGAAGAAACAACATTTTTCCTATTAGTGAAATAAAACTGCATGTTTAATTTAACAGTATGTTTTTTGAAGGGTTTATTTAAAAGTATTTGTTGCCAAAAACATTTTTGAGACTTCATAATTAGTGAAATTCAATTAAATCCCACTTATTTTAAATATAGAAATTCAAGGAAATCATAATTCACAGCGATTGAGATCGAAATTGGACTTAAAATTTACGTGAATCCAATCGAAATCCAAAGGAAAAAAAAAGGAAGAAACCCATTGCCAATAGTTAATTTCAAAATGGAAATACAATGTTAAAACTGTGCATATAAAGAAATGAAACTCCATTTTACCTGAATTGAGCTATCAGTTTCAAATTGACCTATGAAATAACTATTAGCTAGTGGAAGAGATTGTTCACCATATAACGAACAAGTTTTAAAGTTTCATTAAATTTTATTTGTGCCGATTAATTTTGATATAATTTTCTTTATATTTTCACACGGCATGAATGATATTATTATGTTTGTGTTTAAAGAACAAACAAACCAAAGATGTTCATGGAACAAAAAACTCTATAATAAAGATGTTTATAGATACATCCAAATTCTTTTTAAAATACTTTTACAGCTGCAACATGACTTCTTTGTTAAATAATCAAAACATTAAATTCATCAGATCGCCCTCAAGGGAAGAGGGAAAGCTTATTAGAACACATATCTCAAATGAAATATTTCCTGTCAACTCAAACAAATGTTTAGGGATTCAATTTGTTGTTGCAGCGGCGGCGGCTCCTTCGGCTGTTTCCGCGAGGAGGCCTGCTCTCCGCCTCATCCTCGCAGCTGTTCCTTTCTTGGGGCGGCGGAGTCTCCGAACTCCCAACGCTCTCTGCAGGGCCAGGAGCGTTATTTCCATCACCCTTGCAGCATAGCTTGGCGAACGGAGCAATGATTGCTGAAATAGGATTGTTATCTGGGGCTTGATAACCTTGAGGGGCCTTAGTCTGGTCCTTGGAAGCCATAGTTCTTGAAAGGAAATTGGAGTTCAGGCCAATTGCTGCTAGAGCTTGTGGAGTAGTGATGTCAAGGTCGATTCCTATTTATAGAGACTGTCATATGACTTACTCATTGAAAATAAAATGAAAAACTGTGTTTATCTTTGTTTCTACTTGGAAAAGTAGTAGCCGACCAATACAAATTACGTAAGTTTCATTTATTATAAACCGACCACGATTAAAATAACATATTTGGACCATTATATAGACCAGTATTTTAAGTGGAGAAGCAATGGGAATGTGATCTAAAATATCTCAAATTGAAAAGGGTTATTTTTTAATTTAAAAGTTTCAATTGTTTATTGAAAATGTACAATTATATGTTACATGATAAAAGGGAGAGATTTTAACTTAAAAGTGTAATGTAATAAGATAGATGATACATTCACTGTGTACAATCTCCAATTGACCGGCCGGTGATCATTTAATCTGCTACCATGTGTAAGTCACTCAAGAAGAAGAAGTCGACCAGTAGGACATGGTCGTAGCGAGGGAGGCAAATTGGAATATAGAGGAACAATTCTAGGAGATGGAGCTCGAGAGGGACGACTTCTTAGCTTGGAGGACGCAGATATGGCTGGATAGAAGGACCTCTATCAACGACCGCAGTCAGATCGTGCGGTGATGAGGATTCAACAATCGCAGCTACAACATCAGCAGGTGTTGGAAACCAGCTCAACACAAGAGGCATCAGAGCTAGCTCGGACAATGAATCCAGTCCATAAAGAGCTAGCTGGATCTCCCATTGTCGCTAAATGGGCTAACCTTTTTTTGGAGCGGCAATCAGAGGTAAAATTATATAAGCTATACTTGTTGGTGTAGTGTTGATGGCTGAAATTCCTAAAATTAAGGTTGAATCTAGCTTTAAAAAATGGGAAACTGTTGTGGTTTGCAAAGTGATAGGTGGTCACCCCACCATTAGTGATTGCTGATACTTTCTTTAGAAAGAAATAGTAGAACCAAGAGGAGAAAGTCTGGCAGGAAAAACATTTAGTTGGTGGTTCATTGATTCCCGAGGGAAGCCGAGATTTCACAGTTCAGGGCCAAAGGAAAGACCGCAATATCATATTTCTTAAATTAAGAATTGTAGATTCCTCGGCTATTATTCGAAACATCTATTTTCCATTTGATATTGAAGTGGATACTACTACTACTGTTACTAGTGAAATGGTTTAAGAGTTAGATTTAACATATTAAGATGTCTCAACAATTGCAACTATGATTGATACATAAATTTGATCATATATTCCGCATTGGGCACCTCAACGCACTAGTGCACAAGTATATGTTTCTCGGCACCATTTTCACGGCGTTTTGGCCAGATTTTGGCGGAACCGCCGAGTAACGAGGTTACGAACTCGTGACCTGTCGTTCGCCTAGGGCAAATAAAAAAAACACTGCGTTTCATAATTAAAACACGACGTTTCCAAAGTGTATTAAAAATGTCAAGGTCAAGCGAAATTGTAACCGTGGACGGTGACAGGCGTGTTAGTTAACGATTTCGCCAGCAGGACCCACCTGAAATTAGAAAAGTTGTTCGCCCATACATGGTTAGACGCGTAGAGGTTGCGAATTCGCCTTTTATAGACGCAAGTAGGCGTTACTGAAGAAGCGAGTTCGCTTGTAGTTATGACCAGAGGCGTTTCATGTTACGAAATCTTGGCTATTTTGATGTTGCTGGCGAAGAAAGTAGCGAGATCGTAAAATTGTCAGAACTGGGTATATAAAAGCAGAATTTTTGCAGGAAAGAAAATAAAAGGACTCTCCTTCTGTACTTTCTCCAGTTTTGCTCAAATTTTCAGGCCTTGATTTCGCCCAAGAACACAAAGGTATGTGGTTTTGAGTTTTTGTTAATTGGTTTTGGAATGGGCAAACTGTTTATGATTAGTGTGTGTGCTTGTTTGTATGGTTTTGTAGAGTTTGTTAGGGTGCTAAATTTGGGGAATTGTTGAGTGATTGTAGCTAAACCATTGTTGATAGTATCTTGTTAAGCATGGGTCGTAGTGAAATCATGTTGGAGAATCAGCGTCTGTCACAAGGTTATACGAATTTGATTCAAGAGTTTATTGATGTTGGTTGGAAGGATTGTGTAGAAAAGAGAATGGGTGGGCTAAAATGTCCTTGCATAGATTGTCTTAACAACGCGATTTATGAGGATGTAGACGTTGTGCGCGAACATTTGCTTTGTAGAGGTTTTGATCCTACATATACAACATGGGTTTGGCATGGAAAAGGTGCAAGTCATAATGATGCGGAGTTTGATGTTAAGCTTGGCACGGAGGAATTGCGTTATATGGTTGTCTTGATGAAATGGTGGAAGACGTGGCTATGGATTGGGTAGAAAAGCCGAGTATGTTAGCGGCGATGTATAATGATAAAGAGACACCATTGTACAAGGGTTGTAAACATTCCATTCTTGATTCTACGTTGTTGTTGATGAATTTAAAGGCTCGACATGGAATATCTGACAAGGGGATGACTGAATTGTTAGAGTTGGTGAAAGAGTTGCTACCCACTGACAACTTGTGCCCTGATCGAGTATATGCTGCAAAGAAGATATTATGCCCTATGGGAATGGAGATGCAGAAGATTCATGCATGCCCTAACGTATGTATGTTGTACAGGGGAGATGACAATGCCAGGGATACATGCCGAGTCTGCAATGAGCCTCGGTACAAGTCAAAGGTAGGGACCGTAGAGGTATGCGGCGAGAGTGTGACACCGTCTAGATGTAAAACGCCGGCTAAAGTAGTGTATTACCTTCCACTGGTTCCTCGACTGAAGAAATTGTTTGCAAATCCTGAGGAATGCAAAGTTGCTAACATGGCATGCAGATAGGGTAAGGGACGACGATGATATCATTTCACATGCCTCAGATGGAGATCAGTGGAAGAAAATGGATGAGTTGTACCCTGAATTTGCTGAAGATCCTAGACATGTGAGGTTAGGCTTATCCACCGATGACATGAACCCCTTTGGTAACATGTCTAGTACCCACAGTTCTTGGCCAGTTATGGTTGTGATTTACAATCTGCCATCGTGGTTGATGATGAAACGTAAGTATGTGTTATTGTCCATGATGATATTAGGTCCCAAGCAACCGGGTAACGATATTGACGTGTACCTAGCACCTTTGATCGACGATTTGTAGAAATTATTCGATGTCGGTGTCCGGATACCTGTTGGCAGTCGAGGTGATGAGAAGTGTAAACTAAAAGGAATGTTGTTGTGGAGTATAAATGACTTTCCAGCCTTAGGTAACTTGGGCGGTTATTTAGTGAAAGGTCACTTTGCATGTCCCATATGTGAGAGCAAGACTAGTTTTTGTCAATTGAAACATGGTGGTAAGCCAGTGTATCTCGGGCACAGAAGATTTCTTTCGATGGGACATCCTTGGAGGCGAGCGAAGAATTGGTTCAACGGGAGAGAAGAGCATGATCCCGCACCAATCCCTTTAACTGGGTCGGAGGTTCTAGAAAATGTTACTGGGATGGATCATGAATTTGGTAAGGGAAGGAAGAAGAAGGCATCGAATAACAGTTGGAAGAAGTGTTCAATCTTCTTCAACCTATCTAACTGGAAGTATTTGGACGTACGTCACTGTCTCGATGTGATGCACATTGAGAAGAACGTATGTGAAGCACTTATAGGTACGCTGATGAATACTCCTGGAAAGACAAATGATGACCTTAAAGCGCGTAAAGATCTTGTACAGCTTGGTATCCGATCGTCTCTTGCTCCGATAGAGGAAGAAGTATATGACGGGGTGACGAACTCGCCTCTCTTATTCGCCTAGTAGCGAATCAAGAAACGGCCTTGCCTCCTAGTTTATCTCAACCTTCACTACTTAAACCCTAAACTCTAGATGGTGCTTAGAAACGATACCGCTTCTCTGATCGCCTATGGGTCACACGACGTCGTTTATATGGATTTTGTACTTGTGTTTTTTTAGAAATTCTTCCTCTGCAGAGGCAAGCTCGCCAGATGATTTGCCTGGCAGTTGCGAGTTCGCCTGGAGGCACGCTTGCTAGCTTCTGTTCCACACGGTGGATTTGGTGGCGAATTCTTTAACTCTAAAAGTTTATAGCTGGTGTAGGAGGCGAGTTCGTTTCATGTCATCGCCTGCTCCAGATATTGGAAGCGATTTCGCCTCCAGCTCCGCTTCCTATTATTGTACAAATTGTTATCATATTTTTAGTTGCAAGTTTTATCAAAATTTAACCAACATTAATACAGAGTTCAATAAACTACACACGTTGAAAATGAAGTACATAAGTCTGCAGCTTAACCATGTCGCGAGTTTAAAAACAAAATAAAAAGAACGAGGTTTATCATAACAAAGGCTATCATTCATCCTCGTCATCACTGTCTTCTTCATCACTACCACCTTCGACAGTAGGAACCTCTCCAGTTTCTTCTTCTTCTTCATCATCTTCTTCTTCGTTGGACGATTCTTCAACCTCCGCAGCTGGTCTCCGTTCGTTTCTGTAGACAACCTTGTAGACATCGTCGCCTCCTTCTTCCTTGCCAACCTCGTCAGTGAGTTGCTCAGGACTGAATAGGCCACCATCTCCACCATCTTGCTGACCATCGTCCTCGGGATTCTGATCTTCTTCATCTTCATTTTCATGTTCTAGTTCCTCGTCATCACGAATATGGTCTTCATCTTTTTCTGGTTCCTCTTCAGGTTCCTCGTCATCTAGCTCCTCGTTCATAGGTGGCAGAGGTTGCACGGAGAAGTCCTGCATCCCTTCCTCGTCGCTGAGCTCAGGTTCCAAGTTCAGTATCCTGCCAAATTCTAATATCAACTCCGTCTCCTTAGCGATGTCCAACTTCACCTATTCTAGTTCCGATGAGAGCTATCCCATAAGCACAACCATTCGCTCACACCACTGAAGTTCCCGGCCTGCCAAACAATATCAAATAAATTAGATCAAATACATGGTCACCAACAAATAATTATAATAAAATACCATTCTTCATAAAGGACTTACCAGGACTCAAATCACCTCGGTTGCGTGAACTAGAAGCACCGTCGCTCTTCTTCTTTAGCACACCATCGGCGCCTAGCTCCAAGCCCTTGCTGCGTAGCCATTTCTTGCTGTAATGCATTACCAGCTCCGGCTTTGTTACTAGTCTAATACCCTTCTTCTTCAATATCGCCGTTATGAGCTGGCCATAAGGGACCGTCACATCGCTTTTGTCCTTGGCACGCTTCAACATGTACTTCCCAATAGTGTAGCCTGGATTTATCTTCAATCCCTCTATGATGTACTAGAACAACATCAAATTGGCAATAGTCGGCTCACAAGGGTGTCCACCCGATGGCATCACATTCGAGCATATCAACTCGAAAACCAACCTTTGCTCTAGTGTGAGGTCGCCAATCTTGTACTTCTTTGGAGTACCTACCACCTTGCTACGCGTCTTAAAGAACTTTCTACGCATGCGCACGGGTTCAAGGGGGTTCAAATTTGACAAGGATGGGAAGTTCTGTGTGTGGTAACACTCATAAGGACCGTTTGGGTCTAACGGCCTTAATTTGTCACTAGACACATACGAGCAACCTATCACCTCATTTATCAAGTACTTATCAACCTTAAATCTAACGCCCCTAACCATTGTCTCCCCCTCTTCGGCGTCTTTCTCAAAAGTAAGATTAGCATAAAATTGCAAACACTCATCCGTATACACCGGCTCTTTCAACATCAACATCCCTTCTAGGTGCATCGCTCTAAAATAATCTACAATTTTAGAGAAATCTAACGCAGCTACCTTGTCCTCATAAAACACTCTTGCATTCAACATAAAACGGCGAGAAAAGCTTTCATACCTTGTCTCGGCCTTAGTACCTACGAAGAGGGACTACTCATCCTCGTTGGTCACGTTCTCAGCCGCATTTTGATTATCGGTGGGGTTTGGATTCTGCGACGAACTGGCGGCGATGTGGCGGGCCTGTGGCGGTGTACTAGTGGTAGGTTGCCGCCCCTGCGACGAAGATCCAGAGCCCTGCATTGCTGCTCCACCAGCCGCCTGAACTTCCCTTCTCCGGTGACTTTGCATCTCTCCGATGGTCTCTTCCTGCCGTGCTCCGGCCGCCGCACTGCGTTCCTCCACGGCGGTTGTCTTCTGGCACTTCGGGGCGGGTGGGGTTAGTGTTTTCCCGGCAGATTTGCTCTGGCCCATGGCGATTTGGGGTTTTATTGTGGTGGCGATTGATGGTGGCGATTTCTGGTGGTGGGTCGACTGCGGGTGGAAGTTGGGGGGATTTTGATCCCACCCACCCGCAAAAAATGATTAAGTATTTTTTTGGATTAAATCTAAGGAAGCGAACTCGCCTGTAAAATTCGCTCATAGTTTGTTCAAAGTTGCGAACTCGCTTATATAACTCTTGTAGGCGAATAAAGAAGCGAATTCGCTTCTGAGTATTCTAAAAACCCCACACCCTCAACCCATGCCCTTAACCCTAAACCCATGGCAGCAACCCTAAACTCATGGCAGCAACCCACGTGATTAAACCCTAACCCATTTTTCATCAAACATTCTACAGTGTAACTTAATTTGTATTTGGTTCTAATCTATAACTGGATACTTGTCCTTAATTTTTCCCTGAGAAGTGTTATCGAAAAGTCAGATGTTTAACGTGTCAACGAAGGTGCCTATTGCTATAACATCTTACAAACTGTGAGTGATACAACATGCACTACTGGAGAACAATTCAACAATTCTACAAAAGTTGTAAAATATATGTACATTCGTTGGTGATCTGCACATGCCCGGTGTTGACCTTAGAAATTGGTAGTATCGACATTCATGTAACATTTGGTTAACGAACGAATTGTAATAATCTGTAGTCTTGTCATCAACCTATGACAACACATTGTATACCTTATAAGTAAAAATGATCAGGGAGATGGATTACAGTTAACAAATTCACATAACACTTCATAGGACTCTGTGTAACATGTCAGAACAATTTTCATTGATAACATACAACATCTATGCAACCGACTCAACTAATATTCTGTTCAGCTGTAATCTCATTCACATTTTATGATTTAATGGTTCAATTATAATATAAATTATTAGCCATAGTCTCACATGATTATTCATTTCATAAGAACATCATTTATTATAAATTATTTATAATGGGTTCATGATGCAAGCGATACTGCAAGAATGAATCGCCTCCAAGCGAATCAGGACACGAAATCGTAACTATGTACAACAGTAACCGACCAAATTCACTATTCAGGCATGTTATGGCCAATTCTACCCCACTACATATATATTTTTTCCCGGATTTTGCTACCCTCTTCTCCATTTTCACCCTCCATTCCCATCTACCCATCATTTTCTCTCACCTTATCCCCCATCAAATTCACTCCCAAATCCTTGCATTCCAAATCCATTCTTGCCTCATTTCTTGCTCAAAATCTCATAAAACCCAACCATAAACTCACCCTCAAAACAAGCTAGTTTGGGTTTTGTGTCAAGAACTAAACCCTAGGAAGCTTTCAACCCACCAAAAACCCACATACCTCCTTCAAATTTGGTTGAACATTACAAAGCTTGCTACTTTGTGTGGCTAAGAGCAAGAAACTACTAACATCTTCTTCTATAATTAAGGTATGAGTCTCAAAGTTTAATTGATATTCAATGCCCATCTTATTTAGTTACTTTGAGATCTATTACTTTAAAGGCATGCTTGAGTAGATATTATCCATGCTTAGTCCCTATCTATACACATTTGTGTTTTATGACTAAGGTAAACGCAAATTTAGAAGTCAAAGCTCCCTTTCTTTGTTACTTTCATGTGGCATTCAAACATGTTAGCCTACCTTAGGTTCACCTTGCTTATACAATTCAAGATATCAGTGTTTTAATTATTTTAACTAGTCATACAAGTGTTTTTTTGCTTCTACAACTCATTCAACATGGTTTTCTTGTTGTTTTAACTAGTCATAATAGTGCTAATTAGTTAAGGTACAATTTCTATCCATCCTTAGATAGCAATGGTAACCACTTCAACTAAACCGTCTTCAAGCGCCCAACCAAAGAAGCGAGGTAGCAACTTGAAGAAAGGCCTACAAGTCTGATCACATTGTCGAGTTCTACAAAGAAGAATGAGAAGAGGAGAACTAACACACATAGGATTTAATGCTAAGGGTGTATGCCACTGACCAAGAAAAGAACGTTCAAAGTGGTCAAGTTGGTGTGGCCGAGTTGGAAGAACGTTTATTGAGATAACGGAGGATAATTGGAGAAACGTCCCACCAAAAAAGAAAGAGGAAGTTTGGGTAGAATGCCAAGTAACATTTAACCTTTTAATGATCTATCTAGTCAATATTATACCTCTTCGTAATATGTAGAAATAATACATCCTACATATTTTGGCGTAGCGACCTTTTGAAATAGAATCTAATGACATGGAAGTGGTGAGAAAGAAGGCATTCAACATCGTCTCCTAAGCTTTTTGCGAGCACAAGCATGCTCTAAGAAAAGACTACTTGTATGAGAAGAGAAAGAGGCTAGGTCAAGATCCAAGGGACCGATACAATCATATTACAACCGATGCATGGGAGGCCTTCAAGCAAGCATCGCTTGAAAATAAGACCACGGTGAGTCAAAAACTACAACTTCCATAACATAGCCTCCCTTTTCTTATTACATTCAACATGACTATGTGATACCATAACTTCTTGTGCTTAGGGGAAATGGGACAAGAAAGTGACATCGGCGAAATCAATAACAATGCCCTACACCGGTGGTAGGTCTGGGTATTTGGGTGTTGGTGAGAAGGAGGGCCTTAGGGAGAAGGAGGAACAAGTGAAGGACTTGGTATTAGGGGGGATGGACGAGGCGGAAGCTCGGTACATCATAGTGGAAAAGGACACCAAGGATTATACTAGACAACGACTCTTCATGTTGGGTCGAATTAGAGCCTCGGATGTTAAATTCACTTCGGATGATGCCGAAGAATGTGCAAAGAGGGTGGTTAGTCTATCTTTCCTTATCTTACTATCTAATGTAGTCAATTTTATTGATTACATTGCAATCAAATTTTTTTCACAACCACTTTCACCTAGTACAACATATTTGATAATAGGAACTTCTAGAGCGCCAAAAGGAGGAGAGTACCTTTATCCTGTGTGGGAAGAAGGATGTCTCGAGTGAGGCTTTTGCTCTTGGGAAAAAAAGGAACACCCTGGAAGAGCATTAGGTGTTGGAGGTTACGCGACACAAGAAGAGGTTTTTGGGATTAAGCAAGGTTGGGGCAATCCTAAACCATCACAACTGCAACGAGCTTTGAGCGAGGTGGCGGCGACAAAGGCGGAAATGAAGGACTTGAGGGAGGTGATGAAAGACATAGCACAACACACCAACTATCCCCACATCGAGAGGTTAGGAGGTACACAACCACATCTTCCACCATCATCAAAGGGTTCTCAAGCATCACCTCAAATTGTGGAGGATGAAGGTGAGAATGTGGAAATGGACGAGGAACTAGTGCCTCCTACTCCACCTTCATCACCCATCAAGTTGAATGCGGCGCATTCCATACAAGTCGACAAGGTTAGTACCAATTTTGCTAATTTAGAACTCCATATAGTCTAATCTTTTTCTAAAAATAGTTGGATGATGATTTCTCTTGTGCTTTCATTTATGATAGAACCCCCCTTGCAAGCTATATGTTTAGCAAGATACCAAATCAAAACCACTTCATGTCGCCAATGGCACATGCGACCCAAGTGCGGTAATACACAATCGTGTTGACATCCCGCAGGAATTTTAGTGTTCGCATTACCGGCGTTTTGATAGAACAACAATTGCTACCTGTGAAGGAGTCACCGATGGTGAGAGTTGGGGAGGCTAAAGGTTTCCTTGTTCTATGGCCAAAATGGTTGGTGCTTGATGAAAAATCCACCTCCATACCCCGTAGGAAACCACAAACTCCACAAAATCCACAAATACCTGTGCATGCCTTGCCTATAGCTAGACAAACATTAGACCCCATGCTCGTGGAGTTTATGAAAGCCCTTCCACCCTTCGTCCGAGTCTTTTATGATTTGATATTCTCGCACGACAAGAATGCATGTTATGCCTTTCTCGGAAATGAAAGGTGCTTTAGTATGACAAAGGACATCCACATACCATGGGGGATTTTGAATATTTCTGGAATTTTACTGAACTTCCCGCCACCATTCTTTACCTTAATCAAATGTAAGCAATTTGTGTGTGTTTTACGAAAATACCCAATTATCAAACCATATGATTACATCCTCGTCATTCTTGTCTACTACATTCACATGTTCTTGCATCACCATGCCTATCACCGGGGCAAGCATTTCATTGGGTTTTTGCATCCAATGCATTTGCAAGCTAGTATGGAGAGCAATAGGCAAAGACTTGATTACTTGAATTCTACTCTCTCCGACAAATCAAAGAAAATATTCATTGGACCATATCTCGAGAGGTATACCTTACAATTTGTTCTATTATTCATGCTAAATATGTTGTATGATTCTCCATTCATTTTTTATAAGCATTATGCTTTCATATGATTTGTAGTGATCATTGGAGCTTTGTTGCAATAATACCCGCTTTAAAGCAAGTATATTGGATAGACCCACTCCACCGCCCTCCATCACGAACATTCGCCGATCTCCACCGTCTAATTTCATTTATATTCGTGAAAATTTCCTAATAAGCGTTATTTTCATCCATAGGTATTCGTGGATGATATCACTCCTTTCTCCTTGCAATAACTTAACGACGGAAGAGACCAAATGGCTAAATATCTGGTCCACAACCGTGCTTTTACCATTGCAAGGCCACAGGTTCCTAACCTCCCTAAGGCATGAAAAAGTAGTGTCTCTTTTTTTTGGTAGGACTTGACATTGGTAACGCACTTGTGTGCTTAGGTTATGCCTCTTTAGTATTAGTATAGGGGCGTTGGATTTGAATTTGACAGGTGTATGTTGAGTCGGGTATCCCGATTCATGTTTCGAAAGAAACGGGTCAATTTTTACAATAATTACACCATTCTGTCTTGCACGTAAACGAACTCGCTAGCTGGTTCGCTTCAAGTCGAACCCAGACGCTATATTGCTACCTGGCACGCCTCCTGCTACAATATAACAAGCGGCCACACATACGGCTTCACCTAAGCATTCGCCCATATAAGCGACATCGCCTAGCTACTCGCTTGCCAGACTATGTTGCCCCTGGCATTCCTAAAAACGACATCGCCTCCAATTTTCACCTTAACAGACTAATTTAAAAGGCGAAGTCGCCACTAAAATTCCCTACAACAAAACTGTGCTACGAACTCGCCTAATATTCGACTCTTCTGGCGGTCTCGTATCCCAGTCCGCTTGTGTCCCTCTGGTTTGGCTACATTTTTAGGGGGCGAGTTCGCTTTTCAATTTCGCCACCTCCAGAAGGCGAGATCGCTTTCCATTTTCGACCACAAGCGACCCACTACACGAGACTGTAACAGAATGACCATTGAGTCTTTTTTTCAAATTTTAATATTCCTACATATTACGGCGAATACGCCGGCGGTGTCGCCTGCTTCACCCTAGCGAGTCTTCTTACGATTTCGCTTCTATATTATTAGAAACAAGCGACCTACACAAGCGACATCGCCTCTTGAGGCGATCAGTGGAGGCGATATCGTATCACTCACATTTAAAGACACAAGCGACCTGAGGTGGTGAACTCGTAACAGGTATACAGGGCGTTTTTTAAACGCTGCACACGGCGTTTTGAACCGCCGTGCGCAGCGTCCATTTTTAAGGCGTTTTTGAACCGCCGAGAAGAAGTGCCATTTTACGGCACAACCCGTTACGGCATTTCCAAAATACCGTGAATTGGACGAATGAACCGCCTAGAAACCTAGGTCCGTCCACTAGTGACGGGAACATTTAAGCGGTTCTTATGATGTTTCAACTTTTAGTTATGCTACATTTGATGTTCGAGATGAGGCTTCTCCAGTGACAAATGATTGTGTTAGCTCTCCCATGTTGGTATTAGAAAGATGGTCTTTGGGTCGTAAATATTGGGGTGATTCACCTAAGACATGTGGTGGAAGCTCTCCGGCTGTTGCAGGTTTCGAATATGTCGTCATCTCATGCGATTCCTAGAGTCAGTTGGATTGGAGAAAATGATTATTCTCCAGACAACAAAAACAAAGTGATGCTCAAGACACTGAGAATGAGACTGATTTCGATGATAATGAGCAAGAGCGTAGATTAGAATCCCCTTATGCGCAATTTGAAGAAAATAATCATCTTGTAGATATGCATTCTACCAATGAGACTCGTCACTTTAATGAGAAGTATCAAATTCCCACTAGCGAAACTACTTACTTCAAAATAATTGTACAGAAATTGGAGCACCTTCTCCCAACAAAAAGAGTTGCATAAAGTTCGGAAAAAAAAAGTATGAATCAACTGTTTCAGAAATTTTAAAAGACCTCTCCCCGGATATGCGATGCAAGGTTTTGAGCACATGCAACATGATAGCTACAAAGGAAAAAGTGAATCGAGTTACATTTGGCTATGACAGTTATATGAAGTCTATGTATGAAAGTTGCAGAGAATCTGTCTTTGTGCAATTTTAGGTAGTGTTTTCTTACTCTAATTTCCCCTGGATAATGATGTGGACTGTCTATATATATAACTATCCATCTCAACATCCTCAAACAGTGGCAACATATTTTTAATAAAAGTGGATATATATTCTTGAGGATAAGTGTGGATATCTTGCTCCTTGTTGCTATATACATGACTTGTAATTCCTTGTAATAGTGGTGTTTGTTGATTATTTTTGACACAATTTTTTTAGAGTGCAAGTTCTTATTAGAAATTTGTTTGAGTTTGTATACTTGTACATCTGAAGCCAATATAAACAATTGTGAAAGGTACACTATATAAATTAAAACGTATAAACACTTTCATGGAAAGTTAAGAAAGTTGGGAGTTCAGAGGATTTTTTTATTGGTACTACTACAAAGTTGAAAAAAATAAAATTAAATAGAGTGCCCGTCTGCCCATCTCAGCATCTATGCACTCAAAGATTATTATGTTTTCTAAAAACAAAAAGACATTTATAATCCTTCCACAAGTGTTCAACCTCCAAATTGTAATTTTATAAACAGATGGGTTTGGTGGCCACCAATTTTCCTTCTCACAACTTGATTTGTAGATTCATGGTGCACAAATGTTTCTAGTTGTAAACATTGAATTAATTATGATGCACATGAAAATTACACAACTTAATCTCACATGATATATATGCTATTACAATTGAGATAAACAATACTCTATATTTATTGTTTGATGACTTAAAAGTAAAACACAAAATGCAGGTTTCATCATTAAACCCACAGTAAAAGTAAATTTAAACACAAGCCAAATTAGACAATCCAATTTAGTTCAGTTAAGCCCATTTAGCCATGAGAGACATTCCTCCAGCTCCCAGAAGCACAGCAACGTAGGACTTCAGCTGCAGTTTGATGTCACCTTGCAGTTTTGGACCCATGAAATCAGCTGCAAGCAGATCTACCAAAGCCATGTAGATTAACAGTCCAGCCGATGAACCGTTTAGCAGACCGACTGTGATCAAAGCTGTGGGACTGTTCTCCTTGTACGTGTTCGATAGGGCTAATCCAACGGCTATCCCAAACGGCGTCGTCACGGCGAAGAAGAATGCCATCACAGACTTCTTAACGACGCCATAGTCAGCCTGCATGCATATGCGATGATGTTACGATTATTATTATCAAATATATACATGCATTTCTGACATTAATACAATATTGTAATTACCCCGTAGAAGTCAGATATAGATAATTCAATTAACTGATCAGTTTGACCAACTCAACTAGATCTACACAAACAATTAGTTTAAACAGTTCTTTATAATATTCTGATATAAATTTCAATTAATTATCAAGTATGAAATCCTGAAAGATCAATTTATCCTACCTTAGAGTAGACTTTCTCAAACTATATTATCTTCTCTTCTTCATCGTGGTAGTTAATTAGTGATAAAAAACTATATTATCAACTTATGTTACTGTCCTGGCAGTTGGATTGTCGATTTACAAAGTTAGTCTATCAGGATCAGTACTTAATTTGTTATGTATATTAATATTGAATTAATGGAATCATCCAATGCATGTGATATACTGTTATACATATTAATATAAATATGAATTTTTGAGACTATTATTTTTTCTTAATCCCGAACTAAATTACGAAATATTTTTGATAACAATTCTAACGGCTATTAATATCTTCATGTTAATTATTATAAATCTATCAATATCATATGATAATAATGTCTATTTAAATATATGATCAGTGGTACATTTTCTTTTATTGAAAACATTTGTATATAATGAACATGGTTTTGTTTGATGTTGTTGACTTAATTTGCAGGTGAAAAATACAAACTGATCTATTTAAAAAATATAGGTTGGTTAATTAAATTACCTGAAGAATACAGCCACCAAGTCCCATGCCCTCAAACATTTGATGGAAGCAAAGAGCTGCAACTAAACCTTTGATTGAGCAAGTATTACTTGATGCTCCAAGAGACAGTCCAATCACCACTGAATGAACAACTATTCCAAGCTCTAAAACCTGTTCAACATTCAACACAACATTGTTAACAGTTTAACATTTATCATGATCATCCTAACATATGGTATATCAGGCACCAATCAAATAGCGGTAAACCGTCTTAAAATAGTTTATAATTGAGCCACGTATTCATCAATCACTACCCATACGGATTTAGGCTTTCAAGGTTGGGGTTTAGAAATTTATTAAAAATATCTTAATCAGTCAAAACATCATAATTAAACACGTATCATATTCTAATTGGTGTTAACAAAGGTTATATCAGTATCATTCTGATGAATTTTATGCTACGTTCTCTTGAAGTTATCTGTACATAATTTTATGAAACTTTAACTTAATTTAATCATACTTATTCACATTAAATATATTATTTTTACTTTATTTAATTCGATTCAGTTTGACAAAAAAATAACATCCAATGAACAAACCCTTTCATCAAATGGAAAAAAAAAAATTTATATCAACCCCAATCACTCTCACTAGTCACTGGTATTCTTGACCAGAACTACGACACTCATTTTCTCTACCAAAGAATAATCCGAATCGATCTTTCACAAGCAACATAATTAACAAAGATAATTATGAGTATAACATCATCAATACTGACAATACATATAAGAGATTAAAGAAACTGACCATTGCAACCACTCGATAACGCAGAAGCTGGGGGCCTGTTACGTCACTCTTCATCATCGATCCTTGGTGATGATGAGCATGCACATGCCCTACTTGCCCCATCTCCCGATCTCCATCAGGAATAACCACCGCATTTCCGCTGTTCCTCTTCGTGTAAAAGCTCGTCGCCATCGAATCCACCATGAGCGTGAAAATTGCAGAAATCATAGCAAGAAACCCCGAGAACGGAAACTTATGCCACGGCTGATCTTTCAGACAATCCGACGACAACATATCGAACGAGTCAGGAAGAACATGCATGAAACCGGTGGCCAGAATGATCCCCGAAGCGAAGGCCTTGACTATGACGAACAGGTTTCGATCTGGGCTGAGGGCCGGGACAGATTTCGTGACCAGAGGTAGCCCTACTCCGATCATGCTGGTCACCAAGATTGAGAAAATGGCTATGATTTTCAGAGGTAGGGCTTTCTTTTTGTTGTTGCACGCATCTTCGCTCTCCGCTTCGCATCCCGGCGAAACGGAGAGGACTTGGGATGTGCAGAAGGCGAGGAGGATGATGAAGATGGTGAAGATGGAGATGAGCTTCATGGTGAATATAATAACTAATTATTAGGAGATGGTTTGGTGTACGATTTGTACTAAGCCGTCCGTACTTATATAGGCAAATTAAGAGTATACTTTTGTGGATACATTAGTTTAATTATATTCCTTCCCAATTTTTAACTCTGTAACATGTTTAATCAATCAGAAAACTTCCATCGCTAGATTCCAGTAGTGTTTAAAATTTACGAAGTCAACTACTTGAACGGCATGAAATGACCCTTCGATCTGTTTCGATTTTCATATTGTGTTGAAGCACTTGGCGTATTAGGGCAAGGTTTGATGAATTCCCTCTTATATCTTCTGAAGTGTTTAACCAGTTTGATATTTTACTTGACATATTTCAAATATCATTGAATTATAATACGGTCCACTAAATATTACTAGATTTGTTAATGAACATAATAATAAAAATAATTTCGTAAATTCATACCATATTTAATGTACAATAGTAAAATATATATTGGAATGTATATATCAACGAGAAAATCTCTTGAACTCGCAATTTTACTGACTTTGCATGAAAGTTTTTATATATTTTAATTTATACAGTGCACCTTTTAATTTGAACTGTATACTTTGTTACTTTAACTTTTTTAATTTTTACGT